>CM062819.1:216868521-218109179 GCA_031772625.1 Pinus tabuliformis
TCCTTTTGAATTGTCTTATTAAAGTTGAAAAAAAGGTGAGAATAATGTCATTAAGGATGGTGTGGGGGAATTACTGGAAGCATAATTAAAATAATCCTCAGGGAAGGCTACTATTGGCCAACTTTATTAGCAGAGGTACATAGTGAAGTAACAACCTCATTTAAGTGTCAAATTTTTGAGGGAAAAAAAAAAATTGTTTTCATTTCCTCTAAAGCCAATCTCAATTGAAACTCCATTTCACTCGTGGGGTTTGGACTTTATTGGAGAAATTCATAAAAATTATCGAGTAAAACATAAATGGATATTAACCGCCACAAATTACTTTACCAATTGGATTGAAGCTATACTTACAAGACAGATGACTAATAGTGTGGTAATCGAGTTTTTAGAGTGTATCTTTTCAAGATTAGGTTGCCCTAGAAAAATAATAATGAATAATATTCAATCTTTTAAATATCAAAAAATGGTCATTTATGTTATAATTACAATGTTTCTTTCAATCATTCAACAACCTCTTACTCCTAGAGTAATGGATTGGTTGAATCATCTAACAAAACTTTAGTCAAATCATTAAGAAATTATTAGAAGAGAACAAAAAGGCTTGGCATACCAAGTTAAAGTTTTCATTGTGGGTAGATATCATCATCATGAAAAATTCCATTGGTACATCACCATTCCACTTAGTCTATGACGCAAGAGTGCTTTTCCCAGTTTCCTTGAGTTTACCCGTGATGAGATTATTGCAGGAACATGAGGTAGAGCCCTAATGATTTTCAAAGAAGTACTAATCAAATTATTAAATTATATGATCTAAGAGAGAAAGTATATCAACAATATGAGTTGTTCTATGACAAAATGAAATAGATACAGGGTAAGAAGGTCAAGGAGGATGATTTTAAGGTTCGGTATTTAGTCCTAAGTGGCATGTGAGATTTGAGGAAAAGGGGAAACATGGAAAGTTTAATCATTTATGGAAGGGCCTTACATAATTGTTCCTTTCATGGGTAAGAATAATTTCATTTCAAAATATCTAAATGGAGTGTTGTTGAGTGAAGTTCCAATAAATGGATGCTTCCCAAAACATTTCCTAGTTTTAGAGACATCAGTCTTCACAATTCATTGTACATATCCATGTTCAAAGAAGTTTACATGTTTGGAAAACAAATTTTAAAGGATTTAAAGTCCAAGGTGAAGGTCATAAGATTTTTACGAGTGTTTGTCACACTTTAAATAAATTCTAGTTTCATTTTTTTAGTTAAGTAGTTTCACAATGTTTATTTTTCAAAATAAAGCAGATTGAAATTTTCAAGCTCTTCATAGGAGATTTTAAAATTTTTTAGCCCAATGGAATAGGGGAAGGGTCAACATGTTCTTTACTAACTCTTAGGCAGATATTATCCCCATTGGAGCATGTTGTTAGCATTAAGTTTTCATCATTCCCCAAAGGTCCAAAGGCTATATTTATCAGTTCATTATGTAAAGTCATGGTTATGTAAAGTGCCTATACTTTTTTTTATGTAAATTTCTATATAAGCCTAGGAACATGTCTAATCAAGTATTTTCACCCAACCCTAAGCTTATCCTATTTTTTTACAATGAAACTAGCCTATCACAGACATATAGTTGGCCCTAAGAAATATTTTTGTAGCGCTCACTAAAAAAATTAAAAGTTAGGTTTGTGAGGTGCCAACCCCATCATTTGAAGTGCCTAAGCATTTTTCCATGAAACTCTATCACTTTTCATCCATGATTTGATAGATAGATGCATTATAAAGCCCAATAAAGAAGTCTAAAATAAAACCCTAAAATGCCTAGTTTACCCTAAAATGGTAATTTTAGCAAACCCATAAATTTATTTACTGTGCAGACGAAAGTCCTAGAAGTATTTGAAATGTTTTTCGAGGAGAATTCAATACTTTACGATGATTTGAAGTGTTAGAGTCTTTAAAATATGGGCAAATCAGGTCATGTGAAGCAGTTTCAGCCCGATGGGATTTATTTTGAAGTGTATCTAGAGATGTTGGCTCTACCTAGAAATGTGGGATCAGAACCATTTTTCCGGTGCTTTGATGGACAAAACATGAGTTAGTGCCATGATTTCATCTGTTCTTTTGAAAGAAAAATAAAAAGAATTAGAACCTTTCAATTTCCAGCCACTGAAGAATCCATTGCAGAGGCCATGGGTTTGACAACTGAGGATGAGAATTGTTTTAAGAAATAAAGATTGCAGAGTATGAACTTAAATTTTTTCTTGAAAGAGGAATTTTAGAACCAAGACTGGAATGTAGGAGTCCTCTAGAATATGTTGAAGCCAGAATGGTCTAACACCTTCAGGACTGTGCAACTTTTCTTCACTTATGAAGGTAGGTATTCTAAAGCCTATTTGTATCACATGAGGTTTTTTATGTCATTTAGCAAGTTTTAGTAAGATTATTTTTCACTACATTCTTCACCAAATTTTTCTAAAGATGTCCACCAAAGCAAGAACCATACTTGAGTTGCAACCTCATGAAATTTGTCATGACAGACTAATAAAAATACTATATTCTCATGAGTTAAACAACTAGGTGTAGCAATTGAGACAAAGAAACATAAAATGACATGTACCCAAAGGACTAAGGAGAGATTGAGCTAAAGTTTATGTTCAAACCCTAGCTCGAAAAACAAAGAGAGAGTCTAGCCATATACATGTTGGAGAACATGTTGGTAACCATGTAAAATTACTAGAGGTTAGGGTTTATGAGAGCATAACAAGAAGAAAACATAAACTAATGCTAGAAGAAGAGGAGGAAAAACAAAAAATAGTACAAAGTGAAAAATTCATGCAAAAAATGGAAACAGAGGATGAAGAAGCTAAAATAGAGCCTAGGGTTTATAGAAGAAAACCTCATACTGGCCCTACAAACAAACTAAGGTTGAGTTTCAAGGAAAAACTAAACCCTAAGTTGAAGGAGACAATTATTATTGATGAAGATGAAGATACTATACAAGTTTCAAAGAGAAGAATGAAGGCCACCAAAGAGACGGAAACATAGAATGCTTACAGAAAATGGAAAGAAACCCTAAAAGCTCACAAAATCATACAAAATTATAATAGAAGGATGATAACAAGCGAGGATAAGTTAAACATTCTTTCTCAAAATGCAGAAGATATGGAGAAATGATTAGTTTACTTCATGGGGAAAACAAATATACAAAACCCTAATTTTTTTGAACAAACCCTAATTATACCTCAAAATTTTTACCTACTCTATTCTAATCCTTTTTTACAGTAAGTTATTTTTGATATGTTATGGTAATATGTCAAAGGGCTTTTCTGGCTAAGGGAGTGCACGGAATAAAAGTAAACATAGCAAAAAAGAGCCTCGAAAGG
The DNA here is from genome assembly GCA_031772625.1 of Pinus tabuliformis. Lineage (NCBI taxonomy): Eukaryota > Viridiplantae > Streptophyta > Pinopsida > Pinales > Pinaceae > Pinus > Pinus tabuliformis. Next base: position 216,871,895 of record CM062819.1, read on the forward strand.
AGCAGGCACTTACAAGGGTGGTTGCATGGTTTCAACATAGCTTAAAGATTCATGCACCTATTTTTATACCATGAGGGAAGACTATTCACAGTTCCAGATTTCAAGCCTACAAAGGAATGAATAGTTACAAATAATGTAGCTATAAATCGTCCTTGTTCCAAAAGAATAGTAGGAGATGAGCACAAGAATTCCATAATATACTTTGACATGCTCAAGATGATAGGATTTTGATTATTGGTTATTAATTAAACTTTCCAATATTGTAAATATTATGAATTTACTCATACTAAACATTATGGATCTTATCTTTATTGTATTTTTCCTATATATTACATTAGAAATGAGGAAAAAAGGTTTGTCCTTTTATGAAAATATAGTTATTGTTTTTGTTGAAGGATTTATTAATCTGCAAATTTCCAAGAGATTCATGTGATGGTATCTCTTAATCTATAATTTCTACATATTTCAGTTTTTCCCTCTTTGTAATATCATTTGAATGTAATGCTTTCTCGTTTTTGAATGAGAATAAATGTTACACAATTCATCCTTCTTTTCAATGCTTTGTCTCATAGATTCAAATATTTTTACTCTTATCTTCTAAAGCTACTTTAGGATTCATTTCATATGCACTATTGTAGTGGACTATTTTTCTATTTTCCTCTTTCAACAATAATGATGATCTAAAGTTTCTTGGATGTTCCATCTACATTACCTTTGTCAATCCTGATGAGATATTATCTTATCTTGTTAACTCCATATCTCAATGGAATATCTCCCTCATGTCCAACCAAAACCTACCTCAACACAACATAATTAATATCTAGCCCAATGTGTGAATGAGAGTCAATTGCTAGATTTAGTGCTTCGGTGCTTCTAAAGATCCATCTATCAATTGGAGGGGATAACCTTTAATTTTTAAGTTTGATTTGTAAAGGTTACCTTAAAGAGTTTTTTTGAGCCAAGATAAAATTTAGGAGTGATAACAAGAACCATATTATTTGCAAAGTAGAAATGAAGACACACATATGAAAGAGTTGTATTCACTTGAATGCATCTACTTTTTGTCCAACATCTAAACTATCATAGAGAAATCATGCAATGTTAGACATATGGACAAATCCTAATGCTAAGTATTCTTCTATCACGAAGGAAAGCATCAAATTGGTTCTATGATAAGAAGGTCAATATTTGATCAGACCACATTGTCTCATTGAAATCAAATTTTATACAAGTAGCATATATCCATCCTCAACAAAGAGGAGTAGTAATTACACAAGGGCACACACACACATATATATATTCAAAGAATTTTAATGCATCATTAGGATTTACTCAATATCCTTCAATTATATTACTTCAATATCAAAGAATTGAATGTCATATCTATTGATGCTATATTTCTAACCTATACCCATTTATACAAGAAATGAATATAAAAGGCATTGAAGTGCATTTGAAATCAAATGAAAAAGACCTTTGAAGCTCTTCAACAATATTCTTGGACAAAATGAAATGTTAATCAAATGAAAGGCCAACACCTCACAAAATTACAAGCATAACCTCATAAATGACCTTATGTAAATTACTAAAGAAAAAGACAAGAAAATGCTTCAGTCAAATCTACACACATAGGTAGAGGAATGCAATATCAAATGTGTTGGTAAGTAATATAAAATGGGTTTTCATATTCAATGTGCTAGCAAGACATATCCAAGGTGTTTGAAGATCACAATACAAAAGTGGTCTAAAAAGGAAAAGAAATATACAAATATGGAACACTTTGAAAAAAATGGTATCTTCATTTAAAAAAAAAAAATGCAATACACACATAGGTAGAGGGAATGCAATATCAAATGTGTTGGAAAGTAATATAAAATGGGTTTTCATGTTCAATGTGCTGGCAAGACATATCCAAGGTATTGAACATCAAAAAACAAAAGTAGCCTACAAAGGGAAAGAAATATACAGATCTTGAAAGCTTTGAAAAGAATGGTATCTCTATGCAATATACATAAGCACATGAATGTAAAAATAAAACCCTAAAAATTAAGAACTGAACCTGATCCTGATCCTGATCCACTTTGTGTGAATTTATCACTAACAAAAAGATTAGAGATTAAACAAACATATCAACCAGAAAATTGCAGCCTAATGTGGGCTATAGAACAAGGAGAATGTGTATATATAATATACAATAAGGATTCAACGCAGAGAATGAGTGTCGTGTATGAGGTGATAGTGACAGATTGGAAGAACGCAGTGATATAACGTAATATAGAGATAAAAGTATAATTTTGACTATGCAAAATTGATAGAGGGAGACATGCCAGGAAACATAGACGGAAATGACAGTGATGCAGATAATGAATGTTGTCAGTGCATATATTGTGCATATGAATTAATTGCACAAGTGTTATATCATATTCTATGGATTCTAATAATATTGGTGTTATATTGTCCAACTTCATTTGATATTAATGTTACTAAAGTTTCTATGAAGAAGCACCGAAGGAATATGACAGCCATATATTCCACAAGAAGGAATATGACAACCATATATTTTGAATGAGATACATCACATATATTCGTAATTAAATTATTGTATAGTGAGGTACACTGAAATTAGGGTTTCGTGCCCTAATCCAGTCCATTACTGTCGAGTCTACCAAAAAGGGATTCTCATGTGTCTACTGCAGCTATATTACAAATGTTGACATTACAATCCATTAATATCTCTTATCCGATGAAATTACAAATGCGTTGATATATGGTGTGTTGGTTATTGCAATGAATCATTATTACAATTGGAAAATATTAATCCTGTGCAACAATGCTATACAACGTTGTTACGCTACAGGCGATCTTACATACAACCGATATTATAATGCTGTGACATTACATACAAGCGATATTATAACGCTACAAGTAATATTATAATGTTATACAAGCAATACTATAACAATATTATAATGCTACAAGCTATATTATAGCACTATACAAGCAATGTTACAAGCGAAAAGGTAACGTTGTTTACAATTTGATAATACAATCGTTCATATGTTACAGCGCGAGGTTAACATAACGCTAGTGTGTTAAGGTTAACATAACACTAGTGTGTTATTACACAGTGCGTTCATATGGTTGCAGTATCCATTTGGATTGGATTTATAATGCATAACGTGCAGCTCGACATTGCAGCCTTCAAGGCATGGAGGAGTGCTTATTGTATATTGGAACAATGTTTTTCTTTTCATTTCAACCACATTCATATTCTTTACCAGCATCGTTGGAGCATGGTGTATTCATTATGTTTAATTCATTGGAATATCGTTTAATGCATTCCCTATAATTCATTGGTTTATAAATTGCATTTAAATTAACAATGTTTATATTGGCATTGTGTTTGTATTGGTTTTGCGCTAGTACATTGGGCAGTGCTGCTGCGTGCATTGGCATTGTGTTGCTACATTGCATTTATTTGGATTTGTGTTTATATTTGGATTGCGTTGCTAAATTAGCTAGTGTATTAGCATCGTGTTGGTACATTGTGTATTGTCATTGCATTGTCAAATGATTATATGCAGCATTAAAATTTGGTTACAAGATATGGTATCAAGTCCAAGACAGTGGACGTCTATGCCGCAAGCTCTAACGCTTATTTTTATGAATAAGGGGTCTGTGCGTTAACATGGTTATTATTTAATGTTTTGATTGTACAATGAGCAGTCTTAATTATGGAGCAGTGTTCATTCAGGGAGATTTATATTATGGAGACTATGCTATTTATTGTGGATCATTAATCTATTGCATATTAGTATATTATGGAAATATTTTTTGCACCAGTTCAAGATATTTTAAAGTCATGATATATATTTTTTATGCATTTAATTTAGGGTTTTATTCTTTAATTTATCAAAAGTATGGTTTCCCTAATTGCTTTCACTTAATTGACTCGCAGAATATATTCAAACATGGGATAACTTGTTGGACAAAACATTTTATTGCAAGCACCATATTGATTCACTTAAAAACATTGAAAACAAACAAGTTAAAGACATTTCATTTCAAAAGGATATTTTTTTTAATTAGAATAGAAGAATGTTTTGGCAATAGACTTCTCAATTGTTAAAGTATTTTCAATCTTAAAACCCCTTTCCATTTATGTCAAAAGAAGAGGTAAGAAATGGTATGGAGGAAGAGGTATTTTTAGCAGAGGTATGGAAGTAGAGGCATTTTTTTTCCAGCATGGTCATGTTTCCATCATTGCCATGGTAAAATTGGCATTGATGTCAAATGATCATGTTAAGATGCTTGATGTCATTAATCTAATTGGTTTGATTGTGTTAAGATTGTGTTAAGGTAGATTTGTGTTGATTGTTACAGTCCCATTGTTGCAAGATTGATTGAAATGAAAAGGATGATAAGTGGTGTGAAGGGCAAAGGCTAATCATGGCACAATGAAAAATGCATGGATTAAAATTAAAATAAAAAATGGAACATGATATCTTGAGACATAAGCTGAAAAAAAAAATGCTTTTATTCAGCACGAATACTAAAAGGCTTTAACATGTGGGTGGTACAAATCTGAAAAATGTAGCTAATACAAATCTGAAAAGTCTTCAATATTTGTATTTTTCAATTGTTGTTGTTGGCCTATATTATTTCAGCTCTATTTTATATTAAGGAATTTTTAATTTTAGATTTGAAAATGAAGAGGTAGATGGTGAACAACATTAGAAGACTAAGAGACAACTTCTCATTTAGTATTCCTCCATAGAAGACAAATAATCAATAAAAGAGGAATATAATTGGAGAAGAGAAGCATAGAACATGAGCAACATAAATTAATATCATGAAAAACTTGATATTTTTATGGTCATTGCAAGATTGTAGACTCCTTTAATCAAGTTACAGCTTGATAAAGAAAATGCCTTAACCTTTTGAGGTAGGAGCCTTCTGTGCCTTGTATACTACAAAACATTTTCTGGGAGTTGGAGCTTCCTTGAGGTAGCAACCTCCTATAGATTGGAGCCTAGAGAAAATTTGAAGTAATATGGGAGTAAGAGCTTTCATTCACATCACTTTTAGTTAAAATTTGTGGTTTTCTCCCTTCACGGGTTTCCACATATATTGATCCAGAATATTCTTCTTATAGATCTATGAAAAGAATCACATGTAGAAATCACACATTGCACCTTAACACAGAAATATAATGTGCACACATAAAAGAAGAAGGAACACATAAAGGTACGACAAGAAGACAACAAGATTTGATAAGAGAGTTCGTCCAATTCGGACTAGAGCGCTGCTCCATCAATGGGGGGGTCTTCATATATTAAATGGCATGAAAATAAGAGAATTACATTCACTAGTTACATAAAAAGAGGCTTATACCTCCATTCTGGAAAATGGCAATAAAATGGAGACCTCAGATGGAGAAATGGACAGCACCAATGTGTTTGTGGCGTTGAGAGGGGCTGAAATCATATAAAACTTGTGCAAATCAGACAAAATTCACTATCGGCCACATGAAATCTCTCTTGCCTCGAGCAGCGTGTTGAAAGTCCCCCTCCCCATGCTTTCTTCATTGATCGGGATTTATAGCACAAAGCTTCTTGCAAATCGAGGTTTTTTCGTTAAGAAAAGAAGCCATTTAGGTAGAAGGGTCGGCAGGCACAACAGACCCTTTAAAATAGCCTTTGATCGTTTAAAACAATAATATAGAAAATCAGTCAAACACTAATAGTCCTGACCCAAAACCTTAACAAGTGGATCTCAAAGTTTATTAAATCGAGCTCAAAGACCCATCGGGTTCGGCCCCGATACCGCAATCGGAATATCACTGATGCAATGGCCCTTTATCCCGAGGATCCAATGATTGTCGATCGTTGATCGTCAATTTCCGATATTGACGTATTGCATTAGCCCAATCGGGTCAGCGTATCACATCGCTGCGGCTCAGGAGTACTGGTCCTTTGTCCTGCCGATCGCTCTAATCGTCGATCGCAATCACAAGTCGGCTCTGCCCGGTTCCGACTGCTCCATCCCAATATCGCTAATTTCCTGCCCCGATTGCGATTTAGTCAGAGATCATTGATCGGGGGGTTTTGCTGCTACTTCTTAAGTCCGCCCCTATCGACCCTTTGATTGTGATTTGCCTTCATAAGGCAAAAAACCCATTTTTATAAGAAAAAGGCTCATTTTCTAAAAGAACTAAGGCAAACTCTTTCTACCACAACTTCATCATCTGGACTCGGATTGGAGTGTCGTTCACACCGTTGGAATCAGGGTGACGATCGCTTCGATCTGATGTCAGGATAATTGCTTTTCTGCCAATTTGAATTTTGATATTTTCCATGCCATTGTATCTGAAGATCCACCTGGATCAATCCTCCCCATTGAGCAGTTTTTGGACCGCCAAAAGCTTTCACTAATCAATTGGCAAGTGAGGTAATTGTTCCCTCACCCTTTCCTTCTCCAACCATTTGGCCTTGCTGGGGTGCATTCCCTTGAAACCAACTCGAAGGTATTCCACATCTCCTTACCATGAAGTCCTCCTCCTTCTATCAAGGATGATGTCTTCAGGTAACGCATTGGTATAATCTGGTGCAAAATCATCAACTATAGGAACTGTGCCCACCTCGTCGGTATCCATGGTCAATGGTGGTTTGTACAGCTTTAAGTTCTCCATATTCATAACTGAGTACATCTGCATATGTATCAGCAAATCAAGACAAAAGGCATTCTTCCCAATCTTCTCCAAAATGGTGAATGGACCATACCGAATTGGTCACAATTTCTTCCCTTCTCCCTTCATCCTGTCCTTGTTGATGTAGAACCACACTTTGTTTCCCACTTGGAATTGGTGGTCGACTCAGTGTTTGTTATGTCGAGCCTTGTAACAGGATTGATTTTTCTCCAACTGCTCTTGCACTCCTTGGTGAATCAATTGGATTCAGTGAATGAACTGCTGAGCTTTGTCCCTATCATTACGTCCACTAGATCCCTTCCAAGACCATATCAAAAGGCTCCTTTGGTAGGTAACCAAAGCATGTCTCAAAAGGTGAATGTTGCATAGATGAATGCACTACTCGGTTGTAGGAATGTTGTACATATGAGAGATGCTCATCCCACAACTTGAGATGTTTCCCACAATAGCCTGGTAACGAATGTACCATGGTATGGTTGACAACCTTTGTCTGTCTGTCAGTCTGTAGATGAAATTCCATGCTTCTTTTCAATTTGGTGTCCATCATCCTCCACAAGATGGTCCAAAACTCTCCATGAAAGCGAGAGTCCCAATCTAACACAATCGATGTGGGTAATCCAAAATGGACCCAAACATTTTGAAAGAAAAGAGAAGCAGTCTACTCTGTAGTGATCTGCCTTTTACAAGGCATAAGAATACACATTTTGTTAAAATGGTCAACGACAACATATAAATAGTCGTGACTCTTCCTAGACAAAGGCAGACCTCCTACAAAGTCCATTGACACACTTTCCCATGGATGACTCAGAATAGGGAGTGGTGTGTAGAGCCCGAGTTTTCTATTAGAGGGCTTTAAACACTACTACATAAGGGAGGGTTTTAAGACAATATTTGAGACAATTTTTAGGTAAATTGTCTTAACTTAAGACAAAAAATAACTTGTGTATTGTCTTAAATATTCTCTTTAAGCGGGTGTCTCAAAAATTAGTCTTAAAGATTATTGTCTTAAAAAATATTGTCTTAAAGATTACTGTATTAGAAAATATATTCTCTATAAAGACAATATATAACACAAACGTTATTGTCTCTCTAGAGACAACACTCGGATTAGAGACAATACATCTTTAATACTAGCTATTTTCTCTCTAGAGGCGATAAAAAATTTATTTAAAGATCACTTTTGTCTCTTTAGAGACAATATAAAACAATGAATCAAGAAATATCTCACCATTGAAATAAATCGATATAAAAAACATTTAATTAAAAATAAAATACAAAATCATTGATGAATTCATGTTAGCGCATAGTGGAATCGAACCACCAACCTCCTGCTTGTAAGGCAGATGCTCTTCCATTGAGCTAGCACACTTTAAAGAATTATGTGAAGAGTTATGGCAATCCTTAAAATTACATTTATAGCCATTGATTTATTAACAAAAAAAAATGCAGCCACACGATGAATTTTAGACAACAAAAAAATTGCATATTTCAATAGAATTCATGTTGTAACACCCCCTCCTTGTCAACTTTGATAAGTAGAAATGGTTATTGAAAAGAGTCAATTCCCAATACAACTTTTTAGGAATAGGATCTAAAGGTCTATTTTTTTTACTTGCCAAAATTTCACACCCTCACCCTACTTACTAGTAGCATAAAGTTCAATTGATGTACCAGCATAAAGCTTAAAGCTCAACTGATACACCATCTGGTAAAGACTTCTTTTTGGTATATGCTATATTGCTCTATTTCCTAGAAGGAAATTTGACTATTGTTTTAGTTCTCATGTCATTAGGTACATAATAACAAGCAGCCAATTCGCAACATATGAAGCATAATGACATAAAATGACATAATAACAAGCAGCCAATTTGTGATATCATATAAGGCATAATGACATAAAAACAATACTGGAAGCAAAATAAAACTTTGAAATCATGTTTAGAAATATTATTCCAAATTATGAAATCCCTCCCCATGCAATTCCAAAAATGAATTTCCTCAATTCCTTATGTTCTTGTAGTCCTCCACTGCAACTCTTAGATATTCCAAGGCCCAAAAAGTACCAATGTTGCCGAGTGGAAGAAAATTACCACAACATAATAGAGAGATAAATAAAAAGCAATGAGAAAGACAATGAGATTTCTTGGCGTTCACCCTTGCATGATATGACAGATTATATTGTTAAATGGTTCCATGTAAAGTAGCAAGCCTTTTCAGATTATATGTGAACTTCCAATCTCTTTAGAAAAGTTATTATGGATCAAAGTTTGATAAGATCACCCAACAAGTCTACAACCCATATATTTAATTACAATATTTAGATTAATCATATTCCATAGAAAATTCCAAAAGGGTTTATTGTTAGATTTGAGTATCCTTATCATTTTCAAGAATATTTTATACAAGCCTCTTGGCTAGGATCCTACACACAAACTATGATTTTCATACAATAAGGCAACATGCTTTGATAGATCTCCTAGATGCTTCACTCATACTCAAACCCAAAGGTAATGCCTGGCTAGGAATAGTCTTTTCCAAATTACTTGAAATAATGCACTCCCTTAAAAGATGCATACTCTAATTGTTAACAACCTATTTTTAGCTAATCTCCCCAATTTAGTTTATGTTTTTTTTCAGCTTATGACCATAGTTAGATAACAAAACAACAACATGACTTGTAAGTTATTATGCTAATTTTTTCCTTCATCCTTGATGTCTATGATCATAGATTTTACTTCATATGCACCTTGAGTTATGTAGTTCTCCTAATGTTCCATTACCACTCATGGTATTACATTATTTAAGTTCTTCTATCTCTTTTTTTCCTAGCTATATGCGAAAATCCCCATATGAATTTAACTATCCCATAAGAAATGAATTTGGTAGCCTAACAAAACCATACGAGTGAAAGATTTGCATCCCAATTTTGTAATAATATAGAAATTATACAAACACTCAAACAATTAGCAGTCAAAGAGCTCAATGTGCTAAGGAGATATATAACAAACCAATTAAATTAATACTAAGCATATCTGAGTGTAAAGTCGAGAAGCTCAAATTTGGAGCACAAATCCCACTGCCATAAAACAGGTTACTACATTGAACAATATAAAATTCCTTAATTATCAGGTTTGTAGAAATCTCAAAAATACGTAAAACAAATGTAAAGAAAACTCGAATTACTTGATGTTGTTGATAAATCTAAACCGGAATAAAGACAAGAAAAATTCCGAACTGATTGTAATTTCTTTAGAAACTACAAAGTAGTGACATGAATATCGATAAATGAAAAATGAGAAAATGTAATATATGCTAATCCAATATTGTCTCACAGACTTCAATTTGTCTATAAAATAGGATACATATGTTAATAAGATGGTTGAGGTAAATAATGTTTTCAATGAAATGAGGAAACGAGGCATGTGTGAAAGGTTGCAAAATCCTTTGACACTGACAAGTCCCATGTAGTTCTACTAAGAACTATATACATCCAAAATTCTAGAGCAGAGTTTGTCACGATGAATTCATGATTTACCAAGGCATGTCATACCTCTTGATTTAAAAAATATATAAATATATACAAATTGCCTTATATACAAATACATAGACTCTGCAAACTCGAAGTATAATATATCAATCAAGGGAGTGATTATTTTAGTTATGCTTAACACTTTAAGCAGTTTATCACCCCCTCCCCCACCCCACATGCACAAATAAGATTTAAGCATAGGCATAAGATGGAGGAGAATCAAATTTGTTAAAAATTGTCTCTGTCTATCTGGAGGTAGGAATAACTACAAAATTATGATTCAATGCATGAACAGAAATGTACCTAAGAAGCACGAATTCCTTTGAAGATTTAAAAGGGATTATGTGTGTTTAGTCACATAAGAAGCCAAAATTCATTTAAACATTTTAAGAATGATTGTGTGTTTAGTCTATCAGGAGCACCTTATTGGTAAATAAGATGCAAACCTTTTCAATAGATACACATATTTCCTATATCTCAAACTTTTGTTCCCAAATGGAATGGGAAATCGAGTGAGGTGAATAATATTATGTAGAGCCAAGTATATCCACACTTTTTATACCTTCCACAATTCAATTTAATCATGCTAGAGTATTAGGAGAAAAAGAAACAAAATCTAGGTAAGTACTTTAACATTCCCCTTCTAGAATCAGTAGCATGAGTGAACCTCCTACATGTTGTCTATTTGTTTTGATTTGCTCACACTTCTTATAATCCACTTGTGCTTGGACACATTACTATCATGTATATTAATTGTTATTTCCTTCATAAATCAGCTATGATACCAACCTCCTCTTCTTACATGGCTAGGACCTAGATTCTTCAAACAATATGACATGTTCCTATATTTAGAACTGAGCTCCCCACTAAGTGGAAGCTAGATGGGGGTTGTGTCCCATAATAACTTGTGATTAATCGTTATTAATGCACTTAATCCTTTCTTACATTACACTTAGTTGCAATTTTCGGTCATATATGCAATAGTTGCTTTATGTCATACTTTTTCCATTGTTATTTCTAGTCATTAAAATGAAAAATGTTTTTACATGAGAAAACATGAGTAAGGAATACTCCTAATATCCTTAACCAAGCTTACTTTCTCTCATGAATTTTTTCTTTGAAACCTATAATTTTGGTACAGATTGTGTTTGCAGTAGATATCTTTTTAGATTGCAAATTCTAATATGAATTCTCTAGCATAACCCACTACATTCCTTAGAAGGAAATAAATTAATTGAATGTCCACAAATCAGGTAATCTAGTTCCATTTAACAAAAGTGTAAACCCTAAAAAATAAAAAATAAAAAGTACAATGTGACAAGTATCATAGAAATAAAACACTTGGTGTCAACTTAAAAATACATCACAATTTAACACGAGTCTTAAAGAATAGACAATCGATACAAAAGCTCAAAATTTAGATCCTAGCATTCATTATTACCTCCAGAAACGTTGCACGCTCCATCATGCCATCCTCGGGGAAGAAAACTTCCAAAGCTTAAAATTTAGATCCTAGCATTCACTATTACCTCCAGAAATGTTGCACACTCCATCCCGCCATTCTCAGTGAAGAAAAATTCAAATGGAATATTATCATTAAAATACAAAGCAAGTTTTTGATTATTTTTTACTTCCACCTACAAAAGAGCGTTTGTTAGTGCAGGAGATATGTTTTGAAACAATACCATTGGTAGCAGTGTGTGTGCTAAGCTCCGAGGCTGAAATTGTGGCACCTAATTTACTAGGAACGAAACTTCGAAACAGGAATTAAAATAGATGTTCATCTACATCCTATTAAACTAGCAATATTTACAGTAAATAAAATTAATATTTCAACTATTTTCACATTTTATGAACTACACTTGTAGAGGTCCAGCAGCTGCAAGACCGAAAGAGTTATTCTAAAACTTCAAGCTATAAAAAATTTGACCATGGCGCCATATAAGTTGCCCATTGATGTGAAGGCCATGACCTTCTGATGATGCAAGTAAAACAGGGAATGGAGGCCTTCACAAAGCATTAACCAAATATCACAAGTTGCTTTAATCAGGTTGACAATTATCATAGTAAATACAATTCACATCTAACAACAATAAAGCAAATGTTTTCCATTTGTTCTTTACAAAATGAAATGGAATTGACTATCTAATACACACCCACTGCCTACTGCTCACTAATCTCTAGGGACAAGTGCATTGCATAAAGCTATCGAATAACCAAGGAGATCTAGGAAAGGTGTTGGAAGTGTAGTTGATGCTATGGGTACTACTTTTGATTGAACATTGGGACCTTTGGCAGGTGAAACATTGATTTCTATTTCAATGGATGATAATTCTTCATATGGAAGATAACAGTTTACTTGCAACTTTGGCAGGTAACAAGGTACATATGGACCACAGCTAGTACATACCCTAGTCCTCATAATGGAGTCCCCATCTAGAACATGTTCCAAAAGCTTAGGTACACATACCAATGTTACACATAAAAAAATTAAAAATAAAAATAATAATGATATAATAATAATAATAATAATAATAAAATAAAAATTTAACAACCTTGGACCTGGGTCAAGCTAGCTGTTAGAGGTCTTGCTTATCCGTTATTCGAAAAATATAGCTGTTGGAATGGCCTGTTGTCCCTATTTAACTGGTCGTTTAGATTGGATCTTCAACTTGTCCTGATGATGAACCACACTAGTTGGTTCAAAACGTGTCGACGAATAGTTTTTTATGTGATTTTGCCGAAACTATTCTCTCACACATACCAATGTTACATTGGCTTTTCCCATTCCAATATTGGGATTTTGTTAGAGACTTTTATTTGTTTTCTCTTCTCAACCCAAATTCATTCCACCACAAGGGAAACAACAAAACTTTAATCAACTACATTTCACAGTTGTTGATAACCTAACTTAAAATGCTATTTTGGCAACCAATAACTCTTTTGATATATTTTTCTTTGGAACAGTAGGGGATTTGTGAAGCTATAAAAGAGTTCTTGATGCACAATGAAATTATCCATATAGATATGTCCACAAGGAATAGAAATAAGATGTACAGGAAAGAATTAAACGAAAAAACAACAAAATTTTTTGACTTAAATGACACCATAGGCTAATGTAAATAAGATTTAATAATAATAATATTAAAAATAAAAAGGGTTTTGTTGCAAATTTTTCTTCAACAAGAAGCTAGGAACCATCCTATTGCATTCGATAATGAGCCTAAACCCTCTCTATCTAGTTTTAAAACCTTCTATGCTAAGTATTTATTGTAGCTTTTCTAGAGGATATAGAGCTTGTACCATGCATAAGCATGATACAAATGACTTTCTAATATCCAAAATATCTTTGTTAACTTTGAATAACATATTGTCATAATTTGAGATTGAGGAATCTTCTTGACCATACACAAGGCCATGAATATCTTCTACAGAGTGAAACGCTCCCTATATATCATATGCCATCTGTCATAAGAAATAGTATAAGGCAAAAATATATTAAAAATAAAAAGTTTAGCTCATAGATGTAGGTTCATGAAATTTCATTCAACCCAAAGCCTCCTCTGCAATAGGATATTGTCCAATAATTAATTCCTACAAGCTCAAACTATATCAACCTTTCCCATCTAGACAAATATAATTGTATATCTAATTCAATGGATAACATTTTAGATTTCTAGCCCCCATTCGATCATGATACCTTCTTAAAGGTGTGCCAAAAATCTACCCAACATGACATTATAACTATTTACATCATGGGCAATATGGGTACACTCCCAACCAAAGATAAATGGTTTCTAGAATATGATTTTGCTACACATTTCCCTCATCCCATTTCACAAGTAGGGACACTTGCATCTTCAAATAAGGAGGAAATAACATGGATTTCATTAGAGGAAGAAATTGGAGGATATCATCTACAATTATGGTCTTTTGTGTATCCTAACACACATCCATATGTTTTCTGATCACTATCGCAGCCCTAGATCCTTATAGGTTAGTCATAAAGTATGACTATATCCCTAGGAACAACACTTTCATTGCATTAAAAATCATAAGCTTCATCCACTCCCATGGGGACTTCACCTAATGAATTGTGACATAAGACCTGCATTATGGAATATTAAAGAATACCTTTAATTTCACTAGGTATTGATAAATACCTCCACAAATCCTTTTTTCAAACCCCCCTCCCAATACACATTGCCAATAAAGCAAGCCTTTATTTTTACTAGATATCCTTGAAATTCCCCTTAATACCTATAAACCATTTGGTACCCTAAAATTACCCATAGTACTTATAATGAATTGACTTTGTTCTTTACAATTTTAAAAGTCCCTTTATGAATGAACATGGTAAGATATTCGTCAATAAGGTGAAGCCCCTCTACCCACTGCTTTATTGAAAATATTATATTCTACATTAGATTGGTGAGAATTCCTTCAAATTAGAGCTTCCTCTACAATAAGGTACTCTTCAATAATTAATGCCTGCAAGCTCAAGTTATATTAACCTTCCCATCTAGACAAATATAATCCTATATATCATTCAAATTGATTACTTTTTAGATTTCTAGCCCTAATTTTATAATGATAACTTCTTAAAGGTGTGCCCTAGATCAACTCATCATGGCATTATCACCCTTTACATAATGGAAAACAAGGGTAAAATCCCCACCCAAGATAATAGGTTTCTAGAAGATGAATTTGCAAATCATTTCCCTCATCTCATTTCAAAAGTAGGGACACACGCGTCTTTAAATGACTAAATAATATGAATTTCAAGAGAGGAAGTCATTGGAGGATATAGTACTACTATGGCACTAGTACACATCCATCTAAACTCTAAATATATAGATATCCCACTCCATTCCATCATTATATCACATGATGGATATAATTTGAAGTACGACTTAGTAGCTTAAGTTTTGTAGGCACTCGAGATGGAGACTCTCAACCTTGCTTGGTTGCATGGCTCTTCGCCATTTCCCAGTATGTATCCCATGGCCTTTGATATATTCAAAATTTTCATGTGCTGTTTTTGCTTTTCTCAAAAAATGTTAGTTATGGCTCAGCATCCCCTCGACCCCAAACCCCAAACTCTAGCATCATATTTTATCCATATCCAATCATTTCTTGACTTGTTCAACAATCTTTGGCTGACTTCATTGAATATTTATGAAGAATTCAAGTTATATAAACTCTGTTATTTTCATAATATGCATTTGTATTCATAGAATACACAAATTTCATTGTGTTGCAGATATAGGAATTGTGGTCTTAATAATTTTATAACGTTTTTTGAGGTGCATAAATACAGTTCATGGGACCAAGGATACTTAGGTTCACCACCCAATACATGTGCACATGATGTTTACTATTTTGGAAAATTCCTACTGAGGGAACATTACCAACATTGAATGCAATGACATCTAACATGATGACTCTTCATTGCTAGACCATGCCTTGCCACTGATCGATAATCTTCCCCAAACTAATAGCCAAGTTTTTTCTCAATCCTCGACCATCCAAGAGGCCAACCATGTGTGCCATGTCTTGAAAGCTCTTGAAAATCCCCGCAAGATTGTCCATGCTAATATGCTAAATGACAATGTTGCATTGAGAACATCATCACATAGCTAATGGAATGAGGCTTTTCACAGTTGGAGAAGTTCCAACACATCCTAGTAGCAACAATATACAGGGATAATTCTAGGAACTTTGAGGAAAGCGTACTTGTCTAGTGGCAATTCCAGGGGCAAAAGTTGTAGAAGAAGTAAAGTTAAACATGGTTCGAGTGACATTGTTTATGACCATACACAGGAAGGGGCTCCCTGAAATAGGAATTGCAGAGTAATGAATTAGACAACATTTGTAGGAGAAACGCCTACCTGCACTTTAATGTTCCATGTCATTCAATTAAGGGAGAAGCCCAGGCAAGAAGCATGTATTTGGTTGTTGTCTATAAAAGTGAATCAGTGCTTGCAACTCATCCTACAATTTGAGGGGTCAGCGTAGGGACTATCTACTAGATGGTTGGTAAGTTAAATATAAGAATATCCATATCTTCTAATCTTTATCTAGTGAATTAGATATATCAATAAGCATAAAACTACCAATAGAGTGTGATGTAGGTTAGGCTGCAACTGTAACTTAAGAAATATATCTAACAATTTTTGCGAGTCAGATATATTAATATCTTGTGATTATAATATTACAAGTCAATATGTTACTTGTGAAAATTGAACAAAATAAAAAATTGAATAAAACAAAATATAACTATAGTCTAACCAGACAACAGTCTAGTCTAGAAAACAATGGGAGTTCCCATAAAGTTTTGGAAAAATCTAGCAGAAAATTCTGAAAATTTTGATTACAAAATGTAGCAATTTTTTTTTGAAAATTCTGATTACAAAATGTAGCAATTTTTTTTTGAAAATTCTGATTACAACTAGATACTTCACACAACTCCAAAATATATCTATATAAATTAAACAAAAATAAGCAATCCACCCAATCACCCAAACCGGTTACCCTAGAATATTATCTAAACTCTTAGACTCAATAAATATAATATGATGTTTACCTAAAATTTTCTAATATTTAAAATATAAATCACAAAAGCCTGAATTCAACACTATCAAATACTTCATAATCTAGATGGTTGGTAAGTTAAATATGAAAATACCCATATCTTATAATCTTTATCTAGTAAATTAGATATATCAATAAGCATAAAAATACCAATACAGTGTAATGTAGTTTAGGCTGCAACTGTAACTTAAGAAATATATCTAACAATATTTGCAAGTCAGATATACTAATATCTTGTGAATCTAATATCACAAGTCAATATGTTACTCCCAAAAATTGAACAAAACAAAAAATTGAATAAAAGAAAATATAACTGTAGTCTAACCAAACAACAATTTAGTCCAGAAAACAACTGAAATTCCCATAAAGTTTTGGAAAAATCTACCAGAAAATTTTGAAAATTCTGATTACAAAATCTAGCAAAAAAAATTGAAAATTTTGATTACAACTAGATTCTAGCAAGAATTTCACACAACTCCAAAATATATCTATAGAAATTAAGCAAAAGCAAGAAATCCACCCAATCACCCAAACTAGGTATTGATAAATACCTCCAAAAATCCTTTTTTCAAACCCCACTCCCAATACATATTGCTAATAAAGCAAGCCTTTATTTTTGCTAGATATCCTTTAAATTCCCCTCAATACCTATAAACCATTTGGTGCCCTACAACTACCCATGGTACTTATAATGCATTGACTTTATTCTTTACAATTGTAAACGTCCCTTTATGAATGAACATGGTAAGATATTGATCAATAAGGTGAAGCCCCTCTACCCACTCATTTATTGAAAATATAATATTCTGTAGTAGATTGGTGAGAATTCCTTCAAATTAGAGGTGAGAATTCCTTCAAATTAGAGCTTCCTCTACAATACGGTACTCTTCAATAATTAATTCCCACAAGCTCAAGTTATATCAACCTTCCCATCTAGACAAATATAATCCTATATATCATTCAAATTCATAACTTTTTAGATTTCTAGCCCTAATTTGATAATGATAACTTCTTGAAGGTTTGCACTAGATCAACTCATCATGGCATTATCACCATTTAGATAATGGAAAACAAGGGTAAAATCACAACCCAAGATAATAGGTTTCTAGAAGATGAATTTGCTACTCCTTTCCCTTATCTCATTTCAAAAGTGGGGACACACGCATCTTTAAATGAGGAAATAATATGAATTTCAAGAGAGGAAGTCAATGGAGGAAATAATATGATTTTCAAGAAAGGAAGTCAACGGAGGATATAGTACTGCTATGGAACTAGTACACATCCATCTTAACTCTAAATATATAGATTTCCCACTCCATTCCATCGTTATATCACATTATGGATATAATTTGAAGTACGGCTTACTAGTTTAAGTTTTGTAGGCACTCAAGATGGAGACTCTCAACCTTGCTTGGTTGCATGGCTCTTGGCCATTTCCGATTATGTATCCCATGGCCTTTGATAAGATATATTTAGAATTTTCATGTGCTCTTTTTGCTTTGCTCAAAAAATGTTAGTTATGACTTAGCATCCCTTGGACCCCAAACTCTAGCATCATATTTTATCCATATCCAATCATTGCTTGGCTTATCCAATCATTGCTTGGCTTGTTCAACAATCTTGGGCTGACTTTACTTTATATTTATGAATAATTCAAGTTATATAAACTCTGGTATTTCCATAATATATGTTTGTAATCATAGAATACACAAATTTCATTGTGTTGCAGATATAGGAATTGGGGTCTTAATAATTTTATAATATTTTTGAGGTGCATAAATGCAGTTCATGGGACCATGGATACTTAGGTTCACCACCCACTACATGTGCACATGATGTTGACTATTTTGGAAAAGTCCTACTGAGGGAAAATTGCCAACATTGAATGCAATGACATCTAAGCTGGTGACTCTTCATGGCTAGACCATGCCTTGCCATTGCTCGACATTCATGACAAGGATAATCTTCCCCAAACTAATAGCAAAGGTTTTTCTGAATCCTAGACCATCCAAGAGGCCAACCATGTGCGCCATGTCTTGAAAGCTCTTGAAAATCCCGGCAAGATTGTCCATGATAATATGCTAAATGACGATGTTGCATTGAGAATATCATCACATAGCTAATGGAATGAGGCTTTTGGCAGTTGGAGAAGTTCCAACACATCCTAGCAGCAACAATATACAAGTATAATTCTAGGAACTTTGAGAACAACGTACTTGTCTAGTGGCAATTCCAGGGGCAGAAGTTGTAGAAGAAGTAAAGTCAAACATGGTTCCAGTGACATTGTTTCTGAACATACACGAGAAGAGGATCCCTGAAATAGAACTTGCAGAGTAATGAATTGGACAACATTTGTAGGAGAAACACCTACTTGCACTTTAATGTGCCATGTCATTCAATCAAGGGAGAATCCCAAGCAAGAAGCATGTATTTGGCCATTGTCTATAAAAGTGAATCAGTGCTTGCAACTCCTCCTACAATTTGAGGGGTCAGCCTAAGGACTATCTACTAGATGGTTGGTAAGTTAAATATAAGAATATCCATATCTTCTAATCTTTATCTAGTAAATTAGATATATCAATAAGCATAAAACTACAAATACAGTGTGATGTAGATTACGCTGGAACTGTAACTTAAGAAATATATCTAACAATTTTTTCCAGTCGGATATATTAATATCTTGTGATTATAGTTTTACAAGTCAATATGTTACTTGTGAAAATTGAACAAAACAAAAGACTAAATAAAACAAAATGTAACTATAGTCTAACCAAACAACAATTTAGTCCAAAAAACAATGGGAGTTCCCATAGAGTTTTGGAAAAATCGAACAGAAAATTCCGAAAAATTCTGATTACAACTAGCTACTTCACAAAACTCCAAAATATATCTATATAAATTAAAAAAAAACCAAGCCATTCACCCAAACCCAAATTTTCTAATATTTAAAATATAAATCACAAAAGCCTGAATTCAACACGTTTAAATACTTCATAATCTAGATGGTTGGTAAGTTAAAAATGAGAATACCCATATCTTCTATTCTTTATCTAGTAAATTAGATATATCAATAAGCATAAAAATACAAATACAGTGTAATGTAGTTTAGGCTGGAACTGTAACTTAAGAAATATATCTAACAATTTTTGCAAGTCAGATATACGAATATCTTGTGAATCTAATGTCACAAGTCAATATGTTACTAGTGAAAATTGAACAAAACGAAAAATTGAATAAAACAAAATATAACTGTAGTCTAACCAAACAACAATTTAGTCCAAAAAATAATGGAAATTCCCATAAAATTTTGGAAAAATCTAGCAGAAAATTTTGAAAATTCCAATTACAAAATCTAGTAAAAAAAATTGAAAATTCTGATTACAACTAGGTTCTAGCAAGAATTTCACACAACTCCAAAATATATCTATAGAAATTAAGAAAAAACAAGCAATCCACACAATCACCCAAACTAGGTATTGATAAATACCTCCAAAAATCCTTTTTTCAAACCCCACTCCCAATACATATTGCCAATAAAGCAAACCTTTATTTTTACTAGATATCCTTTAAATTCCCCTCAATACCCATAAACCATTTGGTACCCTACAACTACCCATAGTACTTATAATGCATTGACTTATTCTTTACAATTTTAAAATTCCCTTTATGAATGAACATGGTAAGGTATTGGTGAATAAGGTGAAGCCCCTCTACCCACTTCTTTATTGAAAATATTATATTCTACAGTAGATTGGTGAGAACTCCTTCAAATTAGAGCTTCCTCTACAATAGGGTACTCTTCAATAATTAATGCCCACAAGCTCAAGTTATATCAACCTTCCCATCTAGATAAATATAATCCTATATATCATTCAAATTGATAACTTTTTAGATTTCTAGCCCTAATTTGATAATGATAACTTCTTAAAGGTGTGCCCTAGATCAACTCATCATGACATTATCACCATTTACATAATGGGAAACAAGGGTAAAATCCCCACACAAGATAATAGGTTTCTATAAGATGAATTTGCTACTCATTTCCCTCATCTCATTTCAAAAGTTGGGACACACGCATCTTTAAATGAGGAAATAATATGAATTTCAAGAGAGGAAGTCAATGGAGGATATAGTACTGCTATGGCACTAGTACACATCCATTTTAACTCTAAATATATAGATGTCCCACTCCATTGCATCATTATATCATTGCATCATTATATCACATGATGGATATAATTTGGAGTACGACTTAGTAGCTTAAGTTTTGGAGGAACTCAAGATGGAGACTCGCATGGCTCTTGGCCATTTCCCAGTATGTATCCCATGGCCTTTGATATGATATATTCAGAATTTTCATGTGCTCTTTTTGCTTTGCTCAAAAAATGTTAGTCATGGCTCAGACCCCAAACCCCAAACTCTAGCATCATATTTTATCCATATCCAATCATTGCTTGACTTGTTCAACAACCTAGGGCTGCCTTTACTTTATATTTATGAATAATTCAAGTTATATAAACTCTGGTATTTCCATAATATGCGTTTGTAATCATAGAATACACAAATTTCATTGTGTTGCAGATATAGGAATTGCGGTCTTAATAATTTTATAATGTTTTTGAGGTGCATAAATGCAGTTCATGGGACCAAGGATACTTAGTTTCACCACCCACTACATGTGCACATGATGTTGACTATTTTGGAAAATTCCTACTGAGGGAACATTACCAACATCGAATGCAATGGCATCTAAGCTCGTGACTCTTAGTGGCTAGACCATGCCTTGCCACTAATCGACATTTATGACAAGGATAATCTTACCCAAACTAATAGCCAAGGTTTTTCTTTATCCTCGACCATCCAAAAGGCCAACCATGAACGCCATGTCTTGAAAGCTCTTGAAAATCCTCTGCAATATTGTCCATGCTAATATGCTAAATGATAATGTTGCATTGAGAACATCGTCACATAGCTAATGGAATGAGGCTTTTGGCAGTTGGAGAAGTTCCAAAACATACTAGCAGCAACAATATACAAGGATAATTCTAGCAAATTTGAGGAAAGCGTACTTGTCTAGTGGCAATTCCAGGGGCAGAAGTTGTAGAAGAAGTAAAGTCAAGCACGGTTCCAGTGACATTGTTTCTGACCATACACAGGAAGGGAATCCCTGAAATAGCAATTGCAGAGTAATGCATTGGACAACATTTGTAGGAGAAACACCTACTCGCACTTTAATGTGCCATGTCATTCAATTAAGGGAGAAGCCCAAGCAAGAAGCATGTATTTGGCCGTTGTCTATAAAAGTAAATCAATGCTTGCAACTCCCTCTACAATTTGAGGGGTCAGCCTAGGGACTATCTACTAGATGGTTGGTAGGTTAAAAATAAGAATAATCATATCTTCTAATCTTTATCTAGTAAATTAGATATATCAATAAGCATAAAACTACCAATATAGTGTGTTGTAGGTTAGGCTGCAACTATAACTTACGAAATATATCTAACAATTTTTGGGAATTGGATATATTAATATCTTTTGATTATAATACTACAAGTCAATATGTTACTTGCGAAAATTGAACAAAACTAAAAATTGAATAAAACAAAATATAACTATAGTCTAACCAAAAAACAATTTAGTCCAGAAAATAATGGGAGTTCCCATAAAGTTTTGGAAAAATCTAACAGAAAATTCTGAAAATTCTGATTACAACTAGATTCTTCACACAACTCCAAAATATAGCTATATAAATTAAACAAAAGCAAGCAATCCACCCAATCACCCAAACCTGTTACCCTACAATATTATCTAAAATCTTAGACTCAATAAATATAATGTGATGTTTACCTAAGATTTTCTAATATTTAAAATATAAATCACAAAGGACTGAATTCAGCACTATCAAATACTTCATAGTCTAGATGGTTGGTAAGTTAAATATCAGAATACCTGTATCTTCTAATCTCTATCTAGTAAATTAGATATATCAATAAGAATAAAAATACCAATATAGTGTAATGTAGTTTAGGCTGCAACTGTAACTTAAGAAATATATCTAACAATTTTTGCAAGTCAGATATACTACTATCTTGTGATTATAATATCACAAGTCAGTATGTTACTGGTGAAAATTGAACAAAACAAAAAGTTGAATAAAACAAAATATAATTGTACTCTAACCAGACAACAATTTAGTCCAGAAAACAATGGAAATTCCCATAAAGTTTTGGAAAAATCTAGCAGAAATTTTTGAAAATTCTGATTACAAAATCTAGCAAAGAAATTTGAAAATTCTGATTACAACTATGTTCTAGCAAGAATTTCACACGACTCCAAAATATATCTATAGAAATTAAGCAAAAAAAATAATCCACCCAATCACCCAAACCTGTTACCCTCGAATGTTATCTCGAATGTTATCTAAACTCTTAGACTCAATATTAGACTCAATAAATATAATGTGATGTTTACCTAAAATTTTCTAATATTTAAAATATAAATCACAAAATTAAGCACTATCAAATAGTTCATAATCTAGATGGTTGGTAAGTTAAATATAAGAATACCCATATCTTCTAATCTTCTAATCTTTCTCTAGTAAATTAGATAGTAAACTAGATATATCAATACGCATAAAAATACCAGTGCAGTGTGATGTAGGTTAGGTTGCAACTGTAGCTTAAGAAATATATCTAACAATTTTTCCAAGTCAGATATACTAGTATCTTGTGATTATAATGTTACAAGTCAATATGTTTCTTGTCAAAATTGAAAAAAACAAAAATTGAATGAAACAAAATATAACTGTAGTCTAACCAAACAACAATTTAGTCCAGAAAACAATGGAAATTCTTATAAAGTTTTGGAAAATCTAACAGAAAAATTTTGAAAATTCTGATTACAAAATCTAGAAAAAAAAAAAAATTGAAAACTCTGATTACAACTGGATTCCAACAAAAATTTCACATAACTCCAAAATATATCTATAGAAATTAAACAAAAAGAAACAATCCACCCAAACCCGTTACCCTAGAATATTATCTCCCTCAACAGACGTTAACATAAGTGACCGTACCAAAGACAATGATCATTTCTGCTTAAGTTAGGCCTTTAGAGCCAAAGAGAGATTTGAGACTCTACACATTCATGGAGGGCAGTGGCAGGTTCCTTGCTACTCTCCATGCTTTGGAGATCCGCCCATCTTTCCACCCCTTCTTAATGGGATAGTGGGCCCGCCTATCCCTAAGTCCACTCAAATGAATTAATTTATCTGATAATAAATTTTCAAAATAGAAGCATTTGAATTCACCATATAACTGATTCAAGACAGTTGTTCCTCAAAGATTGATTCGATTATCCCATCATCAAAATAAAGTTGAAAAATTACAGAAAGCTTGTACAATTTGCATTACCATACAAGTGATATAAGATCTCTAGTTGACATGGATAGTATATCAGTGCAGGAAACAATGCTTAGACATTTGGCTTCAATGGTAGCCTTTTCTCGAGCAGTGGCATCGAAGCCATCTCCAGGCAATGACAGATTTATTTCTGCGTCTTTCTATGCCTTGTTATCAGGCGTGGAGCTGATGAGCACTAAAATACAAAATATAATTAATTAAATATTCTTTCAAATCCAAATCAAAATAAATAAATGTGATACTCAATATAAATTTGCCCTTTATAAATTTCTCAATCATTTCACATGAAATCAAAAGTAATAAACTCTATAAATTTCTCCAATCATCTCACATGAAATTGAAAGTAATAAACTCTGATATATATATGAAAGTAATAAACTCTGATATATATATATATATATATCAGATTATCTAGAGCAATGAAAGTAAATCATCTCACATGAAATTGAAAGTAATAAACTCTGATATATATATATATATATATATATATATATATATATATATATATATATATATATATGAGATTATCTAGAGCACTAAAAGCAAGCTAATAGAAAGTCTTAAACAACTAAGTATTTTCTCTTTTCTAGCAATATCAACAATAGAAAGTCTTAAACAACTAAGTATTTTCTCTTTTCTAGCAATATCAACAACCTAAAGGCAAGCTAGCTAGTAATAGGGGCCTGTTTCCTAGGACACATCTACACCTCATACTTCAAAGTCACAACATAGCAAAAATATTTGTTTGCACATGTTTTGCAATTAACATCTACTCTCTTACCTTTCCAAAGCATTTTGATCTACAGGGAGTTATGGGTGTGAAAGAATGTTGTTAATTTTTGTTATGATCTCAATTCAATTCAGCTTACATGGGCATCCTTAGTTGTCACTGTCATTTCAATTCGATTAGTTGGGCTGTAATCTCTCAAGCTGAAATAGAAAACACATTTATATTTATATGGGCTAGGGCAACAAAAGTGTTCAGAAATAGAAAACACACTTATATGGGCTAAAGCCACCAAAATGTTCATAGTAGATTGATAAAGGGGTAATAAATAAGGGGAAACCTACATGACACCATTTCTAAGGGATTGATTTCAGACAAGGAGGCAGTAAATTACTTCAACGTTGACAAAATAAACGTGCCTACCCTAAACTACTCAATCACACAAATCACAAGACCTATTGCTGTGGAGAAAGCAAGGGTGTTGTCCCTCTAGAAAAATTGTAAGCAGCATTGGTTAGAGGTAGATGCAGTGGCACAAGAGGTTATTGCGAAGCCTATTACCTTACCGGGTAGCAGAGGAAAGAACAAAGAAAAAACTGGAACAGGGTCGCAGTTCAACATGAAGATGCCATGCGAAAATTAAGTAACGACCCTTTTAGGTGGATACCCTGTAAATTTTACCCATATCACCTCACCTGCATTTTCACCTGCATTTTTTTAGGGCCTACCCCGTGAGGAATGAGTTTTGAAAACTATAGGTGTGGCAAAGTAAGTCTAATTACGCATATAATAAATAACAAATGAATGGCCCTTATTAAGAGTATCTATTGTAACAAAGCTGACTGAGTTTAAGCCAGGTCACCCGTTACCAGGAACCAGCTCGGCCTCCCCATTCCCAACAAAATACAAATTAATGTAGAGCAATATTGTTAATAGAATACAACAGAAATAAATTAATGAGTTACTGGGGTAAACTGTTCAAGAACTATAATTTAAATTAAGAAATCATGACTGCAGTAAAAGATTGTTTAGTGAACATTAAGGAATTATTAGTAACGGTCCTTGAGATAGTAATTTATAAAATCATACAGATGTTCTGTGAACAAATTTCAAAAGAGTGAATGCTACAGTGTAGATTGAAGTTCCTACAATTATATTTTAATAAATACATGTTACAGTACAATTCAGAAATCCTTGTGAGTAATTTCATTTACCCACCATACAGTGTTCTATGAGGAGAAATTATGTAACGATTGAAACCCCTATAACATGAAGAGTAGCATATACGCATACATCCAAAGATAAATAAACTCGAAGCATAGAAGTCATTTATTTTATGTCCCACCAGAAAACTTAGTGAAGAAATAATTTAAAGAGGGCACAATCCATACTGGTAACACATTGTTATGACTTGGTTCAAAGCCCAACCAGTATCATGCTAAAACCTTACAAAAAGTCACTATATAAACTAAGGAACAAAATGATGGCCAACACCTGAATTGGTGTAGGATATAGAAGACCTCGTGTAGTGTGGTTCCTGAGGTGAAAAGCGGCTCCTGCAACAAATGCCTTTATACCCTGCCAAACCACTCAGAACAACAATTAAATAGGTATATTAAAAAAAACAACTGGAAGAAAGAAAAATAAATCGAAACCCTTGGTTATCACTTACCAGGGTTTATGTTCGGCAATTTTCCAAAAACCTTTATGAAGGATCTTCAAATTCAACACTGAAATGGACAGCAACTGCATGGAAGAAACCTTGAACAATTACAGTAATTTAGTTCAAATGGAAATGGGAGAATGAGCTCAAATAAATAATGAAAATAACATAAAAGTCTCAGGCATAAACTTGGCGATACCAGTTGGGCAGTTGCAAGAAATGGGGGCTCTTGGCACTGTCAGCTGAGAAGGAAGAGCTTGGAAGCCTAGCGAAGATGTAGACGCCATCTGTGAAAGGTATTGAGCAGCGTCGGAGGAGAGTTCTCCAGCACTAAGGGAAACAAAAACAATGTAATTAAAGACGAAAATCTGTGTGTAATGGTTGCAACAAGTAGTACCAGTGGCATGGGGTGTCTATAGCAAGGAGATAGCTATGGTGGAGGCTGCCAGCAAGTGAAGGGTTGGTGAAACTTGTAGAGCTTGGCACCACAGAGTCCAGGCACAAATGAGTTGTCCAGGAGGTGGAGGAGCAGGGTTTCGTTACCATGACGGATTATCGACAACCCAAGACTGAGATCTGCAATTTGGTGATCCAATGACGATGCTACACCCGCAGCCATGCAATCGACACCTGGTGGGTGAAAAACTTGTTTCACGAAAGTTCTGCAAAGGCTAGCTATAGGGTAACCGCTATTAGAGGGTTAATGCACTAGGAGACCCAGTTAATCATATCATATAAAATATAAATATCTCAGAGATTAATAACAAAAAGTATACACCGTACCATGTCAAAGATTTAAATATATTTGTATTAATAATGAATATTGAATGACAAGGACAATTATCAGACCCGTAGATCATTAAATAAATAAATAACTCCTGTATAGGTAAATTATTACGATATTTTAAAAATATATATATAACTTAAATATAGTTTATATTGTTTTTTAATTACATCCATTAAGAAAAAATTATAACTTAAATACACTTTATCTCTATTAAACAAGAGTTATAACTTAAATACACCCTTACTTTTCAGGTTTGATCTATTAGTTGCTCGTCTCCTTCACTGGTGTTTAATACCTGCATTGATAAGATAGTTAACCATATTATCCATTTCTATATAAATTATACTTTAACTATTTCTAAATAAATAAACATATTAATTAATTTAACTATGGAAATACAAATTAATTTAATTGTTTTAATTAATTATAAATGCTATAATAATTGTAAATAATTAATAATATTAAATTATTTTTCCGCGTAAATCACATGATATTTCTTTTGTCAACGCGTTTCAAACCAACCAGTGTGGTTCATCATCAGGACAAGTTGAAGAACATGCAAAGCTGGATCTGATTCTTCAACTTGTCGTGATGATGAACCACATTGATTGGTTTGAAATGCATCAACAAAAGAAATATCATGTGATTTATGCCGAAAAATTCTCTCAAACTTGATATGGATCACAGAAGCCTCAATTCAATAATATTAGATTAATTTAAGTACACTTTACATAACCATATATTAAAGTGTTTTGTTATGTAAAGTGTATTTAAATTAATCTAATATTATTAATTATTTACAATTATTATAGCATTTATAACTAATTAAAATAATCAAATTAATTTATATTTCCAAAGTTAAATTAATTAATGTGTTTATTTATTTACAGGATATAAATGTACAATTTATATAGAAATGGATAATATGGTTAACTATCTTATCAATTTAGGTATTAAGCGCTATTGAAGGAGACAAGAACAACTAATGAGATCAAACATGAAAAGTAAGGGGTTGTGGCAAAGAAAATGCCACGTCGTCATGAGGTCAATGTCATCCTAAACATAAAACGGGATCGGTGAATGTAGAAGGCAATAAACAAGTGAAATATATTGACAATGAAATACATATTCCAAATATTTAAAAGAATGCAAATGGCCAAACAAAAACACGGTTCATTCGAATTCACTAGTATTTTTCACAAGTAGTGTTTGAACATGAGCTTGAAGAGCCTACCCTTTAGGTGGAAGCATTGCTACTATTGCACGCAATCAAAGAGTAATCTGTGAAAGTGGTTCTCATAGAAGGGTCTGCCGACCAACAACTCTCCATTAATGACACATCCCTTAGGGATAGGTGGCCATAAAGTATTGTTGACTATGCCACCTGCAAAATATCCATAAAACTTGAGGTTAACAATCTTTTCCAGATATTTTTGAATTACACATATCGCACCTCTATCTTTAGTTACGACAAATACATGGATATGGCACTACAAGGATGATGGTCATCATTATAAGGAACAAGGGAATACCAATTATTGCCCCATAATCCATATTGGTGTAAGGCTCCTCTCTAGTAAGAAGTTCCCACATTACAATGCCAAATGAAAACACATCACACTAGAAGGGAAACAAACACACCAGACAATTTGTGGTTAGAGTTCATAAATTGCGGCCCAAGTTCAGAAACTCGAAATTGAGCATTCATATAATCATAGATAAAAGAATTTCATCATTTTACCTTTTCAGAAACCATACTACTACTGTCATTTAATAGCTCTAGAGCCATCCATGGAATGGTTCCTTGCACACCACCAGAAACTAATGTTCGATGTTTAATTTTTTTTTTTTTTTGACAACCCTAAATCACTTACTTGAAAAATAATGTGCATGGAACTATAGATTGGTACGAATTATATGGGACTCTGAGAAATAAAAATAAAATTTTTCCTAGAGCCTAACACTCATCTCCACCCACATGTTATAGGTTAAGGTCCATTGTAGCCAACAAATATAACAAATCCCCAAAGTAGCTAACTCCGTTTTAAAAAGAAATTACCTTACATATAGGACGTTGGGGATCTCTCATGTTTACGTATAGATTGTGATGTACCCCTTTGGCCTATCTCGGAATAATAGCTTATTAGGCTCCCAATTCTATAAAATTTTCTTTGTTTTTATAGCTAAGATCTAACTATAGTCTTATATAACATATTTATCATGGCAGGAACAAGTATTATTCCTATTATTGTACTCATTTCATAAGAGTTTAAACAATCTCATAATATTACATCATTCTTTTATGCTTTATCGGATCCGTAATGGGAACTCTTAGATTCATATAAACAACTTATGTATAATAGAATCATCATTGAGTATGAAGGAATAAGCATGGAATGCAACCTATATAATATTTTGTTTAATACATACCAACATTAATGGAGTATTACCCGACATTGACCATGCATCACTAATATAATTAAGCATCATCAAGGTAATCTGACCAACCCTTGGTTCAACATGCATGACTAACTAATTAAACTATTCTTATCTGAAGCAATTCCTCTACTTATGCAATTAGAAGCATAATACCTTAAGTGTCCCACATGCACCAGAGTTACCACTTGATGTTAAATGTAACAACTATCTTAACACTATTTATGACCATTTCAGAATAATAACCTCAAGGAGACATTACAGAAATTATTAGCATCACACCCTATAATTATCATTCTAAAGTATGGTCAAAGGATTACTGACATGCCCTCAAGCCCATAATAGCCACAGTCATTACATAAGAAACATTAACCTCGGTAATTCAGTGATGAATATTTGTTATATGTGAATTCTACTAGGAATGAGTCCTAGAACTGTTATCCACTGAACCTGCTTCTATAGTTAACTTCACACTAGAATACAACATGCATAGGAATGTCATCCTTTCCATAGCAGAGATAAATTTAATCATCCTTATATCTTTGCTAAATGATTTTAATCTCATAACAAGTAAGGAAACACATACCATGCAAGTGAATCTCATCAAATTAGAGGGAAACATCATAAGCATATATTATTCATCAAACATTCTCATAAAGAAGAAATTTAAGAACTCTTCTCATAAACAACTGGAACAAATAACAGAGAGAGAGTAAGAATCATCATACACACATTCCACGCATCTGACACCAACTAACCCTCACTTGGAGGGAGGAGCGCCACCACCCAGCCATGAACCACCTTTGATTCCCCTGAGCCGAAGACCTTACCAAGGATGAACTGTCCTCAATTGATCGATGCATTTGGTATTTAACACCCTCTTTCATGATTTAGTTACCATTGGTGGCATCCCGCTTTATGGATTTTTTCCATTTGCCTAGATCTTATTTGGAAAAGCTCGTCTTTATTTCCCATGACGTGTTTCCACATAAAATATTCCCTTTATCTCCCACAGAGCTTTTATGTCCGATGGATCTTTATCTCCCATCCATCCGATGGATATTCAATCCATCCAAGCTTATTGAGAATCACATTTAGAAGTTTTGTCATGAAAGATTCATCTCTATCCCATTCCTCATGGGATTTGGCAAGCATCTCCTCTCTCTTGGTGCTCCAACCTCCAAGTGATTTATTTTATTAATTTATTTAATAACACATGTGATTTTCATATTACATATCACCTAGCTTTCCTCATCTTAGGTTTAGAATAGCTTAACCCACAAAGGAGGGTATCAAAAATAGCTTTCCTTAGCTTAGTTTACAAACATTTAACACACAAGGGAGGATATCACACTTAGCTTTAACTTAGCTTAGGTTTACAATAATTTAGTACACAAGGGAGGGGTGTTACATACTCCCCCTCTTAAATTCTACACCGTCCTTGGTGTATCACTACATCCTGTCCTAGTTCACAGATAGCTGGTTTTTAATCAACAACTCTCATGGCTCTGCCATCTGATGCAATTTTTCTGATGTACATCTGTTACAAGGATTGCTCCCAACATCTTTCCTTCCATAGCTACATTGGTCTCAAGGAGTGGTCCCAACATCTCTCCTTCCATAGCTACCTGTCACACATTTTTTTCAAACCATTTGTGAGAATTTATTGATGCAAAGTTTAACTATGATAAATATCACAATCTGTTACTTAATTGTATTAAAGAAGCTATTGCTTATCATTTATTTTATCTAAAGAATGCATGTTCTCTGCTTGCATTCTTTCAATCATTTTTGTTCTTCTCAAACACTTGCTTTTTGCAGTCTCTATACACAATGCATCAGTTAGCATGTTTTCCACATTAATATGCCTGCAAGGTCATAACAGATTATTTCACATCACAATATATATATTCATCATAATCAAACTCTGATTAACCATAGTTACTTATACCAAACTTACTTTCCTTCGTCTGAGTAACCTCCAAGTTTGTTTACCTAGCCAGACATCCATCCAATGACTACTGCATACCTGCACACAAGGTATGTTATACACACAATACACATTTCATTTTTCAACCTTGTAGCATATGTAGTCATACGGTACCCTATGTACTGTTGTACGTAGTCCAATTGTGGTACAACCTATAATACCATTCTCATGGTATCACCTGCATGAGATAAACTATATCCATATTTTTTCACTATGTTAGTATCATACCAACATTCATTTATCATGGTTCATCTATGTAATTAAGAATGATTTTATGTCATGTATAAATCAATTCCAAATGTCAAGTGGTTCCAATATCAATCACATATTATTGGATTCATGCATATTTTCCTCTTAATCACACATTCTGCTTAATGTTCTAAAGTATATTATTAACTCATAGTTGTTGAAGTTCAATATTCATGAGATCATTAATTCACCTTGTATGTTTTAATTTTTGCCCTGTTAATGCTTCAAAAACTTGTTGACCATGCATAATTTCGTGTAGTTATACATGAAAGCTTTCTTTACTTACAATCCTACACTCCTTGTAGTTGTAACTATTTATGATCTCGGGGTATTTACATGTTAGCTCATTCTTAACATTAAATCACCCTTTACGAATGTTGAGTTATCTATTTATGAATTCTTGTTTGAATCATGCAACATTTTCTTATGTTGTCGAGACATCTTATCAATGCAATCTGATAAGAGATCCTCTCAAAATTTCTTGGTACAAATTATGACATCAATCTATTTTAAATAGATTGTTAAATATCATTTCATTGACCCAGGGTTCCATACCATTTGTGCTACTTCACCAATCACTATGGTTTGCACTCAAGGATACTTATAGGTTCTAGTATACATATCCTTCAAAAGATGCATATGCCTTGGAAATTTGTTTAACTTTGATTTCGCCTTAACCATACTTTCTTCCAACCGAAGAATAAATCATGTTGTAAGAAGATAATTTTACCACAATTTGTACAGTTATATAGTCTTTATTCTATAACATTCTCTCACCATTCTTTACTTTGGTATAATACTTTTATAACAAATTATGTATAACCCTTTATAAGTTGTTTTTATAGTCCAACCTTACCTTTAACATAGTCATGCATACTTTGCCTATTGGCACATAACATCATATGCATATATAGCTTGATTTAGACTCAAGAATCTTTCTTATATGGATGCATAACATCAAAACCATTCCACCATTAACCATTTGATAAATACCTTATTCTTATAAGTCTATAATACTGCACACATATGTGCTTGCATGGTAAATTCATATAACTCATTAGTATGCATGGATATTAACCATATTCCTCTTCACATGTTTATCATAATGACTAATTAACCACACTATGGCAATAACATGTAAAACTATCCATGGCAAGACATAGGTATAGTATATAACAATTAAGTCCATATACAACCATGGACTTCCTCCATTATTTAATCCTCCTTTCATGTATTAGGTGAGATTTGTTTTTATTCACCAATCCTTATTTAAATCTCTTACCTAATATAGTTTTCCACACGATTCCTCAACCGGTACATGTTATGCATATTTGTAAGCATTGATAGTGGCATATCATTGATTCCACAAGTCACAAACCACCAATCTTTGCTCAACACAACTATGCCCAACATCTAAGCAACATAACATATAGTCTATCACAACACACTAACATCTCCACCGTACTTTACAAACAAATAACTAATATATCAAATATTGTAACGCTGGTATGCAACATAACGGTGCATATCATATCCATGATTAGATGGCTTTAGGCTAGATTAGTTCCATGTCCTACTTCAGAATCCAGAACCCTGAAGTGGAACGGTAACTCCTTCACAAAGTTTTTATTTTATTTTATTTTTTATTTTGAGCTAACTCAGCTCAGGGCTCAAACACAACTCATGGTTATTAGGCATCCACATTCTCACCATAGCTTGAGAGGTCAACATATACAATTTAATAAGAGATCTTAAAAAAGGCATTAATGTATAGATCACAAATTAATCAACAAATATAGAGGTGCAGTCTTTAAAACTCCAATTCAGTTTTTTGGGGTTTAAATTGAACATGAGTTGTTTAAAAAATTGGCCCATAATTTTTTATCAAACAAGCTCCATAATTTGAAAGCTTGACATGTGAGGGAATTCAAATCTCTTTTAAGGATTCAAAAACCAAAAATTTTGGAAGAAAACCAATGGAATGAAATAAATGTTGTTAAAGTTGCAAGCACATTCACCTTTCAACGATTGAAGGGTGAAATTTAAATCCATATTAAGGATTAAAAATCCCAAAATTAATAAACATATTGGAGGAACACAACTGCCATGCAATCTAGACTCTCTAATATTAAATTCATAAGCACATTCACCATTCACGGATTCAAGGGTGAAATTCAAATCCATAGTAAGGATTAAAAAGCCAAAAATGAATAAACATATTGGAAGAAAACAAATGGCATGCAAGAAATGTTGTTAAATTCACAATCATATTCACCCTTCATCATGAGAAAGTACAATAAAATAGTAGAATAAGGGAGGAACAAAAGAATGTCACTAAAAAAAATCTTGATTTGGATCCTTTTTATTAGATGCATTGAAGAGAAATATACAACGCACTTGTACAGAGACGAATAATCCCAAAATATTAACATTGAATACAATATAGCTATATTTACATATTTGTTGAAGCAACCATGGACTTGAAGCTCTTTTCAGCTGATCGAACAAGTCATCAATCCCCGACAAAGTATATTAATCCAAGCATGAATGTGGGACTCATAGAACACATCAAAAACACTAATCAATGTGGATGTCACCGAAGTCCTCCACCTACACCGTGAGTAATTTTCATGACTCCTAGTCTCTCAGGCTTTACCGTGCATCCGCAGTCTGATCTAGGGATCACTAAGCCCTACACCGAGACATACTCTCCAAGATTTATCATGCATTCCATCTTGTAATAACTAGGCCCAACATGGAGAAAATACACCTCCTAGCTTTACTGTATATCCTGCCATTCACCAGCAACGATTCCTAGGCCCACCGAGGCACACAATCTGGCTTTACCGCAACCCATAGTTCGGTTCAGGGGTTACTAGGCCAGTGGATTCATGCATCCTCAGTCTGGTTCAAGGACCACTACACCATGTGTTTTTCAATTAAGAGATCCACCCCACTCAGCTCTGAATCCAATCGACCATCCCACATAAGCCGGATGAGAGAACCCATCTCATCAAAGTTATCAGGAAATGGCAAGGCTGGGATGAAAATACTGTCACACCTGGCAAAACCCATGCCATGGTAGAAAAGAAACACATGCAATCCCATGCATGCCAAATATAACAAGGAAAATATCATGTCAAAGAATTACTTACCACAATTTCTCCAGCAGGATCTATCCACCAGTACAAAGTACTTGCAAGAATAGCAACAATTAGACCAATTGTGTTGGTGATCACATCAAAGAAATGATCTTGAGCATATGCCTTCAAAATCTCATTAGTAAAACTTTGAAAATAAATTATGAGGAACAACTTCACAAAAGTAAATGAAACCATAATTCCAACCACCCAATGCCATTTGTCACCATCTAAAGATAAACCATCCTCCTGTGGAAATTTGGAAATAGAATTGACAAAGTTAATTCCTTGTATGCAAATTGGAAAAATAGCCTATCCCTCAAAATACAATATACAAAATTCTGACCATAAGGTACATGATAGAGCAATCAACAGTATGATATGAAGCATGGAGAAGCAAATCCATGGCTAATATGAGCTCAATATTAGGGTAACTTTTAAGACAAGGAGTAGGATTATAACTGTGAAAAAAACAACAAGAGTATGTATATTGGGGCCAGTTTCTGGATCGTAGATAGATAGGCATATTGGGGCCAGTTGTTTTAGGGTTTCAATTTATGTATACACATCATATCTATTTCATGGATTGAAGATTGAAGCCAAACATATGCAGTGGAATCAAGAACAGAGTGAGGTGAGCTACACTTTAGAGGTTGAGTGTAAGAGATGTGTGATGTTAATAATAAACTAATGCAACATTTAAGCACCTAAATTTTTACATGTTTCCTTTTTATTTCTCTATGTGCAATAGATTTGAGATCAAAATAGATCTATACACTACCAATAGTGTATGAGGGAAGGATGGAGTTACTGAAAAATGTTTCCACTAGACTTCCACACTCAGGAATATGCGCCCCCACAAGAGGGACATGTTCCCTGTGTAAAAAGGGTTTCAACAAGGGTCTGTTCTTCATTCTAGCAGCATTAGAATATTGTATGAATAATATCAATGATATGGTTTATCTGCCTTGGGAAGAGGCCAAATAATACCATCAATTATCTTATTTGTCCTCAAAGTTAAATTGATAAATTGATAGGTTGAGAACAACTGTCATTTTATGAACAGGGTGCATGAGACCCATGTCCTTCATTTCAAATTCCTTTGCAAGGTCCTGATTACAAGATATGATCAACTGCTCATCACTAGTTAAAATAAAATTATCAACATATAAGACAATAATAATCAATTTACCTTCTATCCAAATGTGATGATGTTTACATCCACTTCACTTATGGTGAAGCCCAAACTATGAGATAACTATCGATATTGATGTGCCAAGCACGAGGTGCTTGTTTGAGATCGTACAATGCTCACTTGAGTCTGCACACATGAGACTCTTGATCAAATGTCTCAAAAACTTTTTGTTACTCTATGTACACCTCCTCCTTATTAACCCCATTGAGAAATGTTGTTTTTACACCCATTTGGTGGATATTCCACCCCATTTGCGTAGCCAGACCAAGAATTGATCTAATGGATGAGTACCTTGCTACAAGAGAAAATGTCTCCTCACAGTCAATTCCCTCAACTTGACAGTACCCCTTGGCCACAAATATGACCTTATACTTCTCTATGCTTCTGTTTGTTGTCTGCTTCACCTTGAAGATCCATCTCAAACCCACTATTGATTTATATGATGGTCTTGGGACCTTTTCCCAAACATTTTTCTTTGCAATGGATTCATATTCCTCCACCATTGCATCAACCCATACAGGTTTCTCTATTTCTTCTTCAAATAGGATGGCTCAATCTCTATAAGCTTAGTCATAAGAGCCATGTAGCCAGTGTACCTCTCGAGTGACCTCCTTTTCTTATGCGAATTTGAAGGATATCCCACATTCTCCCTTGCATCATGAACAAGTCTATCAACTTCCTTAGTTCTTTTTCTGCCTTCTCTAGAGGTTTTGCTTTAGTGAATGTCTCCACTCTCTGCTCCACAATTTGTGGTTGCTCTACAACTTCGTGAGGTTCCTCTTTTGGAGCTAAAATCTCATCTTTTGGTGAGATATAAAGTTCCATGTCAAGAGAGCACCACATAGCTTTCTCCTCATCAAAATTTACATCCCTTCGCACAACTATCATTATGAGTGATGGAAAGTACACATGTTAGTTGTGGGAGTTTCTATGTAACCCACAAATACCCCTAGTTCTGTAGTCGACTAAATCTTATTCCTTGATTCTTTGGAGACATGGCAGTAAACAGGGGCTCCAAAAATTTTGAAGTGCAACACATCCGGCTTTCTTCCTGAGAAAGCCTCCTCCAGTGTAATGACGCCAAGAATTCGATGAGGACTTCGGTTCTGCAAACAGACTATTATATTGCATGCTTCAACCCACAAATGTAGAGGTAGGCCTTGGTCATGCAACATCACCCTTGTTGCTCCCAAAATGCTATGGTTCTTTCTCTCAACCACCCCATTCTGATGTGGGTTGTGGGGTGTTATCAAATCTCATCGAATGCCTTCTTTCGCACATAAATTTTTAAATTCATTCAACACATACTCACCTTCATTATTGCTCCTGAGAGACTTCACCTTCTTGTTGGTTTCTTTCTCAAGCAGTGCCTTGAATTCTATGAACTTGGAGAATGTATCATCTTTCTTCCGCATGAAGAGATCCAACACTTATGTGAGAAGTCATCAATAAAAAAGGACAAAAAATTTGTGTCTAGTAGTGGAGGCTATCGAGAAAGGTCCATAGACATCAGAGAGGATCCTTTCTTGGACTACATGCACTTTTTTGTCCCGATCATGGAATGCGGATTTTCTGTACTTCCCCAAGGTACATCCTTTGTATACATATTGTTGCTCAAGTGATCGTTTAGGGAGGCTAGTGGATATTTGTTGTATAATATTCAAGGTTCCATGATGCAAATGGCTAAGTCTTATGTGCTAAAGTTCACCTACATCACGACCTTACACTTTCTCTTCCTTAGTGCTTAATGCAACACAATATTCCAAATCTAACTTATATATATTCTTCATGCAAACCTCAATATTCTTCACCTGTCCCATGGCTATGTGTCTCAGGAATGCTTTTCCTTTGTTGAAGATCACGTTGTAACCACGGTCTTCCAAAATGTCAACAGAGATGAGATTTTTCTTTAGGCCTAGAACAAACATGACATCCTTGAGCCTAAGAGGGGAGCTTGACTCCCTCTAAAAGGTGACTATACCAATACCGGTCATGTTGTACCTTCCATCATCCCCTAGCTCAATGTGCATCTGGAGATATTTCTCCTCCAGGTCACTGAAAAAATCTCTACACCT
Organism: Pinus tabuliformis; assembly: GCA_031772625.1. Taxonomy (NCBI): domain Eukaryota; kingdom Viridiplantae; phylum Streptophyta; class Pinopsida; order Pinales; family Pinaceae; genus Pinus; species Pinus tabuliformis. The sequence goes on from CM062819.1 coordinate 216,910,410, forward strand.
TGTCATGTGGAACAATGCACCTAAGTCCAAGTACCACACACTCCCCATCACTGTGTTGGACATGCATGCGATAAGGGTAAAGTCAAGGTCAAACTGTGAAGCCAAGGCTTCACCCGCTGCTCCTCCTAAGGTATTCTTTCTTGCCTTTTTCTGTGGGCACTTTGTGGCATAGTGCTCGTATTCATGACAATGGAAGCATTTAATTTTTGACAAATCTTTCTTCTTTCCCCCTTGGCTAGATTCTGGTTTGGTTTGAGATTTCTTCCCTTTTCCCTTCTTTCCCTTTCCAACCAATGCAAATTTTTCTTCATCCTTGCCCTTGGATGAGGTCCCATCTCTGGTATTCTGCCTTATTTCCTCCTATACCAAATTGTTCCATAAGTGTTCCCAATTCGATAGTTTCTCCCTCCCATTAACTTAATCTTGATAGCTATGCCAACTCTTGGGAAGGCCCAAAAGGGATATGCTTACCAAGTCATCCTTTGAAACAATAACACCAACTCCTGCAATCTCATCACGAACTTGTGTGAACCTCCTCAGATATTGCAAGATAAAGTCATTCTTCTACATCTTGATGTTTCAAAGTTTATCCTTGAGCACCAAATTTTTGTGGTCACTACTAGTCTAGAACAGATTTGTTAGTTCCTACCACATTGCATAAGGATTTTCTTTCCCATGGAGATTGTTGACAATGTGGTCTCGTACTCCCTCCAATATTATTCTCCACACCTTGGCTACAAGTTTCTTCCACTGAGCAAGGTTTTGGGCATCAGATTCATATTGCTTTTGTAACATCTCTCTTGATGTATTCTAGCAATCCATTGTCATTGAATACCTCCTCGATGTGATCCTTCCAGTCCATGAAATTAGAGTTTCCTTCCAAGGCATACTCTAGCCTCACCCCGTTGAAGGTCATATTCTCATCTCTTAAGAGATCTTGCTACATTGAACTGCAAATTCGAACCTCCTGAGAAACAAATTTGAAATTCCTACTCTAATGTGAATCCTGCTATGATATGATCTAGAAATTATGTGTAGATTTGCAATTTCTCATGAAGTGTTTTCAAAATCATAAGACACAAACCAACTCTACTACTCTACGGAAGTTAATTCACAATTTAGAACAAAAAATTCAGACATGCAATAAGAAATAAAACACATGCACACAATATTTTTCCTGGGGAAAACAATCTGCTAAAAACTTCAATGCCTTCTTGCATCAATCTAATGAATATAGATGTATTAAAATTGCTTTACTCAACTGTGCACAACTTGTAAGTGAATAACCTATCTCTTTGCTCACTAAGAAGCCCAAACCCAAACTTCATCAATTTCTGCCTCTACTTGAGCCCCTATTTCCTTGTGCAATTCCTTGAGAAATTAGGCCCCTATTATTTAGGATTTTTTCCAAAATGGATTGCGCAATTCCTAAGGTTGATCATGTGATTTCCTGCAACACCTATATGCGCAAGAGTAGTCTACAACTAGTGTTACGTTGCCATGGAATCTCCTCCATACTCGGGGAACTTGAATTCTTTGCATACACTAGCTATTTTGGGCTAATTTATCAGTTAACTAGATGATCAGTGTATTTGACTGAAGTCCCACTGCACAACTAGCCTTCCACTAATTCCTCAAACAATTAGAACTAGTTTAACTGAAAACAGCTTGAGATAATTGACTTTGATTGCTACAAATTAGCAATCAGACATGCTTAACTGAACTCTAACTCCTCCAACTTGAATCTAATGAGTAAAATTGGTGACACAAGCCATTTCATACAAGTTAATTGCATCCAAGTTGTCTACTGATGTGGAAATTCAAATTGTCTCAATTTAATCAAGGAAAAATCAAATTGAAAATTTTTTGCTGCATTTTTCAACAATCCTTCCGGTGAATCTAATCCATATTGCCAATCTAGCACAAAAATGTGCTAATAACAACAACCAATGGACATAAGTAGCATTCAAATAAATAAAACAGTCAAAAAACACATATTAAATCACAATTGATGGGACCAAGAAAAGTACTCCAACTATGTTACCACTTATCCATGTTCATCGAAAGTGCCTCCATTGCTCCTCTCACGACACACACCTCTGTTGTCAGCCTCCAATGCCCTAAATCCTATTAGTTTTTGTCACCCTCCATCACTCAACTTCACGAAGAACCCATCAATATCATAATGATGAACCCCTAATCCTTTACCTTTTTTTACTAGTGCCTCATATTGAAAATTTTAAGGCAAAAGATTTATTTTGTCTTAAAATTCCCCTCTGTGTAGTAGTGTCGAGTGCAATGACATACAAGTTGTCTCTAATCGTATCAACAAAGATCGAAGGGACAAAAGAGTAATTAGTGTCTGGGAAATCTTGTCAGCAAAGGCTTTCATGTTCTTCAGAGTCAGCTACCCCCACAAAAGGAAGATTTGAATAAGTTGTTGTCTTTATATATGATAACTTGAATGGAAAGTGAAATAGTATTGTTGGTATAGGTGTGATATAGTAGTAGCCCGCAAACTAGCGGACTTAGGGTGCACTGTCAGAGTCAATTTTGTAGTTGTTAGATAATATTTTCTTAAATTGATATGTTTTTGTCTTAATTGTTAATTGTCTTAAATGAGTTTCATCTTAAGTGGTCATTGTCTTAAATATAAAGTTGTCTTAAAATATTTTTGTCTCAAACTATTTTTGTCTTAAACTGTTTTTGTCTTCAATATAAAGTTGTCTTAATTTTTTTTTGTCTTAAATTGTTTTTGTATTAAATTTAAAATTTTGTCTTAAAATATATTTGTCTTAAGTTGTTTTTGTCTTAAATACAAAATTTTTTCTTAAATTTTTTTTGTCTCAAACTGTTTTTGTCTTAAATTTTATATTTAAGACAGTTCAATTGATATTAAATTTTAATGTAAAATAATTAAAATAAAAAGTGTCTTTTTAATACAAAAGAATTCTTTTGTCTTAAAGAAATGTCTTAAAAGTGCCCTTGGTGTAGTAGTGGAAACAGAACACATCACACAACCCTTTACATAGCGAGTCACAATGTTTTTCATATGAGGCCAAAAGAAAAATCCTTGTACATGACATAAAGTATTTTTGACACCAAAGTGTCAAGACACAAGAGAGGTGTGGGCCTCTCGAGTTACATGTACTCTTTCCCTTGTGGGAATACACAATTTACCAAGGTGATACAATAGTTTCCCCTGCAAGTAATAGTTTTCCACCTGTGAACCATGGGTTAGTTTCGCATAAACCTCCTTAAAGTCATCATCATTAGCATATTGTTCAACATAACTCTCAAAATACAACGAAGCATTATGCAAAAGTATAGAAGCATAAATAGGAGGGTGAGATATCATATCGGCCATTTTATTGCTAGTACCCTTCTTATACTTTATTACCAGATGAAACTGTTGAAGAAAACCCATCCACCTGAAGTGACGAGATTGCTACAACTTAGTTTGTGACTGAAGGTACTGCAAGGGCTAATGATTCGTAAGGATGATGGTATCCTTGCCAATCAGTTTGTGTTTCCACCTTTTCACACTCTGCACCAAGGCATAAAGCTCCTTGTCATAAGTGGGATAGTTTATCACAGCTTGAGAAAACTTCTCAAAATGGTAACAAATCAGCTTCTTGTGCTGCATCAGTACAACTCCCATGGCATAACTGCTAGCATTGGTTTCAATCTCAAATGGCTGTTGGAGATCAGGTAAGGCTAAGACTGGCATGGTGATGATCTTTTCCTTCAATGTTTCAAAGGATTTTTGTTGTCTTCCTCCCCATTGGAAGACTTGTTTCACACTTTTCAATGTGTGCAAAGGCGCTGCAACAACAGAGAAATTAGCAATAAATCTCCTTCAATACTGGACTGCACCTAAAAAGCTACAGACCTCGGTTACACTAGTAGGCTTAGGCCAATTTACAATTGCTTCATCTTTAGAAGGATCAATCTTTAGCTGACCAGGACAAACAATATGACATAGGTAACCCAAAGAGGTTTCCCCGAACTCACACTTTGACAACTTTACAAAGACTTTTTCTTTTTTCAATACATCAAGCACTTTCTTTACATGACACACATGTTCAACCCAGCTCTTACTAAAGAAAAGTATATCATCTAAATATACAAGAACAAATTCATCAATGGAAGGCCGAAAAAGATCATTCATGACCCTCATAAAAGTGGTTGGAGCATTGCAAAGTCCAAATGGTGTCACCATCCATTCAAACAACCCCTGTTTGGTCTTGAAGGCAGTTTTCCACACATCCTCCTCTGCAATTCAGACTTGGTGATAACCACTGCACAAATCCAATTTGGTGAAATAAACAACATTCTTTAACTAATTTAATAAGTCATCAATTCCTGGAAGGGGGTAGCGATTTTTCACTGTGATTTTTTTTAGTGCGCGGTAATCCACGCACATCCTCCATGTGTCATCTTTCTTTGGGACTAAGATGATCGGTGAGACACACTGAGAAGTCCTCAGCCTGATCACCCCTTGGTCCAACAATTCCTACACCTGTTTCTTGATTTCCTCCATCTTGATGGTCGACATCCTATACATGCCAATATTTGGAAAAGGAGTGTCATGCTGCAAATGGATCTCGTGTTGGATTTCCATCTTCGAAGGTAATCACTTCGGTTCCTAAAATAGCTCATCATAATTAGAAATTAATTCAGATAATTCCTGTTTATGTTCCTGATCACAACCATGGAAAGCATCAACTATTTCTGCCTCTTTTTCCCTTACAACCATAAGCATGCAACTCTTACTAGAATTCACCAGCCTTTTCATTTGTCCAGCGCTTACAAGGCTGGCATTGATTTTATTTTGATGAGCCCTTACTATATATTCTACCCCATCTTTTATGATTTGGTATTTTTTTTCATGACAAAAAAATATTGCCTTTCTATCATATAGCCACAAAAATAACAATAGAGGGATTCTATGGGCACATTAATAACAATATGGGGGTAATGGGGGCACAACAATATGAATAAGGGGTATAACTACAATAGTAATGGGGTAATCACTAGTATTATAGGGACCCAACATGCCCCTCTCCTTCAAAAAAGTGTTGTCCTCAACGCTTGAGTAGTTCAGGATACTTCTGCATAAAATTCTCATCCTCCCATGTGGAATCTTCAGCGGATAAGTTCTTCCACTTGATAAGGTACTCTGAAATTGATCGATTTCGTAGCTGTCGAGTTCTTGTTTCTATAACTGCTTCCGGTTCCAATATAATTTTTCCTTCCTCGTCAAGTTCTGGCAATATTGTTTGAACTGGGAGCTTGTCGCCTATAACCTTCTTTAAGCATGAAACATGGAAAACTGGGTGCAATCGAGAAGCTGCAGGAAGCTCCAATTTGTATGCCATAGTACCAATCTTTTGCAACACCTTGTACGGACCATAATACTTTGGTGATAATTTATTATCCTTCTTAGCTTGCTTGAGGGACATTTGCTTATATGGTTGTAGCCGTAGGAATACCCAATCACCTACATCAAAACTTCTTTCACTGCGATGTTGATCTGCCTGTTGTTTCATTCTATTCTGTGCCAACACGAGGTTATCCTTTAAGAGTTGGAGGACTTGTTGTTGATGTTCGATGTGATGTTCCACTGCCTGAACCTTAGAATTTTCTCTTAAATATGATGTGATGGATGGTGGTTGATACCCATAAAGTGCCATAAATGGGGTCATTTTTGTTGCTGTATGGAAGGAAGTGTTATACCACCATTCAGCCAGAGGCAACCATTTGACCCATTGTGTCTGTTTATCAGATACAAAGCAACGAAGATATCCTTCCAAACATTTGTTTACTATCTCAGTTTGCCCATCAGATTGAGGATGATAAGATGAGCTATGAGCTAACTGAGTACCAAGACAAGAAAATAATTCTGTCCAAAAATTTCCAGTGAAAATGGGATCTCTGTCACTTACAATAATCTTTGGGTTTCCATGTAGCTTTTGAACTGTTTCCATAAATGCAGTAGAAACTGTACTGGCTTTAAATGGATGTGATAATGCACAAAAGTGTGCATACTTGGTAAGTCTGTCAACTACCACCATGATGACACTCTTTCCCTCAGACTTGGGTAAACCTGTGATAAAATCCATTGAAACCTCCTCCCAACGTTGGCTTGGAATGGATAAAGGTTGTAATAGACCCGGTGTCTTAATTGTTTCAACTTTATTTTGTTGGCAAACCAAACATTCTGCCACAAACTTTTGAATATCTGATTTAAGGCCATCCCAAAAAAATTCCTTCTTAACCCTGTGGTAAGTTTTTAAAAATCCTGAGTGCCCTCCTAAGGGAGAAGTGTGCAATTCCATAAGAATCTTTTGTTTTAGCTGGGAATTCTTACAGAGGTATAAGCGATCTTTGTACCATAACGAATCATTTTTCCAGCTAAATGTATCAGACGTACTGGAATCTTGTTGTAGCTTTCGAATAAGTGCCCACACTTCTTCGTCATTCTTCCATTCCTCCCTTGCTTCGTTTATCCAATCTGGTTGGATAATAGAAATGGCGCACAACAATGCTTCCACATCCTCATCCTTTCTTGAGAGTGCATCTGCCACCACATTTTGCTTCCCTTTTTTGTAGATGATTTCAAAGTCATAACCCAACATCTTTGTGACCCACTTTTGTTGCTCTTCAGAGGATAATCTTTGTTCTAAAAAGTATTTAAGGCTATCATGATCCGTTTTTACCTTGAAGTGTCTTCCCATTAGGTAGGGTCGCCATTTCTTAAGTGCATGGAGTATTGCCAACATTTCCTTCTCATAAATAGCTTTGCTTAAAAACTTTCCCTTGATTGGACGACTTTCAAAAGCAATGGGTCTTTCATCTTGCATTAGAACAGCACCAATTCCATTTCCTGAAGCATCACATTCCACAATAAAGGTTTTTGTGAAGTCCGGTGTAGCTAAGACCGGTGCTTGGCACATTGCCTCTTTAAGATGTTCAAAGGCCTTTGTTGCTTCCGGAGTCCATGAAAATGCATCTTTCTTCAATAATGTTGTTAGAGGTGCTGCTATTCTCCCATAATTCTTAACAAACTTGCGATAATACCCTGTCAACCCAAGAAATCCTCGCAGATGCTTTATGGATGTGGGGATTTTCCATTCCTTAATGGCTTTAATTTTGCTAGGGTCTACCTTAACTCCTTCATGAGATACAATATGACCCAAATATTCCACCTCCTGGACTCCAAAGAAACATTTGGATCTTTTTGCATATAATTGTTTCTCCTCCAATAGTTGTAGCACCCTGTCAACATGTTCAACATGATCCTTCCAAGACTTGCTGTAGATTAGTATATCATCAAAAAATACTAACACAAATTTTCTAAGGAATGGTTTGAAAATTGAATTCATCAAACCTTGAAATGTTGAAGGTGCATTGGTAAGGCCAAAAGGCATGACCAAAAATTCATAATGACCCTCATGAGTTCTAAATGCCGTTTTCGGAATGTCTTCAATCTTCATTCTGATTTGATGATATCCTGAACGAAGATCCAACTTGGTGAAGTAAATTGATCCATGCAATTCATCCAGTAATTCATCAATGACAGGAATGGGGAACTTATCTTTAATAGTGAGCTTGTTGAGCTCCCTATAATCCGGACACATGCGCCATGATCCATCCTTCTTGTGCACCAATACTACTGGAGCAGAGAAAGAACTTTGACTCGGTTGAATTATACCAGCCTCTAGCATTTCTGCAACCATACGTTCAATTTCACTTTTTTGGACATAGGGATATCTGTACGGCCTGATGTTTGGAGGAACACTTCCTGGAATCAGATGAATAGCATGATCATGATCACGCATAGGTGGGAGACCTTTGGGAGTCTCAAATACCTTGGAATGATTGTCCAAGACTTTTTGGAGATCTGGAGAAATAGATGATTCCAATGTGGAAACATCTAGCGAACATAATTGTGCAATTACACCTCTTTGCTCCTTTTTTAGAAGCTTTGTCATACCATTAGAGCTGATTATCTTTCCTGGTTTCCCTGCAATACCCCTTAATTCAACTTCCTTTCCTTCCACAGAAAATTTGATGAAAAGTTCTTGAAAATTAAAAGCTATTGTACCCAAGGATTGTAGCCATTGGACTCCTAGTACAACATCAGCACCTCCCATTGGAATGGAAAGCATTGGGCTAGTCAATACATATTCTCCCATGGATAGCTTGATATTATGGCACTTTCCAAAGCAATTTATTGTTCCTCCATTTGCAATCATCACTTGACACTCTGGTGCTGGATATAGGAAGCAATTCAATTCTTTTGCTACCCTACAATGAATAAAATTGTGGGTGCTTCCTGAATCAATCAACACTATTACCTTTTTCTTCTTGATTTGTCCTTCTATCTTGATGGTTTGAGGAGTGGTAATTCCCGCCAATGCATTACAAGATATGGTCGGATTTATTTGTTCTTCATCTAGGCTTTGTTCCTGGAGTATATCTTCTTCTTTTGACCTTTCTTGCTCCTTTTCTTCTTCCTCTTCACAATCTATGTAGAATAATTTCTTCTCAGCACACTTATGACCTTTAGTGTATTTGCTATCACAACTGTAACAAAGCCCTTTTGCTCTTTTTTCTTCCAATTGTTGTGGTGTCAACCTTATAGGTTGTGGAAGACTAGGGGCAACAACACTTCCGTCTTTATAGTTGTGAGTGGTATGCTTCCTGGTTGCCATAATTTTGCTTTCCATTTTTCTTGCTAACCTGAATGCCTTCTCTAATGAATCAGGTTCCCAAAGGCGAACATCATGTTGGATATTATCCTTTAAAGACCCTATGAACACATCAATCCTATGCTCCTCTGGAATATCTTTTACCCTTATGTTCAATTTTTGGAACTCCTCAATGTGCTCCATTATTGAACCCTTTTGTTTGAGACTTATCAATTGGCTAAAAAAAGTGTTGCTTTTTGTATCCTCATAATGTGCTATCAATTCTTCCGTAAAAATTTCCCAAGTGATAAATTGTTTACGAGAGCAAAGCCATTGATACCATACAAACTGATTTGGTTCCAAATATAAAGTTGCCATACGTACCTTTTGTGTGTTTTGCACATTATTGAGATCGAAGAATTGCTCCATCTGTAATATCCATGTGGCGGGATCCTTGCCATCAAACTTCCTCATATCGATTTTTGGAATATGGTGGGTCTTCGATCCAACATTAGAGTCTATGGAATCATGATTAACATTTCTTTTGTTCACATCATGAGTTTCCTTTACAACCTTTTCACCATTAGTAAGTATTTCTTGTAGAAAATTTGTCAAATCTGTCTTCAAATCTGCCATGTCTGTCTTCAAATCTGTCTTCAAATTTGCCATGTCTTTCTTCAAATCTGTCTTCAAATCTATCTTCAAATCGTCCATCTTAGCTTCCATGCCCTTTATCTTAGCATCTGTTAGCTTTTGTGAGCGTGACATTTGTTGCACTTGTTCTTGTAATTTTGATATATCATGTAGCATTTCTTCCTCTTCTTCATGAGTCATGCTAGAGCTTTCAGGTTCCTTACTAGGTGTTTGCATTTTCTTTCCTCGGGGCATCAGTTACCGATAATAATGCTTTACTATGCCCTTTGAATTCCTTCAAACCAAGCTTATGCAAAAATAAAAAAAAAAACTACACACCTTTTTTTACTTTATAGAAGCCTGATATTGAATCTGATGTATCTCTGTAATTTCGAATCATCCAGTTCTGAAATTGTGACCTGTAGTAGCCTTCTATGTCCTCTTTCCAATGCCACTAGTCTGAACCAAATTGGATTCTCCAAGAAAGAGTTATACACAATCTCCCGCAGTGACCTGATTATAGACTAGTTCAGTAGAGCGAACTTGTATGAAGTGCCACGTGTCACTGTTTTAACCTTTGACTATGAAAAATATATAAAAGAAAACTACAGTCTGTCCTCTTTCTGTACCTTCTTACAAAATTTCAATCCGATGCTCAGAAAGAAAGTTATAACTATTTTCCCCAGGTAACCTGTTTTAAGTGTAATTCAGGAGTCTGCAAAAAGACCAACTTCCAGAGATCATATCTCCGAAAATATCGCGCAAAAAGCTCTTAAATTTGGACCCAAGGTTCGGCGCGATTTCTTCTCAAATGGGTTTTTTTTGCGACTTCTGAAACGTCACAGAAAAAAAGTTATAGCGAAACTTCCACGATGACCTGTTTGGAGCAGCGAAACCCTAGAGTCCAAAGCTTTGATACCAAATGTTATGAAACCAGCACACAAAAAGATAGAAAAGAGAGATCCACGCCTTAGAATTCAGCCTCTTCGAGGGGGCAACCTCCTTTACATTACATAAATGAACAATTCTTGGATGATTCAAATGACAAAGCCTCCTTTCTATATATAGGAGTCTATGGAGTCACAATATAATCCAGCCGACCTAACAATAATAATATAAAGCCACAAAAATAACAATAGAGGGATTCTATGGGCACATTAATAACAATATGGGGGTAATGGGGGCACAACAATATAAATAAGGGGTATAACTACAATAGTAATGGGGTAATCACTAGTATTATAGGGACCCAACACTCCCCAACACCATGCCACATATATCCAATGGTATTACATCCAGTTCTACTCAGTCCACAAGCTTAGAGCGATCACAGATTTTAATTTACACTACTTGGTCACATTTAGTTTTACTTTACCACGTATCCATCCTAACAGGTAGGGTTTCGGGTGTGGTTTTGTTTCTAATCCAAGTTTCTTTACCAGGGATTCTGCGATTAAATTTTCTTGCAATCCATTATCAAACAGAGTTTCAACTTTAGTATGATTTACAACAACTCTGATATGAAACAATTCAATTTTCTTTTGATCATTAGGAAGGGACTCATTCATAGAACTAGTGCCTTCATGCGATTTAAAATTAACATGAGGTGTAAGAGTACCTTTTGTTCTCGCTGTTGTGATCAATGCTTCATCTCAGAAATCTGATCCAAGGTCTTGCTGCGTAGTTGCCACTGTCTTCTGCTTCCCTTTTCCTCCATACTTCCTTGGATGCTTTTCTGAGTGTTGTTTCCAACAGTGATTGTCATCGTGGCCTTCCTTTTTGCAGTGATTGCAATATGGCCTTTCTCCTTTGGTTGTTGTTGTATTCTTATCCTTTCCTTTCCATTTCTCTTTAGATTTGCCATTGGGAGGTTTGAATGGTGTTTTTCTGGAATGATCATCTCCTTCATTTTTTCCCCTATTCTCAATATGAATTTCCTTTACATTGACTGTGTCAATAGTGGTTGGTTCAAACAACAACAATGAATGCCTAATGTAGCTATGCAATGAGCCAATATAATTAGTTATAAATTTAGGTGTATCAAGTGCAATACCTAAATTCAGTGCTTGCTTTCTAAAATCCTCTGTAAAACTCTGAACATCCTGGCCTTTGTCTTGCCTTAAATACTGGCAATTCATTAAAGCTTTTTGCTTGTATCCTAAGGGATAAAAGTGTTCCTTTAACGTAGAAATAAAATCAGGGCCATGAGGAAAAGAGGTTACCCAGATTTTTACTACGCTACAATTTTCTCTCCCACCAAATGAGACCAGTGTTGCTCAGGCGTAGAGAGGCCAGCTGAATCTTTGCCTCATCCTCTACAATCTGTTGAATCCTGCAGTAGACCTCAATCTGCCTAATACAATTACTAAGCTTTTCTACATTGCTTTCACCATTAAACATGGGAAGATCAAATTTAACATCTAATTTAAAGAAAGGCTTCTTAGATGCATCCTTTGAATTTCTACGATTATGGTGGTGAGAGGAAGGAGAACCTTCACTCCCGAAAGGAGAAGGATAGGGTTCTTCTCCACCATTCCCATGTGTTGAACCTTGTCCTTCTGGTTTTCTCTCCTCTACTTTCTCTAGCCTTAAAACTAGCTGACTGATATTCTATGCCATTAAATAGAAGGTCTTGTGGAAATTGCACTCCTCTTCAAGATGAGCTTCATCTTCTTCCATGTTTCTCCTTTGATGTGCATGTCCTGCTTCAGGATTGAAAGGCTCTAATTCCCCTTTGCCTCTTCGGAGTTTCTCTCTTGTTAGCATACAAAAATCCAATTCGCATCTAAAAAAACTTGATCTAATACCACTTGATCCAGAATCTTTTGCTTATAGATGTATGAAAAGAATCACATGTAGAAATTGCAACTTAACACAGAAATATAATGTGCACACATAAAAGAAGAAGGAACACATAAATGCATGACAAGAATACAACAAGACTTGATAACGGAGTTTGTCCAATTTGGAATACGTCTTCGGGTCCTGATCGATCAATGGAGAGGCCTTCATATATTAAATGGCATGAAAAGAAGAGAATTACATTCACCAGTTACATAAAAATAGGCTTATACCTCAATTCTGGAAAATGGTTATGAAATGGGGACCTCAAATGGAGAAATGGATAGCACCAATGCATCTATGGGGTTGAGACGGGCTGAAATCATATAAAACTTGTCCAAATAAGACAAAAATGCACTATCGGCCAACTGAAAGCTCTCTTGCCTCGAACAACATGCTGAAAGTCCCCCTCCCTGTGCCTTCTTCATTCATTGGTCTTTATAGCACAAAGTTGCTTTCAAATCAGGGTCTATTCATTCAGAATAGAAGATGTTTAGGTAGAAGGGTGGGCGGGCACAATAAACCCTTTAAAATAGCCTTTTATTGTTTAAAATGATAATACAAAAAACTTGTCAAACACTAATAATTCCGACCCAAAACCTTAACAACCGAATCTGAAAGTTTATCAAATCAGGCTCATAGACCCATCAGGTTTGGCCCCGATATCGCAATTGGCATATCGCTAATGTAATGTCCCTTTATCCCGAGGATCCATTGATCGTCGATCGCCAATCGCCAATCTGGCCGATCACTGATCACCAATATTGGCGTATTGCATCAGCCCGATCGGATCGGCATATCGCATCACTGTAGCTCAGGGTCCTAGTCCTTGGTCCTGCCAATCACTGATTAGCTGATTGTGATCGTAAGTCAGATCTATCAGGTTCTTATCGCTCCATCCTGATATTGTTGATTTCCTTCCCCGATTGTGATTTAGTTAGAGATCGCTGATCGGGGGGGGTTCTTCTACTGCTTCTTAAGTCCACCCCTCTAGACCCTTCGATTGTGATTTGCCTTCATATGGCTAAGAACCCATTTTTATAAGAAAAAACCTCATTTTCCAAAGCAACTAAGGCAAACTATTTCTACCACAACTTCATCATCCAGACTCGGATTGGAGTTTCATTTACATTGTTGGAATCAAGGCGACGATCACTTCGATCTGATGTTATTATACTTGCTTTTATGTCACTTTGAATTTTGAGGTTTTCCATGCCATTGTATCTGAAGATCCACCTAGATCATTATATATATATATATATATATATATATATATATGAAAATGACTCTCTCTGGTAGCTTTAAAATAAAGATCTAACAATTGAACATATACATAAGTTATTAGGTGCATAATAAGATGTTTGAAGACGGAAATCAAGTTGAGTTAAATACTAGAAGAAAGGTAAAATGACTAATTCACCCCACCTCTTCATAACTTCCATGCTATTATCAATTCGTATAAGAGCCAAGTTCCTTCATCATAAGTCTAACAAGTGGAAGGAGGTCCTAAATCATTAGAATGGCTAGTGAGGAAGGATTTTCAACAATAAAGCCCATTTTCTCACTCTCACAAACTATGCATATTGGAAAGTGAGAATTAAGACATATTTAATGTCTCTTGGAGCAGAAGTATGGGTTGTTGTGTTAGTGGGATATGAAGAACCAAAGGCAATGAGTAGTGACAAAAATGACAAAATTGAATTCATAGACAATGCAAATGCTATGAATGCACTTCTTATGTGATAAAGTGAATCGATATTTATTAAGGTAATGCATTGTAAAATAGCTAAAGCAATCTATGATCAACTAGAAAACATTCATGAAGGAGATACCAAACTTAAGATGGCTAAATTACAAGTATATAGAATGTATTTTGAGACATTAAAAATGATTTAAGATGAATATGTTGCTAAGCTTTTTTTCCAGGAGCATATGAAGTTGTTAATGACATGATGGGTCTAAGAGAAACAATCAAAGATAGTGTAATAGTTCAAACAATACTGAGGTCATTACCTTCAAAGTTTAATCCTAAGGTTTTAACTAAAGGAGAGGAAAACAAATTTGATTCTTTGAAGAGGGATCAATTACTTGGTTCATTGACATCATATGAGATGATAATTTGAAAAGAAAAGTTAGCTACCAAAGATGCAACTTTTAAAGCAGACAAGTTCACAAAAGACAAGGAATGTCCATGCTTAGACTCTAATAAAGAAGAGGGGAAATTTATGAGAAGATTGAAGAAAGGTACCGGTAAGTACAAAGAAAAACTACCATTTGAGTGTTTCAAATGTGGAAGAGTAGGAAATTATTCCTCCAAATGTCCTTATAAGAAAGAATAAATCTAGTATAGAGTGAATGAAAAGAAAAAATATAATAAAATTCAAAAAGAAAAAAAGTTTAAAAAGAAAACCTATTGTGGTCAACAAGATAGGAGTGTATCTAAAATCTCTAATGAATTATCTAGTGAATATGTAACTATAGAATTCATGTTGATGGCCTTAGAAGATATTGTTAGAAAATTATATATTAGAGAGAAATTGAACACATAAAATATATTGCGAAAATATAAACACAGAAAATACGTAAAACAAGAGAAACACAAATATATGTGGTTCACCCAATTTGGGATACGTCCACAGGGAAACATCCAATCCTTCCTTTTATATTATCCAACAAACTGAAGAGATAAAACCTACAATAGATCCACTGTAATTCCCTCTTCACTCTCAATCTCCTCTCTCTACCTTGCTCAGAATACATACCTACATAGATGCAATAAAATTCTCTCATATATAGTGAGGGGTTGCCTTCTAGGGAAAAAATCGTAAATTAAACATAACTTCCATCACATCTCCACCTAATGAATGACCTAGTTTGACTACGAAATTACAACATCTTACGAGGCAATTTTACATCTATTTTTAGCTTTCGGGGTGTTGCCCCCGATCCCCACGGGGGGCCAGCTCCAAATAATCGTCGTCACCCCCCAGTGAACCCCTCTGGTGGCGTACATTACGAACTGGGGTCCAATGTGACAATACCTCTAAATAAAAAAGATAATCAGGCTCCACACCCAACAAATATAGAGGAATAATGCAAGAAGTATGAAAAATAAGAAGAAGAAGGTGAGGTAGATCTTGAAGGGGAGTTGATCAGTGCCCTAGAGGAAATAGATAGACTTAAAAAAATAATTAAGAAGTAGCACGAGATTCCATTAAAAATGTAAAATAAGAATTAAATTCAGAGTAAATTATCAAGGTAAGGGTTGAACTTGAAGAAGAAAGTAAGGTGGAAGACATTATGCTACAACAAATAAAGGAGAAAAGTCAGGAGTGTGAAAGATTTGAAGAAGAGATGGTAACCCTGAATAAAATGCTGAAGAGGGAAAATATTCAACATATAAAATGACGCAAAAAATAGATGTGATATTAAATGCTAAAATGTCTACATTTATGAAGGTTGGGTTAGGCTATGTAGGAGAATCCAATAAAATTGATACAAAGGAGAAAACGACAATTACTTTTGTAAAATTTGTCAAGGGAGATAATGAGAGTCCACATTAATCTGAGAACAAGAAGTTGAGAAACACTTTAACATTAATGGAATAACAATAAAGAAGAAATTATAGGAAATTGCAGTAGGTAAAAGGAGTGGACAAAAAAACAAAAAAATGTGAGAGACCATAGTCCTTGAGGAATCTAGATTATAAAATTTCAAGATGGTGATATCCTCAAGTTTCATCCACTACTAGGTATGGAAACCTTTTGTATGGGTATTGTTACTATTGTAAAGAATTTCGACACAAAGTTCTAAATTTCAGAGCTTATGTAAGAAGAAATGAGATAAGGAATCCTAAAAGAAGTAAGGCTAGTAATAGATTTGCAAACATCAAACCAAACAAGAATATGGAAATAAAACCATTTTCCCCTCTCTTTGACATCACTGAGTGTTTCTACTTTCATAATTTTTGGCATAATTCATATGAATGTTAGCTTAAAAACATTATAACACAACCTAAAAACAATTCCAGAAGAGATGAATGTATGCACTGGAGAGAAGAAAGAAGAAAATCAAGCTAATAAGTGTGTTGTTTTGTATGCTCAAGATCAAAATTGTAAATGGTATTGGATAGTGGCTTCTCTAGACATGTGAAAGGAGATAAAAGCAAGTTTTTATGCCTAGATGAAAAGAAAACTCGAAATGTGACATTCAAAAATGACGTAGTGGGAAGAATTAGAGGAAAGCATTTGGATGTACGATTTATAAATGATATGAAACATGATTTTCTGATTATAAGTCAGATGTGTGATAGAGGTTTTGAAGATCACTTCAAAGCTATGGATTGTGAAATCAGGTCAACATCTACTATGAAGTTTTTGGCTAAAGGAGTTCAAACACAAAATGATGTATATATTTTAAAGGTATATGGTGAAGAGTGCCAAATCAACATACAAGATGAGTCATGCCTATGTAATAAGAGATTGGGGCATCTCATTTTTTGTCACATCATCAGGATTAGTAAGAAGGGAGTAGTTAAAGATCTACCAAAACTAAAGAAACCTCAAATCCTTACTTGCAAGTTATGGCAAATGGCAAAATAGACTTAAACTTCATTCAAGGTAAAAGATTAGTGGTCAATCCTTTGCCTTTAGTATATATGGATTTGTGTGGTCTTTCCATAATAGAAGCACCAAGAGGAGAAAAATATTTTATGGTAGTAATTGATCAATATTCTAGATTTACATGGGTAAAATTCCTTAGAAATAATTCAGAAGCATTTGAGAAGTTCAAAATATTCAAAGCACTAGTAGAAAATCAAACATGGTGCAAGATAAAGTATGTAAGGTCAAACAAAGGAGGTGATTTTACTTTAGACGAGTTTGTAGTCTTTTTTGGTGAACTTGGCATAAAAAGGCAGTATACAATTGTAGGCACACTACAACAAAATGAAGTTACAAAGAGATAGAACAAATCTATTCAGAAAATGGCTAGAGCCCTCATGTAAGAGAGAAACATTCCTCAAAATATTGGGTAGAAATAGTACACACAATAGTTCACATACTGAATAAGGAACATCTCATACCAAACTATCACAAGACACCTTATGAATTGTGGCATGGTAAGACAAATTCAATAAAACATTTTAAAGTGTTTCGAAGTAATTTATATATCTAAAACAATGATGAAAATTTAGGAAAGTTTGTTTCTCGATTATATGAATGAATATTTTTAGGATACTCTTCAAAAAGTAAGGGATACGAATGTTATAGTAAATGACTACATAAGATTCTGGATTGTATAGATTTAAGGTTTGATGAAGAGTTGCCTAATAAGAACAAGAACATAGGTCACCTAAACATGTTATAATAAATGAATACATAAGACTCATTCAAAATTTCCCTCAAGGCATGTCCAAAAGAGTCACCTTTACTGTCATATTATTGGAGGTAAAAGTGAAGTGGCTCAATCAAGGAGGCAATTTGTAGAGAAAACAAACTAGGAGCATATTGTTATGTTTTCATAGATTGAACCAAAGAAATTTGATGAATAAAGTAAATAAAAAACATTGAATAGACATTATGAATGAGAAGTTAGATAAAATTAGAAAGAACAAGACTTGGGAACTGACCCGAAGACCAGTTGGAAAGAATGTCATTGGTACAAAATGGGTGTTCAAAAAAAGATGAATGAACAAAGGCAAATTGTTAGAAATGAAATCAGACTAGTATACAAGGGTTACTCACAAATAGAAGGTCTTGAATATGAAGAAACTTTTTCACCAATGTAAATATTGGAGGAAATAAGGATGTTTTTGCCTTTGTTTATTATAATGATCTCAAAGTATATCGAATGTATGTGAAGTTTCCTTTTCTAAGTGGAGAAATTGAGGAAGAATTGTATATGGAACAACCTAAGGGATTTTTATGATTAGATAATCCTAATTATGTATGCATGTTAAATAAGGAAATATATGGTCTTAAACAAGAACCATGGGCATGGTACTCTAAGTTAGACAAGTACCTTCAAAAACAAGGATTCAAGAGAGGAGGAGCTCCTAGTAATTTGTACATAATGGCCAATGAAGATGAACTCCTAATTTTTGTTGTGTATGTGAATGATATTATGTTTGGAACAAACAAATATTATATAGTAAAATGGTTTGTTGAAGAGATGAAGTCTCGGTTCGAGATGTCAATGATTGGAGAAATTACTTTTTACCTATGGTTGTAAATCCTACAAAAGTCACAAGGCATATTTATTTCTGAGTAGAAATACCTAAAAAATATGCTAAAAAACTTCCAAATGGAAGATTGTAAATATATCTCAACCCCTATTGTTGGGATACGGTCCCCTCGATCAATTTTGGGTTTAAATCCAAAGTTTTGATGTAAAGTTGATAAAAATATGTAAAGTCTTTGCGAATTGTGGATGTGGAGCGCATAGGTAGATAGAAGTCAAAAAGGCTTTTACCCTCATTTATTTAAATATTGAGTCGGTTTTATATCTACCCTTGGTCCGCGGACAATGGGATTGTATAAATAGGTGTGCCTTAGAGAGCCTAAGGCAGATCTATGCTTTTGTCTATGGGTACAACAGATAGTGTCTTAGGGAATTAGCACAGAGAAGCATGTATTAGAGGAGGGAAAGTCTTTGCAGCTGAGTGTGCAGAGGCCTAGAGTAGAGTCTGCAGATGAGTGCATGGGCTCCTACAGCTAAGTGCACAGGGAAGTTTTGAGTGTGTAACCTTATGTTGAATATTAATAAAGAAGACTATTGTAGATATTCATATGTTTTAACTATTTCTTTCTATTGTTTATGTTTACAGTATATATCATGATGAAGGAATGTCTTTATGAATTAATGAGGTATTGGTGAAAGAATCTATTGGATGAATTTGTTTAATTGAACATGATGCATGTTAAGTATTTACGTGGAGGTAATAATACATTCTGTTAAGTTTATTAAGCACCTAAGAAAGTCTCTGTAGATTCTAATATGAGATTAGTCTATGATGCACATAAGTAGATAGCCTATCAGCTAAATTTTCGCAAAAGTCAATCGTAGACCTTCACAGAGGTCTAGAGGAAAATTAAAGGAAATTACAGTGTTGAGCCCTGAAGGCTTAGATATTTGTGCGAAGGCATATCTAAGATGTAAAAGGGACATCACACTGATCTTTGGATGAGGAAAATTAGTTTCATCATCCCCCCATACCGCTTCCGGTGAGAATTTAGTCTGCACTACGTGGATTGATGTCAAAAGGGCCAGTAGTGTAGGGTTTTGTTTGGCACAACTAACTATGAACCTAGATGAGGACCCTCTAATCCAATAAAGGGTTTCGTTTCCAGGACTAGGATCTGCATAAAGAGATGTGTGATGTCACATCACTGGAATCTAACAAAAAAGGAAATTGAGAAGTGGTTGGATAGGAATATGCATGAATTCACGCCATAGGAGAACAAAAATATGCGGCTCACAAAATAATAGTGGCTCGACAGATCTTTGTACACAAAAATACACGAAATTCTCTTCTGCACCTTCCTGATCGAACTATATGAGTGGATAGCTAAGTTGGCATACGGCCAAGTGAGGTGGAGGTTTTATGGCCCAAGAGTGTGGACTTTAGAGCTAGTCTAGAGGTTGGAAGCGTTTGAAGATAAGATCACATGTGTTGCTAATCACCGTATTGATCACATTATAGGAGGATTTTTAACAGAATCCGCGGTTGATACCTCAGTCAGTTATAGCAGAGCAAAGTGATGCTTCTTCAAGGGACTGTGAGGTAAGTATTTGAGATATTTGAATACCTGGATTAAGATTCTCTTGTGTTAAAAGTGGGTTATGTCATTTTCTTGATGTTTGGATCTACGCGAAGTGGACGGAGCTTTAGAAACCAAGAAAACGTAGGGCCTCAATATTGCTCATTGATTGGACCTCCTTCAAGTGACAACAAGGGAGTGGTACAGGCCTCACCATAGATAAGGCATGGTTTTCCATGGACACATCATCCATCCACTCCACCTCCTCCTCAACCTCCACAACACATACCTTCACCCACAGCACCAGCACCACCACCATCATTCACCATGTTGAATACGATGAAGTTGCCAATTTTCAAGGGCCTTGGAAGAGAGGATGCAGGTTAGTTTTGGTTTGTTGCGAAGGTTGTGTGGACATCACAAAAAATTATTGATAATAATATAAGGAAGGTGCAGTTGATTACTGCTCTACAGGATGGAGCACTGACATGGAGCGCTGACATGGTACACCGATACTTTGGCATCATTAGTAGACATGCAGGCCGCTTTGAACAAAGAATTTGGTAAGCCAAATTCTGACTCACAATCAGTAATTGGATTTAAGGAAATCATGATGAGGGCTGATGAAATTCCCTGGGACTTAGGTCAAATATTAGAGTGCGTGATCCACGAAGCTAATATGCACCTCATAGATAGTCAGCAACATAAATGGTTGATAGCCTCACTCCTGCCCCACCTAAGGATTTATTTATCATAGCAAAAGATAGGGACTCAAGCAGAAGCCCTGGAAATCATGATGAGATTGCATGAAACGCCTATTTAGGATGTGTCTTTGGGAGTCCAACAAATTCACTCAGAGTTGCAGAACCTCTACCTGGAATTGTAGAGCTTGAGAAAAGAAAAAGAGTCTAGACCAAAGGTACGCGAAGAAGTTTGGTGCCTCAAGTGTAAGAGCCAGGGGCATGATAAAAATCACAGCCCTACCTTCCCAAATTGTATCACAGGGGGGCAACTAATGTCCTTGAGGAAGGAAGCTCCAATAGGACCAAGTGCGGGACCCATGCTATGGTGTGCTATTTTTCAGGTGGTCAGAAAACACGTAACATATAATTCCCATTTGCTACAAAATTTTGTGCAGACACTACAACAACTGTTCTAGAATTTCTACAAATCGGTGGGCCACGATGAGCACCACTACTGCATCTATGAATTGATGATGGAGAGGATGCCTATGTACCGAATGCAAGAAGGAACTTGGCCTCCGGATTGGGGGGTGTTGGGGGAGTAGGCAGAGGATATCAGGGGCGCGGATGAGGCCGAGGAGGAGGAGGAGGACCTGGTAGAGGTCGTGGACAGGTAATTTTCTATAATTGTGGGACACCAAGGAACTACGCACAGGAGTGTCCGAATCAAACACACTCGTCATGTCAATACTGCCATCAGTTTGACCACACAATAGAAAAATGCCCTGTGTTGATAGCTAAGATGTAGGAGAAGAAGGCACAACCTCAGTATCCTACCTAGAACTTGCAGATGATGAGGGTTGAGCCCCATGAGGAAGATCCAGATGTGAATATCGTGCTAAGGAGTAGAATAACAACTCGTGATGATAAAGGAAAACCACCTAAAGAAAGTGGGTGAGTCCGTAAGGCCCGAGAAAAGGAAGTTGGCTTCGATATGGAATGTGCAAAAGAGATTTTTATGGAGGCGAAGAAGAATGTCGTTGAAGAATCTACCTCAAGCAGTCACGAAAGACTACCAGGAACAAGTGTGCCCATATAGATTGATCCCTCTGTACTCATCACTTTCTTGGAGACCTGTATGAAACTGTTGCGCGATAACAAGGCTGTAAAGGGACTACAGGAATTGATAAATAAGTGTGTTGGTAAGGAAAGTAGTCCTGATGGACACCTTGTAGTCAGGAATATTGGCAAGCATAAGGGGAGAACAAGGCACAAGATGAGGCTCACTGCGCAAATAGGAGACTATGAGATGGACCAAGTTATTTTGGATTTAGGGTCTGATGCGAACGGTTTGCTTAAACAGACATGGGAGAGAATGGGGAGACCTACACTGTAGTGGTCTCCAACTCAACGGAGGATGGCGAACTAGCAGAAAGTTATCCCTATAGGACAACTTCATGGAGTCACTGTAGATATAGAAAGTGCGCTGGTTGATTTTGAAGTGATAGAAATTGTTGATGACAACAATCCATATCTCATGCTCCCTGGAATTAATTGGGCTATTGCTATGAATGGGGTCATAAACTTGAAGAAGTAGACAATGTCGTTTGAAAGGAAATCACTCCGGGTTGTAGTACCATTGGACCCTACAAAAGGATTGCACTACACTGAACCAGTTCGCAACTATGAAGGAAGTGATGATGATTTGGATCATATTTACAAAATAACACCATGAGATCAAGACTGGCTTAACCCAAAAATTGATGGATGGATTGCATGGGACTGCGAAAGCTCCTGTACATCAGATTCAGATGAAGAGTTGGAGCATTGACAAAAACAATTGCATAAAGTATCTACTCTGTGTTGTAACATGATGACTAAATCTTTGTGTTGTGTGTCATCAGAGATAAGAAATTTACCCTATTATGATGGGTTAACTGATGTAGATAAGTTTTTGGATGCCTTCAAAAGAGACGTAACTGAGGATCATCACTTTAGTGCTCTGGATTTGGTGCTACACGCTATGGAATCAGAGTGGTGGCATACTCATAAAGACAACTTTGATGAATGGTGTGATTACAGAAGGATGATGAGGTTACGATTTGGTCGCCCAAAAGTTCGGCTGGCTAAGAAATATGATGGGAGAAATGATCAACGCGATCATTTAGAAAAATGGACTAAAGTTTATGGAATAGATCTGCAGCCGGAATAGGTGCATTTATCCTGTCACACTCTGGACATAATCCCTATGAATTGGTACTTGGAAATAGAGCTCCTCCATGGCACAACGGAGTAGGATATATTAAGGGAAGGATCCTTAATGACCTTCAATTTTGGGCATGGGTTCGATAGCATTTATGAAGCTTTAGATGAGGTTAAAATAGTGATCTTTAGAATGTCATAGGACCATTTAGAGTTGGTTCATCTAGACTGGAGCACCCAGTTATGCCATGTGTTGGAATGCTATAATGTGATTGTTGAAGCGGAGGATGAGGATCCAAGAAATATCAATATTAAAGAGGCAGAAGGCCATCATGCAGTTGAAGGTCCACAGATAGAGAATCTAGATATCACCACATGATTGAAGACTAGGAAAGTGAACATTGGTACTGAAGTAAAGCCAAAATTTGTGAAGATCGGGGCTTACTGCAATGATGCTGCGGCAGATAAAGTTGTTGAGTTTCTCCATGAATATCAGGGATTTTTTCCTACAAAATTTTTGGACCTAAAAGGCATCATAGGTGACTTGCGCATGATGAAAATTACCTTGAAGCCAGATGTGAAGCCTATTAAGCAGAGGCCGTATTGCCTTATCCCCAAATGAAAGGAAAAGGTCTGCTTGGATTTGGACAAGATGCTTGACGGAGGCATTATCAAACCCGTGGAGGAATCTGATTGGGTGATCCCGATGGTAGTCCAAGAAAATAAATGGAAGGGAGAAATACATATTTGCATCGATCTTAGGAAGCTTAATGATGTCTGTGTCCATGATCCTTTTCCAACACCATTTACAGAGGAGGTATTCGATAATGTTAGAGGGCAGGAGGCCTACTCATTCACTGATGGGTTCTCTCGATACCATTAGATTAAGCTCACACTAGAAGATAGGAGTAAAACAACCTTCGTGATGGAATGGGGTTGTTTCCAGTGTACTGTGATGCTGTTTGAACTCAAAAATGTGTTGGCGATATTCTCGCGCGTAGTCATTATAGTGTTCAAGGAATTTATTCACAAATTCATGTAGGTGTATTTTGATTTCTGGATAGTGTTTGGGTTAGTCAAGCACCATGTAGCCAGTGTACACTTGATGTTGGATACATGCCGAAGATATCATATCATGATGAACCTAAAGAAATGCTTGTTTTGTGTCCCCTTTGGGATTTTGTTGGGTCATGTGATATGCAAGCAAGGACTAATGGTGGACCTTGCAAAAGTCACGGTAATAGTAAATTTGGAGGCCCCGAGGAGTGTCAAATATCTACACGCAACATTGGGCCATAGTGGGTATTATCAAAAGTTCATTAAGGCTTATTCTCATATTACCACACCTATGGAGAAGTTGTTGAAGAAGGACACTACATTCTATTGGGATGAAGAATGTCAGCGCAGTCTGGATGTCTTGAAGGAAAAGATGGTCACCGCACCGATCTTGGTCTTCCCGGATGGAAAGAAGGAACTACATGTACATGTTGAACCCTCGTGTATTGCATTAGGAGCAGTGCTAACATAGGCTAGAGAAGGGGAGATGGATCACCCTATAGCCTTCGTGAGTAAGAAATTAGAAAAGGCTGAGAAGAATTACTCACTGATAGAGCACGAGGGATTGGCTATGGTGTATGCACTCCAAAATTTCAGACAGTATCTGTTGGGTGGACATTTCAAGATTTACATAGACCACTCCTCCTTAAAGTACCTAGTTAATAACCCTGTGTTGGGGGGGAAGATATGCAGATGGTTGCTGCTATTTCAGGAATATGACTTTGACATAATTGTGAAGCCATGAAGGTTGAATGTAGGACCTGACCATCTGTCGCAGATTGAAACAGGGGAGGAGCCTACTAATTTGGAGGAAGGGCTGCCTGATGCACAACTCTTCACGGTGCACGTAGTGGATAACCATTTTGCATATATTATCTACTTTTTGACTATAGGGATGGCTCCATAAGTATACACCAGTTAGCAGAAGAAAGATTTAGTAGTGCGCACACCATATTTATTAGTAATTGTAGGACATTTATATAAGATTAGCTCAAAAGAGATACCCTGGTAGTATGTGCCCTATTTTGAATGAAACTACATCCTCGCTCAAGCTCATAGAGGAGCCGCGAGAGGACACTATGCAGGAAAAGCGACAACACATAATATTTTGCGCGAGGGTTTGCGGTGGCCTACATTACATAAGGATACCAAAGAATATTGTAGGGCGTGCAATGCATATTAGAGAAAGGGTAGACCATCGCGTAGGGATGAGTTGCCACTAAACCCTAAGATGTCATTACAACCATTTGAGAAATAGGCAATTGACTTTGTAGGACTGATTCAACCCCCAAGTAAGAAAACTTGTGCGCGCTACATAATCACCACGACAGAGTATCTAACCGGAATAGTTGAGGCCTTTAAAAAGATCTTGGAGAATGTGCTGACAAAGATTTATAACATGCAACAGAATGATTGGTTTATGGTGTAGAAGTTATGATGCCTATGGAATACATCGTGCCTAGTCTATGCATAAAAGCTTTCATAGGGAAGGTGGATTGTAAAGCCTTGGGAGAGTGACTCACGTAGCTGATGGAGCTTGAAGAGGACAGATTATTGGTTGGATTTCATCAGCAAGTACAGAAGGAACATGAAAGAGCATGGAAGGATCGCACATCAAGCTACACACGTTTAAGGTAAATGACTTGGTTTTATTACATGATAGTAAGTTCATTAAGTTCCCAGGAAAGTTTTAGATGCACTGGCTAGGGCCACATGTCATCATAGAAACTACAGATGGAAGTGCATTTCATTTCGCGAAGCTGAATGGAGAACCGTTTCTGGGAAGGGTGAATGCAAGTTGATTGAAGCCATATACAAGAGATCTGAATCAATGACTATATGATGGCAACATAGTCTTAGTGCTCCAGTCAGTTGCAAGGGAGTGTGGGACGATAAACTACATTGCTTGGTTTGAGGAATTGAGCAACAGGGGGGTTGCGCAAAGAAGGGAGACGTTAAAGTATCAGAAGCTACATGAATGGAGTTGTGGTAGGAAAGGGGATACTGCGCAACATAGCTAGAAAGTGATCATTAGAGTCACTGTTCATGATTTGACAACTAGAAGATGGTTAAGAGGAGTGGGCAGCCACCATTTAGGGATAAAATATTTGAAGATCTTCCCCCAAACCAGCATTAATCATCGCATTTTGGGGGGAACGGTCAAATTTGAATTCAAAATTCCCTATAATTTAATTATGTGTTCCGGTCCGATAGAGAACACTCTGCACCCTTAGAGTTTTTGATTTGTGTTGTATGTTGCTTATGAGTCGCAAGCCCTACTTTTCCAAATTTGGCTAAGTTAAATCAGAAATTCATCTTGGAAAACATTCTAGGTACAAGCCCTGTTGAGACTGTGAGAATTGGGGGAGACATTACATACAAAGGAGTTGCTCCAGAGGTGGTGAGTATGAAAGCTTTAGATCATGTGCCTACAAAATAGAGGTCACCTAGGCCGAAGCATATGCCTGTGCTAGAAACCCAAAAGACAAAGAAAGACAAACAGAGGCTAATGCGGGTGCACGAGTCACCCCGGAAACATGCGACCACTCAGAGATAGAAGAAGGATAAGCAACCTAAGAAGGTTGTGGGTTTCGAATCTGAACAGGGCACGAAGGATATAGCTGCTGAGGGAGCGGAGCCCATCACCAAGTTACTTAAATATATCCATCTGAAAAAAGGGAAGGTGAAGGTCCCCAAGGACCCAAAATTAGATAAGTTCCTTACTCACATACCCCTCTTCCCAGAAAAGATAACATTTCAAGGTCCACGCCTCACGCGGGTTCCCCTGTTAAAAATGGAGGACTGCGACCTGTCTAACCATGAGTGGTTCCCTCACCTCATTACAGAAAATTATATGAGGCATGTGTATTACCAAGACTCAGGTGTCACTGAGTTGGAGATAGTTGAATGGATGCGCAGAGTGGAACAATCTGAGTTGTTGAACCTGTTGTGGGTGCCCCACTACCACCACTCTAACATTAACACCACTTGTATATGGAAGGTGCTTACTTTGATGCACTATGGGTGCTTATGGATTGGTGCGCCTATACCCATCACAAATATGCTTATCCACAGGATCACGCACCTACCACATGAGGGGTTGAATCCAACCAAGGATTTTGGCGAAAAGAAAAGCGATAGAGACTTGGCAGAGAAGATAGAAAATAAGTTTGAGCTTGTAAAGAAGTCCCGTGACTATTCCATCACATCCATCAATGATCCTATGGTGAAGATTTCCACCCAAATACTAGCTGGAAAAGTTATGAGGAAGCGTCACATAGACGAGGTTCTAGTGCCTGTGGTGTCGTTACCTGCACAATGTGCAAATGACGTGTAGTTTAACTAGTTGTGGTACTTATGCAGTGAATTCCTTGCGAATTTCCATGATGCCCAAGAGGAGATAAATACCGTCCACTATGCGTGGTTACTACTCTCCATTGTGTTGGTCACATGGGATCTATCGGAGGACAACCAATTTCCTCCGTTGAAGGTAGGATTGCTGGAGGCCGCATAGTTCTCCTCCCTCTGGGCCACAAAGGACCTTGTGTGGGTTACAGCAAAAAAGTTTTTTTGGGTTTTGATGGTGGTGAGCTTTCACATGACCATCAACCATGGCCCAAGGTTGTCCCTAACCTTGTATGAGAAGTTGTCCACCCATGCTGACTTCAATGCAAATTTCCACCGTGTCTATGTTCGAGCACGAAAGGACCCATAGCAAAAGTGGTTTGATTTTCTGTACTTGGTCACCGACGATGCCATATAGGAAGTGATCAAGTGGTGGCCAACAAATTGGCACACCTCGTCAGACTTAGAGGCAAGAAACAGCAAAGGCGCAGGGAGCTCAACTAAGAAAAAATGAAAGGATGCAGCAAAGCAGGCAGCACAAAAGTTAGCCGCGCAGCAGAAGAAGGAGGCCAAAGAGAATGATCACATAGAAAAGGAGTGTGCTTCCAAGGAACAGGATGAACAAGAACTGTGCGACTCCGAGGAAAGCAAAAAATCCCCTTTGCCCAAAACCAAGGAGGAAGAGAAGTCTATGCAGGGCGATGGCGGAGATGAGGGAAAGAGAATCCCATTTATGCTAAGGAAGTGTAGATAACAGTAGCAGCAAATTGGTTCCCGCAAAAATACAAAGTCGGCTAAAACGCAGCAGGATCCCATCACCTTGACATAGGGCGATCTTGACGAGATTGGTGATAAGGTGCAAAACACTACCACTGAACTGTTGTAGCAATTCAAGAAACAATACATGCGGTCATTTAGAAATGTTCAAAAGGATCTGCACGAACTACAAATCCAAACCAGCAGAATATAGGTGGGTGCAGGTCAGGTCAGTGTCCCATAGACGAGCCTGGCACCAAGGACAAGTTAAGCTGCAGAACTAGTAAGGACGGTGGACCTCAGAATAGTTTCTCTGCCAGAGGGGTCCCCAAGTGCATAATCGGTCGATGACAAGATCATCCTATGTACCCTGAAGAACATTGGCCTCAATATTGTAGCGCTCCCCAACGAATTTCTTCATGCGCTATAGACAGGAGTGACAGCAGAACTGAGAGCTTGGGAGCATCATGCTCTAAGTTTAATAAGCGATTATTAGGTGAACAATGAACAAATATTTGCCAAGAAGGCCCAGACCCTAAAGGAGAGGGATACCATCCAGGCATAGAGCTCCCTGTTGGCGACCGCGGTTGGATAGGTGTGCTGAATAGTGCCGAAATTTCACATAGCTAAGGACGCACAACTAAAGGCTAAGATCCGGAAACTAGCTACGAGCGTCTGTGATGGAAAGGTAGAGGTCGTAAGAGTTCAATTTGAACTCAATATGAAAATCATGGAGCTACAACTCAGGTCATAGCCTTCGACTCCGCCCAAAGTCAGGGAACAACGCGAAGCCTCCATGCACGAAGGGATCGCTACTGTGGATGCCACCATCATAGACTGCACATATTTGTTCAAATAGGAAATGGAGCTTTTCACAACCCTGCAGGATATTGAGTAAAAAGATTCACAATCTCCAAAAGAAGTATGACGAGGTTAGGGTGACGACACGCTCAATTGCTATAACACATCGCCTCGCCAAGCTGCAAGAGAGGAAGCAACTCCTCGCACAAGTGGAAGCAGTGCAAAAATAAGAGGTAATGTTTAAGGCTAGGTTGGGTCCTTGGTTGGAAGAAGTCTACCAAGTATCAACCACCATTCAAGAGAAGTTGATTAACTTGCAGCTCAGATAGCAGAAGATCAAGTTGACCAGCGAAGGAACAACTATGGAGGAGCTCATCAAACAAGTGAAGCAGGCAGTTACATAGAGCGCTTTTCAGCTAGCAGTTGTGCGGGTGGAGTTGGGGGATCTTCGCAGTAAGATCTCGGTGCCAGCTGAGTGCCTCGAGGGCGAGTCACAATATTTGTGTTAGGGGGCTGTTGGGATGGGTTCCCTTGTGTCAGTTTTGGGGTAAAAGCCCATGTTTTGATGTAAAGTTGATCAAAAGATGTAAAGTCTACATGAATTGTGGATGTGGAGTGGGTAGGTAGATAGAAGTAAAAAAGGGTTTTACCCTCATTTATGTAAAGATTGAGTCGGTTTTCAGATCCACCCTTGGTCCTCAGACCATGGGATTATATAAATAGGTGTGCCTTAGAGAGTCTAAGGAAAATGTATGGTTGTGTCTATGGTTACAATGGATGGCATCTTAGAGAATTAGCGCAAAAAATCAAGTCTTAGAGGAGGGAAAGGCTCTACAGCTGAGTGCGCAGAGGCCTAGAGTAGAGTGTGCAGCTGAGTGTGCAAACCTCTGCAACTAAGTGGGTAGGGAAGTTTTGAATCTGTAACCTTATACTGAAGATCAATAAAGAAGATTGTTGGAGAAATTCATATTTTTTAACTGTTTCTTTCCGTTGTTTATGTTTATTATATATCTAATGATGAAGGATGTCTTTATGAATTAATGAGGTATTGATGCGCTAATCTATTGGATGAATCTCTTTAATTGAACACAATGCATGTTAAGTATTTACACGGAATTTATAATACTTTATGTTAAGTTTATTAAGCACCTAAGCAAGTCTCTATAGATTCTAATCTGAGATTAGTCTATGATGCGCGTACATAGATAACCTATCAGTTAAAGGTCCGCAAAAGTCAATCATAGACCTTCGCGAAGGTCTAGGGGAAAATTAAAGGAATTACAATGTTGAGCCTTAAACGTTTAGAGATTTGCACGAAGGTAGATCTAGGACATAAAAGAGACATCACACTGATCTCTGGATGTGGAAACTTGGTTCTAGCATCCCCCCATACTGCTTCGGGTGAGAATTGAGTCGGCGGTACGCGGATTTATGCCGAAAGGGCCAATAGTGTAGGGTTTTGTTTGGCACAACTAATTCTGACCCTGGGTCAGGAACCTCTAAGCTAACACCTATGGAAATTGGATGCAAGTTATGTGTAGATGATGAATCACCTAATGTTGATCAGAAGCTTTATAGATCTATGATAAGGAATTTTATATACCTAACAACATCAGGACCAAATATAATGTTGGAAGTAATATTAGTGGAAAGATATCAGTCAACACCTAAACAGAGTCGTCTATTAGAAACAAAAAGGATATTCATATACTTGAAAGGGACTATAGATTATGGACTATGGTACCCAAAATGGAAAAATGTTGCATTGAAAACATACACAGATGCATACTAGGCTAGTTGTGTAGATGACATGAAAATATCAGTGGTCGTGAATTCTACTTAGGAGAATCACTGGTTGCATGGTCAAGATAAAAGAAACCATCAATATATCTATCTATAGTAGAAGCCAAATACATAGTAGTTGTTGCTTGTTGCACACAAGTGTTGTGGATGAAACAAACTCTATAAGACATGAAGGTAACTTATAGAGAACCTATATCTATTAAGTGTGACAATACAAGTGCAATAAGTATTTCAAAAAATCCAGTGCATCAGTCAAAGGCTAAACATATCCCTATAAAGTACGACTCCTTAGAGAACATCAAGAATCCTTAACATGTTATCGGCTGACATTAATATGATTGATGTGTTAGTTGGTCAATGGTGACTATCTTACGTTTACAAGCAAAGATAATTTTTCAAAGTATTGATGAAGCTATTAATTTCATGGCATACATGTAGCTTCTACCAAGAGAGATTTTATAGTGGATGGGATCATAAATGAACTGAACGTCTATTGAGACAATTTTCCTTTAGAGTTAAATAGGTACGTTTTGATAGAGGCTAACTTTTTGTGAAGGGTAACCATCATACGCTCAAATTGTAATGGTATGACTTTAGGGAACCCAAATTTTACCCTATATGTTTACACATGATAAAAGTGGAAGCACCTTCACATATCATAAAATGATGAATGCTAATCTTATGAATGGTCTTGAGGATATTTAAATATATTAACAATGGTTGTTGAGGCTCTAAATTATCCAAACTAAAACTCATGGGAAGCAAATTAAAAGGGTCTATTTCCCATAATGTAGAGATTAATTCATTCCTTTTGTTAGGGAATGTTTGTGATACCTCCAACATGGACATAGTGGAAGGAGATTGAGATGAATCATTTACTACAATGTAGCTATGAGCTACCTTGAATGGGGGTTGTGAGTTTTATGTGTTAGATGTACTTTAGTCATCCTAGAGATGGGATAACTACTAGGATGGGGTATTCTCAAGGGCATGATGGATGGTGAGGAAATGTTATTCGAAGAAGCTATATTAGGGTCAAGAATCATGCCATAATAGGTGCTACATTTCTAAAGGAGAATGTCCATATAATTCATGTGATATCATGATTGGTGTTAGTTTGTGGTTGTCCTACAAAGAGTGGGAAAAAATGATGGGGATGTTAACTGAAGGAGCCCACTTCCCACTATATTTTACAACAAGCTATGGAGGGAAAGTGTCTATAACACTGTAGGTTGTTGTGAGTGATGCAAGGCTCCCTACGGGGAATTTTGTCTTGAATTGTTGAGGCTTTCTTCCATAAAATTATATTCAACTATTTATGGAAAATGGTTGGTGTATTTATTAGAAAATTGACATAATTCACAAGTAATGTTAGTATACCAACCATTATTCTTCCCCCACTTAGGCATATTATTGTCGCCTGAGTTTAGAGGTTGATTTTTATTGGGGTATTCTACCCATATTGTGCCTTCTTTTGTCAAGAATTTTGAGTTTACTATTCACTATCCTTTTGTTTAGTGTTCCATTTATTCCTCCTATTTCTATTTTTAGAAGGGTGAGTCATTAT
The DNA here is from genome assembly GCA_031772625.1 of Pinus tabuliformis. Classification (NCBI taxonomy): domain Eukaryota; kingdom Viridiplantae; phylum Streptophyta; class Pinopsida; order Pinales; family Pinaceae; genus Pinus; species Pinus tabuliformis. Next base: position 216,942,553 of record CM062819.1, read on the forward strand.
ATTTAATTTCTAAAATACACATTGTTATCATGTAAAATAAGTTTGAAAATAATTGACCCCCATATGTTGTCATTAATCTTAATTCATATGGATATTTTGAGATGCTCCATGGAAGAGGTAGTAAGGATCTCCTTATGGGGGTTTACATGTGTACTATATGATGTTGATGTATCATCTTTTGTTCTATATAAGCCACCCTCTATGGGAGGGTCACCCTACACACCATGAAGAGGAATCTCTAATAGCCTGGTTAAAATAGTGCTCCCTTGTCATAGGTAAGGAGGAATATGGTGGCTCTATCATGTTTGGGGATGATGATTATGGCCTAGAATAGTTCCCATGAGTTTTGATACCATAGGAAGGTCAATGTCCACCATATGGGTTGAATTACAAGATAGACTCAACGAGTCCATTGACCATATTAGATGCCCCAAGAATGGTTGGTTAAAGGGTTGTGGATAGGTTGCATCAATGATTGTCATGTAAAATGTATCCTACTTGTTCATAGTTTAGCTCAAAATGTTGATATTTGATGATGTATTTCTCCTCATTTTGATGAATAGTTGTAGTGACATATTTTTCTATGACAAGAAAATTGGACTCAAGGAAGAAGTCAACAAGATCTTCGTTTGTAAATTTGAGCGTGCATATGTTGCGACATCACTTCCATCCATTGATGTCGTCCATGATGTGGGTGGATGTAGATATCCTAAACTCTATGAGGATTTCAAATCTTGTATCATTGAAAAATGGTAACTAAAAATGGTGAGAAATGGAATATATAGTGAAGAAAAGTTTCTATGATAACAAAATTTATCATTAATGTACCATTTAGTTGACAAGCCAATTAATATGCATTGGAATGGTCTAAAATAAATTAAGCCTTTGATGATACTGTTTGTGGAACACCAGGAATGAATGGTAATAACGTGGCTGCTTGTGTCCTCTATTGATTTTTCATCAAATTTTGGAATATTATAAGGGATTTGTTTGGCATTATAGAGCATGCAAAATCATGCACATGGGGGTCTTTTTTTAGAGTCAGTGTACATGGTATATTTAACAAAGCAACAAAGGGTAAGTTAGGAGTTGGAGCCACCATTTTGTAAGTTTGGAAACTAGTAATTTTGTGAGAAGGAGAGTTATGAAAGGCAAGGTGGTACTAAGCAAATTGTCTCCTCATATAGATGATCGGACCAAGTATGTATCAATCTATTATGTTTGAGGGTTAGATAAAATTGGCAAAGCAGTAAAGACTAGGAATACCTGCCAATAAGGGTTAGAGGCCTTATATCTAACAAGAACATGAAGGTGCAAGTGGGTACCCTATTCTTCTCAATATGTATTAAAGATTGATCTTGCAAGAGGAGGATTTGAGTTCTTCTGAGAAAGTAAGTTATTTGAGTCAAAGAATAATAACCAAGGAAAATAAGAATTATATGAAATTTATTTAAATTGATATAGTTAAAAAAATTCAATCAAGTGGACTGTTGGCTTGATGGGGCCTAACCCAGGTTCGGAGTTATTTAGCCAAACAAATCCCTACACTACTTTCCCTTTCGGAAAAAACCCGTAGACCGCAAAATGAGGTCTCACCTGAATTAGTATGGGGGGATGCTAGAGCCAAGTTTCTGCACCCTTGAGATGTCTGAGGGGTTGATTTAGTCCAACTGTGAATGGCTTCGCCCAGGTCACTTCGTGCACTACCCTGACCTGCGAGGCCTTTGCGATCTATTATAATCACCTTCGTGTAGCCCTAACGAGGGGCTCAGGTGCTTTCACACTACCAAGGCAGCGATCTGTGCTATTTCCCCAAGTTACACCCTAGATCTTACTTATCTTCTTATAACTGTCAGTTAACTTCGCGTAAACAGATACTTTATCTTATATTCACTTAATCAACACAATCATATATATTTGCACATCATATAAACATCATAAATGTAATTTATACGCAATACATTCAATGCAGAAAACAGTAAATAAATACACGGGAATGCTATAAAACTTCTCCTTATTAATGCTTCATTCGGTTATAGACTCAACCTGCCTTGCGCACTGAGTTACAGGGGTTTGCACACTGAGCTGCGGACTAATATGTCTCTACGCAGTCAGTTGCAAAGCCTTCTCCTACCCTACAACCAAAGACACAACTCTACACTTAGATAAGACTCAATTCTTCATCCTTCATTCATGACTTCCTTATATCTTTTTTACAACTTAGAGCCTCACTATATTTATACAATCCCATCGTCTGCAGTCGATGGGTAGATCTCTAAAGCTGACATTACATTACAAAAATGAGGGCGGAGAACCCTTTGACTCATTTAGAAGCTCGCGCTCCATGCCCACAAAATGCGGAGTCTTTACATTGAATTTAGTCAAAATCTGGGCTTTAAGCCCCAAAACTTCCCTTGGAGGATCCTACGCCCAACAGGCCCCTAATAGAAACATCGTGACTCACCCTCAACTCACTCTGTCGGTGTAGAGATCTTCATGTGGAGACCTCCCAAATCTGCCAAGACCGCTACAAGGTTGACGACACACTGAGCGGCTGCCTATTGTACCTCTTGGGCGCATTTTTCAGAGACTGTTGTAGCTAAACTGCTGCCCTGAACCTCGTTATAGTCTTGCGCCTCCTTTCAACTTCCTGGAGCACTAAGACTTTTCTTTAGTCGTCTAGGCAGATAGCTGGGTCACCCATGTATGGCTTCAACCGACTGCGAGTCACTTTTCCTGGGAAAGGTTCTCCATTTAACTTTACCAACTACACCATTCCTCCGTCTGTGACCTCCTTAACAACATACGGTCCCAGCCAATGCATTCTGAATTTTCCTAGCGATTGATCAAACTTATTGTCATACAGTAACACCAAATTGTTCACCTTGAAGGTGTGCAACCTAATATGTTGATCGTGCCAGGCCTTTTCGCACTACTTTTGTACATGTTGGTGAAAGCCAACTAAAAATAGTTCTTCCTCGAGTTCCTCCAATAGCACAAGCCTCCCCTCCAGGGCTCTGCGGTCTATCATACCTGTGAGCACTGCTATGCGTAGACTAGGCACAATGTATTCCATTGGCATTATGACTTCCACTCCATAGAGCAGGCGAAAAGGTGTATGCCCCATTACTTTCCTGCATGTCGTCCTATAATCCCATAATACTGCAGGTACGTGCAAGTCCCAATCACTTCGTTGCGTGTTGCATACTTTGATCAGCGTAGTCTCCATTACCTTCTTAAATGCTTCTACTATCCCATTAGCTTGTGGGTGATATGGTGTGCTTTTCTGATGATACACTTGAAACTCTTCTATCAGCATGTTTATCGTCTCATTCAAGAAATGTGTACCGCGGTCGCTCATCAAGATCCTCAGACATCCAAATTGTGTCAATATGTGTTCAAACAGAAACTTCGCGGCTATCACGACCGTGAAATATTTTACTGGATGCGCTTCTGCCCAAGAAGCCAAGTACTCTGTCACAGTGATAATATATCTCGTGTCCATTTTTCCTTGAGGTTTGATAGGTCTTACAAATCCGATCACCCACTTTTCAAAGGGCTGTAGTGTCATTTCCATATTCAAAGGCATGTTGTCCCTCCGTAATGATTTACCTGTTCTTTGACATACATCACAAGCCTTGCAATGAGCTTTTGAATCATATTGAAGAGTCGGCAACCACAACCTTGCGCGAAGAATCTTCTATGCGGTCGCTCTCCCTATATAATCTCTTCTCATAGCACCCCCATGAGCGTCCACGAGGATATTTCTTCATTCAAATTCAGGTACGTACCTTCACAGTATCTCATCATTCCCCATCTTATATAGGTGCCCCGTAATGACAAAGAAATCTACCATGCACACCACTAGTTCCTTCTTCTGTTGGACGAAGTACTCTTTCAGCGTAGTTCCAATCATGAGAAAGTGGATTATATCTTCAAAATGTCCAACCGCTATGCATGAAACAAAGAGTTGTGCATCAGATAATCCTTCCTCCAGACTAGTAGGTTCCTCTCCTGTCTCAATGTGTGACAGGTGATCTAGTCATGCGTTCAATCGTCGAGGTTTCACACCAACTTCAAAATCATATACTTGGACTAATAAAATCCATATGCATATGTGGCTCCCCAACACAGGCTTATTAACCAAGTATTTCAGTGCAGAATTATCTGTATACATTTTGAAGTTGTTGAAAGGTGTGCAACAAGAAATGCTTATTGAGAATGCAACAAGATGATGGAGCCTAATGAAAAGAGTCGCCTTCACTAAGTGGGCCCGCAGGCAAATTATGGCGCAAGTTCTATTTTTGACCACGGTGCGGATGATCACAGTATGGGTGATCATAGTGTGGGTGACCACAGTGTGGATGATCACAGTGTGGGTGACCACAGTGTGAGTGATCACAGTGTGAGTGATCAAAGTCTATTTTTAGACTGGCTGTCAAAAATAGAAAAGTCAAATATTATTGTCTCATAATAATATTTGGACTATAAACTTGATCTTATTCTCTTGGAGCACTTCAGGATGAGCTACGGATGTGGTACATGCGATCCCAGAGGGAAATACGTGGTTACCTATGGGTTGACTAATATTTGCATGCAGGACTGCAGTTAGAACTCAAGTGAGTTGAGTTTAGTGGACTGGAGGTGCAGTTGATGGAGTTGTGTTCAGTTTAACTTTGTTAAACTAGTTGTATTTAGTCTAACTGATCAATAGACTAGAGATGAGTTGGGTGAATTAGTTATTAATTAATTCACAAGTTATTAACTCATAATGCAACTATAGAATACATCAATTAACTCAGTTGCATGTCAGTGCATGTTCAGTTCAGCAGGGACAGGTGTTAGAGGATCAGATTGCTATCAGTTGTGACTATAGTTGTGCATGATGATTTGCACAATCAGAGGGATTGAGTATGCCAATGATTTGGCCAATATCAAGCATTGTAGCCTGTGCTCACGTCCAACACAGTGTGAGTGATTCTTCGCAGGTGAAATACAAGTTTGGTAAACCATTCTCATCATTCTTGAGCAAGTATTGAGCTGTGGAGGCAGGCAAGCAGCAGGGGAGATTTGGAGATCAGATTTGAGTTGTATTGTGTGTAGCATGTGGAGATAGTACTGAGTACTTGTGAGGAGTATTGTACTATGTATTGTTACATGATTCAATCACTATAATATACAGATAGTTGGGGTTTTTAGCGAGATGCTTTCCCCGGGAAAATACTGTGTTGATATGTGTGATTGATGCTTCTATGTACGCTTGTGAATGTTTCTGCTTCTGTAAATTGATGATCAACGTAGAGGAGGTTATGTATTATGCATGTTCCTCTTATAAGTGTATAATCAGGATAATCTCTGTGAATATGTGTCATATTATTCAAAATTTCTACATGGTATCAGAGCTGCTTGATTTGTAGAAGAGATTTTTACAGGATATCAAGCGAGGATTGATCATCGGATCTATTATTCAGAAAGTGTTTACATTTTATTTCTTCAGGAAGAGTCTGTAATCGGGCCAGGTAGCCTCTGGATTCATCCTTATTTTGGAAGGTGAGATATTCGGTGAATGCCCATACAGTCGATCTCTGTACAAGAAATATTTTGTTCTCACGAATTCTAGATCGGAAGCAGTTGAGTTTTGTGCTGGTGGAATTCAAATTTAATTCCAAAGCAAGAGATAAAACTCAGAAACATTAAGTGTGAGATTGGAGACAGTATGCCCCAGTATCTCATTAAGTTCACCCAATGCCGGGATGAGCTGGGAAGTGTGGGGGTGACTGTCGGATGAGGATGGTGAGTCTAGCACTCCTTGACCTTCCTAAGAGTTGGCATAGATACCAGGACTTGGTGAATGGAAGGGATAAACTGCCAAATTGGGAACGACTATGGTCAGATTTGATGCAGGAGGAGATTAGACGGAGCACCAGAGACGGTTCTTCATCCATGCAGGATGAGGAGAACTATGCCTTAGCGAGTAAGGTGAAGAAGGGGAAGGAGAAGGTTTCTCTTTCCGAATCTTGTTCTTCCAATGATGGGAAGAAGGTTGACAAATCGAAAGTGCGATGCTTTCATTGTCATGATGGAGACTTGGTGGTTGAGAGGGAGCATACATTACCTCCCAACATGCAGAGCCAAAAGAAGTCTCAGATGATTGTGGAGGAGCTACGATTGGTGCAACAGCTTCAGGAGGTTGTGGAGCATCCACAACAAGGGAAGTTGAGAGGAGATTGAGTAGAGACATCTACTCATCCAGAGACCTCCAGTAGGGGGAAACTTCGAGCCAGGTGGGCTGAGGGATCGCATGCAGCCATACCTTCAGATAGGAGGTGGGGTGATGTGGATTGATCGTCCCAAGGAGGAGGGGCAAGATCCTTGAGGTACCCAACCTCTTGGATGAGACGTTGCTACGGGAGCCCCAGATGTGTAGTAGCAGGAACTGACTGATTGGGTAGAAACAGATGTGGATGGAGTGGCAGAGAGAGCGATAGTGCAGGGAATCCCAGGACAACACATAGCTAGCAGGCTGCAGCAATGCGAGAGGCACAAGTGTTTTGCACAGTGCTAGGTGGCACAGAGAGGTGTGCAATGGTGCGAGATGCATGGAGATGTTGCAGTAGCGTAGATGTCAGAGAGGGAGCACTTTTCAGCAGCGGGTAGAGCTTCAGCATCAGAGGGTGTTTCTAGCCCAACAGGGAGGTCAGTTGGGAGGTGCAGTGCGGATGCAATGTTGGGAGATAGAACCAACAGCAGCACGGATGCAGTCAGAGATCAAAGTGACAGAGGCTAGAGCAGTCAGATACTGAAGAGCACATAGATGCAGAGTTTCAGTCGACAGAGGCAATAGCAGTCAGAGACTTTGATGACAGAGCAAGTGGACTGGCTAGATGTGTTGCATGGAGAACATTCCAGAGTTATAGGATCGGGTTTGAGAGGAAGCCTTTCTTGTTGAGAGGGAGTGTTGAAAAGTGTGCAACAAGAAATGCTTGTTGAGAATGCAACAAGATGATGGAGCTTAATGAAAAGAGTCGCCTTCACTAAGTGGGCCCGCAGGCAAATTATGGCGCAAGTTCTATTTTTGACCACGGTGTGGATGATCACAGTATGGGTGATCATAGTGTGGGTGACCACAGTGTTGATGATCACAGTGTGGGTGACCACAGTGTGAGTGATCACAGTGTGAGTGATCAAAGTCTATTTTTAGACTGGCTGTCAAAAATAGAAAAGTCAAATATTATTGTCTCATAATAATATTTGGACTATAAACTTGATCTTATTCTCTTGGAGCACTTCAGGATGAACTACAGATGTGGTACATGCAGATCCCAGAGGTAAATACGTGGTTACCTATGGGATGACTAATATTTGCATGCAGGATTGCAGTTAGAACTCAAGTGAGTTGAGTTTAGTGGACTGGAGGTGCAGTTGATGGAGTTGTGTTCAGTTTAACTTTGTTAAACTAGTTGTATTTAGTCTAACTGATCAATAGACTAGAGATGAGTTGGGTGAATTAGTTATTAATTAATTCACAAGTTATTAACTCATAATGCAACTATAGAATACATCAGTTAACTCAGTTGCATGTCAGTGCATGTTTAGTTCAGCAGGGACAAGTGTTAGAGGATTAGATTGCTATCAGTCGTGACTATAGCTATGCATGATGATTTGCACAATCAGAGGGATTGAGTATGCGAATGATTTGGCCAATATCAAGCATTGTAGCCTGTGCTCACGCCCAACACAGTGTGAGTGATTCTTCGCAAGTGAAATACGAGTTTGGTAAACCATTCTCATCATTCTTGAGCAGGTATTGAGCTGTGGAGGCAGGCAAGCAGCGGGGGAGATTTGGAGATCAGATCTGAGCTGTATTGTGGGTAGCATGTGGAGATAGTACTGAGTACTTGTGGGGAGTATTGTACTATGTATTGTTACATGATTCAATCACTATAATATACAGATAGTTGGGGTTTTTAGCGAGATGCTTTCCCCGGGAAAATACTGTGTTGATATGTGCGATTGATGCTTCTATGTACACCTGTGAATGTTTCTGCTTCTGTAAATTGATGATCAACGTAGAGGAGGTTATGTATTATGCATGTTCCTCTTATAAGTGTATAATCAGGATAATCTCTGTGAATATGTGTCATATTATTCAAAATTTCTACAGAAGTGTCCCCCTAACAAGTATTGTCAATATTTATGGAGTGCATACACCATAGCATGTTCCTCGCGTTCAATGGTGGATAATTCTTTTCTGCTTTACATAATCTGCGACTTGTGAATGCTATAGGGTGATCCAAGACTTCTCCACCATCTTCTGTTAATACTACCCCCAATGCTATACTCGATGCGTTAACATGCACATGAAACTCTTCCTCCCAGTTCAGGAAGACCAGGATTGGTGAAGTGACCATATTTTCTTTCAATACATCCAGGTTTTTCTTACAGTCATCATTCTAGTAGAACATGACATCTTTTTTCAACAACTTTTCCAACGGCACGGTGACCTAGGCATAGCTTTTGATGAACTTCCTATAGTACCCTGTATGTCCCAAAGTAGCGCGCAATTGTTTCACACTTCATGGTGCTTCCAAATTCAGAATCACCGCAATCTTCGTGGGATCTACCATCAATCCCTGTCTGCAAACCACATGTCCCAATAGGTTCCCAAAAGGAACGAGGAACATACACTTTTTGAGGTTAAGCGTGATTTGGTATCTTCAGCAAGTATCCAACATCAAGAATAAGCTCGCTACATGGTGCTTAACCAACCCAAATACAATCCAATCATCAAAATAAACTTCCAAGAACTTGTGAATATATTCCCTGGATGCTGCAAGAACCATGCACGAAAATATGGTTGATGCATTCTTCAACCCAAATGGCATGATAGTGTATTGAAAGCAACCCCACTCAGTCGCGAAGGTTGTCTTGGTCCTATCTTTTGGCACAATTTTAATCTGGTGGTACTCTAAGAACCTGTCAGTGAAATAATATGCTTCTCGCCCACCGACATTGTCCAACACCTTATTTGTGAACGAAGTTGGGAATGGATCATGTACACAAGCGTTATTCAATTTTATGAGATCCACGCATATTCTTATTTTGTCCTTCTGCTTCCTTTCCTGCACCACTATTGGACTTACCCAATCAGATTCTTCCACTGGCTCAATAATTCCTGCTGTGAGCATTTTGTCTAGTTCTATGCGTACCTTCTCCTTGTATTTCAGATTTAAGCGGTAAGGCCTCTATTTAATTGGCTTCACATTTGGTTTTAACGTGATCCTCATCATTCCTAAATCTCTGATGGTTCCCTTTAACTCTGTAAACTTGGTCAAGAATAAGTCCTGGTACTCGCGAAGTAACTGAGCGACCTTATCCACCATCATGTCATCCCAGTTTTCACTGAGCATTGCAAACTTAGGTTCAACATCCATACCAATGTTCACCTACTTCGTTTTCACCGACACGGCTATGTCAGGGTTCTCAATATGTGGTCCTTGAACCTCACGATGGCCTTCTATTTCTAGAATGTTAATTTTTCTTAGATCTTTGTCTTCTTCTTTAGTAATTACATTATAACATTCCAGCACAGAGCTCAGCTAAGTAGCCCATTCAGGCTGAATCGATTCTACCAGATCCTGTGGTATCCTAAAGATAGCTACTTTTACCTCTTGTAGCGCTTCATCAATGTTGTCCCACCATATATCCTCAAAACTGAAGGTCATCATGAACCCTTCGCACAGGATATCCCATTCACTTGTCCCATGGTGGAGCTCCGTCTTTATATACCAATTCCTGGGTATAACATCTAGGGTATGACATAACAGGTGCACCCACTCAGGTTGGGGTTTTTCTCCATAGACCTTCGTCCACTTGTCTAGGTGTGCACGCGCTCATCCTGTCCATCATACTTGTCTATTAGTTGCATCCTAGGCTTCCCAAACTGTGTGTGCATCAAAGATCCCTTTGTCCATACCACACCACCTCGCAGGCATAGTGCACAGTACCCAATTCAAGGCCTAGAAATGTTGCTTTTTCGGCACCTACCTTTCAAACTTATCTAGGAAAGTATCTACCTCACTTAAGCCATCATAAGTAGGCAGATCCCTCACTTTTTTCGATACACAGCGCAGTGATCTTGTCATCATATTATAGTTCAACATGGTTACCTCGTGTAACTGGTTCTGCCATCACTCTATCTCCTCATCAAAATCTGATGTACAGGAGCTTTTGTGCTCCCATGGGATCCATTTGTCCACAATGGGATTTACCCAATCTTGCTCTCGCATGGTTATTTTATAGATGCAGTCCAAATCATCGTCACTTTCATAGTCATGCACTGGCTCTGTATAACGCATTCCTTTAGCAGGGTCTAAGGGTAAACTATGTGCAGAGACTTCTTCTCAAAAATCATCTTGTGCTTATTCAAATTAATCATCCCGTTCATGTCAGTGGCCCAATCAATTCCTAAGAGCGTGGGGTAGGGATTGTTGTCATCAACAATCTCTATTACTTCAAAGTCTGCTAGCGCACTCGCTCGTTCAATATCCACAGTGATTCCCTGCAATCGCCCCACGGGTATTATTTTCTGTTCGTTCGCCATTCGCCACTGAATAGGAGACTATTACAGCGTAGGCCTCCCCATGCACACCCATGTCTGCTTCGGCAGAAGGTTCACCTCTGATCCTAAATACAGAATTACTTGGTCCATCTCATATTATCCAATCTGCGCAGTTAACCTCATTTCTCTTCTCATCCTCATCTTATGCTTTCCAATCTTCCGGACTACGCGTGGTTCTCCTAGCACAGTACCAGCGCATCTATTAATGAGTTCTTGTAGTCCCTTTACAACCTTACTATCATGTAGTAGCTTCATGCATGTTTCCAGGAACGTCGTAAGCCTAGATGGGTCCATTTCCAGCTCCAGTCTATCTTTGCTTCCTCAAGTTGAGGCAGTAGCGAAGCTCTTTTTAGCTTCCATGAAGGTTTCCTTAGCGTGCTTCAAATCAAACTCTGCTTATTTCATTGGAGCCTTGCAATCCCAAGTACTATCTTAGGGTTGTTTTCCTTTATCATCTCCCATTGTGATTCCACTTCAGAGCACAATGCTCACAATTGGATCTTCCTCACATAGCTCAAACCTCATCATCTGCAGGTTCTGAGTCGGGGTGTGTGATCACTAATCTGTTTGTTTGTTTTGAACAAGAGAGGTGACCAAAACAACTTTGTTATAATAATTAGCTACTAACCTACAACATAACAACAAATGATTATTTTTTATTCCAAAGGTAAATAGGTTTTATTGAGTAGGAATAAGAAAGAACCATGCAAAAGAAGAAATACCTTTTATTTTCAATAAACAAGGAAAATTTGGCCTTCACTAAGTCACGAAGGAATGGTCAAATGGTGATAATGACTCTTATCCAAGCCTTCTAATGGAAAGTCCTTTGCTATTTTTTTTTGTTTCTCTTTGTCACTATTCGAAGGTTGCAAGCTTCCATAATGGTTAAATAAATCTTTGAAGGAAAACTATGCTACCGCAATAAAAGTTCAAAAATATTGTCAATTCCCTTGAAAATTAGGCAATGTAACTTTTCGTTCAACTTCTCATATCAAATGGTTACCCATGTCTCTTACTTATAAGATTTTCTCGAGCTTAATAAAAATTGCTTCGAGATATGAGTGATTGCTCAAGTCCATTATGGGTTTTCTAGAGGAATATGTCGAGGGTCTTGAAATATGAAAGTTCTTATCATTAAATTTCCTACAACTATGAACCTAACCCAAACTCGCAATTTTCCATTAGATGAAATCTTCATCCATTCTTGCATCATTGATTATTATAGATGGTGGCTTTCAACATAAACATGTGGCCATCAAAGGGACTATGCAAATCACACAAAATCGAAAGGTTGACTTTATATAGTGGGAGACTAATTATGTCATAGGTAGCCTTTATCATGGTGATCCAGTGAAATTTTTTCGTGTGAACACTTATAAAGTTGTGCGAGTGATTTTCGGTTCATATCCTATACAATATTTTCTACACGAAAAACAAATTAAAAAATAGTTTTGAAGGGTGTTATAAGTGATTTCATCGATAATTCTTGTAGGGTATTGAGAAAAAAACATTTAACACGTAAAATAATTGATGTAGTCTTTATTTAAGTTTGTATTTATTGTTTAATATTGAGAAGCTACATTTAAATCATAATAGGAATGGTCTTCACTTGAATTTAGTTAGCCTACATAAAATGATATAAGTTGTGCTTAGTAGGTGTGTTTCCGGAGTTAAATTTTCTTAAACTCTCAAAAAAAAATTACTTTCTTATATAGAGTTGTATTTGGGTATAGTTGAATATGATTGTTTCATTGATATCATGGATTATTCATTTTAGAGAAACTTGCATCCATTAGAGGCCGGATCATAAGTGGATCATAATGGATGATGTAAATGAATGATTAATTAGAAAACATGGACATCTCGTTGAACATGACATTATGCTCCATAAATATTAATGATAAGGGTACTAACCATATTTCATATTCTTTATTTTGTGACGTGTGTGGAAAAGGGATCATTATTTAAAATATTTAAATATTAACGCGAATATGGGGTTTTCGGTTAATTATTGCATAATTAATAACTTTATAGATTAGATTGAGCAATATATAAACTAATATTGACGTAGAAAATATAGCTGTTGGATTCTACGTTGCCCCGAAGGTAGGATTGTTTTATGATTCCTTTTTAGTTAGGCTATTATGAAATAGATGTTGTTTTATCATTGGAATAGATTGTTGTTTAAGTATGGAAATGAAATTATTTAGTTATGCCGTAAGGATTTTTTTTAGAGTAATTCTCTTGTGTACCATTTTGCATCATCAAATGAAATGTTAGATAATTGAAGATTTATACACTGCTAGATTAATAGTTAGTAGTTAAAAGATAAAAACTAATAGTTAGAGCACTTAAAAATAATAATAATTAGGATGTCAACAATAATCGTTAGGGCAAAAACTATATATAACATTTTTTCCTTTTTTCTCTCGCTTTCTTTTTTTTTGCAGGATTTGGCCTCTACGACACAATGTCGCCTTTCATTTTTAACTGCAAATCGTGGGATTCTCCGGGAACTGAGTATATTTTTCAATGCGTCTTGCTCGCATAATCCTCTTTAAATAGTAGGGAAGCCCCTTGGTACTCGGAAACATTCATCTTGTTTTGTCTTTCATAATCTTTGTATACCATTTTCAGATTTTTTTGGTTGTGGAATCCATTCTTTAATTGTATAGACCAAATGTTTCATTTGTCGCAATCGAATCATACGAACTTTGTGGAATGCATGAATGTCGTACATCCAATGGATGATTTTGCATTCATAGAGGGAAACTTGCCTAATGAATTTGATATTGTTCTGCACTCCTTGGTGTTGAATTGTGTTGATGTTGTGTACACAAATCCTTTGAAAATCACGTATCTCCAAGGCACCATGGCGAACAAGGTCTTTCACTATAATTGGAAGAAAAGGGAGGGGAAAAATCTCAGGAAGGCCTTGGTTCGAATCTATGGAGAAGGTGTGGATTTGTTCAATAGGGGAGATGAGATCCGAAAATTCTGGAGCACATGTGTATAATTTTTTTTTTGGGAAGAGAACTGAATTTATTTCATGTTACGTACATACCTATAGGATAATTTTGCATCATCCCGCAGAGCCAAACGCAAGGTACTACTTGAAGTGATATTATAGATCCAATTTTTCCATTTATAGGCCCAACCCATAAATATGCAACACACTGAGTATAATTCCATGTAAGGAAAAACAAAAGTCATAAATGTTTTTGGGTATGTATTCTTGATCTACATTCATTACCAAGGCTTCAAAATTTGTATTCTTGCTCTATATTCATTTCCCGGGAAAATTTGGCCATAAGGGACTTATTAAATATTTTCTCAATGGGAACGTTTACACCATGAAACTGAAATTCTTGGGTCCATGTAATTGATTTTTGTTTTTCCCAATGCCATAGTATTCACATCATCTCTTATTTTCATGTTTGCCTTCATTTTCTCAATCTTCAACTTGGTATTAGCAATTCTTTTCACCAATGTTTTTGGAAACCAGTTTTAGAAGGCTTCCCTTCTGGATAACTGAAGTGTGGTGTATTCCCTTTTGTATACTTATCAAGATCAATTTCTAGCTCTAGCTATGTATTTTTTCCTATAATTCTTTCCATTTGGTTACCATGTTCCTTCGAAGCAAAGTTTTGATGGTTACATAGAATTGCAAACTCCTTGTTTGCACATTGATATTTGACAATGTTCTCTGAGAAACTCACACTAGTTATGTCCTCAATAAGTCTTTCCAATGTAATGGATGCGTTGTATGTTATGAAGACTTTTGTTGTCATGCCTTGCATAATTTCCTTGAGATGGGCATTCAATTTACTCATGTCAAGCTTATCAAACAATTCATCCCCTTCTCTTTCGCTAATATTAAAGTCACCAATGGTTGTGAAGACCGTTCATCTACCTCAACTGTATAGAAGTAGAAAATAGAATGCATAACTAAGAAATCAAATTATAGAGAGTTTGGAGGAATTAAAGTCACATTTTCTAATTTCAATTTGAAACAACCCACTGCATCATCCCCATCATCATCCTTCTCCTCACCAGCCCTCAGAGAAAACCTATCAATTAGGTACATTTCCACTGCAATCTATCTATTGTTTTCATGCTCCCTCAACATACTCTCTAACTTTGTATTTTTTCTTTGTTGGAAATATTAATCTCAACCAGTGCTTTAAACACACTAACAACCACCATTCTTCCCAAGTAAACTACTGCAGGGTTGTGATTTTGTTTGCAGGTAGAAGGACTGCAGTCAAAACAAAAGAACATCGCGGACTATTCCACAACACATCACAGAAGCCCAGGCATTTAATGAAGTTTGGTAAATAATTATGGGCAAGCATTCACTCTGCGACTGTTTCCCACACTCCACAGCACCTACAAGATCCAAAAACCAATTACTATGTAAAATCGCTCATGTTGCGTATTAATTATTTGCTTTATCATGTATTAATGTCAAGTTTGTATGTTGAGATAAATATGGATGAAAATGTCATTTGTAATGTTGGGCAAGTTAGAGAGCGAGAGAGGGTAAAAGCCTGTGAGGTAGTGAGGAGAAAATCATGGAGGAAATATTGGTGGGTGCATGAAAACAAGTTTTACAGAGTTTTACACACACTTACTCCACAACCTTAGTGAAGTGTAAATCACAGTAAATTTTTTTGTTTTTCAGTTGGAGTTGGAGCCTCCATTTATCACGCGAATGTATTTTCCTATGTTTTAAATAAAATACAAAGTATGTTATGTTGTGATGTGGTCTTAAACATTCATGAGTAAATTTACCGAACCCCTTTTTTCTTTTACCCTGTTTTGTTGTGAGTTATTTCCTGTGTTTTTGTTAAGCCTATGTGTAGTTATGATTACCTTACCACAATCGAATTATCAGGTACACTCCTCTTCTCTTCCCTTGCGAAATTTATTTTTCTAACACGGTATCAGAGTGAGTTAAACTCTATTAGTGTAAAAACAAGTGTTTCTACTAGCAGTTAAAATTGTTTTGAGGGAAGATTGTTTTTTAGCATATTTACCAGCAGGTAGAAAGTTTTTTTTTTCACTCAGAAATGGAAACATCAAGAACAAGCTTGACTAATTCTCAGATACCTCAGTTTAATGGGAAAAATTATGATTATTGGGCTATTACGATGAAGGCCATGTTTTCCTCTCAAGACATTTGGGATTTGGTGGAGAATGGTTTTCAAGAACCAGCGGATGCAGCATAATACAGTGACTTGTCTCAAGTATAAAGGGATTTGTTAAGGGACAACAGGAAGACGTATTCAAAATAACTTTTCTACATTTTCCAAGTAGTTCATGAATGTATTTTCCCCGGGGTTGCAGTAGCAACAAAGTCCAAGCAATCATGGGACACCCTTGAGACAGCCTACCAAGGCATGGCAAAAGTCAAGACAACAAAGCTCCAAATGTTGAGAAGAGACTTTGAAACACTTTATATGAAAGAGTATGAGAATGTAGACTCATTTTTCACACATGTAATTGGGTTTGTTATTCAAATCAGGTCTCATGGTGAGACACTTAAAGAAAGGAGAATAGTTGAGAAAGTTTTGAGAAGTTTGCCAGCAAGGTTTGATGCCATTGTTGTGGCCATAGAAGAGACAAAGGATCTCTCATAGTTCTCAGTGGATGAGCTTCATACATCACTGGTTTCTCATGAACATAGACTGAATAGAGCAACGAGCTCCTCACTGGAGCATGCCTTCAAGACACAAGTTTCATTTGGTCAAGGTAAAGGTAGAGGAAGATCATATGCTAGAGGAAGAGGAAGAAGCCCACACATAGGTGGAAGAATCAACCCTTCAAGCTCAAGTGGAAGGGGCAGCAATCAAAATCCAAGTCAAGGCCCAAGCCAAAACCAAGTACAAGGTCATAGGTATGATAAATCTCAAGTTCATTGTCATTACTGTAAGAAATATGGTCATTATGCAAATGAACGTAGAATTATGACATTAGTAAAAAACCAAGTGTAAATTTCAGAAAAGAAAATCAGAACCATGATAGAATAGTTTTAGCTTGTAATGTAGCACAAGAAAAGCATAGTGATGTATGGTATCTAGATTTAGTATATAGCAACCACATGTTAGGGAACATAGAAATGTTTTCCAATCTAGATGAAAGTGTTAAATTTGAAGTGACATTAGAGACTCATATAAAAGTCTCTATCATGGGAAAACCAAGAGTTAATATCCTAACAAATAAGGGGGAGAAGAAGTACATCTCTGATTTTTAATTTGTCCCCTATTTAAAGCATCACATCATAAGCATTGGACAGCTCATGCAAAAGGGATACAATGTCTTTTCCAAAAATGATGAGTGCACAATTTTGGATAAGCCTCCAAGAAGACAACTGATTTCAAATGTTCAGATGACAAAAAAATATAATGTTTCCCCTAA
The DNA here is from genome assembly GCA_031772625.1 of Pinus tabuliformis. Taxonomy (NCBI): domain Eukaryota; kingdom Viridiplantae; phylum Streptophyta; class Pinopsida; order Pinales; family Pinaceae; genus Pinus; species Pinus tabuliformis. The sequence goes on from CM062819.1 coordinate 216,959,594, forward strand.
AGATAAGACCAAATTTGAAAGAAGAAGGTGCACAATAACAATTATCAATGAACTCACAAGAGGATAGAAGAAACGATGCAACTATCACATAAGTGAACTATCAAGCAGAGGTGAAAGATGAAAATTGGTTATCGCATTTGAGATTTGGACATCTCAACTTTCAAGGTTTGAATTCCTTGCATAGGAAAGCAATGGTGAAGGGATTACCACTCATAGAAAAATTGGACAGCCTATGTGAAGGATGTATCTTGGGCAAAAAACATAGAGAGACATTTCGAGTAGGAAAGTCAGTAAGGGCAAAGGGACATTTCAAGATTGTCCACTCAAATTTATGTGGACCAGTGCAGACACCATCAATTAGTGGTAACCATTATCTATTGACCTTCATAGATGACTACACAAGGAAGACATGGGTCTATCTCCTAAAATAGAAAAGTGAAGTGTTTGAGCGCTTTTGCCAATACAAGGTTCTTGTTGAGAAGAAAAGCGGGCACTACATCAAAGTCGTCAGGACTGATAGAGATGGCGAATACATCTCAAATGATTTCCTTCGATTTTGTAGGGAGCATGGAATTCACAAGCAATTTACAATAAGATATACACCTCAGAAAAATGGTGTGGCGAAAAGGAAGAATAGGACCATTATGGAAATGGCAAGGAGTATTATGAAGGAAAATCATTTTCCAAATGATTATTGGGTTGAAGTTGTCACATGTGCGGAATATATCTTGAATAGATGTCCAACCAAAAGTGTCCATAATGTGGTTCCTGAAGAGGCATGGAGTGGAAGAAAGCATAGTGTCACTCACATTAGAGTCTTTGGATGTGTGACATATGCACAAGTCCTGGATAAGTTGAGGAAGAAGTTGGACAACAACTAGGAGAAATGTATATTTGTTTGATGCAGTGATGAATAAAAGGCATACAAACTCTACAATCCATTAACCAAGAAGGTCATAATCAACAAAGATGTGAAATTCATAGAAGAGGAAGCATGGGATGGAATTTTAGAGAAGACAGTCAATGTTAAATCATGTATGCCACATGAGTACAAAGAGGAATTGACAATAGCAAGTAATTACTCAACAGTGACTCCCTCTTCACCTATTGAAGTGCAACAAAGCAGGCAACAAGTAACACCATCAAAAAATAATAGGACATCGATGCACAATCAAGCAATTGTTTCTCCAAGCACACTGCAAAGCACAACACCAAGTTACATGTCAAACCCATCTTCAACAAGCACAAGGAGACGGAAATTCAGAAATTTAAATGAGATTTATGGGTAAGATGTATTTGATAGCAACACTGATCTGAATTCTTTATTTGCATTATTTTGTCATGTAGATGACCCAATCAATTTTGAAGATGAAGTCAAAGAATAAAAATGGGTTGCAGTGATGGAGTAAGAAATAGAAGAAATATAAAAGAATGACACATGGGAGGTAGTGAACGTTCCGATAGGAAAATATGGAATTGAATTGAAGTGGGTCTATAAGACCAAGAGAAATGTCGATGGTAATATTGAAAGGCACAAAGCAAGGCTAGTTTTCAAAGGATAAAATCAGTGGTATGGAAGAGATTATGCGGAGACGTTCGCGCCAGTCGTGAGGATGGAGACAGTGGGTACAGTTGTGGCGATTGCCGCACAACATAAATGGAAAGTGTATCAAATGGACGTAAAATCGGTGTTCTTGAATGGAGTGTTGAAAGAGGAAGTGTATGTTGTGCAACCACTTGGTTATGAGGTAGAAGGCAAAGAAGACAAAGTGTATCGGTTGAAGAAATCTCTTTATGGGTTGAAGCAAGCACTGCATGCGTGGTACAATAGGATAGATTCCTACTTGTTGGACAATGGTTTCGACAAATGTGATAGAGAGCCTATCCTCTACATCAAAGAAAGAGATTGTAAGATTCTTATTGTCGTCTTATATGTAGATGATTTGAATTTTACAGGAAGTGATGATTTCCTCATCGTTGATTTCAAACAAGTCATGAAGAATGAGTTTGAAATGATTGAGTCGAGGTTGTTATGGTATTTTTTGGGCATAGAAGTGAAGCAAATAGAAAATGACATTTTTATCTCTCAAGCAAAGTATGTAGCAGAAATTTTGGAGAGGTTTAAAATGCAGAACAACAAGGCCACACCAACTCCAACTGTCATGGGGTTGAATATGAGAAAAGAATATTGTAGCAACAATGTCAATCCAACATTATACAAAAGAATGATAGGTAGTTTGATGTATTTGACCACCACTAGGCCGTCTATAATGTATGCAGTGAGTTTGGTGTCGAGGTTCATGGAGAAAGCTAAGGAAACACATTGGCAAGCAGGGAAAATGATTCTAAGGTATGTCAATGGGACAAAACAGTATGGCATTTTGTACACCGCAACAGATGATTTCAAGATGGTTGGTTAGACTGACAGTGATTGGGCAGGAAGTGTCGATGACAGAAGGAGCGAAAGCCGAATATGTCACCGCAACAGCAGCAGTAAGCGAGGCAGTTTGGATGAGAAGGATGTTGAGGGATCTTCACCATGACCAAGAGGGAACAACAACTATTTTTTGGGACAACACCTGAACAATTGCATTGTCAAAGAATTATGTTTTTCACAAGAGGACCAAGCATATTGAGACTAAATATCATTTTATGAGAGAGTTGATTAATAATGGTTAAATTGTGTTGTAGCACTACAAGTCACAAGAACAATTTGCTGATATTTTCACAAAGTCATTGCCATGTGAAAGTTTTGTTTATCTAAGAGATCGTTTGGGAATTGTCAATGGCGGAAGTTGTGACTAAGGTGGAGTGTTGGAAAAATTAATCTCAACCAATGCCTTAAACACACTGACAACCACCATGCTTTCCAAGTAAACTACTGCAGGGTTACGATTTTGTTTGCATGCAGAAGGACTAAACTTAGAACAGAAGTACAACACGGACCATTCCTCAACACATCACATAATTTATGGCATTTAATGAAGTTTAGTCAATAAGTATTCGAAAACATTCACTCCACGACTATTTCCCACACTTCACAACACCTGCAAGGTTAGAAAACCAATTACTATGTAAAATCGCCCATGATGCGTATTAATTATTTGCTCTACCATGTATTAATGTCAAATTTGTATGTTGAGGTAAATATGGATGAAAATATCATTTGTAATGTTGAATCTAGAGAGCAAGAGAGGGTAAAAGCTTGTGAGGTAGTGAAGACAAAATCATGGAGGAAATGTTGGTGGCCGCGTGAAAACTGGTTTTACGGAGTTTTACACACATTTACTCCGCAACCCCAATGAAGCGGTAGTAAGTCTTTTTTCTTTTTCACTTTGAGTTGCAGCCTCCATTTATCACATGAATGTATTTTCCTATGTTTGAAATATAATACAAAGTATGTTATGTTGCAATGTGTTCTTAAAAATTCATGAGTAAATTTACCACCACTGTTTTTGCTTTTACTCTGTTCTCGCATGAGTTATTTCGTGTGTTTTATTTAAGCCTCTATGTAGTTTTGATTACCTTGCCACAACCGAAGATTAGTTTTGATTTCCTTGCCACAACCGAATTCTAAGCTACACACCTTTCCTCTGCCCCTACGAAATTTACTTCTCTAACATTCTTAAAAGTATTTCCTTTTTGGTATGTCCCTTTGAATCATATCGCTAATGGTTACACGAAAATGCAACCTCCTTGTTTGCACATTGATATTCTCTGAACAAATAACATGTTACGTCTTGAAGAAGACTGTCCAATGTAATAGATGCATTGTAAGTTCTTAAGACTTTTGTTGTAAGGCCTCGCACAATTTCCTTAAGATAGGCATTCATCATATTGGTGTCAAGCTGAACAAACATGCCATCCCCTTTTCTTTTTCACTTTTTGAAGTCACCAATGGCTGTGAAGGCTAGTTATTCTACCTCAACTGTGTTGACGTAGAAAATGGAATCCTTACCTAGGAAATCAATTTGCAGAGAATTTGGAGTAATTAATGTCACATTTTCTACTTTCATTATGTAGAAACCCACTCTATCAGCGTCATCATCATCCTTCTCCTTTCCAACCCTTATAGAAATCCTATCAATCAGGTACATTTCCACTGCAATCTCTCTAGTGGTCACATCCTTTAACTAAAATCGTATATGTTGCTCGAATGTTATCTTTGTAATGCTTGAAAAATCTTTTCTTATGTAGTGGGCTAAGGTGATTTTTCTTTCTCTAACTTCTTATTTTGCCTAGGGTTTTCCACATACAATTACGGTTTGCAACAATTCAATAGCTTACGAGACAAGTATGGCCAATATTGTTCCAACCATACATAGCTCAATCAACATGATATTCTATACTATAAATTAATCAAGAACAAAATCTAAATTCTAGTGATAAACAATGATGCTTGTTTGGAATATTACGTAATCTAGAAATAGGCTTAGTTCTGTTAGTAGTTTGACAATCAGTGGAATTCCCAATGTAGAATGTCGAGGTAATTTTCTGTCTAGGGTTTCTTCGATATTTTTCTGTTTATAGGGAAAGACAATGGTTTGTTCCACGGAAAATATATCTTTCAAACTGAGGCAATTCTAACATAGGAAACCATGTAATTCCACAATGCACATCCTTAAATAAATAATTTAAACAATACAGTGCAAATATAACCATTTAGTAATTCAATGGATACAATGGTAATTGGATTCAATCGTTCAGTTCATTTCCCCGAGTTCCAACGTAATTTTAAAACAAAATTTATACAGAGTTCGACTAACATTAAGCCCTCTTAACTAGAGGTAACCGTCAAGAAGACGACGAGATATGTCTCATATAAATGAACACCACCTATGTTTAGAACTTCTCGATAGGAACTGCAACACTTGTGAAGATTCAGTCTAACTTGCAAGATGCTATCAGGGTTCTGTCCAAAATCTGTCATAAAGTTTCCTTTGAAGATTATGTTTTGCTATGGAATTCAACAAGAATTGCTCAATCTGCTCATATAACTTTCTATTTAGCCTCGTTTTTCCTCATAGCCATGGAAGTTGTTGCTGCATTTCTATTTGACACAAAAGAAAAATCAGAAATATTTGTCAATTGCAATTAAATTTCACTTATACAACTACTCAATCTTTTTCCGTAATAGGTCAAGGGTTGCATTTAGTTCCCCAAAAGTCAAAAGACTATCATTTTCTTAGTCATCAGTGGCCCCAAACGTACTCAATGCTGATAGAACTCTCCAAATAGTTGCTCCTGCATTGAACAAGCAAAATGATTATGCTCCCTTGTCACAAATCCTCTTATGTCGAGGAAAAAAATCTTTAGGATTAGTTCTTTCCAACCAACTATAACCATAGCAAAAGATTTTACTTTTAGGTTGTATAAAAATTCTTTTATTCATTCCATTCTCTGAAATTTCCTTGGGGCAGTTGCAATCCTCTTCTTTGAAAGGGAGGAACGTGTTAAGACAAAAAAACAAGAAAAGGCATTGTACCAGGTTCTAATAATTTTTTCTCAAGACCTAAATTTAAAGGACTGGTGAAATGTAATAACACTCGAGGAGTATTCGATATTAGGGAGCCTTACGTGACTTTGTAATTTCTTGGTTCTCTTGAAGAAAGAAAGTCAACTATTGCACCCAAAACACCTGCTTCGAAAAGAGAATTGTCAATCTAACTGTCATTTTTTAGAAGATAACATAGGATTCCTACAGACCTTGCGCTCTCTTCTTTTGGATTTGCATTTGATAATCTGGCCACCAAATCTTTGATGTGGCTTTCTCCTATATTTCTTGCAAGTTCATATTCTCTCCCGTATTCTCTTAGACAAGAGAGAATATTCATCAAAAATAGGCAAACATCAAAATTTGGATCCCACATAAGTGTTATCGGTACTTGGATGACTTCTGAATTTGTCACATGAAACATGACTGTCGAACTCTTAGAGACCAAACTCAAATGTATCTAAAACAAATAGAGTTTCAAAGAAGGCCTTGCCAAAATTAAAGACTCAAAAATTTCAGAAGGCAATTTCCTCAGCTCATCATGGATTTTCACCCCTCTAGATAATGCTCTGGCTTAATTAGCCAGGGTCTCAGCCGCATGCTCTTTCACTCAACTGTCAATGACCCAGAAAAATGAGGCGGAATAGAAGAGATGTTGCATTTTCTTCAAGAATGTAAACATAATTTTCCTCCATTCTTGAAAAATATTTAAGAGCTGAAAGAGGAATAGAGGTTGATTCTGGATTATTCTCTGATATCATTCGAAGAAGAGGAGGGATGATGCCTCCAATTTCAGCAGCTTTACCACAATCTATGTGCTCTGTTTTGAAGAGTTCATTTTCAAAAAATGATTGTTTTTGCACAGATCCTTGGACAAGCTGGTGGACCAAGGGATCATAATAATGGTTTTCTTCAATTTCTACGATATTGGCATCCACCCCCGATAAGTTCATTAATACCTCTTTTGAATTTTCGGCATGTGGATCGTTGGACATGGAAATCAACAAAGGAATGGAATTTTCAATCTTCCATTGTAACTTGACATAGTTGAGGAGCCTTTGAAATATCTAGTAGCAATGAAACTACTGGTTTCTTTATCTTAGTTTCATCTGTTATATGGTTCACTGTTGTTTCTATCCCTCGGAATAAGCCTATCAATCAGGTACGTTTCCACTGCAATCTATCTATTGGTCGCATCCTTTAACTTAAACCGTCTCGTATATGTCGTTCGAATGTTATCTATGTAATCCTAGACAATTATTGCCTTCTGTAGTGGGCTAGGATGATTTTTCTTTCTCGGGCTCCTTATTTTTCCTACCATTTTCCACGTACAATTAGGGTTTGCAGCAGATCTATAATTCACAAAGACAAGTATCGCCAATATTGGACCAACCATACACAGCTCAATCAACATCATATTGTAAAATATAAATTAATCTAGAGTAGAATATGAATTTGAGTGATGAAAAATGATTCCTTTTGGCAATATTATGTAATGTGAAAACCAACTTACTTCCAATAGCAGTTCGACAACCAGTGGAATTCCCAATGTAGAATGTCGAGGTAATTTTCCATCTAGGTTTTCTCAGATCCTTTTCAGTTTATAGGGGAAAGACAATGCTTTTTTCCAGGGAAAATATATCTTTCAAACTGAGGCAATTCTAACATAGGAAACCATGTAATTCCCCAATGCACATCCTGAAATAAACAACTTAAACAATATAGTGCAAACCTAACGATTCAGTGATCAGTCGATACAATAGTAAATGGATTCAATCATTTAGTTCAGCTCCCCCAGTCCCAACATAACCTTTAAACAAATTAAGATAGAGTTCGGCTAACACTAAGCCCTCTTAACTGACACATCTACACTATTCTATCAAAAGCGATTTTGACAAGAACCGCTATAGGTAACTGTCAAGAAGAGGACGTGATCTGTCCCATATAAATGAGCGTCCCCTTTGTGCAAAACATCTCCATAGGACATGCAACACTCGTGAATTTCTAGTCTAACTTGTAGGATGGTATCATGGTTCTGTTCAAACTCCGTCATAATGTTTCGGCTGAAGATTATGTCCTGCTATAGAATGAATTCAACAAGACTTGCTTGATCTACTCATATGACTCTCTATTTAGCGTTGCTTTGCCTCAGATAATTGTCACGATCTCTTTCCAGTCAATTTTCATAAGTATTCAATCAATAGCAGTTACGCTCTACATGTGAATTCTTTTTGGGTGGCTGCATACGTCTTCCAATTTTCTCCAACGACCTCAAGTACCAAGGCGACTTCCTTAGGGATGAAATTCGCGGAAATCTCAACCTTAAACAATTTGTCTCTTTTTTAAATTCTCCCTTTGTTCTATCGTAAGAATAACTGCTCTACATGTGATTTTATTTTTTTGTGGCCGCAGATGTCTTCCAATTTTCTCAAAAATTTCAACCCAATGGCCTCAAGTACCAAGGTGACTTCCTTAGGGATGAAATTCGCTCAAATCTCAACCTTAGACAAATTCTCTCTTTCCCAAATTTTCCCTTTGTTCTGTCGTAGGAATCCCGTGACTATGTCCTACTTCACAAATTTAGGGATCCACTCTTGTTACTTTAGACATAATAGTGGGGCCAAAAACTAGGTCGATGTGCCTAGGGTTTCCATAGAGTATTTTTGTTCATTCATATGCACCATTTTTGTTGGGAATTTTCTCCTAAATTCCAAAACAAAATAATGAACAGAGCAGATGCTCTGTTTTTTTCGACAGGATCTTAGCATACGGAAGCAAAAAAAATTGTTTTCTCGGAAGACAAAGATTTCTTACACCCACAAAACAAACTTTGTATTCATTAATAAAACAACATGTTACAAAAGGATCTTCCTCTTAATAGAAGGATTCACCAAGAACTTCCAGTTCCATACAAAAAGAATTACTGTGTCTCTTTTGGAAATTTTACACTACTGTGCGTAAAATTTCTTACATTTACTGCTGTTAAAAAAAATCTTTTGGTTTCATTTACTTTGCTACATATTTCATTTCAACACAAAAAATTTACATACTCTGCCTTCTACGCTTCTGCGTATATTTCCAAAACTTATTCAACAATAAAAAACATTATCGTTTCAACGAACGGACAAAAAACAACAACTCCGCACTACGTGCTCCCCCTTGGATTTCAAATGCGTTCTCAAAACAATACACTCGTGTTGCTGCGCATGTCACATTTTTTCAACAACAAAACTACCTCACACTGCTGCTTTCTTCACTTGCTTCACATATGTAAAAAATGAACAACATAAAACAACAAAACATAACAATGCGTTCTGACTTGCCATACTCCCGTAGACAAATAAAAACCAATAAAATTAAAATTCTACCAACATTTACTATCCGCGGTAAATTCTATTAATTACTTCACGTGGAGAACTAGCAGTCAAAAACAAAACTTCACGCAAGCTCCATGTGCTGGACTGTATGCAGCTTTGGCTTCAATCAACAGACATCCACCATCCTTTCAATCGGACAACTGACGCTCAGACAAACCAAATGAGATTTACGTTCCGGGGAAAAAGTGGTTTTCAAAAAAGCTTGTGGACACGCGTCAAATGGCGATTGTATCGCTGCCCCTCCGGAGAATACCACCGCTTGCTGAAAAGCGGTGCGATGAATTCTGGTGGTTTTCTTAAATAAATGCGCACGTGAAATTATAATTTCAACACTCCCCTTTAATTTCAATTGCTAGGTTATCAGTCATACCTAGACATTTCCTCAAAAATTCAAAACTTTTCTGTCCCAATGGTTTGGTCAGAATGTCAGCAACCTTCTCCTGAGTTCTGCAATGTTCTAAGACAATTTCTCCACTGTTTACCAATTCCCTGATGTAATGAAACTTTGTGTCAATGTGTTTCGTTCTCTTATGAAACACCGAATTCTTGGATAATGCAATAGCTGAGCTATTGCCAAAAAATCACAGTTCCTTTTGTTTTCTCTTGGCATAAGCTCCTCAACATCCTTCTCATCCACACTGCTTGACATGCTACTGCTGTAGCTGCCACATATTCTGCTTTTGCTGTAGACAATGCTACAATAGGCTGTTTTTAGAAGCTCATGAAATGGCTCCTGAACCCATGTGAAAAACATAACTGGATGTTCTTTTCCGACCATCTACACTTCCAGCCCAATCATTATTAGTGTATCCAATTAAATCTGAACATTCTGAAGTCGTATATAAAATGCCAAACCTTTTAGTACTTTTAACATACCTCAGAATCCTTTTCGCTGCCTGCCAATGTGCTTTTTTTGGCCACTCCATGAATCTGGAAATTAAATTAACAGCAAAAATTATATTTGGCCTAGTTGCAGTCAAATGCATGAGGCTGTCAACTATGCTCTTGTACAAACTAGGATCAAAATCCTTGTTGCTGTCCTCTTTGCTGAGTTTTAATCTCATCACTGTGAGAGTGATTGCTGCTTTGCTTTCTTGCATATGGAATCTTTCCAACACTTCTTTAACATATTTTTCTTGTGAGATAAAAATCCCATTTCCATTTTGTTCTATTTCTATTCCTGAGAAGTATCTCAGCAAACCCATGTCAGTCATTTCAAATTCTTCTTTCATGAATGTTTTGAAGTTTTCAATAAGATAATCATCATTACCTGTGAAAATAACATCATCAACATATAACACAACAATTAGTAATTTACCATCATTTTCTTTGATGTAGACGGTGGGTTCTCCTTCACACTTATCAAATCCATTTTCCAGTAGATAGGAATCTATCCTACTGTACCATGCTCTCGGTGCTTGTTTTAGCCCATAAAGAGCTTTCTTCAATCTGTACACTTTGTGCTTTTGGCCTTTCTTTTCATAGCCTAGAGGTTGTTCAATGTAGACCTCTTCCTTTAACACTCCATTTAGGAACGTTGACTTCACATCCATTTGGTAAACTTTCCACTTGTTTTGTGCTGCTATGGACAACACTGCTCTCACTGTTTCCATTCTAGCAACCGGTGCAAAAGTTTCATCATAGTCTCTCCCATACTGCTGCTTGTATCCTTTGACAACCAGCCTTGCCTTGTGTCTTTCTATTTTTCCTTCAGCATTACCCTTGGTCTTGTAGACCCATTTAACTCCAGTGACTTCCTTTCCTTTTGGTAATTCAACTAAATCCCATGTCTTGTTTCTCTTTATGGCATTGATCTCCTGATCCATAGCTTCTATCCATTTCCTATCCTTAATTGCTTCTTCGAAATGAATAGGGTCATCAACATGATAATATAATGCAAATAAAGAATTCATACCTTCATTTGCTGCCTCTTGTTCATAAATGTCACTTAAATTTATGAACTTCTTACCTCTTTCATTTGGTGTACAAGTGCTTGAAAAAGCACTTGAATTTCCTCCTTGTGGTGTGCTTGGAGAAGCACTTTCATTTCTCCTCAAGGGTGTCCCTTGCTGTCCTTGTGTTGGTGCTATTGTTTGGGGATGTATTTCAGCCATCTCCTCATCATGTTCATCATGTGACAAAGAGCTTTTAACATTCATTGTTTTCTCTATGCTTCCATCCCAAGCTTCCTCCTCAATGAACTGAACATTTCTACTCACAATGAGCTTCTTGGTGGATGGGTTATACAACCTGTAAGCTTTGGATTCCTCACTGTATCCAATGAAAATACATTTCTCCCCTTTGTTGTCCAACTTCTTCCTTAGCTGATCTGGAATGTGTGCATAAGCCACACATCCAAAAACTTTCATGTGGGTGACTCCTTGCTTTCTCCCACTCCATGCTTCTTCCGACACTCTGTTCATGACTGCTTTTGTAGGGCATCTATTTAAAATGTACGCTGCACAATGTATAGCTTCAACCCAATAATCATTTGGCAAATGCTTTGCCTTTAACATACTCCTCGCCATATCCATGATTATCCTATTCTTCCTTTCGGCAACTCCATTTTGCTGCGGGGTGTACCTAGCTATAAACTGCTTATGAATTCCATTTTCTCTACAAAACCGTAGTAATTCTTTGGAGATATATTCACCTCCTCTATCAGTTCTTAGGACTTTGATATGCAGCCCGATTTGGTTTTCCACAAGTGCCTTGAAATTGCAAAATCTTTCAAACACTTCATTTTTGTTCTTCAAGAAATAAACCCAAGTTTTTCTTGTAAAATCATCAATGAATGTTAATATGTAGTGGCTGCCTGCAAGTGATGGAGTTTGCATCGGTCCACATAAATCTGAGTGGACAATTTCTAAGGGTGCTTTTGCCCTTATGCTTTTCCTTGATGGAAAACTTTCTCTGTGTTGTTTTCCCAAGATACAACCTTCACAAAGGCTGTCTGGTTTCTCTATCAATGGTAATCCTCTTACCATTCCTTTTCTACTCAACAAATTAAGACCTCCAAAGTTGAGATGTCCAAATCTCAAGTGCCACAACCAATTTTCATCCTTTGGTTCGCTTTGGAAAGCCTCTTGAGTCACTGCTGCAATTACTTCCTCATTTATCAAATTTGCCTTCATTATGAGAGGGAACATCCTGTTCCTTGTCATCGTCACTTCAGCAATACATTGTTTGCTGGGTGCTCTATCCATGATGGTGCATACATCATTCACAAAGAAAACATTGTAACCTTTTTGAACAAGCTGTCCAATACTTAAGAGGTTACATTTCATTCCAGGAACATAATAAACATCTGCTATGGTTTTCTTTTCTCCTTTCTTTGTTAAGACATTCACTTCACCTTTTCCCATAACAGAAACTTTGTTATCAGTCCCTAGTGTGACTTGTGATTTCACATTCTGATCTAACATAGAAAACATGGCTATGTTTCCTGTCATATGGTTACTGCAACCGGAGTCTAGGAACCATACATCTTCACTCTTTTCTTCAGCCATATTACAAGTTAAAAACAAATTATTTTGGCTGATATTTTCTCTAGTGAAATTTGCACTAGTTCTATTGTTCATATCATGTTGTTTCTTCCTACATTCATTTGCATAATGCCCATATTTTTTACAATAATAACATTGGACATTGGATTTTTCATACCTTTGTCCTTGAGCATGATGTTGTCCACTTTTTTGGCTGCTGCCTTGGCCTTGGTTCTGATTTGGATTGCTGCCTCTTCCTTAAGCATTTGCTGGACTGTTTCTTCCACCTCTGTTTTGGCTTCTGCCTCTTCCTCTCTTGTTTCCTCTGCCTTGACCTCTTCCTCTTCCAAAGGAAATCTGGGTCTTAAAGGCATGTTCTAGAGATGAGTTTTCATTCCTACTCAATATCTGCTCATGTGTTATCAGTGATGCATGTAGTTCATCAACTGAGAAGTTTGTGAGATCCTTTGTCTCTTCTATGGTGGTGATAATCATATCAAACTTTGAGGGTAGGACCCTCAACAGTTTCTCCACAAATCTCCTTTCTTCAAGAATCTCTCCATGAGACCTTATCTGTGTGACCAGACCAATCACATGTGTGAAAAATGAGTCAATATTATCTGAATCCTTCATGCAAAGATTCTCAAAATCTCTCCTCAGCAACTATAGTTTTGCTATCTTCACTTTCTCCATGCCTTGATAGGCTGTCTTGAGAGTTTTCCATGCTTCTTTGGATGTCTTGGCTGCTGCTATCCTTGGAAACACACTCTCATGCACTGTTTGATACAAAAATACGAGGGCTTTTGAGTTCTTCTTCTTATAGCTCTTCAACAGATCTTTCTCTGCCTGAGTTAACCTATTAAAATCATTTTCATCTGCTGGTTCTTCAAAACCATCCTCAATAAATTCCCATAAATCTTGTGAGGCAAGCAAAGCTCTCATGGTTATTGCCCAGTAGTGATAGTTTTTCCCATTAAACTGTGGGAGCTGAGTATTAAAGATACCCATGCTAGTGCTAGTGCTGGAGCCAGCCATTCTTGCACTCTTAACTATGCTTCAAATACCTGGCTATGTATTTAATATAACTGACTGTTTCTTCAACAACAACAAAAATCTTGAGAAATACCTTGGATTTTTTACTGAGTCTTCACTCTGCTAGAGAAGCTACTGCAGCAAGAAAACCTTCCTTCGGCTTCTTTGACACCTTCAAAGAGCCTGGACAAGCTCTGATACCACTGTTGGGAATTTTCTGCTAAATTCCAAAACAAAATAATGAACAGAGTAGATGCTCTGTTTTTGCCACAGGATCTTAGCATAGGGAAGCAAAAAAAATTGTTTTCTGGGTAGACAGAGATTTCTTACACCCACAAAACAAACTTTGTATTCATTAATATAACAACCTGTTACAATAGGATCTTCCTCTTAATAGAGGGATTCACCAAGAACTTCCAGTTCCATACAAAAAGAATTACTCTGTCTCTTCTGGAAATTTTACACTACTTTGTGTAAGATTTCTTACATTTACTGCTGTAAAAGAAAGTCTTCTGGTTTCATTTACTTTACTACATATTTCATTTCAACACAAAAAAAATTTACATACTCTGCCTTCTACGCTTCTGCGTATATGTTCAAAACATATTCAACAAAAAAAAACATTACATTTGTGTTGCTGCACATTCCTTTTCGTTTCAACGAACGGACAAAAAACAACAACTCCGCACTACGTGCTCCCCCTTGGATTTCATATGCGTTCTCAAAACAATACACTCGTGCTGCTGCGCATGTCAAATTTTTTTCAACAACAAAACTACCTCACGTTGTTGCGTTCTTCACTTGCTTCACATATGTAAAAAATGAACAACAAAAAACAACAAAACATAACAATGCATTCTGACTTGCCATACTCCCGCAGACAAATAAAAAACAATAAAATTAAAATTCTACCAACATTTACTATCCGCAGTAAATTCTATTTTTAATTACTTCACATGGAGAATTGGCGGTCAAACATAAAACTTCACGCAAGCTCCATGTGCTGGACTGTATGTATCTTTGGCTTCAATCAACGAACATCCACCATCCTTTCAATCGGACGACTGACGCTCAGAAAAACCAAACGAGGTTTATGTTCCAAGGAAAAAGTGGTTCTCAAAAAAGCTTGTGGACACGCATCAAATGGTGATTGTATCCCTACCCCTCCAGAGAATACCACTTCTTGCTGAAAAGCGGCGCGATGAAGTCTGGTGGTTTTCTTAAATAAATGCGCAAGTGAAATTATAATTTCAACAATTTTCCGATGGCCAGAAAAAATAAACAAGAGAACACTTCGTTACCACCAGATGGTCGTTCTATGCCAGAATAAAAACAGAATTTAGTTGTCCCCTAGGAATTGATATTTCTGTGCCAAAGCTGACATCAACAAACAACAAAATTTCACTGTCCTTTTAGATGATTTCTTGTTCCAGAACAGAGTGAAGAAGATAGAAAATGTGTCAACAAGGGTGGAATCCTTCACCTAAAGGGGTCTTTGTTGGGAAAAATACTAAGGGAATGAATACATGTTTTAAACTCACTTTAAAATTTTCATTTCATATTCTGATTTCCATAAGCTATTGTCATTCATGCAACCAAAGTATGTACTCAACCTTAGTAAAGGCAAACATTGTATATCTAGTCAAATAAAGTTGTATATATTTGTATTTAATTAAATAGTAACAATGAGCAGTAAAACACATATAGATCATGAACACAAAAGAAACATATTAAGACACATGAACACCAAGATTTTAAGTGGAAACCCAGTGTGGGGGAAAACCACCATTTTCCTCATCTTTGACTTCTTTCTTATTATATAAAGAAAATATTCTTACAATCTTGTACTAGCCCAGAATCATTTTAATACATAGTCACCCACATGGAGAAGGCTATAGGTTCTCCAACACTCACTCGAAGAGAGATCCAACCGCCTAATCTCACTTAGGGTCTCCTAATGGAATGGAGCACCTACACCCTGCACAAATTCTCCAGCGACTACTAGAAGGAAGCTTTGACTCCCTCACTGAAACCTCCAACCCTCAACACCTCTTGTGGACCACATTTTATAATATTTCATATTGGATCCACTTGACTCAGAACATCAAACATGTAGGCCACCTTTCATCATATTTTTTAGCCTAAACCCACTTCCATCATTAAATTCAAACCAAGTAATAATTCTGAAAACAAATACTTAAACAACACTATAACATCATCAAACGAGTCACTAAATCTAAACCATATATTGTAACCAACTCAAACCAATCATAACCAGATCATAGCAATGCACAAACATCAAACCATGCACTATTCATCATCACATAAACACAGTGTTGTCAGTGCAAACCATTAGAATGTATAGGCTATTGCTTTGAATCATACCTGCATATGTACATAGTTCCCATGAAGAATATCTATATATAGATCTCCAATCACTCGCCACTGATATTTCTGACAAGATGAATCACTAGGTGAGTCACTAAATACTAAATCGCAATAGATACATCAATATTAGCTAACTAAAAACCAAATCATAATGTTGCACCATAACGGGTAAATATACCAAGTCTCAATAAATAGACTGCAAATCTTTGTTCAAATAGGAAATGGAGCTTTTCACGACCCTGTAGGAAGACCCCAACTTGTAGATATTGAGTACAAAGATTCACAATCTCCAAAAGAAGTATGATGAGGTTAGGGTGACGAAACGCTCAATTGCTATAACACATCGCCTCGCCAAACTGCAGGAGAGGAAGCAACTCCTCGCACAAGTGGAAGCAGTGCAAAAATAAGAGGTAATGTTTAAGGCTAGGTTGGGTCCTTGGTTGGAAGAAGCCTACCAAGTATCAACCACCATTCAAGAGAAGTTGATTAACCTGCAGCTCACATAGCAGAAGATCAAGTTGACCAACGAAGGAACAACTATGGAGCAGCTCATCGAACAAGTGAAGTAGGCAGTTACATAGAGCGTTGTTTAGCTAGCAGTTGTGCGGGTGGAGTTGGGGGATCTTCGCATTAAGATCTCGGTGCCAGCTGAGTGCCTCGAGGGCGAGTCACAATCTTTGTGTTGGGGGGCTGTTGGGATGGGTTCCCCTGTGTCAGTTTTGGGGTAAAAGCCCAGGTTTTGATGTAAAGTTGATCAAAAGATGTAAAGTCTACATGAATTGTGGATGTGGAGTGGGTAGGTAGATAGAAGTAAAAAAGGGTTTTACCCTCATTTATGTAAAGTTTGAGTCGGTTTTGAGATCCACCCTTGGTCCTCAGACCATGCGATTATATAAATAGGTGTGCCTTAGAGAGTCTAAGGAAAATATATGGTTTTGTCTATGGTTACAATGGACGGAGTCTTAGATAATTAGCGCAAATAATCAAGTCTTAGATGAGGGAAAGGCTCTACAGCTGAGTGCGCAGAGGCCTAGAGTAGAGTGTGCAGCTGAGTGCGCAGACCTCTGCAGCTAAGTGGGCAGGGAAGTTTTGAATCTGTAACCTTATACTGAAGATCAATAAAGAAGATTGTTGGAGAAATTCATATTTTTAACTGTTTCTTTCCGTTGTTTATGTTTATTATATATCTCATGATGAAGGATGTCTTTATGAATTAATGAGATATTGATGTGCTAATCTATTGGATGAATCTCTTTAATTGAACACAATGCATGTTAAGTATTTACGCGGAAGTTATAATACTTTATGTTAAGTTTATTAAGCACCTAAGCAAGTCTCTATAGATTCTAATATGGGATTACTCTATGATGTGTGTACATAGATAACCTATCAGTTAAAGGTCCGCAAAAGTCAATCATAGACCTTCGCGGAGGTCTAGGGGAAAATTAAAGGAATTACAATGCTGAGCCTTAAACGTTTAGAGATTTGCACGAAGGTAGATCTAGGACATAAAAGAGACATCACACTGATATCTGGATGCGGAAACTTGGTTCTAGCATCCCCCCATACTGCTTCGGGTGAGATTTGAGTCCGCGGTATGCGGATTTATGCCAAAAGGGCCAGTAGTGTAGGGTTTTGTTTGGCACAGCTAATTCTAACCCTGGGTCAGGAACCTCTAAGCGAACACCTATGGAAATTGGATGCAAGTTATGTGTAGATGATGAATCACCTAATGTCGATCAGAAGCTTTATAGATCTATGGTAAGGAATTTTATATACCTAACAACATGAGGACTAAATATAATGTTGGAAGTAATATTAGTGGAAAGATATCAGTCAACACCTAAACAGAGTCATCTATTAGAAACAAAAAGGATATTCATATACTTGAAAGGGACTATAGATTATGGACTATGGTACCCAAAATGGAAAAATGTTGCATTGACAACATACAGAGATGCATACTAGGCTAGTTGTGTAGATGACATGAAAATTATCGGTGGTCGCGAATTCTACTTAGGAGAATCACTGGTTGCGTGGTCAAGATAAAAGAAACCATCAATATATCTATCTATAGTAGAAGCCAAATACATAGTAGTTGTTGCTTATTGCACACAAGTGTTGTGGATGAAACAAACTCTACAAGACATGAAGGTAACTTTTAGAAAACCTATATCTATTAAGTGTGACAATACAAGTGCAATAAGTATTTCAAAAAATCCAGTGCATCAGTCAAAGGCTAAACATATCCCTATAAAGTATGACTCCTTAGAGAACATCAAGAATCCTTAACATGTTATCGACTGACATTAATATGATTGATGTGTTAGTTGGTCAATGGTGACTATCTTCCGTTTACAAGCAAAGATAATTTTTCAAAGTATTGATGAAGCTATTAATTTCATGGCATACATGTAGCTTCTACCAAGAGAGATTTTATAGTGGATGGGATCATAAATGAACTGAACGTCTATTGAGACAATTTTCCCTTAGAGTTAAATAGGTACATTTTGATAGAGGCTAACGTTTTGTGAAGGGTAACCATCATACGCTCAAATTGTAATGGTATGACTTTAGGGAACCCAAATTTTACCCTACATGTTTACACATGATAAAAGTGGAAGCACCTTCACATATCATAAAATGATGAATGCTAATCTTATGAATGGTCTTGATGATATTTAAATATATTAACAATGGTTGTTGAGGCTCTAAATTATCCAAACTAAAACTCATGGGAAGCAAATTAAAAGGGTCTATTTCCCATAATGTAGAGATTAATTCATTCCTTTTGTTAGGGAATGTTTGTGATACCTCCAACATGGACATAGTGGAAGAAGATTGAGATGAATCATTTACTACAATGTAGCTCTGAGCTACCTTGCATGGGGGTTGTGAGTTTTATGTGTTAGATGTACTTTAGTCATCCTAGAGATGGGATAACTATAGGATGGGGTATTCTCAAGGGCATGATGGATGGTGAGGAAATGTTATTCGAAGAAGCTATATTAGGGTCAAGAATCATGCCATAATAGGTGCTACATTTCTAAAGGAGAATGTCCATATAATTCATGTGATATCATGATTAGTGTTAGTTTGCAGTTGTCCTACAAAGAGTGGGAAAAAATGATGGGGATGTTAACTCAAGGAGCCCACTTCCCGCTACATTTTTACAACAAGCTATGGAGGGAAAGTGTCTATAACACTGTAGGTTGTTGTGAGTGATGCAAGGCTCCCAACAGGGAATTTTGCCTTGAATTGTTGTTATGCTCTTAACCTGCAAAATGATACCCAAATACAGAATATGCGAAGAAAAGATACCCAGAACACAGAATAGCAAAGATTTTATTATTCAGAGAGTAATGTTCACTTGCCTCTTCGAGGGGGAAACCTCCAATAGAGCAGAGCTCGACTACAAAATAAGACACGATGCTCCTCGCAGGGAGTCTCTATCCTTTATATATGACTCATACATGCAATACCACGGGCCAATACCGTGGGTTTTATTAATACCATCTATCTAATACTACGACCCATTTGCAACTAACTGTGGTTCCGTCATTAATTGCGGATTAACCACTTACAATTATTAATATGGGCTTTATTGGCTCTTGACTATGACGTGATCCCATTACATAAATAAGGGGGTTAGGGTGGGACCCTAACATGCCCTCCCCCTTAAGACGAGCCTTGTCCTCAAGGCTGAAGCTGCGGAAACTATTGAAGAATAGTGGCTGGTTCCCAAGTTGCATCTTCCGGAGAGGTGTCTTTCCATTTGACGAGGACTTCCTTAATCATGCGGCCGCGCAGTTGCTTGTCTCGTGTGTCTAGGACCTGTTCGGGGTGAAGCCAGATGGACCCTTCTTCGTCCAATTCAGGTAGACTTGTCTGAATTCTACAATTGTTCCCAATCACTTTCTTGAGGCATGAGACATGGAAAACTGGATGGACTTTTGCAGTAGGTGGCAAGGCCAACTTGTAGGCCACTTCTCCAATGTGCTGAAGTACTTGATATGGTCCGTAGAATTTGGGAGAGAGTTTCTGAAACCCCTTGTCCTTGAGTGATGTTTTCTTATATGGTTGTAGCCGTAAAAAGACCTGATGCCCTTCTTGAAATTGGCGCTCTAAGCGATGTTGGTCTACCTGTTGCTTCATGCGGTTCTGAGCTTAATGAAGATTCTCTCGAAGATGGGCGAGCATGGTTGCGCAGTGTTGTAGGAGTTGATCCACTGCTTGTACTTTTGAGCATCCCTTGAGATACGAAGTAGGTGAAGGTGGGAGTTGACCATATACTGCTTCATAGGGAGTTATTTTGGTGGTGGCATGATAGTTGGTGTTATACCACCATTCTGCCAGAGGTAACCACTGTACCCAAAGGTGTTGCTTTTCTGAAGTGAAACACCTAAGGTAGGTTTCTAGACATTTGTTGACGGCTTCCGTTTGACCATCTGTTTGCGGATGATAGGAAGTACTGAGTTTGAGTTGAGTGCCTTGTATTCTGAAGAGTTCTAGCCAAAAATTACTGGTGAAGATCGGGTCACGGTTGGACACAATAGAAGTGGGCATGCCATGCAATTTGAAGATCTGATCCATGAAAGATTGAGCAACCAAATTTGGTGTAAACGGGTAGGGTAGGGCACAGAAATGAGCATACTTCGACAGTTGGTCCACAACCACCATGATGACTGACCTGTTCCCTGACTTTGGAAGACCTGTAATGAAATCCATAGAAACCTCCGTCCAAATTGATGCCGGAATGGGCAATGGTTGTAATGTGCTTGGTGTGTTGACGGTTTCCCCTTTGTGGCGTTGACAAACATCACATTCTGCTACAAAAGTAAAGATGTCCTTTTTCATGCCTGTCCAAAAAAATGATCTTCCGGTGCGAGCATACGTCTTCTGAAAGCCCGAATGTCTTGCAATGGGAGATGAGTGCAATTCTGCCAAAATGAGACTTTTGAGGGTGGATGTTGGTGATATTACGGCTCTGTCCTTGTAGCGAAGAATATCATCCTGCCACGAGTAGTCCTTGGTGGAATTTGGATCTTCCTGCAATTGAGAAATGAGTTGGGAGAGCCCGGGGTGTGAAAACCATTCCCTGCGAGCCTCTTCAATCCATTCTGGAATGGGGAGGGAAATTGCTAGCAGAGTACTTTCCTCCTCAAATTGGCAAGATAATGCATCTGCTACACTATTGTCTTTCCCTTTCTTGTAAATGATCTCACAATCATATCCCAGCATTTTGGCTAGCCATTTATTTTGTTGTGGGGAGGATAGGCGTTGCTCCAAAAAATATTTAAGACTATGATGATCTGTGCGGATTTGGAAACGTCGCCCCAATAATTAAGGTCGCCAGGTCTCGACTACATGTAAGATGGCCATCATTTCCTTCTCGTAGGTAGATTAGCCCAGATTCCTCCCACTGAGTTGTTGTCTTGTGAAGGCCAACGGTCGCCCTTCCTGCATTAAGACCGCCCCAATACCTGTACCCGAAGCATCACATTCAATGACAAAAGATTTGGTGAAGTTAGGGAGTGCTAAGACTGGAGTGGAACACATGGCATTTTTTAGAGCTGTAAAGGCTTGTTGTGCTTCCTCATGCCAGAAGAATGAATTTTTCTTTAGGAGTTGGGTGAGGGGCTTTGCTATGTGACCATAGTTGCAGACAAATTTACGATAATAGCCTGTGAGACCCAAAAATCCTCTCAAGCTCTTCAAGGTCTTAGGTTGAGGCCATTCCTGCATTGCCTGGATCTTTTTGGGGTCCACCTTGACACCTTCACGCCCCACAATGTGGCCCAAATACTCTACTTCTGCCATGCCAAACGAACACTTGGACATCTTGACAAATAATTTATGCTCGCGGAGCAGTTGCAAGAGTAGATCTACATGCTGAAGATGTGCAGCCCAAGTGCAACTATAGATGAGGATGTCATCGAAGAAGACAAGGACAAATTTCCTGAGATATGGTTTGAGAATGTGGTTCATAAGGCTCTGAAAAGTAGAGGGGGCATTACAAAGACCAAATGGCATGACCAAGAATTCATAATGGCCTTCATGAGTTCTGAAAGCAGTCTTGGGGATGTCGACTTCCTTCATGCGAATTTGGTGGTAGCCTGAGCGAAGATCCAACTTAGTGAAGAATTGAGCCCCATTGAGTTCATCCAGCGAATCATCAACCACCAAGACGGGAAATTTATCTTTGACTGTCAACTTATTGAGGGCCCTGAAGTCGGGGCACATCCGCCACTCCCCATCTTTCTTGAGCACCATGACCACTAGGATGAATAAGGACTAATGTTGGGACGAATGACACCTGCTTCCAAAAGTTCCTTGATGATTTTTTCTATTTCATTCTTTTGGGTGAACGGATATCTGTATGGGCGCACATTTGGGGGTTGGGCCCCTGGAAACAAGGTGATGCTATGATCATGTTACCCTCGCGAGGGTGGAAGCTCATGAGGCTTGTCAAAGACCGACAGATGGTTATTTAAAATCTATTGCATCTCAGGATGAATTGGCAGAGGTTTTGTTTCGACTGCCTGGATGGCATTAAATTGAGCTACAACTCCATGATTGCCCTTTTTTAACAATTTTTCCATTCTATGCGAGCTGATGATAGAGGGGGCTCCCGCCTGGAGTCCACGGAGGGTATGTGTGTAGTTGTTCTGCTTAAAACTCATATATAATTCCTGGAAATCCATTGTGATTGGCCCAAGAGTGCGGAGCCATTCAGCGCCGAGGACAATGTCACAACCCCCCATGTGTATGGCAAACATGTGGGTTTTCAACTGATAATCCCCCATTTGAAGTTTGACATTTTCACAGCGGCCTTCACATTTCATTGTGCCTCCATCCGCAATTTGAACTTGGAAGTTAGAAACTGCGCGTACAAAACAATGCACTGCTTCTGCAACTTTTTGATGGATGAAATTATGTGTACTTCCACTATCAATCAAAACTACTACTGGGCGATGTTTAATAAAACCTCTGATTTTGAGAGTTTGAGGGGAAGAAATTCCTGCCAACGCATGCAGCGTAATAACTGGTTCGTCAGGGACATTATCCTGTTGGTTGTCTTCTTCTAGCGCCTCATGGTCCTCAAGTGGTGGATCTTCCTCTGTTGAGCTGTAGTGAGTGGCATCTATTTGAACAAATTTGGGCTCCTTGCATTTATGACCTGGGGAGTATTTTTCATCACAGTAGTAACATAGTCCTTGCTTTCTTCTTTCGGCCATTTACACCGGTGACACCTTTTGGACCTTAAGTGTTTGAGTCGTGTTGTGAGCCTGTGGGGGGCGACCTTTAGCGGAGAAATTTGGGCGACTGTATTGGGCTGCTAATGCACGTTCCACGTTACGAGCTACCTTGCAAGCCTCTGTCCATGTGGGAGGGTGGTGCAGTAGGACTTGAGCTTTCATGGCTTCTTTAAGACCGCTGATAAAACATTCCGTGTAGAATGCATCTGAGAGACCCCAAGTGTGGAAGGCTAAGGCTTCAAAAGCTGTAATATATTCATCCACTGTACCAGTGTGTCGGAGCTTAGTAAGACGACCCAAAAAAGAGTCCTCTTGTTCAAAGCAGCTTTTAAGAGCTTTTGTAAATTGGGTCCAAGTCTTAAAAGGTCCATTGCAACGTTGATGCCATTCCCACCATTGCCACCTTTCATTGTCCAAGTACATGCTCCCCAACATAAGATGAGTCGCATCATCTAAGATACGATTCAGTTTGAAATACTGGTTCATTTGTGCTATCCATGCCGACGGGTGAGAACCGTCAAATTTATGCATATCCAACATGGGAGGTCACTGACTGGGTGGTTGGTGGGTGTGCCAGATGTGAGGAGAGTGGCTAGACTCACCCTCATGGTATCCATTGCTATTATACGCCTCCTCGTGGGCTTGCTCCTTATCCTTCGGGATGAGTTGCGCGACCTGGATACCGCGTCCGTTAAGCTGACGGGTGAGGGATTGCATGGATTCTTCAAGTTTGTCGATCCTTTCATTGGCCATTGCTTGAGCTCTAGTTTCTACCATACACCAACCTGATGAAAATTTGGGACCGCCTAAAAATTTTCACTAATAATTGAATGGTACCACCGTGCTCAGCTCGTCGTCCTGATTCTGATGGGCTAGATCACCAATAAGCGCCCCGGAAGATCTCAGAATCTTTCTTTTTTTTTTCTTCTGAAAACTCCTAACGGAGTTTTACTCCTTCCTTATCAATACTACAGTGGCCAAATCCTCAAAATGTCAATGCGGCCAAAAGTCCTGCCAGAATTATACCCCGGTATAGGAACCCTTCACAACGACTCCAATCTGGTGGATCTGCGAGATCTGAATGGCGGATCTGATGGCAGAACAGACTGCTTCTGCAGGGCTGATGTCTGCTACTGCTGCACCCTTTTGCACAAGCGGGTCTGGAAGGGATGCTGTGTGATCCCCTAATAGAAAAAGGGAACTATGGTCTTGAGGAGTGTCAGGTGCTACAGATCGCAATATACATAAGGGTCTGGCAGTAGTACTCGGCCCAATGTTTCAGGGCTCTAACTAAGGAGGATCGACCGTACCCTTAGCCGTACAACCCGACTACCCTATCGTACGAGCGAGTAATCTCCCCGAGTGTTGTTCTCAGTGTACTGTAGCCGCAAGACGGTCGACGGTTTATCTATGGCGAGGTTTCAAGGGAGCCTAGGGGGCTTCCAATATACCCAGAGGGTACGTGGAAGACAATCCGTGCGCGGTTTTGTCTAATGCGCTAATACTCGAAGGGGTACCCACAGGGGTTACAAGGGAGTCCAACAGACGTGACCACCTCTTGTATTTCCTACGTGCATGCCTCCCCAAATCCATAGGTTTATGCGCTCAACGACAGATCCCGTGGTTTAAAGACGCCGGAACATGTCTCTAGCCAAAAAAAAAAAAAAATTGCTAAGAAATGGAGATCCCACCGGCCCTGGAAATTGCTCTTATACCACTTGTTATGCTCTTAACCTGCAAAATGATACCCAAATACAGAATATGCGAAGAAAAGATACCCAGAACACAGAATAGCAAAGATTTTATTATTTAGAGAGTAATGTTCACTTGCCTCTTCGAGGGGGCAACCTCCAATAGAGCAGAGCTCGACGACAAAATAAGATACGATGCTCCTCGCAGGGAGTCTCTATCCTTTATATATGACTCATACATGCAATACCACGGGCCAATACCATGGTTTTTATTAATACCATCTATCTAATACTACGACCCATTTGCAACTAACTGTGGTTCCGTCATTAATTGCGGATTAACCACTTACAATTATTAATATGGGCTTTATTGACTCTTGACTATGACGTGATCCCATTACATAAATAAGGGGGTTAGGGTGGGACCCTAACAATTGTTGAGGCTTTCTTCCATAAAATTATATTCAACTATTTATGGAAAATGGTTTGTGTATTTATTAGAAACTTGACATAATTCACAAGTAATGTTAGTATACGAACCATTATTCTTCCCCCGCTTAGGCATATTATTGTCGCCTGAGTTTAGAGGTTGATTTTTATTGGGGTATTCTACCCATATTGTGCCTTCTTTTGTCAAGAATTTTGAGTTTACTATTCACTATCCTTTTGTTTAGTGTTCCATTTATTCCTCCTATTTCTATTTTTAGAAGGGTGAGTCATTATATTTAATTTCTAAAATACACATTGTTATCATGTAAAGTAAGGTTGAAAATAATTGACCTCCATATGTTGTCATTAATCTTAATTCATATGGATATTTTGAGATGCTCCATGGAAGAGGTAGTAAGGATCTCCTTATGGGGGTTTACATGTGTACTATATGATGTTGATGTGTCATCTTTTGTTCTATATAAGCCACCCTCTATGGGAGGGTCACCCTACACACCATGAAGAAGAATCTCTAATAGGCTAGTTAAAATAGTGCTCCCTTGTCATAGGTAAGGAGGAATATGGTGGCTCTATCATGTCTGGGGATGATGATTATGGCCTAGAATAGTTCCCATGAGTTTTGATACCATAGGAAGGTCAATGTCCACCATATGGTTTGAATTACAAGATAGACTCGACAAGTCCATTGACCATATTAGATGCCCCAAGAATGGTTGGTTAAAGGGTTGTGGATAGGTTGCATCAATGATTGTCATGTAAGATGTATCCTAGTTGGTCATAGTTTAGCTCAAAATGTTGATATTTGATGATGTATTTCTCCTCATTTTGATGAATAGTTGTAGCGACATATTTTTCTATGACAAGAAAATTGGAATCAAGGAAGAAGTCAACAAGATCTTCGTTAGTAAATTGGAGCGTGCATATGTTGAGACATCACTTCCATCCATTGATGTCATCCATGATGTGGGTGGCTGTAGATATCCTAAACTCTATGAGGATTTCAAATCTTGTATCATGGAAAAATGGTAACTAAAAATGGTGAGAAATGGAATATATAGTGAAGCAAAGTTGCTATGATAACAAAATTTATCATTAATGTACCATTTAGTTGACAAGCCAATTAATATGGATTGGAATGGTCTAAAATAAATTAAGCCTTTGATGATATTGTTTGTGGAACGCCAGGAATGAATGGTAATAACGTGGCTGCTTGTGTCCTCTATTGATTTTTCATCAAATTTTGGAATATTATAAGGGATTTGTTTGGCATTATAGAGCATGCAAAATCATGCACATGGGGGTCTTGTTTTAGAGTCAGTATACATGGTATATTTCGCAAAGCAACAAAGGGTAAGTTAGGAGTTGGAGCCACCATTTTGTAAGTTTGGAAACTAGCAATTTTGTGAGAAGGAGAGTTATGAAAGGCAAGGTGGTACTAAGCAAATTGTCTCCTCATATAGATGATGAGACCAAGTATGTATCAATCTATGATGTTTGAGGGTTAGATAAAATTGGAAAAGTAGTAAAGACTAGGAATACCCGCCAATAAGGGTTAGAGGCCTTATATCTAACAAGAACATGAAGGTGCAAGTGGGTCCCCTATTCTTCTCAATATGTATTAAAGATTGATCTTGCAAGAGGAGGATTTGAGTTCTTCTGAGGAAGTAAATTATTTGAGTCAAAGAATAATAACCAAGGAAAATAAGAATTATATGAAATTTATTTAAATTGATATAGTTAAAAAAATTAAATCAAGTGGACTGTTGGCTTGATGGGGCCTAACCCAGGTTCGGAGTATTTAGCCAAACAAATCCCTACACTACTTGCCCTTTCGGCAACAACCCGTAGACTGTAGAATGAGGTCCCACCTGAAGTAGTATGGGGGGATGCTAGAGCCAAGTTTCTGCACCCTTGAGATGTCTGAGGGGTTGATTTAGTCCAACTATGAATGGCTTCACCCAGGTCACTTCGTGCACTACCCTGACCTGCGAGGCCTTTGCGATCTGTTATAATCACCTTCGCGTAGCCCTAATGAGGGGCTCAGGTGCTTCCACACTGCCAAGGCAGCGATCTGTGCTATTTCCCCAAGTTACACCATGGATCTTACTTATCTTCTTATAACTGTCAGTTAACTTCGCGTAAACAGATACTTTATCTTATATTCACTTAATCAACACAATCATATATGTTTGCGCATCATATAAACATCATAAATACAAATTATACCCAATACATTCAATGCAGATAAAAGTAAATAAATACACGGGAATGGTATAAAAATTCTCCTTATTAATGCTTCATTCGGTTATAGACTCAACCTGCCTTGTGCACTGAGTTATAGGGGTCCGCGCACTGATCTGCGGACTACTAGGTCTCTACGCAGTCAGTTGCAAAGCCTTCTCCTACCCTACAACCAAAGACTCAACTCTACACTTAGATAAGACTCAATTCTTCATCCTTCATTCATGACTCCTTCTATCTTTTTTACAACTTAGAGCCTCACTATATTTATACAATCCCATCATCTGCAGATGATGGGTAGAACTCTAAAGTTGACATTACATTACAAAAATTAGGGCGGAGAACCCTATGACTCATTTAGAAGCTCGCGCTCCACGCCCACAAAATGTAGAGTCTTTACATTGAATTTAGTCAAAATCTGGGCTTTAAGCCCCAAAACTTCCCTTGGGGGATCCTACGCCCAACAATAGAAACATCGTGACTCACCCTCGAATCACTCTGTCGGTGTAGAGATCTTCACGTGGAGACCTCCCAAATCTTCCAGGACCGCTACAAGGTCAACGACACACTGAGCGGTTGCCTATTGTACCTCTTGGGCATGTTTTTCAGAGACTGTTGTAGTTGAACGACTGCCCTGAACCTCGTTATAGTCTTGCGCCTCCTTTCAAATTCCTGGAGCACTAAGACTTTTCTTTAGTCGTCTAGGCAGATAGCTGGGCCACCCATGTATGGCTTCAACCGACTGCCAGTCACTTTTCCTGGGAAAGGTTCTCCATTTAACTTTACCAACTACACCATGCCTCCGTCTGTGACCTCCGTAACAACATACGGTCCCAGCCAATGCATTCTGAATTTTCCTAACAATTTATCAAACTTATTGTCATACAGTAACACCAAATCGTTCACCTTGAAGGTGTGCAACCTAATATGTTGATCGTGCCAGGCCTTTTCGTACTACTTTTGTACATGTTGGTGAAAGCCAACCAAAAATAGTTCTTCCTTGAGTTCCTCCAATAGCACGAGCCTCTCCTCCAAGGCTCTGCAGTCTGTCATACCTGTGAGCACTGCTATGCGTAGACTAGGCACAATGTATTCCATTGGCATTATGACTTCCACTCCTTAGACCAGTTGAAAAGGTGTATGCCCCTTTACTTTCCTGCATGTCGTCCTATAAGCCCATAATGCTGCAGGTACGTGCAGGTCCCAATCACTTCGTTGCGTGTTGCATACTTTGATTAGCGTAGTCTCCATTACTTTCTTAAATGCTTCTACTATCCCACTAGCTTGTGGGTGATATGGTGTGCTTTTCTGATGATAAACTTGAAACTCTTCTGTCAGCATGATTATCGTCTCATTCAAGAAAAGTGTACCGCGGCCGCTCATCAAGATCCTCAGACATCCAAATTGTGTCAATATATGTTCAAACAGAAACTTCTCGGCTATCACGACCGTGAAATATTTTACTGGATGCGCTTCTGCCCAAGGAGCCAAGTACTCTGTCACAGTGATAATATATCTTGTGTCCATTTTTCCTTGAGGTTTGATAGGTCCTACAAATCTGATCACCCACTTTTCAAAGGGCTGCAGTGCCATTTGCAGATTCAAAGGCATGTTGTCCCTCCGTAATTATTTCCCTGTTCTTTGACATACATCACAAGCCTTGCAATGAGATTTTGAATCCTATTGAAGAGTCGGCAACCACAACCCTGCGCAAAGAATCTTCTACGTGGTCGCTCTCCCTATATAATCTCTTCTCACATCACCCCCATGAGCATCCACAAGGATATTTCTTCATTCAAATTCAAGTACGTACCTTCACAGTATCTCATCATTCCCCATCTTATATAGGTGCCCCGTAATGACAGATAAATCTGCCATGCACACCACTAGTTCCTTCTTCTGCTGGACGGAGTAGTCTTTCAGCATAGTTCCAATCATGAGAAAGTGGATTATATCTTCAAAATGTCCAGCTGCTATGCACGAAACAAAGAGTTGTGCATCATATAATCCTTCCTCCAGACTAGTAGGTTCCTCTCTTGTCTCAATGTGTGACAGGCGATCTAGTCCTGCGTTCAATCGTCTAGGTTTCACAACAACTTCAAAATCATATACTTGGAATAATAAAATCCATATGCATATGTGCCCCCCCAACACAGGCTTATTAACCAAGTATTTCAGTGCAGAATTAT
The DNA here is from genome assembly GCA_031772625.1 of Pinus tabuliformis. Taxonomy (NCBI): domain Eukaryota; kingdom Viridiplantae; phylum Streptophyta; class Pinopsida; order Pinales; family Pinaceae; genus Pinus; species Pinus tabuliformis. The sequence goes on from CM062819.1 coordinate 216,989,200, forward strand.
CTGTATACATTTTGAAGTGTCCCCCTAGCAAGTATTGTCAATATTTATGGAGTGCATAAACCATAGCCTGTTCCTCGTGTTCAGTGGTGGATAATTCTTTTCTGCTTTAGATAATCTGTGACTTGCGAATGCTATAGGGTGATCCAAGACTTCTCCACCATCTTGTGTTAATACTACCCCCAGCGCTATACTCGATGCGTTAACATGCACATGAAACTCTTCCTCCCAGTTCAGGAAGACCAGGATTGGCGCAGTGACCATCTTTTCTTTCAATACATCCAGGCTTTTCTTACAGTCATCATTCTAGTAGAACATGACATCTTTTTTCAACAACTTTTCCATCGGCGTGGTGACCTGGGCATAGCTTTTGATGAACTTCCTATAGTACCCTGTATGTCCCAAAGTAGCGCGCAACTGTTTCACACTTCACGACGCTTCCAAATTCAGAATCACCGCAATCTTCGTGGGATCTACCATCAGTCCCTGTCTGCAAACCACATGTCCCAACAGGTTCCCAAAAGGAACGAGGAACATACACTTCTTGAGGTTAAGCGCGATTTGGTATCTTCAGCAAGTATCCAACATCAAGCATAAGCTCGCTACATGGTGCTTAACCAACCCAAATACAATCCAATCATCAAAATAAACCTCCAAGAACTTGTGAATATATTCCTTGGATCCCGTAAGAACCATGCACGAAAATATGGTTGATGCGTTCTTCAACCCAAATGGCATGACAGTGTATTGAAAGCAACCCCACTCAGTCGTGAAGGTTGTCTTGGTCCTATCTTTTGGCACAATTTTAATCTGGTGGTACTCTAAGAACCTGTCAGTGAAATAATATGCTTCCCGCCCACCAACATTGTCCAACACCTCATTTGTGAACGAACTTGGGAATGGATCATGTACACAAGCGTTATTCAATTTTATGAGATCCACGCATATTATTATTTTTTCCTTCTGCTTCTTTTCCTGCACCACCATTGGACTTACCCAATCGGATTCTTCCACTGGCTCAATAATTCCTGCTTCGAGCATTTTGTCTAGTTCTGTGCGTAACTTCTCCTTGTATTTCAGATTTAAGCGGTAATGCCTCTATTTAATTGGCTTCGCATTTGGTTTTAACGTGATCCTCATGATTCCTAAATCTCTGATGGTTCCCTTTAACTCTGTAAACTTGGTCGAGAATAAGTCCTGGTACTCGCGGAGTAACTCAGCAACCTTATCGACCGTCATGTCATCCCAGTTTTCACTGAGCATTGCAAACTTAGGTTCAACATCCATACCAATGTTCACCTACTTCGTTTTCACCGACACGGCTATGTCAGGGTTCTCAATATGTGGTCCTTGAACCTCACGATGGCCTTCTGTTTCTAGAATATTAATTTTCCTTAGATCTTCGTCTTCTTCTTTAGTAAGTACATTATAACATTCTAGCACGGAGCTCAGCTAAGTAGCCCATTCAGGCTGAATCGATTCTACCAGATCCTGTGGTACCCTAAAGATAGCTACTTTTACCTCTTGTAGCACTTCATCAGTGTTGTCCCACCATATATCCTCAAAACTGAAGGTCATCATGAACCCTTCGCACAGGATATCCCATTCACTTGTCCCATGGCGGAGCTCCATCTTTATATACCAATTCCTAGGTATAACATCTAGGGTATGACATAACAGATGCACCCACTAAGGTTGGGGTTTTTCTCCATAGACCTTCGTCCACTTGTCTAGGTGTGCACGCGGATCATCCTGTCCGTCATACTTGTCTATTAGTTGCATCCTAGGCTTCCCAAACTATGTGTGCATCAAAGATCCCTTTGTCCATACCACACCACCTCGCAGGCATAGTGCACAGTACCCAATTCAAGGCCTAGAAATGTTGCGTTTTCGGCACCTCCCTTTCAAGCTTATCTAGGAAAGTATCTACCTCACTTAACCCATCATAAGTAGGCAGATCCCTCACTTTTGTCGATACACAGTGCAGTGATCTTGTCATCATATTATAGTTCAACATGGTTACTTCGTGTAACTGGTTCTGCCATCGCTCTATCTCCTCATCAGAATCTAATGTGCATGAGCTTTCATGCTCCCATGGGATCCATTTGTCCACAATGGGATTTACACAATCTTGCTCTCGCATGGCTATTTTATAGATGCAGTCCAAATCATCGTCACTTTCATAGTCATGCATTGGCTCTGTATAACACAATCCTTCAGCAGGGTCCAAGGGTATGACTATGTGGAGAGACTTCTTCTCAAAAATCATCTTGTGCTTATTCAAATTAATCATCTCGTTCATGTCAGTGGCCCAATCAATTCCTAAGAGCGTGGGGTAGGGATTGTTGTCATCAACAATCTCTATTACTTCAAAGTCTGCTAGCGCACTCGCTCCTTCAATATCCACAGTGATTCCCTGCAATCGCCCCATGGGTATTATTTTCTGTTGGTTCGCCATTCGCAGCTGAATAGGAGACTATTACAGTGTAGGCCTCCCCATGCACTCCCATGTCTGCTTCGGTAGAAGGTTCACGTCCGATCCTAAATACAGAATTACTTGGTCCATCTCATATTATCCAATCTGCACAGTTAACCTCATTTCTCTTCTCATCCTCATCTTATGCTTTCCAATCTTCCGGACTACGTGTGGTTCTCCTAGCATAGTACCAGTGCATCTATTAATGAGTTCTTGTAGTCCCTTTACAACCTTACTATCATGTAGTAGCTTCATGCATGTTTCCAGGAAAGTCGTAAGCCTAGATGGGTCCATTTCCAGATCCAGTCTATCTTTGCTTCCTCAAGTGGAGGCAGTAGTGAAGCTCTTTTTAGCTTCCATGAAGGTTTCCTTAGCGTGCTTCAAATCAAACTCTGATTCTTTCATTGGAGCCTTGCAATCCCAAGTACTATCTTCAGGTTGTTTTCCTTTATCATCTCCCATTGTGATTCCACTTCAGAGCACAATGCTCACAATTGGATCTTCCTCACATAGCTCAAACCTCATCATCTGCAGGTTCTGAGTCAGGGGAGGTGGTAGCACTCCCTTGTCGTGTATCCTAGCTATCAACGTTAGACAATATTCCATCTCATGATCAACAAGGTATAATATAGACATGATGGACACATTGGGTTCATACAATCATGGGCATAATGTCATGGCCCTCCGCAATTGTAGCATATCAGCTGTCCATGACCTCTTCTAGGTCCTCCTCCACCTCGGCCTCATCTGCACCTCTGAAATCTTGTTCACGCCACTCCTGCATTCTAGTCTAGGGGCCGCATTTCGGCCTGAACTCTATAGGTGGGAGCTCTATCCATCATCAACTCATAGCTTCTACAAGTGTGCTCATCATTTCCAACCGATCTACAAAAATTACAGAACAATTGTTGTGAATTTTGAGTATACTTTGTAACAAATGGGAGTTGTCTGTAGTTTGTTTCCCTCCTATTTAATAAATAGCACACCACAAAGTATCCATTGCGCTAGGTCCTGCTTGTGCCTCCGGTCTTAACGACATTGGTCCTCCTCCCGTGAGGTAATTTGTGAACATTGAGCAGTGGTCCTTATCATGACCCTGACCCTTGCATTTTATGCACCACACCTCTTCATGCACTTCTGGTCGGGTTGTCTTGTCCTGTTTCAGACTCTGCATCTCAAGGCATAAGTTTTTCAACTGGGCATGGATCTGCTGAACTCCTAAGTTAGGATCCTACATCGGTGTCTCATGCAGCCTCATCATGATCTCTAAGGCCTCTAGCTAAGTCAACTTTTGTTGCAATAGCGCATTGATTAATTGTGGAGTTAACGATGCTACAAACCATTCACAATGTTGTCCATTTGTCGGATTCATATTAGCTTCGTGAATCGTACACTTCAACCTCTAATCGAACTCCCAAGGAGTTTCTCCTGGTAAATTCTTTGTTTAGCGCTACTTGGATATCCACAATCGCTGCATTTGGATTAGCATTGGAGTGCTTAATATACCAGGTCAGCACGCGATCCTGCAGAGCGCTGACCAGCATCGCTTTCTTTATCTTATCATCTATAACTCCCTGCGCTTCCCATATGTCCGTTTTCATGAACCAAAACTGGTTCGGATCTTCATTTCCTACTCCCTTGAACACAGGCAACTTTATTGTGCTTGCCATATTGACCTGCGGTAGCGGCGGAGGTGGTATGGGTGAAGATGGAGGTGAAGGTGGTGAAGCTGGTGGTGGTGTTCATTAGGGTGCTATGCACAGAATTCTCTCCCTTATCAAATGGATCCTACTTCGCGTAGAGACCTTCATGAGCTCTTCTTCATCCCCTTGCAGAGGTGAAATCAAAGGGCTATTCTCTAGTCCCTTACTTCCTTCATTTTCTGTAGGTGTTTTTGCTTGGCGTAGCTATGAACATCAAGGTAATTGCATAATCATCTTTTCACACAATAGCATTTCAATCCAAGTATTCAAAGACTTTACATACATATCTCGTGGTCCTTTCAGAAAGTGTCGCTCTGCCTCACTATAGCTGACTGAAGTATCTACCGCGAACTTAGTAATGAATCCTCCTATAATCTAATCGAGCCAGTGATCAACAGCACATGTGATCTTATCATCCGATACTTCCATTCTACGCACCAACTCTGGGGTCTGCACAATAGGATTGTCGAGTTTCCACCTTCCTTGGCTATCTGCTAGCTTCACAATCCACTCGTACGGTTTAGTAGGGAAATATGCGAAGAAGATTTTATGGATCTCTGTGTACAAGTAGCAGTCTAACCATTCTTATTTTGTCAGTTGTGGATTCCTATTCTCCTGTGCCACGGACTCGTGAATCCTCCTGTCCAACCAACCTTCAATTTCCTTCTTAGTTGGATTCCAATGAGACGACATCAAACATCTCTATGCAGATTTTGGTCCCGACAACAAAATCATTTATTAGCTTGATGGGGCCTGACCTAAGTTCGGAGTTAATCAGCCATACAAATCCCTACACTACTGGCCCTTTCGGCAACAACCCGCAAAGTGCTGACTGAGGTCTCACCCGAGGCAGTATGGGGGGATGCTGGAACCAAGTTTCCACACTCTTGAGATGTCTGAGGGGTCAATTTAGTCCAACTGTGAATGGCTTCGCGCAGGCCACTTCACGCACTTCCCTCACCTGCGAGGTCTTTGTGATCTGTTATAATCACCTTCGCGCATCCCCAACCAGGGTCTGAGGTGCTTTCACGCTGCTAAGGTAGCAATCTTCACTATTTCCCCATGTTACACCATTGATCTTACGTATCTTCTTATAACTATTAGTTAACTTTGCGTAAACAGATAATTTATCTTACATTCACTTAATCAACGCAATCATATATGTTTGTGCATCATATTTAAAGAACATAAATGTAATTTATAACCAATACATTTAATGTAGAAAACAGTAAATAAATAGACAGGAATGGTATAAAACTTCTCTTTATTAATTCTTCAATCAGTTACAGACTCCACCTACCCTGTGCACTCAGCTACAGGCGTTTGCACACTCAGCTGCGGACTACTAGGCCTCTACACAGTGAGTTGCAGAGCCTTCTCCTACCCTACAACCCAAGACTCAACTCTACACTTAGATAAGACCCAATTCTTCATCCTTCATTCATGACTTCCTTCTATCTTTTTTACAGCTTAGAGTGTCTCTCTATTTATACAATCCCATGGTCTGCGGACCATGGGTAGATCTCTAAAGCTGATATTACATTACAAAAATGAGGACCGACAACCCTATGAATCATTTAAAAGCTCACGCTCTGCGCCCACAAAATGCAAAGTCTTTACATCGGATTTAGTCAAAATCTAGGTTTTAAGCCCCAAAACTTCCCTTGGGGGATCCCACACCCAACATGGATAATCTTTCATGAGGATGAAAAGAAAAATATCATAAAAGATTGAAGTCATGTAAGAGCTAGTGTCCATCCACCCAAAAATAATTGAGCCTTGCAAAGATTCTCATTAGTGAGAGATGGATCCATTGGAAGAAATATAAAGAAGTTTGCAAGAAAGGGTTTAATAAGGAGTAGTGGGGGCATGTTCTAGAGTGGTTGGAAATGTTTCCAATAGCCATTAAAAATTACGTCCAGAGGAAATTACATCCTATAAATATCACCTTTGGTAGATGTTATTTTCAACTAAGCTACATTCATCTAATTTGGGAACAATAATATCAATTTCTAGTTGTCAACCTTCAATCTAAAATCTATAACAATGTAAAGGAGACTTAAGGAAGTCTACAAAATCTTGGGTCTAAGCCTTATTCCCTTCACATGTTTCTTCTTGCCACTAGATTTCTAGACATTGGACGATGAAGGATTTCAATTCCCTAGAAAATCAACCTCCATGTATCAAATGAAAATGACTAAGGGGAGATATTTGGATGCCTACTACTAAATTCCTAACCAAGCTACAATGTTTTTTTGTGACCTCTCAATGGAGGATATTAGTATGTTGATCTAGAGTTGTTTTAAATAGCCATTGAGTTAGGACGACGACCCAACTCATTTCAACTTAGTGAGTGATTGATAGATGTTTATTAAAGATAGTTACTAAATTTTCTATTTCCTAAAATGAACCATGAGCACAATAAAAAGAACCCTAAAAAAACATCCTCTTGTAAAATCTTATAGTGTTTGGAGTTGAGTGTGTGCATGTGAATTTTTCCAATCACATGTTTGACTTACAAGATGTGGATATTGTTGTATTGTTATTGATTTGTTAATTAAAATAGGTGAGATTGTATCCTTTCATGAAAGAAAGAGGTACACATGCATAGGTGCATTAATTCCTTGCTAAATTATTATGTGAGCTTTCCATCTAATTGATGGAGTTTGAACCTATCACTAAATTTGTGTTACTTCATCCATATTGCTTGAGAGGCACAAGATGACGAGCATGTTGGTACTCAAAACTTCTCTTCTAATTCAATTTGAAAATGATGTAAGCTAACTAATTAGCTCTAATTCTTTTTCAAATTTAAAATCACCCATTTGGGAAAGGAGAGAAATAAAGAATTCCTTTTCATCCCTTTATCCACTATCCGACCTAATCAAACTTGTAGGAATGAATAACTAGCCAAACCACATAATTGTGGAGGTGCATAAAATTAATAACTATAAACTCACTCAAAAAATTAAATATATTAATTAGAAAAATGCATATTCTTATTGGTTCCTTTAAGAAGGTTGCATCAATCTTATAGAATGTAAAAATGAGTAGTGCACAAACTACGAAACTATCCTTTTAATAGTCATCTGAATCAAATGCATATGAAAAATTTAACAAAATTATACGTTAGAAAATCAAAGACAATAGTGTAGAGGCATTGTTGATTCCATGTTGTTACCTTCAACATCATTTATACTCAATAAGGTTTTCTAGTTAACCAGTATATTATGAAATGGAGTATAGGTCCTAATGTGTGATCACTAATCTGTTTGTTTATTTTGAACAAGAGAGGTGACCAAAACAACTTTGTTATAATAATTAGCTACTGACCTACAACATAACAACAAATGATTATTTTTTATTCCAAAGGTAAATAGGTTTTATTGAGTAGGAATAAGAAAGAACCATGCAAAAGAAGAAATACCTTTTATTTTCAATGGACAAGGAAAATGTGGCCTTCATTGAGTCACGAAGGAATGATGAAATGGTGATAATGACTCTTATCCAAGCCTTCTAAGGGAAAGTCCTTTGCTATTTTTTTTTTCTCTTTGTCACTATTCGAAGGTTGCAAGCTTCCATAATTGTTTAAAAAATCTTTGAAGGAAAACTATGCTACCGCAATAAAAGTTCAAAAATATTGTCAATTCCCTTGAAAATTAGGCAATGTAACTTTTCGTTCAACTTCTCATATCAAATGGTTACCCATGTCTCTTACTGATAAGATTTTCTCGAGCTTAATAAAAATTGCTTCGAGTTATGAGTGATTGCTCAAGTCCATTATGGGTTTTCTAGAGGAATGTGTCGAGGGTCTTGAAATATGAAAGTTCTTATTATTAAATTTCCTACAACTATGAACCTAACCCAAACTCGCAATTTTCCATTAGATTCAATCTTCATCCATTCTTGCATCATTAATTATTATAGATGGTGGCTTTCAACATAAACATGTGGCTATCAAAGGGACTATGCAAATCACACAAAATCGAAAGGTTGACTTTATATAGTGGAAGAAGACCCACTTTATGATTACTTTTGGGAGACTAATTATTTGTCATAGGTAGCCTTTATCATGGTGATCCAGTGAATTTTTTTCATGTGAACACTTATAAAGTTGTGCGAGTGATTTTCGGTTCATATCCTATACAATATTTTCTACACGAAAAACAAATTAAAAAATAGTTTTGAAGGGAGTTATAAGTGATTTCATCGATAATTCTTGTAGGGTATTGAGAAAAAAACATTTAACACGTAAAATAATTGATGTAGTCTTTATTTAAGTTTGTATTTATTGTTTAATATTGAGAAGCTACATTTAAATCATAATAGGAATGGTCTTCACTTGAATTTAGTTAGCCTACATAAAATGATATAAGTTGTGCTTAGTAGGTGTGTTTCCGGAGTTAAATTTTCTTAAACTCTAAAAAAAAATTACTTTCTTATATATAGTTGTATTTGGGTATAGTTGAATATGATTGTTTCATTGATATCATGGATTATTCGTTTTAGAGAAACTTGCATCCATTAGAGGCCGGATCATAAGTGGATCATAATGGATGATGTAAATGACTTATTAATTAGAAAACATGGACATCTCGTTGAACATGACATTATGCTCCATAAATATTAATGATAAGGGTACTAACCATATTTCATATTCTTTATTTTGTGACGTGTGTGGAAAAGGGATCATTGTTTAAAATATTTAAATATTAACGCGAATACGGGGTTTTCGGTTAATTATTGCATAATTAATAACTTTATAGATTAGATTGAGCAATATATAAACTAATATTGACGTAGAAAATATAGCTGTTGGATTCTACGTTGCCCCGAAGGTTGGATTGTTTTATGATTCCTTTTTAGTTAGGCTATTATAGAACAGATGTTGGTTTACCATTGGAATAGATTGTTGTTTAAGTATGGAAATGAAATTATTTACCTATGCCGTAAGGATTTTTTTTAGAATAATTCTCTTGTGTACCATTTTGCATCATCAAATGAAATGTTAGATAATTGAAGATTTATACGCGGCGAGATTAATAGTTAGTAGTTAAGTTAAAAACTAATAGTTGGAGCACTTAAAAATAATAATAATTAGGATGTCAATAATAATCGTTAGGGCAAAAACTATATATAATATTTTTTTCCTTTTTCTCTCGATTTCATTTTTTTTTTGCGGGATTTGGCTTCTACGACACAATGTCGCCTTTCATTTTTAACTGCAAATCGTGGGATTCTCCGGGAACTGAGTATATTTTTCAATGCGTCTTGCCCGCATAATCCTCTTTAAATAGTAGGGAAGCCCCTTGGTAATCGGAAACATTCATCTTGTTTTGTCTTTCATAATCTTTGTATACCATTTTCAGATTTTTTTGGTTGTGGAATCCATTCTTTAATTGTATAGACCAAACGTTTCATTTGTCGCAATCGAATCATACGAACTTTGTGGAATGCATGAATGTCATACATCCAATGGATGATTTTGCATTCATAGAGGGAAACCTGCCAAATGAATTTGATATTGTTCTGCACTCCTTGGTGTTGAATTGTGTTCACGTTGCGTAAACAAATCCTTTGAAAATCACGTCTCTCCAAGGCACCATGACGAACAATGTCTTTCACTATAATTGGAAGAAAAGGGAGGGGAAAAATCTCAGGAAGGCCTTGGTTTGAATCTATGGAGATGGTGTGGATTTGTTCAATAGGGGAGATGAGATCCAAAAATTCTCGAGCACATGTGTATAATTTTTTTTTTGGGAAGAGAACTGAATTTATTTCATGTTACGTACATACCTATAGGATAATTTTGCATCATCCCACAGAGCCAAACACAAGGTTAGTCTTGAAGTGATATTGTAGATCCAATTTTTCCATTTATAAGCCCAACCTATAAATATGCAACACATTGAGTATAATGCCATGTAAGGAAAAACAAAAGTCATGAATGTTTTTGGGTATGTATTCTTGATCTACATTCATTGCCAAGGCTTCAAAATTTGTATTCTTGCTCTATATTCATTTCCCAGGAAAATTTGGCCATAAGGGACTTATTAAATATTTTCTCAATGGGAACATTTACACCATGAAACTGAAATTCTTGGGTCCATGTAATTGATTTTTGTTTTTCCCAATGCCACAGTATTCACATCATCTCTTATTTTCATGTTTGCCTTCATTTTCTCAATCTTCAACTTGGTATTAGCAATTCCTTTCACCAATGTTTTGTAAATTGGTTTCTCTTAGAAGGCTTCCCTTCTGGATAACTGAAGTGTGGTGTATTCCCTTTTGTATCCTTATCAAGATCAATTTCTAGCTCTAGCTATGTATTTTTTCCTATAATTCTTTCCATTTGGTTGGTTACCATGTTCCTTTGAAGCAAAGTTTTGATGGTTACATAGAATTGCAACCTCCTTGTTTGCACGTTGATATTTGACAATGTTCTCTAAGCAACTGACGCTAGTTATGTCCTCAATAAGTGTTTCCAATGTAATGGATGCATTGTATGTTATGAAGACTTTTGTTGTCATGCATGGCATAATTTCCTTGAGATGGGCATTCAATTTACTCATGTCAAGCTTATCAAACAATTCATCCCCTTCTCTTTCACTAATATTAAAGTCACCAATGGTTGTGAAGACCGTTCATCTACCTCAACTGTATAGAAGTAGAAAATAGAATGCATAACTAAGAATTCAAATTATAGAGAGTTTGGAGGAATTAAAGTCACATTTTCTAATTTCAATGTTAAACAACCCACTGCATCATCCTCGTCATCATCCTTCTCCTCACCAGCCCTCAGAGCAAACCTATCAATCAGGTACATTTCCACTCCAATCTATCATTGTTTCCATGCTCCCTCAACACACTCTCTAACTTTGTATTTTTTCTTTGTTGGAAATATTAATCTCAGCCAGTGCTTTAAACACACTAAAAACCACCATTCTTCCCAAGTAAACTACTGTAGGATTGCGATTTTGTTTGCAGGCAGAAGGACTGCAGTCAAAACAATAGTACATCGCAGACTATTCCACAACACATCACAGAAGTTCAGGCATTTAATGAAGTTTAGTAAATAATTATGGGCAAGCATTCACTCAGCGACTGTTTCCCACACTCCACAACACCTACAAGATCCAAAAACCAATTACTATGTAAAATCGCTCATGTTGTGTATTAGTTATTTGCTTTATCATGTATTAATGTCAAGCTCGTATGTTGAGATAAATATGGATGAAAATCTCATTTGTAATGTTGGGCAAGTTAGAGAGCGAAAGAGGGTAAAAGCCTGTGAGGTAGTGAGGAGAAAATCATGGAGGAAATATTGGTGGGTGCATGAAAACAAGTTTTACAGAGTTTTATGCACACTTACTCCACAACCTTAGTGAAGTGTAAATCACAGTAAGTTTTTTTGTTTTTCAGTTGGAGTTGGAGCCTCCATTTATCACGCGAATGTATTTTCCTATGTTTTAAATACAATAAAAAGTATGTTATGTTGTGATGTGGTCTTAAACATTCATGAGTAAATTATCGAACCCCTTTTTGCTTTTACCCTGTTTTGTCGTGAGTTATTTCCTGTGTTTTTGTTAAGCCTGTGTAGTTATGATTTTCTTACCACAATCGAATTATCAGGTACACTCCTCTCCTCTTCCGTTGCAAAATTTATTTTTTTTAAACGGTATCAGAGTGACTTAAACTCTGTTAGTGTAAAAACAAGTGTTTCTACTAGCAGTTAAAATTTTTGTGAGGGAAGATTGTTTTTTAGCATATTTACCAGTAGGTAGAAAGTTTTTTTTTCACTGAGAAATGGAAACATCAAGAACAAGCTTGACTAATTCTCAGATACCTCAGTTTAATCGGAAAAATTATGATTATTGGGCTATTACAATGAATATGTTTTCCTCTCGAGACATTTGGGATTTGGTGGAGAATGGTTTTCAAGAACCAGCGGATGCAACATAATACAGTGACTTGTCTCAAGTATAAAGGGATTTGTTAAGGGACAACAGGAAGAAGGATTCAAAAGCACTTTCATATATTTTCCAAGCAGCTCATGAATGTATTTTCCCCAGGGTTGCAGTAGCAACAAAGTCCAAGAAATCATGGGACACCCTCAAGACAGCCTACCAAGGCATGGCAAAAGTCAAGACAACAAAACTCCAAATGTTGAGAAGAGACTTTGAAACACTTTGTATGAAAGAGTATGAGAATGTAGACTCATTTTTCACACATGTAATTTAGTTGGTTACTCAAATTAGGTCCCATGGTGAGACACTTGAAGAAAGGAGAATAGTTGAAAAAGTTTTGAGAAGTTTGCCAGCAAGGTTTGATGCCATTGTTGTGGCCATAGAAGAGACAAAGGATCTCTCACAGTTCTCAATGGATGAGCTTCATGCATCACTGATTTCTCATGAACATAGATTGAATAGAGCAACAAGCTCCTCATTGGAGCATGCCTTCAAGACACAAGTTTCATTTGGTCAAGGTAAAGGTAGAGGAAGATCATATGCTAGAGGAAGAGGAAGAAGCCCACACATAGGTGGAAGAAGCAACCCTTCAAGCTCAAGTGGAAGGGGTAGCAATCAAAATCCAAGTCAATGCCCAAGCCAAAACCAAGCACAAGGTCATAGGTATGATAAATCTCAAGTTCATTGTCATTACTGTAATAAATATGGTCATTATGCAAATGAATGTAGAAAGAAGCATTATGACATTAGTAAAAAACCAAGTGTAAATCTCACAGAAGAAAATCAGAACCATGATAGCATAGTTTTAGCTTGTAATGTAGCACAAGAAAAGCATAGTGATGTATGGTATCTAGATTTAGTATATAACAACCACATGTTAGGGAACATAGAAATGTTTTCCAATATAGATGAAAGTGTTAAATTTGAAGTGACATTAGAGACTCATATAAAAGTCTCTGTCATGGGAAAAGCAAGAGTTAATATCCTAACAAATAAGGGGGAGAAGAAGTACATCTCTGATTTTTAATTTGTTCCCTATTTAAAGCATTACATCATAAGCATTGGACAGCTCATGCAAAAGGGATATAATGTCTTTTCCAAAAATGATGAGTGCACAATTTTGGATAAGCCTCGAAGAAGACAACCGATTGCAAACGTTCAGATGACAAAAAATATAATGTTTCCCCTAAAGATAAGACCAAATTTGAAAGAAGAAGGTGCACAAGAACAATTATCAATGACATCACAAGAGGATAGAAGAAACGATGCAACTATCACATAAGTGAACTATCAAGCAGAGGTGAAAGATGAAAATTGGTTATCGCATTTGAGATTTGGACATCTCAACTTTTGAGGTTTGAATTCCTTGCATAGGAAAGCAATGGTGAAGGGATTACCACTCATAGAAAAACTGGACAGCCTATGTGAAGGATGTATCTTGGGCAAAAAACATAGAGAGACATTTCGAGTAGGAAAGTCAGTAAGGGCAAAGGGACATTTCAAGATTGTCCACTCAAATTTATGTGGACCAGTGCAGACACCATCAATTAGTGGCAACCACTATCTATTGACCTTCATAGATGACTACACAAGGAAGACATGGGTCTATCTCCTAAAATAGAAAAGTGCAAGTGTTTGAGCGCTTTTGCCAATACAAGGTTCTTGTTGAGAAGAAAAGCGGGCACTACATCAAAGTCGTCAGGAGTGATAGAGCTGGCGAATACATCTCAAATGATTTCGTTCGATTTTGTAGGGAGCATGGAATTCACAAGCAACTTACAATAAGATATACACCTTAGAAAAATGGTGTGGTAGAAAGGAAGAATAGGACCATTATGGAAATGGCAAGGAGTATTGTGAAGGCAAAGCATTTGCCAAATGATTATTGGGTTGAAGTTGTCACATGTGTGGCATATATCTTGAATAGATGTCCAACCAAAAGTGTCCATAATGTGGTTCCTGAAGAGTCATGGAGTGGAAGAAAGCATAGTGTCACTCACATTAGAGTCTTTGGATGTGTGACATATGCACAAGTCCTGGATAAGTTGAGGAAGAAGTTGGACAACAACTAGGAGAAATGTATATTTGTTGGATGCAGTGATGAATAAAAGGCATACAAACTCTACAATCCATTAACCAAGAAGGTCATAATCAACAAAGATGTGAAATTCATAGAAGAGGAAGCATGGGATGGAATTTTAGAGAAGACGGTCAATGTTAAATCATGTATACCACATGAGTACAAAGAGGAATTGACAGCAACAAGTAATTACTCAACAATGACTCCCTTTTCACCTACTGAAGTGCAACAAAGCAGAACACCATCAATAAATAATAGGACATCGACGCACAATCAAGCAAGTCTTTCTCCAAGCACACTGCAAAGCACAACACCAAGTTACATGTCAAGCCCATCTTCAACAAGCACAAGGAGACCAAAATTCAGAAATTTAAATGAAATTTATGGGCAAGATGTATTTGATAGCAACACTGATCTGAATTCTTTATTTGCATTATTTTGTCATGTAGATGACCCGATCAATTTTGAAGATGCAGTCAAAGAAGAAAAATGGGTTGCAACGATGGAGTAAGAAATAGAAGAAATATAAAAGAATGACACATGGGAGGTAGTGAACGTTCCGATAGGAAAATATGGCATTGAATTGAAGCGGGTCTATAAGACCAAGAGAAATGTCTATGGTAATATTGAAAGGCACAAAGCAAGGCTAGTTTTCAAAGGATAAAAGCAGCAGTATGGAAGAGATTATGCGGAGACATTCGCGTTAGTCGTGAGGATGGAGACAGTGGGTACAGTTGTGGCGATTGGTGCACAACATAAATGGAAAGTGTGTCAATTGGATGTAAAATCGGTGTTCTTGAATGGAGTGTTGAAAGAGGAAGTGTATGTTGTGCAACCACCTGGTTATGACGTAGAAGGCAAAGAAGACAAAGTGTATCGGTTGAAGATCTCTTTATGGGTTGAAGCAAGCACTGCATCCATGGTACAACGGGATAGATTCCTACTTGTTGGACAATGGTTTTGACAAATGTGATAGAGAGCCTATCCTCTACATCAAAGAAAGAGATTGTAAGATTCTTATTGTCGTCTTATATGTAGATGATTTGAATTTTACAAGAAGTGATGATTTCCTCATCGTTGATTTCAAACCAGTCATGAAGAATGAATTTGAAATGAATGATTCGAGGTTGTTATGGTCTTTTTTGGGCATAGAAGTGAAGCAAATAGAAAATGGCATTTTTATCTCTCAAGCAAAGTATGTGGTAGACATTTTGGAGAGGTTTAAAATGCAGAACAACAAGGCCACACCAACTCCAACTGTCATGGGGTTGAATATGAGAAAAGAATATTGTAGCATCAATGTCAATCCAACATTATACAAAAGCATGATAGGTAGTTTGATGTATTTGACCACCACTAGGCCGGCTATAATGTATGCGGTGAGTTTGGTGTTGAGGTTCATGGAGAAAGCTAAGGAAACACATTAGCAAGCAGGGAAAAGGATTCTAAGGTATGTCAATGGGACAAAACAGTATGGCATTTTTTACACCGCAACAGATGACTTCAAGATGGTTGGTTAGACTGATAGTGATTGGGCAGGAAGTGTCGATGACAGAAGGAGCGAAAGCCAAATATGTCGCCGCAACAACAGCAGTAAGCCAGGCAGTTTGGATGAGAAGGATGTTGAGGGATCTTCACCACAACCAAGAGGGAACAACAACTATTTTTTGCGACAACACCTCAACAATTGCATTGTCAAAGAATTATGTTTTTCACAAGAGGACCAAGCATATTGATACTAAATATCATTTTATGAGAGAGTTGATTAATAATGGTTAAATTGTGTTGCAGCACTGCAGGTCACAAGAACAATTTGCTGATATTTTCACAAAGTCATTGCCATGTGAAAGTTTTGTTTATCTGAGAGATCGTTTGGGAATTGTCAATGGCGAAAGTTGTGACTAAGGTGGAGTGTTGGAAATATTAATCTCAACCACTGCATTAAACACACTGACAACCACCATGCTTTCCAAGTAAACTACTGCAAGGTTACGATTTTGTTTGCAGGCAGAAGGACTGAACTTAGAACAGAAGTACAACATGGACCATTCCGCAACACATCACATAATTTATGGCATTTAATGAAGTTTAGTCAATAAGTATTTGAAAATATTCACTCCACGACTATTTCCCACACTTCACAACACCTGCAAGGTTAGAAAACCAATTACTATGTAAAACCGCCCATGATGCGTATTAATTATTTGCTCTACCATGTATTAATGTCAAATTTGTATGTTGAGGTAAATATGGATGAAAGTATCATTTGTAATGTTGAATCTAGAGAGCAAGAGAGGGTAAAAGCTTGTAAGGTAGTGAAGACAAAATCGTGGAGGAAATGTTGGTGGCTGCGTGAAAACTGGTTTTACGGAGTTTTACACACATTTACTCGGCAACCCAACTAGTTTTACTGAGTTTTACACACATTTACTCGGCAACCCAGTGAAGCGGTAGTAAGTCTTTTGTGTTTTTCACTTTGAGTTGCAGCCTCCATTTATCACATGAATGTATTTTCCTATGTTTGAAATATAATACAAAGTATGTTATGTTGCGATGTGGTCTTAAACAATCATGAGTAAATTTACCACCACTGTTTTTGCTTTTACTCTGTTCTGGCATGAGTTATTTCGTGTGTTTTGTTTAAGCCTCTATGTAGTTTTGATTACCTTGCTGCAACCTAAGATTAGTTTTGATTTCCTTGCCACAACCTAATTCTAAGCTACACACCTTTCCTCTGCCCCTACGAAATTTACTTCTCTAACATTCTTAAAAGTATTTCCTTTTTGGTATGTCACTTTGAATCATATCGCTAATGGTTACACAAAATTGCAACCTCCTTGTTTGTACATTGATATTCTCTGAACAAATAACCTGTTACGTCTTGAAGAAGATTTTCCAATGTAATAGATGCATTGTAAGTTCTTAAGACTTTTGTTGGAAGGCCTCGTGTAATTTCCTTAAGATGGGCATTCATCATATTGGTGTCAAGTTGAACAAACATGCCATCCCCTTTTCTTTTTCCCTTTTTAAAGTCACCAATAGCTGTGAAGACTCGTTCATCTACCTCGACTGTGTTGACGTAGAAAATGGAATCCTTACCTAGGAAATCAAATAGCAGAGACTTTGGAGTAATTAATGTCACATTTTCTACTTTCATTATGTAGAAACCCACTCTATCAACGTCATCATCATCCTTCTCCTTTCCAACCCTTATAGAAATCCTATCAATCAAGTACATTTCCACTGCAATCTCTCTAGTGGTCACATCTTTGTAATGCTTGAGAATTCTTTTTTTATGTAGTGGGCTAAGGTAATTTTTCTTTCTCTAACTTCTTATTTTGCCTAGGCTTTTCCACATACAATTACGGTTTGCAACAATTCAATAGCTTACGAGACAAGTATGGCCAATATTGTTCCAACCATACATAGCTCAATCAACATGATATTCTATACTATAAATTAATCAAGAACAAAATCTAAATTCTAGTGATGAACAATGATGTTTGTTTGGAATATTACGTAATCTAGAAATAGGCTTAGTTCCGTTAGTAGTTTGACAATCAGTGGAATTCCCAATGTAGAATCTCGAGGTAATTTTCTGTCTAGGGTTTCTTCTGTATTTTTCTGTTTATAGGGAAAGACAATGGTTTGTTCCACGGAAAATATATCTTTCAAACTGAGACAATTCTAACAAAGGAAGCCATGTAATTCCACAATGCACATCCTTAAATAAATAATTTAAACAATACAATGCAAATCTAACCATTTAGTAATTCAATGGATACAATGGTAATTGGATTCAATCGTTCAGTTCATTTCCCCGAGTCCGAACGTAATTTTAAAACAAAATTTGTACAGAGTTCGACTAACATTCAGCCCTCTTAACTAGAGGTAATCGTCAAGAAGACGACGAGATATGTCTCATATAAATGAACACCACCTATGTTTAGAACTTCTCGATAGGAACTGCAACACTTGTGAAGATTCAGTCTAACTTGCAAGATGCTATCAGGGTTCTGTCCAAAATCTGTCATAAAATTTCCTTTGAAGATTATGTTTTGCTATAGAATTCAACAAGACTTGCTCAATCTGCTCATATAACTTTCTATTTAGCCTCGTTTTTCCTCAGAGCCATCGAATTTGTTGTTGCATTTCTATTTGACACAAAAGAAAAATCAGAAATATCTGTCAATTGCAATTAAATTTCACTTATACAACTACTCAATCTTTTCCGTAATAGGTGAAGGGCTGCATTTAGTTCCCCAACAGTCAAAAGACTATCATTTTCTTAGTCATCAGTGGCCCCAAACGTACTCAATGCTGATAGAACTCTCCAAATAGTTGCTCCTGCATTGAACAAGCAAAATGATTATGCTCCCTTGTCACAAATCCTCTTATGTCGAGGAAAAAATATCTTTAGGATTAGTTCTTTCCAGCCAACTATAACCATAGCAAAAGATTTTACTTTTAGGTTGTATAAAAATTCTTTTATTCATTCCATTCTCTGAAATTTCCTTGGGGCAGTTGCAATCCTCTTCTTTGAAAGGGAGGAACGTGTTAAGACAAAAAAACAAGAAAAGGCATTGTACCAGGTTCTAATAATTTTTTCTCAAGACCTAAATTTAAAGGACTGGTGAAATGTAATAACACTCGAGGAGTATTCGATATTAGGGTGCCTTATGTGACTTTGTAATTTCTTGGTTCTCTTGAAGAAAGAAAGTCAACTATTGCACCCAAAGCACCTGCTTCCAAAAGAGAATTGTCAATCTGACTGTCATTTTTTAGAAGATAACATAGGATTCCTACAGACCTTGCCCTCTCTTCTTCTTGATTTGCATTTGATATTCTGGCCACCAAATCTTTGATGTGGCTTTCTCATATATTTCTTGCAAGTTCATATTCTCCCCCGTATTCTCTTAGACAAGAGAGAATCTTCATCAAAAATAGGCAAACATCAAAATTTGGATCCCACATAAGTGTTATCGGTACTTGGATGACTTCTGAATTTGTCACATGAAACATGACTGTCGAACTCTTAGAGACCAAACTCAAAAGTATCTAAAACAAATAAGTTTCAAAGAAGGCCTTGCCAAAATTAAAGACTCAAAAATTTCAGAAGGCAATTTCCTCAGCTCATGATGGATTTTCCCCCCTCTAGATAATGCTCTGGCTTAATTAGCCAGGGTCTCAACCGCATGCTCTTTCACTCAAGTTTCAATGACCCAGAAAAATGAGGCGGAATAGAAGAGATGTTGCATTTTCTTCAAGAATGTAAACACAATTTTCCTCCAACCTTGAAAAATATTAAAGAGCAGAAAGAGGAATAGAGGTTGATTCTGGATTATTCTCTGATATCATTCGAAGAAGAGGAGGGATGATGCCTCCAATTTCAGCAGCTTTACCACAATCTATATGCTCTGTTTTGAAGAGTTCATTTTCAGAAAATGGTTGTGTTCGCACAGATCCTTGGACAAGCTGGTGGACCAAGGGATCATAATAATGGTTTTCTTCAATTTCTACGATATTGGCATCCACCCCCGATAAGTTCATTAATACCTCTTTTGAATTCTCGGCATGTGGATAGTTGGACATGGAAATCAACAAAGGAATGGAATTTTCAGTCTTCCATGTAACTTGACATAGTTGAGTAGCCTTTGAAATATCTAGTAGCAATGAAACTACTGGTTTCTTTATCTTAGTTTCATCTATTATATGGTTCACTATTGTTTCTATCCCTCGGAATAAGCCTATCAATCAGGTATGTTTCCACTGCAATCTGTCTATTGGTAGCATCCTTTAACTTAAACCGTCTCGTATATGTTGTTCGAATGTTATCTATGTAATCCTAGACAATTATTGCCTTCTGTAGTGGGCTAGGATGATTTTTCTTTCTCGGGCTTCTTGTTTTTCCTACCATTTTCCACATGCAATTAGGGTTTGCAGCAGATCAATAATTCACAAAGACAAGTATCGCCAATATTGGACCAACCATACACAGCTCAATCAACATCATATTGTAAACTATAAATTAATCTAGAGTAGAATATGAATTCGAGTGATGAAAAATGATGCTTTTTGGCAATATTATGTAATGTGAAAACCAACTTACTTCCAATAGCAGTTCGACAACCAATGGAATTCCCAATGTAGAATGTCGAGGTAATTTTCCATCTAGGATTTCTCAGATCCTTTTCAGTTTATAGGGGAAAGACAATGCTTTTTTCCAGGGAAAATATATCTTTAAAACTGAGGCAATTCTAACATAGGAAACCATGTAATTCCCCAATGCACATCCTGAAATAAACAACTTAAACAATATAGTGCAAACCTAACGATTCAGTAATCAGTCGATACAATAGTAAATGGATTTAGTCATTTAGTTCAGTTCCCCCAGTCCCAACATAACCTTTAAACAAATTAAGATAGAGTTCGACTAACACTAAGCCCTCTTAACTGACACATCTGCACTATTTAACTGACACATCTGCACTATTCTATCAACAGCAATTTTGACCAGAACCGCTACAGGTAACTGTCAAGAAGAGGACGTGATCTCTCCCATATAAATTGTTGAAATATAATTTCAACTGCAGCAAAAATTAAACAGTGGCAACAAACTGTTTTTCTTTACCTTTGTGATGCTATGAGATCGCATATCGCAAATCGCATCCTGAGCTTGATTGTTTTTTGTTACGACCTGTGTTTTCTGGCAATTGCGATGTTGCGATGCGATCCGACATATCGCAGATCGCACTAATGTGTGTGTGCTCTTTTTTTTTTTTTCGTTCCACCAAATGCGATTTCGCGATGCGATCAAATCGCAAATCGCAAATCACACCAATATAATAGTGTTTCATTTTTCCTTCCGCAGTTTGTGAGATCCAATTGAAGTCAACGGTTGAGTACAGGCCTGCACCAAATGAATTTGATGTGAAGTAAAAGTTTCTTTTACCGCCAGTTTTGTCAGTAAAACAGTAAATGTAATTTAATGTGGGTTGGTAGGTTTTGGTAAGATTTTAATTTTATTAGTTTTTTATTCTCGGGTGTAGTTTTGGTTTTATGACACAAGTAAAACATATGTAAGGTTAAGTTGTTGTTCGATGTATGTGATGAGTGTGAAAAATATGCACAGCAGTGCGATGTAAAAGAATGGGAGCACGCAACAGCGTATGTAATTCTTCACAGCAGTGTGTTAATTTATAAAGCTGAGACAGAGTATTTCTCAGGAGAGACAGTGAGTGTTTATTGGAAACTGGAACTGAAGTGTTCCTGGTGTAATCCCTCTGTGAGAGAGGAAGAACCATATCTTGTAACAGCAGTTTTTATTAATGAATAGAAATCTGTGGTGTGTGTAAACTCTGTTATGCTCAGAAAACAATTGTAGCTTCCCTGTGTTAAAGATCCTGTGGTAAAAACAGAGTATTACTCTCTATTCAATAATTTTGTTTTTGGAATTTTAGCAGAAAAATTTCCAACAGTGGTATCAGAGCTTGTCCAGGCTCTTTGAAGGTGTCAAAGAAGCTGAAGGAAGGTTTCTTGTTGCAGCAGCTTCTCCAGCAAACTGAAGACTCAGTCAAAAATCCAAGGTATTCCTCAAGCCAGTTATTTAAATACCTGACTGTATATTTGAAGCATAGTTTAGAGTGCAAGAATGGCCAGCACCAGTACCAGCACTAGCATGGGTATTTTTAATACTCAGCTCCCACAGTTTAATGGAAAAAACTATGACTATTGGGCAATAACCATGAGAGCCCTGTTTGCCTCACAAGACTTATGGGAAATAGTTGAAGATGGTTTTAAAGAACCAGCAGATGAAAATGAGTTTAATAATCTAACTCAGGCAGAGAAAGATCTGTTGAAGAGCTACAAGAAGAAGGATTCAAAGGCCCTTGTATTTTTGTATCAAGCAGTGGACCAGAGTGTGTTTCCAAGGATAGCAGTAGCCAAGACATCCAAAGAAGCATGGCAAACTCTCAAGACAGCTTATCAAGGCATGGAGAAAGTGAAGACATCAAAACTACAGTTGCTGAGGAGAGATTTTGAGAATCTGTGCATGAAGGAGTCAGATAATATTGACTCATTCTTCACACATGTGATTGGTCTAGTCACACAAATAAGGACTCATGGAGAAGTTCTTGAAGAAAGGAGGATTGTGGAGAAACTGTTGAGGATCTTACCCTCAAAGTTCGATGTGATTGTCACCACCATAGAAGAGACAAAGGATATCTCAAACTTTTCAGTTGATGAACTTCATGCATCACTGATAACACATGAGCATAGGTTGAGTAGAAACGAAAACTCATCTCTAGAGCAAGCCTTCAAGACCCAGATGTCCTTTGGAAGAGGAAGAGGTCAAGGTAGAGGAAACAAGAGAGGAAGAGGCAGAAGCCAAAACAGAGGTGGAAGGAACAGTCCAGCAAATACTCAAAGAAGAGGCAGCAATCCAAATCAGAACCAAGGCCAATGCAGCAGCCAACAAAGTGGACAACATCATGCTCAAAGTCAAAGGTATGAAAAATCCAATGTCCAATGTTATTATTGTAAAAAATATGGGCATTATGCCAATGAATGTAGGAAGAAACAACATGATATGAACAATAGATCTAGTGCAAATATCACTAGAGAAAATATTAGCCAAGATAATGTATTGTTAGCTTGTAACATGGCTGAAACAAACAGTGAAGACATATGGTTTCTAGATTCTGGTTGCAGCAACCATATGACAGGAAACATAGCCCTGTTTTCTGCTTTAGATCAAAGTGTGAAGTCACAAGTCACACTTGAGACTGATAGTAAAATTTTTGTTATGGGTAAAGGAGAAGTTAAAATATTTACAAAGAAAGGTGAAAAGAAAACCATAGCAGATATCTATTATGTTCTAGGAATGAGATGTAATCTCTTAAGTATTGGACAACTTGTTAAAAAGGGTTAAAATGTTTTCTTTGAGAATGATGTATGCACCATCATGGATAGAGCACCCATCAAACGATGTATTGTTGAAGTAAAGATGACAAGGAACAAAATGTTTCCTCTCAGAATAAGGGCAGATTTGAAAAACAAAGAAGAAATTGCAGCAGTTACCCAAGAGACTTTCCAAAGCCAACCAAAGGATGAAAATTGGTTGTGGCATTTGAGATTTGGACATATCAACTTTGGAGGTCTTAACTTGTTGAGTAGAAAAGTAATGGTAAGAGGATTACCATTAATAGAGAAACCGAACAGCCTTTGTGAAGGTTGTATATTGGGAAAACAACATAGAGAAAGTTTTCCATCAGGGAAAAGCATAAGGGCAAAGACACCCTTAGAGATTGTCCACTCAGACTTATGTGGACCGATGCAAACTCCATCATTAGCAGGCAGCCAATATTTTCTAACATTCATTGATGATTTCACTAGAAAAACTTGGGTTTATTTCCTGAAGAACAAAAGTGAAGTGTTTGAAAAATTTCAAAATTTCAAAGCACTTGTGGAAAATCAAAGTGGGCTGCGTATCAAAGTTTTGAGAAATGATAGAGGAGGTGAGTATATCTCCAAAGAATTCCTATGTTTTTGTAGAGAAAATGGGATACACAAGCAATTCACAGCTATGTACACCCCGCAGCAAAATGGAGTTGCTAAAAGGAAGAATAGGACCATCATGGATATGGCGAGGAGCATGTTGAAGGCAAAGCATTTGCCAAATGATTATTGGGTTGAAGCTGTACATTGTGCAGTATACATTTTGAATAGGTGTCCTACAAAAGCAGTGATGAACAAAGTGCCGAAAGAAGCATGGAGTGGGAGAAAGCAAGGAGTCACTCACATGAAAGTTTTTTGGATGTGTGGCCTATGCACACATTCCAGATCAGCTAAGGAGGAAGTTGGACAACAAAGGGGAGAAATGTATTTTCATTGGATACAGTGAGGAATCCAAAGCTTACAGGTTGTATATCCCATCCACCAAGAAGTTTTTTGTGAGCAGAGACGTTCAGTTCATTGAGGAGGAAGTTTGGGATGGAAGCATAGAGAAAACAATGAATGTTAAAAACTGTTTTTCTCATGATGAAGATGATGAGGAGATGGCTGAAATATATCCCCAAACAGTAGCGCCAACACAAGGACAGTAAGGGACACCCTTGAGGAGAAATGAGAGTGCTTCTCCAGACACACCACAAGGAGGAAATTCAAGTGCTTCTTTAAGCACTTGCACACCAAATGAAAGAGGTAAGAAATTCAGAAATTTAAGTGATATTTATGATGAAGGAATGAACTCTTTATTTGCTTTATATTGTCATGTTGATGACCCTATTCATTTCGAAGATGCAATTAAGGATAAGAAATGGATAGAAGCTATGGATGAGGAGATGAATGCCATAGAAAGAAACAAGACATGGGATTTGGTTGAACTACCAAAAGGTAAAGAAGTCATTGGAGTTAAATGGGTCTATAAGACCAAGAGCAATGCTGAAGGCAAGATAGAAAGGCACAAGGCAAGACTTGTTGTCAAGGGATACAAGTAGCAGTATGGAAGAGACTATGAGGAGACTTTCGCACCGGTTGCTAGAATGGAAACCGTAAGAGTAGTGTTGTCCATAGCAGCACAAAACAAGTGGAAAGTTTACCAAATGGACGTGAAGTCAGCATTCTTGAATGGAGTATTAATGGAAGAGGTTTACATTGAACAACCTCCAGGCTATGAGAAGAAAGGCCAAGAGCACAAAGTGTGCAGATTGAAGAAAGCTCTTTATGGGCTGAAGCAAGCACCAAGAGCATGGTACAGTAGGATAGATTCCTATCTACTGGAAAATGAATTTGCAAAGTGTGAGGGAGAACCCACTGTCTACATCAAAGAAAAGGATGGTAAAATTTTAATTGTAGTGTTGTATGTTGATGATGTGATTTTTACAGGTAATGATGACTACCTCATTAAAAATTTCAAATCAGTCATGAAAGAAGAATTTGAGATGACTGACATGGGTTTGCTGAGATACTTCTTAGGAATAGAAGTAGATCAAAATGAAAATGGAATTTTTATTTCGTAGGAAAAATATGTAAATGAAGTGTTGGGTAGATTTAATATGCAGGACAACAAAGCAACAATCACTCCCACAGTGATGGGATTAAAACTCAGCAAAGAGGACAACAACAAGGATTTTGATCCTAGCGTGTACAAGAGCATAGTTGGCAACCTTATGTATTTAACTGCAACTAGGCCGGATATAATGTTTGCTGTTAGTTTAATTTCCAGATTCATGGAGAGGCCAAAAGAAGCACATTGGCAGGCAGCAAAAAGAATTCTGAGGTATGTTAAAGGTACAAAAGGATTTGGCATTTTATATACTTTTTCAGAAAGTTCAGATTTAGTTGGCTACACCGATAGCGATTGGGCTGGAAGTGTAGATGATCGGAAAAGCACATCCGGTTATCTCTTTCACATGGGTTCAGGAGCAATTTCATGGGCTTCTAAGAAACAGCCCATTGTAGCGTTGTCTACAGTAGAAGCAGAGTACGTGGCAGCTACAACAGCAGCGTGTCAAGCGGTTTGGATGAGAAGGATGCTAAGGAGCCTATGCCAAGAGCAAGCAAAAGCAACGGTTATTTTTTGTGACAATAGCTCAGCTATTGCGTTGTCCAAGAATTATGTGTTTCACAAGCGAACGAAACACATAGACACAAAGTTTCACTACATCAGAGAATTGGTGAACAATGGAGAAATTGTTTTACAACATTGCAGCACTCAAGAACAGGTTGCAGACATTCTGACCAAGCCATTGGGACAGAAAAGCTTTGAGTTTTTGAGGAAATGTCTAGGTATGATTGATAACCCAGCAGTTGAAATTAAAGGGGAGTGTTGAAATATAATTTCAACTGCAGCAAAAATTAAACAGCGGCAGCAAACTGTTTTTCTTTACCTTTGCGATGCGATGAGATCACATATCGCAAATCGCATCCTCAGCTTGATTGTTTTTTGTTACGACCTGTGTTTTCTGGCGATTGTGATGTTGCGATGCGATCCGATCGCATATCGGAGATCGCACTAATGTGTGTGTGCTCAATTTTTTTTTTCGTTCCGCCAAATGCGATTTCGCGATGCGATCAAATCGCAAATCGCACCAATATAATAGTGTTTCATTTTTCCTTCCGCAGTT
This sequence comes from Pinus tabuliformis, assembly GCA_031772625.1. Lineage (NCBI taxonomy): Eukaryota > Viridiplantae > Streptophyta > Pinopsida > Pinales > Pinaceae > Pinus > Pinus tabuliformis. The sequence goes on from CM062819.1 coordinate 217,015,551, forward strand.
TGTGATTCTGCGATGTGATCCAATTGAAGTCAACGGTTGAGTACAGGCCTGCACCAAATGAATTTGACATGAAGTAAAAGTTTCTTTTACCGCCAGTTTTGTCAGTAAAACAACAAATGTATTTTACTGTGGGTTGGTAGGTTTTGGTAAGATTTTAATTTTATTAGTTTTTTATTCTCGGCTGTAGTTTTGGTTTTATGACACAAGTAAAACATATGTAAGGTTAAGTTATTGTTCGATGTATGTGATGAGTGTGAAAAATATGCACATCAGTGTGATGTAAAAGAATGGGAGCACGCAGCAGCGTATGTAATTCTTCACAGCAGTGTGTTAATTTATAAAGCTGAGACAGAGTATTTCTCAGGAGAGACAGTGAGTGTTTATTGGAAACTGGAACTGAAGTGTTCTTGGTGTAATCCCTCTCTGAGAGAGGAAGAACCATATCTTATAACAACAGTTTTTATTAATGAATAGAAATCTGTGGTGTGTGTAAACTCTGTTCTGCTCAGAAAACAATTGTAGCTTCCCTGTGTTAAAGATCCTGTGGTAAAAACAGAGTATTACTCTTTGTTCAGTAATCTTGTTTTTGGAATTTTAGCAGAAAAAATTCCAACATAAATGAGCATCCCCTTTGTGCAAAACTTCTCCATAGGACATGCAACACTCATGGATATTTAGTCTAACTTGTAGGATGGTATCATGGTTCTCTTCAAACTCCGTCATAATGTTTCGGCTGAAGATTATGTCCTGCTATAGAATTCAACAAGACTTGCTTGATCTACTCATATGACTCTCTATTTAGCGTCGCTTTGCCTCAGATAATTATCACGATCTCTTTCCAGTCAATTTTCATAAGTATTCAATCAATAGCAGTTACGCTCTACATGTGAATTCTTTTTTTGTGGCCGCATACGTCTTCCAATTTTCTCCAATGGCCTCAAGTACCAAGGCGACTTCCTTAGGGATGAAATTCGCTGAAATCTCAACCTTAAACAATTTGTCTCTTTTTTAAATTCTCCATTTGTTCTATTGTAGGAATAACTGCTCTACATGTGATTTTATTTTTTTTGGCCGTAGATGTCTTCCAATTTTCTCAAAAATTTCAACCCAATGGCCTCAAGTACCAAGGTGACTTCCTTAGGGATGAAATTCGCTCAAATCTCAACCTTAAACAAATTCTCTCTTTCCCAAATTTTCCCTTTGTTCTGTCGTAGGAATCCCGATCTCTAGATGACTATGTCCTACTTCACAAATTTAGGGATCCACTCCTGTTACTTTAGACATAATAGCGGGGCCAAAAACTAGGTCAATCAGCCTAGGGTTTCCATAGAGTATTTTTGTTCATTCATATGCACGATTTTCCGATGGCCAGAAAAAATAAACAAGAGAACACTTCGTTACCACCTGATGGTCATTCTATGCCAGAATAAAAACAGAATTTAGTTGTCCCCTAGGAATTGATATTCCTGTGCCAAAGCTGACATCAACAAACAACAAAATTTCACTATCCTTTTAGATGATTTCTTGTTCCAGAACAGAGTTAAGAAAGATAGAAAATGTGTCAACTAGGGTCGAATCCTTCACCTAAAGGGGTCTTTGTTGGGAAAAATACTAAGGGAATGAATACGTGTTTTAAACTCACTTTAAAATTTTCATTTCATATTCCGATTTCCATAAGATATTGTCATTCATGCAACCAAATTATGTACTCAACCTTAGTAAAGGCAAACATTTTATATCTAGTCAAATAAAGTTGTATATATTTGTATTTAATTAAATAGTAACAGTGAGCAATAAAACACATATAGATCATGAACACACAAGAAACATATTAAGACACATGAACACCAAGATTTTAAGTGGAAACCCAGTGTGGGGGGAAACCACCATTGTCCTCATCTTTGACTTCTTTCTTATTATATAAAGAAAATATTCTTACAATCTTGTACTGGTCCATAATCATTTCAATACATAGTCACCCACCTAGAGAAGGCTATAGGTTCTCCAAAACTCACTCGAAGAGAGATCCAACCCCCTAATATCACTTAGGGTCTCCCACTGGAATGGAGCACCTACAACCTGCACAAATTCTCCAGCGACTATAGAAGGAAGCTTCGACTCACTCACTGAAACCTCCAACCCTTAACACCTGTTGTGGACCACATTTTATAATATTTCATATTGGATCCACTTGACTCAGAACGTAAAAAATGTAGGCCACCTTTCATCATATTTTTTAGCCTAAACCCACTTCCATCATTAAACTCAAACGAAGTAATAATTCTGAAAACAAATACTTAAACAACACTATAACAACATCAAACGAGTCACTAAATCTAAACCATATATTATAACCAACTCAAACCAATCATATGTTGGGTGTGGAGCCTGATTATCTTCTATATTCAAAGGTATCGCCACATAGGACCCCAGTTCGAAATGGGGGTGGCAATGCCGCCCGTAAAATATTCGCTGCAGGGGGGGTCCAGGGGGGGTACAACTGTAAAATTGCCTTGTAAAAGTATAGTAATTTCTAGTCAATCTGGGTCGTTCATTAGGCGGATGATCTAACGGTAGAACTTATGTTTAGTTTAGGTTTTTTTGCCCTAGAAGGCAACCCCTCTCTTTGTATGAGGGTATTGTATTTGAGGCTGTGTGAAAGATGTTATTCTGTGAGCGAGAAAGAGAGAGGTGAGACTGTGAGAGAAAACAGAGGATATTACAGCGGATTTGTTGTAGGTTGTGTCTCTTCATTTTGCTGGATAATAGAAAGGAAGGACTGGCTATTCGGGGTGGACGTAGCCCAAACTGGGTGAACCACGTATATCTGTGTCTCTCTTGTTTTGTGCGTTTTTTGTGTTTATATTTCTGCAATATTTTATGTGTTCCATTGCTCCGTAATATATAATTTTCTAACAATTGGTATCAGAGCCGAAGGTCTATTTGGCTGATAAACTCGCAGGAAAGAAGGGTTCCTGGTTCGAGTGGGAGCAATGGCGGAAGATGGTAAGTTTAGGGTCGAGAAATTTAACGGCAAAAACTTCTCGCTGTGGAAGATGCAGATGGAAGATTATTTGTATCAGAAAGATCTATACCTACCATTTGGCGGAAAATAAAATATGCCGACGGGTATGACAGACGAAGAATGGAACCTTCTCGATAGAAAGGCACTTGGAACAATACGGTTGTGCCTTGTTGCGTCAGTCGCCTTCAAAATTTCGAAGGAAACCACGACAGAGGGTTTGATTCAGACGCTGTCGAAACTATATGAAAAACCCTCGGCCTCAAACAAGGTATTTCTTATGAAACGATTATTTAATATGAAGATGTCGGAAGGTGGATCTGTTGTAGACCATTTAAATGATTTTAATACAGTTACAAGTCAGTTAAGTTCTATAGGGTTAAACTTTGATGATGAAGTTAGAGCTCTGTTATTCTTGTGCTCATTACCAGAAAGTTGGAATGGTTTGGTAATGGCCATTAGTAACTATGTTTTTGGATGTAGTACTTTAAAGTTTGATGATGTTGTCGGTGCTATCCTTAGTGAGGAAATGCGACGGAAAAGCTCCGGTGAGACATCGGGAAATGCTTTGAGTGCAGAGTCTAGAGGAAGAAAAATGGAAAGAGGAAAGAGCTCAGGATATCGCAGTAAATCAAGGAAAGGCAGATCCAAGTCCAGATCAGGGATAGTGTGCTGGAAATGTGGAAAGAAAGGACACCTAAAGAAAGACAGTAGATCTCGGAAGGGAAAAGAAGGAGATGCACAGCAAGAAAACAATCATGAAGCAAATGTGACAGGTGAGGTGTTACAAGATGCTTTGATTCTTTCTTTCGAAAATATTACTGATTCCTGGGTGGTAGATTCAGGGGCTTCATTCCATGCCACACCTGATAAGAAATAATTTCATGATTATGTTCAAGGAGATTTTGGACAAGTTCGTCTGGGTGATGATAAACCCTGTAAAATCGTTGGAATGGGTAACGTTTTTGTAAAACAGCAGAATGGAAACCAATGGCTATTAAAGGAGTTAAGGCATGTTCCAGATCTAAAGAAAAATCTGATTTCAACAGGGCAGTTAGGCGGTGAAGGTTGTGTGACAACTTTCACAGATAAAGCTTGGAAGGTCACCAAAGGAACCCTGGTAATAACAAAAGGCGAAAAGGTTGGTACATTGTATTTATGCAATGGTATTTCTAACTCTATTAATGCTTTAACTTCCAAAGGAGAAGATGCAGCATTATGGCATCATAGGCTCGGACACATGAGTGAAAAGGGGATGAATATTCTTCACTCAAGGATTTTGTTACCAGGTTTGAAGAATGTTGATTTGGACTTCTGTGAGAATTGCATTTATGGAAAACAGAATAGAGTCAGATTTCTCAGAGTTGGGAAAGAAAAGAAGAATGAAAAATTAGAGCTTGTGCATACAAATGTATGGGGACCTGCTCAGGTATCATCTCTCGGTGGTTCTCATTATTATGTTACTTTTATTGATGATGCAACTAGAAAAACTTGGATTTATTGTATTAAGAATAAATCTGATGTATTTGATACTTTCAATAAATGGAAAGCTTTGGTTGAGATTGAGACAGGAAAGAAATTGAAGTGTCTTAGATCAGACAATGGAGGTGAATATTGCAGCAAAGAGTTTGATAGGTACTGTTCAGAGCATGGAATTCGCAGAGAGAAGACAGTTCCAAGAACACCACAAGAAAATGGTGTGTCAAAAAGGATGAACAGAACAATCATGGAGCATGCAAGGTGCATGAGATTGCATGCAGGATTGCCTTTACAGTTTTGGGCAGATGCTGTAGATATTGTTGTTTATCTAATAAACAGAGGGCCTTCAAGTTCCTTGGATGGTGGTGTTCCAGAGGAAGCATGGACAGGTAAAAAGGTAAACTACTCTATTTTAAAGCCTTTTGGTTGTGAGGCCTTTGTCCATATTGATAAAGAAAATAGAACAAGGCTTGAGGCAAAGTCAAAGAAATGTACCTTTATTGGATATGGTGTTAATGATTTTGGTTATCGCTTATATGATTACGAAAATCACAAAATCATTAGGAGCAGAGATGTAATATTCAATGAAAAGGTCTTGTATAAGAATCAGTTGCAGGAAAAGAAACAGGAAAAGAAAAACAAGGAATACGCAGTTCTTGATGAAATCACTAAAAAAGTAAAGGTGCCTGAAAATAATAATAATCAACAACCACAACAACAACAACCACCACAACAACAACAGGCACCCCAAACACCTGAAAGTGGTGTTAGAAGATCTACCAGGATAAGTAGACCCCCTGAACAATACTCTCCTTCATTATATTATTTATTGTTGACTGTGTTACAGGGAAAAGTGTCTATTTAGAACTGCTCTATCCCACTAAGGTGTGAAAGCTTCCTTAGAAACAAACAGAGAAAAACTACTTATGTTTTTCCTTTATGAACTATAGATAGAGAGGAACAGAAAGACCAACCTCTGTCTTGCGCTAATCCTTCGATTCGATCCCTCTCTTCTTTGATAGTCCCCAGCTACCTGCTCCCTTGCACGCCCAGCTTCACAATGTACCTGTAATATCACAGAAGCATAGCACTATACAAAGACATGGATCTATAATCATAAACAATCTAGGATCAGATGTAAATTGACCATACAAATGTAACAAGCATCAATGATACAAAATCATGGAAGAAAACTCAAATAGCTTTTATTGATAAACAAGAAAAGATCCAGGAGGAGTTACAACCGGTTATTCCGACCCAACATCAACCTCCCAGCAAAGAAGCCCCTCTTCACCTCAAACAAAGCTTAGATCACCCAACAATCTGATGTTTGTCTCTAGAAACCAACATCAATTCCTTACAATATGCAAAATTCCAGCCTTTCACTCCTGGATCTATGGGATGAGAGATCTATATATAGATATTTGTAGAGGTGTGAGTGAGCTCTGGGTTTTTGATTAGTGTCTTCTCTCTGATAGTTCTTGATGCCACTTGGAGATCTCATTGATCTCTTACTCATCCTTGGGCGATTCTGAGAGGCAAGTGTCCCAAGAGAAGTTTCTGGAAGATTCCATGATCATCCACCTCGCAAACTGTCTCTGCCACTTGTCTTTTCTCATCCATCACACCCCATAGAAGGGATTTTTGAAATGCAACGCACTTCCCATGTGTACAAGGTGCAACGCATCGCACTCTGGCCATGGAGCAAGTGCAATGATCCAGTTTTGACACGTTCTGAGTAGTTTTTCATGGAGAACTTCTGGGAGAAGCTGTAATCAGTTGACCTTGTTCCTTTAGGGGTTAGAACAACACTTTTAGGGACTTAGGAGCCCTTGGTTTATGGAAATTTCATGCTTGGGGTTGTAGGGCCCAAAAATGTCTATAACAGTTGCCCCCTAAAGCATGAGGTCGTTAATCTTTTGATGTCGGGTGAAATGATTTATTGTGAGGATCCGAAGTTCTTTCAATGCTGGGAGGAAACCCGCAATAAGATACAATACAATACAATACATTATCTTCATAATATTTTCATGATCTGGCTAAGGCGGTCATTCCCATGCTCAGCTTTATAAATTCATTTTCATGTACATAGGACAGACAATCGTCTGAGTGTAGACTGATGATTCTGATAGAGCGATCATCCTTTTGAGTGGAAGATTATCTGTGTAGCAATGATGTACATTTAATGTCTTTATTTCCCTGAATATATATCACAGCCCGGATGGATGAAACTAGATCCAGGGTCTTCAATCTCATCCGATCTTCACTCGAAGTACAAGTCGATCCATGCGAGAAATGTTCTGAAGTCGAACATGGAAAGACATCGCTTGATTACCAGTCAATGATGTAAATTGTTAACAAGCGCAAGAGGAATCACCGATAATGATAATGACCCTCAAGGTACTGGAGTACAATTCACGGGGTGTGAATAAAGGAATTGGCATCGAACACCATGCAAGATCTTTCGGTCGAAGGCCATTGATGTAAACATGTCGCCAGAAGTGAGAAACTTGCCATTGAGGCATGCAAGTTTCAAAGTACTGAATGGGGTGTTCCTAGACCAACTTCTTGGATAATGAGTTGATGTCGACAAGAAGTGATCTGTCACAGGAGGGCCTTAATGAATCCCACATCAATGACACGGAACGGAGCAAATGATTTTAATGGAGGTGAAAACGATCTGGTGATATAAGGTTCAGGGTGGCGGTCATGAAAGAATGGAGTATAATGTATGGTAGTGGGTGAGACACAGGTGAATTCACTGAATGACTTCTCTTGAACATATCGGCGACATTGATTTGATGTATTGGTAGCATTAACCCCAAATGTGGATGGTATGGCGTGACCATGGTGATGTGACCGGTGAATGAAACAACCCAACCCGACTCGGACACGGAGTGGAAGTGTCATGTTCAAGAGCGACTTGCTACCAACAAAGTTTCTTCAAGTTTTCTTCCCAATTTTCCTCAGTCATTGCTGACCAGTACCTCTTTATTTTTGTCAAGCTTGAGGAGGATAACATATGCTTGTTCTATAATTTTCCCTTCGGGCAAACCCATCGCTATGTTTTAACGAGCCTAGCGACAGTGAAACTCGTTCTCGTCTATAGACAAGTTTGTCGCTATTATACTTTTAACGAGTTTAATGACAAAGATAACTTGGTCCTTTTCAATTTTAGAGAGTCTGAAAAGGAACGTAAAGGTAACTCCAAAATTCCTTTTTCGTCATCTAATCCCTTAAGTCCGAAAAAGTATAAAACAATACAGAAGGGATGAATTTTCGATACTTTTAATGAGCCGAACAAAACAAGCGCTCGATCTTTTTGTGTAATAATCCCTCAGGTCCAAAAAGATTAAAATCTAGAGGAGGGATAACACTTCTTGTCTCTTTAATGAGCTGGAGAGGCCAATGGCTCGACAATCTTTTCATATTTTACGAGTCAGTTGAAAAGAGCTTAAAGGAGAGTCGTCTTTTGAGGAACAAGTGATAAAATGGGTAGCAGCTGATTCCAGGTAATTTTCCAATCACGACAGTGTTACAAGGATGGCTAGTGAAATCACTCTTCGCAGCTGTTCCTCAAAATGGGTAAACAATCAAATGGGGGTGAATGATCGGCCAATGAAAAGGTGGAGGTGACGGTGCAAACATGACCAAGGCTTTAATGGTTGAAGTACTACATTCACGATGGTTATCTACCGGGGAATAGTTCATTTTTTAACGAGCTTAAACGCGGGTGGAAACATTTTCTCATGTCTTATGTTTATTTTTTAACGAGCTTGAACTATGTGCTAAAACTGCTCGATGCGGGTTTATTTTTTAACGAGCTTGAACCCTGCAGTAACACTGCTCATGATAAGTTTGCATGGCCCCAGCATAATAATGCAAATCGAGGTGCATGCCCCCCAAGCTTCATTGCATTCAACTCGGTGGTTGGAATGAAGGTTTACCTTTGAGATTTGGAAAGGGGATTTGTTTCATTTTTTAATGAGGTTGACACAGTAAAAGAACTATCCTCATGACTCCTTGTTTCATTTTTTAACAAGGTCAACACGAGATAAGAACCATCCTCGAAATCCACCGTATTTACAGTATTTGATAGAAAATAAAAAGCTGATGGATGATTAAGGTTGCTGGAATAATCTTCGTGGTGATCCGGAAGATGGGAGCGATGGTTGTAATCTTACCATGGTTCCTCTCCTATCATCATTGAAGAGGTGCCATATTCCTTAGACCTATCTATCCAAACACTCGATGAGCGTTGATTTGGGTTTACCCTCCAAGCCAAGAAAATTGATTGCTACAATATTTCTAAAATGGCGATGATCCATGCTGACAAAATGTTTAGGAATCTTCTGAATCCATTAGATATAGAAGATTTCGTATTGTAGGTTTCCACTATGGCCACTTCCGCCAGATTACTCGGATGCGGTAGGGCAAAAGTACCCATTAAGGCAGGGTATTTTAGGAGACCTACTCCGATATTTTGAAGCGAATGATCGCTTCCATGGATCATTGCAATGCTTTCCATAACTTGTGAACAGTTGGGGAGAAATGTTTGTTGGTCGACGATTGTAATTCTTCCTTGAAAGGGAAATGCAATCTTCCTGAAGTAGGTCGACACAACTGCGGCCATGGCATATATCCAGGGCCTTCCGAGTAAGATGTTGTAATCGAGGTTTTCATGGATAACCTCAACATCAATTTCTACTGTTTTGCCCCCTAGTTCAACTTGCAAGTTACTTAAAATCCCGTATGGAGTGTATGATCGTCCATCAAATGCTTTTAACATTGTTGATGATCGTGACAAAGGTGGTGAGCCTAAATTTTTCCAGCAACTCATCGACATAATACATGTAGATGCCCCCTCATCAATAATTGTTCGATGAACAGTTTTGTTGAGGGCTTTCACTTGAATAAGGAAAGCTAGTTGAGCTGGTAACTGAGGGTCATATCCTTTATGATCAAAGGCCACAAGATTGGAATCCATTGGGTCAATCCCACCTATTGCTAATAATAAAGCTTGCTCTTGGGAGGGGCAATTTTGCGGTACCTCAAGTGTCGACATAGCAGACGGCGATTGGGCCAGGTCCTCTACTATATTATAATTCTGTGCTACTTTGGCACGGAGATTAAATGTTGATTTGTGTACTACTCCCTTTGGCGGCTTTATCATTGGTTCAGGAATGATGGGTGACACAACTTCAGTCAAAGTTGTTGTCGAACTACTAGGTTGTTCATTAGCCTTGTTATTCGACAACTGTGGATTCCCGTAATCTTTATTCCTTGTCAAAGCATCATTTTGCTGCTTTGAGATAGACAACATAAGCACTTGGGATCAGGAAGCATTTTTATTAGCAACCAGTTTGGTTCCCGGGCTTGGAAACGGATCAGTCAATACTGCTGAGGTTCTTGAACTCTTAAAGAGTTTCTTAACTTCAACTTTATGTGGACAATCTCTCGTTCGATGATCCTCATCGCATATATGACACCCAGCAGGGGATTTCCTTTTCCCAGAAGGGTTTGCAGAAGGTTTTTTAGGAGATGACTCATCCTGCTTCTTTTTTCTCCCTTTCTTTTTCTTCTTGCCCCCTGGTTGCTTCAATTGTTTGCCCTTGTCGGTTGACACGACATTTACCTCTGAGGCAAGAAGTTCCTCATTTGAATTATGACTAGAAATTTTACAGGCCTTTTTAGATGTAGCCTTTATCGATTTCATGTCTATTGCGCCAATCACGCCATCGCTGGCATGAGAGTCATTGTTTGATTTAGGAGGAGGAGGGACCGAGAATTCCGGTCTAGGAGCGTCAGGTATTTTATCGTAGAGCGTGCCAGACTAAGTGTAAATCGAGTCTAAATATTGTGCACGAGCGATAAATTGCTCTTTTGTGATGACTCCCCCTTTTGCCACATCTTTCGTGATGGAAGGCAATAATGACTTAATAAACCATTAAGCTAAAAGCTGATCAGGAACATATGTTTTTACCATTCTATGATGACGTCGCCACTCATGTATATGATCAGATATGTGAGTGGCCGTCGTTTGCTTGAAATTGGTAAGAAGTTTCGTTCCTGTTTCGCACCTTATCGGTAACTGAAAATGGGTTAAAAAGGTTGTGGCTAGGGTACTGAAGTTGTCAAACGAAGATCTCGGTAACTCGACATACCATTTTGCTGCCGGACCAGTTAACGTCCTCTGGAAAAGGCAAAGCCTAATCGAATCATCATTTAGGGTGTTTGATGAACACCACAGATGAAATGTCATCACATGATTCGACGGGTCTTCACCCAGATTTCCATTAAATTTAGGAATATCTGACGGTAGTTTATGCATAATCGCCGGCCACCAAGGGGCATAAGCAATTGGATCATTCATCAGCCGGTTTAGATCTGGTAATTCTAGAGTTGCTACAAAGGGCAACTGTTGATTCAGGTTAGGCGAAGCATACCCAGGATAAGATGGAATCGCCTGAGCACTGGGTCTTTGCATACCAGCATAATGTATTTGATGCTGGAAACTTTGACAAGATTGATGGGCATAACCATTATAATATGGTTGTTGATAACCACTTTGGAAATGCGATTGCCCATTACTTACAAAGACTTGTTGCTCAGGTCCTTGATATGATTGCTGGAATGGGGGTTGTTGAGATTGAACCAGCCATGGTTGTTGGACCATTTGTTGTTGCCCAATACTGGATGATTGACCAAGATGAGGAGTCATAGTACTTGTTTGAGCCTGAGTCGCTCCAGATAAGGAGGCACTAACCTGAGGTTGTGATTGAGTTGTCGAGACAAGAGGCTGTTGTATTGCAACCTGAGAAACTTGGGGTTGACATACAACAGGTAGCACTTGTACTTGCGATGCAGTCACCACAGCAGGTATAGTGGGAATATTTGACACAGGGTGGACTGGTTGCATTGAATATACAACCCTTGGTTGCTGAGGCAGTATTGGTACCCAACCGCTGGATGTAATTCCAGTTTGACCTGAACTTTGTTGTAAACTCCCATATGGTTGTTCTCCAGGAGGGAACAATGAAAAGGCATACTGCCCCCATATGGTGGCAATCCAGTACTTAAAGGGTATATTGGCCTTTGAAGACACATTGGATCAATTTGTTGAGTTTCAACATAAGAAATACCAGATGATAATCCGAATGAAGAAATAGGAACTGACCATGTTGTCGAAACAGTCCCTGATTGGACTCCGGCTTGTTGTTGATAACTTGCCGGGACAGATGGTATACCATCGAACATCGTTGGAGTAGCAGTAGGAGGTTCTGCTGCTGCTGTGTCAGATGAAACAGTCCTAGATGTCGATGGTTGTTTAGACATATCTAGTCTATCCAAAATATTTCTTAGCGATTCTACAAGAACTTGCGATGAAGGGAGACTAATTTCGAAGACCAACGAGGGAAAGGTGATGATTATTCCGTTTAAAATAAATTTTAGACGCTTTGACACAACTTGTTTTTTCAATTTTTAAGAGTCGAGAAAAAACAAAAGATGACTCTAGTCTCCTTCGATTTTTAATGAGCCTGAAGTGACAAGTGCTCAGATGGACCTTTTCTGTTAAGGAGTCTGAAAAGGAACAAAAGGGACTGCTCTCGAAATCTAGGTAGAGGGATTACCAAACCAATCGCAAAACTGCAGAATAATTTTTACGGTACGACAGTCAATCTTCCCGAATGCTGTGCTCAGTGCATTGCGATCGATAGGGCAGCAGACACGGCTTCCTATGGATAAAAGATTAAGCCTATTGGGGTTTCCCAAAATATACTCGACGGTACGTGGGAGCACAAGTCCGTACTGGCACTTATCGTCTCAAAGTGGAGGAATCACCCAACCATCAGTGAGAACAATAGTTACCAGGCTTTACGACGCCGGAATACATCTCTAGCCTAGACCTCTAAATGTTGTGTGTTAAGTTCCAAAGCGTTGTTAGGTTCATTGAATTTATTTTAAGTTGATCTTGTTTATGAAGTTTGCCTTTCGGGTTCACCACGAGATGTAGATGTAATTCCTAAAATGCAATCTAAGATGATAAATAAACTTTTTATCTCTTTTATGTAATGAAAATCCTAGCTACTAGGGAAAAGAAAGACAGAATCTTTTCACAAAGAGCAAATAGCACACTCTAAATGAACTTTCCTAAATCAAGCCAATCAGACTGTCTATATGCAAATGCACATGCATGTATTTGTTTTCGACTTTCTTAGTATATGGATGCTAAAAAGAAAGTTGATGCACAAATCTGAATTTCTTTTCAAGCGACAAATATAAACAAGCTTCTTTTCGAAATAAAAAATGGAGACGATTACGACACCTTACGATTTTGAAATGAATACTTGTTTTTGACACTAGAAAATTACAAATTCAAACCAAAAGCAATAGTAACAGGATAATCGACCATCAAAAACAATCAAACTTTCTCCTACGATCGAAATCGACACTTGCGACAGATTCAAATCAAAGGACGATAGTACGACTATGCTACTTTTGCAAAGGAGAACTGTAAATGACTCAACAAACACACAAAAACATCTACAGTTCTTTTGTACAAAGGAGGCGGAATAACAACAAAGAAAAGGGGTTTCAAACAGACATATACTGATCACAGGCAGCAAAATTCAGGAATAGAACTGGAAAGAATGAATCACAGAAGCCACAACTGCACAAAGCTAGTCTGATCAGCGCACTTGTAACACAGAGAATCTGAAATGCAGTGTAGGTTGTCCACTCGGGAAGTGCGCTGAAATTCAGAATCTCTGAACAGTACCTGCGCTGGGCCAGAAACGAGACTCTGTTCAGGTTCCGGGTCACAGTTTGCAGTTCAGTTCTTGGTTTTTGGCCGAGTAAAAAGCAATCAGTAATGCAACAATCAGGGGTAGATCTAAGGAGGATCTAAGAGCTATCACAAGGGCAATCAGATAGTTTGTGAATCAGTTGTTTAAATCATAAACAGATCCAGTGGATGGATTGAAGCAGTAGTTATCTACTTTGCATTTGTTATGGCAAATGCAGTTCGAATGCTACTTATAAGTTTATGAAACAAACAACAAAGAATGATAAACAAACAAACTATTTATCTCCCCAGCGGAGTCGCTATTTTGTTACAGGGAAAAGTGTCTATTTAGAACTGATCTACCCCACTAAGGTGTGACAGCTGCCTTAGAAACAAACAGAGAAAAACTGTTTATGTTTTTCCTTTATGAATTATAGATAGAGAGGAACAGAAAGACCAACCTCTGTCTTGCGCTAATCCTTCGATTTGATCCCTCTCTTCTTTGATAGTCCCCAGCTACCTGCTCCCTTGCACGCCCAGCTTCACAAAGTACCTATAAGATCACAGAAGCATAGCACTATACAAAGACATGGATCTATAATCATAAACAATCTAGGATCAGATGTAAATTGACCATACAAATGTAACAAGCATCAATGATACAAAAGCATGGAGGAAAACTCAAATAGCTTTTATTGATAAACGAGAAAAGATCCAGGAGGAGTGACAACCGGTTGTTCCGACCCAGCATCAACCTCCCAGCAAAGAAGCCCCTCTTCACCTCAAACAAAGCTTAGATCACCCAACAATCTAATGTTTGTCTTTAGAAACCAACAACAATTCCTTACAATATGCAAAATTCCAGCCTTTCACCCTTGGATCTCTGGGATGAGAGATCTATATATAGATATTTGCAGAGGTGTGAGTCAAATCTGGGTTTTTTATTAGTGTCTTCTCTCTGATAGTTCTTGATGCCACTTAGAGATCTCATTGATCTCTTACTCATCCTTGGGTGATTCTGAGAGGCAAGTGTCCCAAGAGAAGTTTCTGGAAGATTCCATGATCATCCACCTCGCAAACTGTCTCTGCCACTTGTCTTTTCTCATCCATCGCACCCCACAGAAGGGCTTTTTGAAATTCAATGCACTTCCCGTGTGTATAAGGTGCAATGCATCGCACTCTGGCCATGGAGCAAGTGCAATGATCCAGTTTTGACAAGTTATGAGTAGTTTTTCATGGAGAACTTCTGGGAGAAGCTGTAATCAGTTGACCTTGTTCCTTTAGGGGTTAGGACAACACTTTTAGGGACTTAGGAGCCCTTGGTTTATGGACATTTCATGCTTGGGGTTGTAGGGCCCAAAAATGTCTATAACAGACTGATTCCGGTGAACCCAAATGTTATGAAGAAGCAATGCAGGTTGAAAGCAGGAAGAAGTGGGAGGTAGCCATGGAAGAAGAGATGGACTCCTTAATGCATGACCAGACTTGGGATTTAGTTAGGTTTCCTGTAGGAAAAACTACATTGAAGAATAAATGGGTTTACAGGCTGAAGGAAGAAGATGGAGGAAAACAGAGGTATAAAGCTAGACTTGTGGTGAAGGGGTTTGCACATAAGAAAGGTATTGATTTTGATGAAATATTTTCTCCTGTTGTTAAAATGACTTCAATTAGAACTATTTTAAGTCTTGTAGCAGCTGAAGATTTGCATCTTGAGCAGTTAGATGTAAAGACAGCCTTTCTCCATGGGTATTTTGAGGAAGAGATATATATGCAACAGCCACAAGGATATGAGGTGAAAGGGAAGGAGAAACTAGTGTGCAGGTTGAAGAAGAGCTTGTATGGCTTAAAACAGGATCCAAGGCAGTGGTATCTAAAATTTGACAAGTTTATGTCTGAACAAGGTTATACTAGATGTCACTCTGATCATTGTGTTTATTTGAAAAAGCAAAATGATGGCAGCTATATTATATTGTTATTGTATGTAGATGACATGCTTGTTGCAGGATCTAACATGCAGGAAATAAATGTGCTCAAAAGAAAATTGGCAAATTCATTTGCAATGAAGGATTTGGGAGCTGCAAAACAAATCCTTGGTATGAGAATAACTAGAGACAAGAAAAATCGTAAATTAACATTGTCTCAGAATGAGTACATACAAAAGGTGTTGAAAAGATTTAACATGCACAATGCAAAACCAGTTAGTACACCTTTTGCTAGCCATTTCAAACTTAGCAAGGAAATGTGCCCAAAGACACAAGAAGACATGGATTATATGTCTAAAGTTCCATATGCATCAACAGTTGGAAGCTTAATGTATGTAATGGTCTGCACAAGGCCTGATATTGCACATGCAGTGGGAGTTGTAAGCAGGTACATGAACAATCCAGGAAAGGAACATTGGATGGCAGTGAAATGGATTCTCAGATATTTGAAGGTACCACAAATCAAGCATTATGCTTTGGTGGTTCAAACATCTCCCTACAAGGATATGTTGATGCAGATATGGCAGGTGACAGAGATAACAAGAGGAGCACTACACGATATGTATTTACTGTTGGAGGAACAACTGTCAGTTGGGTTTCAAAAATCCAAAGTGTTGTTGCACTCTAAACAACAGAAGTAGAGTATGTTGCTGCTACAGAGGCTAGTAAAGAAATGATTTGGTTACAAAGGTTTATGGGTGAATTGGTTAAGAAGCATGATATGGGCACATTATACAGTGATAGCCAAAGTGCCATTTATCTTGCAAAGAACTTAGCATTTCATTCCAGGACTAAACACATACAGCTCAAGTACCATTTCATACGATCAGTGTTGGAAGATGGAGAGTTGAAGCTGGAAAAGATACACACTAGCCAGAATCCTGCAGATATGCTAACAAAAGTTGTAAGCAGGGAGAAACTGAGAATATGCTCAGTTTCAGTTGGTCTTCAAGGATGATGATGAAGATGAGAAACAACCAGGTCCAAAGAGGAGCCATTGTCCAGCAAATGGAGCAGCAGTGGAGTTGCTACAATCAGTCTCCAAGTGGGAGATTGTTGGGTGTGGAGCCTGATTATCTTCTATATTCAAAGGTATCGCCACATAGGACCCCAGTGTAAAATATTCGCTACAGGGGGGGTCTAGGGGGGGGGGCGGCTGCGACCTTTGGGAGCCCCCCCTGGCGGGGGGTTTCGGGGGCAGCGCCCCCGAAGCTAAAAACATATATAAAATTGCCTTGTAAAAGTATAGTAATTTCTAGTCAATTTGGGCCGTTCATTAGGCGGATGATCTGATGGTAGAAATTATGTTTAGTTTAGGGTTTTTTGCCCTAGAAGGCAACCCCTGTCTTTTTATGAGGGTATTGTATTTCAGGTTGTGTGATAGATGTGTATTCTGTGAGCGAGAAATAGAGAGGTGAGGCTGTGAGAGAAAACAACGGATATTACAGTAGATTTGTTGTAGGTTGTGTCTCTTCATTTTGTTGGATAATAGAAAGGAAGGACTGGCTGTTCGGGGTGGACGTAGTCCAAACTGGGTGAACCACATATATCTGTGTCTCTCTTGTTTTGTGCGTTTTCTGTGTTTATATTTCTGCAATATTTTATGTGTTCCATTGCTCCGTAATATATAATTTTCTAACATCATAACCAGATCATAGCAATGCACAAACATCAAACCATGCACTATTCATCATCACATAAACACAGTGTTGTGAGTTCAAACGATTAGAATGTATAGGCTATTGCTTTGAATCATACCCGCATATGTACGTAGTTCCCATGAAGAATATCTGTATATAGATCTCCAATCACTCGCTACTGATATTTCTGACAAGATGAATCAATAGGTGAGTCACTAAATAATAAATCACAATAGATACATCAATATAATCTAACTAAAAACCAAATCATAATGTTGCACCATCACGGATCAATATACTAAGTCTCAATAAATGGTTTCAAACACAGATTATCATGATAGAGACATCATCGACAGACAGCAGCAAACAGAACATAATTGATCAAATATCATCAAAAACTCATGCTACAAAACCCTTACATATGTACTTGAATTTCAAAAAGTGTATCAGCGTATGTATGTGCTTCCCATTCACAAGACCCATGTATATATCTGCACAATCTGTAAAAAAAAAAAAAAAAAAACAAACAAACAAACAAGCAAACAAACTTCGCAAAATATACACGTGACTACCTAGAAAAAAATCCGCATATGTATGCGACTAACCTGAGTAAAACTAGCATAGAGATCTGAAATCATTGAATTATACTTCCGTTGCACAACACAACATATGTCAAACCCAAATGTCGACATACACGCTATTACCGTCACACACCATTATACCATTAGCATAGATATATCAAACCATAAAAATATTAAGCAATATGTATTCATTTGAGATCTATGAGATCTTATCCATCTGCATGATCCCTGATGCACACCTATCTCAGATCAAATTATTTATAAAGATCCATCACTTTCACACATAACACTTTGAACTCCATCTCTTTATATAGCATTATCCTCACCCAATACATTAGCTCGATCCCCTAGTAATTCTCTCCACAGCCACGGCGGAGCCCTGATGGTTCATATCTGAAGCTCCCAACCTTGTCTTTCACTCCATCAATAATTTCCCACTTTGTTTCTTCTTTTCATTCAAAGATTCTTTCCCTTTTTTCTTATTTGTTTCTTTTTCTATTTTTATCCAAGATTTCATTCGTAAACTGGAGTAAAATAACAGAGCTCAAACTTTTGGATGACAAGCTGAGTCCCAAGGACTTGCTTCCAATCATGCTAGAAATTCCCTATAAATTGTGGCTTTGTGGCATAGTCTTTGTCCTTCATGACTGTTAACACATTACTAATCTCCTCTTCTCCAGGAGTAAGAACAATTTTCTTAACATTGTGAAGCATCCTGACTCCATGAGATTGGTAAGGGGAACCGGAAATTACTACATTATGCTCCAACATTTCCCACTTTACCTTTTCCTTGACAACCATTTTCAATGCAGATTTTGCTAATGGAGGTTTTGCACTGATGGTTTTGGTGGAAATTCCCAAATATTATCTGTTATATCATGTCGATAATGATAATAAAAAAACGAATATAGTCACATTGCAGACAGAGAGGAAAATTCATTGATGGATTGTGAGGGATGGCATTGCACAGTTGGATGTCACAAGTTTGGAATGGATTGGATTAGAAATAACACTCAGCACTAGAAATCATGTTGAATTGGAAACATTGTGTTGGCGAAGGAAAAATATACAATTCTCATATATAGAAGTTTGAATCTTATTGTTTATTGTTGTGAACATACCAATTGATGAATAACAATTGCTGCTTTATTATATTGCAGGTTGTGAATGAGATAACACATACTAATGTAAAGATTGAGTTGAGACCAAACACAAAAGATAATCCCATGGGGGCTTCACTCAATGAACCTCTGACATATCATTTGTGTTCGTTGCATATTAAACAATGTTCTTAATTTGTCTACATATTGGAGAATACCTCTAAACATCACATTATTTAACCTGTAGGTTTTAACCCCGTACAGAAATTACCTGCATACGCATTCTAAAACATAGAAAATAAACAAAGCGAGAGCATAACACATAAAACACATATACACAGATATCTTTCCCTGGATCCCAAAACCGGGACTATCAGCTTGATTTTTCATTATGTTCCTTTCAATGTTACAATACATATTTATACATGTCGAAGCATCTTATACCATGGATCGAAAACCATCGCATCCAAAACCATGTGCAAAAATTCATGCACAAAACCATAAGTAGGTCCGCCCAACCTAATATAGGGTCCAAAAACAAAATTTTCTGGGGCACTGTCCTGGACCCCATAGACCGGGGTTACCTGCACCTCTCAAACCCCCTATAACTCCCCCCATTATGCAATCAATGCAACAAAGGGGGTGTTCCGCCCCCCTTCTAACCCCTCGGTTAACTACGTGGGCTAGACATGGAAAGAATATAATACAAACCAACATTCTCTCACTTGTTGTTTTCTTTCCATAGGGGGAAACAAGAGAGCTTAGTCATTTATCTAGCCATGTAATGTCCATTGTTTCCCTACACCAAGGGAACTTCTCAAAGCTCATAAATTTTGTCAATGCATCTGCAGTATTCTTCAAAGTGTCCACTTTTACCAAAAACACATTTTTGTCTTCTATCATATCCCTCACAAAGTGATACTAAACATCAATGCCCTTTGTATTTGAATGATATCTAGGGTTCTTTGCCAAGAAAATTTCACTTTGGTTGTCACAGTATATCCTTATAGCTCCCTGTACTAACCCCATACTTGAACACAATCTCTGCCACCAAACTGCTTCCTTTCTTGCATGAGTGTCTACCACGTATTCCACCTCTATAGTTGATAGTGCCACTATAGATTGTTTCTTACTCATCCAACTGACTGCAACTCCAAATAGGTTAAACACATATCCACTTGTAGATATTCTCTGATCAAGATAGCCAACCCAGTCTGCATCAGCAAAGCCACGAATATCCAATAGTTTGTCCAATCCTGGTCTTCCTTGGTAGCACAAACCATAATCACTAGTGCCACACAAATACTTGAAAACCTGCTTCACTACTATCGAGTGCTCCTTCCCTAATTTTGACATAAACCTACTCAATACTCCCACTGCATGTGCAATGTCTAGTCTAGTACAAACCATCGCATACATTAGGCTACCGACTGCACTTACATATGGAACACAGGACATGTCCTCTTCCTCTTCTTGTGTCTTGGGACACTATTCAGCATATAACTTTACACCTACAAGAATAGGAACCTTCATCGATTTACTATCGTACATATTAAACCTCTACAATATTGTCTCGACAAACTTCCTCAGATTTAACCAGAGATTCCCTTTTTTCCAATCTCTTTTAATTTCCATGCCCAAAATATAGTTTCTGGCTCCAAGATCTTTCATGTCGAATTTGGAGGAAAATTGGGTCTTCAAATCCTGGATAATTTCTTTGTCATTTCCAACCAGCAACATATCATCCACATACAAGACCATAAAAATAACACGATCACCAATTAATTTAAAATACACACAATGATCTGCTTTTCTTCTCGTGAAGCCAAGTCCCCATGTAAATGTATCAAATTTTTTATACCACGTCCTTGGCGACTGTTTTAACCCATATTACCAGTTATTTCTTACCCTTCACCGCAAAGCCTTCAGGTTTCTTCATGTAGATCTCCTCTTCCAGATCCTCGTGAAGAAATGTTGTCGTAACATCCATCTGTTCTACCTCAAAATCAAAAGCAACAACAACAAATAAAAGTAATCTAATAGAAGTTACCTTGGCAACAAGAAAAAAAATATCACCAAAATCAATTTGTGGTGCCTTGGAATAACCTTTTGCTAACAGGCGAGCTTTGTATTTCTCCACCTTTCCTTTTGCATTTGTCTTCTTCTTGAACACGCATTTGCTACCAATGGGTTTCCTTCCAGCTAACAACTCCACCAGATACCAAGCCTCATTTTTGTGCAAAGATTGCATTTGATAAACCATGGCCTCTTTTGAGAGTTTACTATCCTTTGAATCTACTGCTTCCTTCATAGTTCTGTGATCATCACCAGTAATAGATAAAGAAAAATTTGAACAGAGACTTCTTCTCAAAAATCATCAGCAGGGTCCAAGGGTATAAAGTTTCCTTTGAAGATTATGTTTTGCTATAGAATTCTACAAGACTTGCTCAATCTACTCATATAACTTTCTATTTAGCCTCATTTTTCCTCAAAGCCATGGAAGTTGTTGCTGCATTTCTATTTGACACAAAAGAAAAATCAGAAATATCTGTCAATTGCAATTAAATTTCACTTATACAACTACTTAATCTTTTTCGTAATAGGTCAACAACTGCATTTAGTTCCCCAACAGTCAAAAGACTATCATTTTCTTAGTCGTTAGTGGCCCCAAACGTACTCAATGCTGATAGAACTCTCCAAATAGTTGCTCCTGCATTGAACAAGCAAAATGATTATGCTCCCTTGTCACAAATCCTCTTATGTCAAGGAAAAAAATCTTTAGGATTAGTTCTTTCCAACCAACTATAACCATAGCAAAAGATTTTACTTTTAGGTTGTATAAAAATGCTTTTATTCATTCCATTCTTTCAAATTTCCTTGGCGCAGTTGCAATCCTCTTCTTTGAAAGGGAGGAACGTGTTAAGACAAAACAAACAAGAAAAGGCATTGTACCAGGTTCTAATAATTTTTTCTCAAGACCTAAATTTAAGGGACGGGTGAAATGTAATAAAACTCGAGGAGTATTCGATATTAGGTTGCCTTATGTGACTTTGTAATTTCTTGGTTCTCTTGAAGAAAGAAAGTAAACTATTTCACCCAAAGCACCTGCTTCCAAAAGAGAATTGTCAATCTGACTGTCATTTTTTAGAAGATAACATAGGATTCCTACAGACCTTGCCATCTCTTCTTCTTGATTTGCATTTGATATTCTGGCCACCAAATCTTTGATGTGGCTCTCTCCTATATTTCTTGCAAGTTCATATTCTCCCCTGTATTCTCTTAGACAAGAGAGAATCTTCATAAAAAATAGGCAGACATCAAAATTTGGATCCCACGTAAGTGTTATCGGTACTTGGATGACTTCTGAATTTGTCACATGAAACATGACTGTCAAACTCTTAGAGACCAAACTCAAAAGTATCTAAAACAAATAGAGTTTCAAAGAAGGCCTTGCCAAAATTAAGGACTCAAAAATTTCAGAAGGCAATTTCCTCAGCTCATGATGGATTTTCACCCCTCTAGATAATGCTCTGGCTTAATTAGCCAGGGTCTCAACCGCATGCTCTTTCACTCAACTTTCAATGACCCAGAAAAATGAGGCAGAATAGAAGAGATGTTGCATTTTCATCAAGAATGTAAACACAATTTTCCTCCATTCTTGAAAAATATTTAAGAGCAGAAAGAGGAATAGAGGTTGATTCTGGATTATTCTCTGATATCATTCGAAGAATAGGAGGGATGATGCCTCCAATTTCAGTAGCTTTACCACAATTTATGTGCTTTGTTTTGAAAAGTTCATTTTCAAAGAATGATTGTGTTTGCACAGATCCTTGGACAAGCTGGTGGGCCAAGGGATCATAATAATGGTTTTCTTCAATTTCTACGATATTTGCATCCACCCCCGATAAGTTCATTAATAACTCTTTTGAATTTTTGACATGTGGATCGTTGGACATGGAAATCAAAAAAGGAATGGAATTTTCAGTCTTCCAAGTAACTTGACATAGTTCTTTGCAATATCTAGTAGCAATGAAACTACTGGTTTCTTTATCTTAGTTTCATCTGTTATATGGTTCACTATTGTTTCTATCCCTCGGAATAAGCCTATCAATCAGGTATGTTTCCACTGCAATCTGTCTATTGGTCACATCCTTTAACTTAAACCGTCTCATATATGTTGTTCGAATGTTATCTATGTAAGCCTAGACAATTATTGCCTTCTGTAGTGGGCTAGGATGATTTTTCTTTCTCGAGCTCCTTATTTTTCCTACCATTTTCCATGTACAATTAGGGTTTGCAGTAGATCAATAATTCACAAAGACAAGTATCGCCAATATTGGACCAACCATACACAGCTCAATCAACATCATATTGTAAAATATAAATTAATCTAGAGTAGAATATGAATTCGAGTGATGAAAAATGATGCTTTTTGGCAATATTATGTAATCTGAAAACCAACTTACTTCCAATAGCAGTTCGACAACCTATGGAATTCCAAATGTAGAATGTCGAGGTAATTTTCCATCTAAGTTTTCTCAGATCCTTTTCAGTTTATAGGGGAAAGACAATGCTTTTTTCCAGGGAAAATATAGCTTTCAAACTAAGGCAATTCTAACATAGGAAACCATGTAATTCCCCAATGCACATCCTGAAATAAACAACTTAAACAATATAGTGCAAACCTAATGATTCAGTAATCAGTCGATACAATAGTAAATGGATTCAATCATTTAGTTCAGTTCCCCCTGTCCCAACATAACCTTTAAACAAATTAAGATAGAGTTCGACTAACACTAAGCCCTCTTAACTGACACATCTGCACTATTCTATCAAAAGCAACTTTGACCAGAACCGCTATGTTGAATACTAATTTCAACTGCAACACTATTAAACAGTGTATTGTTTTGGAAAACCACCGTCAACTCCTAGCACTACCTTTCAACGAACACTGGTAATTTTCAGATGGCAGCGATGACAGTTATCAACCGCCACGTGTCCTGAGTAGTTTTGGAAAAACCATTTCCCCGGCGCGTAAACTTCAACAGAAAAGGTCGCATGATATCACCAATAGCCATCCGATTAAAGTGGACCAGATCTACAGTTTTGGTAGCGGCAGCATGTTGTTTGTTTACTGCAATGTACATTGAAGTACGCTGATTGAAAAGCCGTATCCAGTTCGCTGACTGTACCTTCGTTCCGGAAATTAATATAACACCATGCTGAAGTAATTAAGGAAATTTACTGTGGTTGGTAGATTTTAGGTGAAGTCTTTAATTTTATTTTTATTCACGGGACATGTAATATGTAATGTTTTTTTTGTTTTGATTTAGTTACATATGCAATGTAATACGCACAACAGTGCGAAGAAGGAGGGAACAGGGCAGCATGGAATCACAATTTTTATTGTGGAGAATATGTAAAATGTAATGTACAGCAGCATGAGTGTAAGGAGTAAAAATTTTACACACAGCAGTGTAAAATTTGAAAGTAGAAACATAGTGTTTCAGCAGTGTTAGTTTTTTGGAGAAACAGAGTAAATTCTTGTTGGAACTAAAGTGTTTTGGGTGTAATCCCTCTGATAGAGGAAGATTTCTTTTATGTAACAGTTCTTTTCTATTAATGAATACAATTTATATTATGGGTGTTAATCTCTGTTCTCTGGAAACAAATTTTTAGTTTCCATGTGTTAAAACAGAGCATTATCCTCTGTTCATTTTGTTTGGAATGATCAGAATTTCCCAACATGGTATCAGAGCTTGTTCGGGATCTTTGAAGGTGTCAAAGAAGCTGAAGGAAGGATTTCTTGCCGCAGCAACTTCTCCAATAGAGTGAAGACTCAGTCAAGAAAGAATCCAAGGTATTTCTCAAGCTAGTTTTTGTGTTACTGTTGAGGACAGTCAGTTATTTTAAATACACAGTCAAGTATTTTGAAGCATAGTTAAGAGTGCAAGAATGGCTGGAGCCAGCACTAGCATGGGTATCTGTAATACTCAGCTCCCATAATTTAATGGAAAAAGCTATGATTATTGGGCAATAACTGTGAAAGCTTTGCTTGCTTCCCAAGACTTATGAGAATTTTTTGAGGATGGTTTTGAAGAACCAGCGGATGAAGATGAGTTTAATAACTTAACTCAGACAGAGAAAGATCTATTGAAGAACTATAAGAAGAAAGATTCTAAAGCCCTCTACTTTTTGTTTCAAGCAGTGCATGAGAGTGTGTTTCCAAGGATAGCGGCAGCCAAGACATCCAAAGAAGCATGGAAAACTCTCAAGATAGCCTATCAAAGCATGGAGAAAGTGAAGACAACAAAACTACAATTGCCGAGGAGAGATTTTCAGAATCTCTGCATGAAGGAGTCAGATAATATTGACTCATTCTTCACACATGTGATTGGTCTGGTCACACAGATAAGGTCTCATGGAGAAATTCTTGAAGAAAGGAGGATTGTGGAGAAACTATTGAGGATCCTACCCTCAAGGTTCGATGTGATTGTCACCACCATAGAGGAGAAAAAGGATCTCACAAACTTCTCATTTGATGAACTACATGCATCACTGATGACACATGAGCAGAGATTGAGTAGAAATGAAAACTCATCTCTAGAGCATGCCTTTAAGACCCATATGTTCTTTGGAAGAGGAAGAGGTCAAGGCAGAGGAAACAAGAGAGAAAGAGGCAGAAGCCAAAACAGAGGTGGAAGAAACAGTCCAGCAAATGCTCAAGGAAGAGGCAGCAATCCAAATCAGAACCAAGGCTAAGGCAGCAACCATAAAGTGGAAAGCATCATGCTCAAGGACAAAGGTATGATAAATCCAATGTCCAATGTCACTATTGTAAAAAATATGGGCATTATGCAAATGAATGTAGGAAGAAGCAGCATGATATGAGTAATAGAACTAGTGCAAATTTCACTAGAGAAAATATCAGCCAAGATAATTTGTTTTTAGCCTGTAATATCGCTGAAGAAAAGAGTGAAGATGTATGGTTCCTGGACTCTGGTTGCAGTAACCATATGACAGGAAACATAGCCCTGTTTTCTATGTTAGATCAGAGTGTGAATTCACAAGTCACACTAGGGACTGATAGTAAAGTTTCCATTATTGGAAAAGGAGAAGTAAAAGTCTTAACAAAGAGAGGTGAAAAGAAAACCACATCAGATGTTTTTTATGTTCCTGGAATGAAATGTAACCTCTTAAGTATTGGATAGCTTATTCAAAAGGGGTACAATGTTTTCTTTGTGGATGATGTATGCACCATCGTGGATAAAACACCCAGCAAATAATGTATTGCTGAAGTGAAGATGACAAGGAATAGGATGTTCCCTTTCAGAATGAAAGCAGATTTAAAAAATAAAGAAGTAATAGTAGTAGTGACACAAGAGGCTTTCCAAAGCAAACCAAAGGATGAAAATTGGTTGTTGGCACTTGAGATTTGGACATCTCAACTTTGGAGGACTTAACTTGTTGAATAGAAAAGGAATGGTAAGAGGATTACCATTGATAGAGAAACCAAACAGCCTTTGTGAAGGTTGTATCTTGGGGAAACAACACAGAGAAAGTTTTCCATATGGGAAAAGCATATGGGAAAAAGCACCCTTAGAGATTGTCCACTCAGATTTATGTGGACCAATGCAAACTCCATCACTTGCAGGCAACCACTATATACTAACATTTATTGATGATTTTACTAGAAAAACTTGGGTTTATTTCCTTAACAACAAAAGTGAAGTGTTTAAAAGATTTTACAATTTCAAAGCACTTGTAGAAAACCAAATTGGGCTGCATATCAAAGTTCTAAGAACTGATAGAGGAGGTGAGTATATCTCCAAATAATTTCTACGTTTTTGTAGAGAAAATGGAATTCATAAGCAGTTTACCACTAGGTACACTCCGCAGCAAAATGGAGTTGCCGAAAGGAAGAATAGGACAATCACGGATATGGCGAGGAGTATGCTAAAGGCAAAGAATTTGCCAAATGATTATTGAGTTGAAGTTGTACACTATGCAGCGTACATTTTAAATAGATGCCCTACAAAAGTAGTTATGAATAGAGTGCCGAAAGAAGCATGGAGTGGGACAAAGCAAGGAGTCACCCACATGAAAGTTTTTGGATGTGTGGCTTATGCACACATTCTAAATCAACTAAGGAAGAAGCTGGATAGCAAAGGGGAGAAATGTATTTTCATTGGATACAGTGAGGAATCCAAAGCTTATAGGTTGTATAACCCATCCACCAAGAAGCTTATTGTGAGTAGAGATGTTCAGTTCATTGAGGATGAAGCTTGGGATGGAAGCATAGAGAAAACAGTTAATGTTAAAAACTCTTTGTCACATGATGAAAATCATGAGAAGATGGCTGAAATGCATCCCCAAACAGCAGCACCAACACAAGGGCAGCAAGGGACACCCTTGAGGAGAAATGAAAGTTCTTCTCCAAGCACATCACAAGGAGGAAATTCAAGTGCTTCTTCAAGCACTTGTACACCAAATGAAAGAGGTAAGAAGTTCAGAAATTTAAGTGACATTTATGAACAAGAGGCAGCAAATGAAGGTATGAACTCTTTGTTTGCTTTATATTGTCATGTTGATGACCCTGTCCATTTCGAAGAGGCAATTAAGGATAGGGAATGGATAGAAGCTACGGATGAGGAGATCAATGCCATAGAAAGAAACAAGACATGGGATTTAGTTGAACTACCGAAAGGAAAGGATGTCATTGGAGTTAAATGGGTCTACAAGACCAAGAGAAATGCTGAAGGCAAAATAGAAAGGCACAAGGCAAGACTGGTTGTCAAAGGATATAAGCAGAACTATGGGAGAGACTATGAGGAAACTTTTGCACCAGTTGCTAGAATGGAAACCATGAGAGCAGCGCTGTCCATAGCAGCACAAAACAAGTGGAAAGTTTACCAAATGGACATGAAGTCAACGTTCCTAAATAGAGTGTTAATGGAAGAGGTTTACATTGAACAACCTCTAGGCTATGAAAAGAAAGGCCAAGAGCACAAAGTGTGCAGATTGAAGAAAGCTCTTCATGGGCTGAAGCAAGCACCAAGAACGTGGTACAGTAGGATAGATTCCTATCTACTGGAAAATGGATTTGAAAAGTGTGAGGGAGAACCCACTCTCTACATCAAAGAAAAGGATGGTAAATTACTAATTGTTGTGCTATATGTTGATGATGTTATTTTCACAAGTAATGATGATTATCTTATTGAAAATTTCAAAACAGTGATGAAAAAAGAATTTGAAATGACTAACATGGGTTTGTTAAGATACTTCTTAGGAATAGAAGTAGAATAAAATGGAAATGAGATTTTTATCTCACAAGTGAAATATGTTAATGAAGTGTTGGAAAGATTTAACATGCAGGAGAGTAAGGCAGCAATCACTCCCACAGTGATGGGATTAAAACTCAGCAAAGACGACAATAATAGGGAATTTGATCCTAGTTTGTACATGAGCATAGTTGGCAGCCTCATGTATTTGACTGCAACTAGGCCGAATATAATGTATGCTATTAGTTTAATTTCCAGATTCATGGAGAGGCCAAAAGAAGCACATTTGCAGGTAGAAAAAAGGATTTTGAGATGATCAGAAAAGCACATCCGGTTATGTTTTTCACATGGGTTCAGGAGCCATTTCATGGGTTTCTAAAAAACATCTTATTGTAGCATTGTCTACAGCAGAAGCAGAATATGTGGCAGCTACAACAGCAGCATGTCAAGCAGTTTGGATGAGAAGGATGTTAAGGAGTTTATGCCAAGAGCAAACAAAAGGAACTGCCATTTTTTTGACAATAGTTGAGCTATTGCATTATCCAATAATGTTGTGTTTCATAAGAGAACGAAACACATTGACACAAAGTTTCATTACATCAGGGAATTGGTAAACAATGGAGAAATTGTTTTAAAACACTACAGAACTCAGGATCAGGTTGTAGATATTCTGACCAAACCATTGGGGCAGAAAAGTTTTGAGTTTTTGAGGAAATGTCTGGGTATGACTGATAATCCAGCAGTTGAAATTAAAGGGGAGTGTTGAAATACAAATTTCAACTATAACACTATTAAATAGCGTATTGTTTTGGAAAACTGTCGTCAGCTCCCCGCACCGCCTTTCAACGAACACCGGTAATTTTCGGAGGGCAGCGATCACAGTTATCAGCTGCCACGTGTCCTGAGTAGTTTTGGAAAAACCATTTCCCCGGCGCGTAAACTTCAGCAGAAAAGGCCGCGCGATATTACCAACAATCGTCCGATTAAAGTGGACTAGATCTACAGTTTTGGTAGCGGCAACATGTTGTTTGTTTACTGCAATGTACATTGAAGTACGCTGATTGAAAAGCCGTATCCAGTTCGCTGATTGTACCTTCGTTCCGGAAATTAATATAGCACCATGTTGAAGTAATTAAGGAAATTTACTGTGGTTGGTAGATTTTAGGTGAAGTCTTTAATTTTATTTTTATTCACGGGACATGTAATATGTAATTTCTTTTTTCTGTTTTTGTTACATATGAAATGTAATACGCACAACAGTGCGAAGAAGGAGGGAACAGGGCAGCGTGGAATCACAATTTTTATTGTGGAGAATATGTAAAATGTAATGTGCAGCAGCGTGAGTGTAAGGAGTAAAAATTTTACACACAGCAGTGTAAAATTTGAAAGCAGAAACAGAGTGTTTCAGCAGTGTTAGTTTTTGGAGAAACAGAGTAAATTCTTGTTGGAACTGAAGCGTTCTGGTTGTAATCCCTCTGATAGAGGAAGATTTCTTTTATGTAACAGTTGTTTTCTATTAATGAATACAAGTTATTTAATGGGTGTGAATCTCTGTTCTCTGGAAACAAATTTTTAGCTTCCCTGTGTTAAAAAAGAGCATTATTCTCTCTTCATTTTGTTTGGAATTATCAGAAATTCCGAACACGCTACAGGTAACAGTCAAGAAGAGGACGTGATCTGTCACATCTAAATGAGCATCCCCTTTATGCAAAAATTCTCCATAGGACATGCAACACTCGTGAATATTTAGTCTAACTTGTAGGATGGTATCATGGTTCTGTTCAAACTCCGTCATAATGTTTCGGCTGAAGATTATGTCCTGCTATAGAATTCAACAAGACTTGCTTGATCTACTCGTATGACTCTCTATTTAGCTTCGATTTGCCTCAAATATTTATCACGATCTCTTTCCAGTCAATTTTCATAAGTATTCAATCAATAATAGTTACGCTCTACATGTGAATTCTTTTTTTGTGGCCGCATATGTCTTCAAATTTTCTCCAATGGTCTAAAGTACCAAGGCGACTTCCTTAGGGATGAAATTCGTTGAAATCTCGACCTTAAACAATTTTTCTCTTTTTTAAATTCTCCCTTTGTTCTATCGTAGGAATAACTGCTCTACATGTGATTTTATTTTTTTTGTGGCCGCAGATGTCTTCCAATTTTCTCAAAAATTTCAACCCAATGGCCTCAAGTACCAAGGTGACTTCCTTAGGGATGAAATTCACTCAAATATCAACCTTAGACAAATTCTCTCTTTCCCAAAGTTTCCCTTTGTTCTGTCGTAGGAATCCCGATCTCTAGATGACTATGTCCTACTTCACAAATTGAGGGATCCACTCCTGTTACTTTAGACATAATAGCAGGGCCAAAAACTAGGTCGATCTACCTAGGGTTTCCATAGAGGATTTTTGTTCATTCATATGCACGATTTTCTGATGGCCAGAAAAAATAAACAAGAGAACACTTCGTTACCACCAGATGGTCGTTCTATGCCAGAATAAAGACAGAATTTAGTTGTCCCATAGGAATTGATATTCCTGTGCCAAAGCTGACATTAACAAACAACAAAATTTCACTATCATTTTAGATGATTTCTTGTTCCAGAATAGAGTGAAGAAAGATAGAAAATGTGTCAACTAGGGTGGAATCCTTCACCTAAAGGGGTCTTTGTTGGGAAAAATACTAAGGGAATGAATACGTGTTTTAAACTCACTTTAAAATTTTCATTTCATATTCTGATTTCCATAAGCTATTGTCATTCATGCAACCAAAGTATGTACTCAAACTTAGTAAAGAAAAAGATTGTATATCTAGTCAAATAAAGTTGTATATATTTGTATTTAATTAAATAGTAACAATGAGCAGTAAAACACATATAGATCATGAACACACAAGAAACATATTAAGACACCTGAACACCAAGATTTTAAGTGGAAACCCAGTGTGGGGGAAAACCGCCATTGTCCTCATCTTTGACTTCTTTCTTATTATATAAAGAAAATATTCTTACAATCTTGTATTGGCCCAGAATCATTTCAATACATAGTCACCCACCTGGAGAAGGCTACAGGTTCTCCAACGCTCACTCGAAGAGAGATCCAACCCCCTAATATCACTTAGGGTCTCCTAATGGAATGGAGCACCTACACCCTGCACAAATTCTCCAGCGACTACTAGAAGGAAGCTTCGACTCCCTCACTGAAACCTCCAACCCTCAACACCTCTTGTGGACCACATTTTATAATATTTCAGATTGGATCGACTTGACTCAGAACATCAAACTTGTAGGCCACCTTTCATCATATTTTTTAGCCTAAACCCACTTCCATCTTTAAATTCAAACCAAGTAATAATTTTGAAAACAAATACTTAAACAACACTATAACATCATCAAACGAGTCACTAAATCTAAACCATATATTGTAACCAACTAAAACCAATCATAACTAGATCATAGAAATGCACAAACATCAAACCATGCACTATTCATCATCACATAAACATAGTGTTGTCAGTGCAAAACATTAGAATGTATAGGCTATTGCTTTGAATCATACCCGCATATGTACGTAGTTCCCATGAAGAATATCTGTATATAGATCTCCAATCACTTGCTACTGATATTTCTGACAAGATGAATCACTAGGTGAGTCACTAAATACTAAATCACAATAGATACATCAATATTAGCTAACTAAAAACCAAATCATAATGTTGCACGATCACAGATCAATATACCAAGTCTCAATAAACAGTTTCAAACACAGATTATCATGATAGAGACATCATCGACAGACAATAGCAAACATAACATAATTGATCAAATATCATCAAGAACTCATGCTACAAAACCCTAACATATGTACTTGAATTTCAAAAAGTGTATCAGCGTATGTATGAGCTTCCCATTCACGAGACCCATGTATATATCTGCACAATCTGTTAAAAAAACAAAAAAAAAAACAAAAAAAAAAATCCAAACAAACAAACAAACAAACAAACAAACAAACAAACAAACTCCCCAAAATATACACGCGACTACCTAGAAGAAAATCTGCATATGTATGCGACTAACCTGAGTAAAACTAGCATAGAGATCTGAAATCATTGAATTATACTTCCGTTGCACAACACAACATATGTCAAACCCAAATGTCGACATACACACTATTACCATCACACATCATTATACCATTAGCATAGATATATCAAACCATAAAAATATTAAGAAATATGTATTCATTTGAGATCTATGAGATCTTATCCATCTCCATGATCCCTCATGCACACCTATCTCAGATCAAATTATTTATAAAAATCCATCACTTGCACACATAACACTTTGAACTCCATCTCCTTATATAGCATTATCCTCACCCAATACATTAGGTCGATCCCTTAGTAATTCTCTCCATAGCCGCGGCGGAGCCCTGGTGGTTCATATCTGAAGCTCCCAACCTTGTCTTTCACTCCATCAATAATTTCCCACTTCGTTTCTTCTTTTCATTCAAAGATTCTTTTCCTCTTTTCTTATTTGTTTCTTCTTCTATTTTTATCCGAGATTTCATTCGTAAACTAGAGTAAAATAACAGAGCTCAAACTTTTGGATGACAAGGTGAGTCTCAAGGACTTGCTTCCAATCATGCTAGAAATTCGCTATAAATTGTGGCTTTGTGACATAGTCTTTGTCCTTCATGACTGTTAACACATTGCTAATCTCCACTTCTCCAGGAGTAAGAACAATTTTCTTAAAATTGTGAAGCATCCTGACTCCATGAGATTGGTAAGGGGGACCGGAAATTACTACGTTATGCTCCAACGTTTCCCACTTTACCTTTTCCTTGACAACCATTTTCAATGCAGATTTTGCTAATGGAGGTTTTGCACTAATGGTTTTGGTGGAAATTCCCAAATATTATGTGTTATATCATGTCGATAATGATAATAAAAAAACCAATATAGTCACATTGTAGACAGAGAGGAAAATTCATTGATGGATTGTGAGGGATGGCATTGCACAGTTGGATGTGACAAGTTTGGAATGGATTGGATTAGAAATAACACTCAGCACTAGAAATCATGTTGAATTGGAAACATTGTGTTGGCGAAGGAAAAATATAAAATTCTCATATATATAAGTTTGTATCTTATTGTTTATTGTTGTGAACATACCAATTTATGAATAACAATTGTTGCTTTATTATATTGCAGGTTGTGTATGAGATAACACATACTAATGTAAAGATTGAATTGAGACCAAACACAAAAGATAATCCCACGGGGGCTTCACTCAATGAACCTCTGATATATCATGTGTGTTCATTGCATATTAACCAATGCTCTTAATTTGTCTACATATTGGAGAATACCTCCAAACATCACGTTATTTAACCTGTAGGTTTTAATCCCATACAGAAATTACCTGCATACGAATTCTAAAACACATAAAATAAACAATGCGAGAGCGTAACACATAAAACACATATACACAGATATTTTCCCATGGATCCCAAAACCGGGACTACCAGCTTGATTTTTCATTATGTTCCTTTCAATGTTACAATACATATTTATATATGACGAAGCATCTTATACCATGGACCAAAAACCATCGAGTCCAAAACCATGTGCAAAAAATCATGCACAAAACCATAAGTAGGTCCACCCAACCTAATATAGGGTCCAAAAACAAAAATTTCTGGGGCGTTGTCCCGGACCCCATAGAGTGGGGTTACCTGCACCTCTCAAACCCCATATGACTCCCCCCATTACGCAATCAATGCAACAAAGGGGGTGCTCCACCCCCCTTCTAACCCCTCGGTTAACTATATGGGCTAGATGTGGAAAGAATATAATACAAACCAACATTCTCTCACTTGTTGTTTTCTTTCCATAGGGGGCAACAAGAGAGCTTAGTCATTTATCCAACCCTGCAATGCCCATTGTTTCCCTACACCAAGTGAACTTCTCAGAGCTCACAGATTTTTTCAATGCATCTGTAGTATTGTTCAAAGTGTCCACCTTTACCAAAAACACATTTTTGTCTTCTATCATATCCCTCACAAAGTGATACTAAACATCAATGTGCTTTGTATTTGAATGATATGCATGGTTCTTTGCCAATAAAATTTCAATTTGGTTGTCACATTATATCCTTATAGCTCCCTGTACTAACCCCATACTTGAACACAATCTCTGCCACCAAACTGCTTCCTTGCTTGCATGAGTGGCTGCCATGTATTCCACCTCTGTAGTTGATAGTGCCACTACAGATTGTTTCTTACTCATCCAACTGACTGCAACTCCAAATAGGTTAAACACATATCCACTTGTAGATCTTCTCTGATCGAAATAGCCAGCCCAGTCTGCATCAGCAAAGCCATGAATATCCAATAGTTTGTCCAATCTTGGTCTTCCTTGGTAGCACAAACCATAATCACTAGTGCCACACAAATAATTGAAAACCCGCTTCACTGCTATCCAGTGCTCCTTCCCTAGTTTTGACATAAAGCTACTCAATACTTCCACTGCATGTGCAATGTCTGGTCTAGTACAAACCATTGCATACATTAGGCTATCGACTGCACTTACATCTGGAACACGGGACATGTCCTCTTACTCTTCTTGTGTCTTGGGACACTATTCAACATATAACTTTACACCTACAGGAATAGTAACCATCACCAATTTACTATCGTACATATTAAACCTGTGCAATATTGTCTCGACAAACTTCCTCAGGTTTAAGCAGATCTTCCTCTTTATACGATCTCTTTTAATTTCCATGCCCAAAATATAGTTTGCAGCACCAAGATCTTTCATGTCAAATTTGGAGGAAAAATGGGTCTTCAAATCTTGGATAATTTCTTTGTCATTTCCAACCAGCAACATATCATCCACATACAAGACCATAAAAATAACACGGTCACCAATTAATTTAAAATACACACAATGATCTGCTTTTCTTCTCGTGAAGCCAAGTCCCCATATAAATGTATCAAATTTCTGATACCACATCCTTGGCAACTGTTTTAACCCATATAGAGACTTCTTTAACTTGCATACTAGTTATTTCTTACCCTTCACCACAAAGCCTTCAGGTTTATTCATGTAGATCTCCTCTTTGAGATCCTCGTGAAGAAATGTTGTCGTAACATCCATATGTTCTACTTCAAAATCAAAAGAAACAACAACAAATAAAAGTAATCTAATAGAAGTTACCTTGGCAACAGGACAAAAAATATCACCAAAATCAATTTGCGGCGCCTCGGAATAACCTTTTGCTAACAACCGAGATTTTTATTTCTCCTCCTTTCCTTTTGCATTTTTCTTCTTCTTGAACACGCATTTGCTACCAATGGGTTTCCTTCTAGCTAACAACTCCACTAGATCCCAAGCCTCATATTTGTGCAAAGATGCCATTTCATAAACCATGGCCTCTTTTGGGAGTTTACTATCCTCTGAATCTACTGCTTCCTTCATAGTTCTGTGATCATCATCAGTAATAGATAAAGCAAAATTTGAACATAAAGCAGATGGACTATACCTTTATGGTTGCCTTCTTTCTTGAACTGGTCTTCTCAAACCCGAAGTTTGTGGCTCTTCATCTTTTGATTCCTCCGCTACTGTAGAGTCTGATTCTTCCTCAGTTAGCTCAAAGTCTATCTTCTCAGGTTCCTTTGGTTGGACTTCATGTTTAATAACATCTTTCACCTCTTTGAACACCACATATTGGTTGTACACAACCTTCCTTGTTACTAGGTTCCAAAGCTTATAACCCTTTATACCATCCTTATACCCAATAAAGATGCACTTTTCAGATTTATTATCCAACTTGATTTTTTTCTCCTTTGGAACATGTACATATGCATCACATCCAAATACCTTTAGACGTGAAAGAGAGGGTTTCTTATGACTCCATGTCTCTTGTGGAGTCTTATCCTCCAACACTGATGAAGGTGATCTATTGACCAGGTAACATGTTGTCTCCACCGCCTCTGCCCAGAATTATTGTTCTAACCCGTTACCACTGAGCATACTTCTTTCCCTTTCCATCAACGTCTTGTTCATTCTTTCTACAACTCCATTTTTCTGAGGTGTGTATGGAGTATTCCTCTGCCATTCTATACTACACTTCTTACAGAATTCCTCAAATTCCTTACTGCAAAACTCTCCACCGTTATTTGTCCTCAACACCTTTATCCTCTTCTTTGTCTGGTTCTCCACCAGAGCCTTAAATTCTTTAAACCTCTCAAAGACTTCAGATTTCTTCTTAAGGAAATATACCCATGTATTCCTTGAGAAGTCATCTATAAATGATACATAGTACACAAACTTACCCAGTGATGGAATCTTCATAGCTCCAAACACATCACTGTGCACAAGCTCTAATATATTTTTTGCCCTCTTACCACCAAAGGGGAAACTCACCTGATTCTGCTTCCCATATACACAATTTTCACAGAAATCAAAATACAGAGAGCTATTACTCATACCTTATACCATACCTTTACCATGAAGTATTTGAAGTCCCTTATCTCCAATATGTCAAATCCTTTGATGCCACAGCATGGTCTCCTCTCCAGAGACCCCTAGATTTTCTACTCCACTTTCAGGAACCACAGAAACTGTTGCACCCATCAACAACAGTGCTACCTTGTAACTTGTACAGAGTTCCAATCCGAACTCCCCACATCAATACCAGTGCTCCCCGAACCATCTTGTAGGTATCCTTCTCGAACACTAATTTTACACCTGCATCATCTAGCACGCTTATAGAAATTAGATTTCCAGCCAATGCAGGAATATGGAGAACACCTGGAAGTGTTCTAACCCTTCCAACTTGCAACTTCAAATTTACTTTTTCGTGACCAGTTATTCTAGCTTTCCTATCATCCCCTCAGAAGACATCACCACCATCATATTTCTCATACTCGCAGAACCACTCTCTATCGGGAGTGAAGTGAAAGGATGCACCTAACTCAATCAACCATGCTTCATGATCTACATGTGTACTTGAAGAATCCAAGTACACGTCCCCACCTTCATCTGAGGTGGTTTTTGTCTCTGCAGAAGGAGCATCATCAGATCCCCTTCCTTTATCAAGAGCTTTAGATTTACAGTACCTTTTGTAGTGTCCTTCCTTTCCACATTTTCAGCACACCACCTTTACAGGTTTTCCTGGAGATTTAGATCTACCTCTAGATTTAGATCTCCCACTCGATGAGTTATTTTTGTTTCTATTCTGGGACCATCCTCATACAGACAAGGCATCACCATTCTGGCTCTCCATATTTTTCCGTCTCATCTCCTCCATCAACAAGGATGAAACTATTTCATCAAACTACAAGATAGTTGCATTACTACCTATTGCAATAACCAGACTATCCCATGGATTTGGTAGAGAACGCAACAGACTAATGCACTTATCTTCATCTAAAATTTTAATATCAACAGATAATAAATGACTTACAATAGTATTAAATGCGTTCACATGTTCTATCATCGAGTCTCCATCTTTCATCCTCAGGTTATATAGCCTTTTCCATAGGAACAGTTTATTCACCAGAGACTTAGATTAGTAGAAAGTCCATAACTTGTCCCAGAAAGCCTTTTCTATAGCTTCCCCTCATACATTTAGAAATACTGAATCCTAGACACACAATCGTATTGTGCTCTTAGCCTTCCTATCCAACTTCTTCCATTCTTCATCGGACACTCTTGTTGGTTTAGTACCCAGGTCTACCGCGGTCCACTTATCTTTATCCACCAACAAATCCTCCATCTTGAGTTTCCATAACTTAAAACTTTGACCATTAAATTTCTCGATCACTATATTTCCACTACTCGCCATCTTCTTTCACCACTAGAATCGATCCCATAGATCTCCCAATGAACAGGGCTATCACAGGCCCGAGCGAAACCCCTCAGCAACAAAGGCATCCCCTGAAGCCAAAACAGCTCCAATACCAAATTTAGGTTTTAACCCCGTATAGAAATTACCTGCATATGAATTCTAAAACACAGAAAATAAACAATGCGAGAGCATAACACATAAAACACATATACATGGAGATTTCCCCTGGATCCCAAAACCGGGACTACCAGCTTGATTTTTCATTATGTTCCTTTCAATGTTACAATACATATTTATACATGCCGAAGCATCCAATACCATGGACTGAAAACCATCGCATCCAAAACCATGTGCGAAAAATCATGCACAAAACCATAGATAGGTCCGCCAAACCTAATATAGGGTCCCAAAAAAAAATTCTAGGGCACTGCCCTGCACCCCTCAAACTCCCTGTGACTCCCCCACTATGTAATCGACGCAACGAAGGGGGGTTCCACCCCCCTTCTAACCCCCCGGTTAACTACGTGGGCTAGACTTAGAAAGAATATAAAACAACACAACATAACCCCCTGCCAATATGAACCCAATACAGCTTCCTAATTTAAAAACCCCTACTTTCTCTAGATATTATAGGTATCCATTTTTCCATTAACATTTTTTATACCCCTTTATATATTTTCATTACATTTGAGCTCAATTTTTATACCTGCGAATATAAAAATACTTTACCCCCTATTATATGTTCAATATATTATGTCATTTTTCATCAATATATATTCCCCAATATGAATGCACATGGCAACGTATTTCTCCCCCATGGAAGCCCTCGTGGATAATCCACACAAGAGGAAAACCTCATATTCTTTCTAGGCTCATAAATCTAGAGCTGTTTTTGGAATTTGCATTGATTCGGTTAAACTGAAAGCACACATTTTCAAATCACACGAGGATATTCTACACTAATGTTTTCCTCAATCTAATACTAACAATTTTATATTCCTTTTTGTATAATTTAATTTCTATGGAGTGGGTATATATTGGAAAGAGAAACTCTCTTATTTTAATTTGATTTTCCAATATTTATTCTTATTTTAAAGTTTATTTCAAGTTTCAGCTATAACTAAGCTCTACCAAGTTATTCCCGAGCCCAAGTCACCTGATTTTGATAGTGATATGTAAAACGTTTGAGAATGATGTAATTAGGCCTCATGTACTTACTTCACATGAGTATGAATAATGATAATCCACCTTTTAGTAATTACATTAATATACTAGTCCTTTAGTCTAGTTATATTATATGACTAGTTATATTGTTTGGTGTACATAACATTGCTACACATGTTTCCACAATTTTATTGCCATATGTGTTGTTGACTATAATTATTATATTCTTGGTGGGTTACTTCTAAATGAATAATTTCTTGGGGAAGGCATCCCCATCTCCTTTTAATTTCATGGTTTAAAAATATCATGCATACAAAAAGACACAATGAATTGTGTTGGGTGTTATTTTTAAGGTTATCGGAAATCTGAAAGATGATGAAATAAAGTCTTAAGAATGAAAACAAAAGGATTATTTTAGGAGGTCAGTAAAAATTGCAAGGCTACATAACAACAAGAATGAGTTTTAAATATGTGCAAGGATTAGTTTTGTCAGTTGATGTCATTGTTTTGAGGGCATTTTTAGAAACATGGTGCACTATGGACGTCCTCATTTTGATTCATAGAAGATCGGGCCAACTCTATGTTGTTGCTTGACTTACATTGCGAACCGTCCTCGGAATGGGGAGAAATGACCAAGGGTCTCCTATGGAGTTATTTCTAAGAACAAATTATTTTGAGGGATAATAGGAAACCCCATAGAAGACCATTTCATTACAAAAAACATGTAACTCATTTTTGGAATCTATGAAATATAGTCACATGCATAGACAATCTTAGATTGATGAGTCTAAAATTTAGATTTCTAAGATAAAACTTTAGCTTGGTCCTTACACATGATAATTGGAGTATTATAACTGAGCCTGTATTATTTTGGGTTGGAATATGCATTCCAAGATTTTTTAGGACAAGCTAGACAAACTGGGAACAACCAGTTTTAGGAATCAATCACATCCCCGAGTTCCCCCCACCATAAGTAATTTGTAAGGACACAATTTTTTCAGAAAGATAAATTATAAGGTTGGTGAGAAGAGATTGAGTTTTCTATGGTTGCCTCTTCTTGCAATTGAGGATGGCAAACAAAATCTTGCAAAGCTATCAGATTCCAATTGTAGGATGACGTTGTGCATACTACAATATTGTTCGCACATATGCATTCGTCTTTCAGTTCACTGATTTTTTGTATTTTTCTGTTTTGATTTGTATTTTACTTAGATAGCGGAGAAATAAAGTTGTTAATCTTTTGTATGCTTTTACAATGTTTTGAATTGTTGAATTGGTTTTCAGTATTAAGCGCATCTTTGATTTTTGCTCCAAATGGTGCAAGTAACACTTTCATTGTCAATGCTACTCTTTCCTATACTACTACGTTACGACGTTTCCTTTGCAACATTTGATACAATTGCTAGTATTATGAAATTCATAAAATTAAGAAGTTAAATAGTTGTAATTTGGTTATAAAAAATAATTAATAATATATTTTACTGAAAACATAAAATTATATATAAAAAAAAATAATCACAATTTATATAATAAAATTGGTTTAATTTTCATGGTGTCTATAAGCCCATTAGATAAGTTACCATGGGATAGGGTGTTTTAGCTAATTAAACTACTGTTATGAAAAAGAAAACTGAATCTTAAACTAGTGTTATGAGGAAGGAGACTCAATCTTATGTAATAGAAAAATGAATAAGTTTTGCATTAAAAAAAAGAATGCCACATGTTATCATTTATTCCAATATCTTTTCCGATTTATTTCCTCTATAATGATGAATGGATCATAACTTTGCCACACGTGTAATAAAAGTTAATCATCACAAAGATGCGGAGTGTAATTATTATAAATAACATATATGTGGTGTAATGCTTATAAATACCATATTAAATATTTTGAAGATAATAGGCAAAGAATAATATTGTGAAATAACTATAAGTTTGCAAGTGAGTAACACATTTAATAGGTTCCATAAACTTCTAGTCACATCTCATGACCTATGTAATAAAGATTTTTTGGAACTTGAAGAGATGGAGAACATAAAAGGGATGGGAAAAATAGTACATTTGTGAATAAATATAGTTTCTATTTGATAATTTATTATATTTCTACGCACTTTTTAGTCGCATTACATTCCTAATTGAATGTGTCGAAGGAAATTAAAGGAAGGATGTGAAGCTTAGTGTGATAAATATGGAGTTTAAAATCGTAATTCAATTTAAAAGAAAATAAAAAAAAATTGATTTATGTAAAAATTATAGGGTAAAATTAGCTTTATAATAAAGTTTGATAAAATATAAGAAGTTGATATTTAAAAAAGAATTTTTCAAAATTGTTATTTTGTTCAATATTAATAAATATATTTATCTTTTATGTGGTTCACAGACTTCACTTCAGATATCTGTGATTTCTATTTGTATTAGGAAGATCCATGTGAAGGAATCACTTCCTCCACCACGAAGCGTGACTTTGAGAGTGTCATGAGAATTGAACACGACCTCTCAATAGAAAATAAGCTTTAACGATGAGGACTCTACCAATTAAACTAACCCTTGAGATTTTTCAATATTAATCAAATACATGATGATTTATGTCATTTTTTTTTTTAGAATAATCGACTACTTTGTAATATCATGTTTTTTTCCTTAAATCCTTTTAGATATAGATATTGAAATTTGGAAAAAGAAATTAATAACATAATTGAAATTCATAACATAAACTATAAGGTAATAATAATGTATATTATATTTAAGTTAATTGAAAAAAAAAACAATGTTTATTTTATTTTTCAAATTTATAAATAATAACAATGAAATATACAAATAAATAATATATTATTTGTTGTAAATTAATGTGAGTTTTCGACCAAAATTATTTCATTTAATTTTTAGTTTATATATATATATATATATATATATATATATATAGATAGATAGATAGATAGATAGATAGATAGATAGATAGATAGATAGATAGATGAGATTGGGTACCAAAATAATAAGAAATAAACCTAAGTTTTCTAGTTGAAATTGTATATATATAAAGTAGGAATCATCACCCTTAATCAAGTTTCTGAAATTCATCCTCCTTTGGGCCCTTAAAATTGTATGTCCTCCAGTGACTTTCAATTTGAAGGGGAAGCAACAAATGCCTAGGACCAATACATCCGAGCTCTAAAATTCTCCAATATCGGTCTCTCAGACTCAAATGATCAATTAATTTAGTCCCCCAACCAAAATGGAAGGCATTCTCCAAATTTCGGTTATCTATCTCAATTTCATGGCCAAACAAATCCTCCAAAATATATTATGGAAACTTAGTTGTACCCCAAAAGCTATGTTACTCAAGTGGTTAAGGGGAAAAAATTCCTAACTGCGATATTCTCCAAAGAAAATCCTTTCAAGTTCCTAGTATTTTCCCCATGTGTTGGAAGGATTCAAAGTCTATTTCCCACCTATTCATTACTTTCCCATTTACTCATGAGGTATGGGTTCACATCAAAATGTTTTACAATTTATCTATTAGTTGGGGGGTAGAGGATATAAACCACTATTTATAATGATGGATATCTCACCAACTACCATAAAATATTAAGAATATTCATTTGTAAATATATTCGGAAATATGGTTCGAAAGAAATAGAATAAATTCTGAAACTAGGATCCCAAACTCCACTAAAGTATCCTCTTTTAGCTTGTCCATTACTTCTTCATTTCCTTGGTCTTCCAGAAATGGCTCTACATCTTCTCCAAATTCATAGGATATCTAAAATGATATACCATGATCCTTTTTTATGGTGCAATGCAAGGCTCCCCTTCTAAGGCGTAGGGGGGATACCTTACATTGTTTCTTAT
This sequence comes from Pinus tabuliformis, assembly GCA_031772625.1. NCBI lineage: Eukaryota > Viridiplantae > Streptophyta > Pinopsida > Pinales > Pinaceae > Pinus > Pinus tabuliformis. The sequence goes on from CM062819.1 coordinate 217,058,293, forward strand.
TTTTAACAAACATTGGGCATGCATCAAACAACTATGTTGAACTCTTTTATCTTTATATTATTCCTATTTTGGCACAAACCCATGATTTTTCATCAATTCACATATATGGAGACTCTCAAGTTGTCATCAAGTGGATGAAAGGAACAATACATATCAAAATATGTTCATTACTTCCTTTTTTTTCTAAATCTCATATCTATAAGAACAAGAATTAGGAGGAAGACAGGTTATCCAAAAATGGATTAGATTTAGACTGAGGATCATGCACGACCCTTGAAATTAAAAAAGGCCATTGGACACAATTTATTTTTGGCCCTTGGGATTGACTGATTGTTATGATGTGCCAACATATCCCATATATGTTAGAAAATGTATTGGGATATGATCATGCCTAATGGTCGATATAGTGAAGCAATCACTGTTTTTTGTGTTAATTTTCCAGTTTTGTGACAAATTCCAAGCATGGGATGAGATTCCTCTTTTTGAGAGGACCAATTTTGACTACTGAAGTGCTCAATTTGGACAAGGGAAAGTGTATTTTTGAATTAAAGCTCACATGTCCACATTTGACCAGGTGAGCCTTAAAGCAAATTGGACACCCGTGGAAGGCTATAAATACAAGTAACCTAAAGCTCATTTGGACATTATTGTGGACTATTCTTTTATTCTCTTCTTTGGTTTAGCTTGCAGAGGTCTAAGGAAAGTTATCAGAGATTGGATGGCATGGATTCGAAATTACAGGGTTTAAAGCTTGCTTCTCTGTTTTTAGAATTTTGGGTCACCACCAAAGACATGTCATGGAGAAATTTTGAATACAATCATAGGCACATCATGGAGAAATTATGACTGCATTGTTTTAGTTGCATGCATGGCACATCTTCCCTACGACTAAAACCAAAAGATTGATTTTTTTAGTTGATCAAAGATTTCACTAGTTGATCGCAGAGTTTGGCAGTTGACCTCAGTCAGTAATAGTTGATCATAGGCTTCTAAATTAGGGTTTTGGATTATTGGCATGGTTGGGTTCATGTCATGGATATTACGTAGTTGATTTTTTTAAATAGGTTTATGATGCAAGATATGGATCATTGTACTCTATCTTTTTTGAATCATTCAATGACAATCTAATAAGAAGAATAATTTGGAAGGTTTTTCCCCAGAGTGGGTTTTTCCTTAGTCTCCGACCAATTCTGTTGTCTCTATGTGTGAACGATTTTTTCTATTGTTCTTTTAGGTTCCGCTGCATTGATGATGATATTGTTCTTTCTACATAGTTGCATATGTTGTTGAGTAATGATGTAAATTTTAATAATTATATGATGTTATTGGGTGAATTTAAATATTGAAATAATGAAATGAAATTATCAAACTAAAGAAAAATATAGCCCTAAGAGAAATTAACATGGTATCAAAGTTGGGCTGAAGAAAAGTCACTGAAGATCACCCCTATGAAGACACCACTAATGGAACTAAAAGAATATGCTGGAGACCTAAAATAATGTTAGGGTTTGAAGGTAACCCTGTGTTATTTGTGCATTAGGGTTTTATGGGTATTATGAACTTAGGGGTTGGAAGAAACCCTGGTTTCGGGTAAATATTTGACATATGCAATCTAGAAAACTTAGCATGATCAATGTAAAGATGTTCAAGCACTTGTGACAGATTTGATGAAGCCCTAGATGGGATAGTCTCAATTAGGACTTGGTTATTGATGACATTGATGAATATCTTGAAAGAAATAATGTTATGTGGATGATGGATAGTCATGTCCCTTGAAGGTTGGTTTAAGAGAGAGATGATCACCTCCCATTGAAGATAAGTACTTCCTCAATTTATGTTACTCCTTTATGTATGTACTTTTGTTTATATCATTGATCATACTTCCTTCATGTGTATTTGAGTATTTGGATACCTCTAACCCCTTGATGAGATGTGATAAGCGGATCCTTCTTGAGGATCATCTAAGATGTAGAAAAACATGGCTAGTGTAGGAAGAGAAGAGATAGAGTTGGAAAAAAAAGATATATATATATATATATATCTATATATATATATATATATATATATATATATATATATATATATATATATATATATATATATATATATAAGGAAGGAAAGGAGGCATTTGATGAAAAATATGACAAATTTCTCCAGCTTCCATTATCAAGGTGCATAGGTATATGAATACTAAAAGGTATATATGATACATTGTTACAATGTTATGTTTCAGTTGCAACATTGGATGACTAAGTGAGCCCTAAGGTATGATGAATATCACCTTCACAAATGGCTCATGTAGGCATATGAAAGTAAGTTTGATTCATGGTACTTATGATGAGATGGTGCACTTGCGATTAGACAAGTATCTTACGTTCTATTAAGTCATGGTTAATCTACATAGCAACATTGATTTTTGATATATTGGTATACTTGATATTTGGCTCATGCATGAATATGAAATTAAGTATGATCCATGGTACTTATGATTAAATGGCGCACTTGGTATTGGAAAAATATCTTACATTCTATTAAGTCATGGTAAATCTACATAGAAACATGTATTTATAATATATTTGTATACTTGATACTTGGCAAAGCATCTCACATCTTAGACATGTTGGATATCCTAGATACATTGATATTTATACTATTGACATTATTTGTGGTAATCATGATAACCATGATCATAGAAGTGTAACAATAAGATTATTCATAAAGATATCCTTGTTGACCTTGGCTTAGTAGTTATAACATATGGTAGAATTGAATTCCCTAACTGGATGGATTGAGTTATGTGATAAAGAAGTGATGTTGTGATCATGATTCTTGAAATATACTCCTATTAGCTATTTGACACTAACCTTTGATAAAATATTGATTTCATGATGTGATAATGAAGTAGTTTATGATAACATTATATGAACATGATAAATATACGTTTTTAGAATCTGATATAATTTAATAATCTAATAGTTTTGTTGATGCATGACAATATTATAGACAGGTTGATGTCTTCAATAATGATGACTGAAGTGGCTTCCCATTCACAGGGAGAAGCTCTCCGTAATATCCCTACAACTATTATCATTTGAATTATATGTATATAAGATTATTTATTGTTGAAGTAATATTATTATTTTTGGACATGAATAGACTAAATATATAATGTTCATAGCATGTAATAAGTTCTAGCTTGAGAAGAGAGGGCATCCCTTACTTTAAGCCCCAACTGCATGAAACAAAGCCTAAGAGTGTGGTTGAAGATTTTTAACCACACAGAAGAAATCCTGTGGGTGCAGTTATGCTTGTAGGTCACAAATTTGAAGCTTTACACATAAATTAAGAATGCACTAGTAGTATGACAGTCCTACAGATATGGGGAAAACATTAAAATGTTCTATGAGCAATGAAGTATGAATATTTGGCTGTGAATGTGTTGACTAAACTTGTGTTTGTAGGTGACGGAATATGTATATCAATATGTCATTATGGTTTAACCATTGAAGCTATTGTATGAAAATATTTGATAAGTGTTGCAAGGGTTTGAGATCTAGTTGATTAGTAGAGATGAGCAATGTTTAGAATTTTGACATTATGCTCGATATGTCATAAATATGCTTTAGAACATTGACGTGATGCTTCACATTTTTTTAGCTTAAGGATTGATTGAATTCATATAGATGACAAATTAGGGTTTTGACTTGATAGTTAATGATTTGACTTGATATTTGATGGTTTTCCTTTATGACAACACTATGTGGGAATTGTGGCTTTCAGTGACTAATATTGATATTCAATAGTGATTTTGTATTGGCATTGTTGTCTTTCACTCATTGGTTGATGTATAATTTTTTTTTATTAAGTATGAATTAATCTCACAATGAAAGTATGGAACTTGTATGACTCATTCTTGGTAGATGCATGAAACTTATATGACTTGTCCTTGATGCATCCATTCATATTTAATGGCAAAAATGATTCATGCTATAATCATAAGGATGGATTGATAAATTTAGATTGGATAATGCTTTGTAAATAAAAGTTTTTTGTAACTTGGTATTTGGATGTGAGCTCCACCTGAAATTTGGTCTAAAAAGTTTGTCACAAAGATATTGGTAAAAACTTTTGTGATTTCGATATTAGTTTTGATCTGGCATTTAAGACTTGATAAGTTGACTTAGTTGATTTGATTGCACAATATTTATTTATGTAAGGTTGATCATACTAGTTTGGTTAAGTGTTATGTTTGCGAAAAGAATTGTATGAGGCAAGTTTTCCAATCCTATTATGTCAACATTGACAATTATATGGTGAAGAAAGGAATATGTGACAATCCAAACCTCTACTTCAAAAATGGTTTGAGGTATGACTTTGATTTTGGTTTTAGATAGAGATGTGATATTCTTGACAAGTAATGAGCCTCTAATGATCAAGGTAAGAGGGAGATGGCATCTAAAGTTCGAAATAAAGAATCATGCATCATGGATTACATTCTCATGTTGGGAAAATAAAGTTTATATTGTGAACCTATCAAAGAAAGTGGAAATGTGAATTCTTGAACACTCTAATTGAATTTCAAGAACTTATGAAGGGATATTGTTGAACCTAACTTCAAAACTGATAGTTGATTGAAGCATTAATGTTTGTGTGAACACCCATTCATATATTCTAAGTCGATTCATAAATTGAGTTTCTGCAAAGCACCCTTAGAATTATTTGCATGGGGCAATCAATTTTTTACTCTCAAAATATTCTTCCTATGTTATGTTACTGTATGAATGTACTGATGTTGTGATAAGATGAGAACATATGGGTGGTGCTTTACTATAATATATTCCATGATATTTTTGGATGATATGTTCGTAGCTTTAAGCACAGTCAATGATGAGTATGATTTTGTTGGCATGGATAGCTATGAGGTAGGTTGAAGAAGCTCTTTAAGAGTTGTTTGGGTAGATTCTTGATATGGCAGGGATAAATTGAAATAATATTAACATGGGATCTGGTTTGTAGAGAAACCTATAATAGCTAAGGTTGAAATCTCCCTATATAATGAGACAGTGTTAGCATATGAGACAAGCTTAGACTTGTCATTGTTGCCTCTATGAGAGGGAGGATGAATAAGGTATCCTTTTATAAAACATATCTTTGTTCTAATATAATATTTTATTTGATGTCATGTATGAATAGGATATTGATGCTATTTGCGAAATGTTGATATGAAAATGATGATACGTTTCTGATCTGCAGAGCTCAATATTGATCAAGAACACTAAGTAATCTCTTCCCCTATGTCTGATCTCCCAGGGTGAGGAATTCATATAGATGTCTCTTGGGGTTGATGGAACTCTCAATAATAGATGTGTGTGATCACTACTCTTGCAATAGGTAGGGTATCTCCCCTATTGTCACCCATATGGTTTTTGTGATCCTTGTTTGTTTTTACAAGTCAGGCTTCTACCCCTATCTTGCTCTATGCAAAGTGCACTGCAATTGTCATCATAACCACAAGAGAGGCTTGTTGGGATTTCCCCTCCTCATTTGCCCAACGGTTTGAGAAGGCTTGGGTGTGTGTGATATTTATGTTTGGTAAGTTGGGCATCTCACCAAATCTTGGATTATGATGTAAATGTTCTACCACATGAATGTTGAGGGTCATTATTGGGAATATCAGGGGGCAATAGGATGGGTTCAGATGTTCTTCCCTATATGCGTTATTGCTCGATATGGGGTAGAATATTGTTTTCTCCCCCATGAGATTCTGGGTTGATATTTACTCCCCAATGTGATTTTGGGTTGATATGTGCTCCCCAATGTGGTTCTAGGTTGAGGCTAAGCTCCCCAAAATGGATTTAGTTTTAGATGAGCTCCCTGATGTTCTTCTAGATTGATCTAGGCTCTCTGATATTGATGTGGGTCATAGATTTCGCTCCCTGCTGATGTTTTCTGGTGGTAGCTTAAGCTGCCCTCCAATATAAAATTCTTCATCATTTAGATTTGATAATTTTCAGCATATGAATAGAGACAATAAAGAGATAAGAAGGAATAACTATAGATGAACCAAGATGAGTAGTGTCAACATTTGATGTCGAGATACTTGAGACAGGATATGATTTGATACTTGTCATAATTACATGATGTAGTTGGAATTTATCCCTAGCTAAGAGGGAGTGTTAATTTCTCAGCTTAGTGACAAATTCCAATCATGGGATGAGATTCCTCTTTTTGGGAGGACTCATTTCAACTATTGAAGTGCTCAATTTGGACAAGGGAAAGTGTATTTTTGAATTAAAGTTGACATGTGAACATTTGAGCTGATTAGCCCTAAAGAAAATTGGACACCCTTGAAAGGTTTTAAATACAACTAATCAAAACATAATTTGGACATTATTATGGAGCATTCTTCTTTTCTCTTCTTTGGTTTGGATCACATAGGTCTGAGGCAAATTTGCGGAGGTTGGTTGGCATAGGTCCAAAATTATAGGGTCTGAAGCTCACATCTATGTTTTTATCATTTTGCGTCTTAGTCGTGGGCATTTCATCGAGAAATTTTAACCACATTCATAGCAATGTCAAGGATAAATTTTGATCGAAGTCTTTTAGCCACATGCATGGCACATCGTCCCTTTGACTATAACCTAAAGGTTGAATTTTTCAGTTAATCAAAGATTTTTCTAGTTAACCACAGACCTTGATAGCTGACATGAGTTAGTAATAGTTGATCACAAGCTTTTGAATTAGGGTTTTGTATTATTGTCATGCTTGGTTTCATCTCATTGATATTGTCTAATTTATTATTCTTGATAGGTTTATGATGAAAGATATGGATCATTGTACACTCTCTTTGTTGAATATGTTAGTGCCTAAATCTACCTCAGGCTGAGAAAGGCATGTCTAGGGTAACATCAAACCACGCTTAACCTGGTAGCTAGCCCTACCAGGTCGGGAGAGGGTTCTCCCCTTATCAATGTCAAAGAAAATATGGCAAGTAAGGCTTGAGATGACTAGTATGAATACTAATTTTAGGCTAGGTATATGCTCAGAGGATTTTTATTGATTTTAATGGTTGGTTGTTGGATCAAATGAGGAAGTCAGCTTTGGGTCCGGGAAATCAACACAGATTTGCAGAGGTTTCTGTGGGGCGAGATAGGTAAGTGTTTTAGCACTTTGAAATGAATGTGATGGTGGGTCTAAAGACTACTGAGGAGTTGGAGAGGGCATGTAAGATTCATGAGTCCTCTTGGAACAGTAGAAAACATTTAGAACTAAATCAAACCCCAAGGCAGAGCACTGAACATCAATGGATTCCACCCTTTAATCTTGCTTCATTTAGTTATGCAGAAAAAGAGAGATGATGGCACATATACACATAAGATAAACTAAATAACAAAAGGTAAAACAATGCTAATTCACATTACCACAAGAATCCCACAAAATGTTGCAAAACCCTGGTCCATTTCCTTACCAAACTGCAGAAGTCATTTACAATAGTGCTCAATGCATCCACAAGAGTCCAACCTTGACAAATGACTAAGAAAGTACAAGATATAGGCATCAAACCACCTATGCTAGTCATCAGGGGTCGAATCGATGAGTCAAGGAGCTATTTCAACAACATCTAAACTAGGAACTACAAAATAGTCAGTGGAACAACTTGCCTCTAAAATTATGGAAATTGATTCATTCATCCTCCAAGCAATTCTAACTGATGTATATACCCCCTCAAGTGATTTTTCATCGTATTTACATCATAGTACAACATATCGCATCATATTACGTCATTAATTGACCAAGAGAGAAGAAAAATTCAAGCTGATAGCAAACTGGGCAAAATTTTGAACAAATAAGCAAAACTAGCAAATTTTCATCCTATGCACAGTGCCATTGATCTTATGCGTAACACTTTTTCCAAGCCAGTTTTGGAAGGCCTCCCGATGTCCAAATCAGGTGCAGAATAGCTCATTGGAAAGATTGGTGAGTCTAATTTCTGGGACAACTTGAATTTTTTGATTTGGAGTCCATTTTCCCCTCCAAAAATGAAATCTCCCAAGACTGCTTCCTGTGTGGCAAAAAAGTGGCAGAGAGGGCACTTTTTGGGTGTTTTTGGCCCTTTTGGAGGTCCAGAACTTGTCAAAATTACTCAGCCATTTTTTAACATGCATAAATTTTCATTATGATTCCAAAAATGTAAAATTTTTGGCAAATGGAGGCCCCCATCGTAGTGCCGGTGGCACTACGAACCTGCTGAAAAAACCTGTGTTGAAAATTTCTATGTGCAGTGCCACTGATTCTCTATGTAGAGCTGCTTTCAGAGCAAGTTTGGGAGGCCTTCCTAGTGTCAAAATTGGGTTCACAATAGCTCGTTAGAAATATTATTGAGTATACTTTCCAAAACAACTTGAATTTTTTAATTTTGAGTTCATTTTCCCTGTCAAAGGTCAAATCTCCCAAGACTGGTCAAAATGTACAAAATGAGGCTGCCTAAATGTAGAGTGATGTTGCAGTCAAATTTTGAAGGTCTTCCTCAACTTCAAAGTGAGCTCATGATATCTCATTGGAAATTTCTTTGTGTTTAGTTATCATTTCACTCATCAAGCAAGTCATTTGGCCAACCAAGCTAGGAGAAATCTTGATTTTTGTAAGGTCACTCTAGAGATGCAACAACTCTCCTAAGGCAACTATATTTTTGACATTTCTATAAAACCATGACACCTGTGTAAAAAGTGAAGGACTTTTTTCTTCCTTGTACTATTGTGGACAAAAATGTCTCTTAGTTTTTCCAAAGTCATTTTTTCTTGCTCAGAAACAACGTTTGAGTAAAACCTATCCCGATGTGTGGAATAGGGGATTTGTCGAAATGAAGTGAAATGAAGGGGATAAGGGGCTTCTAAATTCTTGAGAAAACTTTGGAAAGTATGGAGGGATATTAGGAAGTAAGGGAAAGTAGAATTTCAAATATTGAGTGAGTGGAAGAGGTCCAAAAGGGAAAAACACAGGCCTAGCCTAGAAAATTGTCAAATTGTGGCAACAAGCTAGGGTTTGTGGGAAAATGAGGAATTTGAGGGATATCAATTATGGGAAGTGTTTAATAAGGTACATTAAGGATAGGGGAAGGTGTATGAACACCAGGATACAAGTTTTGTTCATGATTTGACCATCCAAGAGAAATTACCTTCAAAACCCTAGGAGAGGGAAATGAGCCTTACCCAAGTATAACTGAAGCACGGACAAGGTGTAAAATGACCCATTGGAACCTAAAATGATGATGACCACTCTTTGAATGATGGTACACTCAGTTGAATGGTGACATGGACCGACATTTGGAAAACTCTAGAATGAGTGAAAACAAACCCTAGACCTAATATCTAGTGACCAAATTTTACTTGAAGACTCACTAAAATGAAAAAAATTGACTTTGACACCCTAAGACCATTTTGTAAGAGAATTTTTGATCACTGGTGGAAGGCTTCAAATACTGACACCAGTAAAATAATTCAATGTAAATCTGACAAGAAGAAGCATTTGAAAGGTTTTTCCCCTTGAAGCCTCATTTTTAATGACTTCTATTATTCCCTCTTATCACATATGTAGTTAGAGTAAGAAAGAATTTTCACAATTCTCACAAGAATAAAGATACAAAACTATGTTACACCACATGGCTGACCTAATGAGGGTGTCAATGTATACTGAAAATACACCAATTTATAATGAATTTAGATGATAAAATTACGAAAGAACTATTTTTAGTCTACCAATATTGTTCTGGAGTGAATAAATGAACAATGTCATGTTCCCCTATAGTCAACAACTAAATAAGAATTATGCCATTCTAATAGCAGTGCTTACTTCGAATATGAAAGACTATATAATTCTATTTAGTTAAAACACATTTGTTGATTTGAGGAAATGATGACTACCCCAACATTTTCCTCATAGGATCAAATTCATGCCATGAAATCCAACCATCACAACCATTTTTTTTACACATATTATCTATGAGATGGTATTTAACGCAAAACATTAAATATTTTTCTATAAGATAAATTCTATTGATAGTTCACAAAACTACATGTTTTAGGAATTTTATATTATCTTTAGCTTTACCAGATGGGAACAAAATCCATTAATATTGTGACAAAAAAATTTACATAAGAGTTTTGGAGTAAAACATTATAGAAGGAGTAACATAGTCCTATGTCTTGAACAAGTAATTACACGGAAATCTAATAAAGATACACTTTCCTATTCTAGAATAACAATAGAAATAAAATAAAAATAAGCTAGTATCTCCTTAGGAATTCTAGAAGCTAGTAGAATATAAAGGTTTCCACCACAATGGGAGGAAAAACAACTTCACCATTGTTTCTTAGACTTGAGCTTCAGGCAAAGATAGCATTGATTAACTCCAATCTCTTTTCTAGCACTTTCATTTGAATCTTTATTTCATTAAGGACTAGTAGCATTTCATATTTAGCATTATTTATGTCAATGATAATTGTTCTATGAAGTGTCTTCATTTTCCAGTAAAGATGTATGATGTGAAGTTATTGATTTTGGAATTTCCTAGTCTCCCTTATACCAAGAAACCAAACAAAAAATTCCAGAGGACATATTATCCAGGTGGATATTGGTGCCCAACCACCTACTACAATTGGACCCCCACCATTGTACCATTATTTCTTTCAGTTTCTGTAATGGTAGCATAATTTACTATTGTTGGAATTTTTTCAGGTCCTTAACTTTCAGAGCCATTTTGAGGCCCTAAACATCATTTTTTTTGGAAAGCCAGAAAACATGAGTCATTAAAATTTGTTTGCAGTCAAACATTGTATTCCTAGGATAGGTCTTTCTAATGAGGTATCATGTGCATCAAATGGAGATTGTATGCCAAAGTTACAACCCCAAGAAGTTGATGTACCAAGTTACCCCACCGAGGCCCACAGTTTTGGTACTTCATCTCCTAGGGTTAGATTTTTGGATCTTTAGGGTTTTCCATTGTTTGCCAATAATAAATAGGCCTTCGAGCCTCTTTGTAACTTAGTTCAAAGGCATGTAGCCACCACATACCTTATCCTATATAAGCTACCATCACCTGAGCTATTTTATTTCTATTATGTATTTAAGCATCTTCCAATTCTTTGATATTAATGAAGTGAATATTTCTTTCTTCTACACCTCTATATCTATGTTTATATTTGTATTTTATCTTGTTCTTGGATAAGTCCAAATTATTGGTATTAGAGCGGTCTGCTATCTCTCTATTTTTATTTTCATGTCCCCAACGAGGTTGGGGTCTAAGGAGTTAGGGAATGAACTTGTTGAACCTTAGTAGGACCAGCCTTGCAAACCATGAAGGCATTCCTTGGTGGAAGAAAAGAAAGACAAGGGATTAAGAGATCATTTCAAAAATATTACTCAAATAATCCCTTGAGTGACAAAGGAACGTGATCATGGAAAAATTTGCCCACATCCTTCAGCGAATGCCCACATGCGAAGGCATCTTCATCTGAAAGCCACTTGGAGGGACCACTCTCTTCAAGGAACAAGTCATCTTTGACATTCCCATATTTGGAGGCCAAATAGATGCAAACATTGTAGATAGATGCCTAAATCTGTTGGAAGGGTATTTTCAGGTTCATGATCTTTCCATAGCGAAAATATTACTTTTGCACTCATCAAAATTTTTCCCCACATCAATGACTACTGGGAACCCTACTTTGAGCATAAGGACGTGAGGAAACTTGTTCACAATGCTGGACCCACCAACATTTATGGGATCTCCATGATATGAAGCCCTAATTAGACCTCACATCATTTCCTGTAGGAGTCCCATTCGAAATACGACTCGGTTGTCGACACAGTGGGTTTAAAAGATGTGACTTCACTACAATAAGGCATAGAGTGATTTATACTGACATTAGTGAGAACAAGTGTGTGAACCTATGGAAATTCAGGTGAGATGCATGAAGTTTCTAACAGAAGAAAGGGAAAATGAATGAGCCCCTTAGAATCCTATAATAGTATGCAACTTGAAAGGAAGACATGAGCATAAATGACATCACAAACTAATATATGAAATAGTTCACAAGTTAATAATGATGGAATTAAACAACAACACACATTCAATGAGATTCATACCAATACAAATGAAATAGTTCATAAGAATAAGCATGAATTAAATAACATAAATTACAACCATAACAAGAATAGTCCTTCTATATTCACAACATATGCATGAAAATGTGTCGGCTCTAAGGTTTTATTAAGTGACAATTCCAATTATACATACAACATTGACAGACCACTAGCCCCAATAGTGGGATGTGAAGTCAACATCACTTGCTCCTCGAAATAAAGATACTCCCTTTGTGATATGGAGAAGCCAAGGCTGTCACAAACTCCCAAGATTTTGATTCTAAGCCTAAGCATGGGAAAAATCTTGGCTCCCAAAATCCCTTTACATGAGTTATGAGGGTATATTTATAACAAGAGGAGGTGACTCTTCAAATCTCCTTTGTGACTCTTAACTTCCCTAATGACTCTTCAACTTCTTTAAAAAATGACTCATTTCATTACATTGTGAATCTTCACCTTCCAACATTGACACATGGAGTTGCACTTACAAATCAAGTACAAGATAATATTACAATTTACACTCGTACCCATGTAAGACAAAATTAGGTAGAGCCAACTAGACAATCTAATAAGAGGAAACATATCATGCTTGAGTTTAGGGAAACTCCATCTCAACAAATTAGAATTGATGTTTCTCGACTATATGGTGGTTCCAAGCTTGGTATTTTATGATTATATCCCCAAAATCTGTGATGGTGTCTGGTGGTAAGTGCACTCTAGTCTCCATGGCATCCCTGTACACTGACATGGAGCCAGTTTGTACTTTTGTCTTGAGTAGGAGAAACATTGTGTTGATTTGGACAGGGCCACCAATGTACTTGTGCATAGTCTATCCATTTACTTCAATATATTCCTTGATGGTAACCTATATCCACTCTTCCATGTATTCATCTAACTCCTGCCTAACCTAGTTCCTACACTTCATCTCCATGAGTGAGTCGACTAATGGGATCCTATGAGATTTCACAAAGAAGTCGAAGCTATTGTATAACTATGCATATGAGGTCTGAATGTTAGAAATGAATGACGCGAGTTGTTTGTTGTTCTTGATCAACATCTGAATTCTTCCTTTCTCCAACTCTTCTTGTTGTTTTGTTTTATTTCCCAATTCAAGCGGTATGCCTCTGTATTTCATTGACCCTTCATGCATGACCATGATGGAAACTTGTATAGTCCTGAGATTTTTCACAAAATATTTACATTGTTGTTGCAAGCCATGCAACTAGAAAACTTCCTTATGCATGGTAACAAGCTCCTCATAAATACTCTCCATGGTCTCTCCCAATGACGATACTTGATCAAGTATAGTTGCCTTTACTTATCCGTGATGGACTTGAGTGAAAGTTGTGTTTTGAGATATTTCTTGGAGTTGTTCAATCTCTTGTCTAAGAGGCTACAAGTTCTTTGCCAATTGCTTGTTCTTAGCCAATAAATAATATTCATTTAAATTTGAAGAACCTGCAAAGGATAAGTTGGCTACGGCAACGACACATGGATGTCTTATGGTGTCAAACATGATCACCCTTTCTCTGATGAATGTAGAAGATGTGAGGTTGTCCAGAATATTTTTCTTCTTTTCTTGTGCAATAGTTTTATGAAGCTCGTCATAGGTTAGATTGTACATATCAATCACTGGAACATCTTCAAGAGGAATAATATCCTCTTCCTCGAATGGACCTTTCTCTACTGAAGGATGAGGAGAGTGAATGGTGACCTATTTTGTACTTGGCATTAGGTCAACATCTTGTTTTTTTGGCTTTTGTTGCTCCATGTCTTGAAGTTCGATCTACTCCTCTATCTCTTAAGCGAGATATTTTTCCTGCACTTGGTTTCTCTCCTCCTCTAATTTTCAGTTATGTTATATCTCTTTAGTTTTTCTCTATGTTGTTTCTTATGCTCTTCTCCTTTCTTCTTCTTCTTCTTTCTTTTGCTTCTCTTCTTCTCCCTTCCTCTTCTATGCATATTTTTCCCTCTGCTTCCATTCTACCTCCTACACCCTTTCTTTCCTCTTATTCTCTACCACTAAATTCTCTTTCATAATAGTTGGATCTTCTTTCATCTCACGGATTTGTTCTCCCCTAGACTGTTCACAACCTTAGTCTTTCCATTATCACACATTGGGTTGCAAACTTATGCTAGTGTTTCCTCTGGACTTCCTGCCTGTTCCAGAGCAACCTGTGAAGTTCCTACAAAATTGATCGGTTCACAGGACTTGGAGGCATTGTAACAATTTCTCCATTGATCCTACTCCAGAAAGTGAAAGGTCTCACTTAGCCACTAAAAATGGATTCTCATACAGTGGTATTTGCAAATACTCCTAGGATCATATGGATTGATGTCTTGAGTACCGAACACAAATTTATCTACTACATTCCCTTTTGCATCCGCAACCTTTAAGTTCTTAATCTTGTACAATATGATCTGGAAAGGAAGGATATGCCAAGGTCCTTTCTTCTTTCAATGTAGAGATGATGATAACACTATGGAGAGATGATACACTAACTCTTGTGCTGGGAATGGGTCCCATGGGGTCACTTTTGGGGTTAAAAGCCCAAGTATTGGGGAAGAAATCCCGAAATTTGTATAAAGAAATGTAAAGTCTCCACATTTTGTGATCACAGAGCGTGAAGATATCAAGAGTCAAAAAGGATTTCCGCCCTTAGTTTAGATAGGTTGTTTTGACATGATGAGGTCCGTCCTCAGTCCGCATACCATGGGATTATATAAAAAGGAGGTCTTAGAGGAGTCTAATATAGTCGGTTCAATTCAGTTGATAGATATAGAGTCATTGATGAGTCTGTAAAGAGCTAAGAGCAAGAGTCTTAAGATAGGAAAGAGGCTATGCAGCTGAGTGCACAAAGGCCTAGGGTAGAAGTCTGCAGCTGAGTGTGTGGACCCCTGTAGCTGTGTGCGCAGGGTATCGAGAGGTTGTACTGAAAATCTAGATCACCAATAAAGAAGAGTATTATGGAATTACTGTGTATTTTAACTCTGTCAATTGCATGCGATTATGTTATGTTAAGCACTGGGTCATGTTTTATTGCTAAACTGATGTGTGAATCTATATGGTTTCCTTTGTTATATGAACGCAAGTAGATATATATGTTTACACAAAGATAATCTAAATTGCATGATATAATTGGCGAACACTTAAGATAATTCAGGGAACTATACAAAAAAGTAGTTACAGAGGTGTGTAACTGCCAAGATCACTTGTTAGGGTTACACGAAGGATGATCGCAAAACTTCGCGGAGGTTCTGAAAGGCTAATAGAGATGTACAGCAATAAGCCCTAAGGGCTTATTGATCATTGCGAAGGCAAGATTAGGGTACAAAACCGACATCACAAACATCTGAGGGTGCAAAAACTTTATTCCTGCATCCCCCCATACTGCTTCGGGTGAGACTTCAGTCCGCGCTCCATGGGTTGATGCCAAAAGGGCCAGTAGTGTAGGGATTTGCTTGGCTGACTAACATTGAACTCAGGTCTGGGCCCATCAAGTGAACAAATGGTTTTGTTGCCGGGACCGGGATCTGCATAACGAAATGTGTGATGTCGTATCATTGGAATCCAACTAAGAAGGAGATTGAAGAATGGTTGGATATAAATATCCACAAATTCACAGTGCAAGGAAACAAGAATCCGTGATTGATGAATTAATAGTGGTTGGATAAACATCTCTACATGGAAATTCCAAAAATCTTCTTCTATTGTTTCCCCATTGAATTATATGAGTGGGTCACAAAGTTGGTAGATGGCCAACGAAGGTGGAGGCTTGACAGTCCAATTCTCTAGACCCCAGAGTTAGTGAGGAAATTAGAAGCCTCTGAAGATAAGATCGTGCAAACTGTTGATCATTGCTTGACTGTATCATAGAAGGGTTTCTGATGGAGTTCGAGATCGATACTTTGGTCAGCTACAGTGAAGGAGAGCGTCGTTTCTTCAAGGGGTCGCGAGGTAAGTACTTGAGATCAATAGACACTTGGATTAAGATGCTCTTGTGTGAAAAGTGATTCATGCAGTTGCCTTGATGTTTGGACCTACGTGAAGTGGAAGGTCTTTTAGGGATGGGGGAAGAAAAGATCTTGAGTATAGCCCGCTGAGTGAGCCTCCTCTGAGTGACGATGAAGGAGCAGCACAGGTCTCTCTGTTGAGTGCTATTCAGTTGATAAGAAAAGGGTTCCTGCAAATATCTACACTGCCGCCATCCTCATCCCATCCATCCACATTGCCTCCCATATTCACCTCCACTTCTTACCCCATCACCCACACCATCGCCACCTCCACCATTGTTCACATTGCGAACTCTGTAAGGCTACTTGTGTTCAAGGGAATAAGAAATGAAGATTCAGACCAATTTTGGTTCATCGTGAAGGCTGTATGGGAAGTTGAGGGTATAATAGATGATGAAATGAAGAAAGCAACATTGGTTAGTGCTTTTCAAGACCGTTCATTAATGAGGTACATTAAGTACAATACTGATAACTCGAAGTCCACATTGGCAGATATCCAGACTGCGCTAAATAAGGAATTTAGTAGACCGAAGTCTCAAGTGAAGTCCATTGTGGGATTCGAGGAGATCATGATGAAGCCTGGGGAGACACCCTGGGATTTGGATCAGAGATTGAAGTGTACGATCCGTGAAGCCAACATGAACCAGATTAATGCATAGCACCGCAAATGGTTTGTGGCCTCACTGCTACCTCACCTAAGGGTTGCACTATCAAAATAGAAGATTGGGACCCAGGTAGAAGCTCTAGAAATCGTGATGAAACTACACGAGAAACCAATGTAGGATGCTAATTTGGGGGTTCAGCAGATTCACACGTAGTTGCAAAACCTTTGCCTCAAAATTCAAAGCCTAAAGAAAGACCAAACAGCTCGGCCAGAGGCACGCAAAGAAGTTTGGTGCCTGAAATGCAAAGGTTGGGGGCATATAAGCATTATTGTCCAGTCTTTGCGAATTATGTTGCAGTAGGGGGACCAATGCCTCTAAGGCTGGAGGCTACAGCAAGGCCAAGTACATGGCCTACGCTATGGTGTGTTATATGCTAGGTAGCTGGGAAACATGCAACCGACAATTGCCATTTGATGCAAAAATTCATACAGAAACCACAACAACTCTCCTGCAATTTCTGTCAGTCAGTAGGTCATGAAGAGCGCAATTGCCGTAGTTACGAGTAAATGATAGACAAGCTACCTACATACAATGTGTAGGCAGAAACACAGCCTCTTGACCAAGGTGTTGGAGGAGCGAGAGGTGAGTATTAGGGGTGAGGCTGAGGTCGAGGTGGAGGAGGGCCTGGTAGAGGTTGAGGGTAGCTTATTTGTTACAATTGTGGAGGACTAGGACACTATGTGAGAGACTGCATGAATCCGATGTGATTGTCATGCCACTATTGTACACAGTTTGACCATTCGACTGAGGATTGCCCTATATTGTTGGCTAAGATTCACGAAAATGGGGCGCAGCCTCCATAGCCGACTCAAAACCTATAGATGTTGGGGGCTGAGCCTCATGAGGAAAACCCTAAGGTAAACATTATGCTGTGGAGTGGAATGAGGATGAGTGAGGATAAGGGGAAGTAGCCTGCAGAGGGTGAGTGTGTCCACAAAGCACCAGAAATGGAGACCAAATTTGATTTGGAATGCGCAAAATAAACATTTATGGAAGTGAAGAAAAGTTTCGCTGAGGCCTCTACCTCGAGAAGTTAGGAGAAACTGGCTAAACAAATGGACCCATCCATGATTACCACGTTCTTGGAGACCTGCAGAGACTACACCATGATAGTAAGGTTGTAAAGGGACTGCGAGAATTGATCAATCTGTGCGCTGGCAAGGACAACGCCACTAGTGAACCACCCATAGTCAGAAATCTTGGTAAGCATAAGGAAAGGACTGGACATGAGATGAGACTCATCGCGTAGATAGGGGAATACGAAATGGACTAAGTTATCTTGGATCTGGGGTCCGATGCAAATGTTTTGCCAAAAATACTTGGGAAAGAATGGGGAGACCTGCACTCCAGTGGTCTCCGATCCAGTTAAGGATGGCAAATCAACAGAAAGTCATCCCAATGGGGAGGTTGCAAGGGTTAACAGTTGACATCGAAGGCACGAGCGCACTGGCAGATTTTGAAGTAATAGATATTGTGGATGATAAAAAAAAGCTACCCTGCACTCCTTGGGACCGATTAGGCCATTGACATGAATGGGGTAATCAACTTGAAAAAGTGAAATATGATATTTGAGAAGAAAGTGCTCCACTTAGTGGTTCCACTAGATCCTGCAAAAGGACCACGTTATACATAACCGATCTGCGATTATGAAAGTCATGACGATTTGGATGATATTTAAAAGATAACAACGTGAGACCATGATTGGGTGAATCCAATAGCAAACAGACGTATTGTATGGGACCGCGAGAGCTCCTGTACATCAAATTCGGACGAAGAACTAGAGCACTGGCAAGATCGGCTGCATGAAGTATCTATGTTGTGTTGTAATATGATGACCAAGTTGGTGCGATACATATCATCAGAGGTAAGAAATATGCCTCACTATGATGGGTTAATTGATGCTAATCGCATTTTGGATGCATTCGAAATGGAAGTGCCCGAGAAGCATCGTTTCCAGGTATTAGATTGGGCACTGCATGCTACACTTGCAAGATTGCGGGGTACACACAAGGATAGTTTTGAGGATTGGCATGAATTTAGAAGAATGATGAGGATATGCTTTGGCCACTTGAAGGTACGACTAACATAAAATTATGATGGGAGGAATGATCCATGCGATCATTTGACCAAATGGACTGAAGTATATGGAGCGAAGCCTCAACTAGATTGGATCCATCTGTTTTGTCATACCTTGGATGTTATACCAATGAATTGGTACTTGGAGATAGAACTCGATCATGGCACTGAAGAATGGGATGTTTTGCGCCAAGGAATCCTAACGACGTTCAATTTTGAGGATGGATTTGAATCTATCGATGAAAAGTTGTAGGAGGTGAAGACATCCATCATTAGGATATTGTAGGATCCCCTAGACCTGATTCAACCTGATTGGACTACCCAGCTGAGCCATGCACTGGAGTGTTACAATGTAATAGTGGAAGAAGAAGATGAAGACCCAAGAAATATTAATATCTTGAAGACTGAAGGTCACCACGGAGTTGAAGGACCACAACTAGAGAACCTAGACATAACTGAGTGCTGAAGACCAGGCAGGTAAATATTGGAACGAAGGAAAAACTGAAGTTTGCAAAGATTGGGGACTATTAGGATGATGTGATAGTAGATAAGGTCACCGAACTACTCCTCAAATATCAAGAATTATTCCCCATGAAGTTTTCTGATATGAAAGGAATAATAGGAGACATGGGTGTCGGGAAGATTACCCCAAAATTGGACGTGAAACCTATGAAACAAAGACCTTACCGCCTCAATCCAAAGTATAAGGAAAGGGTCCATGTTGAGTTAGACAAGATGCTTATGGTGGGTATTATTGAACCGATGGAAGAATCTCATCATTTAATCCAAATAGTGGTTCAGGGAAAGAAGCAGAAGGATGAAATAAGGATATTCATAGATCTCAGGAAATTGAATGATGCTTGTATGTTATAGCTCCAAATCTCACTCTTGATGTTTGTGATGCTGCACTAATGGCCTAAGTTAACCCCTCCTTCCAGACCTGGTCCAAATATTCAAAAAACAGTGTTTTACTCCCTATACGCGACATTGCCCTGAGTTAAACGCGTGTGTACGCGGGGCTGTGTATACCCAACCCACGTATATGTCTTAAAACACTTAAAAAAATTAAATCTCCTTAATTTCCGGTGGAGATCGCGGGTTTTACCTGTTGATTACCTATTATTTCCCATGGCCCAACTATTCCCAACGAATTCTCAACTAAAAAACTACTTTGGGAGAAGTACAAAAGGCTTGAATGGGAAGGCCTAAGGAAGGAGAAGATAGAGAGAAAGATCACTCTGCTGAGATTATCCCTGACCAAGTCTAAAGATCCCTATGCTTCCAGCACCTCCCCCATTACAAGAAACCCTTGTTTCCTTGTGTTATGATGTCTTTTTACTACTTGAGATATCTTGGAGTAAGTCATGGAAGGCATTTGTTGAAGGATTGAGACTAGACAAATCCGGAGGACGGTTCCACTTGGAGCCTGCGAAAGGAAGACTCAGGTGAAATCATTCCTTTCTGTACTTTAGTTATCTATAATAAAAGAAACACTTGTCTTGTTCCTGATATAAATCTTCTTCATGTTTATGATATCAATGTTATGATTCACATATGAATGGTTGTTTTAATTGTATAACTAACTACCTTTCAATATGCTATGAAGATGATTTCTTTATGATACTTGGTCAATATATTGTTATACTTTATGGAATTGATTGTTTTGCAGATTAAAGGACTAAAAGGAACTCCAAGAGGTTTTGGACCATGGTTGGATCTTCCTAAACGAAGGACCCCCAGGTGCACCTCTCTTCGTACAGTTTGTTTATATTAGCATCATGGATATGTGGAATGTGTGTTTTTCTTTGTAGATAACCTCTGATCTGCTAGGGTATCAACCCAAGACCCTAGGGGAATTTATCCCTTAACAGAATTGACAACTCCACTAGGAAAACAGTATTGTTGTTCCTAGTTTGGGTTTGTTCAAGCCAATCAGGGCTCAACTGTCTATTTGCTTGCTGTTAATATGTAGCCTGTTCCTGTAGGAACGTGAATTGTAAGTTTGATCAGTTTCTTCAGACTGCTTTTTGTTTTTTCTTGTAATATTTTATATACCCTATTTTTCCAAATTACAGAAGCGTATATACGCATGTTTCCTTAAGTGAACCCGTGTATACGCAGGTTTCCTTAGGCAGAATATCATGTACATGTAGTTGTGCACTAACATAGTTGCGTATAACCTAAAAGTTTCAAGATTTTTTAAATATTTTTGTGTCTGTAGATCTATCTGCTAGTCTGAATCAGTCCTGAATAATTAATTTTCTATGTTAGCCTTTATTTCTATAGCAAGTACATGATTTCAAACTCTCTACGGTTGTGGAAAGTGTTTGTCTTGTTTTGTTTTGTTGCAAGCATCATCTTTTTTGTTTAAGCACACAAGATTTCTTGCTGGGAATCTTGGCTACTCTAGTCTTCCAAGGCAAAAAGATTGATCTCAATCTTTGTGACAAATCTTGGTTTGGTGACTTTTTGTTTGCATGTCAAAACTACATCTTTATGACCATCAATTTTTCTTACTTTCCGAAAGTTGTTGATTCACACTTTCTTGAAAGTTGTCTTTTAGATCTTTTGGTCTTTATTGCCAAGCTCTTGTTGCTGCTTTTTTATTGTTAAAAGAATATTGAAACACATAAGTTTGATGAGTTTTCACCTATTTTGTGTTGTCAACTTGCAAAGTGTTTTGTTGCCTATTCTTCAATCATAAAGTTTCAGTCTTGTTTAGAGCACTTTTGAAAAGTCATTGTTGTTTTTGCTTTTGAAGAAAACTTCTTAAAAACTGGGTTTTGCTTTCTTGAACTTTGTTTTGATTTAGTTTCTTTTTCCACGTGAAAGTGCATTTTTGTCTGTCTTGAAACTTGCTTTTAGTGTTTGGATGCAAATGAGCATTAGCAACTTATATTCTATCTAAACATCTTAAGTGGCAAATTAGAATTGATAAACAAGTAACTTTCATTTCTTGATTTAGAGTAGTCTTAAGTTTTTCATCAGCATGTACTCATTGCATTAGGATAAATTTGTGCATCTTTTTAGGGCATCCATAGTTTTGTTAATTTTTGTGAATGTGAAGCTTGAGTAAAAGAAAAGAAAAGAAAAATTTGTTGCTTTCTTTGAAGTTTTTCTGAAACTAGTAGAAATTTCTTTCATCGAAGAACAAAACGAGTCCATTTGCATATAGTTTGGTTTTTATTAATTTATTTTGCGTCAAAACACCACAAGTTTCATTTTCTCTTATCCCTTGACTTAAGAACAACCCATTTAAAAACGAGCGCTAATTAAAATACACTAAAACTTTTTTATAATTGTCAAGTTAGACACACCAACAAGTTTTAGGATATTTTAGGGCCTTGGATTAGGCGAGTTGAGAGAAAACTCTCCAAGGCCATTTAAACTGTCAAAAATAGGAGTCTAAATAGTGAGTTCAAATCCAATAGAATTAGGCAGACCAAGAAAGCTCTGGATCTGGGAGTTAAGCACAAGGGTTTTTGAAGATAAGGAAGAGAGATACCCCCTCTCCTACTTGTCGGATCTTACGTCAAGACTGTTCCGCCTCGCTTCTAACATGAGTTGGTAACCTTAGTTGCTACTCCTAGGGATCTACATAGGTGGCTGTGGAGGGGAATCTCGTGACACCTGAGGTCGACGTTGTATCACTCTCAACAGTACTGCTGGAGGGCACCCTTGGGAAGCTGGGGGGTTTGCATTGGCGGAGGCTGTTGATAGGAGGTAAACATAACTTCCTCTGTTACCTTCGCTGGTAGGAATGGGCTGTCATTATCCTAGACTATCTTCGGAAGGCCCCTTACTTCACTTTCCTGTATTTTGGTGTCCAATCCACATCACCCAGAGCACAAATACTTGAAAGTTGTTTGACTAGCTGACATCTTTTAGGGACTTTTTAGTGTGTGCTTTGTGCTCTTAGTTGGCCTAGGTTTCATTTTTTTTTAGTCTTTAATTAGATCTTAATATAAATTCAAAGTGGCTAACCGATCACCTAGACAGTCTCAAAGACTTCGTGGTCTTTCACCACCAAGTTTAGAGCCTTCTCCTAGAAGGCGCAGAGGTAATACTGTCGGTGGGTTTCATCTCGTGGCAGCTGACGCATCGAAGATTGATCCTCCTCTCGGGGGCATTAGTGTTCAGCATAGGCCTGGTGCTTCCATAGAACTAGAGAGGAACACACCAATTCTTTCTTGAGTTCCCTTTCAATCGGAAGATAACATTGAGGTAGAAGAACTCCTAGAGTCATTAGCGGCTCCAAATTCTCCCCTACCATCTAACTATCCAGACATATTACGAGCTTACCATCGATGGCCACTACTGGAAGCATGGCTTCTACCACAAGTGCTACGACTATGCAAACTCCAACATTAGTACAAGGGGGAGGAACTATTTCCATCCCCTCTGCATCTTTATTTGGGTCTTTCACTAGCACATCCTTAGTTGGGTCTACTTCCATTCCTTCTACAAGTGGAAATTCCCAAGCCAATGCTTTTAGTTCTGGATTCTTCCTATTTGGCACCCATTCACAAGGTATTCCGCCAGTTTCGTTTAGTGCCTCCACATTCATGATGGGTGGGTCAACTTCATTTCAGGGTTTTCCTTTTGGAAGTGGTCATATACCACATTCCAAACCCACGATAGGATCCATGCCTTTTTCTTCTACAGGACAAAGCAGCAATCCTTTTCAAGGTTGGACTAACCCTGCAGTTAGTGGTATAGGAATTGGGAATCCGATTTTTGGCCAACAAGGGAATAGGTCGTACTCCACAGTTAGTTTGTTTCAAAGTATTCCTCCCTTAGCTTCTGCTTGGAATCCTTATAAGGGATTATCAACTCCTTATAACCCTTTAGGAGGGAGCTTCACTGGTTATGGAGGTTTTTCAATCGAAGTTGGTCAAACTCCAAGTTTTGGTGGATCACAAGGTCCGCCTTTTGGTTCAGCTAGTTCTGCTGGTTACTTTGGGTAGCTTGGTGCCTTCCAAAATCCAGGCCAATTTTTTCAGAACTTTGGGAGCTCCGCCCAGTCTGGGTGGAATCCCCAAGGTCCTCCTAGGCTTCCTTTTCTGGCAACATTGAACTTGCCAGACCTCACGAAATTAACAAACAATAAAATCAAATATAATCCGGCCTGGCCTTTGGTCCCAGCCAAACTCCCTTCGTGCATTCCAATGTTTGAGGGGAAGGGCGGCGAAGACCCGAGTGACCATGTAACTACATTCCATTTGTGGCGCTCATCAAACTCCCTTATTGATGACTCGATTAGGTTGAGACTTTTTCAACGCACCTTGACTGGAAATGAGGCCAAGTGGTATATAGAGTTGCTAGGGGGCAACTTTACATCTTTCACCGACTTAGCTAATATTTTCCTAAATCATTTCCAGTTGCCCATCCGTTATGATGGTGGAACTGAAATTTTGGCTAGTTTTCGTCAGGATACGACAACTCACATTTCTGATCACATTTAGGAATGGAGACGAAGAAAGAGGCTCATTAAAGCTGAAATCCCTTTGGAATACCGTCTCGAATGGTTTTTGAAATCTTTACAACTTGAAATCTATAAGGATGTCTCCCTATCCGGAGTCTATTCTGAGGAGCAAGCCATTTTTAGGGCCCAACAATTAGAATTGATTTATTCTCAATCTGGGATTCTACAAAAAATCTTGCCTAATGCTCCTGGGACTAAGGTTGATATAGCCAAGTCGAAGCCAGGTCCCCATGTGGATGGTATCATTGGATCGGTCGACACAAATGAGCCAATTGCAGCAGTTGTTTTTGCAAACTGCTCCTATCAACCAGGTCACATCATCTAACCCTTCATCTTCCCAACCCTCTTTGATTAATGTCGTCCAATCTGCCAAGCCCAAAGGAAATCAAAATTCCAATGGGGAAAAGAAAGGAAAAGGTAAGAAAAAGAGTCAATATGGGAAGGCTGACGCAAATAAATCTGGAAATAATGCTGATGGTGGTAGAAAGGAGTCTGTTGTGGGGAAAAATGCCTATGCAGGACGATCTTATCCACCTAAGGTGTGACAGTGCCTTAGCAAAAAACAGAAACAGCTATTCTAGTATTCTTCCTTTATGAATTAAGAATGAAGAGAGATGGATGGACTAACCGGTGTCTTCCGTTTGTCCCTCGATCCGGTTTCTCTTCTCTTTGAGAGTTCCCAGCTACTTGCCTTCTCGCTCACCCAGCTTCAACAGGTCCCTGCAAGATCACAAGAAGAGAACACTACACAAAAACATAGATTCATATTCATAACTAGTTCAGGATTAGAAATAAACTAAACATACTAATGCAATCATACATCAAAGATACATCAGTATATAGGAGAAACCAAGATAGCTTTATTGATGAATAACACGGTTCAGGAGGAGATACAACCAAGAGAGCTCCAATCCAGCATCTCCTTCCCAACAAATGAAATTCCTATCTTCACCTCCCTTCAAAGCATTAAGCACCCAATGATTCCAATCTCAAACCAACAGCAATTCTTTGCAATAACAAAATTCCAGCCTCCTGGATCTCATGGAGGAGAGATCCATATATAGATGTTTGGAGAGAGGATGAGTCAGCTTGAGATCTGACTAGTGTCCTC
This sequence comes from Pinus tabuliformis, assembly GCA_031772625.1. Lineage (NCBI taxonomy): Eukaryota > Viridiplantae > Streptophyta > Pinopsida > Pinales > Pinaceae > Pinus > Pinus tabuliformis. The sequence continues at coordinate 217,083,782 of CM062819.1, forward strand.
TCCCTCTGTCAGTTCTTGCTTCCACTTGGAGACTAAGAGCCTCTTACTCATCACTAGTCGAATTCATTGAGGCAAGTGTCATTGGAGAAGATTCTGGAAGCTTCCAGGGTCTTTCCACCTCGTTGAATGAACTTGCCATTTGTCACTTCCCGCTTAGCGCACCCTAGTAGTGCTTCTACCTACGTTGCAGTGCACCTAGCCAGTGTAATCTCTGCATTTCAGCGTAGATAGCTAGTGGAGCCTCTGAATTGATCCTGAATTGACTTGTTTTTGAGCAGTTTCTGGTGGAGAACTTCTGTGAATTGCTGTGGTTTGTTAGCCTTGTTCCTCTAGGGGTAGGAACAACATGTTTAGGGACTTTGGATCCCTTAGATTATAAACATTTCATGCTTATAGCTGTAAGGCACAAAAATGTCTATAACAGAGTCTAGAAAGAAAGTCAAGTTTCCATGCAAGTTATGCAGTGGAGACCATTTAACTCATCTCTGCCCAAAGATTCAAGATGCTCAGTACTTGTTAGGGCAGCAAGGGACTTCTAGCTCTCAAGCTGTATTAACCAACCCTTTTCCCCAAGGGTAGCAACTGCTTGCTGGCGCGAATTCAAACCCTGGTACCTCTGCAGGGGGCAACCAGGAAGGGGAAAAATCATCAAATGTTTTCATGATGGGTTCCAATGTGCATGTGGCCACTCGGTCGCGTGATTACGGTGAAGCTAAAACTTCTGAGGACAAAACTACTCCCGGAAATACCAACCTTCATATTGAGCGACCCCCTGTCGAGACTATACCACGAATACCGAAAGGTTTCGCTAAGCGCGCGACTATCAATCCAAATTCTAGGGCTGCCCAGAATTACTCCATTGTTGAGGATCTAGCTCAGAGTCCATGCGCTATGTCCACTTTAGAGGTTCTCCAGTCATGTCCAGCTCAACAAAGTGCTTTTCTTTAGGCAATAGGGGAGGTTGATCCAAATAACTCTTTAGTGCTCACTTTTGACATGTTTAATGTCAAAAAGTGACTCCCTCATCACATGGATTTTCAAATAAAGTCTACATACCAAAAAATTAACATTTTTCGTACCATTATTGATGAAGGAGCTTCCACGTGCGTCATATCGATGACATGCTGGAAGACCATTGGATCACCTTCGACTGTTCCTTCACCTACCCTCCTGACTGCATTTGATGGGCATTCTCATAAGCCACATGGGATTATCCCGGCCTTTCCCATATGTGTTGGGGGAAAAGTCATCAATATCGAAGTAGAAGTCATTGATGCTAACCTAGATTACAATCTCCTCTTAGGAAGGAACTGGGTATATGAAATGGATGCCGTTGTTTCGACTCTGTTTCGTGTCATTTACTTTCCTCATGAAGGGAAAATTGTCAAGGTTGATCAATTGGATTACTGTCCAGTCGATCCTCGAGAAACTTTGGATTCTACCGTTCCTTTAGTGGATAACCCTCGTCTGCCTACTGAGAATCTAGGAGTTGGGATGTATTCTTCATTGATGGGTACCTTTGATTTTCCCTCTCCTATCACTAGAATCAATGTCATTTCATCATCCAAGGAGTCTTCACGAGAAGAGTTCTTCCGAACTCATCATTTTTCAGACCCTTGGACCTTGCCTTCACCTACGACCACACTAGTTGAAGGACAAGTCGGTGGAATGACATTTCCTATGTCTGCAGCAGAGCTTAGATATCATTCTATCGTTAACTCTGCAGATAACCATTCTACTCGTTTCTTTGACGAGGAGTTAGATGGTGATGTGGCCCTGGCCTGGACCCTTGATTCTACCTTTGCTATGGACTACTTAGATATGGTTTTACCATCCGAAGAAGCAATCCTAGAAGTAACGATGGGTGTAGATCAACCTTGGGAATACTTACACCATCGTTCATATTTTCTTCCTCCGTTGCAGGAAGTAGAATCTAGGTTCTCCGAGCTGTTTACTAGGGATGTTTATATGGTATCAAACCCTTTGGCTTCAGCACACTTTCGTGCCGAAGGTAATATGTCGGTAATTTCAAAAACGATATCTATAAACATCTCTAGGAACCCTAATGTGATCGAGAGTCTCTTTATCGGAGCCGAATGTTCCCCTGAAGAAATTCAAGTTTACACTGACCTTTTTAAGGAATTTCGAGATGTATTTGCTTGGTCTTATGAAGAAATGCCTGGCATTGATCCATCCATAGTTGAACATGAGATCAAGACATATGAAAATTCTAAACCAGTTCGTCAAAGGCTTCGACCAGTTAATCCTAGGAAAGCAGCAGCCATTAAAGCTGAAGTAGAGAAGTTTCTCAAGGTGGGTTTCATATACCTTGTTCCTCCTACCGATTGGGTTTCTAATCCAGTCCTTGTGGATGAAAAGAAAGGAACAATTCGATTATGCATTAACTTTAGGGACCTAAACAAGGGTTGTCCCAAAGATAATTACCCCACACCATTCATTGATCAGATTATTGATAAGTGTGCGAGTAATGAGGTTTTCTCCTTCATGGACGGTTTCTCCGGTTATAATCAAATCTCTATCCATCCAGAAGATCAGCATAAGACAACTTTTATATGTCCCTGGGGTACCTTTTCATACAGAAATATGCCTTTTGGTCTTAAAAATTCTGGAGCTACCTTTTAGCGGGCCATGTCATATGCTTTCCACAACATTAAACATATCATCGAAGCATACTTGGATGATCTAGCTACTCGTTCTCGAAAGAGAACTGACCACCCTTGTCATCTTCGATTGGTTTTTGAGCGATGTCATTTTTACAAGATCTGTTTGAATCCAAATAAGTACATTTTTGCGGTTACATCGGGTCGATTATTAGGGTTCATTGTGTCAAATGAAGGGATTAGGGTTGATCCCTTCAAGGTAGAGGCAGTAATTCAATTTCCTCCCCCGTCCTCAATTCGGAAACTTCAAAGTCTTCAATGGAAGGCTAATTTCTTAAGATAGTTTATAGCAAATTATGCCCAGATCACTAAAGGATTTATGTGTTTGCTACGGAAAGGAGTTCCATTTGTATGGGGCAACTTTGTGCAGCGGTCGTTCGATGCCTTGAAAAAGGCATTAGTCTCTGCCCTGCTTTGGAGTCCACTGGATTATGGTAGGGACTTCCTTTTATATCTCGTTGTAGTAGAATCAACCATAGGTATGGTTCTCGTTCAAGAAGATGATGCTCTCAAAGAGCATGTGATTTATTATTTGATCCGATGCTTGATAGGTCCTAAACTTCGCTATTCTCCTGTTGAGAAGTTGGCCTTGGCAGTTGTCCATGCTGTCCAGCGGCTTCGTCATTATATCTTGCTACGCAAAACTTTTTTCTTAGCACCGGTCAATCCATTTCAATTTGTCCTTAGTAGGTGAGTGATTGGGGATAAATATAATCGATGGATAGTCATTTTACAAGAATTTGATGTTGAGTTCTTGTCCGCCAAGTCTAAGAAATACATAGTTTTTTCCGAGTTAATTTCCGAGCTTCCTTGTGGAGAGGATACTATTTATGAGGAATTTTTTCCCAACGAACATTTATTCCTCATCTCTTCACTTGACCCTTGGTATGGAGATATCATTGTCTATCTCCATACTTCAAAGTTTCGCTCTACTTTCTCTAAGGATGAACGCTGAAAATTATGTCACCTTTCTAAGAACTACGTCATCATTGGTGACACATTATACCATCAAGGGGTTGATTCAATCCTTTGGCGTTGTTTAACCTTAGAGGAAGCAGAGTCAATGCTTAATGCTTGCCACAGTGGAGCTTGTGGTGGTCATCTTTCAGGGCTCACTACAGCCCAACGTATCTTGCATGTCGGCTATTTTTGTCCTTTGCTCCTCAAAGATTGTGTTGAAGTGGACAAACGCTATCACCCCTGTCAAATCCATACTCGGAAGATGCGCGCACATCCAACTCCTCTTTTCCCTGTTGTCATTGTTGGTCCTTTTACTACGTGGGGTATTGATTTTACAGCTTGTAATCCGCCTTCAACAGCGAATCACAAGTACATTATCGTAGCCGTAGACTACTTCACGAAGTGCGATGAGGCCATGCCCACTTATAAAAATGATAGTGAAACAATGCCATTGTTCCCTTTTAATAAGATTATCTCAAGATTTGGTATCTCAAGGGAGATTGTCACTGACCATGGCAGTCATTTCCAGAATCAACTAATGTTTGAATTGGCTCTTAAATTGGGTTTCCAGCAGAAGCACTTGTCTCCATATTATCCTCAGGCCAATGGACAGGTCAAGGCAGTGAACAAAACCCTTAAGATGATCCTGCAAAGGAAGATTGACAAAAATCAATCCAATCAGCATCTTATGTTGTATCCAGCTCTTTGGGCATACCGAACCTCCGTAAAGACTGTTATAGGTTTTACACCTTTTTAGTTAGTTTATGGGATGGAATCTATCTTTCCTATTGAATGTGAAATTCCATCTCTAAGTTAGCTGTTGAGCTCCTTCCAGAGACTTCTAGTCTCAAAAAGCGTCTCCTTCATTTGGAACATCTCGATGAGTAGTGTCGAGATGCCGCCACAATCAACGAGGCTCATAAGAAAAGGGTTAAAAATTAGTACGATAAAGTTGTCCGTCCTCGAGTCTTTTTTGAAGGAAACCTTGTCTTGGTCTATGACCAAGATAAGGACAACTTGGGGGCAGGCAAGTTCAATCCTATGTGGTATGGTCCCTTTATAATTAAACGAGTTTTAGAAAAAGGGGCGTATGAGTTAATCGATTTTGAAGGAAACAAGTTGGCGGAGCCCCACAGCGGGCTCTACCTCAACAAGTACTTTGTTTAAGTAGCAGCTAGGCAATGGATTCTTTGTACATTTTGTATATTTGTACATATCTCATCGAGAGTTTTTGATATCGAAATTTTTTGGTCTGTTGTGGTAGGTGTTGATGGATGACTTGGTCTATTTTGGATTCACCAATGGTGCTAGTCGGCACACTCAGAACCTCGCTTCTGCAGCTTGGGCACTCTACTATCGAACTGCTCAATTGATGGTGTCAAGGGGGGTATGCATTGGTCACGCTTCAAATAATATGGCAGAGTATACTGCCGTCATTAATTTACTATCCGAAGAAATTTCTTATGAAACCGATTCATTGGTAGTTTATCTTGATTCACAATTGATAGTGTCACAATTGAATAACATTTATTGGGGTAAGGGATCCAAGTTTATATCGCCAGTATTTAAGGGTGAGGGTGTTACAAAGATCATTTCCTTACATTAATTATTTGCACATTCCAAGATCTCATAATTGGTTAGCTGATTCTATCGCTAATCAAGCATTAGACTGGCACATTAATCATTCATCACAATAAAATCAAGCATAAAAAACTTGAACTATATATATATATATATATATATATATCATAAAACATCTCGAGTGTACATAAGTGTGTCCAAAATAATATACACAATTGGGACTCCAATGCCCATAATCATGTCCAGTACAACTAATGCCCCAGCTTAGGATGAGTGGCTAAGTAGGCAACTAATACGTTGGCGACACGCCTAAGAGTGCAAACCCAGTCTTATGGCATGCCAACCACATGACGCTGCATATATTTAGGGAGATCCTCTACGACCTCCATTGGTAATTGGTGACTTAGTCTCAGCAAGTGCTATTGAACTGTGTGTAGAAGTCGCTCTGTGTCTGCAGCCGCCTCTTCGGCCCCTCGGCCATGATGTCCATGCCGTGGGAACCCATCTGGTCACACCGGCCCAATATCTGGAACATGATCATCATATTAGTCATTTGAATCCTATCAAAAATATTTTTCAAAATTCATTATTATATTTGAAAAATCACAAAAAAAAATCATAAAATCAAAAACACTTACCTATGTCACCCCATGCTGCAGTCGGTGGTAATACTAGATCGGGATCTCCTCGGAAGTCCAACCCAGCATAAGGGTAATCATCTACGACGATGATCTGCTTCTCCCACCAGGAGAAAAAGTCATCATCAAATGCAGTCTGTGGGACGTCCCCACCTCCTAGATGTTTCATCAAGTCAGCCCACCTACCCATTCGTGGATCGCGTGGGTTGTTGATTGAAACCGATACTCTAGGACGAAGTGCAGGGACCCTCTCAAAGAAAAAAGAGCACAAGATAGTTCCATATCCAAAGTTTTTGGTCTGTCCCTTCTTGATAGAAGTAAGTTGGCTTTTCAGGTTTGCAAGAAGAGGAGTGCACCAATCAAAGATAGTGGTGAGGCAGTCTACCACCAAGCTCATGGCTAGCTGTGATGCCTAATGCAAAGAAGCTGATTCGTTCACTCTAGCTATGGTGAATAGGATTATCCTCAATGATAAACTCTCCACATGCTTGATTGGAATTTGACTTCCAATCTTTTTTGGATGTCCTGGGCAATATATATGTACGTAGTCCTCAATCGAGAGACTACCTCATGACCTGCCCATGGAATGTACTACCTCTCCCCTCCGGGAAAGGATTGTGATGAAATAAATGTCTTCAACTTCTATCTTGAGTGGCATCTGGTCAATCATAAACAAGTCATCCTCGATGTTCCAGTAGTGAATGAGCATTTCAAACAGGCGAGTGTTTGCTTTCATATTTGGCATTTTAAAGAACTTTAGCAAATCACATCCCCGTAAGGCATCCAAAGCATTAGGATCGTTCAAAACCTCATCATCCACTGAGGTATGCTCTCTCTCTCCAAGTGACTGGCATCCTGAAGAAAAAATGAATTTAGACCGTTACTTTTTTTGTTTGAAGTTTTCACGGTGTATACGCGGGTCCATTTTACACACAGTCACGTGTAGGGCCTGCGTATATGCGGGTTTCATATATCCAACCTGCGTATATGCCGTGACGAAATTTTTGACAAAAATTCAACGGTAAAACTTAAATTAAAAATTCTAAAACTAGTCACAATTAAATGCAAGACAAGTTTAAGGGTTACTTGGTGATTTTGGAAGGATTTGAATGGTTGAATTTGGCGTATGGAAAAGTTTGCTCCTTTTGCTCCACTCCTTTGCTCTCAAAATCAAATGGTGAAAATTGTGAGTCCAAAAACTATTTCATAGGCTTTGAAAATGCAAAATTTTTTCAAAACTTGATTTTGTTTTGTCTCATGTAACTTTTAACTTGGGAGCTTGGAATGTCAAGAATAGTTTGATTTTCAGGACATTTTGGATGCTTTTTCGATAGTTTCAAGACAGTTCCATGACTACTGACCCATCATGGAAGGTATTGTTTCTCACTGGCATATAGGTTAGGGAAGCCATTTTTTCATTGCATTATGCATACTAGCGTCCATTTGTCGATACACTTGCCATAGGGTCGATCCCATCGTGTTATGGTTCATAGACCACCTTCACTCACTAATTTTTAAATAATGACACGATGGTAGAGCCATCCTTTTTATGGGCATCGTAGTTAGCACCTCACTGACATTTGTTGCCCATGCTGCTTTGATCTTAGTAGGCTCAGGAGTCCTCTGTAGTCCCGCCATGACTTATGTGATGAAGACTCATTCCTCTTTGCTTCTTCGTTTCATTCTGGCCTTATACCCTAGAGGCTCCTTCGTGTTGAGTTGTACTACTGCATTTCATTTTGACCATTTTCACCTTTTGGCCTTGAGCCGGCTTCACTTGGACTCATGTTTAAGCCAACTTTTGACCATGACGACTCCAAAATCAAACTTGCAAGCCTTTGACTTCTGCAACTTGACACACCTTGATCCATCGAAGGAACACACCTTTGAGTGTCTTTGACCAGTTTTCACCTCCCTGTATTGAGCATAGGATTGTTCCAACCCTAGGAACTAGATCATCTGTTTCACCGACACTCGTTCTTTCCACTGTATTATAGAATTCTTTCATTCTTTTTCCAGCTTAAAGAAAAAGACAAAAAAAATTATATATTCCAATAAAGAGCAGGAACGAGACAATATTTCCATTTATTGTTGGCAGCTAGAGTCAGTCGTGTCGCCCTTGAACAAAGCACTCAAAACAAAGTCTCCTCCATTTGGGCAGGATTTAGTTTGACTTAGGTATGCCTTAACCTTGTTATTGAGTCAGTTCTCCCCCGATTGGTTATCTCTTCCAATCATATGGAGGGTTCGTTCATGCCTCCTGCATGACGAACTTATATAGAGTCATCATATGCTGCCACATAGTCACATTGAGTCATGCTTTTGTTCTAGGGAAGTTAGCTTGAGTTGGCCTCTCTGCGGTGTCTCTTGACTCATTTTTCAGTTGGCCATCCTTGGTTTTCAGTGTCTTGTCTATCATCACATCAGTTATATTGGTCCTTTACTCATGCCAGTTTGAGAAGGTCACCACTGACTTCTTGCTGGCGGGTCTTGTCCTTATCGACGACGACATCTTGCTCTGAGGACAGGCCTAGAGCTACACCCTGGCCCTATTTTCATTATTGATAGGTCACCTTGTGCTCAGCATCGATCAGTATCATGGGCCTTTGACTGAGTGGTTTCCCTTGTGTTCGACATCAACCTACACTATCACACATTGGGATTCATGCAGTACCTTGGTTTCCATTTGACCCTATTGGTGAATACCTCACCTCTGCGTCAACTTTCATTATTGGTTGGTTCAGAGGGTTTCTATCGTGCGCTAACCACATCTTGTGTATGCCCAAAACGTGCTTTGGTTGGGTTACTACATCATTTTTCGTCCGATTCCCTCCACATTATTGGCCTACGGGTTACACTCGCGCTAGATTGATGAAGGATGCCTTAATGCCTTCCTTCTAGCTGATCTTTCCCTATCGACTATGACTCATTGCTCTGGGGCAAAGATCTAGAGTCCATTTGGCAGTACCTTGGGGTTTGCAGTCATTAGTGGTAGATCCTTCGCTATCGACAGTGGGAAACCATCATTGTCTCCCAATTGATAGATTTTTATAGGTGTTCAACTCTAGCTCATCTATTCACACTTGTTAGATTGCACTGGGTACCTTGATGCTCATTATCATTATCGGTGAGTAGTCTCACGTTTGTTAACAGTATACGTCAATGACCGGCAATCAAATGATTTCTCACATGGTCGACTTTAGATAATTTATTCCCATGGTGTAGAAATGTACCATGGCAGTCAGTGAAGACCTCAGGTTGCATCAGCATTCATTGGTTCACTTGACAGTTGCTCCTGTTGCTGCTAGGTTGATACCACTCCACCTTATATGTTGCAGTCATTCATGGCAACATTCTATATGCTGGCACCTGAGTTTACAGTTTAGTACCATCTTACTCCATCATGTTCAGTTGGTACTTTTTGAGATCAGTCTTTGATATCAGTGATCCGCTTCATCCTTCAACATCATTTACATTCGTATATGTGATATTCAGACATGTACTTGTTTGATCATGATCAGATGATCCATTATGTATTTTCCAGTGTTTATACTTGTATACTTAGTGGATCCGCTTGTACTTGATATGCGAACATGCTTGACTTTCTCTAAGCATGGGTATGCCCGCCTCAGATAGTGTTTATTTATGATCTCCTTTGGTAGCTTGGCAGGCTGAACTCTGGTGAAGTCCTTCTCAGTTTTTGACAGATTTCCTTTCCATGCACTTGCTTAATACATTTCGGCTATCATGTACCCCTTCTGACCTCATATATTAGGGGCATCTGTTATACCTCCAAATCTCACTCTTTGTGTTTGTGATGTTGCACTCATGGCCTAGGGCAACCCCTCCTCCCACACCTGGTCCAAATATTTAAAAAATAGTGTTTTACTCCCTATACACGACATTTCCCTGAGCTAAACGCGTGTGTACACAGGTCTGTGTATCCCAACCCGCATATATGTCTTAAAACACATAAAAAAAAATTAAATCTCCTTAATTTCGGGCGGAGATCGCGGGTTTTACCTGTTGATTACCTATTAGTGCCTGTGGCCCAACTGTTCCCAAAAAATTCCCAACTAAAAAACTACTTTGGGAGAAGTATAAAAGGCTTGAATGGGAAGGCCTAAGGAAGGAGAAGATAGAGATAAAGATCACTCTGCTGAGATTATCCCTGACCAGGTCTGAAGATCCCTGTGCTTCCATCACTTCCCCCATTACAAGAAACCCTTGTTTCCTTGTGTTATGATGTTTTTCTACTACTTGAGATATCTTGGAGTAAGTCATGGAAGGAGTTTGTTGAAGGCTTGAGAGTGGACGAATCCGGAGGATGGTTCCGCTTGGAGCCTGCGAAAGGAAGACTCAGGTGAAATCATTCCTTTCTTTACTTTAGTTATCTATAATAAAAGAAACACTTGTCTTGTTCCTGATATAAATCTTCTTCATGTTTATGATATCAATGTTATGATTCACATATGAATGGTTGTTTTAATTGTATAACTAACTACCTTTCAATATGCTATGAAGTTGATTTCTTTATGATGCTTGGTCAATATACTGCTATACTTTCTGGAATTGATTGTTTTGCAGATTGAAGGACTAAAAGGAACTCCAAGAGGGTTTGGACCCTGGTTGGATATTCCCAAATGAAGGACCTCGAGGTACACCTCTCTTCATATAGTTTTTTTATATTGGCATCATGGCTATGTGGAATGTGTGTTTTTCTTTGTAGATAACCTCCGATCTACTAGGGTATCAACCCAAGACCCTAGGGGAATTTATCCTTTAACACTGTGTGCATGATCCCTTCCCAACCCCATTCACCGATGAGGTCTTAGATAATTTTGGTGGCCAAGAAGCGTATATGTTCACTGATGGGTTCTCTAGGTACCATTAAATCAATATTGCACCAGAGGATAGAAGTAAGATGACCTTCATGACTGAATGGGGATGCTTCCAGTATATGCAGATGCCTTTTGTGCTGAAGAATGCGCTGATGATATTTTCACGTGTAGTCATCCTGGAATTGAAGGATTTTATTCATAAATGTATGGAAGTATACTTCGATGATTGGAAAATGTTCGGACTGGTGAAGCGGCATGTGGCAAGTCTATGCTTAATGATAGATACATGTCGGAGGTACCAGATCACACTCAATCTGAAGAAATATTTGTTTCTATCCCTTTTTGGATCTTGCTGGGCCATTTGGTATGCAGACAAGGCTTGATGGTAGACCCAGCTAAGATCATGGTCATAATCAATTTGGAGGCGCCAAGGAGTGTGAAATAGTTGTGCGCAACAATGGGGCATGCATGATACTATAGGAAATACATCAAGAAAGATGCCCATATTACTGCGTCGATGGAAAAATGGTTTTAAAAGGATGTTACATTCTGTTGGAATGAAGAATGCCAGAAGAGCTTGGAATTGCTGAAGGAGAAGATGGTCACCGCATGGATCCTAGTCTTCTTAGATTGGAAGAAGGAATTTCATGTGCATGTGGATGTGTCATGTATTACACTGGGAGTAGTCCTGACACAGGCTAGTGAAGAGGACTTTGATCATCCTATAGTGTTTGCAAGTAGGAAGCTATCCAAAGTGGAGGAAAACTATTCCACAACAGAGTGCAAAGTATTAGCTATGGTATAAGCACTCCATAAGTTCAAGCACTATTTGTTGGGCGGACACTTTAAGATGTATATGGACCATTCGACATTGAAATACTTGGTCAACAAGCCTGTGTTGGGGGGGAAGATATGCAGATGTCTATTGTTGTTCCAGGAGTATGATTTTGAAGTTATTGTGAATCCATGACACTTGAATGTTGGACCGGATCATCTGTCGTGCATCAAAATGTGAGAGGAACCTACTAATTTTGAGGAGGGGCTACCTGGCACACAACTATTTGTAGTGCACATCACGAAAAACATCGTTGAAGATATTATCCACTTCTTGATGACATGAACAGCTCCAGATAGTTATACAAGTCAATAGAAGAAGGAACTAGTAGTGCGCGCGACAGATTTTTCTGTCATTGTAGGGCACTTGTAGAAAATGGGATCAGATGAAATATTGCGACGTTATGTTCTAGAGTTTGAATGAAATAGCATCTTCACTGAGGCTAATGACGGAGCCGTGGGAGGTCATTATGTAGGAAAAGCAACATCGCAGAAGATTCTACATGTTGGGTTATGGTGGTTGACCTTGTATAAGGATTAAAAAGTGTATTATAGGGCATGTGACGCATGCCAAAGGTTGGGCAGACCCTTACATAGGGATGAGCTACTGATGAATCCACAGATTTCACTATAGCCCTTCTAGAAGTGGGTGATTGACTTTCTAGGACCAATTAAGCCTCTAGGGAAGAAGACAGGTGCACGGTACATCATCACCACGACTGAATATTTAACTAGATGGGTAGAGGCATAGCCTGTGAAGGATTGTACGAGTGCAATAACAACAACATTTATGTTTCAGTACGTGCTGACAAGGTTCGGTTGTCCAAAAATCCTAATGAGCGAGCGTGCTACACACTTTCTTAATGAGACGATCAATGTAATGACGGAGGAGTTTGAGGTTTACCATGAGAAGAGCACATTGTATCATCCGCAGGCTAGTGGAATGGTGGAAGCATTTAATAAAATATTGGTGAGTGTGCTCATGAAAGTTTGCAATGCTCAAAGAAATGATTGGGAGGTTCACGTACCAACGGTGCTATGGGATTATAGAACGACTTGTAAGAAGTTGACTGGACAAATGTCATTCCGAATAGTTTATTGCGTGGAAGCTGCAATGCTCATGGAGTACATTGTACCTAGTCTATGCATAACGACATTCCCAGGCATGGCAGATAATAGAGCTCTGGAGGAGAGGCTCGCGTAGCTAACAGAGCTTGAAGAAGATATATTTCTAGTTGGATTCTATCAACAGGTTCAAAAGGAGGGCGAAAAGGCATGGCACGATTAGCACACTAAACTGTGCACTGTTATAGAAATTTTTGGCCACTGCAACCCCAATCATAAATGTCCATAAACCAAGGGCTCTTAAGTCCCTAAAAGTGTTGTTCCAACCTCTAAAATAACAAGGTCAACTGATTACATCTTCTCCCAGAAGTTCTCCATGAAAAACTACTCAGAACTGGTCAAAACTGGACCATCTCACCTGCTCCATGGTCAAAATGTGCTGCATCCCACCTAAATACACATGGGAGGTGCGATGCATACTGAAAAGCCCTTCTATGGGGTGTGATGGGCGAGATTGGACAAATGGCAGGGTCAATCTGCAAGGTGGAGGATCATGGAATCTTCCAGAAAATTCTCCTGTGACACTTGCCTCTCTGCATTCGCCTAGGGATGAGTAAGAGATCTTCAATCTCCAAGTGGAATCAAGAACTATCAGAGAGAGGACACTAATCAAATCTCAAAAGCTGACTCACCCCCCTTGCAAACATCTATATATGGATCCCTCATCCCAGAGATCCAGGGGCTTGAATTTTGTATCTTGTAAGGAAGTTTTGCTGGTTTCTTGGTGTAACATCATAGTGTTGGGTGATCTAAGCTTTTTGTGAGGTGAAGAAGGGCTTTCTTGCTAGGAGGATGACACTAGGTCAGAACAATTGGTTGTAATCCTCTTTGCTATTCTTGATTATTAATAAATCTATTCAAGTTTTCCTCCACATTCTTGTATGATTGATGATATATGCATTTGTGTGGTCAATATATATCTGGTCCTATATTGTTTATGATAGTAGATCTATGTTCTTGGATAGTGTTATGCTACTTTGATTCTACAGGTGCTCTTTGAAGCTGGGTAGATGAGGAAGCGAGTGGCAAAGATCTATCAGAAGGGAGAGGAATCAAGCAAGGAACCAAGCGCAAGACATAGGTTGGTCCCCTTCTTTCCCCTCTTATCTACTTCTCATAAAGGAAAACGAAAGTGGTTTTAATTTGTTTGTTTCTAAGGTAGCTACCAGCCTTAATGGGACTAGCAGCTCTGCATAGACACTATATTTCCCGATAACAAAATGGAGACTCCACTGGGGAGCGAATAGATTGTTTGTTTGTCTATATTTGTTTTCTTTATAAACTTACAGATGGAGCCTGAAGTCAAGCCAGCTAGCCTTCGAACAACATTTTCTATGCAAGTGCAAAGTAGATTAATGCTGCCTCAGTCTATCTTCGGGTTTTGTTTATAAATTGAACAATCGATTTACAGGCTCTCTAATTGCCCTTGTGGTGGCTCTAGTAACCTCCTTGGATCTACCCCTGTGATTTATTTATTGATTAACACTTGCTCGGCCTAAATCCCTAAACTGAGCTGCAAACTGTGACCCAGAACCCAGTTGAAGTCTCGTCCCTAGACCATCGCACTGTCTCTTCTTTGGAATCTGGATGCATCGCACTTCGCGAGTGTGGTAGGTGTGATACATCTCACTTTCCTGTGTTACAGGTGCGCTCATCAGAGAAGACCTCTTCTGCTCTTAGATTTTGGTTTCTGTGTTCATTCTTTTCAGCTCTATTAAGAAGTTTTTCTGTCTGTAGTCAGTATACCTCTGTTGAAACCCCCTTCCTTGCCATTACTCCACCTCCATTGTGCAAAGAACTGTAAATGTTTTTATGTATTTTGAGCCATTTTCAGTTCTCTTTTACAAAGAAGTAGCGTAATTGAACTGTCGTTTATTTATTTGAAAGTGTCGCAAGTGCATTTTCAACCATAGAAGAGAATCCGATTGTTCTTGATAGTCGATTACACTGTTACTCTTGTATTTGATTTGAATTAGTAGTTTTTCAAGTATCGAAAGCAAGTTTTCAATTCCAAATCGCAAAGTGTCGTCATTGTCTTCATTTTATCTTGAAAAGAAACTTGTTAGTAATGTCACTTTGAAAAATAATTCAGATTTGCGCTTAGCTTTCTTTTTATCATTCACACATTAAGAAGGCTGAAAACAAATACATGCATGTGGATTTGCATTTAGACTGTTTGTTGGTTTGATTTAGGACAATGCATATAGTGTGTGCTCTCTCCTCTATGTTGAAAGAATATCATCTCTCTTTCCTTAGTAGCTAGGATTTTCATTGCAAAAAGAAGATTAAACGATTGTTTATCATCTTAGATTGAATTTTAGGAATTGTACATCTACAACACGCGGTGAACCTGAAAGGCAAATTTCTTAAGCAAGATCAACTGTAAAATAAATTTAATGAATCTAAAAATGCTTTGGAACCTAACGCACAACATTTGGAAGTCTAGGCTAGAGACGTATTCCGGTGTCGTAAAGCCTGGTAACTGTTGTTTTCATTGATGGTTGGGTGATTCCTCCACTTTGATACAATAAGTGCCAATACGAACTTGTGCTCCCACGTACCGTCGAGTATATATTGGGAGACCACAATAGGCTTTATCCTTTATCCATAGGAAGCCGTGTCTGCCACCCTGTCAATCGCAATGCACTGAACACAACATTCAGGAAGATTGACTACCGTACCGTAAAAAGTATTCTGCAGTTTTTCAATTGGTTTGGTAATACCTCTGTCTAGATTTCTAGAGCAGCCTCTTTCATTCCTTTTCAGACTCCTTAAAGGAAAAGGTCCATCTGAGCACTTGTGACTTCAGGCTTGTTACACTAAAAAATGTCACCATGACTATTTGCAGTTAGTATGGCTCCATCAACTGTCATACTATCCTCCTTGGCAAGTCTCATGCCTCTGCTTTTCATGTCAAACTCCAAGAAAGAGAGAAAAGTCATTTAAAGTCAATTATCTCTGGGTACGCAGTTTCTCTTAGCCTTACCTGCGTGTACGCACCTCAAGTTCACAATACCTGTGTACTTGTACGCTCTGTCTGTAAAGCAATGGGTGCGTACTCCTGTAAAGGTCAAAAGGTGCAAGTTTCACTCCAAAAAATTTACTTGTGGTCATTTCTAGAGCATTCTAGAAGCTTGTTTGACGTGTATTGAGCACCTCCAGATGGTTCATGTATCCTTATGAAAGAGGAACTTATCCCATCAAGAGGGGAGCTAACCCATCCAAAGAGGGGCTTATCCCATTGATGGTGGACCTGATTAACTTCCTCTAGAGCACTATAAATACAGGCATTGGGCCAGAGGGAGAGGAGGTTGAAAGCTGAATATTCCTAAGGGTAGATGCTGCTGGAATTAGGACTTCCTTGTAGAAGCTTGTGAGGAGAGATTCCCATCCTTTCTTGTTTCATTTGGAAGTGGGTGAGCTGATCAAAGTAAAGGAAAACTCTTGTTGGACCCTAGAAGGGACCTGCACAACACCAAGGCTTAGGTTGTAATGGTTTCTTTTGTTTCCTATTAATACAAATAAGTCCATTCTTCTCAACAATTTTTTATTTATGAGTTATTTCATATACTCCTTGGTATGTATGTTAAATATGTTTTATTTTATGAGATATTCAGGTGCTATTTAATCGTTTGATTGTTAGTGAATGCAGGTTTCGAAGAGAAGGAGGAGCTCATCCGGATCGACGAGGCTAGACTACTACAACAACGTTGGACTACAGGTAGGATCAAAACACTTGATTTCTTATATGGTAAATGCATATTTAGAGAATGATTGTTCTTAATTGTCTTGTTTGTCACTAGAAAGCCTTAAGCTTCTAGGGAGGTTGGTTTTGTCCGCAAAATTGACTCTTTCCGCATGACAAAATGGCAACTCCGCTGGGGACTCCATTGATGTGAATGATTTTTCCTTTGTGTGAAACTTTGGTCTGAGAAAGGTCATTTGTTTTCTGGTTTTTGGTTGTTTGACTGTGTATTTGGGTGGGCTAGCTTAGGGTTAAATTAGATTTTACTTTTTCTTAGTTTTGCTAGAAGTACGGAGCCTCTGAGTTGAGCACAGTGCGTACCTGTACGCACTGCGGCTTTGTGCACAGAGTGTACACACACCTGTGCAAATAGGTTGCCTGCGTACCCTGTCAAAATTGAGAAAATTTCAATTTTCTCCTTTTTTGCCTCTTAGATTTTGCTTTTAATTTGTTTTTCTTGCCCAGATCCACTGGTTTTCTGCCATAAATCTTCACCTAGGCTTGTTTCGTCAGTGTCAAGAGTTTTAGTGAAATTCATAGAGATTTTGCTCTAGGGTTTGATTTTTGCACTGGTCCTGTAGTGACTTTAGCTTTAGAAGTTAAAAAACCGTGGATCTCCCTGGTTTTGTTCAATCTTCTTAGGAGTCGGGCTTTTCATAGAATCCACCCTTGTGAGAAACCTACCTTTGTGTCTTCTCTTTGCCGAATCTCGAAAAAGTTTGTTGATTGAACTTTGAATCTTATTCTTGAGAAAAAGAACAAAAGATTTTGATTTTTGTTTTTGACTGGTTTTTGGTTCTGCATTAACTAGTCCTTAGTTAAATTTTGACTGAGTAAAACATCCAGGAATCATACTTGATAGGATTTTGCCTCATTAGATTTATTTTTAGATGCATTTCTCTTAGATTTACTTTTGAGTGAAGTAGCTTTGATTTGATTGTCATAGATTTTTAAAGGTTTGATTTTTGATTTTTAAATGCTTTGTTAAGTAGGAAAAAATCCCAAAAATCTCTTTTGAAAGAAAAGTTTGCTTAGTGGCATTTGAGTCTTTGAAGGAAAAGGAATTTTCGCGAAATAATTAGTGGTCATGTGTTGTATGTTTTGGAAAAGATAAAGAGATTGTTTCTTTGATTTTCATTGCCAAGAAAGTTGTCTTTATATCAATTTTGCATTCTCCAACTCTCTTAGCTAGGGAATTCATTGAAAAAGAAAATTTGTATAAATCATCCTAAGTGCATCTTTTTAGTGGTTTGAGTCGAGTCTACACACCATCAGTTTCATCTCCTCTACCTTTTGTCTTAAAGAAAAGCCATAAAAATTAACGCTTAAAGTAAAATCAACTTAGTAACTTTTTATTTACTAGGGCTCTGAAACACCAATATAGATCAGGCTAGTGTCTTGGAGTAGGAGAGTAATTAACTCTCCAAGACAGCAAAACCAAACAAGTAGCTTATCTTGTGGTAGGATAAATCCAACTGTTTCATTTGTACTCTGGGAAAGCTCCTCTTAAAGGAGAAGCACGAGACCGTGTCCGAACCAGTGAGGGGATCAATCCTCCTTCATTGGGAAAGACGCCAGATATGCACGTATTACAAACGGTAAACCTCGGATTATTTTTGAGGAGCCTGGGGTCACTTGTCGGTAAACCTTGGATTATTGTCAAGGAGCCGGCAAGGGGATTGAGCTTGTTACTCTGCCCTTGCGTGCTATCGGGTTGTAGACTGTTCCCCCAGGTATATTTGTTGCTGTTGGTAACCTTAGTGACCATTATCTTTAGGATTCTACCCGAGGTGACGGTGGAGGGAAGATCCCACTGTACCTGGAGTAGACGTCGGCTAGACTCACTTGGATTTTCCGGGGGTTCACTTCACTCGAGACGGTTAAAGTGGAGGAACTTGTGCCGGTCTATTCATTAAGCAGGTTGCCAGGGTAACTGTTCCACCCACCACTTCTGTACTGAATTCGGCGATGTTGGGCTTCATCACCAACTAGTGTTTTCGGTCTGGAAGGCTACTGTTTGTGTATGGTTTGACGCCCTAGCTTCTTTAGGCGTGTGATTCAAATTTGTTTGGTTCTTTAGAGACTTTAGGTGGTTTTTTTTGAGATTTTACTTTGTTTGCGTGTGCAGTAGTTAAAAGTTTTTAACTGTGGCAGAATTACCGAGACAGTCCCGTAGACTTCGGGGCCAGTCTCCTGAGATTGTTACCGTGGCCGATTTGTTGAGGAAGTCCCGTAGACTTCGGGGTGAGCCTCCTCAAGACGTCCCAAGTCATTACAAAGGTTTGAAAGTCCTTGTAACTCCTCCTAGTGGCAGTAAAGTAGGTTCACCTGAAGAAGGATAGTCTTCGTTGGTAGTCCATCCAGATTACCAAAGTCTAGAAACAGGTTATAATCCTGAAGCTGTTGCAGTTTCCGAGCTTGCTGGCAGTTTTTCATCTACTAGTGATATAGGCGAAGAACCTGAAATATCTGAACCTGTTACTCCAACTTCTAGTGTTCCTGATTCACCTAGGGTAGAAAGAGTCATCACCGAAAATCTTCCTTCTGGTTTGATAGCTATTGAAGAACTTGCTCCAGAAGAAGAAGTTGGCGTCCCTATCCCTGAAGATCAACCTACCATTGATCTAAGGGAGCGTGAATCCATTTTTTACAGTCCACCTAGAAGTACTACTTGGTATCTTTCGTTAACTAATTACTTAGACAACTCAGGGATAAGTTTTTCTCCACCTCGTACTCCTTATCCACCCGGAGGTATTTATACTCCTGTAAATATGTCTAGTCAGTCATCCGTGTTTACTCAACCTCCTGAATCTTTCTTGTATGGTGGTCCTTCTGTTCCTGCTGGGTATCAGTCACTTTCTGGTACTTTTGCAGGAGCATCTCCTCAACCCATTGGACATGGGTCATTAGCTGGAAACAATGGTAATAAACCATTGGGCGTAGGAGACATTTATATGATGTCAGGTTCAATTCCCGGTTCTCAACCTCAAGGTGGTCAGTTACCGCCTGGGGGGCAACCTCAATTAACGCCTGGGGGGCAACCTCAAGGTACACAAATTGCGTCTAGGGGGCAACCTCAAGGACAGTATGTACCCATGGTACAGTACATTCCTCAAGGTCAACCCCAGCCTCAATATGTACCCCAAGGTCAACCTCAGTATCAATATATGCCTCAAGGTCAACCCTAGTATCAGTACTTACCTCAAGGGTATCTACCCCAAGGTCAGTACTTGAGTCAAGGTTATCAACCACCTCAAGGTCAATCTTATGTTCAAGGTATGGGAAATGTACCTCTCAACTACCAATCCTACCCTCAATCCGGTTATGGATCTCAATATCCTCAACCTGTCATGGGTCAATACCCCGGAATGAACATAGTGTGGAATCCATCTCAAGTTCAACAAGTGTTGTAGCCAAGCGTACAGTTGTCATCTCAAACTGGACAACCTGTGGTTTCTGGTCCACCCCAGCAACCAGTCCAGTCTAATGTTCAAACTTCTGTACCTTCGGTAGTTACTCAGTCGCCAATTGCACCTAGTACTCCATCTCAAACGACTGTTGCAACTACCGCAACATCTGTTCCTTCCACCACACCTACTTCTGGAGTATCGACAGCTCCGGTTTCTACTGTCTCTGCCACTACTCCGCAGACATCTTTACTCTTGTCTGGATCTACGATTCAAACTACGGTTCAGATGCCTGTGGGGCAGCCAGGTTTAAGTACGGTTGTCACTACTCAACCACAATTTGTTTATCAACCGTACCAGGGACAGTACCAATACGGACCTACTGTCCAACAACCGGTTTACGAGTATCAACTGTATCCTGGGTACACTTATCAACAACCACAGCAACCCCAGTACGGTCCGGTTAATCCTGGTTTTCCGGGAGGATACAATATCCCAAATGCGATTCCTGTTCCAAGTTATCCTGGATATCCTCCTCCTGGGACTGGTCTTGTGACTCAGAGTTTTAGGGATCCTAATCGGCAATTGTCGTTTATCGCAACTTTGGATTTACCAGACTTGATGCGCCTAACGAACGATCCAATAAATTATCTTCCGTTCTGGCCGCCAATGCCAAATAAGTTGCCCAGTGACATACCCAAGTTCGAAGGTAAGTCTGGAGAGGATCCATCAAATCACGTGATGACTTACCACCTCTGGTGTGCTTCAAATTCCATCTCGGATGATTCGATCCGTTTACGTCTTTTTCAGCGTACGCTCATTGGTCTCGCGGCCAAGTGGTACATTGAGTTACCACGGGCCTCTTTTTATAATTTTAGTCAGTTAGCTACCTCGTTCTTAACACATTTTCAGTTGCCGGTCAGATATGATAATGGCACCGAGTTATTAACTTCATTAAAACAGTCGACGTCCACTTATATTTCCGACCATATTCATGAATGGAGACGTCGAAGGCGATTAGTGAAAGTTTTTATCCCGGACCAAATCTTAGCTGAATGGTTTGTTAAATCATTATTACCGAAGATTACTGAAGACGTAGCTAAGGTCGGAGTAGTTACTGAAGAGCAAGTGATTTCTCAAGCGCAGTACCTCTACTTAGTTTATACTCAGTCGGGTACGTTACACGAAAAGATCCCAGATCTTCCAAAGTTGAATCAAATCGCTGCTGCTCCTTCGGGATCTCATGCTGCTGATGGCATGATTGGTACGGTAAATACTAAAAGCAAGAAGAAGTCTTAAAAGAATTCTTCGCCCATTATCACCTTACCAGACTCCCCGACAGGAGAATGTTCTGCTAAAGTCTCCGCTGATATTCACGCTGTAGAGTCATCTATGGCTAAATCAAAAAATGGTGGGAAGAAGAAAGGCAAGAAGAAGAATAAAGCAGACAAAACTCCAAAGGAGAAAATAGAAAAGTCGGAAACCAATGACGAAAAGCGCAAGCCCCGTTATCCTTGTCTTATTTGTGAAGAAGATCATTTTACAAGAGATTGCCCTCATCGGGCCAAGGTTACGAAACTCGTCAAAGGTTCCCAAATTCCTTCTGTCTTGAAGGATCCATTTCCGAAAGATAGCAAAATGATAGGTTCTTCCTCGAGTGCCGTTGAAGAACCCATATTGATGATGTCTCATGTAAGGATTGCGACTCGGTCACACGATTATGGTGGTAAAAGTCCTGTTGATGGATCGAAAGAAGCAGAATCTTCTCAGTCAAATCCATCAACCTCAGCTCCCGGTTCCAATCCACTACAGATCGAGAAACCTAACCCTGACTTAGTAATTAAACCGCCTGCCAAGGGTGTACTTCGAAGGTCTGCTTTCAATCCACATGCGAGAGCGGCCCAGAATTACAACATTGTTGAGGATTTAGCTGTTTCACCCTCAGCATTGTCGGCTTTAGAAGTGTTGCAATCATGTCCAGCACAACGAAAATTAATTTTGTCGGCTATAGGAGCTGTTGATGTTCAGGACCCGAACCTGATAATCTTTGATCTAGAAAATAGTACACCGCGTTTACCTCATCAGATGGCTTTCCAGATCCCAGTGATAGTCAAAAACAGGCCTATTCATCGGACTGTAATTGATGAGGGAGCTTCCACGTGTATTATGTCGATACAGTGTTGGAGATCGCTTGGTTCTCCATCACTAAATCAATCCCCGACAATTCTTAAGGCCTTTGATGGCCGTGGGTTCCATCCGTTTGGCATTCTACAGGATTTGCCTATAGGGGTTGAAGGAAAAACTGTTAGTCTGGATGTGGAGGTGGTTGATGCCCCTCTAGACTACAACCTTCTCTTGGGTCGAAGTTGGTCTTACGCTATGACAGCGGTCATCTCATCGGTCTTCAGAGTAATAAAATTTCCACATAATGGCAAGATCGTGACCATAGACCAGCTGGCTTACTTTTCATCCGACCCAGCCTCTTCAGAGAGTATCCAGCATGTCGGTAAAACGACTATCCCTTATAAGGATGTTGGTGTAGGATTAGTTAAAGATGCCGGTTTACTGGGAACTTTTCCTTTTCCTCCAATCAACGCCGTGTCTTCGTTTGCATCCATTCATATGATTACATCAGATACCATTGTTTACGACGATCCTTGGATCGTTCCTTCCGAATCTGAAATAGACTCCTTTGGCGATGCTATGCCTTTGAGTCCGTATGAAATTGCTTACGAAGCTGTGCAGTCTTTTACCAACCTACGTTCAACCAAAATCGACCAAATGAATGTGGTCCGTGAGGAATCACTTTTCACTTCAACCTCGGAGTTAATAGCGTTTCCCGAAGTTGTGTCATCTGACGAACAACTTTGTGAAGTCCTGTGTGTAGACAATTTACCATGGGAAGATCTCCATCATAGATCTTCGTTTTTACCTGAGGATGATCGCTTTGAAAACGATTTCTCATCAGTTTTTATAGCTGAATATGTTAAAGAAGCTCAGATTCCAATGAAACATCCCGATTCAGAGCTGAATTTGGGAAACATCTCTCGCACTGTTCCCATTGACATTTCAGTCAAGCCCGGAATCATTGAAAACATTCATATAGGTGCCTCGTGTTCAGATGATGAAATTCAGACGTACAAGGCCCTATTTCAAGAATTCCGTGACGTGTTTGGAAATGCCAGGAATTGATCCCGCCATTGTTGTCCATGAGATTAAGACTTACCCGGACGCTAAACTTGTTCGGCAACGTTTGTGTCAGATTCACCCTCGAAAAGCGGCTACAATTAAAGCAGAAGTCGAGAAGCTGTTGAAAGCAGGATTCATTTATCCGATCCCCTTAACGGATTGGGTATCGAATATTGTTCCAGTTAACAAAAAACAAGGAACAATAAGAATATGTATCGACTATAGGGATATCAATCGTGCTTGTCCCAAAGACAACTATCCAACACCCTATATCGATCAAATAATTGATGATTATGCCGGCAGTGAAATATTTTCCTTTATGGACGGTTTTTCCGGTTACAATCAAATCAATATTCTACCTACCGATCAACCGAAAACGGCTTTCATTTGTCCATGGGGGACATTTGCTTATTGCAAATTACCTTTTGGGCTTAAGAATGCCGGAGCCACTTTTCAAAGGGCGATGTCTTATGCGTTTCATGACATCAAACACATTGTGCAACCGTACCTCGATGATTTGCCTGCTCATTCATTACATCGAGCTGATCACCTTGTCCATTTACGAGCAATCTCCATGAGGTGTAGGCATTATCGTATACGTTTGAACCCACACAAATGTGTCTTCTGTATAGAAGTGGGACGATTGTTAGGATTTGTAGTTTCAAAAGCCGGCATTCGCGTCGATCCCTCGAAGGTAGAAGCTTTCATCAAATTGCCTCCTCCTTCGAGTCTTCGCCAACTCCAAAGTTTGCAGGGGAAAGAAAACTTTCTACGCCGATTCATTCCTAACTACTCCGAGGTTATAAAAGGTTTTACACGGTTGTTGAAACCGAACACTCAATTCTCTTGGGATGAGATAGCTCAGCAATCTTTTGATGCACTTAAACACGCGTTGACCCATGCACCGTTGTTGCATCCTCCCAACTACAACCAAGACTACTTTTTGTACCTCGCTGCCTCTCATTCCACTATTGGAATGGTGTTAGTTCAGGAAGACGAATTCGCAACGGAACATGTGATATATTATCTTAGTAGGACGTTAAATCCCACTGAGCTAAAATATTCGCATGTGGAGAAATTGGCCCTGGCAGCCGTTCAGGCTGTCCAACGTTTTCGTCATTACATTCTTCTCCGTAAAACTACAGTCATTTCAGATTGCAACCCTATGATCTACATTTTGACTAAACAATTGCTAGGCGGCAAGTACTCTAAATGGATCGTTATCCTACAAGAGTTTGACTTAGAGTTTGAAAAATCTAAGTCTAAGAAATCTTTAGTCTTTGCAGAGTTTATGTGTGACTTCCCGCGTGCTGACACGGAAACAGTGGCAGAGGAACCCATTGCGGACGAATCTTTGTTTCTCATCAGCAATTTAGATCCGTGGTATGGGGATATAATCGTCTATCTCCAAACCCAATCCTTTCGGCCCGAAGCTTCAAAGTCGGAATGTCGGAAAATTCAATTCCAGTCCCAACAGTATAAAATTATTGGAGATACTCTTTATCGCCGTGGGGCAGACTTGGTTTTCCGACGTTGCTTAACTCACGAAGAGGCAGAAAGGGTTTTGAATGACTGTCACTCTGGGGCGTGTGGCGGTCATATGTCTAGGTATGCCACAGCTCAGAAGGTGTTGCGTGCTGGCTATTTCTGGCCGTCCATGTTTAAAGATTGTATCATTGCGGTCCGAAAATGCCACAACTGTCAAGTGTTTGATCGCAAGATGCGCACACCACCAGCTCCTCTCCACCCTATAATTTCCATTGGTCCTTTTGCCAAATGGGGTATCGACTTTATTACATGTAACCCTCACTCTGCCGGGGGGCATGCGTATATCATCCTTGCGGTTCATTATTTTACTAAGTGGGCCGAGGCGATGCCTACATTCGAGGCAGACCGCAAGACAGCTGCAATTTTCGTATTCAATCACATTATTGCTAGGTTTGGTGTCCCACAAGCGATAATCACTAACCATGGGTGCCATTTTCGAAACATTATGATGACAGAACTTACAGGCCAGCTTGGTTTGCGTCACGATAGCTCAACTCCTTATTATCCACAAGCCAACGGTCTGGTTGAGTCCATCAACAAAGTTTTGGTTATCATGATCCGACGAATCATTGGAATTCATCGGTCAAATTGGAACAACATGTTATTTTCCGTGCTTTGGGCATATCGAACTTAAGTGAAAACATCAACAGGGTTCACTCCTTTCCAACTAGTTTATGGTTTGGAAGCCGTGCTGCCCATTGAATGCGAAATCCTATCACTTCAAATGGCTGTCAAATTACTTCCAGCTACTTCCAAAGAGGAGAAGCGTTTATTATACCTAGCTCAATTAGATGAGACTCGACGCGATGCTGCACTGGCAATCGAGACTCATGCAAAACGAATGAAAGCTCAATATGATCGAAATGTGACCCCTCGAAATTTTTCGGAAGGAGACCTAGTGCTATTGTATGATCAAGCTAACGATAAATTAGGTGCTGGAAAATTCGTTCCTATGTGGCATGGGCCCTACATTGTTAAGCGAAAGCTAGCAAAAGGGGCCTATGAGTTGGTTGACTTTGACGGGGACTCTTTGGGTAAATCCAGAAATGGACTTTACCTAAAGAGGTACTATGCTTAAATGATGGGTGTGAAGATTTTAGTTAAGTTAGTTAGGTTAATTTTTCTTTCTAGCTAGTGTGTTTGTTAGTATAGACAGTGTGCTTAGCTTAGAAAGTGTGTTTTTCGTCGTTATTCTGCTTATCTTGGTTTTACCCTTGATGTTTGCAGATGTCGATGCCTCTCCAAACGTACATTGGATTCGCTGATGGTGCTTGTCGTAATACATGGAATATCTCTTTCGCAGCTTGGGTTATCTATTCGCCCTCTGACGAATTAGTTTCTATGCATGGGGTGAGCCTCGGTCAAACAACAAACAACATTGCAGAATACAGTGCAGTGATTGAGTTATTATCTGAATCCATTTCATTTGGGATTCGGAGTTTGATAGTGAGGTTAGATTCTGAACTCGTTGTATTACAGCTTAATAGAGTTTATGCCATTAGAAATCCAGTGTTATTAAGGTTATTTTTGAGAGTGCGTCTCTTGGAACGTGAATTTGATTACATTGAATATCAACATATTCCAAGGTCTTTAAATACATTAGCAGATGCAATTGCTTCTCGAATGTTAGACAGACATTTGCAATAGTCATACATGTAAATTTGAAAACATTTAATCAAACATGTTTAACAAGATAAGCCGGTAATAATGATATATATAGATAGGAGTGTGTAAAAAATACATCGTCTTCGATCATAGGTTGAAAAACACCTTATGATCGACAAAAATGATAAGTACAAAAAAAACAAAATGTCACATGTGTCTACAAAGTGATCATCCAATCACTGGTGGTGCTCCCTATACGACACCACTGCACGAGCTACCCTACACAAGAACCTCCTAAAAGGTCATGGGACTGCGACTACATAGCGCTGAAGTCTGATAGGAATATCATCTATAGTAGTCTCTGGTATATCCGCCGTCAGACGCTCTAGATCCTGCTCCAACTCAGCTAAGGTCTCTACAGCCGCGTCCTGTGGGACTGGTGCCGGTGCAACTGGTTGTCTCCTCTCGAAAGGCCGGAGATTGGCTGGACGCCGTGGACCTACATCTGCATTTTGAAAATTTTTACTGTCAGTTTTGAGACGATATATAAAAACAAAAAAATATAGATAATTTAAAAACTTGTGAAAAATGAAGTACCTCTGTCGTCCCATTGTTCTCCCTGTGGAAGAACCATGTCCGGATCACCGCGAAAATCCACTCCGGCATAAGGAAAATCCTGGATCGCAAAGACCTAGTCCTCCAACCAGTGAAAGTAACCCGCAGGAAATCGGACAACTCCCGCTCCCTCATCAGGATGCCGGGCCATCACCGCAACCCATCGCATCAACTTTGGCTCCCGAGGAGGCCCAACCTCAACAGTGAGATGCTGCGGGATCAGCATCGGAACTCTCTCTAGGGCAAAGCTCACAACTAAAGGCCCATACCCAAAGGTCTTTAATTGCCTGTTCTTTGCCCTAGTCAGTTGGCCCTTCATATTGGCCAACACAGCGTCACACCAGTTGAAAATGGTGCCTCGGAAGCAATCAATCGCCATCCGCATTTGGGACCCGGTGGCAATGTGCAAAGCGGCTGCGCCGCAGAGTCTGGTAACTGTAAAGGCAATTACCATAAGTTCAGGTCGGGATATGTATTTGATTTCTATCCCCTTCTCCTGGTTCTGATTATTGCACCACTCTAGTCGGAGACTAGCAAGGGATTGGCCACCCGGCCTAGTCTCGAACAGAGACAGTTGCTCGCCCCTATTAGGCAAACCAGTGAGAAAATATATGTCTGAGGGCTCTATCTCGAGCTGGTGCCCTCCGATGTAAAAACATTGATCCTGAACGTTCCACCTTTCAACCAGCCACTCTAAGAATCGCACCTGGGCCCTCATGCCAGGTATGGCCCAGTATTTGTAGAGACCGCATGCCTTCAAAGCATCAATGGAAGGTTGATGACCTATTGCGGCCAAATCGACATCTTTGTGTTCTCTTTCGCGCCAATCAAGCATGGTGGGCAATCTACACACCAGAAAACATCCATTAGAATTCACTAAATCAAAAATTAATGGTTCAAATTTGAGATTTGGGGGTTTTAAAATGCTTTGCGCGGAGTACGCACCCCGCGTTCAGAAATAGAGCGTGGGTACGCAACTGCTCTGAAGGTAGGTTGCGTACACCTGCCATTTTCCCAATAGAGAAAATGTCGGGGTACGCAGGTCACCCATGGGGCACCTGCGTACCCCGAAAAGCGGATCTTGAAACCCCAAAGCCCCCAAAAAATCAAACTAGGGCCTAAAATGAAATTCTAAACGGATGAAAACAAAGAGGAGGATGTTGTGAAATACCTGAAAGAGACGGCACTCGATTCCGATGGTCGGATTCTCCGCAAAGTCCACAGGAAGTTTCTTGCCAAAAGCCCTTTTCTCTCCCTCAACAGTAAAATGGTAAAAATGACATGGTAAAAGGTCTTTTTATAGGTTTTTTGGATAAATGAATGCTAAGTTTTTTTATTTTTCACCATGGAAGGATATTTTTCAATGCATTTTTGCCTATCTTAAACAGGTATGAGTAATGTGTTGTTTTTGTGCAGGACAAAAGGACTTTTCAGGGAAAATTATCATTTTTCACGAACAAAAACATCAGAGTCATCTTTCAAGCCCTTTTCTGACTCCTAAAATATGAAAAGATTGCCGAGCGTTTCTTTTACACTCGTTAAAACGGAATTAAAAGACGGTCCCCTTATAGCCCTTTTCTGACCGTAAAAACAGGAAAAGGTTGCCGGGTTTTTGTCGTTTCAAACTCTATATTGGAAATAAAACGACGTGTCCTTGATTGCTTTTTACTTTTCAGGTCAAAGACACTAATCATGAAAGTACTCCTTGGTCGCAAGATCAAGCGGTTCTCTCAAGTATTATTTTATACTTTTTCGGGCTTGGGAGACACAAATTTATGAAAAAGTTCAACCCTGGAGTCTTCTTTAGTTTTTTCAGACTCTCTAAAATTGAAAAACGCCGAGTTTCTCCTATACTGGACTAGTTAAAATTTCACAGAAGAGGACCTGTTCGATTACAAACAGGAACGGACCACTCCTTCTTAGGGTTCGAATCTAAACTAAGTTGGACTCATCCGAAGGATGAGCTTATAATCAAGCATATGTTATCCTCCTCAAGCTTGTAAAAAATAAAGAGGTACTTGCCAGAAATGGTGGGGGAAAAGAGAGAAGAATGAGCCTATTTGTTATCCTTTGTCACAGAAAAAACCTTATTACCACTCTTGAACACGACACTTTTCATTCACCTGGGTTGGGAAATCCTTTGCCTCTCAGTTGATTAAACCACTTTGAAAGTCTTCAACCATTTCTGGGTATTAACTTTGGGTCAATCGTCGCCAAGCCATCTGTTGTGTCGTTACGTGTTCAAGAGGTCTCTGCAAATAAACCATTCATATGCAAAATACTTGTCATCTATTTTGACCATCCCTGAGTCAGTCCTTACAGCAACATTTCTCCAACTTGAACTATGATTTCGTGTTGTGGGCTTGCCTGCAACGGGTCGCTTTCTATCGACATCAGCACATTATCTAGAGAGATGACTTAGAAATCGTCAGTACCTTGAAGTCTCCATGCATCAATGGCAGGTTTCTCGCTTTTGACGACAGTTTACATCATTGACTTTTGATCGAAGGATTACGTGACATGTTCGACATCAACCCATTCATTCGCATCTCATGGATTGTACTGGGTACTTTAAGAACCATTGACATCACTGGTGGTCTCTCTCACACTTGTTAACAGTTTACATCATTGACTGGTAATCAAGTGGTTTCTACCATGTTCGACATCAACTCATTTATTCGCATGGATAGAATCGTACCAATTCGGGAAGTAGAAATGAAGACCCTGGATCTAGTTTCCACCATCCAGGCTGCGAGGAGTTTTGTATTCATTATATAGTAGACTAATAATAAACAGATGGCTACGTCCATACTGTGTCTATGATTGTGATGTACTGCAAAATCATTCCTGTATCAGAGCAGTAGTTACATTGTTAGTTAAAGTTTTCAATCTGAGTATGGGAATGCCTACCTCAGCGATGATATCATCTTATATATGTATTTTGTGTTGAATATTTGCAGGTTCTGACCGGGCGCTCCACAAGATAATCCTTGAAATGATAAAGTACTTCACCCTTCCTAGATGATATAAAACCCTAATCTACTACAGCCTTCGCACTTTAGAGGGCAATCTGTTACACTAAAAAATGTCACCATGACTATTTGCAGTTAGTATGGCTCCATCAACTGTCATACTATCCTCCTTGGCAAGTCTCATGCCTCTGCTTTTCATGTCAAACTCCAAGAAAGAGAGAAAAGTCATTTAAAGTAAATTATCTCTGGGTACGCAGTTTCTCTTAGCCTTACCTACATGTATGCACCTCAAGTTCACAATACCTGCGTACTTGTACGCTCTGTCTGTAAAGCAATGGGTGCGTACTCCTGTAAAGGTCAAAAGGCGCAAGTTTCACTCCAAAAAAGTTACTTGTGGTCATTTCTAGAGCATTCTAGAAGCTTATTTGACGTGTATTGAGCGCCTCCAGATGGTTCATGTATCCCTATGAAAGAGGAACTTATACCATCAAGAGGGGAGCTAACCCATCCAAAGAGGGGCTTATCCCATTGATGGTGGACCTGATTAACTTCCTCTAGAGCACTATAAATACAGGCATTGGGCCAGAGGGAGAGGAGGTTGAAAGCTGAATATTCCTAAGGGTAGATGCTGCTAGAATTAGGACTTCCTTGTAGAAGCTTGTGAGGAGAGATTACCATCCTTTCTTTTTTCATTTGGAAGTGGGTGAGCTGATCAAAGTAAAGGAAAACTCTTGTTGGACCCTGGGAGGGACCTGCACAACACTAAGGCTCAGGTTGTAATGGTTTCTTTTGTTTCCTATTAATACAAATAAGTCCATTCTTCTCAACAATTTGTTATTTATGAGTTGTTTCATATACTCCTTGGTCTGTATGTTAAATGTGTTTTATTTTATGAGATATTCAGGTGCTATTTAATCGTTTGATTGTTAGTGAATGCAGGTTTCGAAGAGAAGGAGGAGCTCATCCGGATCGACGAGGCTGGACTACTACAACAACGTTGGACTACAGGTAGGATCAAAACACTTGATTTCTTATATGGTAAATGCATATTTAGAGAAGGATTGTTCTTAATTGTCTTGTTTGTCACTAGAAAGCCTTAAGCTTCTAGGGAGGTTGGTTTTGTCCGCAAAATTGACTCTTTCCGCATGACAAGGCTCATTAAAAATCGAAGACGACTAGAGTCATATTTTGTTTTTTCTCGACTCTTAAAAATTGAAAAAACAAGTTGTGTCAAAGCGTCTAAAATTTATTTTAATCGGAATAAATATCACCTTTCCTACATTGGTCTTAGGTTGAGAAAAATGGAGTCCACCAACCAAGGATTTCCCCTTGGAGGAAATCCTGGTCCTTTCTCCTCTTGGGGAGATGTTGGTGCACCCCATATGGCCACATTGTCGCTTCCAGGATTGACAATTGGCTTGCCTGTATGGCTCTTCTCGACCTCCGTCATTCAGAACAACGTGATTCCTGAACAATCAAGTCAGCAACTAAACAATACCAAAGTTACCCCCCAACCTTCTACTTCGTCCGGTTCTCCCTCTCCTCCTTCCTCTTTGCTTGATAAAGCTGGTAAAGCCAAAAATCAAGTAATTGAGAAGAAGAAGGTGAAGAAGAAGAAAGAGAAGGAGAAGGAGCCAAAGGCGAAAAGGGGCAACCAAGCATCGTCTAGCGAAAATCCACACACTGCACCATCCAGGCCTAAATCACCATGTGTCATTTGCAAATGAGACCACTATCATCGAGATTGTCCTTGCATCTCTTGGATCTTAAGGGACTGGTCTCCTCGTTTTCACAATCTGGTGTCATCAACCTCTGATGATCATGTTGAAAATACACCGTCAACTAGTGAAAGTGAAGCCCCTGGACAAAAAGGAAAATGTAAATTTCCTTGTAAACTATGTGAAGGCGATCACGCCGTCCACCATTGTCCCTTCTTAGATGAGGCTAAAAGAGTATCGGACGACCGTCCGGTTTCACCGTTACGGCTTCCTCCTGGATATAAGAAGCTCTTGCCGAGTCCGTCACTAGTTGAAAATTCGGCTGACACACCATTGTGGTCGGCCGAAGCGCCTATCATTGAAGATAAACCATCTGAATCCACACCAGACAAAAGTCAAAAGGTCGAGGCAGTAATTGACCCGGTCTTGCCTTCAAAGGATCCATCTTTAGAGCATACAGTCACCGAAGAGAACAAGAACGACACCGTCAAAATTCTCTTCGCAAGCACAGACTCCGATGAACATGGGGTCAGTCTACCCATTCCTTTACCGCATGAAGTAAGTTCATCAGAGTCATATCCGGCCGTCTATTCGGTCTCACCTCCAAGAAACCTAGTTGTTTCCTTCGATTGGAATCTACTAGGCAGACCCCGCTTACCGGCTAGTGTGCCATTTCGAATCATTGCTCAAATATATAGAATGGTCATGGCCGGTACCATCATAGATGAAGGGGCTTCTGTGAGTATCCTTTCCTCAACTGCTTGGAAAGCGCTTGGTTCGCCATCGCTTTTGCCTGAAATGATAAATCTAACAGGGTTTGACAAAGGAACCATTCGACTGTTAGGGATCCTTCCCAGTGTGCCGATAACATTGAGAAGGAAAACCGTTCACATGAATGTAATGGTAGTCCAAGGACCCCTAGATTATAATCTACTCCTTGGACGTGACTATATTTATTGCATGGGAGCCATTGTCTCCTCACTCTTTAGAGTAATGTGTTTTCCGCATGAAGGAAGAGTGGTCAAGCTCGTAGACCAGCTTTCATTCCCCGGTTCACACATCGCAAATAGTCAAATACCATCCCTAAATGGTCTTTTCATGCAAGGAATGTCTCATCAATCCCCAGTCCATCCACCAGATGAGCGCGAGTGATTCAGAGGACATGACTGAAACCCAGGGGGCATGCACCTTGGCCTGTTTCGACAGGAAAACCTTGGGTATAGGGTAGGTTTCCGTGAAGGATATATGACTGGTCGACGCACCCGTCCATTTAGGAAAATGGGGTTAGACCGGAATAAGATACCTCTGTTAAAAGGTAGGCCTTTCCCGATAAAACAAATGTTTTGTCTACAAATTGAGGGGTGACCTGGAAACTCTACTTCACTATACCTGGGGGCATGCGACCCTTTTGGTGTGCAAGTGAAGAGTGACCATTTATTTTTTAAATTTGTAGGTCCTCTAACCCTTTAAACTCATAGGATTGGTTGTTTCCTAACTTGCATAAAGAAAGGATGCGGGGAAAAGCTTTGAAAATTTGCCAATTATATGAGACATCCTTATTATTAAACTGGATCGAGCAGTTTTAATGTGGAATTCAAGCTCGTTAAAAAATAAACATAAGAAATGAGCAAATGTTTCCCCAGAGTTTAAGCTCATTAAAAAATGAACCATTTTCCAGTAAATAACCATTGTGAATGTATTATCATCAGCCTTTGAAGCCTTGGTCGTGTTCTCATCATCACCTCCACTCTGTATTGGCCGATCATTCACCTCCATTTGATTGTTTACCCCTTTTGAGGAAAAACTATGAAGAGTGATACTGTTAGACATCCTTGTGACAATGTCGTGATTGCGAAATTCCAAACCTTACCTGGAATTAGCTGCTACTCGAATTTATCACTTGTTCCTAAAAAACGAGTCTCCTTTAAGCTCTTTTCAACTCACTCATAAAATCTGAAAATATTGCCAAGAAATTGGCCTCTCCAGCTCGTTAAAGTGACCGGAAGTGCTATCCCTCCTTTAAATTTTAATATTTTTGGACTTGAGGGATTATTACAAAAAAATATCGAGCGCTTGTTTTGTTCGGCTTGTTAAAAGTACCAAAAATTCATCCCTTTTGTATTGTTTTATACTTTTTCGGACTCAAGGGATTATATGACGAAAAAGGATTATTGGAGTTTTCTTTACGTCCCTTTTTCAGACTCTCTAAAATTGAAAAGGACCGAGTTATCCTTGTCGTTAAACTCGTTAAAACCGAATAGCGACAAACTTGTCCATACAGACAAGAACGAGTTTCACTATCACTAGGCTCGTTAAAACATAGCGATGGGTTTGCCCGAAGGGAAAATTATAGAACAAGCATATGTTATCCTCCTCAAGCTTGACAAAAATAAAGAGGTACTGGTCAGCAATGACTGGGGAAAAATTGGGAAGAAAACTTGAAGAAACTTTATTGGTAGCAAGTCGCTCTTGAACATGACACTTTCACTCCGCATCTGAGTCAGGTTGGGTTGTTCCGTTCACTGGTCATATCACCATGGGTCCATCACACCATCCATATTGGGGGTTAACGCTACTAATCCATCATGTCAGTGTCGCCAATATGTTCAAGAGAAGTCACTCAGAGAATTCACATGTGTCTCATCCACTGCAATACATTTACACTCCATCCTTTCATGACCGCCACCCTGAACCTTATATCATCAGATCGTTTTCACCTCCATTAAAATCATTTGCTCCGTTCTGTGTCATTGATGTGGGATTCACTAAGGCCCTCCTATGATGGATCGCTTCTTGTCGACATCAACACATTATCCAGGAAGTCGATCTAGGAACAACCCTTTCAGTACTTTGAAGCTTGCATGCCTCAATGGCAAGTTTCTCACTTCTGGCGACAGGTTTACATCAATGGCCTTCG
This sequence comes from Pinus tabuliformis, assembly GCA_031772625.1. Classification (NCBI taxonomy): domain Eukaryota; kingdom Viridiplantae; phylum Streptophyta; class Pinopsida; order Pinales; family Pinaceae; genus Pinus; species Pinus tabuliformis. Next base: position 217,118,158 of record CM062819.1, read on the forward strand.
ACCGAATTATTTTGTGTGGTGTTCAACGCCAAGTCCCTTATTCACACCACGTAAATTGTACTGTAGTACCTTGAGGGTCATCATCATTATCGGTGATTCCTCTCGCGCCTGTTAATAGCTTACATCATTGGCTGGTAATCAGGCGATGTCTTTCCATGTTTGACTCCAGAACATCTCTCACATGGATCGACTTGTACTTTGAGTGAAGATCGAACGAGATTGAAGACCCCGAATCTAGTTTCATCCATCCGGGCTGCGATATATATTCAAGAAAATAAAGACATCAAATGTACATCATTACTGCACAGATAATCATCCAATCCAAAGGATGATGGCTCTACCAGAATCATTAGTCTGCACTCAGGCGATTGTTTGTCTTATATACATGAAAATGAATTTATAAAGCTGAGCATGGGAATGCCTGCCTTAGCTAGATCATGAAAATATTATGAATATAATGTATTGTATTGTATCTTATTACTGGTTGCCTTCCAGCTCGAAAAAACTTCAGATCCTCATGATAAAGCATTTCACCCGACATCAACAGATTAACGACCTCATGCTTTAGGGGGCAACAGTTATAGACATTTTTGGGCACTGCAACCCCAATCATAAATGTCCATAAACCAAGGGCTCTTAAGTCCATAAAAGTGTTGTTCCAACCTCTAAAAGAACAAGGTCAACTGATTACATCTTCTCCCAGATGTTCTCCATGAAAAACTACTCAGAACTGGTCAAAACTAGACCATCTCACCTGCTCCATGGTCAAAATGCGCTGCATCCCACCTAAATACACATGGGAGGTGCGATGCATACTGAAAAGCCCTTCTATGGGGTGCGATGGGCGAGAGTGGACAAATGGCAGGGTCAATATGTAAGGTGGAGGATCATGGAATCTTCCAGAAACTTCTCCTATGACACTTGCCTCTCTGCATTCGCCCAGGGATGAGTAAGAGATCATCAATATCCAAGTGGAATCAAGAAATATCAGAGAGAGGACACTAATCAAATCTCAAAAGCTTACTCACCCCCCTTGCAAACATATATATATGGATCCCTCATCCCAGAGATCCAGGGGCTGGAATTTTGTATCTTGTAAGGAAGTGCTGCTGGTTTCTTTGTGTAACATCATAGTGTTGGGTGATCTAAGCTTTTCATGAGGAGAAGAAGGGATTTCTTGCTGGGAGGATGACGCTGGGTCAGAACAATTGGTTGTAATCCTCTTTGCTATTCTTGATTATTAATAAAGCTATTCAAGTTTTCCTCCACATTCTTGTATGGTTGATGATATATGCATTTGTGTGGTCAATATATATCTGGTCCTATATTGTTTATGATAGTATATCTATGTTCTTGGATAGTGTTATGCTTCTTTGATTCTACATGTGATCTTTGAAGCTGGGTAGACGAGGAAGCGAGTGGCAAAGATCTATCAGAAGGGAAAGGAATCAAGCAAGGAACCAAGCGCAAGATAGAGGTTGGTGCCCTTCTTTCCCCTCTTATCTACTTCTCATAAAGGAAAACGAAAGTGGTTTTAGTTTGTTTGTTTCTAAGGTAGCTACCAGCCTTAGTGAGACTAGCAACTCTGCATAGACACTAGATTTCCCGATAACATGCACCTTCAAGGTCAATGATCTGGTTTTTTTATATGATAGCAAGTTGGATAAATTTCTAGGTAAATTTAGGATGCGTTGGCTGGGGCCCGAAGTCATCAAGGAGATTACCGATGGTGGAGCAGTTCAGTTGATAAAATTTAATGGAGAACCATTCCCAGGCCAGGCGAATGGTAGTCGATTAAAGCCATACAACGACGATCCAACTTGATGACTACATGATGGAAGCACAGTTTTAGAGCTCTAGGCAGCTGCAAGGAGGCACTGGACTATAAACTACATTGCTTGGGTTGGGGAGCTGCGTGATTGGGGAACTGCATGGAATGAAGGAATGTCACAGTATCAACAGATGCGCGCAGTGAATTGCGCTATCCAAGAAGGAACCGCATAGGGCAGCCGAAAAGTGACGGTTATGGTCATTGTTCATGACTTGATAGTTGGAAAATGGCCGAATGGAGCAGGGGGCATCATTTAAGTCAAAATTTAAGGGCAATATCTAGGAAAATCTACTACCATTATGGAATTTATGAACGAGTTATGGGGGGAATAGTCGGATTTGAAGTCAAAAATTCCTATAAATTACAAGTGGTTGCCCAACGAAAAACACTTGGCATTTTGAGAATTGAGGTATTAAGCTCTCAGGCATGTATGAAACCTAAGATATTTGAACCCCTTATAACAATTTCAGTTTCTAAGAAGTTTCCGACAGAGACAGAGGTGTTGTTGTCTAGCATAATGTCAGTGCCCGCAAAAACCCTGAGTGAAAGAGAAGCAATGGTAGCCGAAGGAACTACCCCAGAGGTAGTAATGGCAGCTGAGGAAGCTACCCCGGAGGTTGAAAGTGTATAAGTACTGGCAGAAGTACCTAAATACCCCAGGAAACCAAGGTAGAGGCCTATGCTGACAAAGGAGGGTCCAAAATCAAAGAAGGATAAGAAGAAATCACAACAGTCGGTGCGTGCATCACCCACGAAGCACCCATAGACGGGAAAGCCCACCGTGCAGGAAAAGGGTAAGGTGATTGACCTATATCCTGAAGCCGATGTTGAAAAAATCCATGTAGGTGCAGACGACATTGATATGGAGGGGACAGAGGAAATTGATGTGGAGTGGTTTGACCTCATTTCTAAACTTCCCGAGTACATTCCTCCACGCAGAGGCAAGAAGAAGGTTCTGAAGGATATTGATGAAAGTAAGGTCATATTGCACACACCCTTACTACCAGAGCAAATTATATTTGAAGGTTTGCGCGTGGGGCACATCCCCCTGTTATAATTGGAGGACTGGGATTTGGCTGATGTAGAATGTTTTCCCCACCTAGCGATAGACTAAATCATCCACTGCATCTTCTACAAAGACTCTGATGTGACCATGTTGGAGCCAAGGAAGTGGGTAAAAGGGGTGGATAAGGTGGGTCTGTTAAATATGTTGTGGAGAAGGAAATATGGTTGGTCTGTAGCTGACTCAGCAGAAGATACAGCTAGATAGTACAGGGCCAGTGATGGAGTAGCTAGTTTAGGAGATAAAGTAGGTGGCAACACAGTGCACTGCTGAAGTTGCAGTAGTCCAAGTAGAGTTGGGGGATCTTCACGATAAGATCTCTGCGTCGCCCAAGTGACGCGAGGGCAAGTCACCATGTTTGTGTTGGGGGCCTGTTGGGAATAGGTCCCTTGGGGTCAATTTTGTGGTTAAAAGCCCAAGTCTTGGGGTAGAAAGCCAAAATTTGGTATAAAGAAATAACACATATTTCATTAAATTTGGAAATATTTTATTACAAGGAAAATGACTTGAATTGACTTTTTTGGTTATTTTGAAATTCTAGATCCACCATTTAATTTCAAATTTAATGAAATATGTGTTAAATGTAAAGTCTCTACATTTTGTGATCACAGAGCGCGAAGATATCAAGAGTCAAAAATGGTTTTCGCCCTTAGTTTATATAGGTTGTGCCGGCTTGATGAGATCTGCCCTTGGTCCATGAACCATGGGATTGTATAAAAAGGAGGTCTTAGAGGAGTCTAAGATAGTCAATTCAATTCAGTTGATAGAGATAGAGTCATTTATGAGTTTGTAAAGAGCTAAGAGTGAGAGTATTAGGATAGGAAAGAGGCTCTACAACTGAGTGCGCAGAGGCCTAGGGTAGAAGTCCGTAGCTGAGTGCGCGGACCCTTGCAGCTGTGTGCTGCAGGGTAGTCAGAGGCTATACTAAAAATTTGGATCACCAATAGAGAAGAGTATTCTGAAATTACTGTGTATTTTACTTCTATCATTTCCATGCGATTATGTTATGTTAAGCACTGGGTTTGTGTTTTATTTCTAAATTGATGTGTGAATATATATGTTTTCCTCTGTTATATGAATGTAAGTAGATATATATGTTTAAGCAAAGATAATTTAAATTTCATGATAGAATTGGCGAACACTTAAGATAATTCAGGGAACTATACAACAAAGTAGTTATAGAGGTGCGTAAGTTCTGAGATTGCTTGTTAGGTTTACGCGAAGGATGATCGTAGAGATTCATGAAGGTTTTGAAAGATTCACAAAGAAGCACATTGATAAGCCCTAAGGGCTTATCGATCTGCGCGAAGGAAGAGCTAAGGTATAAAACCAACATCACAAACATCTGAGGGTGCGGAAACATGGTTCCTACATCCCCCCATTCTACTTCGGGTGAGACTTGAGTCCACGCTCCACAGGTTGATTCCTAAAGTTCTAGTAGTGCAGGGATTTTCTTGGCTGACTAACACTGAACTTGGGTCAAAGCCCATTAAGCCGACATCTTGCATGACTAACTTGTCAGTGGAATACCTCTGTAAAGATGTGGTGACTTCTGTTCATCAAATACCATGAGGAAAGTGAAATTTGGTGAGGCAAACCAATCTACTATCTGCGATACTTCTTCCATTGCCCCATGTGACATGCAAGGTGGCTCTTCCTCGAAGATTGTATTATATAACTGAATGAGGAAGTGATCAATTAGCTTCTCCATTACTCCTTTGTGGTTGCACCTTGAAAGCAGCTTGCAATAAACATACAGGGAAGGCTTTTGTGGTGTCCAAGTTTAATTCATGTCAATTAACGCATTGTGTATGCAGATTTCATTTAGGAGGACTAAGAGCGGTAGACACATTGATCTGTAGCTGCTAAGCCAACAAATCTAACTAGTTGAATGGTTTACCTTAGTTCACAACCTGGTTCAATAAGAAATCCCACCCTTCAGGAAAGGTCTTGGTGTTCTGTTGATCATAAATTCTACAACATAGGATGATCAAGACACTGATAGACCCTCTTGAGACATTTTTTCTCGTATGTGTGGGTAGGTATCTTATGAAAATTTGATGGATCTTTTGCCAAACCTTTAACAATCTCCTTGCTGCTTGGGTGGGTATCTTATGAAACTTTTATGGCTCTTTCACCAAACCTTTAACAATCTCCTTGGTCCTCAAGTGGTTGGTCTTCACATAGAAGTATGAGTCCATGAGCGATTATGGCTTAGGTTATTGGTACATGACAAGATAGTCTGCTGCCATAAAAGAAGCAAGCCTCTATTTGTTGGTACTGCCAAGGGTCGTAGTCTTTATATCTATGTGAGATAGTATCCACCTAATAACATCTACACATGGGAATGTTGGGTAGATCCATGCAATCATGTGTAATCCCTACCTTTGGATATTAACATACACTTGTCGGTCTTCTAAATCTACTTTGAAGTTCCTTGATGAGAAAATTTCATTCACCTTCTGCCATGTAATATCTGATTATGTTTCCAAAAATAGTTGGGTGTCTGATTATACTGGCAAGTAAATTGGTGTACTCTCAACTGACTCCCTAATACTACTCCCTTGTATATCCTTTGAAGTAGTTCTCTTGAGTGCCATGATAATAGTGACTCATAAAGAAAAATTCCCAACACCTGCAATACCCATGAGAGGAAAAGGCACTCATTGCAAACATAAATTAGCTTCAGAAAATCAACTTCCAGAGAAATATCAAGCAACAAACTAGTGAGATGATGAGGAGGATTGTCTAATTTTTGAGGTGGGGGAGAGAGACTCGCTAAGGCAATTGTGCATTACGCAGTATGAATAGCCAATAATGGAGCTTGAGGCTAGAGGTTGTGCAACGTGAAGTCCATCGAGGGCGGACTATGGGAGAGACTGCATATTATGCAGTCTTAGTGGCCAAGGGTGAGGGTTTGAGCCCTAGAATTGCATAATGCATAGTTGAGTCAGCCTGTACTTCATATTGTTGAATCTCAAAGGACACGCTTTCAACTTCATCTCCAGGCTTATGCAATTCCCAACTAAACAAGGTGAAAAATGGCTAAGGGAAAGGTAGATCTGCCTGGTGAAAGTGTGGGAAATAAGAAGATCTAACTAATGGTGCATATTAAAGTGCTTATCAGACTAAGCATGGAAACATCAGCGAAAACAAGTGTGAAATATTAGCTTGCAAAAGGAAAAATTTACATGCAAGAAGAACCGTCGCAATGATGACCACTACTGGGCAAAAATAAGAAAATTAATGTGACACCTGTGAAAGGAGAACAACAGACCAAAGAAACACTTTTACAACCTAATATACACTTAAACTTGAACAAGCATGAAAAGAAACAAGAAAAAAACACTCAAATAAGCCAAATAACAAAAAGTGGCAAAAAAGAAAAAACTCACCCAGAAAAGTGTTGCAAACTCCATTGAAGGCTCCTTGATCTGCTTGGGAATGCTAGAGCTCCAAGATCCAATGTAAAAATGAGATCTAGGGGCATCAATTGAATTGGTATCGACTGATTGTGTTTATGATGCAGATGGCCAAAATCAAGGAAAAAATGACACTTGTTGGAATGTTCGAAAAATAGTGAGCATGTCAACTTCGGGAAAATAATTAGCGAATCCCATTTCTCTAGTGAGTCTTTTTGCTTTTTTATTTTTTATTATTTTGAGAAACTTGCATGAACACTTCCAAGAAGGATTATGAAATTCCCGAGGACTAGGAAACTTCATGACTCAGTGCATTGCGTAGTTTATGAGGTCAAGGGATGGTTTGCGCAATTTCCATCATCAAGGTTAGGCTTCCATCCAGAACTACGCAGTTCTCAAGATCAAGCCTGGCCTGCCAAGAGGGATTGCACAATTTCTAGATGCAACGTTGGCTTGCCTTCCAAGACAGTTTCTTGAGGCAAGCCCAACAATGCTGCAAGGTCAAGCTAGAAGGTTAGCTTGTGACTTCGAAAGACCAAATCAGTATCAAAATAAGCAAACACCAAAAAAACATAAAAATATGATCTAAACATGAATACTTGAGGATAGTAAAAAATGATTTTCTATGGATAGAAGGAAGGCTGCAAAATAAAATCATGGGAAAAATTTTGAAGGGTGGTTGTAGTAGATACAATGCCTAGTGCCACACTGGTAGAACTCTAGCTCTCACTATGGGTCTTGTCTCATGCAAAACAACTCTAACTCTTTATGAAGTATTATTTAGTTTGTTGATGGCCATAGATTCTTCACTTAACTTGCATTAAAGATATAGTTCTCACCATTCCCTTCATTGGAAACACACTTAACCAAGCCAAGTCAAATTAAATTGTTTCTAATGGGGATGGGGAGTATATAGATACACAATTGAAACGAATCATGAGAATATTCGTTGTCATCTCTCGTGTTGCTTCACTTCCATGAGGCCTTGACAATACCCTTACTTAGTCACTTAAGGAACACAAACATTTATCAGCTGCCAGTGATCGTGGGGAGTACATCGATGAAGTTGCTTTATTCACCTCTCTTTGCAAGAATCCTTTCCCTTTTTTCTCCTTTAATTTATTTTTTTCATTTTTTTCATTTCATTCATAGAATTGTGCATAGGAACTTATTGGTTTAGTGAGGTGGAAGAGGAATCCGGACTTATTGAGAGGAAAAAAAAATTGTCCCTTCAGAGAAGGATATTTATATATACCTCTAAGACACTTGTTAATTATTTCCTCCCCTCCTTAATCTACTCGATTTGGCTAACAAGGAATAACTAAATTTTATAAAAGACTAGGTGGTACTAGTTATAAGTTCAAGCATCATGATTCCACTATGTTTCGCTTTGAGAAATGACATATTCTCCATAAAAGTATCATCGAATAAAAATGAAAGATTCACACAAAGAGGGGGAATAAACAAATAACCAAGCATTGATAGTAGCACAACTTCCTCAAAAACCTCACCATGCTTGGTTCGAGAACCAAAAACGGTCTCATGTGGAAGCTACCCTACAACTGAAAAAAAAATAAAAAAAAAAAAAAAAAAATAAAAATAAAAATAAAAATAAATAAATAAATAAATAAATAAATAAAGTAAAATAAAAATTAAAAAAAAAATAAAAAAAAAATAAAAAAAAAATATAATAAAAAAAAAAAAAAATAATTGGGTGGAAAGAAAATAAAAACAAAATGAAATGAAAGAAAGAAAACAAAAAACTACCCCTACTCCTACACTAACCAAGAATAGACCAGAATCACATAAAATGAAACTTCCAGTGTAACCACCAATGCATCACCTAGCCTATATAGGTGAGGGAGCACATGTCAAGAAATATATTCAAAAATAACATCAAACAAGAAAGATAAAATGATACATACCATAACATTCGAAATTTGAAAATCCACATAGAAAAATATAACATAAAATCACATGCAAGGAATTCTCCGGATGCATTATGATGCTCAAATACACTACAACAACATGATATGTAAGAACAAAATTTCGAACTTCAAAACTAGGCAAACATAAAGAGAGAATAAAACTTACATTTTGAAACAGAGCTTGACAGATATGACTCCTCCAATGACTAAGCAATATGGTAATGAAAAACAAATGGAAGATGCAAAAACTATGAAACATAATGATTTTCAATTTGTGTGGAGGAGTGATGAGGAACCTTGAAAGATATATCATTATTCTTATTGGAATTGGAACTAGTCTCAAGACTATGAGAACCTCACACATCATCTCAGGATGAACTACCTCGATAACTTACAGAGGTTCCAAATCATCTGAATATAGATCATTAATATCTTATGGCTTAGAAAATCAACAATGGAAAAATTAGAGTCGTGACTAGATGAATGGGTGAAAATATCATGACAACCACAATCAAAAAGTTCAAGATCAGAAATAGAGGCATCCTCATGATTTGATGAATCATAAAGAGGGGAAGATTGAAAACAAGAAATTTTACCATTTATTTCTTGAGAATGATGAGATAATGGATTGGAGAGATCAAGAAGAGAATAATATTTGTCTCTGCATTCGGATGAAAATACGACATTCCATGAATTCTAAGTGTGATTGGGAATAACCTAATTAGAAACTAATTCTATGCAAGATTAAACAATAATGACAAAATCATGGAAAATGTCAGGGTAATGAGGGAGAGGTCTAGAATGAGAAAGATCAATCTTCATCGCAGATTCTTGTTCAGAGATAGACTACCACCCATAGCCATCATAAATGATATCACATTTTGGATTCTCAACTCTAACTCCATATTAAAATTAAGCCTCATGAAAATCAACAGAAACAATTGAAATAGTTGAACAAAACAAATCACAATCATAAGGACCAAAGGAATAAATGGATGGAGTACGAGGAGATAGAACATCATTTCAAACATCACATTCACAGTCCAAACCTAGGTTGAAATTCTTGGTATGTGTGGTGGGAGGAGATGGTGGTAAACCAACGAATGAATTCTCATGTCTTCCCACCTCAACCTACAAAAATATAGCTATTAGATGAGGGAAGATGAAGAGTTGCTCGGAACAACAACTTCATTCATCACAGATTTATAATCTCTAATACCAGTGTATGTTGGGAGACTTTTGAAAGATTCATATTTTTGGGAATTCATGGAAAGGTGAACAAGAAATTCAAACTTGTATTTCATGAAAGTCCAATCAATATCATCTTTAGAAAATTCAAAACAAAAATGAATGAAACGATTGTGAAAATCATCGAGCGATTCATCAAGTGTTTTTCACAATCACATGATTTTCTTGAAAATAGATTTGTAGTCATACCTACCAAATGCACGGAAGATCTCTTTGACAAGATGGTTGAAAGAGTGTGTTGACACAGTCAACAATGTGTAATTCCATTCCTTGACATGTGTTTTGAATGTGACAATGACCAACCCGCAAGCAACATCCTCAGTGGATATTGTGTTTCATGCAAACTTAAGAAAGCGAGATATGTTCTCAAGAATGGTTGTTTCATCCTCACATTGAATTTAAGATTTGACAAGTCATCAATTATTCCCACCGACACTTTTGGATTTTTGGTTCCAAAAAAACATGTTGAGGTTATGATTGGGGAGAAGCCATTAGATGATACGAAAATTTCAAAATAGGATTCATGGGCTCAGCTTGTCATCTGGCCCTCCTTTTAGTGCCAAAAATCTTGATGGTGTTGGACCTACCAACATTCATGGGATCTCCCTGATATGAAGTCCCAATTAGAACTCACAAGGTTTGGTGTAGGAGTCCCATATGAAATATGACACGGTTACTGATGAAGTGGGTTTTAATTATGTGCCTTGGCTACAATAACACATAGAGTGATATATAGTGACTTTAGTGAGAAAAGGTGTGTGACCCTATAGAAAATCAAGTGTGATGCATGAAGGTTCTAAGGAATGAAATGGAAAATGAGTGAGCCCCTTAGAATCATGTAATAGTACACATCTTGAAAGGAACATATGCACATAAATGACATCACAAGCTAATATGTGAAATAGTTCACAAGTTAACAATGATGGAATTAAACAACAACATGAATTCAACGGGATCCATACCAATGCAAACGAAATAGTTCATAATAATAAGTGTAAGTTAAATAACATACATTGCAAACATAATAAGAATATTCCTACTATATTCACAACATATGCATGAAAATGTGTCCACTCTGAGCTTTTATTAAGTGAAAGTTCCAATCATAAATACACCATTGACGTACCACTAGACCGGACGGTGGAACGTGAAGTCAACATCACATTCTCCTCATGATAAATATAACCCCTCTATGCTACCGAGTAGACAAGGCTCTCACAAACTCCCAAGCTCCTGATTCTAAGCCTAATCCTAACGAAAAGCTTGGAACCCAAAAGCCCTCTATATGAGTTATGAGGGTATATTTATAACAAGAGGGGGTGACTCTTAAACTCCCATTTTCGAATCTTGGACTTGCCTCATGACTCTTCAACTTATTTACAAAATGAATCAATAAATTACATTGTTACACTTCACATTCCAACATTGACACTTTTAATTCCACTTACAAATTAATTACAAGATAATATTACAATTTACACTCATACCCATATAAGAGAAAATTTGGTAGAGCCAACTAGACAGCCTAATAAGACAAAAATTATCATGAGTTTGTGGAAACTCCAATTCAACAACTTCCACTTTATGTTTCTCGACTACGTAGCGGTGCCAAGCTTGGTACATTGCAATGATATCGCCAAAATGTGTGGTGGTGTTTGGAAATAAGTATAATCTACGCTCCATTGCACCCAGGGACACTAACTTGGAACCAGTATGTATTTATGTCTTGAGAAAGAAAAACATTGTGTTGATTTGGATAGGGCCACGAATGTACTTGTGCATACTATCTTTGCTTACTTCAATATCTTCCTTAATGGTAACTTGTTTCCACTATTCCAAGTATTCATATATCTCATGCCTGGCTTGTTTCCTACACTTGATCTTTCTGAGTGGACCAACTAATGGGATCCTATGAGATTTCACCAACATGTCCAGACTATTGTATTACTCTGCATATGAGGCTTGAATGTTACCAATGAATGAGGCGAGTTGTTTGTTGTTCTGGATCAACATCCAAATTCTTTCTTTCTCGAGCTCCGCCTGTTGCTTTGCTTTATTTGGAAATTAAAGCATTGCCCCTTTGTATTTCATTGAAAATTCATGCACAGCTTCAATGGTAGCTTGTAAATTCCTAAGAGTTTTGAAAAAATCTTTACACTACTACTGCAAGCCATGCAAGTGGGCAACAGCCTTATGCACCTATTGTGTTTTTCAACAACCCCCTCATTTATTGATGTAATAGTTAATATTCTATTGATAAATGGGGACCGTTTATATAAAAATCCTCCCAAAGAACTTATCACTTAAGAACTTTCTTTTTGAATTTTTAGAAATAATTAAGATATCAAGTTGTTGTAGCAGCTATAACCACCCTCCACAATTTTGGCCTGCACAAATTTCGGAGCCTCCATTGAAGGGTTTAACTTGATGACTGCAAAAACCCAGCTTCACTGCGTTAGCTCGTGTGAGTCTTTACATTCGCCTTGCTTGTTCATTGCATTCAAGTCTCTACATGCTGATGTATAATTCATGCTTACGACCATGTTCTGGTTATGCTTAAAGTCTTTGCTTCGTATGTGATTATTGTGTTCGATATGAAAGCATTCATTGCACTCACACACAGAGTTACATTCACTATCGTGCAAGCGTCATCTTGATCAATGAACGATCAATCACGTGTGTCGCACTTGTCACTTACATTGTCAGTCATTCATGTGGAACATGTGTGTCTGTATGGTTTAGTCGTTTCATCGCCAAGTCATGTGAGTGTGTGTTCGTATGATCACCTCTGCATCTTTTGATTGCTCACACACTTAGCCATTTTCGCTAAATTTCTAACAAATAGAATCCCCTCTAACAGTGGGACCGTCACCCTTCCATCGACTCGATCGACTGTCAAATAGAACAACATAGAAGCACCAAGCTAGTATTTTCAAGTTGTGCTGCCTGCAAGAAATTCAATCAACTCTCATGTTGGCCACCTTGACAGTCAGACCCAGCAATCACCCTATGACTAACTTCCCTAAAAAATTGTGCAAAGGCCACTGACCTCACCCACTCAAATAATTGTGGAAATTGCACAGACAAGACAGACAGACACCAAGTTCCTGTCCCTGTCTCCCTCAGAAAATTATGTAGTTTTCCCAGTCAGTCATCCCAACAGCCGACCAACTGTTCATCTCAAAAACTGCACAGTGTTCTTGAGTAGGCCTTTCGCCGCTCATCAGTCAGCTCAACTTAGAAATTGCACAAAGATGATCAATAGGTCAGCCTCTTAGCCTCAGTGCAATTTCCCTTGCCAGTAACCCCTAGTAACAGACTGCCAATTCCCTCCAGGAATTGTGCAATTTCTGTTGCTAGTGAATCTAACAGCCAACTGGCAGTTCCCTCTATAAATTGTGCAATTTTGGCTGTCGGTGACCCATCAACCAACTAGCAATTCCCTCTGGGAATTGCGCAGTTTTGGCTACCAGTATCTCAAGCAATTCCCCGAAAAACTACGCAATCCCTGCCTACTGACCCTTCATGCATCTTGACCCGTTCCTCTGGAAAATTGCGCGAATATAGTTGTCCAGCCCCACTGCCCATTAGTTTTGAAAAATGCACAGAGCATGCCTGCCTTGCCTTCCAGCAGCCTGAACTGTCCCACCCAAAATTTGTGCAATTTTGCATCCTAACCGAGCCAGACCTCGTAGATAATCATTGTCGTCTTAGATTGCCCATCTCCATCACTCAGTGACTCTTGTGTAGTTTTCATCAATAATGCCCGGAGTCATCATACCACTTCATAACCTTGTTTCCTCTTGTAGTCACCTGCATCCGAAATGATCATGTGTCATGGTAGACTAAGAGCTTTTGGATTTGATGTCGTCTTGTCATGAGTGACTGTAGGTACAGTTACACCAAAAAACATGGCAAGATGACGAATGGATGAGCGAAGGGAGCTCATACAGAAAGACAGGTTCACCAATGGACAAACAAACAAAGCATGCAAAGTGGACGAACACGAAAAACATTCACCTTCACAAATCATGAGCCTGTCAAGCCTCCTAGCATGCAAGCAAGGAACAACATGCTAAAGCTTCATCAAGTAAACCAAGGACCAACCAAGACTCCACACACTTCGCCATGCAGACATGAAGCTATGATACACCATGAATACATCCATCACCTGGCAACACTATAGCTCGACATGCAATCTAGCAGCAGCATGAATGTACCAACATTGTCATGCCAAGTCATGTCGAGTCACGTCATGAGTCATGTCACCCGCATCTCCACTATGGGGTTGTTGTTAATCAATGTGATGTAACGTGAAAGTCCAAGAGACCCACTTGTTCAACAAAGAGTCATGTAAGTTGAAAATTCATGGAAGTCAAACGATCATGAGGGTAGTTGAGTAGCCACAAGGGTTGGTTTCTCCCTCTGCTATAAATACCCCCTTATTTGTACATGGAAGGGAATTTTCACCTTAGATCCTCCCACATAGCCAAGATAGTTTGTAATATTTTCTTTGAGGAGTAAGTAGTGGCTCCAATGCCCTGCACTCAGGGTTAGTGATGTACGGTGTAACGTTGTGTCTTGGAACTTTTGCTTAATTAAGAAGCCTTCTAATAGGCCATCATGTTTTGACACATGTATTGTATCTATTGTAAGACTGATCTTTAGCACTCGTAATGCATGTTATTTTAACCTGTATTCTACATTTCAATTGCTTCATTTGTTGTAATGCATAATCTATTATTGGAAATGTGTTGTATATGCTATTACCATTGTCTTGCCAATTTATACTGCTCTCCCGGACATCATACAGACCTTTCACATGAAGCTTTCTATAACAACCGTTGCACTCGTTCAGACTAATTCGTGAGTTTTGTATGTGTTATCTCACCTTATATGTTGTGACTTCTGCATCTGTGTGCACTGCTCCATCAGAAACTGTGCATGTCTTGTTGTGTTGTGTGTTCCTAGCAATGTGGGGACTGCTCCCAATCAACCTAGAGCTCATTCTCACCCTCTCTCTCGATAGTGAAAGAACCATTGACACAAGTGACACTTAAACTCACCAGGCACGTGAACCTCACTTATCAAAGACAAATCGAACCACTCTCCTGTGCTAACAAGCAAGAGTTGAGGTAATTATTTAATACAATGGCAATTGGGCCATCATAACGGATGGAATTCCCACACCAAATGGTGTGAGGTCTAGTTGGGACTTCATACCAGGGTGATCTGCTAAATGTTTGCGGGTCCAACACCATCAACATTTCTGGAACTAGAAGGAGGGAAGCCAGTTGCACATGGCTGAAATTCCCCTCACGCTCACTCATCACTCATCTGGTCAAGGCAGTAACTCACACTCCCTCTAATGTGACTCTGCAGTTTTTTACTCCTCACCTCCTAGAATTGAACATTAGCTTTCATATTAACACCTTCACTTTGTCCGTCCCATCACCCGCTATTTCGTGAAAGCAGTCAAACTAGTCCCAGGCCTACAACATCTTCCACGCACATCTACGAAGCCAAAAGCCACTCCCACAAGAGTTGTTGTATCATCAGTGGAAGAAGCAGCCCTTGCCATGCTTGAAGGTGTAGAGGAAGCTATTGAAGATGGAGAGGAACCTACAAACTTCCTTGAAGATGAACAAGGCACTCTTGTGATCTTGGGATAGAACTCTGGTATATGAGGCAGAGGGGAAGGCAACAAAGTAGATGGAGGTAGAGATGAACCAACAGACTCAGATCCAGAACCATGTCTCTGAAGGAGAGGAAGAAGACAAAGAAGATGAATAGATGGCTGACCCAAATCCTGAATGGATGACTCAGGGACCATTGGCTCTCCCAACTATTTTGCACAAGATGTCGAAGCGAGCGGAGAATGAACATCAAGTTCAACTTTGACAATGTAGCGAAGGAAGAAGACAATTTAGAGAACTTCTACCTACAGTTGCAGACCCTTGAGGAATGTTATGACGACGTAGCATGTAGACTATTTCCATGTACTTTGGACAGCCATGCAACTTCTTGGTATCATAGCCTTCCACCCAACTCCATACAGAATAGGGGTTCTTTCAAACATATGTTCGTTGAAAAGTTTGTTGATGACAAGACCCCAGCCATGCTGCTCAAGGAATTGGGAAGCCTTAGGATGGAGGGAAAAGAGAAAGTGAAAGAATTTGATAAGAGGTTTATGCGTATTTTGAAAAACATTGCAGTAGACACTAACCCTGATGACTCCATCACTGTTGAATATTACACGTCCACACTGCCAACCACCATTGTGGACTTCATCAAGCGAGATGGGAAAACAACACTTTTAGAAAGCTGTGAAGAGGCTATTGTTGTTGAAGAATACTTACGCACATTTGCAGTCATCAAGGATGACGAATCAATGAAAGACTCCAAGTATGTGAGCAGAAAGCTCCAAACAAAGGCGAGCAAGGGTAGATATAAGGAAGCAACTGATATTGAGACCCTCACGCACCTTATCAAGAACTTGCCCACCGAAATGTCTAAACTCAAGCAGCAGAAAATGGACACATTCGCAAGAATCCATCGGCCCAAACAAAGACAGGAAAGCCGTTCATCAAATAGCTCATCAAGCAACAATTAGTTTGCTTCCAAATTCATGCAAAATCTTGTGTTCCAACTTGATCAGTATGGTCATCCTAATTTCTATTCATTCCATGAAGAGTTTGACACCAAGAACTCTTGTTCAGATTGGAAGCGAGTTGTTACCTCAGTCTACAGTCATACAGTCGATGCAGAATTCGATATGTAGGAGAAACCAAAAGACACTGATGATAGCGAAGAGGTTGCACCTGATGAAACACTAAGTTCTAGGCATGTGGTGAATGCTTATCAGTGCTCGCAAATAATCTCGGAGACGAACAATGAGTAGTAGCCCCAAAAGAAAAAATATCATTACGATCTTAGGAGTAAAGGGGCTCCCCCTACATTAGGGGAAATTCAAGAGAAGGTGAGGCAGTTGATAAAGAAGGTCGATCCAGTGGCTACCACGAAGCAATAGATAGAAAGAATGTCCAGGAAGACAACAACGGATAAGAGTATATGCATGAGTAGCAAGTTGCAGAACACTCCACCGGACAACACAAACATACGTTCCACCCTGGACACCTTGTTGAGTCTACCACCTCTGGACTACAACATAGTCAATGAAATGAAGAAAACTCAGGGGAACATCAGTAGAAAGAATGTCCAGGAAGACAACAACGGATAAGAGTACATGCATGAGTAGCAAGTTGCAGAACACTCCACCGGACAGCACAAACATACATTCCACCCTGGACACCTTGCTGAGTCTACCACCTCTGGACTACAACATAGTCAATGAAATGAAGAAAACTCAGGGGAACATCAGTTTGTTCAAGTTAGCCAAAGTCCATAGTCAGTGAGATATCCTGCTGAGTGCATTGGGACAAACAACAACGAACAACACAACCTCTACTAGCAAGGGACCATGCACACCTCCTGGATTACTACCTATTGTGCTCAATACACTCTAGATGGAAAAAAAAAACTTAGGTTTCCCCCCATTCTTTCTTTCATTTGAAGTTTTCAGATATAATTTTCACAACTGCTTGGTTGATTCTAGTGCAGGAGCCAACGTCATGCCACTCTCCATTGCTAAGAAGATCAATACACAATGGAGCGAAACATCCGCAATAATTATCCAACTTGACAAAACCTCAGTACCAGCCATTGGTGAACTTCCAGAAGTGATCATCCGATTATCCCGTGACATTCGAGTCCACCAATGCATCAACATAGTTCTTGTGGACATACTGGAAGCATATGGCCTGATACTCAGCAGAGACTGGTCCAGCAAGCTAAATGGATATTTTGATACAAATTGGTCTCACATGGGGCTTCCATACAAGGGCAGATGCAACCAAATATAGGTGTTATCTGAGAGGTATATGAAACACAATGTCACTCCCCTTAATGGAAAGAATGAACTTTTGGCCTTCGCAGAACTCATGTTTGGAAACTACCTCCTAGAAAAGACATTGGAGTGTTATCCTACATGGCCAGCTCCAACCTCATCAGATAAGCAATTGGAACTCCTTCCTCACCCAACTAATGATAATGAAACTTGTACAGATTGTTTTTCTAATAGTAGCATTGGTAGAAAGAACGATAGTAGAAACTATACTAGCATGCCAAACAGTCCATATACTGACAAGTTGTCGGCCATGAGTCTTGACAAATCAAGAACACGTGATGGCTCAAGGACCAAGTGTATCTCAGTTATCCAAAACAATGAACAATGCATGCCTTTGAGGTTCTTGAAGTTTGAAGGCACAAATAACGATGTTGAGTATGAAGCACTCATGTTGAACACACAAAGGACCAACACTACGAATGAACAAAGCAACCTCGGAACCTACCATGATCCGAAGATGGCCAATCTCAGTACAAGCTACAAACTACAACAATGACAAATTGTCGACTGCTTGATCGAACAATACCAGGATGGGTTTGCACGAGTAGATGATGACCTAAGTACACACTATAAATGAGCAATCCAACATGAGATTCCAGGTAAAGGAGGAGACTAGCTATTGTAGCAAGGAATAGGTAACACATACATGTTGTTTGCACTCCTTTCACTGGAAATATTGACTAATAATTTAAGTGTTTGGATTACTTGCAAAGTTCATCATCATACTTGGTTTTTAATTTAAATCATGCACATAAGAAATATTGGAAAATCTACTTATGCATTGACTTTAGAAACATGAATCCTTCCTGGAATAAAAAAAAAACTACCTTGTGCGATCATCCAAGCTCATGTTGCACACAGTACCTGAAATAGTTGTGTTGTCTTCACTTAAAGGTCTTTTGGAATGCCACTAGGTTCCGATAGCGGAGCCCAGACGACTTGCACTGGTCTATAAGAGGCTTGGCCCACACATGTCTCATTTGCAATCACTAGGCAGTAGGATTGACAACCTTCCTTCCAATGGCAAAGATCTCAAACATTATTTTCAGTAGGTCAAGCGATGCCCACGCCATGTACATAGTCTCCTTGCTGCTTGTTGTTTCATTTCGTTTGTTTTGCTTATTATCTTTGATTTTTCTTTGTTTGATATTTCTTACTATTCTATTCATGTTCGTTTTGTTTGTTTGATATATTACTATTTTTGTTTCCAGAAATAAGTGTTGCCAACTACTACGTCCTAGTTTTTGAATAGAGTATGTGGCTCAAATTTGAGGAGACTCGTGACACTGCAGCACTTGGCTAATCTTGTGTCTGCCTTCTCTGTGCATGGTTGTAACTTTTGGTGAATGAAGTCGTGACGGAAAATATGAACCATCTACAAGGGATGTTTCGGTCCAACCATGAACTTGTGGCTACACTAGGAAGCCCCATGCCTATACTCAGCCTTCTTCTCTATGTGTTCAACCTCATCCAACTAGTAGAAATAGAGAAGGGGAAACTCTAAACAAGAAAACCTATGTCAGAGGTCTTACATGCTTCTCTGAAGAAACAAACTCTTCTACTCTCAATAAGTTCGGATCCCTCTTTCGCCCCAAAAATAAATAAGTGTCTATGCACAGTCCTCTTGAAAAATACAAAGGTGAAAGAAGAGAAATCCTTCCTATGCAAGGAGGTGAAGCATGAAACTACAATAAGGTACTGACCAGGCTCACTGATAGTGGAGCAATGTATGTGTTCCTTCGTGACTCTACCGGCGTACTATATAGGCTTGCTAGCAGCGGAGCAACACTAGAGATAAAAAATTATACTCTGAAAATCTTCAACTTGCAAGTTAAACTACCCTTCCTAGATTCAAAACATTGAGATCTAAGATGAAATTTTGATTGTATTTGACTGAGTGGCAAAGGGTGAACTATATATGTCCATGGGGTAAGTGAGGAAACTGAAGTAACCTGCACAACTATTCAATACTCCCCGAAATACCAAGGCCATGTCCTAGCAATGAACCGAAATAGAGAAGTTGTAGTTCTACCAGTGTGTCACCAAGTATTGTAGCGGATACAACCACCCTAAAAAATTTTAGCTCGCACCAATTTTGGAGCCTCCCTTGAAGATTTTCACATGATGACGGCACACACTCGGGTTCACTCTGTGAACTCGTGCAAGTCTTTAGATCCGCCTTGCTTGTTCATTGCATTCAAGTCTTTGCATGCTGATGTCTAAGTCATGCTTGCGACCATGTTCTCGTTATGCTCAAAGTCTTTGCTTCGTATCCACTTGTTGTGTTCACTATGAAAGAATCTTACACACTCACACATGGAGTTACATTCATTATCACGCAAGCACTATATTGATCAATGAATGATCAATCACAAGTGTCACACTTGTCACTTACACCATCGGTCAGTCATGTTGAACATGTGTGTCTGGATGGTTTGGTCATTTCATCGTCAAGTCATGCGAGTGTGTGTTTGTATGATCACCTACACATCTTTCGATTTTTCACACACTTAACCATTTTTTCTGAAGTTCTAATGAACAGACTCCCCTCTAATAGCCAGAACATCACCCTGCCATTGACATGATCGACTGGCAACCAAAATAGCGCAGAAGCACCAAGCTAGTCTTTTGAGGTTGCATTGCCCGCAACCAATTCAATCAAATCTCATTCTGGCCACCTGGACAGTCGAACCCAGTAGTCACCTCGACACTGACTCCCCTCAAAAATTCCGCAGAGGCCACTAACCTCACCTACTCAATTGACTGAAGAAATTGCACAGACAAGCTGGAGAGACACCAAGTGCCTGTCCCTGTCTCCCTCAGAAAGTTGCATAGTTTTCCCAGTCATTCATCCCGACAGTCGACCAACTACTCATCTCAGAAATTGCATAGTGTTCATGGGTAGGCCTTCCACTTCCCATCAGTCAGCTCAGCTCAGAAATTGCACATAGATGATTAGCACTCGGGCCTCCCGGTCTTAGTGCAATTTCCCTTGCCAGCAACCCCTACCAACAGACGGCCAATTCCATCCAAGAATTGTGTAGTTTTTGATGCCAATGACTCCAATAGCCAATTGGTAGTTCCCTATGGGAATTGCACAGTTTTGGATGCCAGTGACCCAGTAGCCAACTGGCAGTTCCCTCTAGGAATTCTGCATTTTTGGCTACCATTCTACTGGGAAGGTCGCCCAAAAAACTGCGCAATCCTTGCTTGCTGTCCCTTCATGTAGCCTGACCCGTTCCTATGGAAAATTGTGTAAATCTGGATGTACAACCCCACTTCCTGTTTGTTATGAAAAATGCACAAAGCATGCCTACCTTGCCTTCTAGCAGCTTGGACTTTCCCTACTAAAATTTGTGCAATTTTTCTTCCTAGCCGAGCTAGACCTCACAGACAGTCACTGTTGTATCAGATTTCCTGTATCCATCACTCAGTGACTCTTGCACAATTTTCATCCGAAATGCCTGGGGCCCTCATCCCACTTAACAACCTTGTTTCCTCTCCTGGTCACCTATATCTGAAATGATCATGTTTTGTGGTAGATGTTATCACTCCTCTGGATCTCCAAGGCTGAGCAAGAGTCCAGCTGAGGTAACCACAAACCATTATTTTGACTTGGTAGCTAGCCCAACCAAGCTAGAGAGGGATCTCTCCAAAGGATCAAACCCAAGAGGGTTGGATGGATTAGGGTTTTAGGCTAGATATAGTAGCTCAAGGTTTTGATTTGATTTGATTGGGGTAGTCACCAGATTAGTGAATTATGTCAGAGACTGAACTAGGTTAGGAAAAAAGAAAATCAGAATTGCAGACATCTAATGGGGCAAAGTAGGCAAGTACTTTAACACTTTGTAATATATTGATGAAATGGTTTAGACTGATGAGGTGCTAAAAATAGCATGGAAATCACGAATTCTTTTTAAATTTAAGAAATTAAACAAATTATGATGATTTTCCCAAAACAGAGCATAGAAGATGTATTCTACTTATCACACCTTGAATATCGAACATATTTAGAAGTGAAATGGATCATGGAAGGTTAAAAACATTTTCACACATGTAACTAAACAAGAAACAATATCAAAATACCATGCCATAGGAATCCCACCAAAATAGTTGCAACTCATCCAATATATTCCATGCCATAGTCTGAAACACTAGTACAACATCCAATGGAGTCCAACCTATAGAATGACTGAAAAATTACATGATATAGAACTCAAACAAACTCCTCCCAGCCTTAGGGGTCGAATCCATGAGAGGAGGATCAGTTCCACCAAAAACTAAACTGATAGCTAGAGTGTAGGTTGGTCAAGGTGACTCATCCCTCACTATTCGGAAACTGATTCATTACATCACAAAAATAGTTTTCACCTAATGTATTTAACCTAGGTAAGAGTAAAAACATCATTGTTACATTTACATCCATCAATTACATTGGTAAAAATATGATTTGTCAAGGTGAGACTATCAAAAATGAGAAAATTAACAAAATGATGAAACTCAAAAAAATTATGTCAAAAGCCCAACCACTGTCCTAAGCATAGTGCCAACATGAGCTCCACCTTTGAGGGGGTTCCCAATGTCAAAATTGAGCCTAGGGTAGCTTATTGGAAAGCCTGTCCTGTCTAGTTTCCAAAGCTACCTTTAGTTTTGAAAATGGTCAAGCTTTGACCCTCCAAAAGTTGATTCTCCCAATATTGTTCAAAAGCACAGCACCAGCCTCCAAAACAAGGCAGAAATATCATGTTTTGGGTGTTTTTTGACCTTTTGACTGCCTAGCTGACGCAAAAAAAGCTTAGAAAAGTGGTTTTCCTGACTTTATTTTGCCTTTTGAATCTGCTTTTGGTGGCCATTGTGCATTTGGATGCCTCTAGGAAAAGCGCAATGCCCTTGATAGTGTGACTAATTCACAAATTGCCAAAAATGCCAAAAACTCCAAAATTTTCCAAAATTGCTCAAACTTCTTCAAAATTTGATCTATGGAAGGCTGATGAGGTATGTTAGAGAATGAGTGAAGCCTTAGGAAGTATTTCAATCATGTCTTCCTTCTTTTGGTTGGCTAGGGTTTCAAGTCTTCTTTTGACCTTTCGAAGCTTGGAACTTGCAATTTGATTTTTCTTGAAGTAATGCTTGGCCATATTTCTTTGTAAGTCATTGTCCCTCTTGGACTTCTTCAATATATTCTCAAGATGTTGGTTAATCCTTCCTCCCTTATGTGGCCTTCTCTCTTCCCTCTCCACTTCCTCCATGAAATCTATGTTTCTCTTCTTCCATAGTGCCTTGCCTAGAAACCATAGGGAGATGAATTGGGAGTGAAATGTAGGTTTAGGGAGTGGGGAATCAGATGGAAAAAATTAAGGAAATGGGGGAAGGGATTATAAAATTGAGGGAGTTGACAGGGAGGAGAAATGTTGTGGGATTTGGGATCCTAGGGAATTGAGATACCTAGGTCTTAGGGTTTAGAGGATAAAGAGCTATGGGCAAAGGAAATGGTGGTGTAAGGGTAGGGATAGGTTTTTTAGATATGTAGGAAGGGTAGTGAAAGTATTAGGAAGTGTATTTGCAAATTGGGAATCAAACTAGGGTTTTTAGCAAGGAAGACACCAAATTTTTCTAGAAGATTCAAACACCACAAAAATTTGCCTTTATGAATGCTAAGAGGTGGAATTAGATGTTACTTACTTGCTAGGAGGTGGAAACATGAATTTTTTGAAGTTTTGAGAGAATTTGGAGGAGTTTTGGTGCTCTGGGTGCTCACTGGGCAAAAGCACAATGCCTGTGTTAAAAAAGGAAGCGACCACTGCTCTAAGAGCAACGCCTCCCTCCTAAGTGCAATGCCAAATTCAGCTTCACTTCTTAGGGGGTTCCTACTGTCCAAATTTAGCTCATGATAGCACATTGGAAATATATCTATCTTGGCTACACAATGGGCCTATCAAGCACTGCAAATGATGAAGTATAGCCCCTCAAAAATCAATTCTTCCAAGACTGGTCAAAACGTGCAGAATCGGGGTGCAAAAATGCAGTGTGATCTTGCAAGCCACTTTTGGATGCCTTCCTCAACCCCAAATTGAGCTCATTATAGCTCATTTGAAATCTCATCTTGTTAGTGGTCACTTGACTCATCAAGTAAGTCATTTCGACAATCAAACTAGGGGAAAAATTGATTTTCCAAAGGTCACTCAAGAAATGCAGAAAACCTCTTGTAGCACCTATATGTTTTACATTTCTCGAAAACCATAACACTTGTGTAAAAATTGAAGGAGTTTTTTCATCCTTGGACTATGATGGACAAAAACCTCTCTCACTATTGACAAATTCATCTTTGTTTGGTCACAAACATAGTTTGAAGAAAAACTAGCCCTATGTGTGGCAGATGATGTGTCCCTTGGAATGACTTCTTGAAAAATGATGGAAACATGATGTTTATGAGTTGAAATGGCTTTATATTTTCTGAAATGACCTCCATTATGCCTCCTATAATCATTTTTATATGATTCCATAGCCAATCCTAGCTCAGTGGAACAAAAAATTAGAGTTTAGTGCTTGTGGAAAATGATGATGCTGGCACCCTTAGGAAAAGACAACTCCCTTTGGCATTCACTTAACTCTTGAAACTTTACCCTTTCACTTGACTATTTTCTTTGAACTTGATCTTCTGATTTGATCTTCTTGGTGGATTTGGAAACATAATGACTTTGAAACTCTTCCTTTTGGCTGATGGAACTTTGAACTTACAACACTTGGAACCATGAAAATTATTACATATTAAAACCATAAAATTACATTTTTGCTTGAATATTCAAATTACAAACTATTTTTCTAATGAAATCTTGTTTATTCTTACTCCTTCACTTGTTGGTCTTTTATGCAGGAGATGGTTTTTTAGTGGACCTTGGAAACCCTAAGACCTAATGGAGACTTTGAGTGGTTGTGACCATGATGAAAATGACTGTCATGATGAAGACAAGTCATGACTAATAGTATACTTTAGCAAAAGGTGAAATGAGTCAGAAAGGGGTAAATTTCTAAAAGGAGTAAAGGAAACCCTAATTCAACCTTCACTGGCCAAATTTTTCCATGATGACCTAGTGGAATGACAAAAATTTCAGAATGGGACCCTAATATGATGTGAAAATAGGGTTTTGATCACTGATGGTAGTATGCAAATATTGACACTAACAATAGACAAGGAGGTTTTGGATTTGATGTCATCTCGTCATGAGTGACTACAGGTGTTTCTAGGAAAACTAGTGTCTTGTCGAACAACTAACCTTCTAGGTTTGGCATATACCTTAGAAACAACAGTTTAAAGCAATCCAATGATTTCTTCTATGTGTAACAGATAAGAGAAAGATAATGGAACCAACCTAGAACTTCCGCTTAATCCCTTGCTTTCTCTCTCTCCCCTTTGATAGATCCCGCAACTCCTTCCCGTACTTAACACACTTGGAGAGTACCTGCACAAGTACAACAACAAAGAACTGTCAAATCATCGTGATCTATAACAACATAATCATTACAAAATCAGATATATATATAATGAAAAAATGACAACATTCACAATTGCACAATCATATGGAAGAAAACTTGAACAAATTTATTAATAGAAGGGAGAATTACAACCCAGTTGTCTGGTCCAGCATCATCCTCCAAGCTTCAATCCCTCTTCACCTCATGAAATAGTAATATCACACCACCAATACAATGCTCTTTCCTCAATTACAAACTATCAGCACTTCCTTACAATTCACAATATTCCAGCCTCTAGATCTCTTAGATGAGGGATCCACTTATAGATGTGTGCAAGGGTGTGAGTCATCCATGGGGTTTTGATTAGTGTCATTCCACTTTTTTATAGACATATTTAGGCACTTCAACCCCAATATTATATGTCGATAAACTAGGTCTCTTTAACCCCTAAAAGTGTTGTTTCATACCCTAAAGGATCATGGTCAACTAATTACATCATTCCCCAAAAGATCCACCTAAAAAAACATCCAGAACTGGCCAAAACTGAACCATACTGACTGCTCCACTGTCAGGGTGCGATGCATACTGACTTCTACACTAGCCAGGTGCGATGCATACTGATGAGGCCTTCTGTAGGGTGTGATGAGCAAGGATCCACAAATGTCCAAAATAGTTTGCTAAGTGGATGCTCATGGAATCTTATAGAAACTTCTCCTATGACACTTGCCTCTCTGAATTCGCCCAGGGATGAGTAAGAGATCCAAGAAATATACAAGTGGAACTAAAAACAACAAGTGGAATGACACTAATCAAAACCCCAGAGATGACTCACAACCTTGCACACATCTATAAATGGATCCCTCATCTGAGAGATCTAGAGGCTAGAATTTTGTAATTTGCAAGGAAGTGCTGATAGTTTGTGGTTGAGAAAGAGCATTGTATTGTTGGTGTGATCTTTCTTTTCATGAGGTGAAGAGGGCTTTGATGCTGGGAGGATGATGCTGGATCAGACAACTGAGTTGTAATTCTCCCTTATATTTAATAAAGTTCTTTGAGTTTTCTTCCATACAACTGTGCAATTGTGAATGTTATTATTTGTGAATGCCATTGTATGTTCATTGTATTTCTGATTCTGCAATGCTTATGATATAATAGATCAAGATGCTTTGACGGTGTTTTGTTACTATGTTTCTACAGGTATTCTCTAAGCGGGATAAGTAGGAGAGGAGTTGCAAGCTCTATCAAGGGGGAGAGAGATCAAGCAAGGAGTTAAGCAGAAGATCCATGTTGGTTCCTTTCTTTCTCTCTTATCTATTATACATAGAAGAAATCCAGAATTGATTTGAACTGTTTGTTTCTAGGGTAGCTGCCAATCCTAGAGGGCTAGACGATCGAAATTACACTAGTTTTCCAGAAAACACACTCATTACAATTGGTTCCACTTGGAGATTTATTAGATCCCTTATTCATCCTTGGGTGAATTCAGAGAGGCAAGTGGCACATGAGAAGTCTGTAGAAGATTCAATGGGCAACCACATAGCAAATTGTCTCGGACATTTGTCCATCCTTTCCCATCTCACCCTCTAGAAGGCCTAACAGTATGCATCGCACCCTAACAGTGTACCACTCAGTATACATCACACTTTGCCAGTGGAGCAATCAGTATGGTTCAATTCAGGCAATTTTTGGATGGTTTCGCAGATGGAACTTTTGGGGAATGATGTAATAAGATGACTATGTTCTTTTAGGGTATGAAACAACTCTTTTTGGGGTTGATGAGCCCTAGCTTATTGACATATAAGTTTGGGGTTAATGTGCCCAAATATGTCTATAACAGTTTCCCCCTAAAGCATGAATTCGTAAATATTGATGTCTGGTGAAATGCTTTATCAAGAGGATCCGAAGTTTTGAATTGGAAGGTGACCTGCATAAGTTACAATTTCCTTGCCAGTATAGCTTTTCTCAACCTCTGTGGTTCAAATACCGTGATTCCTCAGCAATCGAATCAGCATCCAGTTAATACTGAAGTTGACCCTTCGCCTTCTTCTTCATTTGTTTCTCCCTCCCCTTCTTCCTCTTCGCTTGGTGAAAGTAGCGATGCTAGTAACTAGGTGGCTGAGAAGAAGAAGAAAGGGAAAGAGAAGAATAAGAAGAAGCCAATTCAATAAGGGGGCAACCATGCAGCATTTGGTGGAAATCTGCAAACTAAGATTTCCAAACCCAGATCTCCATGCATAATTTGTAGAGACCATTTTCATTGAGAATGTCCGTGCATTCCTTCGATCTTGAGAGAATTTTCCCCCCGTTCACACCAACCGGTGTCATCAACCTCTGGTGATCATGTTGGTAGCACACCATCAACCAGTAATAGTGAAGTTCATGGACAGAAAGGAAAGGTCAAAATTCCATGTAGGTTATGTGAAGGGGACCATACCTTTCCTTGTTGTCCTTTTTTTGATGAAGCCAAAAGAGTCTTGCATAACCATCCCGCTTCATCGTAGCGACTCCTGTTTGGATACAAGAAACTCTCCCCAAGTGCTTTTCTAGTTTAAAATCTGACTGACATAACTCAACCATCGGTCGAAACACCTCTTGTTGAAAGTGAATCTTTTGAGTCCATACCGGACCATAGTCAACAGGTCAAGATGGAAATCGACCCATTTTTGCCTTCAGTAGATCATACCCTTCCTCAAGAGAGTGAGAACGATACCATTCAAATTCTCTTTTTTACTTCAGAGTCCGATGAACATGAGGGCAATCCGCATGTTACTTCACAACAGGAAGAGAATCCCCCAGTTCCTGCTACTCAAGGGGTTATTTCACCCATTTATTCAGTACCCCCTCCAAGAATTCTAGTCACTTCCTTTGATTGGAATCGACTAGCAAGATCTTGCATTCCTTCTAATGTACCATTCCAGATCATAGTACAAGTTCAAAAAATGATCATGTCTGGCACTATCATAGATAAAGGGGCATCAATGAGTATCCTTTCCTCAACTACTTGGAAAGCGCTTGGTTCGCCATCGCTTATGCCTGTTACACAGAATTTGTCAGGCTTAAATAAAGGAACCAATCGACCGTTAGGGATCCTTGCTAAGTTACCAATAAATTTGGGAAGGAAAACCGTTCACCTGAACGTGGTGGTAGTCCTAGGATGGTTAGATTACAATATACTCCTTGGACGTGACTATGTTTACAACATGGAAGCTATTGTTTCAACACTCTTTCGAGTGATGTGTTTCCCGCATGATGGAAAAATTTTCACTGTTGACCAGCTTTCATTTCCTAGTTCAAACACAACTCCAAGTAAAACATCATCCCTAAATGGTCCTTTTGTGTCGAGAGTGTCTCTTCAACCTTCATTCCATCCACCTGATTACCGTGAGTATTCTGGTGAATGTAACGAAGCTTGGGGGCATGCACCCTTGTCTATTTGGCGGACAAACCCAGCTGAAAAGATAGGTTTCCCTGTAGGTTATGTGAATGGTCTGACACACCATTCACCTTTGTCTATTTGGCAGACAAAGCCAAGGAAGTGTTCTGTCTACTCTTCAGACGAAATAATCCTGCTTAACCATAGTGATTTTCATATGGTTACTGTAGACTCTCCTTTTCACCATGTTGGGGGCATGCAAACCTTTTTTCAATTTCATTTTTTAGCTTTCTGGCTTTTTAGCTTTTTAGCTATTTAGCTTCTTAGGTTAGGTGATTGGTTTGACACACCATTCACTTTCGTCCGCATTGTGGATGAAGCAAAGGAAGTGTTTTGTCTGTTCCGTGGATGAAACCATCCTACCTAACCTCAATAGTTCCTTATCTTTTTAAATTTTTTTCTAGCTTTTTAGTTTTGTCTTTTCTAGTTTTTTTTTATTTTGTCATTTATAGCTTACATAAAACTAAAAAAAAACTGAGCATAGTTATCACATGGTTTAAGATCATTAAAAAATAAACCTACCACTGAGCATATGTTATCGCATGGTTCAAGCTCGTTAAAAAATAAACCTACCTCTGAGCATATGTTATTGCATGGTTCAAGCTTGTTAAAAAATAAACCTACCTCTGAGCATAGTTCCCCATGGTTCAAGCTCATTAAAAAATGAACCCGCCTTTGGTAAATAACCTTTATGATTGCCATGCTATCAGCCTTTTGAGCCTTGGTTGTGTTCCTGCCATCACCTCCATCCTTTTGGCCAATCATACGCTTCCACTTGATTTTTTACCCTCTTGAGGAACAGTTGCGACAAGTGGTCCTGTTAGACAACCTCGTCACATCACCATGTTTTGAGAAGTTCCAAGCTTACCTGGAACCAGTTGCTACCCTAAACACCACTTATTCCTAAAAAATGATTCTCCTTTATACTCTTTTTAGACTCGTTAAATATGAAAATATTGTTGAGCTATTGGCCTTTCTAGCTCGCTAAAGTGATCGAAAATTCATCCCTTTTGTATTATTTTATCCCTTTTTGGACTTAAGGGATTATGCTACAAAAAAGAACTGCTGGAGTTTCCTTTTATTCCCTTTTCAAACTCTTTAAACATGAAAAGGACTGAGTTGTCTTTGTCGTTAAACTTGTTAAAACAATAGTGACAAACTTGTCCGCCTAGACAAGAACGAGTTTCACTGTCGCTAGACTCGCTAAAACATAGCGACAGGTTTGCCCGAAGGGAAAACTATAGAACAAGCATATGTTATCCTCCTCAAGCTTGAAAAAGATAAATAGGTACTAGTCAGCAATGACTGGGGAAAAGGGAAGAAAACTTGAAGAATTTTATGGTAGCAAGTCTCTCTTGGACATGGAACTTTCACTCCATCACCTTGATTGAGTCAGTTTGGGTTATTCCGTTCACCAGTCATTTCACCATTGGTATTCCACACCGTCCATCTATTGGGGTTAACGCTACCAATCCATCTCAGTGTCACTGATATGTTCAAGAGAAGTCATTCAGTTGAGAAACCACCATCCAGTTAATGCCTCATCCACTGCAATACCTTCACCCTCCATTTTTCATGACCGCCATTCCTAAACCTTGTGTCGTCAGATCGTTTTCACCTCCAAAAAATCATTTGCTTTGTTTCATGTCGTAGATGTGGGATACATTAAGGCCCTCCTACAATGGGTCACTTCTTGTCGACATCAGCTCATTATCCAAGAAGTTGACTTAGAAACAACCCTTTCAGTACTTTGAAGCTTGCATGCCTCAATGGCAAGTTTCTCACTTTCGGCGACAGGTTGACATCAATGGCCTTCGACCGAAATATTTTGCGTGGTGTTCGACATCGGATCATATATTCACACCACGTGACTTGTACTATAGTACCTTGAGGGTCATTATCATTATTGGTGATTCCTCTTGTGTCTGTTAACAGCTCACATTATTGGCTAGTAATCAGGCGATGTCTTTCCATGTTCGACTTCATAACATATCTTCACATGGATTGACTTGTACATCGGGAAACGATTGAACAAGTTTGAAGACCCTGAATCTAATTTCATCCATCCAGGCTGTGATATATTCAGGGATATAAAGACATCAAATGTACACAAAAGCTACATAGATGGTCATCCGAGCCAGGGATGATGACTCTACATTTGAAGAATCACCAGTCTGCATATGCAGATGACTATCTTTTCTATGTACATGAAATGAATTTATAAAGTTGACCATGGGAATGCCCACCTCAACTAGATAATGAAAATTATATTACGACGATGTATTGTATTGTATCTTATACAGGACACCTTCTAGTTTCGAAAACCTTGGATCATCATGATAAGGAATTTCACTCGAGATCAAAGATTTACAACTTCATGCTTTAGGGGGCAACTGTTATAGACATATTTGGGAACTGCAACCCCAATCTTATATGTTAATAAA
This sequence comes from Pinus tabuliformis, assembly GCA_031772625.1. Taxonomy (NCBI): domain Eukaryota; kingdom Viridiplantae; phylum Streptophyta; class Pinopsida; order Pinales; family Pinaceae; genus Pinus; species Pinus tabuliformis. Next base: position 217,148,966 of record CM062819.1, read on the forward strand.
CTAGGGCTCTTTAACCTCTAAAAGTTTTGTTTCATACCCTAAAGGATCATGGTCAACTGATTACATCATTCCCCAAAAGTTCCACCTGAAAAACCATCCAGAACTGGCCAAAACTGGACCATACTGACTGCTCCACTGTCAAGGTGCGATGCATACTGAATTCTACACTAGCCAGGTGCGATGCATACTAATAAGGCCTTCTATAGGGTGCAATGAGTGAGGATGGACAAATTTCCAAAACAGTTTGCTAAGTGGATGTTCATGGAATCTTCTAGAAACTTCTCCTATGACACGTGCCTCTCTGAATTCGCTCAGGGATGAGTAAGATATCCAAGAAATCTCCAAGTGGAACCAGAAACAAAAAATGGAATGACACTAATCAAAACCCCAAATATGACTCACAACCTTGCACCCATCTATAAATGGATCCCTCATATGAGAGATCTAGTGGCTGGGATTTGTAATTTACAAGGAAGTGCTGATAGTTTGTGGTTGAGAAAGAGCATTGTATTTTTGGTGTGATCTTGCTTTTCATGAGGTGAAGAGGGATTTGATGCTGGGAGGATGATGTTGGATCAGACAACTGGCTTGTAATTCTCCCTTCTATTTAATAATTTTCTTTGATTTTTCTTCCATACAACTGTGTAATTGTGAGTGTTATTATTTGTGAATGACATTGTATGTTCATTGTATTCCTAATTCTTCAATGCTTATGATATAATAGATCAAGATGCTTTGATGGTGTTTTGTTACTGTGTTTGTACAGGTATTCTCTAAGCGGGATAAGTAGGACAAGAGTTGCAAGCTCTGTCAAGGGGGAGAGATATCAATCAAGGAGTTAAGTGGAAGATCCAGGTTGGTTCCTTTTCCTCTCTCTTATCTATCATACATAGAAGAAATCCCAAATTTCTTTGATTGTTTGTTTCTAGGATAGCTGCCAATCTTAGAGGCTAGTTGATCGAAAAGAGACTAGTTTTCTTGGAAAGAAAATGTTGTATTGTATCTTATATAGGTCACCTTCCAGTTTTGAAAACCACAGATCCTCATGATAAAGCATTTCACCCGACATCAAAGATTTAAGACTTCATGCTTTAGGGGGAAACTGTTATATACATATTTGGGCACTACAACCCCAATCTTATATGTCGATAAACTAGGGCTCTTTAACCCCTAAAAGTGTTGTTTCATAACCTAAAGGATCTGAATGGTCAACTGATTACATCATCCCCCAAAAGTTCCTCCTGAAAAACCATCCAGAACTGGCCAAAACTAGACCATACTGACTGCTCCATTGTCAGGGTGCGATGCATACTGACTTCTACACTAGCCAAGTGCAATGCATACTGATGAGGCCTTCTGTAGGGTGTGATGAGTGAGGATGGACAAATGTCCAAAACAGTTTTCTAAGTGGATGCTCATGGAATCTTCTAGAAATTTCTCCTATGACACTTGCCTCTCTGAACTCGCCCAGGGATGAGTAAGAGATCCAACAAATCTCCAAGTGGAACCAAAAACAAGTGGAATGACACTAATCAAAACCCCAGATATGACTCACAACCTTGCACACATCTATAAATGGATCCCTCATCTAAGAGATCTAGAGGTCGGAATTTTGTAATTTGCAAGGAAGTGTTGATGGTTTGTGGTTGAGAAAGAGCATTGTATTGTTGGTGTGAGCTTGCTTTTCATGAGGTGAAGAGGGCTTTGATGCTGGGAGGATGATGTTGGATCAGACAGCTGGGTTGTAATTCTCCCTTCTATTTAATAAAGTTCTTTGAGTTTTCTTCCATACAGTTGTGCAATTGTGAATGTTATTATTTGTGAATGCCATTGTATGTTCATTGTATTTTTGATTCTGCAATGCTTATGATATAATAGATCAAGATGCTTTGACGGTGCTTTGTTACTGTGTTTCTACAAGTATTCTCTAATCAGGATAAGGAGAGGAGTTGCAAGCTCTGTCAAGAGGGAGAGAGATCAAGCAAGGAGTTAAGCAGAAGATCCAGGTTGGTTCATTTCTTTCTCTCTTATCTATTATACATAGAAGAAATCTTGAAATGCTTTAAACTGTTTGTTTCTAGGGTAACTGCCAATCCTAGAGGGCCAGTCGATTGAAAAGACACTAGTTTTCCTAGAAACACACTTGTTACAGTTGGTTCCACTTGGAGATTTCTTAGATCCCTTATTCATCCTTGGGCGAATTCAGAGAGGCAAGTGGCACAGGATAAGTTTCTAGAAGATTCCATGAACAACCACCTAGAAAACTGTCTCGGACATTTGTCCATCCTCGCCCATCGCACCCTATAGAAGGCCTAATCAGTATGCATCGCACCCTGGCAATGTACCACTCAGTATGCATCGCACTTTGCCAATGGAGCAGTCAGTATGATTCAATTCAGGCAATTTCTAGATGGTTTCTCAGATGGAGCTTTTAGGGAATGATGTAATCAAATGACTATGTTCTTTTAGGGTATGAAACAGATCTTTTAAGGGTTTATGAGCCCTAGTTATCGACATATAAGTTTGGGGTTGATTTGCCCAAATATGTCTATAACAGTTGCCCCCTAAAGCATGAAGTCGTAAATATTGATGTCGGGTGAAATGCTTTAGCATGAGGATCCAAAGTTTTGAACTGGAAGGTGACCTACATAAGTTACAACACAATACATCATCATAATATAATTTTCATGATCTAGCTGAGGGAGGCATTCCCATGCTCAACTTTATAAATTCATTTCATGTACATAGACCAGATAGTCGTCTGCAGAATACAGACTGGTGATTCTTTAGATATAGAGTCATCATCCATGGGTAGGATGACCATCTGTGTAGAGCCTTTGTACATTTGATGTTTTTATATCCCTGAATATATCGCAGTTCGGATGGATGAAACTAGATTCAGGGTCTTCAAACTCATTCAATCTTCGCCTGGTGTACAAGTCAATCCATGTGAAGGTATGTTCTGAAGTCGAACACGGAAAGACATCGCCTGATTACCAGTGAATGATGTAAGATGTTAACAGACACAAGGAATCATCGATAATGATAATGAACCTCAAGGTATTACAGTACAATTCATGTGGTGTGAATATATGATCCGATGTCGAACACCACACAAAATCTTTTGGTCGAAGGCCATTGATGTCAACCTATCGCCGAAAGTGAGAAACTTGCCATTGATGTATGCAAGCTTTAAAGCACTGAAAGGGTTGTTTCTAAGTCAACTTCTTGGATAATGAGCTGATGTCGACAAGAAGTGACTCGTCGTAGGAGGGTCTTGATGTATCCCACATCTACGACACAAAATGCAACAAATTATTTCTGGAGGTGAAAATGAACTGATGACACAAGGTTCAGGAATGATGGTCATGAAAAAATGAAGGTTGGAGGTATTGTAGTGGATGAGACATTAACTGGATGATTTCTCTTGAACATGTCGGCAACACTGAGATGAATTGATAGCGTTAACCCCAAAACATGGATGGTATGAAAGACTAATGGTGAGATGACAGGTGAATATAATAACCCAACCCAACTCAATAATGGTGATGAAGTGAAAGTGTCATGTTCAAGAGTGACCTGCTACCATAAATTCTTCAAGTTTTTTTCCCTTTTTCCCCAGTCATTGCTGACCAGTAACTCTTTATTTTTGTCAAGCTTAAGGAGGATAACATATGCTTGTTCTATAATTTTCCCTTTGGGAAAACCTATCACTATTTAATAGTTTAACGAGTCTAGTGACAATGAAACTCAGTCTCGTCTAGATGGACAAGTTTGTCGCTATTGTTTTAAGAAGTTTAGCGACAAGGATAACTTGGACCTCTTCATGTTTAGAGAGTTTGAAAAGGGATGAAAAGAAAACTGCATAAGTTCTTTTTCGTAAAATAATCCCTCAGGTCCGAAAAAGGATAAAATAATACAAGAGGGATGACCTTTCCAATCACTTTAACGAGCTGAAAAAGACAAGTGCTCGACAATATTTTCATATTTAACGATTTGAAAAGGGTTTAAAGAGGACTCTATTTTGAGGAACAAATGGTATCTAGGGTAGCAACTGGTTTTGGTGCTTTTGGAACTTCTAAAAACTTGTTGATTTTTGTGAAGAGGCTGGCTAACAAGACCACTCATTGCAACTGTTCCTCAAAAAGGGTAAAACAACCAAGTGGAAGCGTATGATCAACCAAAAGGATGGTGGTGATGGGATGTACACAAATAAGGCTCAATAGGCTGACATAATGGCAATCACAGAGGTTAATTACTTGTAAATGGGTTCATTCTTCGACAAGCTTGAACCATGGGGAACTATTGTTGGATTTAGTTTCATGTTTACACAAGCTTGAAACGAACAAACTATGCTTGGATTCAGTCTCATTTTTACACAAGCTCGAAATGAAAAACTATGCTTGAAGTCAATTTCATTTTTACACAAGCTCAAAATGAGGAAACTATGCTTGGAGTCAATTTCATTTTTACACAAGCTCGAAATGAGGAAACTATGCTTGGATTCGGTTTCATTTTTACACAACCTTGAAATGAAAAACTATGCTTGAAAAAAGGTTTGCATGCCCCTAGCATGATGAAAGGGAAAGTCTCTTATAACCAGATGGAAATCACTGTGGTGAGGCAATATGGTTATCCAACACCTCTTTGGTTTCGTCCAGAATAGACAAAGGTGAATGGTGTGATAGACCAATCACATAACCTACAGGGAAACTTATCTTTCCCTTCTGTCCATGAACTTTACTATCACTAGCTAATGGTGTGTTACCAACATGATCCCCAAAGGTTGATGAAACCAGATGACATGAACGGGAAGACCATTCTTTCAAGATGTAGGGAAATCATGGACAATCTCGATGAAAATGGTCTCCCGCACAAATTATGCATGGAAATTTGGGTTTGGGAAGTTTAATTGTTATATTTTCATCAGATGATGCACTCAGAGCAATGGTTGCTTGGTTGCCCCCTTACTGAATTGGCTTCTTCTTCTTCTCCTTCCATTTTTTCTTCTTCTCAGCCACCTGGTTACTAGTATCACTACTTTCACCAAGCGAAGAGGAAGAAGGGGAGAGAGAAGCAAACAAGGAAGAAGGAAAAGGGTCAATTTCAAGATCAACTGGAGGTTGATTTTCTTCAGTTGAAGGTGTACCCCCATTTTGAACCAAAGAAGTTGAAAACAACCATACTGGTAGGCCAATGGTAAGTCCCGGAAGGGATAATGTAGCCATATAAGGAGCACCAATATTTCCGAAAGAAGGAAAAGGACTATGATTCCCTTCAAAAGAGATTCCTTGATTGGTGGACTCCGGATTTGTCTCCATATATCTCAACCTAAGATCAACTAAGGAATAAGGATGTTATTCCGAATTCAATTAATTTTAATGATGCTTGGACACAACTTTTCATTTTCAGTTTTTAAGAGTCGAGAAAAAGCTAAAGATGACTCTAGTCTCTTTCAATTTTTAATGAGCCTGAAAGGACAAGTGCCCAGATGGACCTTTTCTTTTAAAGAGTCAAAAAGGAATGAAAGTGACTACTTTGGAAAATCTAGAGAGAGGGATTACCAAACCAATCGCAAAATTGCAATATACACCTTGGTGATAAATTAAAGAGAAATTACCAAGGACTTATGTACGGTAGTCAATCTTCCTGAATGTTGTGTTTAGTGCATTGCGATCAATAAGGCGACAGACTTAGCTTCCTATGGATAAATGATTTAATCCTATTTTGGTCTTCCAATATATAACGACGGTACGGGGAGCACAATTTTGTGCTAGCACTTGTCGTATCAAGGAGGAGGAATCACCCAACCTTCAATGAAAACGATAGCCACTAGCTTTAACAACGCTGGAACAGGTCTCTAGCCTAGACCTCTAGATATGTTCCGTTAAGTTCCAAAGCATTGTTAGGTTCATTGAAATTTCTTTTAAAGTTGATCTTGTTGAGAATTTTCCTTTCGATGGTTCACCATGTGATGATGATTTGAAATTCCTAAAATGCAATCTACAATGATAAACAATCTTTGTTTATTTTGAGCAATGAAAATCCTAGCTACTAGGGAGAGAAAATTACAGTGCTTAAAAGAGCAAAGAGCACACACTAGTGCATTTCCCTAAATCATATTTTCACACACAAACCTAAAAAATAGTAAATGCAAATGCATGTATTTGTTTTCGTTCTCCTTAATGTGAAAAATGCTAAGAAGGAAAACTAAATGCAACAAAGATCTGAAATATTTGGTTCAAAATGACATTTTCGACAATTTCTTCTTCAAAAGAGAAAGGAAGACTCAATGAAACTTTTAAATTTTGAATAAAAAATGCTTTCAACACTTTGAATATAAACAAATCAAACCAAATACATGAAGAAAAGTTCAATCAATTATCAAAGGAAGGAAGAATTCACGACAGTTCTCTTTTCGACACAAAATGACAATTACGCAACTTTTTGTATCAAAGCGACAAATCGATTTAAATAAATTTTCAACAAAGGATTGTAAATGATGGACAAATATACCAAAAAAATTCATTAATCCCAATGTAATTGAGGCTTATCTATGTGATGCAAGTAGGCTTCAGTAAGGAGGCACTGTTCATATGCAGCAAAACTACTAAACAAAAATGAAAACAAGGTAAAAGACCCTCAATTTCTAGAATGGAAAAAGAGTTTAGTCAGTCATCACACCTGGGCTTCACAGAAACAGAGATGAATCACACTTACTACACTCGGGAGGTGCAAAGAATACTGGGTTACGATGGAAGATAGTGCAATGGTCCAGGGAGCACAAATGAAATGGGTTTTGGCTCAGATGTGCAGCTGTTTTCAATGAGTTAGGCTGAGCTTTGATGGACAATAAAGAAAAAAAGTATGAAGGAATGTCTTGAGAGGTTACTGAGCTACCAAAAGGGCACCTAGATGTGCTTGTAATTCAAATGTTTAATTCATAAACTAAATCAGAGATTGACTGAAGCAGCATTCATCTACTATGAAATTGTAGAGTAAGAGCAGTTCGAAGGCTGCCTGGCTGACTGCAGGCTCTGTCTATAGTTTATAAAACAAACAATAACAACTAACAAACATCTGTTCATTCCCCAGTGGAGTCTCCAATTTTTTTCTGGGAAAACTAGTGTCTTATTGAACGACTAGCCCTCTAGGTTTGGCAGCTACCCTAGAAACAATAGTTTAAAGCAATCCAATCATTTCATCTATGTGTAATAGATAAGAGAAAGATAATGGAACCAACCTGGAACTTCCGCTTAATCCCTTGCTTGCTCTCTCTCCCCTTTGACAGATCCTGCAACTCCTCCTCGTACTTAACATGCTTGGAGAGTACCTGCACAAGTACAGCAACAAAGAACCATCAAAGCATCTTGATCTATTACAACATAAACATTACAGAATCAGATATATAATGAACAAAAGACAGCATTCACAAATGATAACATTCACAATTGCACAATCATATGGAAGAAAACTTGAAGAAATTTATTAATAGAAGGGAGAATTACAACCCAGTTGTCTAATCCAACATCATCCTCCAAGCTTCAATCCCTCTTCACCTCATGAAATAGCAATATCACACCAACAATACAATGCTCTTTCCTCAATTACAAACTATCAGCACTTCCTTGCAATTCACAATATTCTAGCATCTATATCTCTTAGATGAGGGATCCATTTATAGATGTGTGCAAGGGCGTGAGTCATCCATGGGGTTTTGATTAGTGTCATTCCACTTGTTACAATTGGTTCCACTTGGAGATTTCTTAGATCCCTTATTCATCCTTGGGTGAATTCAGAGAGGAAAGTGGCACAAGAGAAGTTTCTAGAAGATTCCATGAGAAACCACCTAGCAAATTGTCTCGAAAATTTGTCCATCCTCACCCATCACACCCTATAGAAGGCCTAATCAATATGCATCACATCGTGGCAGTGTACCACTCAGTATGCATTGCACTTTGCCAGTGGAGCAGTCAGTATGGTTCAATTCTGGCAATTTCTGGATGGTTTCTTAGATGGAACTTTTGGGGAATGATGTAATCAAATGACTATGTTCTTTTAGGGTATGAAACAAATCTTTTATGGGTTGATCAACCCTAGTTTATCGACATATAAGTTTGGGGTTGATGTGCCCAAATATGTCTATAACAATAGGTACAGATACACCAACAAACATGGAAAGACGATGAATGGGAACCTCACTTCATACTAGGGTGATCCCCTGAATGTTTGCGGGTCGAGCACCATCAACATAAGTAAAATCCATTTAAGAGTAGAAATTCTCGCTTTAATTGCATATCACTAGACCAAGTGTGTCAAAGGTTAATTAACAACCATAATCCATGAATTGTAATGGAAGTGATCACCGTAATAAACTTAGGATATCATTGAACTTTCCATATAAAGCTAAGACTTAAGGTATTTCTTGTAAAATGAAGCGTCTATCACAATCGCATATTGGCTTTCACAAAAAGCACAAGTCACAAAGCATGCCAGAATAGGAAATATACCATATTGTGGTATAGTAAGCCAATACTTATCACATCATGATGTTTTACTTAAAGGCCAATCTTGTGTACTAAAAAGTTTGCGGAATGTGATATAACCGAACCCAATAAAAATAAATATTACAAACTATAACTTATGCCTAACACTTAGTAAAAAGAAACATTACGCAATAACTATTCATTTAGGAAGAGTGCGCTCTAAACAATGATAAGTATGCCTCTCACCTCGTATCTCAAAGAATTCTAAATAGCTTTGAAAAATGTACAATCAAAAATGCAATATTGTGATTTGCGACATTGCAATAATCTTATCACAACCTCATAATCGACATTTCTCACTTTAAACTCGCCACCTTAAACTTTTTCCCTTCCCATTTACAATGCGATAGTTTAAATGAGTAATAAAGGCCATGATAAAAGATCTTAGTGCATATTTAATAAGTTTAATGAAATTTATGTTAATATTGGCTTGACGTAATTTCGTATCTTTCATCTACATTATGAATAAGAGCTCCTTTCTTGTCACCTTTTAAGGGTAAATGTATCATTTAATTCTCACTACCATTCTCTCTTTTTGTTTATCTGATAATTTTCATTTGCTTCATTTTAGGAAAACTCCACAGAAAACAACGTTGGAAAGAATGGTGAAGAAGGGCAAGGTGACTATATATCAGAAATCAGACATGATACCACTTTTCTCCAATACCACATGCAGCAAAGACGAAGGAACAACGACATGGGAAGCCATGTATAACCTGTTAGAAGAAGATAATCCCAGGTCATCGGTAACAAAGGCCACGACTGATGCCCAGGAATCATCTGATGCCTCCTATTTTGAAACAAAATTTTCATTCTTACACCAAATAACTACGAGACCAAAGATATGCTAAAATGGGTCATTGATGATGTAGATGTCTCAGACAGGACTTTTAGGAATAAATGACAACAGGTCATGGGGTCTTTCTCACCATGTTACAGGGAAAAGTGTCTACACAGAACTGCTTATCCCACTAAGGTGTGATAGCTACCTTAGAAACAAACAAAGTAAAGCTACTTTTGTTTTTCCTTTATGAAGTATAGATGAGAGAAGAACAAAGAAGACCAACCTCTGTCTTGCGCTAATCTCCTGGTTCGATTCCTCTCTCTCTTGATAGTCTTTCGCTACTTGTTCCCTTGCACACCCAGCTTCACAAAGTACCTGTAAGATCATAGTAGCATAGCACTATACAAGAACATGGATCTATAATCATAAACAATCTAGGATCAGATGTAAATTGACCATACAAATGTAGCAAACATAAATGACACAAGAGTATGGAGGAAAACTTGAATAGCTTTTATTGATAAACAAGAAAGAGCCAAGGGAGTTACAACCAGTTGTTCTGACCCAGCATCATCCTCTCAGCAAGGAAGCCCCTCTTCACCTCATACAAAGCTTAGATCACCCAACAATCTGATGTTGTCTCAAGAAACCAACAACAATTCCTTACAATATGCAAAATTCCAGCCTCTGGATCTCTGGGATGAGGGATCCATATATAGATATCTGTAAGGGAGATGATTCAACTTGTGATTTGATTAGTGTATTCCCTCTAATAGTTTTGCTTCCACTTGGATATTGATGATCTCTTACTCATCCTTGGTCGAATTCAGAGAGGCAAGTGTCATAGGAGAAGTTTCTAGAAGATTCCATGCCTCTCCACCTCGTGGAATGACACTGGCATTTGTCACTTATCGCCCATTGCACCCCATAGAAGGGCTTTTTGAAATGCAACGCACCTACACAGTGTATTTAGGTGAGATGAAACGCACTTTGCCTATGGAGCAGCTGAAATGATCCTGTTTTGACCAGTTCTGAGCAGTTTTTCATGGAGAACTTCTGGGAGAGGCTGTAATCAGTTGACCTTGTTCTTTTATGGGTTAGAACAACACTTTTAGGGACTTAGGAGCCCTTGGTTTATGGACATTTTATGCTTGGGGTTGCAGTGCCCAAATATGTCTATAACAGTTGCCCCCTAAAGCATGAGGTCGTTAATCTTTTGATGTCGGGTGAAATTCTTTATTATGAGGATCCGAAGTTCGTTCAAGCTGGGAGGAGACCTGTAATAATATACAATACAATACATTATCTTCATAATATTTTCATGATCTAGCTGAGGCGGGCATTCCCATGCTTAGCTTTATAAATTCATTTTCATGTACATAGGACAGAAAATCGTCTGAGTGTAGACTGATGATTCTGGTAGAGTCATCATCCCTTTGATTGGATGATTATCTGTGCAGCAATGATGTACATTTGATATCTTTATTTCCCTGAATATATATCGCAGCCCAGATGGATGAAACTAGATCCGGGGTCTTCAATCTCGTTCGATCTTCACTCGAAGTACAAGTCTATCCATGTGAGAGATGTTCTGGAGTCGAACATGGAAAGACATCGCCTGATTACCAACCAATGATGTAAATTGTTAACAGGCGCGAGAGGAATCACCGATAATGATAATGACCCTCAAGGTACTGCAGTACAATTCACGTGGTGTGAATAAAGGACTTGGCGTCGAACACCACGCAAAATATTTCGGTCGAAGGTCATTGATGTAAACCTGTCGCCGGAAGTGAGAAACTTGCCATTAAGGCATGCAAGCTTCAAAGTACTGAATGGGGTGTTCCTAGATTGACTTCTTGGATAATGAGCTGATGTCGACAAGAAGCGATCCGTCACAGGAGGGCCTTAATGAATCCCACATCAATGACGCGGAACGGATCAAATGATTTTAATGGAGGTGAAAACAATCTGATGGCATAAGGTTCAGGGTGGCGGTCATGAAAGAATGGAGTGTAAATGTATTGTAGTGGGTGAGACACAGGTGAATTCTCTGAATGACTTCTCTTGAACATATCGGCAACACTGATGTGATGGACTGGTAGCATTAACCCCAAATGTGGATGGTGTGATGGGACCATGGTGATGTGACCGGTGAATGAAACAACCCAACCCGACTTGGATGCGGAGTGAAAGTGTCATGTTCAAGAGCGACTTGCTACCAACAAAGCTTCTTCAAGCTTTCTTCCCAATTTTCCCCAGTCATTGCTGACCAGTACCTCTTTATTTTTGTCAAGCTTGAGGAGGATAACATATGCTTGTTCTATAATTTGCCCTTCAGGCAAACCCATCGCTATGTTTTAACGAGCCTACCGATAGTGAAACTCGTTCTTGTCTGCTATGGACAAGCTTGTCGCTATTAAGTTTTAACGAGTTTAACGACAAAGATAACTTGGTCCTTTTCAATTTTAGAGAGTCTGAAAAGGAATGTAAAGGAAACTCCAAAATTCATTTTTCGTCATCTAATCCCTTAAGTCCGAAAAATTATAAAACAATACAGAAGGGATGAATTTTCGATACTTTTAACGAGCCAAACAAAACAAGCACTTGATATTTTTGTGTAATAATCCCTCAAGTCCAAAAAGATTAAAATCTAAAGGAGGGATAACACTTCCGGTCACTTTAACGAGCTGGAGAGGCCAATGGCTCGGCAATCTTTTCATATTTTATGAGTCAGTTGAAAAGAGCTTAAAGGAGACTCGTCTTTTGAGGAATGAGTGATAAACTTGGGTAGCAGCTGATTCCAGGTAAGGTTCGGAATTTTCCAATCACGGCAGTGTTACAAGGATGGCTAGTGAGATCACTCTTCGCAGCTGTTCCTCAAAAGGGGTAAACAATCAAATGGAGGTGAATGATCGGCCAATACAGAGTGGAGGTGATGGTGAGAACACGACCAGGGCTTTAAAGCCTGGAGTATTACATTCACGATGATCATTTACCGGGAAATAGTTCATTTTTTAATGAGCTTAAATGTGGGGAGAAACATTTGCTCATGGCTTATGTTTATTTTTTAACGAGCTTGAACTATGCGCTAAAACTGCTCGATACAATAGTCATTTCTTGACTTTACCATAAATAGCTTTGTTCTTTCAGAGATTGTACTGAATTTTCAATTGCTTCATCAAACTAGTTAGAAATGAACAATATATGTGTGAAAAATGAGTTAGAACACTAATATTTTACTCGAATTACGTAAAAAGTAATGTAAAAGTGCTTTTACCTCTCATTTTACCATTTCATTTGAACTTTGGTTTGTTGGAGCTTTGGAGGTGCTTTCTGTTACACTAAAAAAATGTCACCTTGACTACTTACAGTTAGTATGGCTCAAATCAACAGTCATGCTACCCTCTTAGGCAAGTCTTATGCCTCTGTTATCCATCTCAAACTCAAAGAAGAGAGAAAGTCTTGTAAAAAATATGTTTATCTCTGGGGTCGCAGGTTCTCTCTAGCCTTACCTGCGGGGACGCTGACCATGTTCACAAAAGGTGCGTCCTTGGACGCTCTGTATGTTAAGGGACAGGTGCGTCCTTCTATAAAAGGAAAAATGCGCGAGTTTCATCTTAAAAAAGTTACTTGTGGTTACTTCTAGAACTTTCTAGAGGTCGGTTTGATGAATTGGATGCGCCTCCAGTTGGTTCATGTATCTCTATTAAGGAGGAACTTATCCCATCAATAAGGGAGCTATCCCACCCAAAGAGGGGGATTATCCCATTGATGGTGGACCTGAATAACCTCTTTACAGCACTATAAATAAAGACATTGAGCCAGAGGGAGGGGAGGTTGGAGCTATACATTTTCTTTGGGTAAATGCTGCAGGAATTAGGACTCCCATTTAGAACCTTGTGAGGAGAGATTGTCTTTGCTTGATTCTACTTGGAAGTGGGTGAGCTTTGTCAAAGTAGAGGAAAACCCTTGATGGACCCTGGGAGGAACTTGCACAACACCAAGGCCAAGTTGTAAGAGTTTCTTTGTTTCGTTATTAATACAAACTAGTTTATTTTTCTCAATAGCTTGTGTTAATGAGTTATTTCATGTGTTCCTTGGTCTGCATGTTGAATATATGTTTTATTATATGAAATGCAAGTGCTTGGTAATTGTTTGATTGTTTGTGGTTGCAGGAATTGACTTGAAGGAGGAGCTCATCCGGATCGGCAAGGACGGACTACAACAACCGCGTTTTGGAATAAGGTAAGCCTAAACACTTGTAGTTTTCATGTTTTAAAAGGTGTATTTAGAGAAAGATCACTCCATTTTGTCTTGTTTGTCGCTAGAGAGTTTAGACTCCTAGGGAGGTCAGTTGTGTCCGCACAAACGACTTTTTCCGCCACGACAAATTGGCGACTCCACTGGGGAATCCATTAATGAGAGAGTCTTTTCCTTTGTGTGAACTTTGCTCTGTGAAAATCACTTTTATTTTCTGGTTTTTGACTGTGAGAATTAGTATTTGGGTGGCTTAGCTTTAGATTTAGTTAGATTTGTTTTTTCTCAACTTTTCCAGAAGGACGCACCCTCTGAGTACTGCACAGTGCGTCTTTGGACGCGCTGTGGCCGTTTGCACAGAGCGGGCCCACACCTGTTATAACGGGTTGCCTGCGTCTTCCTGTAAAATTTAGGAAAAGTCCATTTTTTGCTTTAATTGCTTTTAGATTTTGATTTTTCTTAGTGTTTTCTACCCAGATCCTTTAGTACCCTGTCAATAATTTTCACCTGAACTTGTTTTGTGAGCTTTGAGTGTTTTAGTGGATTTCAACGAAGTTTAGGCCTAGGGTTTGATTTTTCAATAGGTCCTGTAGTGACTTTGACGGTAGAAAGTTGTCCAGCCTTAGATCTCTCTGGTTAGTCAGCCTTCTTAGAAGTTGGGCCTGTCGTAAAGTCTCCTTGTGTGAGCAGCTTGCCATTTAAGTTGTTTTGGGTCAAATTTCGAATTACTTGTTTATAAAGTGTTGATTTCCATTTTACAAAAGAACAAAAAGATTAGAGTTTTGTTTTGACTAGTTTTTGGTTCTGCAATAAGCTAGTCCTTGATTTGATTGTGATCAAGTAAAACACCTTAGAATAATCATTGTTGGTTTTGGCCTCGTTAAGATTGCTTAGAGTAAATTTACCTTTTAGTTTGCTTATGAGTGCATTTTCATAGATTTTAATAGTTGTTAAGATTGATTTTTGGTTATATTAGATTTATTTGCTTTATTAAAAGAAAAATACAAAAACATCTTCTTTAAAAGTCTTGTTTCAAGTAGCTTTTTGTTTTTGAAAGAGAAAAAGAGTTTTTTCGTGCATGTAAAGAGCGGTCATGTTTTTTATGCTTGGAAAAGACAAACGAATTGTTTCTTTGATTGTCTTCAATTAAGAAGTTGCTTTTATAAAGATTGCATTCTCTCAACTTTTTAGTTAAGCAATTCATCGAAAAAGTAAAGTAGTGGGTAAATCATCCTAGGTGCATTTTGTAGTGGTTTCGAGTCGAGTCAACACACCACTGGTTTCACTTCCATCACCTTTTGACTTAAGAAACAACCTTAAAAGTAACGCTTAAATTAAAATCAATCTAGTAATTTTTATTTTTCTAGGGCTCTGAAACACCAACATAGCTTAGGCTAGGGTCTTGGAGTAGGTGAGTACTTAACTCTCCAAGACTACAAAACCAAACAGATAGTTTATCTTGAGTAGATTAAATCCAATTGTTTCAGTTATACTCTGGGAAAGCTCCTCTTAAAGGAGAAGCACGAGCTCGTGTCCGAACCAGTGAGGGGATCATTCCTCCCTCGTTGGGAACGACGCCAGACAGTACGTATTACAAACGGTAAACCTCGGATTAACCATTGTCGAGGAGCCAGGGGTCACTTATCGGTAAACCTTGGATTATTGTCAAGGAGCCGGTAAGGGGATTGAGCTTGTTACTCTGCCCTTGCGTGCTGTCGGAGTTTAGACTGTTCCCCCAGGTGTAATTGTTGTGATTGGTAACTTTAGTGACCATAATCTTTAGGGTTCTACCGAGGTGACGGTGGAGGGAAGGTCCCACTGTACCTGGAGCAGACGTCGGTTATACTCACTTGGATTTTCCGGGGGGTTCACTTCACTTCGAGACGGTTAAAGTGGAGAAACTTGTGCCGGTCTATTCATTAAGCAGGTTGCCGGGGTAACTGTTCCACCCGCCATTTCTGTACTGAATCCTGCGAGGTTGGGCCTAATCACCAACTAGCGCTTTTGGTCCGGAAGACTACTGTTTGTGTGTGGTTTGACGCTCTAGATTATTTAGGCGTGTGCTTCAAATTTTCTTGCTTCTTTAGAAGACTTTAGGTGGTTTGATTTGAAATTTTTACTTTGTTTTCGTGTGTTGTAGTTAAAAATCTTTAATTGTGGCGGAATTACCGAGACAGTCCCGTAGACTTCGGGGCCAGTCTCCTGAAGTTGTTTCTGTGGCCGAATTGTTGAGAAGATCCCGTAGACTTAGGGGATCCCCTCCTCGAGACGACCCGGTAATTTAGAAGGGTTAAAGGTCCTTGTAACTCCTCCTAGTGACAGTAGAGTAGGTTCACCTGAAGAAGGAGAATCTTCCTTGGTAGTCCATCCAGATTACCAAAGTTTAGAAACAGGTTACAATCCCGAAACTGTTACAGTTTCCGAGCTTGCCGGTAGTTTTTCATCTGCCAGTGAAACAGGCGAAGAACCTGAAATTTCCGAACCTGTTACTCCAACTTCTAGTGTCCCTGATTCACCGAGAATAGAAAGAATTATCACCGAAAATCTATCTTCTGGTTTGATTGCTATAGAAGAACTTGCTCCAGAAGAAGATATAGGTGTCTCTCACCTTGAAGGTCAACTTACTATTGATCTAAGGGAGCGTGAATCCATCTTTTACAGTCCTCCTAGAAGTACTTCTTGGTACCTTGCGTTAACCAATTTTTTAGACAACTCAGTCGGTTTTTCCACACCTCGTACTCCTTTTCCACCTGGAGGTATTCATACTCCTGTAAATATGTCTGGTCAGTCGTTCGTGTTTACACAAAGTCCTGAATCTTTTTTACACGGCGGTCCTTCTGTTCCCACTGGGTATCAGTCACTTTCTGGTACCTTTGCGGGGGCATCTCCTCAACCCATTGATCATGGGTTATTTGCTGGAAACAGTGGTAATATACCATTGGGTGTAGGAGACATTTACATGATGTCAGGTTCAGTTCCCGTTTCCCAACCTCAAGGTGGCCAATTACCGCCTGGGGGGCAACCGCAGTTAACGCCTGGGGGGCAACCTCAAGGTACACAAATCGTGTCTGGGGGGCAACCTCAAAGTCAGTATGTACCTATGGTGCAATACTTACCTCAAGGTCAACCTCAGCCTCAATATGTACCCCAAGGTCAACCTCAGTATCAATATCAACCTCAAGGATGGCAACCTCAAGGATGGCAACCTCAAGGGTATCAACCCCAAAGTTATCAACCTCAAGGGTACCAACCTCAAGGTCAAGGTCAACCCCAGTATCAGTATTTACCTCAAGGTTATCAACCTCAAGGTCAATACTCAAGTCAAGGTTATCAACCGCCTCAAGGTCAGTCATATGTTCCAAGTATGGGAACTGCACCTTACAATTATCAATCCTACCCTCAATCTGGTTATGGATCTCAGTACCCTCAACCTGTTACGGGTCAGTACCCTGGAATGTTAGTGTGGGATCCCTCACAGGGTCAACAGGTGTTGCAGCCAAGTGTACAGATGCTTCCTCAAGCTGGACAACCCGTAGTTTCTGGTCCAACCCAGCAACCGCAACCTGTCCAGCCAAATGTTCAAACTTCTGTAGCTTCGGTAGTTACTCAGCCGTCAATTGCACCTAGTACTCCATCTCAAACGGCTGCTGCAACTATCGCTACATCTACCATACTTACTTCTGGAGTATCGACGGCTCCAGTTTCTACTGTCCCTGTTACCACACCTCAGACATCTTTACCGTTGTCTGGATCTACGATTCAAACCACGGTCCAGATGCCTGTAGGTCAGCCTGGTATAAGTACGGTTGTGACTACTCAACCTCAATTTGTTCAACCTCCGTACCAGGGACAGTACCAACCTGGGCAAGCTGTCCAACAACCGGTTTACCAGTATCAACCGTATCCTGGGTACACTTATCAACAACCTCAACAACCCCAGTACGGTCCGGTTAATCCTGGTTTTCCAGGAGGATATAATATCCCAAATGCGACTCCTGTTCCTAGTTATCCTGGATATCCTCCTCCTGGGGCTGGTATTGTGACCCAGAGTTTTAGAGATCCTAACCGGCAGTTACCGTTTATTGCAACTTTGGATTTACCCGACTTGACGCGCCTAACGAACGATCCAATTCAATATCTTCAGTTCTGGCCGCCAATGCCAAATAAGTTGCCCAGTGATATACCCAAGTTCGAAGGTAAGTCTGGAGAGGATCCGTCCAATCATGTGATGACTTACCACCTCTGGTGTGCTTCGAATTCTATCTCAGATGATTCCATCCGCTTACGTCTTTTCCAGCGTACACTCATTGGTCTCGCGGCCAAGTGGTACATTGAGTTACCACGGGCCTCTTTTTACAACTTTAGCCAGTTAGCTACCTCGTTCTTAACTCACTTTCAGTTGCCGGTCAGATACGATAACGGCACGGAGTTATTAACTTCACTAAAACAATCGACGTCCACGTATATTTCTGATCACATTCATGAGTGGAGACGTCGAAGGAGATTAGTGAAAGTTTTTATCCCGGACCAAATCTTAGCTGAATGGTTTGTCAAATCATTATTACCAAGATTACTGAAGATGTCGCTAAGGCCGGAGTAGTTACTGAGGAGCAAGTCATTGCTCAGGCACAATACCTTGACTTAGTTTACACTCAGTCGGGTACGTTACACGAGAAAATTCCGGATCTTCCAAAGTCGAATCAAATCGCTGCTGCTCCTTCGGGATCTCATGCCGCTGATGGTATGATTGGTATCGTGACTACGAAGAGCAAGAAGAAGTCTTCCAAGGCTTCAACTACTCCAATTATCACTTTGCCTGATTCTCCGACAGGAGAGTCTTCTCCTCCTGAACTTACCGCCGACATTCACGCTGTAGAGTCATCTACGGCCAAATCAAAAAACGGTGGAAAGAAGAAAGGAAAGAAGAAGGCTAAAGCAGACAAGGCTCCAAAGGAGAAAACTGAAAAGTCGGAAACCAATGACGAAAAACGCAAACCTCGATATCCTTGTCTTATTTGTGAAGAGGATCATTTTACGAGAGATTGCCCTCATCGGGCCGAGGTTGTAAAAATAGTCAAAGGTTCTCCCACTCCTGCTGTGTTAAAGAATCCATTTCCAGAGCAGGAGAATAAGATGATAGGTTCTTCTTCGAATGCCAGTGAAGAACCCATTTTGATGATGTCTCATGTGAGGATTGCGACTCGATCGCAAGATTATGGTAGTAAGGCTCCTGTTGATGGAAAGGAAGCAGAATCTTCTCACTCTAACCCATCAACCTCAGCTCCTGGTTCCGATCCACTACAGATCGAAAAACCTAACCCAGACTTAGTGATTAAGCCGCCCGCCAAGGGTGTACTTCGAAGGTCTGCTTTCAATCCACATGCGAGAGCAGCCCAGAATTACAACATTGTTGAGGACTTAGCTGTTTCACCTTCAGCAATGTCGGCACTCGAAGTGCTGCAATCATGCCCAGCACAACGGAAATTGCTTTTGTCGGCTATCGGAGCTGTCGATGTTCAGGACCCGAACCTAATGATCTTTGATCTAGAAAATAGTACACCACGTCTCCCCCATCAAATGGCTTTCCAAATTCCAGTGATAGTCAAAAACAGGCCTATTCATCGGACTGTGATTGATGAGGGAGCTTCTACGTGTATTATGTCGATTCAATGTTGGAGATCGCTTGGTTCTCCTTCGTTGAACCAATCCCCCACCATCCTTAAGGCCTTTGATGGCCGTGGGTTCCGTCCGTTTGGTATTCTACAAGAATTGCCTATAGGGGTTGAAGGTAAAACCGTTAGTCTGGATGTGGAAGTGGTTGATGCCCCTCTAGACTACAACCTTCTTTTGGGTCGAAGTTGGTCATATGCTATGACAGCGGTCGTTTCATCGGTCTTCAGAGTAATTAAGTTTCCACATAACGGTAAGATCGTGACTATTGATCAGCTGACATACTTTTCATCCGACCCAGCCTCTTCAGAGAGTATCCAGCATGTTGGTAAAACGACAATCCCTTATAGGGACGTTGGTGTAGGTTTAGTTAAGGATTCCGGTTTACTGGGAACTTTTCCTCTCCCTCCACTCAACGCAGATCCTTCGTTTGCAACCATTCATATGATTACATCAGAAAACATTATTTATGATGATCCTTGGTTCGTCCCATCTGACTCTGAGATAGACTCACTCGGTGATGTTATGCCTTTGAGTCCATATGAAATTGCTTATGAAGCTCTCATGTCTTTTACTGACTTTCATTCAACCGAAGTCGACCAAATGAATGTGGTCAGTGAAGAGTCACTTTTCACCTCACCCTTAGAACGGATAACGTTTCCCGAAGTCGTGTCATCTGACGAACAACTTCGCGAAATCCTAAGTGTAGACGATCTACCATGGGAAGATCTCCATCACAGATCTTCGTTTTTACCTAAGGATGATGCATTTGAAAATGATTTTTCATCTATCTTTACCGCTGAATATGTCAAAGACGCTCAGGATCCAACGAAACATTCTGATTCAGAGTTGAATTTAGGGAATATTTCTCGTACTATTCCCATTGATATTTCAGTGAAGCCCGGAATCGAGGAAAACATTCATATAGGTGCCGCATGTACTGAAGAAGAAATCCAAACTTACAAGGCCCTATTCCAAGAATTCCGCGACGTGTTTGCCTGGTCTTACGAGGAAATGCCGGGAATTGATCCTGCCATTGTTATTCATGAAATAAAGACCTACCCGGATGCTAAACCCGTCCGGCAACGGTTGCGTCAAATTCACCCTCGAAAAGCGGCTGCGATTAAAGCAGAAGTCGAAAAGCTGTTGAAAGCAGGTTTCATTTATCCGATCCCGTTAACGGATTGGGTATCGAATATTGTTCCGGTCAACAAGAAACAAGGAACAATAAGAATCTGTATCGACTATAGGGATATAAATCGAGCTTGTCCAAAAGACAACTATCCTACGCCTTATATCGATCAAATTATTGATGATTGTGCCGGAAGTGAAATGTTTTCCTTCATGGATGGTTTTTCGGGCTATAATCAAATCAATATTCTACCTGCCGACCAACCAAAAACGGCATTCATTTGTCCATGGGGGACATTTGCTTATTGCAAGTTACCTTTTGGGCTTAAGAATGCCGGGGCCACTTTTCAACGGGCGATGTCTTATGCATTTCATGACATCAAGCACATTGTGCAACCCTATCTCGATGATTTGCCTGCTCATTCTTTACATCGAGCTGATCACCTTGTCCACCTACGAGCAATCTTTATGAGGTGTAGGCATTATCGAATTCGGTTGAATCCCCACAAGTGTGTTTTCTGTATAGAAACAGGTCGATTGCTGGGATTTGTTGTTTCAAAAGCCGGCATTCGCGTCGATCCCTCGAAAGTCGAGGCTATCATCAAATTGCCTCCTCCTTCGAGTTTGCGCCAACTCCAAAGTTTGCAAGGGAAAGCGAACTTTTTACGCCGATTCATCCCAAACTACGCCGAGGTCACTAAAGGTTTTACACGGTTGTTGAAACAGAACGCACAATTCTTTTGGGACGAGATTGCCCAACAATCTTTTGATGCACTTAAACACGCGTTGACCCATGCACCGTTATTGCATCCTCCCAACTACAACCAAGACTACTTCTTATACCTCGCAGCTTCGCATTCCACCATTGGAATGGTGTTAGTTCAAGAAGATGAATTCGGAGCGGAGCATGTGATATATTATCTTAGTAGGACCTTGAATCCAACTGAGCTAAAATATTCGCATGTGGAGAAATTGGCCCTGGCAGCCGTTCAAGCTGTCCAGCGTTTCCGTCACTACATTCTTCTCCGCAAAACTACAGTTATTTCGGATTGCAACCCTATGATTTATATTTTGACAAAACAACTGCTAGGGGGCAAGTACTCTAAATGGATTGTTATCCTGCAAGAGTTCGACTTGGAGTTCGAGAAGTCCAAGTCTAAGAAATCCTTAGTTTTTGCGGAATTGATGTGTGATTTCCCGAGTGCTGACACAGAGACTGTGGCAGAGGAGTCCATTGCGGACGAATCTTTGTTTCTTATCAGTACTGTAGATCCGTGGTACGGGGATATAATCATTTATCTCCAAACCCAAACCTTTCGGCCTGAAGCTTCCAAAGCGGAACGTCGAAAAATTCGGTTTCAATCCCAGCCATACAAAATTATTGGAGATACACTTTATCGCCGGGGGCAGACTTAGTTTTTCGACGTTGTTTAACTCACGAAGAGGCTGAGAGGGTTTTGAATGATTGTCACTCTGGAGCATGTGGCGGTCATATGTCTGGGTATGCCACAGCTCAGAAGGTGTTGCGCGCTGGTTATTTCTGGCCGTCTATGTTTAAAGATTGTATCATTGCAGTCAGGAAGTGCCACAACTGTCAAGTGTTTGATCGCAAGATGCGCGCTCCACCTGCTCCTCTCCACCCTATAATTGCCGTTGGTCCATTCGCCAAATGGGGTATCGACTTTA
The DNA here is from genome assembly GCA_031772625.1 of Pinus tabuliformis. Lineage (NCBI taxonomy): Eukaryota > Viridiplantae > Streptophyta > Pinopsida > Pinales > Pinaceae > Pinus > Pinus tabuliformis. The sequence continues at coordinate 217,171,043 of CM062819.1, forward strand.
TTACTTGTAACCCTCACTCGGCCGGGGGGCATGCGTATATCATCCTTGCGGTTGATTATTTTACTAAGTGGGCCGAGGCGATGCCTACATTCGACGCAAGCGGCAAAACAGCTGCAGTTTTCGTATTCAATCATATCATAACTAGGTTTGGTGTCCCACAAGCAATCATTACTGACCATGGGAGCCATTTTCGAAATGTCATGATGACTGAGCTTACAAGCCAGCTTGGTTTGCGCCACGATAGCTCTACTCCTTATTATCCGCAAGCCAACGGTTTGGTTGAGTCTATCAACAAAGTTCTAGTTACCATGATCCGACGAACCATTGGTGTTCATCGGTCGAATTGGCACAACATGTTATTTTCAGCGCTATGGGCATACCGAACCTCAGTGAAAAATTCAACAGGGTTCACTCCTTTCCAGCTAGTTTATGGCTTAGAAGCTGTGTTACCCATTGAATGCGAAATCCCATCACTTCAAATGGCTGTCGAATTACTTCCAGCTACTTCCGAAGAGGAGAAACGTTTATTGTACTTGGCTAAATTAGATGAGACTCGACGTGACGCTACATTGGCAATCGAGACTCACGCGAAACGAATGAAAGCTCAGTATGATAGAAATGTAACCCCTCGAAGTTTTTCGGAAGGAGACCTAGTACTATTATATGATCAAGCTAACGATAAGCTAGGTGCCGGAAAATTCGTTCCCATGTGGCATGGGCCCTACATTGTAAAGCGAAAGCTAGCAAAAGGGGCTTATGAGCTAGTTGACTTTGATGGGGACTCTTTGGGTAAACCCAGAAATGGACTTTACCTAAAGAGGTATTATGCTTAAATGATGGGAATGGAGAAATTTTTAGATAGGTTAGATTTTCTTTCTAGCTAGCAAGTGTGTTAGTTTAGTCAGTGTGCTTAGCTTAGAGAGTGTGGTTTTTCGTCGTTATTCTGGCTTATCTTGGTTTTACTCTTGATATTGCAGATGTCGACGCCTCTCCAAACATACATTGGATTTGCTGATGGTGCTTGTCGTAGTACACGGAACATCTCTTCCGCAGCTTGGGTTATCTATTCGCCCTCTGACGAGTTAGTTTCTATGCATGGGGTAAGCCTCGGTCAAACAACGAACAACATTGCAGAATACAGTGCAGTGATTGAATTATTATCCGAATCTATTTCATTTGGAATTCGACGTTTGACAGTGAGGTTAGATTCTGAACTTGTTGTATTACAGCTTAATAGAGTTTATGCCATTAGGAATCCTGTGTTATTAAGGTTGTTTTTGAGAGTGCGTCTCTTGGAACGTGAATTTGATTACATTGAATATCAACATATTCCAAGGTCTTTGAATACATTAGCAGATGCAATTGCTTCTCGAATGTTGGACAGACATTTACGATAATCATGCAAGTAAATTTAAAAACATTTCATCACATATGTTAAACAAGATAAGCCGGTAATAGTGATATATATAGATAGAAGTGTGTCAAAAAATATATACATCGTCTTCGATCATAGGTTGAAAACACCTTATGATCGGCAAAATGATAGTACAAAAAGTCAAAATGTCACATGTGACTACAAAAGTGACTAGTCAATCACTGGTGGTGCTCTCTGTATGACACCACTGCGCGGGCTACCTTACGCAAAAATCTCCTAAACGGTCCAGGGACCGCGACTACGAAACGCTGAAGCCTGATAGGAATGTCGTCCATAGTAGTCTCAGGTATATCTGCCGTGAGACGCTCTAGATCATGCTCCAACTCAGCTAGTACTTCTGCAGCCGCGTCCTGTGGGGCCGGTACCGGTGCAGCTGGATGTAGTCTATCATAAGGCCGGAGGTTGGCTGGACGCTGTGGACCAACATCTGCATTTTGAAAATTTTACTGTTAGTTTTGAGACGATATATATGAAAAAAAAAAAAAAATACATAATTAGAAAACTTGTGAAAATAAAAGTACCTCTGTCGTCCCATTGTTCTCCCTGTGGAAGAACCATGTCCGGATCACCTCTAAAATCCACTCCGGCATACGGAAAGTCCTGTATCGAAAAAACCTGGTCCTCTAACCAGTGAAAGTAACTATCTGAGAATCGAACCACTGCCGCACCCTCGTCAGGATGCCGGGCCATCACCGCAACCCATCGTATCAGCTTTGGCTCCCGAGGACCCAAGATATCAACAGTGAGTTGCTGAGGGATCAACATTGGAACTCTCTCCAAGGCAAAGCTCACGACTATAGGCCCATATCCAAAAGTCTTTAGTCGTCCGTTCTTTGCCTTGGTCAGTTGGCTCTTCATATGAGCCGACACAGCTTCACACCAGTTGAAAATGGTGCCTTGGTAACAGTCAATTGCCATCCGCATTTGGGATCCGGAAGCAATGTGTAAAGCGGCCGCGCCGCAAATTCTGGTAACCGTGAACGCTATGACTTTGAGTTCCGGCAAAGTGATGTGTTTTATCTCTATGCCTTTTGAATGGTGAGCCCCACGTGTGCACCAATCCTCGCGGAGACTATCAAGGGGTTGGCCACCCGACCTAGTCCCCGCAAGGTTGAGTTGCTCGCCTCTGTTTGGCAAGCCAGTGAGAAAGTATACATCCGAGGGCTCTATCTCGAGCTGGTGCCCTCCTATGTAAAAGCATTGTTCTTGAACGTTCCATCGCTCAACCAGCCATTCCAAGAATCTTACCTGGCCCCTCATGCCCGGTATGGTCCAATATTTGTATAATCCGCATGCTCTTAGGGCATCCAGAGAAGGTTGGTGATTTATTGCAACTTCATCTTCCTCTACATGCTCTCTTTCTCTCCAGTCTAACATGATTAATGCCCTGCATATCAAAAATAGCAATTAGAAATTGATTTGAGGATTTTTGGTAGGTTTTTGAGGGAGTTGGGGTTTTGAAATGCGCACTTCTCGGAAGACGCACCCCCGCTTTGTAGCACAGGGCGCCCGGACGCAGCTGGCCTGAAGGCTGGCTGCGTCTTCCGACCGTTTTCCCGTATGAGAAAAAGTCGGGGGACGCAGGTCACCCGAAGGGCACCTGCGTCCGCCGAAGGGCGCATTCCAAAACCAAAACCCCCCCAAAAAATGAAACTAAGACCTAAAAATTCATTCTAAATGGATAGAAATGCAGAGTAGGATGTGTAAAATACCTGGATGAGACGGCGTTCGATTCCGACGGTCAGATTTTCTGCAGCGACCACGGGAAGTTTCTTGTCAAAAGCTCCTTTTTCAACCTCCAAAGTCAAACGGTAAAAATGACATGGTAAAAGGTCTTTTTATAGGTTTTTTGGATGAATTAGTTCATTTTTTACCATGAAAATATGTTTTTCGATGTATTTTTGCCTATTTTAAACAGGTATGAGTAATGTGTTGCTTTTGTGCAGGACAAAGGGGTTTCGAGGGAAATTGTAATTTTTCACAAACAAAAATATCAGAGTCATCTTTTAAGCCCTTTTCTGACTCCTAAAACATGAAAATATCGCCGAGCGTTTCTTTTACACTCGTTAAAACGGAATTAAAAGACGGTCCCCTTTTAGCTCTTTTCTGACCACAAAATCAGGAAAAGATTGCTGGGTTTTTGTCGTTTCAAACTCGATAAGGAAATAAAACGACGTGTCCTTGATCGATTTTTACTTTTCAGGTCAACGACACTATTATGAAAGTACTCCTTGGTCGCAAGATCAAGCGGTTCCCCCAGGTATTATTTTATACCTTTTCGGGCTTGAGGGACACAAATATACGAAAAAGTTCAACGTGGAGTCTCCTTTTGTTTTTTCAGACTCTCTAAAAATGAAAAACACCGAGTTTCTCCTATACTGGACTCGTTAAACTTTTACAGTAAATGACCTGTTCAATTACAAACAGGAACGAACCACTCCTTCCTAGGGTTCGAATTTAAACTAGGTTGGACTCGTCCGAAGGATGAACTTATAATCAAGCATATGTTATCCTCCTCAAGCTTGTTAAAAATAAAGAGGTACTTGCCAGAAATGGTGGGGGAAAAGAGAGAAGAATGAACCTATTTGTCACCTTTTGTCTCAAAAGAAACTTTATTACCACTCTTGAACACGACACTTTTCATTCACCTGGGTTGGGAAATCTTTTAGCTCACAGTTGACCAAACCACTTTGAAAGTCTTTAACCGGGTTCTGGGGATTAACTTTGAGTTATCGTCACCAATCCATCTGTCGTGTCGTTATGTGTTCAAGAGGTCTGCAAGCAAAAACTTTCATCTGCAAAATACTTGTCATCCATTTGACCATCCCTGAGTCAGTCCTTACAGCAACATTTCTTCAACTTGAACAATGATTTCGTGTTGCGGGCTTGCCTGCAACGGGTCGCTTTCTATCGACATCGACACATTATCTAGAAAGATGACTTAGGAATCGACAGCACCTTGAAGTCTGCATGCATCAATGGCAGGTTTCTCGCCTTTGACGTCAGTTTACATCATTGACTTTCGATCAAAGGATTCCGTGAAGTGTTCGACATCAAAACATCTATTCACATTTCACGGGTTGTGCTTGGTACTTTGAGAACCATTGACATTACTGGTGGTTTCTCTCACGCTTGTTAACAGTTTGCATCATCGACTGGTAATCAAGTGGTTTCTAGCATGTTCGACATCGAATCATTTAATCACATGGCTAGAATCGTACCAATTCGGGAAGTAGAAGTGAAGACCCTGGATCTAGTTTCTACCATCCAGGCTGCGAGGAGTTTTGTATTCATTATCTGTGTAGACTAATCATAAACAGATGGCTGCGTCCATACTGTGTCTACAAAAGTCTATAAAAATGATGTACTGCAAGATCATTCCTGTATCAGAATAGTTAGTCCATTAGTTAAAGTTTTGAATCTGAGTATGGGAATGCCTACCTCAGTGATGATATAATCTTATACATGTATTTTGTGTTGAAAATTGCAGGTTCCAACCAGGTCATCCACAAGACAATCCTTGAAATGATAAAGCGCTTCACCCTTCCTAGAATTACAAAACCCTAATCTATTCCAGGCTTCGCACTTTAGGGGGCAATCTGTTACACTAAAAAATGTCACCTTGACTACTTACAGTTAGTATGGCTCAAATCAACAGTCATGCTACCCTCTTAGGCAAGTCTTATGCCTCTGTTATCCATCTCAAACTCAAAGAAGAGAGAAAGTCTTGTAAAAAATATGTTTATCTCTGGGGTCGCAGGTTCTCTCTAGCCTTACCTGTGGGGACGCTGACCATGTTCACAAAAGGTGCGTCCTTGGACGCTCTATATGTTAAGGGACAGGTGCGTCCTTCTGTAAAAGGCAAAATGCGCGAGTTTCATCTTAAAAAAGTTACTTGTGGTTACTTCTAGAACTTTCTAGAGGTCGGTTTGATGAATTGGATGCGCCTCCAGTTGGTTCATGTATCTCTATTAAGGAGGAACTTATCCCATCAATAAGGGAGCTATCCCACCCAAAGAGGGGGATTATCCCATTGATGGTGGACCTGAATAACCTCTTTACAGCACTATAAATAAAGACATTGAGCCAGAGGGAGGGAGGTTGGAGCTATACATTTTCTTTGGGTAAATGCTGCAGGAATTAGGACTCCCATTTAGAACCTTGTGAGGAGAGATTGTCTTTGCTTGATTCTACTTGGAAGTGGGTGAGCTTTGTCAAAGTAGAGGAAAACCCTTGATGGACCCTGGGAGGAACTTGCACAACACCAAGGCCAGGTTGTAAGAGTTTCTTTGTTTCGTTATTAATACAAACTGGTTTATTTTTCTCAATAGCTTGTGTTAATGAGTTATTTCATGTGTTCCTTGGTCTGCATGTTGAATATATGTTTTATTATATGAAATGCAAGTGCTTGGTAATTGTTTGATTGTTTGTGGTTGCAGGAATTGACTTGAAGGAGGAGCTCATCCGGATCGGCAAGGACGGACTACAACAACCGCGTTTTGGAATAAGGTAAGCCTAAACACTTGTAGTTTTCATGTTTTAAAAGGTGTATTTAGAGAAAGATCACTCCATTTTGTCTTGTTTGTCGCTAGAGAGTTTAGACTCCTAGGGAGGTCAGTTGTGTCCGCACAAACGACTTTTTCCGCCACGACACTTTCCCCCCTTGATTTTCATCAGCTGCTTCCGGGAGTTCCTGTGGATGATTCTCGACTCCGTCTGGATCAAGTAGGAGCTAAACTTGAGCTCTTTCATTTCATGCTTTCCATTTTGCATTCTGAGCTTGATTTCTGGTTTTTCTAAGCCTCTAGGGTCTGAAAAAGTTGCCCTGTCTTCAACGCACCCCTTGTGTATCAAAAGATGCATTCGATGTTGGCCTGTCTACTGGCCATCTGACATGCAACGCACCTAGAGCACTACAGTAGGTGCGATGGGGGCAAGGAAGGAACTTTATGCACAGTTTTCGATGGAAATTTTGCTTGTTTCTCACCAAAATTAGGATCTAACTCTTCTCTTGTTTGTTTTCAGAGATTTTTGGAGAAAGATGACTATTACATGGTGAGAACGTGAGCATGAAGAAGAGGACATGCTTGCTTTACATGATCCGGTTACTGTAAACGCACTGTGGAACTGTGGCTTGCTGAAGTTTTTCCGCATTTCTAGCATGAGACAACAAATCAACTTGCTGCATTATTTGCTCGATTCTTGGGATCCTACCAACCAGGTGTTCCAGATTAGGGGAAAATCCATCCCCTTGACTGTAGTGGACATCTATTTCTTGATTGGCTTGTCGAGGCGGGGTGCCCCCATCTCTTTATCAGGTTTGGCTCGAGGAGGTGAATCTGTGAGAGATTATGTTCGTCGGTATTGCAGAGAGGGATCTCAGCCAAGTAAAGAAAAAAAGATCATCATCCGTGATGTCACTGATAGGTCCCTCAGGACTATTCTATTCACTTTTGGTAGGATGGCTGGTGGTGCGGCTCTTCATGTAGCCAACCAATCTTATATGCAGTATGCCTTGGAATGTCTCCAACCGAAGGTGTTCAACTGGTGCAACGCAGTACTTCTTGTGATGAAAGAACAGTTGGCTAAGGTGAAGAGTGGGAGGTTGAAGAACTTTGGGTATGGTTCTATTTTGACCGCCTTTGTCTTGGAAAAGATACCACTGATGCAGCCGCAGTATATTGCACTCGATTTACCTTCACCGACTGAACCACGTATGCAGAGATGGGTCGACCATATGTCTAGGCATGTTGGTCAGTCTCAGATTTCCTTTTCTGATACCTTCTTTGGTTGGTTTGATCATCAGGAGATGGTTTATTCCGAGTATCCATATGCTGGTATGGACTTCCGGGGTGATCCAGATTTAGTACTGCCGGCTGGCGAACAGTGGGGCACCATTGGTAAATTATTTGACCATATTCCTATTTATCGTTTTTCTTTTACAATGTCTTTGTGCTTTATTCTGACAAGACTAATCAAACTCATGCGTTCATGCAGATTTCGGTTCCGTTCGGCCAGTAGTACGCCTGAGAGTGCCAGCTGCCACCCCAGCAGGAGAGGCCGTTGGAAGGGCTATCCTTCGCGACCTCAATGTGGTCGAGACTCTCATAGCATTACAGGAACAGGTTGAGGGCCTTACTCTTGGTATCCCAGATGTGAGGACTGACGAGCTACCCTTGAGGTTGCGGCGGCATACTACTGGTGTGCCAAGATGATGGACTCGCCTCTTACGCATGATTGCACAGGCTGTGACTTGCTATCACGAGCATCATTAGACTAGGGTGCCCCCTAGCATTTTGAGTTTTGGGTCATTTGACCAATTTTGTCTTGGTTACATAACATTATGTCTAAACCATAAACATTTATATATACATTTTTTATTTTCGAAGTTTTATTTTGGTTAAGTTACATGATCCAAATGCAAATATTGATGGTATGCTTCTTTTTATAAACGTTGCAAATGTCTATCTAACACATAATTTGCCAATGAGTCAATTAATGTGTTTAAGGTTCTGGAAATATGTTGATATTGAATAAAATCAAATTGTCTTTCCAAAATCTTAACCCTTAGGAAGATGTGATAAATAGCCGGATTTCAGACAGAGTAGGTACGAGTGAGTTGTAGTATGACGATTTGTGAGTCTAACCTGACAATCAGTCGGCGTATACCATGTGTGATGGCATCAGAGAGAAGTTTTATCAACGTGTTATATTCAGCGATGTTATTCACTGATCGACCAATACATACCCCTCTGAAACTTACTAACTCACCGCTTGGATAAAAAATGCCCAGGCCGCGGAAGATAGGTTCCGCGAACTACGACTCGCTTCGTCGGCATATCCAACACATGACTCCAATAGGTTTGACATCTGCAATAAATGTAAAAAGTGGATTACTTGACCAAAACAAACACTTTAGCGAAAACAAAAACATAACAAAAGCATATAGGTTACTATACTGAATCACGCATAGTAACGCTTGAGGTACAACCAGTTACGAGGTTATGCTAGTGGAATCCCGTCATAATCCATTAATTCATAGGCTCCTTTTGCTAACACTCGCTTAACAACATAGGGACCCATACATAAAGACTTGAATTTACCTGCCTCCAATTTATCAGATTCTTGGTCATAAAGCAAGACCAAGTCACCTTCTGAGAAGACACAAGGTTTGACATTCTTGTCGAACTACGCCTTGGCTCGTTTCTTATGGGCTTCGTTAGCCAAAGCGGCATCACGACGGGTTTCATCCAATTGGATTAGTTCCAAGAAACGAGCCTCCTCTTCTGAAGTTCCGGGGAGAAGGTCAATTGCGAGTTTGAGGGATGAGATTTCACACTGGATTGGTAAGACTGCTTCCAGGCCATATACTAGTTGGAAAGGTGTAAACGCGGTAGCATTCCTTACCGATGTTCGGTAAGCCCACAAGGATGAGTACAGGATTAGGTGCCAACTTCTTTTGTGAACTCCAATCATCCTTTGCAGCATGCGCTTCAGGACTTTGTTGATTGCTTCAACTTGTCCGTTGGCTTGCTGGTAATATGGAGTAGAGCTGTCGTGAGACAACCCTAGTTTGGCAGCTAATTCGACCATCATGTGATTGCAAGAATGGGATCCATGATCTGTGACTATAGCTTTTGGGACGCCGAATCTGGCGACTACATGATTGAAAAAGAAAAGGGCAGTTGTTTCACTAGTATTATCTAATGTAGGCATCACCTCGGCCCATTTGGTAAAATAGTCAACTGCGACTATGATATACCCATGCCCCCTGGTTGAGGTGGGGTTACATGTCATGAAATTGATGCCCCATTTGGCAAATGGCCCGACAGCAACTATTGGCTGCAGAGGTGCGGGTGGTCTTCTGGTTTTGCTATCGAAAATTTGACAAGCATGACAACTTCTGACTGCGGTTATGCAATCTTTGAACATTGTTGGCTAGAAGTATCCTGCTCGTAAAAAAATTTGCGCTGTAGCATAACCGGATTGATGCCCCCCACACGCGCCTGAATGGCAATCATTCAGGACTTTTTCGGCCTCTTCATGGGTGAGGCACCTTCTCAGAACTGTGTCGATACCACGACGGTAAAGTGTATCATCGACGATCATGTAGTCTTTTGCTTGGTATCGAATACGTTTTTGTTCGGAGCGAGAGGTATTTGGCCTATATTTTTGGGTCTGGAGATAAATGATTATATCCCCATACCACAAATGGCTTGAAGATATGAGAAACAAATTTTCGTCCATGATTGCTTCTTCAGATGTTTCATCGTTAGATGATGATGGGAGATCGCATAATAATTCCGTGAAAACCAGAGCTTTCTTTGACTTGGATTTCACAAATTTCAGGTCAAACTCTTGTAGAATTGCTATCCATTTTGAATATTTTCCCCCCAGCAACTGTCGCGACAATATATAAGTCATGGGGTTGCAATCTGACAGAATGGTAATTTTTCGAAAGAGGACATAGTGTCGAAATCTCTGTATCGCTTGAACAGCTGTGAGCGCTAGCTTTTCAACATAAGTATATCTACTTTCTGTATCATTTAAGTTCCTACTTAAATAATATATAGGATGTTCAATTCCGTTGTCTTCTTGAACTAAAACCATTGCGATGGTTGTATCCGCTGTAGCCAGATACAGGTTAAAGTCTTTTTGATAATCAGGAGCATACTTTAATGATGCTTTTATTAGGGATTCTTTTAAAGCATCAAAGGAAGCTTACGCAACCTGATCCCAGACAAAGAGTACTTCCTTTTTCAAAAGATGCGTATAACCTTTAGCAAGTTCGGCGTAATTTGGAATGAATCTCCTCAGAAAGTTTGCTTTCCCTTGGAGTTTCTGAATCTAAAGCAAATTTGAAGGTGGAGGCAAATTTATGATTGCCTGAACCTTACATGGGTGGAGACGAATCCCGTCTTTTGAGACTACAAAGCCAAGTAAACGACCAGAATTGACACAAAATACACATTTGTATGGATTGAGTCGTATTTTGTAGTGTCGGCAACGTAGAAATATTGCTCTTAAATGTTGCAGATGATCAGTCTGCTTTCGCGAATGAGCTGGAAGGTCGTCGAGGTATGGTTGAACGATGTTTTTGATGTCATGAAAGGCATAATTCATTGCCCTCTGAAATGTTGCCCCTGCGTTCTTTAATCCAAAGGGTAATTTTCGATATGTGAATGTGCCCCACGGACAAAGAAATGCAGTCTTTGACTGGTCCTGTGGGCGGATATTTATTTGATTATACCCGGAGAATCCATCCATGAATGAAAATATTTCACATTCGGTGCATTCATCAATTATCTGGTCGATGAAGGGTGTAGGGTAGTTGTCTTTTGGACAAGCTTGATTTACATCCCTATAATCAATGCACACTCTAATTGTTCCTTGTTTTTTCATAACAGGGACAATATTCGATACCCAATCGGTTAGAGGAACCGGGTAAATGAAACCAACATGGAGAAGTTTTTCAACTTCTGCCTTAATGGCAGCGGCTTTCTTGGGGTGCACCTGCCGTAGCTGTTGTCGTACTGGTTTGACATCTAGATACATCTTGATTTTGTGTTCAACGATACTCGAGTCAATGCCTGGCATTTCACTATATGACCAAGCAAATACATCTCTGAATTCGCGAAAAAGAGCGTTATATATTTCCAGTTCTAAAGGAGAACAACATTTGCCAACATAAATATTCTCTACAACATTTGTTTTGGTCGAGATATTTATGGCGATAGTCTCTTCAATGTTGGACAAGTTTCGCTCGGAATCCACCGTGTTTACAGTATTTGATAGGAAATCAAAAACTAAAGGATGATAAAGGTCATCAGGACTATTTTCTTCATAATCCGGAAGAAGGGAATGATGGTGGTAATCATCCCATGGTGCCCCTTCAACTACCATTGATTGGACAATTCCTTCGTTGGTGACATGCACTCGCGACCAAGGATCTGAAGGGGTACCATATTCTCTAGACCTATCTATCCAAACGCTTGATGAGTGTTGATTTGGGTTTGCCTCCCATGCTAGGAACATTGATTGCTACAATATTTCTGTTGGGCTTGGAGGCAAAACCTGCGTATGATCCATGTCGATATTGTTTTCTGAGATCTTCTTAGAAGATATCATATTGCAGGTTCCTACTAACGCTACTTCCGCCAAATTGATTGGAGGTGGAAGGGCGAAAGCTCCCATTAATATAGGATCTTTTAGTAGGCCTACTCTGATATTTTGAAGTGAATGGGGGCTTCCATGGATCATCAGAATGCTTCCCGTAACTTGAGAACCATTGGGGAGGAAGTTTTGTTGATCGACGATTGTAATCCCTCCTTGAAAGGGAAATGCAATATTCCTAAAATAGGTCGACACAACAGCAGCCATGGCATATATCCATGGTCTTCCTAGTAAGATGTTGTAATCGAGATTTCCGTCGATGACCTCAACATCTATTTCTACTGTTTTCCCTCCTAGTTCAACCTTCAAGTTACTTAGAATACCATATGGGGTATATGTTCATCCATAAAATGCTTTTAATGTCGTCGAAGATCGCGACAAGGTTGGAGATCTTAAAGTTTTCCAGCAACTCATCGACATAATACATGTAGATGCCCCCTCATCAATAATTGTTCGATGAACAGTTTTGTTGAGGGTTTTCACTTGAACAAGGAAAGCTAGTTGAGCCGGTAACTGAGGATCATATCCTTTATGATCGAAGGATACAAGATTGGAATCCTTTGGGTCTATCCCACCAATGGCTGATAATAAAGCCTGCTTTTGGGATGGGCAATTTTGTAGTACCTCAAGAGTCAACATAGCAGATGGTGATTGGGCCAAATCTTCCACTATGTTATAATGCTGCACCGCTTTAGCGCGGGGATTAAACGTCGACTTGTGTACTACTCCCTTTGGCGGTTTTATTGTCAACTCGGGAATGATGGGTGGCGCAACTTCTGTCAAAGTTGTTGTCGAACTACTAGGTTGATCTTTATCCTTGTTGTTCGACAGCTGTGGATTCCCGCAATCTTTGTTTCTTGTTGATATCAAAGCATCATTTTGCTGTTTGGAAATCGACAACATTAGCACTTGAGACGGGGAAGCATTTCCACTGTCAACCAGATTTGTTCCTGGATTTGGAAACAGATCAGTTAATACTGCCGAGGTTTTTGAATTCTTGAAGAATTTTTTGAGCTCAGCTCTGTGTGGACAATCTGCGGTCCAATGATCCTCATCGCATATAAATCATGGATTTTTTGGTTTCCTATTTCCAGGAGGGTTTGCAGAAGATTTTTCGGGTGATGATTCTCCCTGTTTCTTCTTCTTCCCTTTGCCTTTCTTCTTGCCCCCTGGTTTCTTGGTTTCTTTGCCTTTATCTGTCGATATGGCATTTACTTCCGAGGCAAGAAGTTCCTCATTTGCATTTTGACCGGAAATCTTACGGGCCTTTTTAGATGTAGCATTTGTCGATTTCGTGTCTGTTGCGCCAATCACGCCATCGTCGGCATGAGAGTCATTGTTTGATTTAGGAGGAGGAGGAACTGAAAATTCCAGTCTAGGAGCGTCAGGTATTTTATCGTAGAGCGTGTTAGACTGAGTGTAAATCAAGTCCAAATATTGTGCATGAGCAATAACCTGCTCTTCAGTGATGACCCCCCCTTTTGCCACATCTTCCATGATGGAAGGCAGTAATGACTTGATAAACCATTCAGCTAAGAGCTGATCAGGAACATACGTTTTCACCATTCTACGACGATGTCGCCACTCATGTATATGATCAAATATGTGAGTGGTCGTCGTTTGTTTGAAGTTGGTAAGAAGTTCCGTTCCCGTTTCGTACCTTATCGGTAATTGAAAATGGGTTAAAAAGGTCGTGGATAGGGTACTGAAGTTGTCGAATGAAGCTCTAGGCAATTCGATATACCATTTTGCTGTTGGACCAGTTAACATCCTCTGAAAAAGGCGAAGCCTAATCGAATCATCGTTTTGGGTGTTTTGATGAACACCACAGATGAAAGGTCATCACATGATTCGATGGATCTTCACTCGGATTTCCATTAAATTTAGGAATATCTGATGGAAGTTTATGTGGAATCACTGGCCACCAAGGGGCGTAAGCGATTGGATCGTTTGTTAACCGATATAAATCAGGTAACTCTAAAGTTGCCACGAAGGGTAACTGTTGATTCAGGTTAGGTGAAGCATACCCAGGATAAGATGGGATTCCCTGAACAGTTGGTCTTTGCATACCAGCATAATGCATTTGATGCTAGTAACTTTTGTAAGGTTGGTGGGCATGACCATTGTAAAATGGTTGATTTTGACCATTTTGAATATATAGTTTCCCACTATTCGCAAAGATTTGTTGCTCAGAACCTTGGTATACTTGTTGGAACTGCGGTTGTTGGTATTGCACTAACCATGGTTGTGAAGCCATGTGTTGTTTCCCGATACTAACTGTTTGACCAAGATGAGGGGTGATTGTACCCGTTTGAACCTGTGTCATTCCACCAGTTTGTGATTGTGGTTGAGTTGCAGAGTCAAGGGGCTGTTGCATTACAACCTGAGAAACTTGAGGTTGGCATACAACAGGCAGCGCTTGAACTTGTGACACCGTCACAATAGCTAGCGTAGTTGGTATACTTGACATAGGTAAGCATTGTTGCATCAAATATACAACTCTTGGTTGTTGAGGTAGTATCGGTACCCAACCGCTTGAAGTAATTCCACCATAACTTGAATTTTGTTGTGAACTCCCTATGGCTGTCCTCCCGGAGGGGATGATTAAAGGGCATACTACCCCCCATATGATGGTAATCCGATACTTAAAGGAATGGTTTGCCCTTGAGGGCCGGACTGCCCAAATTGACCTCTAAATGGATCAATTTGTTGAGACTCAACATAAGAGTTTTCGGATATTATTCCGAATAAACAAACAGGAACAGACCATACTGTCGAAATGGCCCCTGAGTGGGCTCCTTCTAGCGATTGAGAGCTAGTTGGGACAGATGGTATACCGAAGAACATTGTTGGAGTGATAGCAGGGAGTTCTGCCATCGCTGTGTTGGACGACACAGTCCTAGATGTTGACGGTTGTTCAGACATTTCTAGTCTATCCAAAAGATTACCTAGCATTTCAACAGGAGCTTCCACTGGCGGTAGACTAACTTGTGATGAAGAAGGATATAGAGTGATCCCGACTCCAAATTGCGATGGAGTACTAGATGGAGGATCTTCTACAATCTCTTCTATAGAAATCAGACCAGGTGGAAGGGGAAGATCGTCAGGTCCGTAGAATATTTCTGGTGCCGAAGAAGGTATGGAATCTGCAGCGACAGATGTTTGGGGAGCAACACTCTCCGAATTGGTTGTAGATGGAACTGGTTCAGTGATACAAGTGTTTACCCTCAGACTAGGATCAGTACCACTGTCCTTCTGTGGCTGTTGAACTTCTTCTGTAAAGGCAGGGAAACTAGAAATGTTTGGAGTAACCGGAATCTCTGATGTTGTTGGAACACTTATTCTAACTTTAACAGGAGATTTGGAACCGGTTAAACGAGTTCGTTTTGTCTGTACTAGCTTCGATTCCGGAGACAAAGACGGTTGACTCGTAAGCCTCCGCGAACGACGGGGTTTCAATTGACTTTCTTCCACGATTGTGGATTAATCAATCTACTAAAAATAAAGGGGAAGTATGTTTCCGAATTAGATGAATTTTAGACGCTTTGACACAACTTGTTTTTTCAATTTTTAAGAGTCGAGAAAAAACAAAAGATGACTCTAGTCGCCTTTGATTTTTAATGAGCCTGAAGTGACAAGTGCTTAGATGGACCTTTTCTGTTAAGGAGTCTAAAAAGGAACGAAAGGGACTGCTCTGGAAATCTAGGTAAAGGGATTACAAAACCAATCGCAAAACTGCAGAATACTTTTTATGGTACGGTAGTCAATCTTCCCGAATGTTGTTTTCAGTGCATTGCGATCGATAGGGCGGCAGACATGGCTTCCTATGGATAAAGGATTAAGCCTATTGTGCTATCCCAAAATATACTCGATGGTACGTGGGAGCACAAGTCCGTACTGGCACTTATCGTCTCAAAGTGGAGGAATCACCCAACCATCAGTGAGAACAACAGTTACCAGGCTTTACGACACCGGAATACGTCTCTAGCCTAGACTTCTAAATGTTGTGCGTTAGGTTCCAAAGCGTTGTTAGATTCATTGAATTTATTTTATAGTTGATCTTGTTTATGAAGTTTGCCTTTCAGGTTCACCGCGAGATGTAGATGTGTAATTCCTAAAATGCAATCTAAGATGATAAACAGTCTTTTATCTTCTTTGTGCAATGAAAATCCTAGCTACTAAGGAAAGGGAGACAGTATTCTTTCACAAAGAGCAAATAGCACACTCTAAATGCACTTTCCTAAATCAAACCAATCAAACAATCTAAATGCAAATGCACATGCATGTATTTGTTTTTGGCTTTCTTAGTATGTGAATGGAGAAAAGAATGCTAATGCACAAATTTGAATTACTTTTCAAGCGACAATTATCAACAAGTTTCTTTTCGAAATAAAAAAATGGAGGCAATCACAACACTTTACGATTTGGAAATGAATACTTGCTTTTGACACTAGAAAAATTATAAATTCAGACCAAATACAATAGTAACAGGATAATCGACTATCTACAACAATCAAACTCTTTCCTATGCCTGAAAACGACACTTGCGACGCTTTCAAATCAAAGGACGATAGTACGATTACGTTACTTTTGCAAAGGAGAACTGAAAATGACTCAACAAACACACAAAAACATTTACAGTTCTTTTGTACAAACGAGGCGGAATAACAGCAAGAAAAAGGGTTTCAAACAGAGATATACTAATCACGGGAAGCAAAATTCATGAATAGAACTGGAAAGAATGAATCACAGAAACCAAAACTGAACAATGCCTAGTCTGATCAGCGCACCTATAACATAGGGAATTTGAAATGCAGCGCACCTACTACACTCGGGAAGTGCGCTGAATTTCAGATTCACAGAACAGTACCTGCGCTGGGCCAGAGACGAGACTTTGCTTGCGTTTCGGGTCACAGTTTGCAGTTCAGTTCATGGGTTTTGGCCGAGCATATGGTAATCAGTAATGCAACAATCGGGGGTAAATCTAAGGAGGATCTAAGAGCTATCACAAAGGGCAATAAGAGAGTTTGTAAATCAGTTGTTTAATTTATAAACAAATCCCGGAGATTGACTGAAGCGACATTTATCTACTTTGCATTTGCATAACAAATGCAGTTCGAAAGCTACCTGGCTCGACTTTAGGCTCCGTCTGTAAGTTTATAAAATAGACAACAAGGAAGATAAACAAACAAACTAATTCGTCCCTAGCAGAGTCACCATTTTGTTACAGGGAAAAGTGTCTACACAGAACTGCTTATCCCACTAAGGTGTGATAGCTACCTTAGAAACAAACAAAGTAAAGCTACTTTCGTTTTTCCTTTATGAAGTATAGATGAGAGAAGAACAAAGAAGACCAACCTCTGTCTTGCGCTAATCTCCTAGTTCGATTCCTCTCTCCCTTGATAGTCTTTCGCTACTTGTTCCCTTGCACACCCACCTTCACAGAGTACCTGTAAGATCACAGTAGCATAGCACTATACAAGAACATGGATCTATAATCATAAACAATCTAGGATTAGATGCAAATTGACCATAAAAAAGTAGCAAACATAAATGACACAAGAGTATGGAAGAAAACTTGAATAGCTTTTATTGATAAACAAGAAAGAGCCAAGGGAGTTACAACCAGTTGTTCTGACCCAGCATCATCCTCTCAGTAAGGAAGCCCCTCTTCACCTCATACAAAGCTTAGATCACCCAACAATCTGATGTTGTCTCAAGAAACCAACAACAATTCCTTACAATATGCAAAATTCCAGCCTCTCGATCTCTAGGATGAGGGATCCATATATAGATATCTGTAAGGGAGATGAGTCAGCTTGTGATTTGATTAGTGTCTTCCCTCTGATAGTTCTTGCTTCCACTTGTAGATTGATGATCTCTTACTCATCCTTGGTCAAATTCAGAGAGGAAAGTGTCACAGGAGAAGTTTCTGGAAGATTCCATGCCTCTCCACCTCGCGGAATGACACTGCCATTTGTCACTTCTCGCCCATCGCACCCCATAGAAGGGCTTTTTGAAATGCAACGCACCTACACAGTGTATTTAGGTGAGATGCAATGCACTTTGCCTATGGAGCAGCTGAAATGATCCTGTTTTGACCAGTTCTGAGTAGTTTTTCATGGAGAACTTCTAGGAGAAGCTGTAATTAGTTGACCTTGTTCTTTTAGGGGTTAGAACAAAACTTTTAGGGACTTAGGAGCCCTTGGTTTATGGACATTTTATGCTTGGTGTTGCAGTGCCCAAAAATGTTTATAACACACCAGACAATCTACGACTAATGTACTAGCTACCAGAGCCTCAAAAGCACTATAGTGAAGAATTCCTTGAGCATTTCGCCAAAGGGAACGAGGACCCATTGGATGTTACACAAACCTAGAGGTCAATCAGAGGCAAAATCAAATTCTATAAAATTGGTATGTACTCAATAACATCCCTTTCCGCTCCTCATAGTTCCACAAGAGAAATGATGTGTAGGTTATGGTAAACCTTACAGCACCAAATTTTTTATGGAGTGGCTTCGATTAATTGATGTAGCAGTCAATGCGAAAATTATGAACTGGAGTCATATCTTATCAGATAATTTAGCAAAGGCCATTATGGAATATAGAAAGAAGAGAAGTGTTTCTTGAAGGATTTTTCCCCCTTTCTTTATGAGTGCTTTTGTTATGGACACAATTTGTTTTTCTTCTGAGTTTCCTAACATGCAATAGAAGTGGACTATATAGAACTCGCTCCCCATCCATATATATCATAAAAAATTTTGGGAATCTCAATTCCACCCCCATTTTTAGAAAATTTTCCAGGGGGTTATGCTTCCTATTCATAAAACTGTTTTTGATAGAACAACCCCTAGGTTTTCTAAAGAGGCCAAAGTAGACATCTTACCAGTTGCTAGATGGTTCGAGGAAGAGGCATTCACCTACATTAGAGTTTTTGGGAGAATTGATTCTCCACATATCCTCCCATATTATGTCCTAGACAAGCTATTAGTTGGAGAAATAGCTTACGAGATAGCAGGGGAGGGTGGTTTAACGAAAGGATTGAAGAACAAAACAAAGCCATTTAGCCAACCTTCCCATTACAATGTGGTGCTTTTGCACTACATGACTATGGACATGCATTAAAAGAAGAAAATATTATTATGTCCTTGAAATTAGCCACAATTCCACGGAGACAATATGACCTGAATAGCATTGCTAAAGAATTTACCACTATGGTGAAAGTCAAATAGTTTACCCATGAAGAGGATGCCTTTGATGACCTCTTTCAAGAAGAAAAAACATTTTCACAAATCTTACATTTGGAATCATTACTGTTGAGCTCAAAATATATTAATGCTTTTCATGTGTATAGGAATAAGAGACTATTAAAGGTTCCATTCGACCTGTTATAGATTGAACCAATAAGAGAACCAACTCCTAGCGTAAGCTGGGAGGGAAGTTCCAAAGAAAAATCTGAAGAAGAAACCCAAGAGAAGTCGACGCATGAGTCAGAGCACTCAGAACGACAATGTCAAAATGGAGGGGGAAACAAAAATAAAGAATTTGAGAAAGATACAACTAGAAGTACAGAGGAAATGGTCGAACATGCCTTAGCAAAGAAGCAGGCAAAGGTTGCTTCTACTTCAGCTCAATCAGGTAAGGCTCCAGTCATTGACCTGGAAAAAGAATGGGACAAATTCAATAAGAAGCTCCATACAGACACAAACCTTGAGGAGACATCTGAACTGCAAACCCGCAAGCAAACCCAGCATAAAGCAAATCCAGAAACAACAGAGGAAGGAGCTACATGTATTCAAGACGTTGAGGTTATTCCTGCATTTCCTACTTCCGAAATTGTCTTGATAATTGAAGAGATACCTCCATTAGATATATTTTACAGTCCTACTCATAAGGCTTTAGTTAAAAGACAAAGTAATAAAAGGAAAATGGACACCACAACTGTTACAACTCTAGAAAATGAACCAATGGATGTTGTGTGGAAGGACACCCCTGCTGACCCATCAGCAATTCTCACAAAGTTGTCATAGTTCGCAAGATCGTATGCCACAATAACCATCGATAAGGCAATGGAAGTCTGAATGTTGTTAAAGGAAATCGAATAGAAAATTCTGCAGCTTGAACAATAATTACCACAAGAAAAATCTAATTAGCAAGCAGAACAGCAGGTAGCCAACTTCAGAGAGAATTTAAGCAGATGAGATTAGAGCACCATGCTAGCTTGTCAGAAAAGGATTCTCAAATTCGTCAAATGCAAACCATGGTGGACAAATTCAAAGATAACACACAAATTGATGAATTCATCAACACGTAGTTGGCCTCAATTCTAGATTAATGTAGTGAGAAGAAATATTCAGCGAGAAAATCTCGCAGATAAATCCTTATTATCAGATAAGTGATAAATTGACAAACCAAGTAATTGATATGAGGTTTAAATATGAATAAATCCACAAAAAGGTTTATGAATTTATCACCTAGAAAGAATTTGAGGGTGGAAGAAAGGTTGACATTCCAATAGTGGAAGAATCCCACAAAGATATTATGTTTACAGATTGGGATTCGCAGTTGAAACAGACCAAAATGGCGACAACGATATCAGCAAGAGAACCAAGCAATATAATAGAATCCATAAATGAAAACCTTCATGGTGATAACCTTGTCAAAGAGTGCATACCAAGGTTTCTACCAAATTTCAAACAACTAGAGTAGTAGTGGAGACAAACATCGCAAGAAAAGGAAGAGGCAATTAAACAAATAACGAGGCTAAATTTGGAGACATACTGGAAGCTTCTAGTAAAACCACACAACCAGTGGATGACGCTATGGTGTTTAACCACCTCTACACAAAATATGGTGCCAGGTTTATCATATGCCATATTTGTTGGGCAGTTAAAATCCACAATCAGTGATCTACCTCAACTCAAGCCAATGATTGACATTTACAACCTCGGAGATCAAGTTAGCAGATTAACTTAGTTTGAGTTCAAAGGAGTTAGTCATTAGTTTAATTCTATTTTTAGTTTTATTTTTTCCCACTCTGAGGAAGGTTGTTTGAAACCTCCTCAACATTTTTTGTAATAATCTATTTTGAGGCATGTATTTTAGTATTTAAACCCCTCTCATGCATTTATAAAGGGGTCCATAATTTTATCAAAAACAATTTTCAAGAAATTACACTTCTATATTTTGGAGAAGTTTTTGATGAAATGAATGTAACAAGATCCATTTTTCTTTGAATATCTAGCATGCTCTACTGACATTGTAGTTTTGTACTCTTAGAGTGTATTGGATTGGATGAAATTGGGTCAATATTGTTGAAGCACATGAGCAGGACTTATCATATATGGTACTTTTATCATATGATTATGTTTTATTTATGTATTAAGAAATACTTTTTCTATTGATTGTTTTATGTATGAAAGTCTGAATTATAGTTTTGCATTATTGCACTTATGTATGTTGTTTTATCTCTGATTCCATTTTGAATACATGAACGATCTCCATATGCGATATATTTCTCTCAACTATTTTGGCTAACTATTTATCCAAAACAATTTCATTTCTTTTGGCAGTTGAATGATCTTTATTACCAATTGTTGTAAGACATCATTATAGATCGCATATCTTATTTTATTTCGAGGTATATTTATAGTTATATAATGTTAGATTAAGATATATGCATGTGTTTAATAGTTAGATTAGATTATACTTAGTTGAATCATTTCTCGTTACATCTTATATCATACCATCAACATTATCAAATCAATCCTCTATGGGAAACTGGTCCCATTATCCCCAGTTGGAGCCACTATACTAAACGAAAAAGGAGATGCTTTCAAATTCTCGACTGGGTGGTTATTCCCCATGTTGTTGTAGTGAATTCTAAGGCTTCAACAACGTCGTAACAAGATCCTCATAAAGCCCCCACATGATATCTCCCAATGTTAATACTTATATGAGTATCGATTCCTTCAATTGCTTGAGATGGACATGTGCAGAAGTTGCATTCTGAGCTACTAGAAGGACATCTTCAAACTCTTGCCGAACATCCTACAAGTTCTTTCTTAATTTCTTGTTCTCAACCAAAAAATAATTTGTATTTGACTTTGAATCACCTATGAAGGCCAAGTTGACTCCAGCAACGACACCTGGATTTCTTCGGGTGTCAGTCATGAACACCCTTTCTCTAATGAATGCAAGAGATGCAATGTTGTCCAGAAAATGTTGTTTCCTTACTTGTACAATCATTTTCTGAAGCTTGCCATAGGTAAAATTGTATGTATCCATCATCAGACAATTGTTAAGAGGAACAATATCCTCTTCCTTTCTTGTAGCTTGCTCTATTAGGGGATGGGGAGACTAAATGGTGACTTGTTGTGTACTTGGCATTAGGTTGACATCTTCGAAATGCCACTTTGGTTTCTCTATGTCTTGAATTTCAATCAATTCCTCTATATCTTGAGTGATCTCTATTGGGTTGTGTTATATTCTTTCCATAGAGTTAATAGGGGATTTGAAGGGCACCCGTAACCCCACTTTATGGGGTATGGGGCAGCGCCCCGGAAAATTTGGTTTTGGACCTTATGTTAGGTTGGGTGGACCCACCTATGGTTTTGTGCATGATTTTTGTACATGTTTTTTTTGGATGTGATGGTTTTCAGTCCATGGTATTGGACGCGATGGTTTTTGGTCCATGGTATTGGATGCTTCGGCATGTATAAATATGTATTGTAACATTGAAAGGAACATAATTAAAAATCAAGCTGGTAGTCCCGGTTTTGGGATCCTATGGGAAAATCTCTGTGTATATGTGTTTTATGTGTTATGCTCCCACATTGTTTATTTTTCTGTGTTTTATGATTTGTATGCAGGTAATTTTTGTGCAGAGTTAAAACCTACATTTGGTATTAGAGTTGTTTTGGCTTCAAGGGGACACCTTTGTTGCTAAGGGGTTTTGCTCGGGCCTGTGGTAGACCTTGTTCAGTGGGAGATCTGTGAGATAAATTCTGGTGGTGAAAGAAGATGGTGAGCAGTGAAAAGATAGAGATCAAGAAATTTAATGGTCAGATTTTTGAGTTGTGGAAACTCAAGATGGAGATCTGTTGGTGGGTAAAGACCAGTGGATCGCAGTAGATCCAGGTACTAAACCAACGGGAGTATCCAATGAAGAATGGAAGAAGTTGGATCAGCAGGCAAAGAGCACAATACAATTGTGTGTCTCAGATTCAGTATTGTTGAATGTATCAGGGGAAGCTACTGCGAAGGCTTTGTGGGACAAGTTAGGGACTTTGTACCAATCTAAGTCTCTGGTGAATAAATTGTTCCTGCGGGAAAAGCTGTATAACCTGAGGATGAAAGATGGAGACTCGGTGACAGAGCATCTGAATGCATTTAATACTATGGTAAGTCAGTTAGCATCTGTTGATATTAAAATTTCAGATGAAGATAAGTGCATCGGTTTGTTGTGTTCTCTACCAGATTCGTGGGATAGTCTAGTTATTGTAATAGGTAGCAATGCAACTGCCTTGCATTTTGATGAAATAGTCCTCATCCTTGCTAACGGAGGAGATGAGACAAGAAAATATGGAGAGCCAAAATGGTGATGCCTTTTCTGTACGAGGGCAAACCCAGAACAAAAACAAAAATAAGTCATTGAGTGGGAGATCTAAATCTAAAGGGAGATCTAAATATCCAGGAAAACCTGTAAAGGTGGTGTGCTAGAAATGTGGAAAGGAAGGGCACTACAAAAGGGGCTGTAAATCTAAAGCTCCCAACAAAGGAAAGGGATCTGATGAGGCTCCTTCTACAGAGGCGAAAACCACCTCAGATGAAGGTGGGGATGTGTACTTGGCTTCTTCAAGTACACATGTAGATCATGAGGCATGGTTGATTGACTCAAGTTGATCTTTTCACTTCACTCCCCATAGAGAGTGGTTCTACGAGTATGAGAAATATGATGATAGTGATGTCTTCCTGGGGGATGACAAGAAGGCTAGAATCATTGGTCGCAGAAAATTAATGTTGAAGTTGCGAGTTGGAAGGGTTCGAATGCTTCCAGGTGTTCTACATATTCCTGCATTAGCCATGAATCTGATTTCTGTTAGCAAGCTGGATGATGCAGGTGTAAAAATAGTGTTCGATAAGGATACCTGCAAAATGGTTCGGGGAGCACTGGTATTGATGCGAGGAGTTCGGATTGGAACTCTGTACACGCTACAAGGTAGCATTATTATTGATGGGTGCAATAATTCTGTGGTTCCTGAAAGTGGATCAAAAAATCTAGTGGTCTTTGGAGAGAAGACCATGTTGTGGCATCAAAGGCTTGGACATATTGGAGAAAAGGGCCTTTTGATACTTCATGGTAAAGGTATGGTAGAAGGTATGAGTAATAGCTCTCTGGATTTTGATTTCTATGAAAATTGTGTATATGGGAAGCAGAATCGGGTGAGTTTCCCCTCTGGTAGTAAGAGGGTGAAACAGATATTAGAACTTGTGCACAGTGATGTGTTTGGACCTGTGAAGGTTCCATCACTAGGTAAGTCTATGTAGTATGTATCATTTATAGATTACTTCTCAAGGAATACATGGATATATTTCCTTAAGAAGAAATCTAAATTCTTTGATAGGTTTAAATAATTTAAGGCTCTAATGGAAAACCAGACAGAGAAGAAGATAAAGATGCTAAGGACAGATAACGGTGGAGAGTTTTGCAGTAAGGAATTTGAAGAATTCTGGAAGAAGCGTGGTATAGCACGGTAGAAGACTACTCCATATACACCTCAGCAAAATGGAGTTGCAGAAAGAATGAATAAGATGTTGACGGAAAGGGCAAGAAGCATGCTCAGTGGTGCCGGGTTAGGACAGGAATTCTGGGCAGAGGCGGTAGATACTACATGTTACCTAGTCAACAGGTCACCTTCATCAGCGTTGGACAATAAGACTCCACAAGAGGTATGGGCTGGTAAGAAACCCTCTCATTAATATATAAGGGTATTTGGATGTGATGCATATGTAAATGTTCCAAAGGAGAAATGGACCAAGTTGGATAGTAAATTTGAAAAGTGCATATCTATTGGGTATAAGGATGGTTTAAAGGGTTATAAGCTTTGGAACCTAGTCACAGGAAAGGTTGTGTACAACCAAGATGTGGTGTTAAGAGAGGTGAAAGATGTTATTAAACATGAAGTCCAACGAAAAGAACCTGAGAAGATAGAGTTTGAGCTAAAGGAGGAAGAATCAAACTCTACAACAAAGGAGGAATCAGAAGATGAAGAGCCACAAACTCCGGCTATGAGAAGATTAGTTCGAGAAAGAAGGCAGCTTGAAAGGTATAGTCCATCTACTTTCTATTCAAATTTTTCTTTATCTATTACTAACAATGATCCCAGAACTGTGAAGGAAGCAGTAGATTCAGAGGATGGAAAACTCTGGAAAGAGGCCATGGTTGATGAAATGGCATCTTTGCACAAAAATGAGGCTTGGGATCTGGTGGAGTTGCTGACTAGAAGGAAACCCATTGGCAGCAAATGGGTGTTCAAAAAGAAGACAAATGCAGAAGGAAAAGTGGAGAAATACAAAGCATGGTTGGTAGCAAAAGGTTATTCCCAGGTATGGGAATTGATTTTGGAGATATTTTTTCTCCTATTACCAAGGTAACTTCTATTAGATTACTTTTATCTGTTGCTGTTTCTTTTGATTTTGAGGTAGAACAGATGGATGTGAAGATAGAATTTCTTCATGGGGATTTGGAAGAGGAAATCTACATGAAGCAACCTGAAGGCTTTGCAACGAAAGGTAAGAAAGTACTGGTATGCAAGTTAAAGAAGTCTATGTATGGGTTAAAACAGTCACCAAGGATATGGTATCAGAAATTTGATACATTTATATGGGGACTTGGCTTCACTAGAAGCAAAGCAGATCACTATGTGTATTTTAAATTAATTGGTGACCGTGTTATTTATCTGGTCTTCTATGTGGATGATATGTTGTTGTTTGGAAAGGACAAAGAAGTTATCCAAGATTTGAAGACCCAATTGTCCTCCAAATTTGACATGAAAGATCTTGGTGCTACAAAATATATTTTGGGCATGGAAATTAAAAGAGATCGGGCAAAGAGGAAGCTCTGATTAAACTAGAGGAAGTATGTCGAGACAATACTACAGAGGTTTAATATGCAGGATAGTAAACTAGTGAAGGTTCCTATTCATGTAGGTGTGAGGTTATCTGCTGAACAATGTCACAAGACACAAGAAGAGGAAGAGGACATGTCTCGTGTTCAATATGCAAGTGCAGTCGGTAGCCTGAAATATGCAATGGTCTGTACTAGACCAGACATCGCACATACAGTGGGAGTATTGAGCAGGTTTATTTCAAAACCAGGAAAGGAGCATTGGACAACAGTGAAGTAGGTTTTCAGGTATATGCGCGACACTATTGATTATGGTCTATGCTACCAAGGAAGACCAAGATTAGACAGAGTGTTGGATATTGATGGCTTTGCTGATGCAGACTGGGCTAGAGATCTCAATCAAAGAAGATTTACAAGTGGGTATGTGTTTAACCTATTTGGAGGTGTAGTTAGTTGGATGAGTAAGAAACAATCTGTAGTGGCACTATCAACTACAGAGGCAGAATACATGGCAGCCACTCATGCAAGAAAGGAAGCAGTTTGGTTGCAAAGATTGTGTTCAAGTATGGGGTTAGTACAGGAAGCTATAAGGATAGGCTGTGACAGCCAAAGTGCATTTTTCTTGGCAAAGAACCCTGCATATCATTCAAAGACAAAGCACATTGATGTTCAGTATCACTTTGTGAGGGATATGATAGAAGACAAAAAGGTGTTGCTGGTAAAGGTGGACACTTTGAAGAATACTACAGATGCATTGAAAAAATCTGTGAGCTCTGAGAAGTTCTCTTGGTGTTGAGAGACAATAGACATTTTAGGGCTGGGAAAATGACTAAGCTCTCTTGTGGCCCCCTGTGGAAAGAAAACAACAAGTGGGAGAATGTTGGGTTGTGTTATATTCTTTCCAAGTAGTTAATAGGGGGTTTGAAGGGCACCCGTAACCCCACTTTATGGGGTCCGGTGCAGCTCCCTAGAAAATTTTGGTTTTGGAGCTTATGTTAGGTTGGGTGGACCCACCTATGGTTTTGTGCATGATTTTCGCACATGTTTTTTTGGACGCGATGGTTTTCAGTCCATGGTATTGGACGCGATGGTTTTTGGTCCATGGTATTGAATGCTTCGGCATGTATAAATATGTATTGTAACATTGAAAGGAACATAATGAAAAATCAAGCTGGTAGTCCCGGTTTTGGGATCCAATGGGAAAATCTTTGTTTATATGTGTTTTATGTGTTATGCTCTCGCATTGTTTATTTTTGTATGTTTTAGAATTCTTATGCAGGTAATTTCTATACGGGGTTAAAGCCTACAATCTCTTTGTCCTACATCTATGTTCTCTCCTCCTCTAATTGTTGGTTTTTTTCTACCTCTTTAGCTTGTCTCTACTTTGTTTCTTCTGTTATTGCCTCTAGTCATTGCCTTTCTTCATCTTCTTGCTTCTGCTTCTCCTATTATTCTTTCCTCTTATACACTTATTCTTCCCTCTACTTTTGTTATGCTTCCTGCAACCTTTGTTTCCTCTTGTTCTCTACAGCTAAAGCCACTTTCATAATGGCTCGATCTGATTTCATATTGAGTCTTCGTTCTCCCTCATAGGCTATGCACAAACTTCCTCTTTCCCTTCTTGTACAATAGGTTGCACACTTCTGTTGGTGTTTCCTATGGATTTCCTTCCTCCTGTGGAGAAACTTGTGAAGATCCTGCCAAACTGATCAGTTTGTGGGACTCAGAGGAATTGTAACAATTCCTCCATCCATCATAATCCAGGCAGTGAAAGGTCCTGCTTGGCTGCTAAAAATGGATTCTCACACAAAAAATTTTCCAAATATTCCTTGGATCATATGGATTGAAATCCCAGTATTGAATGAAAATTTCTCTGTCGCCTTCCCTTTTGTATCCACAAATTTTAAGTTCTTAATATTGTACAACATGATCTACAAAAGAAGGATAGGGCATGATGTTTTCTTGTTCCTATGCAGAGCTACTGATAACCCTATGGAGAGATGATACACAATGTCTTGCAAGACTAACTTATCGATGGCATAGCTCGGTAAAATATGCGATGACTTCTTTCCGCCGAATACCCTGAGGAACATCCCACCTGGTGAGGCAAACCAATCTTCTATCTGTGGTACTGCTTCCATTGCCCCATGTGATATGCAAGGTGGCTCTTCCTCAGTAATCATTTTATATAAATGATTGGGAATTGATCAGTTAGCTTCTCCATTACTCCTCTCTAGGTGCACTCCAAAATAATATTGCAATAAACATACACAAGAGACTCCCATGGTGTCCAAGTCCAATTTATGCCAAGGAATGCATTTTGTGCACAAATTACATCAAGTAGATATGAAAACATATAAAATCTAGCTTCCCCTCCCTTAGGAGGAATAAGGGCATTAGACATATGCATCCACAGTTGTTGACCCAACAAATATTAGCAGTTTAATGGTTTACCTTTGTTCACAACCTGGTCCAATAAGAAAGCCCACCCTTTAGGTAAGGTCTTGGTGCTCTAGTGATCGTAGATTCTGCAACATAGGATGATTATAAACTGATAGAACCTCATGAGATATTTTTTGTTGTATGTGTTGGTGGATGTCTAATGAAAATTTGAAGGTTCTTTCACCTATCCTTTAACAATATCCTTAGCTCTCAAGTGGCTATTATTCGCATAGAAGTATGAATCCATGAGCAATTTTGGCTCAGGTAAGTGGTACATGATATGATAGTGTGTTTCCAGAAAAGAAGCAAGCCTCCATCTGCTAGTACTACCAAAAGTAATAGTCCTTCGATCTGTGTGAGACAATATCTAGCTAATAACATATGTACATGGGAATTCTCAATACCTACATGAGATCTTGTGAAACCCCAATGTATGGATATTAAGATACACTGTTCGGTCTTCCAGATCTACTTTGAAGGTCCTTGCCGAGAAAAATTCATTTGCCTTCTGCCATGTAATACATGATTCCTTTTCGACCAATAGATCAGTGTCTGAGTATACTAGAAAGTAAACTATCGTACTCTCAATTTCCTCCCAGGTACTTCTCTCTATTGTATCCTTTGAACAAGTTCTCTTGGGTGCAATGATAAAATTGAATGATGAAGAGAAATTCCCAACACATGCAATACTTATGACAAGAAAAAGAACTCATGGAAGACATAAATGAGCTTCATCAAATCAACTTCCATTGTAAGATCAAGCAACAAAATGGTAAACTGATGATGACGATTTCACAATTTTTTATGTGAGGGAGAGAGATTGGCTGAGGGAACTGCACATTGTGCAATCTCAGTAGCTAGTGACGCAGCTTGATGCTAAAGACTACACAATACGCAGTCTAGCTAGGGTAGAATGTGGGAGAGACTGTGCATTGTGCAGTCTCAGTGAACAAGGGTGAGGGCTTGAGCCCTACCTTGTGCAAGGCATGGTTGGGTTAGTCTGTAATATGCATTATGCAACCCCAGAGGCCAAGCTTGCAGCTTGAGCTCTAGGATTAGGTAATGCCCAACTAAACAAGGTGAAAATTGGCATGTTAAGAGTGTGGGAAACAAGCATATCTAAGTGATGGTGCATGTTAATGTGCATTTCTAACTAATTATGGATAGATCAGTGGAAAAAAAGTGGATAATATTAACATGCAAAAGGAAAAACAAAAAAGCAAGAAGAGTTAGTGCAACGACGACCACTAATAGGGGAAAACAACAAAAATAATGTGACACTTTTGAAAGGCAAACGAAGGACCGAAGAAACACTTGTACAAGCTAACATACATTAAAATACCAGCAACCATGAAAAAAAAGAAAAATTACATTCATAGAAGTTAAACAATAAAAAGCCAAGGAAAAAGAGAGAAAAGGTGACAAACGCAAAACTCTCCCAGAAAAACGCCACAAAATCCACTAAAGGCTCCTTGATCTCCTTCGGAATGTTATACCTCCAAGATTGAAATTAGAAATGAGATATAGGGGCATCAATTAAATAGATCTAGGCTGGTTGAGGTTTATGATGTGTATGCCTAAGATCAAGGAAAAAGTGACACTTGGCTAAAAGTTCAAAAAATAGTGAGTGTTCCACCTTTGGGAAAATATTTAATCAATCCCTATTTTGTAGGGATGGTTTTTGGTTTTTTTTTTTTTTTTGGGAAAAATTGCATGCACACTAACAAGTATGATTGCACAATTCCCGAGGACAAGGAAAATTCTTGACTTAATGCATTGCATATTTTTTGAGAATCCAGAACTACGCAGTCATCAAGCTCAATGTTGGCCTGCCAAGAGGGATTCCATAATTTTTGGAGGCAAGGCTGGCTTGCCTTGAAATATTGCGCAGTTTCTGGAGGAAATCCCAACAATGTTGCAAGGTCAAGAGAGAAGGTTAGCTTTTGACTTAAAAATACCAAATCAATATCAAAACAAGAAAACACAAGCACAACATAAAATGATAAGTCTTGATCTAAAAACAAATACTTGATGATAGTAAAAGATGAGCTCCTGTGAATAGAAGGAAGGCTCCAAAATCAAAACATGGAAGAAATTTTGGTGGGTGGTTGTAGCAATTACAACATAACCATCACTGTTTTCAACCCCACCCACTTCGAACTCTTTCCGAAACACCATCAAGGAGCAATATTACCATGTCAGGAGCTATGAAGATAAGTACATAAAGTGGACCATACTGTGGTAAGGAAGGGACCAAGACGTGCCATCGTTCATAAATATTTTTCATACCCTTTGCAAGAAGTAGGGTATCAAGGATTCTAAGTGGCATCTAGTACTCATGTACTACGAGTGTCTACACAAATACATCTAGGATGAGATGGATTTCCTAGACATCTCCTCTATTAGTGCGACCTACTGATACATTTCTAACATTAAGAAGAAGTTTAAACAAAATAAGAGAGACTTTGGATCTACGAATCCAAAGCAAGGGAAAGGAACCCCCAAACTGTAGAAAAAAGGACAAGGCCAAGGTGGGGTGACTGACGAAAACCCATTGAAGCTGAAATCAAAGAACAACACCATGAAGACAAAGAAGGGCATAGTAAAGTGGTGTGAGTTCCATAAGAACCCCACACAAAACACAAGTGAGTGTCCAGCCAACCAATCACTGGTGGAAAAGTTGAAGGCTTCAGATTCAGATGCATGTTCTGACTCTGAATCAGAACCTAAAAAGGGGAATGACAAAGGGAAGAATATTATTAATGTGAAGCCCAACACAAATTTTTCCACCGCCAAGATCCAAAATATTGTGCCAGAATATCCAAAGGAGGGGGAGTGTCTCTTCCACTCACAGATGTGGGTGAGGGTTTCACCGCTATAATTCATTTTCGATAGAAGGAACCAAATGACCCTCATTTCAGTAGGGTTTGTGAAGCAGTTAGGCCTACTGAACACACCACACCCGTTTCCATACACCAGCAGGTGGCTTCACTAAGGATGAGTTCTTCTCGTTAGCTAGTAGTGTTGCCTTCCCTAGAACATCATGCCCTTCACAAAGGAGGTAGTGTGTGATGTTTCTCGTCTTGATGTTTGCGATGTATTATTAGGCCAACCATACATGTGGGAGCACCACGATGTGAATAAGTCTAGGCCTCACACTGTTATTATTTATTTTGACAATAAGTTATACAGGATAGCAGAGGTAGCCCACCTACCATCATCTCTTTGATCTCTACTAAGCAATGCAGTAAGATCATCGCCCTAACCTGCAAATTTGTTTTCTTTTTTATTCACTCTCAAGGCAAGGGGAAGATCATGGCCCCTACAAAGGGTTCCTATAAGTAGTATAAGAAGGTGGATAAGGTCATGGAAGAATACATGGACATCTTCTCCTCTCTCACAGGGGTACCCTTGCAATGTTAGGTCAAGAATTTGATCAATTTGACTCCTAGAGCACCTCCACACAACGGTTTGATATATCGCTGCTCCAATCGAGAAAATGAAGTGATCAAGCAACAAAACCAAGAGTTGTTGCAAAAAGGGAAAATCTAACCAAGTTCCTTGCCTTGCGAGAGCCTGATTGTACCTATACATAAGAAGTATGGAACCTGGAGGCTCTACATTGATTATTCAGCACTGAAAAAAATCAATTTTAGGGACAAGTACCCAATCCCATGGATTTATGACCTTTTGGACCAACTCAAGTTGGTGAAGTATTTTACCAAGATTGATCTGAAGTCTAGTTATCACCGGGTTCCAATAGAACCCACAGATATATGGAAGATTGCCTTCAAATCCAAGGAAGGCCTTTTTGAATGGTTCGTTATGCCCTTTAGGTTGACAAATTCCCCAGCTACTTTTATGAGGCTAATAGATGACATATTACGGCCCTTCACCTACTCATTTGTGGTTGTTTATCTAGATGACATCCTCATCTTTAGCAAAAGTTGGGAAGAAAACTTGCAACACATTTTGAAGGTCCTTCAAACCTTGTGGCAGTAAAAAATGTGTGCCAAATTGGAGAAATTCACCTTTGACAGGAGCCAGGTCCAATATTTGGGTTAAATCATAGATGAGTGATGAGTGCATGTAGATACAGCTAAGATCGAAGTAATTTGGCATTGGACATCACCGACCACTCTAATAGAGCTTCATAGCTTCTTAGGCCTTGCAAATTGTTATCAAAGGTTCATGCTAGGATTCTCCCATATCACTTTGCCGTTGAGTTAGATTACCAAGGGTGGAGTGAAAGAAAAGTTATCCTGGTCCAAGTCCCAATAGAAGGCGTTCATTGATTTGAAGCATCGCCTCTGCTCTACAATGATAATCACATTACCAAACTTGCAACAACCATTTGAAATTAAGATAGATGCCTTTGACTATGCTATTGGTATAGTCTTCACCCAGCACAGACATCCAATGGCCTATCATAGTTAGGAACTTTCTGATACAATTCAGAAGTACCCCACTTATGATAAAGATATGTATTCCATCATGGAGGCTTGTCGGCATTGGAAACTTTACATTATGGGGAAGGAGACGGTGGTCCACACCAATCACCATCCACTTCAGTTTATACAAATACAAGGGAAGTTGTAGAATGATCACCATTATAAGCGGTCTACATATCTACAAAAATTCCCCTTGAACATTAAATACAAAAAGGGTAGCACCAATCATGTTGTAGATTGTCTTAGTTGTCACCCAGTTGCAACACTGACTACTTCGCTCAACTATTGTGGTGGCGAGACCTCTGGATTGTCACAACTGTACATAAATGATCCAAATTTTTCCTCCACATACCATATGCTAGTGTATGGCAAGAAAGTTCCTTATTTCCACGTCTAGGATGCATTATTATTCTACCTGGACCACCTTTGTGTTCATTCAAGTGAGCGTGCCAAGATGATTTGGGAGGTGCACTACAGTGAGGTTGTAGGACACTATGGTGTAGAGAAAATTGGGGCCATAATAAAAAAGTACTTTTATGGGCGAAAAATCCAAGAGGATGTTGGTAAATATATCAAATCCTACATTGCATGTGCCATTGCCAAGCCAACGACAAAGAAGAAAGGCCTGTATACTCCTTTGCCTGCTCCTAGCTAGCCTTGGGAGTCCATATCCATGGACTATCTATTTGGCCTCTCTTCTACCAAGCATGGTAATGACTATGTATTTTTGGTTGTGGACATATTTTCTAAGATGGTTATATTGAAGGGCTGCAAGAAGACTATCAAAACAAAAGACACTACCAAACTCTTCTTTGAAAAAGTGTGGGTACATTTTGGGATTCCGCATACCCTTATAGCATATCAAGATAGCAAGTTTATGAGCATATTCTGGTCAAGCCTCTAAATACCATTGGACACCAAGCTCACCAAGTCGATTACATTCCATCCCCAAACTGATGGCCAGATAGAGGTTTTCAATAGGATGATAACAAACATATTATTCATGTACAACTCTAAGCATTCATGAACCTAGTATGAGAGCATTCCATATTAGTAACATAGTTATTCAAAGCTATCCATAGCTCGACTGGTTGTAGCCCATTTCAAGTGGGTCTAGGATTTCAACCATTCCGTCTGATTGATGTGGTCATGCCTCATGCAACTACACGGAAAAAATCCACACATGTACAGTTTGAGGTTCATAAAGAAACTAGATATATGACACATCTAACACATCCTATTGCAATTTCATGACATCTTGGAGAATTCCAACGCCATGTACAAGCAACAACATGATCAACATCGAGTGCCAAACAAGTTTCAAGTGGGTGACAAAGTTTGGTTGCATTTGCAGAATGAAGACCTTATCAAAGCCCATCAGAAGCTTAGACCACTTTGACATGGGCATTACACTATTTACAAGGTTGTGGAAGAATATTATTTTGAGCTTAGCATTCCCTAATTTTTTTACTTGCCCCTAGTGTTGAATGTGGACCACCTTCAGCCATACATTCCACCATTACTAGACACATCACACATTGTCGAATAACTCATGCCAACAAAGTTAATCTGTGACTACAGGGAATGGTTACATGTGATCAGATCATGGACACATAGATCAAGAACACTCACCAACAAAAGATCCAATTGTATCAAGCTATTAAAGTAGGCAAAATCCTACACGAACACAAGTGGCTCTCCAGGGACCAAGTTCAACATAAGTTTTCCCATTTAATGAAGGCACTTAACGCAATGCGGTCCATATCTTCTTAAAGGGGGAGAATTTATCTAGGTGGATATTGATGGCCACCCTCCTATTCCACTTGGACCCCCACCATTGTACCATTATTTATTTCACTTTCCATAATTGTAGCACTGTTTAATATTTTTGGCATTTTTTGGGTCCTGAACTTCCCGAGACATTTTGATGCCCTAAATGACATGTTTTTGGAAAAAGGGAAAATGTGGGGCTTTGAATGAAATTTTTAGTCTTTAGGTATATATTTTTAACAAGCTATCGTGTGTGTCAAATGAAGATCCTATGCCAAATTAATGACCCCGAGAAGTTGATGTACCAATTTACCCCAACGACGCCCACAATTTTAGGGTTTCATCTCCTAGGGTTAGGTTTTTGGATGTTTAGTGTTTTCCATTAATTCTAAATAATAAACAAGCCTTCAAACCTCATTGTAACTTAGTTTTGAGGCATGTATTCACCACCTCTTCTCAGAGATAAGTTATCATCACCTGAGCTAGTTTATTTCCATTATGTATGTAAGAATCTTTTAGTTCTTTGATATTAATGAAATAAATATTTATTTCTCCTGGACCTCTATGTTTTTGTTTATATCTATATTTTTTCTCTTTCATTCATAAGTCTGGATCAACTTCTAAGGTAGAATATAAATCCAATTCATGAATAACCTCAACCTCTACATCCTAAAGATCTCATTTTATTTTTCATGATAATTTATTATAAAACAATCTAGCAAGGGCTCGAACCTATAGTAGGGTGAACCGCCTTGGAAACCATGACCTCCACTCGCTTGGTAACTCTTCACATAATGACAAGTCATAGTTGTGATAAGATCAAATAATGGGACAAGGATGGATATGAGGGGAGGTTAGAGTGATGAAATCCTAGTATAGGAAAGAGTTGTGGGCAACGAGAAGATGTTGGTTAATGGTTCTAGTTTGGAAAACTATGCTCAAAATGTAGCAAGAAAATCTACTTTTGAATTTTCCATGGTCAAACTAGATTTAAATTTGAATTTCTATTTCAGCATAATTCTTGGAGGTAGCTAACTGAAGTGAAATGACTCTTGTCTCTCAGTTAACTCAGTATATTTGATTTGGAGACACTTGGTTTCATTTCTATATTACTGATTGCTAATTTTTAGCAATCTAGTTTAGTTAATTTGAATTTTTGTCACTTTACTAGTTCTAATTGTCAACGGAACTAGTGGAGGTCAATTTGTGGATGTGGAAGTTCAACCACACTTAGTGATCGACCAATTCATTGATCAATCAACCCAAAACAATTGTTGCATGTAGAGAATTTTGAGTTACCTAGTTTAGATGGAGATTCCAAGGTAGCGTACTATTAGTTGTAGCATATTCCCATGTGTACAAGTGGTGCATGTAGTCAGAGATTCACCTAAGGATATTGCACAATTCCTTGGTGTGAAATTCCTAAAAAATAGGGGCAATTTCCCAAGGGAACAACACAAGAAAATAGGAGCTTGGGCATAATTGAAATTGGCTAAGTGTTGGGTCAAGTTTAGTAAGTCAAGAAGAGAGATAGAGTATACACTTGTAGGGTGTGCTCAGTCTTAAGAAAGAATTGTATTTATTCTCTATTCTTTGATTAATACAATACGTATAGTAAGGGGGTTTGTGTAGTTTCTTTCCCTTAGATAAATATATGTGCATGTGTGATGTTTTCTTTTGCAGCAGATTCGAATTTGAAGATTAGTGTTGCAGGTTTTCTCCAAGACTGAGAAGATGGATTTCAATGGATTCATGCTTAAGTATGACTTGGAAGGCACCTCAAACTTTATTGCATGGAAGTATTGCATGGAGGAAGTATTGGATGATAATGGACCGCTAGAATACATCAAGGCAGAGGTAGAAAAACACCAAGCATCTAATGCCCAAAATCTTGCTCAATGGAAGAAGGATGTGACCAAAGCAAGGTGAATCATATTGGAGAGAGTTTAGGATCATATTTTCTCAAATCTCCATGAAAAGGAGACTATGTTTGCAATGTGGAAAGCACTGATAAAATTGTTCGAGAACAATAGTGACCACAAGAAGTTGGCACTCAAGGACAAGCTTCGAAGTATCAAGGTGAAAAAGAATGACACAACTCGACAATACCTTAACAAGTTTACATAGTGTCATGATGAGCTTAGAAAGGTCAATTTTAATGTCCCTAAATAAGGCTTGGTATCTATATCCCTTTTAGGCCTTCCCAAGGGCTAGTATAACTATGAAGATTCAGTAAATGGTAGAGAGAAACTACCAAGTTGGGAACATTTATGGTCTGATCTAGTGCAACAAGAAGTAATGCAGAACACTAGAGACAGGAACTCATCGAAGGGCGGGGATGAGGAGAACTGTGCCTTAGTTGTAAGGGAAAAGAAAGGGAGAGGGAAGAAATCCCAATCCAAAGAAGATTCAAGTCAAGGGGGGGAAGAAGAAAGACTTATCCAGAATCAAGTGCTTTCACTGTCATGAATTCGGGCACTATGCAACAATGTGTCCACATAACAAAGCAAGCAAGGAAACCACTGGAAGAGGAATGGATGAAGCTTTGGCTTCATAGTTCCAACTTGATTTTACCCTCATTGCAAGCATGGCAAGCACATTGATGGGTAGTGTGTGGTATCTCAACAAGAGTGCCTTACTCCACATGACGGGGAAGAAAGAATTTTTCAGTGACTTGGAGGAGAAGGATCTCTAGATCTATCATCAAGATGGGAGATTATGGAAGCTATAGTGCGACCAATATTGGTACACTTACTTTTGAGAGGAATTCAGTCTCCCATCTCAGGCTTAAGGATGTGATTTTTGTACCAGGTCTAAAAAAGAATCTAGTTTCCATAGCTATGTTGGAAGACCATGGCTACTATGTGATATTCAAGAAAGGGAAGGCTTTACTGAGACACATCACCACGGGACAATTGAAAGAGATCAGAATTTTAGTGAAGAACCTCTACAAATTAAATGTGCAAGACTGTGCAACATTTATCACAAAAGCAAAGAATGTGTAGAGCCGAGATGTCAATGAATTATGGCATAAAATACATAGCCATTCACATCATAGCACTTCAAATATCATGCAGTAGGTTTTTACAGACATCCCCAAAGGAGCATTAGAGTAGCGTGATACATGCAATGGGTGTACATTGGGGAAGTACACGAAATCCACCTTCAATGATCGGGACAACAAAGTGCATGCAGTCCTTGAAAGGATCCACTCTAATGTTTGTGGACATTTTTTAACAACCTTCACTTCCAAGCATAGGTATTATGTTATATTTGTATATGATTTCTCATGAAAGTGGTAGATCTACTTCATACAGAAGAAAAAATAGACATTCTCCAAATTTGTGAAATTTAAATCATTTGTTGAGAAAGAAATTGGCAATAATATGAAGTCTCTCAGGAGTAATAACAGAGGTGAGTATGTGTCGAATGAGTTTAAAAATTTATTTGCAAATGAATGCATTCGACGGGAGTTGACAACACCATATAGCCCACAACATAATGGGGTTGCTGAGAGGAAGAAAAAAAGTATTGTGGGAGTAGCAAGGGCAATGGTGCATGACCAAATTCTACCTTTTCACTTGTGGGCTGAAGAATGTAACATAGTGGTCTATTTGTATAACATGATTCCTCATAGGATTCTTGGAATGAGTACACCATAGGAAGATTTTTTAGGGAAGAAACGAGTTGTGTCACACTTCAAGATCTTTGGATCATCAGTTTACTGTCATGTTTCCAAGAAAGCAAGGAAAGTGTTAGAGCCTACAACATAGTTGGGCATATTTGTGGGGTACAAAGACACACCTAATAACTACCATGTGTACTTTCCATCTCCCGAGATGACAATAGTCAAAAGGTATTTGAAATTTGATGAGGAGAAGGCAATGATGTGTTCTCTTGAGAGGGAGATTCACTTTCAACCTCATCAAGAGATTTTGGCACTAAAGGAAGAACCTCAAGAAGTTGTGGAGAAGCTAAAAGAAAAGGAGCAAAGAGTGGAGAAATCCACTCAAGTAGAGACATCTAGAGAAGGAAGAATGCAAACCAGGGAAGCTAATAGATTATTGCAGGATGGGAGAGGGAATCTGGGAGCACCCACATCACAACGCAGGAAGAGGAGGTCATCAAATCGGTACACTTGCTACATGGCTTTGAGAATTGAGCTTGTAGATACTAAGCCATCCTAATTTGAGGAAGTAGTAGAGTAACCAGTATGGGTTGATTCTATGGTAGAGGAATATGATTCCATTATCAGAAACAATGTTTGGGAAGTGGTCCCAGGACCAACAGAAAAATCAATGGTTGGTTCAAGATGGATTTACAAGGTAAAACATGTAGAAAATGGTAGCATAGAGAAACACAAGGTTGGATTTATGGCCAAGGGTTTCTCTCAATTTCGTGGAATTGACTATGAGGATACCTTTTCTCTAGTAGCAAGGTACTCATCCATTAGGTCAATTATAGCACTGTCGGTGCATATTGTAACACCCCTCCCTTGTGTGCTAAATTATTGTAAACCTAAGCTGAGTTAAAACTAGGTGTGATATCCTTCCTTGTGTGTTAAATGATTGTAAACCTAAGCTGAGGAAATCTAGGTGTGATACCCTCCTTTTTGGGTTAACTATTCTTGCCACGATAAAGATATTACGTAAGGTAATCATCAGATATTAGCTATAAAAAAAGAAACATTTACAGAATTAGAAGCCTAATACGCTATTATTCTAGGGTAAGCCAAAGGGGTACGTTACAAATGGTATTAGAGCAATAGGCTCAAACATTAGTGCCTATAGCACAATCCATTTCCGTAGCATAGCATTTTGCGTTGACAAATTTTGATTATAAAACTCCTATAAGAAAAATTACCCTAAAATTGCTGAAGGGTGAAGTTCGAAAAATAGAACATTATTCCATAATAAGGAATTCAAATATTAACATGGAACGATAATATAATATATATATATATAGACACACACAAAATATATATATATATATATATATATATATATATATATATAACATGTTAATCAAGGTTTTTTATACATGCGGTGATTATAAAGACGTTAAGGTGCATGTTAAGATGTGAATGGACTTTTCGCTAAGGCCTAGGCCTCATTACTCATCCATTTCCTTGGCTCGAATCTAGGAAAAAAAGAAATCAATCCGAGACTTAAGGATTAAAGGTAAAATTTAACTACTATCTTTTCAGAACATACAAATCAAGAATTATCTATAAGAATTGCTCCTTGACTGATTTATTAATGGTTGACTACATTTGGTATATGGCTCAAAGTGGGGAAGGGCTTGGTTGACTATGACTCAAAGTGGGAAAGTTCTTTTTGCCTACATTATAGCCATCGAATCGAAATCATTCAAGATCTTTCTTCTTAAAAAGCCAGAACGAAGCCAATATAACTGGTTAGTTGCATGGAAATTTCGATGGACAGTGAAGACAATCTAACTAATAAAACAACATGAATTTTGTGGCTCTATCTCCTCCTCACGATGAAATCAATGGCTTCATCCTCTGATGCCCCTTCAGTGGACTTCCGTAGAGAGGACGTCTCTTAGCAAGACATAGTAAGTTGGCATTCAAGTTCTAAATTATGCCTTTTTTGTGCTTTCTATGTTCTATTACTAAAAGCCTCTCTATTACGAAAAGAGAACATGGTTTCTTGCCAGCTCTCAATTGGGTAGGATAGTCGTCCATCGTGAATCGGGTTTCTTTTTTGGGCTCTCTAGATATCAATTGTTTATTTTCCCATTTCATGTTTTTGAACTGTGCTTAAACCATGATATCTAAGTGCGAAGGCAAAGCATCTCCATACTTAGAGCATTTAAATCATACATGATTCAATATGTTTGGTTATCAATGTATTGATCATCCATTATGACTAGGACCTTGATGAGTTGGTCATAGGTGTGGATTGTTGGAGGGAATCACCAAAAATCATTCTCTCTATTTTCTGATCATACATGCATTCCATTGAAGATAGTAATCCGCTAACCCTTTGTGGAAAAATTACAAGGCTAGACTATTGGATGGGGTTCATTCCATTACCCATATAGATTCAGATATGTTAAACCTTATATGTTCAATCTTATCCACGACATTGGAAACATGCATTAAATGTTGGACTCAACGTCATCCAATGATCTAAAGAGTTATTATCCCAAAATCCAACTCCCTGCCTAAGAATATAGAGATGTTATCCATGAAATGCTGGTAAAAGTAGTCTGAAGGAAAATTCTAGAGTATTAGGGGAAAAGCTATACACGTTGTTTCTTTATTCAACTTTCCGTTGGCAGCATAGGTTCCAAGTTCGGGTGATCATTATCCTGAGTCGAGAAACATCCTCATGATTGGATACAAATCTAGGATAATGCTAATCCTCAGCGTCCAATATGCATAAAATACGCATTGGTAAATCCTGTAATAAAATATCTAGTGTTATTACTGATTCTCGTCTTGTTTTACTAAATTATAACCATTGTTCTTTCCATCAGAAGTCATTTGTGTCCATGCAGCAGAGGAGTTACGGCCATGTTATATGCTCCAGCTCCTACTTCTTTTAAATCGCTTGTGACAAGTTTATTATCACGGCGCTGCCGCTTCTACCATTAAACATTTCCAGCGAGATTTCAAGCTTAAATAGACTAACATCTTGGAATCTATGTAAGAAATATCATGACTCTCAAGGTATTGGAACACTATAAAATATAGCCGAAGGTCATCAAGAAAAAGGAACATCAATTGCTCTTGAAGAAGAATTGTTAACTAGATGGTTGCTTGGAGATTAGTAATGCCGATTTTTTTTTTTTCTGACGAGGTAAGTGTCATGCTATTCACACCAAAATTCTAAGCCCAGCAATACGAAGGAGATCCATAGAGGAATTCTCCTGGGCATCTCAAAATATATAGGTATGAGTTGTTTGGTAGTTTCAATAATCATTTACTCGATGGCTTCTATGATGTTCGACGAGATTTCCATTTAAGCCATTAATAAACTTTGAAAAGGAGAACCTTTGCTTAGACTCTCAAGAGATTTTGGATGCAATAGTTCTGTGACATGAATAACAAATTACATATATACGTTTAAATATATTACAGTGAGTTAATGGGCTTAGTTTAATTTTGTCTGTCGAAAATCATGCAATATGAATTTAATCATGATAAGAGGGCACAATCTAGTTCATGTTTAGTCTGGAAATAAAGCTAACATTATTGACCATATTTTGGTGAAAATCAGAGTGCAGAAGCACTCGCTGGTCTTGATATTGAACAATCTTTGTTTCGGCAGGTTTGTACTGTCTAGTAGGTTCTGTACATGATGTAGTGAACAACTTGGTTGGGCTAACATTTTTTTGGAGTCAAAGTCAACTAGAATGATAGGCAAGCTTCATAGTGAAGCACCTTCACACAAGCCTTCACCCAATAAGGGACATTGTAGGTTTCCTATAAAAGGATAATAGTATGCCACAATGGATCTTGTTGAATGGGTTGAATCAACCATCAATAGAATAAAATTTTGGCATTGGCAAAGTTCACAAAGGAGGTAAAGCTGTAAACGTTTTCTATTCAGAAATTGAAGTCGACACTATTTGATCGCTCTTTGAACCAATAGTATGGTGAGCACATGAAATCTGAATGGGTTTGATCAGTAATATGGCCTTTGTTGATAAATGACATATTCATGTAAAATGTAAGACCCTCCTCTGATATTCACAAGTGATTAAATGAACTCATTGTAAAATTAGTAGATCATTTTTGGTTTTCAAAACCTAGGTGTGCTCGCAGTTGAATAATGGGTTGTGTGCCTAAAAATAAAATAACAAAAACAAGTATTTTAGTATAGTTGATCATGTTGAGATTATTGAATTTAAAAGTTTCACTGAGAAAAATTATATGGGACAAATATACAGTATGCCAATAGTTAGCCTCGAGGCTGCAGAAATATACCTTGGAATAATCTGTGATAGAAGAACAAATTGAAAATTGTAAGGTGCATGGTTGTTTTAGAATTGATGACCCAAGGATGTCCATTGGCCTTTTTCTTATAAAAACATTAGGATTTTATTTCTTATAGTTTCAGGTTATTGTATAGCTCTCATACTAAGTAAGCTTAGCAACTTCATTAGACACAATAATTGTGTAACTTTATTTTGGGATGATATCATTTTATTTGCTGTAGTCGGAAGAAAATTTTGATGTATGTTTGCATTATATACTAAATAAATTGTATTTGATGATGTTGTTAACCATTCTCTCCTAGAACGTGACAAGATATCTATAATTATAGCCATTGCTATGTTGTTTCATTGCGACTCTATGAAGAACTGTGAGTACTTAGTGACGAGCAAAGGTTGCTCATCATAATAAAAAGGCCTATTGTTGATATGTGTTATAATGATAATTCATCGATAGTCGAAGGAATGTCAAGACTTGGAAGCTTAGACATTGCATCTATCGCAGTAGGAAAATATCCAGAATGAGGGAATTCTTTCGACCTGAAACACACGAATGATTTATGATAATAATGATTTTGAGGATTTTTTGAATTAAAAATATATACATAATTGTTTAAAATTTCGGATCCAAGTGATGATGGTTAAAAATCAAAGTTCAACTTTGAAATAGGGACATGTTAATAATAATAATAAAATTAAGAATAAAGATGAAAGGAAGGAGTCTATTGAGAATTTATTTCCAAAGCTACTCGAAAATTTCAAAAAAAATTTCCATATTGGTCTCTCCATAATGTAGCATTAACTTTGTGAACATCTCATTTTTTTTGAAGCACGAGATCAAGTTGAGATAAAGAGAAACA
Organism: Pinus tabuliformis; assembly: GCA_031772625.1. Classification (NCBI taxonomy): domain Eukaryota; kingdom Viridiplantae; phylum Streptophyta; class Pinopsida; order Pinales; family Pinaceae; genus Pinus; species Pinus tabuliformis. Next base: position 217,214,269 of record CM062819.1, read on the forward strand.
AAAAATTATGAAGTATAGTTGCACAAGTAAGCAAGTGCAATCTAAAAGAGAAGGCCTCGGTGCTAAAACATTAACCAAGGTATGGTCAAGCATGTAAAACATGAAGAATTTGTTTCTAAAAATGTTTTCTTTTTGAGTAGGGGAAGATTCTGTATAAAGTTCAATGAATGAATTCATTAATTGTTTAATGGTATATCACAATTTAGAATTGTTGAGGTACGTACAACATAGATGTGAAAAATCTTTTGGAAATACTTGGAAATCCTACATGGAAAAAGTAGTTGGCATGAGCTTAAGAAAAAAACTGCTTACTTGGAATTGCATAGAAGAGTTAAATCCTTATGTCTAATTATTTTTGTAAATGAGCAGAGCCAATTTCCTACCTGCAATTCTAGTTTATTTTAGTGGGTTGATTTTTCATGTAAATATCGAAATTAGTCATCCTTGAGCATGTGGAGATTATGGTTTCAGAAGAGAAGGTAGAATACAACTAGATGTACATAAGGAAAACTTAGGCAAATTTCGTATTACGAATGACAAAGAGAAATTAGAAAGTTTTTGCTTAAATCCTCTAGCACAATTTCTACCAAACCATGAAATGTACCGATTGATGAACAGTGTGCAAGACTATATTGGAATTGATGGTTCCAATAGGTAAGGATTTAAATGGTGATTGGTATAATGCACTATAGATGCATGACTAGATAAAATAACCTAATCCTGGAAGTGAAGGTTAGATAATAGAGAAAATCATGGTTGTATTATTGTTTTATTGTTGTGAAATCATACATATACCCATGCATTGTCATGAATTTATTTGTATGTGTTACCATAGTCTCATTGAGTGATCATTCAGATAAAAATGTTTGAAAAAAAAGTATCATGTTTAATATCTATGCATAGTAATGAGTTATATGAATCTTCCATGTAAGCACATGTGTGTGTAGTATTACAGCCTTGTAAAAATTGATGATAGAAGGGTCTTGGTGTTATGCATCCATATAATAAATAGTTTTGAGCCTAAAGCAAGCTATACATACATGGGTTGTTATGTGCCAACAATAAATAGACAAAGTGTGCATGAATAACTTATGATTATGTTTAAAGAGTCAAGTTGGACAAGGAAAATGAAGGGCATATTACAAGACTATATAATTGTACAAATTGTCATTCAAAATCCTTTGATTAATGCATCTACATACAATGTGATTTGTTCTTTGGTTGGAAGAGAGTATGATTAAGGGGAAAATTAACTTAAATATATTTCCAGGACATATGCCTCTTTCAATGTATATGGATAAGGGAAACTATAAGTATCCTTGCGTAGAAACCTTAGTAATTGATGAAGAGCACAAATGGTATGGACCAGTGGGTCAATTAAATGGTATCTAACAATCTATTTAAATAAATTGATATCATACAAATTGAAATGCATAAATAGTGCTAAGAAATTTTGGGAGATACTCTTATTGGATTTCATGAATAATGTGTCTCGATAACATAAGGAATGTTAACTAATCCACACGGGAATTCATAAAATAGATAATTCATCTTTTAGGTTAAGGGTGATTTCTAGAGGATCTAACATGTAAGTAACTTGAGATCATAAACACTTACAAATCGATGTAGGATTGAAAATGGTAAAAACTTTCATGTATACCCACACTAAATTATGCATGGCCAACAAGTTGTTGAGGCATAAAAAGGGCAATAGTAAATCACTCGAGATAAATGATTTAAGAATGAAGTATTGATCTAACAATTATTAAACTATGAGTTAATAGTCTACTTAAGATGAAAATATGCATGAATGGATACTAATCTATTGATATTGTGTTACAATGAAAAGAAATATGAGAATAAGCTGCACTAGACATAAAACTTTCTTGGATTACAGAAATGAACCATGCTCATAAAAATTCCTTGTCCACAGGGCACATTTTTTAATTGCTAGCGAAAGATAAAGGAAGGTTTGGAATGATACTAACATGATAGAAAATATGTGGAAATTTTTTTTGTCATGCAAGTAATACCATGGGAATGGTATGATGGGATGTAGCAGAAATGGTCCTATGTATAGTAGTACATACGGTAACCGTATGACTACATATGATACATGTTTGAAATATGATATGTATATCAGTGTGTATAATACACATTGTATGCAGGTATGCATGAAGACATTATATAAATGTTTGGCAAGGCAACCAACCTAGAGGTTACACAAAAAAAGGAAAGTAAGATTGGTATAACTAACCATGATTAATTGCAGTTTGGCATACATACAATTACGATGAATATATATGATGAATATATATTGTTATGTGAACTAATCTGTTATGACCTTGCAGGCATATTAATGTGGAAAATATGTTAACTAATGTATTGTATGCAGAGAGACTGCAAGAAGCAGGTGTTCGACAAGAACACAAAGGCTTGAAAGAATGCAAGAAGAGAACATGCATTCTTCAGATAAAATAAATGATAAGAAATAACTGCTTTAATAATATTAAGTAATATATTATGATATTTATCATAGTTAAAAATTTTCATCTATAAATTCTCACAAATGGTTTGAAAACAATGTTACAAGTATCTATTAAAGGAGAGCACTCCTTGAGACCGGTGTAGCTATGGAAGGAGATGTGTTGGGAGCATTCCTTGTGACCATTAGGTCCCTATACAACTAGTGTAACCACTTATTGTTATTATTTCAACCCCCTTATTATATTGTTGTTCCCATGTAGTCCACATATTGTTATTATTGTGCCCCATAGAAGCCCACTATTGTTATTATTATGTAGTTACATTATTATTGTTATGTCGGCCCATATTGTATTATGACCTCTTAGACTCCTATATATAGAAAGGAGGACTTTTCTTATGTATCATCCAAGAATTGTTAATTTGGATAACGTAAAGGAGGTTTCCCCCTTGAAGAGGTTGATTTCTAAGGCGTTGATCTTTCTTTTCTATATTTTTGTGAGTTGGTTTCATAAGAGTGACCAATGTACATCAGAAAAATTGCATCAGATAGCAGAGCCATGAGAGTTGTTGATTCAGAAAGAAGCTACCTATGAACGACGACATGATGCAGGGATACACTGATGACAGTGTAAAATTTAAGGGGGCGAGTATGTAACACCCGTCCCTTGTGTGCTAAATTATTGTAAACCTCAGCTGAGTTAAAGTTAGGTGTGATATCCTCCCTTGTGTGTTAAATGATTGTAAACCTAAGCTGAGGAAATCTAGGTGTGATACTCCCCTTTGTGGGTTAAACTATTCTAACCTAAGCCGAGGAAAGCTAGGTGATATGTAATATGAAAATAAAATGTGTTATTAAATAAATTAATAAGATAAATCACTTGGAGGGTGGAGCACCAAGAGAGAAGAGATTCTTTCCAAATCCCATGTGGAATGGGATAGAGATGAATCTTTCATGATAAAGATTCTAGATGTGATTTTGGATAAGCTTGGATGGAGTGGATATCCATCGGATGAATGGGAGATAAATATTGATCAGACATAAAAGCTTTGCGGGATATAAAGGCAAGCTTTTATGAGGAAAATCGTCATGGGAGATCAAGAGGAGATTTTTCAAAAATGACCTAGGCAAATGGAAAAATCCATAAAAGCGGGAGGACTCTAATGGTAACTAAATCATTAAAGATGGTATTAAATACCCAGTGGATTGATCAATTGAGGACAATTGATCCTTGGTAAAAACGTCGGCTCGGGGGGAATTAGAGGTGATTCATGGTTGGGTGGTGGTGCTCCTCCCTCCAAGTGATGGTTTAGTTGGTGTCACATGAGTGGAATGTGTGTATGATGATTCTTACTCTCTCTCTCTCTCTCTCTGTTATAGTTCCAGTTGTTTATGAAAAGAGTTCTTAAGTTTCTTCACCATGAGAATGCTTGATGAATAATAGTATATGCTTATGTATTAATAGATTTAATGATGTTTCCCTCTAATCTGATGAGATTCACTCGCATGGTATGTGTTTTATGTTAATCCCTACTTGTTATGAGATTAAAATCATTTAGCTCATATTTAATGATGGTTGAATTTATCTCTACTATGGGAATGACAGATTTCTTATGCATGTTGCATTCTAGTTTGAAGTGAACTGTAGAAGCAGGTTCAATGGGTGACAGTTTTAGGACCCATTCATGGTTGAAATTGCATGTGACAATTATTCATAAATAGATTACACGTGTTAATGTTTTCTTATGAAATGATTGCATCTATTGTGGGTTTGATGTGAATATCAGTATTCCTTTGACCATGCTTAAGGAGTTGGAAAATTCCGCAATGTCTCCTTGAAGTCATTATTCTCAAATGGTCATATAATAGTGTTAAGATAGTTGTTGCATCTAACTTCAAGTGGTAACACTTGTGCATGTGGAACACTTAGGGGATCATGCTTCTAATTTCACAGGTAGAATTGCTTCCGATAAGGGTAGTTTAATTAGTTACTTATGCATGTTGAACCAAGGCTTCGTCAAAACACCTTGATTATGATTAATTATATTAATGATTCATGGCCAATGTTGGCCTAATAAATGTAAGATAACACTCCAATAATGCTGGTGTGGATTAACCAGAAAATTATATAGGTTGCATGCCATGATTATTTCTTCACACTCAATGATGGTTCTAATGTGTAACTTGTTTATATGAATCTAAGGGTTCCCATTACGGATCTGATAAAGCATAGAAGAATGATGCAATATTATGAGATTGCATAAACTGTTAAGAAATGAATATAGTAACGAGAATAATACTTGTTCCTGCCACGATAAATATATTACGTAAGACAATGGTCAGATTTTAGCTATAAAAAAAAACCAAGAGAGAGGAGATTCTTTCCAAATCCCATGAGGAATGGGATAGAGATGAATCTTTCACGATAAAGATTCTAGATGTGATTTTGGATAAGCGTGGATGGATTGGATATCCATCGGACGGATGGGAGAGAAAGATCGATTGGACATAAAAGCTTTGCGAGAGATAAAGGCAAGATTTTATGAGGAAAATCCCCATGGGAGATCAAGACCAGCTTTTCCGAACAAGACCTAGGCAAATGGAAAATCCATAAAAGCGGGAGGCCACTAATGGTAACTAAATCATGAAAGAGGTTATTAAATACCCAGTGCATTGATCAATTGAGGACAGTTCATCCTTGGCAAGAACTTTGGCTTGGGTGGAATGAGAGGTGATTCATGGTTGGGTGGTGGTGCTCCTCCCTCCAAGTGATGATTTAGTTGGTGTCACATGCGTGGAATGTGTGTATTATGATTCATACTCTATGTCACTATTATAGTTCCAGTAATTTATGGGAAGAGATCTTAAGTTTCTTTGCATGAGAATGCTTGATGAATAGTACATGCTTATGTATAAATAGATTTAATGATGTTTCCCTCTAATCTGATGAGATTCACTTGCACGATATGTGTTTTATGTTAATCTTTATTTGTTATGAGATTAAAATCATTTAAATTAGGTATAATGATGGTTGAATTTATCCCTATTATGGGAATGACAGATTTCTTATGCATGTTGCATTCTAGTTTGAAGTGAGCTATAGAAGTAGGTTCAATGGGTAACAGTTTTAGGACCCATTCATGGTAGAAATTGAATGTGAAAATTATTCATAAATAGATTACCTGTGTTAATGTTTTCTTATGAAATGATTGCATCTATTATGGGCTTGATGTGCATGTCAATATTCCTTTGACCATGCTTATGGAGTTGGAAATGATAACTATAGTGTGTTGATGTTAATGTTTTCCGTAATGTCTCCTTGAAGTGATTATTCTCAAATGGTCATATAATAGTGTTAAGATAGTTGTTGCATCTAACATTAAGTGGTAACTCTGGTGCATGTGGGACACTTATGGGATCATGATTTTAATTTTACAAGTAGAGGAATTTCTTCTGATAAGGGTAGTTTATTAAGATAGTCTTCGGCAAAATCACATAACCACTCTTTTGTCGACGCGTTTCGAACCAACCAGTGTGGTTCATCGTCAGGACAAGTTGAAGAACCAATCTGGCTTAGCTAGATTAAATAGAGCGTGCAGAGACTCCAACAGCTATAATGCTAACGGCTAATTTTACCTAATGGACAGGTCAAACTACTAAAATAGTTTAATTAATATTTCTAGAAATAGTTAAAATAGGTAAATAAAGGAAATCATAAAAATACTATCGATATTATTTCAAATATTAATAATTTAAATTATAATGGTCATTATATAATCTATATTGAATGATTTATTATTATTCACATATAATTTAAATAATAACAAAATAGTAAAATATTAATATTTAATTATAATGGCCATTATAATATATATTAATTTATTATTATATCTAATAGATATATTATTAAATAATTGAATTCATTTGTTAGTTTACAAATAGATATATTATTAATAATATTATTTCTATAGTATAATATTAATATTTTAATTAAAATGGTCATTATATAATATATATTAAATGATTTATTATTATTCAATTATTATTTAAATACAAGTGAATAAAAAAAATTTGAGAGGCCTTGGAGATTGAGAAAAGGCCAAACAATCTTAATAGGGATGATGGCTGGAAGATCAGCAGTTGCTGGGTCCCAGCCTTATCTTCCTAGCCTCCTCATTCCCCTGTTCTTGTTTGGTCCTAGGGTTTGTATCTTCCCCTTCCTTTATTTTCTTTTGGCAGATTTGTCCGTTTATTTTGGAGTTTTGAGTCTTTAATAAGTTAGGAATCTGTCTCGGGCTTATTAGTGTATTAACCTTAACAGGGTTATGATACTATTGGGCATTTTTTATTAGTTTTTCATGAATTTATTTAGTTCCTGATAAATTGAGTCCCCTTTTTTTATCCTTATAAATATTAATGAATATATTTACCTTATGACATAATTGTATATTTACCTGCTAATTTGTTTGGGATTGGAAATTATTTAGTAGTTATAGAGTATTCAATATACTTTTATTATTTTATATAACTTATTATTTTAAGGACCAGTACATTTAAATAAGGAATATGATATATTTTAAAGAACTAAATAATGAAAATCTAACTTACCAATGGACCATTAAGTAATTATTACATAATTACCTATTGTAACTAAATTATAAAAATAGTAGTGATTTATTACCATTCACTGGTATTTAAATAATAATTGAATAATAATAAATCATTTAATATATATTATATAATTACCAATGGACCATTAAGTAATTGTTACATAATTACCTATTGTAACTAAATTATTAAAATAGCAGGGATTTATTACCATTCACTTGTATTTAAATAATAATTGAATAATAATAAATCATTTAATATATATTATATAATGACCATTTTAATTAAAATATTAATATTATACTATAGAAATAATATTATTAATAATATATCTATTAGATATAATAATAAATTAATATATATTATAATGACCATTATAATTAAATATTAATATTTTACTACTTTGTTATTATTTAAATTATATGTGAATAATAATAAATCATTCAATATAGATTATATAATGACCATTATAATTTAAATTATTAATATTTGAAATAATATCGATAGTATTTTTATGATTTCCTTTATTTACCTATTTTAACTATTTCTAGAAATATTAATTAAACTATTTTAGTAGTTTGACCTGTTCATTAGGTAAAATTAGCCATTAGCATTATAGCTGTTGGAGTCTCTGCACGCTCTATTTAATCTAGCTAAGCCAGATTGGTTCTTCAACTTGTCCTGACGATGAACCACACTGGTTGGTTCGAAACGCGTCGACAAAAGATTGGTTATGTGATTTTGCCGAAGACTATCTTAACAAGGGTAGTTTAATTAGTTACTTATGCAAGTTGAAACAAGGCTTCATTAGAACCCCTTGATTATGCTTAATTATATTAATGATGCATGGCCAATGGTGGGCATAGTAAACATAAGATAATACTCCATTAATGCTTGTGTGGATTAACCAGAAGATTATATAGGTTGCATGCCATGATTATTCCTTCACACTCAATGACGGTTTTGATATATAAGTTTTTTATATGAATCTAAGGGTTCCCATCACAGATCCGATAAAGCATAGAATAATGATGTGATATAATGAGATTGTATAAACTGTTAAGAAATGAGTATAGTAACGGGAATAATACTTGTTCCTGCCATGATAAAGATATTGCGTAAGACAATGGTAAGATCTTAGCTATAAAAAAACAAGAATTTACAAAATTGGAAGCCTAATAAGCTATTATTCCGAGGTAGGCCAAAGGGGTACGTTACACATATGGGGTGGAATATCCACCAGATGGATTTGAAGACAACATTCCTTAATAGATTTATTTGATGAGGAGGTGTATATTAAGAAGCTAGAAGGCTTTGATACCTTTGATAGATATTCACATTTGTGCAAACTCAAGCAGGTGTTGTATGCACTCAAGTAAGAACCTGGTGCTTAGTATACTTGGATCAATAGCTATATAACTGATTGGGGCTTCACCAAAAGTGAAGCAGATGAAAAACTTTATCAAATTATGGTAGAAGGTAAAGTATTGATTATTGTTTTATATTTTGATGACTTGATCGTTACTGGTGATGAGCAGCTAATCAAATATTGCAAGGAGGACATTGCAAGAGAGTTCGATATGAAGGGCATGAGCCTCATGCACTACTTCCTTGGTTTGGAAGTATGGAAAGGAGATGGGGAATTTTTTATCTCTCGGCGTAAATATGCCAACAAGATACTTCATAGGTTCCACATGGAAAGGTGCAAACCCATGGAGACTCCTCTAGCAGGAAACTCGAGGAAAGATGATTCTAGTTTAGGTGAAGTAGTAGAGGCTACCATTTATAGGAAACTTGTGGGTTCACTTATGTATTTGGTGAACACATGACCAGGCATGTGTTATGCAATTAACCAGCATAGTCAAGCAAGGAAACCAAACTGTATTAGAAGGAAAAAAAAGCATGTGTTGAGATACCTTAGAGGCACTACTTAGTTTGGTCTTTGGGACAAATGGATAGAGGGAGTGAAGCTGCAAGGCTTCACAGATGCACATTGGGTGGGGATTCCATCAGAGAGGAAGAACACATTCAATGGAATTGTTTATGGTTGGTGAGGAGAGACTTCTTGGTACAACAGGATGCAAAGATATGTGGCACTTAACTCAACAAAAGCTGAGTAGATGGTTGCAATTCAAGAAACATGTGCGGCTATTTGGATGAGAATGATTCTTATTGGGTTATTTGGTGAGAAGATAGATCCTATTGTGATTTAATGTGACAATCATAATTGTATCAAACTCTATGAGAATCTTGTATTTCATGATTGATCCAAGCATATCAACATTTGATATAACCATCTACGATATTCTGTGTAGAGGCAGATTATGTTGTTGCAATACATTCTCATAAAGGAATAAGATGCAAAGATATTGAAAAAGCCTTTGACAAGATGAAAATTTGAGTTCCATAGAAGCAGGATTGGTGTATTTGATAATCCCTTTCTTGATAAGAGGAAGCATTGAAAATGCAACAAGAGAATCTATTTTTGACTTTGCATTGGTCAAACTAGATTAAAATTAAAATTTCTATTTCAGCAGAATACTTGAAGTTAGTTAACTGAGGTGACATGGCTCTTGTCACTCCTTAACTCAGTAAATTGGAGTTGGAAACACTTGAGTTCAATTCTTCAAGATTGATTTCTAATTTGTAGTAATCTATATTCTAATTTGTAGTAATATATATTTGAGTTATTATCAGTTTAACTAATTCTAACTGTCAGAAGAACTGGTGGAGGTCAACTTCTGCATGGGGAATTTCAACCACACTTACTGATCAACCAGATAACTAATCAATCAACCCAAAATAATTGTTGGCTGCAGATAATTTGAGTTACGTAGTTGTGACGGAGATTCCAAAGAAGTGTGCTATCACTTGTAACATATTCCCATGTGTACAAGTGGTGCATGCAGTCAAAGATTTACTTAAGGACATTACACAATTCCTTAGTGTGAAATTCCTGAAAAATAGGGGCAATTTCCCAACGGAACAATGCAAGGAAATATGAGCTTGGGTAGGCTTGAAATTGGCTGAGTGTTGGGCTAGGTTCATTCAATTAGGCAGAGGGATAGACTACACTCTTGCAGGGTGTCCTTAGGCTTCATAAAGAATTTTATTTCTTCACTATTCTCTGATTAATGCAATACATATATTACGGGGTTTTGAGAAGTTGCTTTCCCCTAGATAAATATTTGTGCATGTGTGATGTTTCCTTTTGCATGCATATGATTCTTGTTTTAGATTGTATTCTTGTTTTAGATTGTGAATTAAGTTCCGCAGATGAGTAGAGTAGCTTCAAGGCCTATGATCTAGTAAATTTCATGAGCAATATTGAATCTACACATTAATTCCTACAAACTAATTAGAAGCTCAATTAAAAACCAATACTAAAGCCAGAAAAATAAGCCAGAGATGTAAATGAAAGATTTACCATCCTTAGTAGATGACCTCAACCTCAAGCTCCTAAAGATCCCGTTGTATTTTTTATGAGATTTGATTGTGGAACAATCTTGTAAGGACTTAAATCTATAGCAACAATCTTGTAAGGACTTAAATCTATAGAAACGGTGTGAACACCCTTGAAAACCATGACCTACACTCCCTTGGCAACTTTGCACATGATGGAAAGTCGTAGTTGGGAAAGGAATCAAGTGCTGGGACAAGGATGGATATGAGGGGACACGAGAGCAATGGAAACCTAGAATGCTAAAGAGTGGTGGGAAATGAAATGATATTGGTTAATTAGTAGGAGCTAGCAAGTTATGCGACTCAATAGAAAACCAAAAGTAAAGCTAGTGAAATAAACCAGAGATAAAAATGAAACATCTACCATCCTTAGCAAATAAATTAGTATGGAAAACTAGAGAAGCGAGAATATCCTTATAACAATTGGATAGTAAACTGGAAATAAAAAGCCTCCATTACGATAAGGAATAAGAAAAAGGGCCTCCATTACCATAAGGATGAAGAATGAGTAAAACACCATCGAGGAGTGGACCACATAGCATTGTGGATAGTTACAAAAATTAATAAACTTCATTAAACTAGAACTAAGCTCATATTATAAAACATGAGGGATGGTATGGTATGGCATGGCATGGGGTCTTCATTTGTTATATTAAGTGGAGAAAACCTCATCACCCCACTTATCCTTTCCCTTATAACCTCATTCAACCTTGCCGAATAAAAGTTTTCGCTTAAACATATTCCTATCATGTGCCTTTTTAGTTATGTTTTCAAATTAATAAAGTGTATTTTTAACATTTTATATGAAAGCACTATTTAATAATAAAAAAAGACATAGAATGATGTAGAGAACACTTTATGGAAATATGTATTATTATATATTATTTTTTATTAAAAATATTGATTTATGTAAAATAAATAATTTTATATGATGTTTTATTTAAATAACAATTTATTTTAAACTTGAGTATGACTTTGATAATAATTTTATATGATAGTGAAGCTAAAATTAAAGTAGTGTATAAGATTGTTTTGCTTATTGGGAAATGCATATTTTTGGATTTGATCCAGTAAATTTTTAAAGAAAAATAAACGTTTTTGAACCATCATTACCATTTAATTATAAAAAGGTTAAAATAACTTTATAAAATTTAAGTTAATGAGATTTAAATTTAGATATGGTATGACACATAATTAAGCCATTTTGAAATTGCTCTCTTAAAATAATGCTCGTAAATATCCATGATAAATATAATTTTTTATAACTTATAAAAAAATTGATTTAAATAAAAAAAAATTAAAGTATTTTGGACCTTGTGTTTATACATATAAGAGAAAAGGTAAAGTTACCCATACCCATAAATTCTAAAACATGTTGAAGTATAAATTCATTAATATTATGTTGATGATGGCAATGGCGGGAATATTTTGATATGATACTACACCAAGTAAGGTAGATTCAATGGCCACACATTGAGGGTGTCATTTTTTTTTATCTACACCATGTTTAAGTATAAATTAATTAATACTATGTTGATTTTGGCCATGGCTGGAATATTTTGATATCATACTACACCGTGTAAAGTAGCATTCAATGGGCAGACATTCAGGATGTCAATTTTTTTTTAAAACCCTGCTGGGATAGAGAAATCGCACCTGGAGTAGTCTCACAAGTGCACATAGAACTCCAGGAATGAATAGTGGTACTTGTGTGGGAATTAACTGTAAATGAAACCGTTTGGACCAAGTGCCAGTGTGGCTACCATAACTTACAATAGACTCATAGAGTAAGTGTGAACACTTACTCCGAAAGAATTAAATAACAAAACTATACAGAGGACAACACTCCTTTCATAAACTTAATTTCTTCCATTTCCGCTTTTGTATTCGAATTACAACATCAAAGTATGGATCTTCGAAGATATGATACAGATAGAAAGTGTAGGAGAAATACAGAAAGAAAGAGATTCCAAATATTATGTGAGTACTAACATTTATATACATATTGGAAGGATTAGGTGCTATGGATTTATGAACCCGTGTACTCGTTTTATGCTGTAGAAGCAGAAGCTGGTTTAGCGATAAAGGTGGGCGAGTCATCACCAGCCATAATGACAACTACTTTCTCCTGCTTATCATCTGCACACGAAGACATGATATTCTGCGATGTCTCAATCTTTTCAGCATAACTAACACTTGATTCACTAACGTCTCAATCTTTATAGCATAACTAACACCTGATTCACTACTCTGTGTCGATGTGTTATTTTCTTCTGAATTAGAACCACAACAGTCCTTCACGTGCGAGACAACCAGAACGATCAGAGCAAAAGCTATCAGTGCGATTAGAAAACTCCATAGTTACCAAATTCGGTCGAATTGATGGAAAAAATTCGAAAATATGTCAGTTCGGTTCGGTTCGTGAACTATTTCGTTAATTCGAAGTTTGGTACGTCATGCTCAATTTACGGTCCAAACGGTTTCGTTTACGGTTAATTCCCACACAAGTACCACTATTCGTTCCTGGAGTTCTACGTGCACTTGTGAGATTACTCCAGGTGCGATTTCTCTATCCAAGCAGGGTTTTAAAAAAAAATTGACATCTTCAATCTCTGCGCATTGAATGCTACTTTACACGGTGTAGTATGATATCAAAATATTCCAGCCATGGCCACAATCAACATAATATTAATGAATTTATACTTAAACATGGTGTAAATAAAAAAAAATGACACCCTTAATGTCTGGCCATTGAATCTATCTTAGTCGGTGTAGTATAATATCAAAATATTCCCGCCATTGCCACCATCAATGGCGGGAATATTATCTCTGTGTTTATTATTTCTGCTGCATCTCTGTGTTTATGGTTATCTCTATAAATTGTTGTGTACCTGTTTAAATCCGGATCAGCATAGAAGCTACATAAATGAATGTTGAACACAACACACATGATGAAGATATTAATGAAATTTTCAGGTATTGGAGTCTTGAAGAGATATTATTTTATTATAATCTTATGTTGTAGCAGATTGATGACTAAAAGAGCACTACACAAGATAATATGTGGCAACAACCCACATACTACTTTTTTGAAGAAGTCTAAGATATGCTTAGACAACTTGGAAGAATGGAGGGTCTGCACCATCAAATGAAGAAATTGAGGTTTGAAGGATACAATAAAGAGAAAAAGAATAAACAATTTAGAGGCTATAGGATCTGGAAAAAGAGAAGAAGAAAAATTGAAGTCAATTTTTAAATTGTAAACCTAGATGAGAGATAGACCAGCAAGTGTCTTAATTGAATTTTATGTGGTTGTAATTAAGGGGGAGTGTTGGAGAATCTAATCCCAAACACTTGTTAGGTATCAAAACCATCCCTCCAAGTTCCCTTGTTCAGTTTCACTTACTCGTCGAGTTTCACTCAAGTCATTTATTAGTGATGTTTCCAATGTAATCTTATTTAAGTGATTTGTAATTCTAAGGAGAGGAAGTCCTCTGCTCCACATTTTGGTCTCTTCAATTTTCTTCAAAACTAATGCACTTCCTTTTCTTCACAGATGTGAAATCCAAGCTCCTTTTAAACTTTCTACTTTGTCTCTCCTCCACGACTTCTTCTTTGTGAGTTTAGAAACATTTTTGAAGAGAAATGGTGAAGTAGAGATTTATCTTCTCAATATTAAAAAGTAAGTCCAAAAACATTTTTGAAGAGAAATCATGAAGTAGAGATTTCACTTCTTAGTATTCAAAATGGTTAAATAGATTATAGCAAAATCATCAACAATAAATTACAGGAGCGAAAATCAACTACACTGAAGTAAATATAAACTTACTGTGACACCTAGTGGACAATGAGATTAATATCTCAACAGGTTTGTGCCAACCTCACTATTGTTTCTTCACACATGCAAGAGTTCAATAATTCAATGCTCATAGTCTCAAACATAGTCCTCCTGTATGATTGTGGTGCTGTAGGTAGCTACCTAGTCGTGACATACACAACAATCGTCTTCTCTCACAATGATCTGATTCAATTTGACACAACTATGGAATCTTATTGTTCAACTAAGATAACTTCTACGCATTCTAAAGGTGAGAGGTCTGCCACAATAACTTAGCTAGTTGTGACAAAGATGGCTCACTTTGCACAACCGCACCTCACCACTACTCACACCAACCAATGAACCATTGGTGAGGGAATGAGGTGGAGACATGCTAGACTTGCAACAAGCTGCGATGGAATCACACCACTATAATCACCTCCACTAGCACAAAATTTCAACACAACAACATGATCACACATAGATCCACCAATTTGGTCATGCTACGGCCAATAGAGAATGTTTCTCAAAGCAGACTCCTCCTTATAGATTGATAGATGCACTAAGTTCACTAACGCTTCCTCCTATCAGCAATTAAAAACACAATTCAATGCCCATGACTGTCAAATCCTTTGCACAACGGCTGCCCTTTGTTCAAATTCACCGAGATTTGATCTTATGCTCTAATACCAACATAAAGCTTAGAGAGACAGATAGAATATGGAGGAAATGAGCAACTCTCAATTAAACCTAGTTGAACTTGAAGAGTTTCTACACGGAGACTTAATTCATTCACCAAATCATGTGTACATAAATAAGATTAGAAATTTATTAAAGAAATTGAACAAATTCATAAAACTAAGATTTAATCTAACTAATCACAACCACTTGCTAATAATAAAATAGTATAAAAAATTCTACATATCTCCATTATTCCAAATTATAATAATAATTCATTTTACTTTAATTCTATTTTATTATTCAACTTTTTATAATTCTTTTTTAAATTTTATTTTATTTCATAATGATATATATTATATTTTATTGAATATATAGCTATTATCGTTGAAATAATTAAATTTCAACTATATATAATTTATTTTATGCCAAAAAGATATTCGTCTGATATATGTATATGTGGGGGTTTGTGTGTCAATGAATGGAATAATTAATATATAGAATCCCAGATCTGACACGTAGGATTAAATAGAATTATTCAACTTTTTATAATTCTTTTTTAAATTTTATTTTATTTCATAATGATATATATTATATTTTATTGAATATATAGCTATTATCGTTGAAATAATTAAATTTCAACTATATATAATTTATTTTATGCCAAAAAGATATTCGTCTGATATATGTATATGTGGGGGTTTGTGTGTCAATAATGGAATAATTAATATATAGAATCCCAGATCGGATTGTGATAACTTTATAGGACAAATGAAAAATATATTTTTGAAGTGGAAATTAATCATATTTTCTTATTTATCTTTCATGAGATAAAGTAAAATAAATGGAGATAACAGTTTTTCTAAATAAAAAAGTTGAAAATGGATTGGTCTACTGATTTGTGACAAGCCAAAGTGGCAGATCTCAAAAATATATTGTGTGCCCATCACATATCATTCTTTTATTAAAGTGGGGCATCGGATGGAAATATTGTGTACCCTTCTACTATTATATTCAGATGCCATCAGAGTTTTCATAGTGTTCCACAGTGTTACAGCTAATATTGGTCACAGGCCCATATGGATATAAATGTGCGTATGCCTATCTGAAATATCTGCAATCAAAATCCTCTGGAAGTAGCAAGGCTGTGGTTCATATGACACTATGAGGAATATTACCGTGCCTTATAATACGAGCGCAGCTTCTGTATGGAGCTTACCAGTTCCATTACTGTTGGGTGGAGTGAGTTTTCTAATCGCACTGATAGCTTTTGCTCTGATCGTTCTGGTTGTCTCGCACGTGAAAGACTGTTGTGGTTCTAATTCAGAAGAAAATAACACATCGGCACAGAGTAGTGAATCAGGTGTTAGTTATGCTGAAAAGATTGAGACATTGCCGAATATCATGTCTTCGTGTGCAGATGATAAGCAGGAGAAAGTAGTTGTCATTATGGCTGGTAATGACTCGCCCACCTTTATCGCTAAACTAGCTTCTGCTTCCGCACCATAAAATGGAGTACATGGGTTCACAAATCCATAGCACCTAATCCTTCCAATACATATATTTGGAATCTCTTTCTTTCTGTATTTCTCCTACGCTTTTTATCTGTATCATATCTTCGAAGATCCATACTTTGATGTTGTAATTCGAATACAAAAGCGGAAATGGAAGAAATTAAGTTTATGAAAGGAGTGTTGTCCTCTGTATAGTTTTTTTATTTAATTCTTTAAGAGTCCGAAAGAATTAAATAACAAAATTATACAGAGGACAACACTCCTTTCATAAACTTAATTTCTTATTCGAATTACAACATCAAAGTATGGATCTTCGAAGATATGATACAGATAGAAAGCGTAGGAGAAATACAGATAGAAAGAGATTCCAAATATTATGTGAGTACTAACATTTATATACATATTGGAAGGATTAGGTGCTATGGAGTTATGAACCCGTGTACTCCGTTTTATGCTGCGGAAGCAGAAGCTGGTTTAGCGATAAAGGTGGGCGAGTCATCACCAGCCATAATGACAACTACTTTCTCCTGCTTATCATCTGCACACGAAAACATGATATTCTGCAATGTCTCAATCTTTTTAGCATAACTAACACCTGATTCACTAAACTGTGCCGATGTGTTATTTTCTTCTGAATTAGAACCACAACAGTCCTTCACGTGCGAGACAACCAGAACGATCAGAGCAAAAGCTATCAGTGCGATTAGAAAACTCACTCCATCCAACAGTGATGGAACTGGTGAGCTCCATACAGAAGCTGCGCTCGTATTATAAGGCACGGTAATATTCCTCATAGTGTTAAATGAACCACAGCCTTGCTACTTCCAGAGGATTTTGATAGATATTTCAGATAGGCATACGCACATTTATATCCACATGGGCCTGTGACCAATATTAGCTGTAACACTGTGGAACACTATGAAAATTCTGATGGCATCTGAATATAATAGTAGAAGGATACGCAATGTTTCCATCCGATGCCCCACTTTAATAAAAGAATGGTATGTGATGGGCACACAATATATTTTTGAGATCTGCCACTTTGGCTTGTCACAAACCAGTAGACCAATCCATTTTCAACTTTAAAAAATTATGTGGCTAAAGTATTTAGAAAAACTGTTACCTCTATTTATTTTACTTTATCTAATGAAAGGTATATCAGAAAATATGGTTGATCTTCACTTCAAAAATATATTTTTCATTTGTCTTATAAAATTATCACAATCTTACATGCCAGATCTGAGCTCCGCATTTTTATATTTTCTTAATCATACTTGTGTAATCTTATTACGCCGTAAGGCGTTACCCTCTGGGAAGAACTCCCTTATATGCCACCGTGTCTTATTTTCTTCGACCATTGATCTGATGTGTTAGACGATTAAAAGAGATTGTGCCGTTGGATCAGATCATTATAGTTGGAATTTTAACCAGCGCTGGTTGAACTCCCTGTTTATCTCATGCTGGAGAGATTACCCGCTCGAAACCCTTCGCAGATAGTAGTGATGGCTTCGCTGGAGTTTCGATTTCCTTGGCATCTTCTGAATTTTCTATAGTTATCTGTAGACAAATTTCCTGGCTGACTGCTCAGTTTGAAAATCCCAATTCAGTGCGGATAAACCGCTTCAATTTTCTGTCCGAGTGCAAAGATCTGCGGGCCCTGAGCGGAATTTTGGATTCCCTCAAATCTGAAGGTTTTGTTTTGCCATTCAGTATCCGCAAACAACTTTGCTCTCAGCTGCTCCGCCGAGCCCTTAACGCCAAATGCATTGTAGATTTCAGTTTTCATGCCCTCCCTGATTAAACTAACTGCTCCCACCAAAAACATTGTCGTCTCACAGCTTGGCAACTCTGTGCTCTGTTGATTATTGGTCTCTTCTTCATCCCAGAATCTCCAAGATGGCTGGTGAACTTTTGGAAAGCCTAAATTCTCTTAATAAATGGTTTGAAGTATATAAGTTTAGAGAGATATCATGTGCCATGTTCTGTAGAAGGAAATTCTTATCTAACATATTTTCATGCTGGGAGCAGGCTAAAATAGGCAAGGAATCAGATTTTGAATCTTCATTACGTGCTCTGCGTGGCCCCGATGCTGATGTTTCAGTTGAAGAATCTGAAATTAAGGTAGAGAGCCTTTGGTTCTTAAGCTTTGACATCCTTTTGTTTCTTTCTTGTAGTAATAATCTGATTCTGTATTAATGCTCATTTGGGAATATTATAATGCCATGGCCATTTGTTTCGTCTGGTCAGCAACTTTTCTGGGTTTTTGTGCCCTTGGTCAATCTTTAATATTACTAATAAAAATTTTACACTTGTCTTTTCAGTGCAATCCTAGAGAAGCCTTTCAGTTTTATACCTTTAGTTTGTCATTTTACCTCTTTTAAACTTACCACTGCATATCAAGCTTACATTGCAATAGGGGATTGGCAATTCATCTCTATAAGGGGGCTATGTTGCAACTAAAAAAAATAATGCTTTAATACAGATTGCAGTGAAGACAAACTATAAGCAAAGAGGTGTCAAAGCCTCTGACCTTCTTCAGAAAAGATATGCACTCCCTTTGATTGTAAGTTATGGGTTCCCCCTGGTAGTATAAAAGCAAAGCATGCTACATGCTTTTTTCTTTGTTTAACTACATAAGTACCTTGATAGTCTATTACTAAGAACAATGTGAATCAACAATTTGGGATTGCTTTTGACCATTTCAGACAATAATTTCTGCAGATTGGCATTGGTTTGCTTCTATTGCAGCAGTTGAGTGGAATTAATGGAATTATGTTCTATAGCACATAGATTTTCAAGTCTGCTGGTGAGTGCTCACTGATACCTGTATGAGCTTTATTGACCAATCAGTTAGATGAATGCCCCTATAACTTTTTATAGACCAATCAGTTAGATGACCCTTATTCTACCTTTTCTAGTCGGATTATCAGGGAATATTTTAGGGCCTAATATTTGCAAGTTGGATATAACTAAAAAAATTTAAAAAAATTCCAAAGGGGTTGCCAATGCAAACAGAAGATGTGCTCCAATCTATAGAATATAAAGTTAATATATTGGAGTAACCAATTTTTTTCATAAAACATATAATGATACCAAAATTCGAAATTTTCTTAACAATCTTAGCAAATTTCAGTGCTCTGAACTTTAAGATAACAGATTCGTTGAGATTTCTGCACATAGATATAGTACCTTTAAATTGCCGTTGCCAATGTATGGAAGTTGAGATGAATTTTTCAAAATGACGGTCTTGATAATAGTAGGGACTGTAGCTTTGTGATGTCTGTATTTATACACAAGAAATATGGAACATAAATATCCTCTTACAATGGGTATTGATTTCAACATTTGTCTATCTCACAGGAGTTTCATCAAGCAAAGTTGCAACTCTAGGACTCGGTGCTATTCAGGTGTTTGACTTGTTTAGTAATTTGTTGCTTGTATGGTTTCAAATATTAATTTTTCTGTTTCTCATCAAAGTTTTTAATGATAATCCTTTAGGTTCTATCCTGATGGCTGTTATACAGGTTGTCATGACTGCTTTCACTGCATGGTTGATGGACAAAGCTGGAAGGCGTCTCCTCCTCGTGGTAAGTTGCCTGCTGCTGCAAAGGATGTGTACTTTTATGGCCACCAAGAAATTTTGTGTATGAGTAACATGAATTCATTTGGAGAAACTTACAGTGAGATGGTTTAAATTCAACAGATCTCATCTGGGGGAATGGCTGTATGCCTTTTTCTTGTCGGTCTTGCATTGTTCTTGGAGGTAATATGTCCCAGTTATTTGTCATGCACTAGTCCTTGAGTTTTGTTCGGGGGAGACAAATTTAAAGGCGTGTTTTGAATATTGAGATCAAAGAGGAGAAGGAAGCTTAAGACTGAAATTTAATCGTTCTGAACCATGTGAAAGTAACATTGGAAATTGGAAGCTTAATATGACTTCTATTGTATCAATGTACCTTTCAGACTCATGTGTCAGGAGCTTCTGATGAAACAGGCTACAGTGTTTTGGCCTTAACTGGTGTTTTGGTAAGAGTCAAAATTAGTTTTATGTTAGCAACCAGTGGCATATTTCCTTTGTCCAAATTCCTTCAGAGCTGAAGGCCTTGGTTTATTGCAGGTTTACATAATTTCCTTCTCTCTTGGTATAGGAGCTATTCCATGGATTATAATGTCAGAGGTAATTTTTCCTCTGTAAGTTCAAGCTAAATGTGTATGCACAAATATCAGGTTGTGGTGTGTTACGAAACTCTCTCAGCACTAGGAATGTCTATTACGACTTGCAGCTAATTCTTTGGCTCCTTCACTGCAGATCCTTCCTGTTAATGTAAAGGGCGTTGGTGGTAGTATTGCAACTTTGACAAACTGGTTGACTTCTTTTTTAGTGACCATGACAATTAATTTACTTCTAGAATGGAGCTCTGCAGGTAAATTGATTGCTTTCAAAGCTGCTTTCATTGTTAAGATCTATTGCAGACTTTTGGTTTTATCTATCTCGTGTAATTATTTCAGGAAGTTGGTTGGATTAGAAACAAATATGAATCAAATGTAATGAGTATAAATGGTTAGCTAATCTTCCTTCTTTTATGAATGGGAAATAGGTGTTTAAAGCCAATATTTGAGAAAATTATGAATGCTATATTATGATAGAGATTATTGATGTTTTACTCAAAACTTTTGTTAATATTATGATTAATTTCTATATGTCTAGATATTTTTTTGTGAGGATTTATCAAAAGTAACCATTTATAAAGAATATCTTCAAATTAAGCAAAGTCTTTTGGTAGAAATCACATAAGAATTTCTCTTATGTGATTTCTACCCAAAGACTTTGCTTAATTCATTGAATTAATGGATCACAGAAGCTTGAATACAGAAATATCTCCAAATTTTTTCCTGAAACCAAACTAAACTATAAGGTCTGGTGTATGTATTTTGTTGCAGGGACTTTTTGGATTTATGCTCTTGTTGCTGCTTTTACATTTGTATTTGTTTCCTGAAACCAAACTAAACAAACTAAACTAGAAGATCGGGTGTATGTATTTTGTTGCAGGGACTTTTTGGATTTATGCTCTTGTTGCTGCTTTTACATTCGTATTTGTTGCGGTATGGGTTCCTGAAACTAAAGGGCGAACTCTCGAGGAAATCCAGTTCTCATTTCAACGAAGTTGACCTGGTTATAGTTGTCATATTTTAGTGATGACTGAGCAGATTACTACAATGAAGCAATTTTGAAAGCTTCTTAACAGAAAGACGGGGGATGTTATTAGTATCTGTAATGCTCTATCACGCCATTTTTTCCATGAACTTGCACATAAACAAGTGCCAAGACACAAATATTGTTATTGGGGAGGAAATTATTTATTCTCTGCTCGCTGGCATGTTATTTGTTCCAAAATGGTCAGCGGGCAAAATCTATGCGCGCTGTGGATCGTTGCGATATAGGAATTACATGTATCAATATAGTAAGTGCAGAGATTCATTTTGTATTCTTTTTCTCAGTAAGTAAGAGAAAATGAGCTCCACGTTATTGTAATTCATGAGCTCCTTTACATATAAAAATGAGTTTCAACTCATTGTAATTCATGAATTGGTTGTTAATTGCGTTGTAACAGTATGATGCCATAATTGTTTGGTGTCCACCCACCCTTTTAATTTGGCTTCACGCACTGGTTCATGATATTCTAATCAACTTAAGAATTTCAATTTTGGAATAATTTTATCTGACTATTGATGATGTTATTCAATGAAAGAATTTGAGAAAAGGTTGTTATCCAATGACATAATTTGAAAAAAGCTTGTGAAATCAACTTCTTAAGAATTTCAAATTTGGAATAATTTTAAGTGATGATTGATGATGTTATTCAATGACATAATTTGAGAAAAGCCTGTTATGCAATGACATAATTTGAGAAAAAAATATGTGTATTCTATGTTGGAACAAGGGATTTTAAATTTGAAATTTATTCATCTTTAAGAATTTCAAATTTGGAATAATTTTAAGTGATGATTGATGATGTTATTCAATGACATAATTTGAGAAAAACCTGTTATCCACTGACATAATTTGAGAAAAAAATGTGTATTCTATGTTGGAACAAGGGATTTTAAATTTGAAATTTATTCATCACTTTGGCATCACTTGGTTTTATTTGCTTTTACATATATTTACTGTTGAGATTTTCTGTTTTAGTCAAATAGGCAAAAATCTCTGAAGGATGACAACAATAGGGATTCAGTTCCTAGATTAGCTCCAGGTTGTTGGGAGGGAGTTAATGCCTCCTATATTTGATGTGAGGGAGTTATGAGGCTGTTAGATTGTCTATGCTATATAACAGTCAATCATTCGGATGATTTGCCAAGAGAGAGTGTGAGGATTTCATGATGTAATCTCCTAATTTGATTAATATATTCCTGATGCCTATGTTTGGTGGACGTAGCCCAGATTGGTTGGGTGAACCACGTTAATTCTTGTGTTTATGTGCTTGATAATTGCTGTGTGTATTTATGTTTGCTGTGCCCCTGATCCAACAATTGGTATCAGAGCATGTTGGAGGTGCTGGTGCTGAGAGGATGCTTTGAGTGCGTGGATGATTAAAGTCTGCCTGTTGCCTGGATCGTTTGCTGGCAGCGCGGGTGGAGCTGGAGCGAGTGCGTGGAGAGCAGACCTTTGCTGGCAGAGCACGTTGGAGGAGCGCTGGAGGTGGAGCGCTAAGGAAGCTGATGCGTATGACTGTATCTGATGCGTTTTCTGTCTGTGCGCATGGAGGTATTCAACAGCTGATGCGTTTTTCTGCCTGGGCGCTGGAGGCAATGCTGGTATTAAATGCCTGACTGTATATCGCTGTTGCTGTTGGTGCGTGGAGAGCACGTTGCTGGAGATGGTTGTGCGAGTGGGGCTCTACAAGAACTACGCATTAAAGATTGGTATATTGTGAGGTATGTTTTCCGTATTAATGCACAAGAGCTGCGTATTAATATTCAAATGCGTGCTGGTGTGTGCGCGTGAAAGCAAACAAATACCTGTTGTTTTTTTTTTAAGAACAAAACAAACAAATACTTGCACAGTTCCGGAATTTATTGAATCGGTGGGACTTCGACCTAAATTCCTTTTTTGCGTAGTACTGGATCTCGATCTCACTATATAAGCTCCCCCAGGCAATCGAATAATGTAGGAAAGAACGCATCAGTAGTAAAGTGTGCCACAGCAGCCATGCAAATAATTTGCAAGGGTCTGATCGGATACGAGAAGAGGAGGTGGTGATTGTGGGAGCTGGCATTGCAGGACTCGCTACTGCTTTGTCTCTTCACAGGTTCTCTTTATTTTCTGTTTTCGATACTCTACAACAACCCATAAACTTAAAAGTGGAGAAGGGTGTAAGCTTTTGAATTATGAAAGATCTGGCCTAGGCAGAATTGAACACCACTTCTTTTCTTTGTGCTTTCCGTTTATTTTCCTTTACCATTCTATGCTTTTAGCTGATAGCGGTAAATATCTGGCTCCCGATCCGAGTTACAAGTACAGCTAAATCTTAAGGTTGCCATATTTCACATGCTTTAATGGTTTAGGGGTACAATTAAAAATTCTCAAATATTTATGGTGAATTTGTATATCAGCCAACATTGGGTTGATTGCTGGCCAGTGGTTGTAACTACAAAGGCATAGGCAGGTTTTTTTGTTGTTGCAAAGGCAGAAAGGCAGAAAGACATAGGCAAAATTTTTTTTTTTTGTGAAGGGGAGATATTTTTGTTTCCAAGGCATAGACAATTTTTTGTTTTTAAATTGCTGGTTTTATTTTGGAGATTACTGTGTTTTTTGATACAAATGGCGAAAACTCAAAGTGCCAGGTTTGAAATTGAGTTTGACGATATCCTTGAGTTTGATGATGTTGTTGGAGCCTTGTTGGCTGAGGAGACGAGGAAGAGGTCGAATGCAGACACCTCTACATCAGAGGTAATGATGGCCAGAGGTCGCTCACGAAAGAGACACTCCGGGGGAAAGCATAGCGACTCTTGTTCGAAGTCCAGAGGAAAGAAGCCCAAGGTGAAGTGCTGGCATTGTGGCAAGGTTGGACATCTGAAAAAGGATTGCTGGAAGCGAAAGCAGGCTGCTAAAGAAGGCTCTTCAACAGAAAAGAAGGAAGCCAACACCACAGATACATGTTCAGTATCTGGTTCAGGTATGAGTGATGAAGTATTATCAGTTAATGTGTCAAATCATGGTCAACATTAGTTGTTAGATTCCGGGGCGTCAAACCACATGTGTATCCATAAAGAATGGTTTAAGGATTATAAATCAATTAATGAAGGTGTTGTGTACATGGGTAATGATGTAACATGTAATATTGTTGGGATTGGAAGCATACAACTACAAATGTTTGATGGGACAACAAGAATATTAACTGATGTAAGGCATGTACCAGATTTAAGGAAAAATTTGATTTCATTAGGAGCACTTGATTCAAATGGATATAAAACTGTAATTCAAGGTGGAGTTATGAAAATCTATAAAGGTATCTTACTAGTGATGAAAGCTAAGAAAGTAGGAAATCTATTTCAGTTAGAAGGTAGAACTGGGTCAGATCATGTGTCTGTGTCTGAACATGACAGTAGTTCCATTCACTTATGGCATCAAAGATTGGGGCATATGAGTGAAAGAGGATTGAAAATTTTGGCTGACCGAAAGTTACTTCCTAATCTAAGATCTGGAAAACTGGATTTCTGTAAACATTGTCTGTTTGGTAAACAAAGTAAACAAAAGTTTAAAACAGGCAAACATACTAGTAAAGGCATACTTGATTATATCCATTCAGATGTTTGGGGTCCAGCCCCTACAGCGTCATATGGTGGTTCGTCTTATTTTGTATCATTCATTGATGACTTTTCTCGGAAAGTTTGGGTCTTCATGTTGAAAAAGAAGTCTGATGTTTTTACAGTTTTCAAGCAGTTTAGAGCATTGGTAGAAAACAACACTTGTAGAACAATAAAATGTTTAAGAACTAACAATGGTGGTGAGTTTTCCTCCAAGGAGTTTGACAGCTATTGCAAGGATGCAGGGATCGAGAGACATAAGACCACGGTTTATACTCCTCAGCAGAATGGAGTTGCTGAACGCATGAACAGGACTCTTCTAGAGAGAGCAAGGTGTATGTTGAGTAACGCCGGGTTTCCGAAGGAGTTGTGGATGGAAGCAGTGGCAACTGCTTGTTATGTGATAAACCGATCTCCATCAACGGCAATAGACTGCAAGGTTCCGCAAGAGGTATGGACAGGACACCCTTGTGACTATTCTAAACTCAGAGTGTTTGGTTGTGATGCATATGCTCTAGTGCCTAAACATCAACGAACTAAATTAGATCCAAAGTCTAAAAGGTATATCTTTGTTGGGTATGGTGATGGAACAAAGGGATTTAGATTGTGGGATCCTACTACCCGCAAAATCATCATCAACAGAGATGTAAGGTTTAATGAATCCTCTCTTGTACAGTTAGATGTAGATAGAAGATTGAAACAGGATGATGTATCTGATTTCCAGCATATTCAGTTTGACAGCATTTCTAATGATAGTCATAACGACCATAGTTCAGATTCTAGTTATGAACAGGTTTCAGAATCAGATTATGAACAGGGTTCAGATGGAGGACATGAACAGGTCTCAGATGGCGATCATGAAGAAATTCCTACAGTTGATAGACAGCCAGTTGTGGAAGCACCAGAAACATTCTTAAGGAGATCTACAAGGATTAAACGTCGTCCGAGAAGGTATGATGATTCAGTTGCTTTGATCGCTAATGATGATGAACCTTTGTGTTATCAGGAAGCTGTAGAAGGTTCAAATAGTGACAAATGGAAAGCAACCATGAAGGAAGAAATGATGGCCTTAGGTAAGAATGGTACGTGGGATCTGGTTGAACTTCCCAAAGGCAGGAAAATTGTGGGATGCAAGTGGGTGTTCAAGTTGAAACGCGGTGTGAATGATACGGAAGACAGGTACAAAGCTCGGCTGGTTGCAAAAGGGTTTTCTCAGAAAGCTGGCATAGACTTTCATGAGATATTTTCACCAGTGGTTAAAATTGTTTCAATTAGAATTGTGTTAGCATTAGTGGCTTTGTTTGATTTGGAGTTGCAGCAGTTAGATGTTAAGACTGCATTTCTACATGGTGATTTAGATGAGGAAATATATATGGAACAACCGGAAGGGTTCGTTCAGCATCGCAATGCGAAATTTGTCTGCAGGCTCAAGAAGTCATTATATGGCCTGAAGCAGTCGCCTCGGCAGTGGTATAAGAAGTTTGATTCTTTCATGTTGAGTCAGAAATATGTAAGAAGTGAATATGATCATTGTGTTTATTTTAAGCAGTTAAATAATGGCATGTTCATTATCTTAGTGTTGTATGTTGATGATATGCTTTTAGCAAGCAAAAGCATTGAAGAAATCAACAGGTTGAAGACTCAGATGGCAAGGACGTTTGATATGAAAGATCTAGGAGCCGCAAGACAGATTTTGGGCATGGAGATTTTCAGAGACAGGGGTAATGGTAAGCTGTGGCTATCACAACAGAAGTATGTTGAGAAAATACTTTTGAGGTTTGGTATGAACAATGTGAAGCATGTGTCGATCCCTTTAGCTTCCCATTTTAAGCTTTCTTCGAGTTTATGTCCTAATACAGATGAAGAAAAGGATTATATGTCTCGAATTCCTTATGCCAATGTAGTAGGATGTTTGATGTATGCGATGGTGTGTACGCGACCAGATATTTCTCATGCAGTTGGGGTTGTCAGCAGGTACATGGCAAATCCGGGTAAAGAACACTGGTCAGCAGTAAAATGGGTGCTTCGGTACTTGAGAGGCACAAGTAGTTATTGTATTTCTTACAATAAGAGTAGTGAATTTGTTTGCGGGTATGTTGATTCCGATTTTGCAGGTGATTTGGATAAGAGAAGATCAACTTCAGGGTACGTCTTTACTCTTGCAGGTGGAGCTATAAGCTGGATGTCAAAGCTACAGAACATTGTTGCTTTGTCTACTACTGAAGCAGAATACATTGCTGCTTCGCATGCTTGCAAAGAGGCGGTTTGGTTGAAAGGTTTGCTTGGTGAGTTTGGTAGGTTACAGGATAACATCAGGTTACTTTGTGATAGTCAAAGTGCAATACATTTGGCTAAGAATCCGGCCTATCATAGTAAGTCAAAGCATATTCCAATCAAATATCATTTTGTAAGACAGGTTATCACTGAAAGGGGAGTTTCTCTTGAAAATGTGCATACAAAGGAGAACTGTGCAGACATGTTCACGAAACCAGTTTTGTTAGAGAAGCTACGCTGGTGTTTGGCTTCTCTTGGCTTGCAGAAAAGATAAAATAATAATAACAGGGCATCAGGCGAATTGTTGTCAAGGTGGAGATTGTTGAGATTTTCTGTTTTAGTCAAATAGGCAAAAATCTCTGAAGGATGACAACAATAGGGATTCAGTTCCTAGATTAGCTCCAGGTTGTTGGGAGGGAGTTAATGCCTCCTATATTTGATGTGAGGGAGTTATGAGGCTGTTAGATTGTCTATGCTATATAACAGGCAATCATTCGGATGATTTTCCAAGAGAGAGTGTGAGGATTTCATGATGTAATCTCCTAATTTGATTAATATATTCCTGATGCCTATGTTTGGTGGACGTAGCCCAGATTGGTTGGGTGAACCACGTTAATTCTTGTGTTTATGTGCTTGATAATTGCTGTGTGTATTTATGTTTGTTGTGCACCTGATCCAACATTTACGCCGTAAGGCGTTTCCCTCTAGGAAGAACTCCCTTATATGCCACCACCGTGTATTATTTTCGACCATTGATCTGATGTGTTAGACGATTAAAAGAGATTGTGCCGTTGGATCAGATCATTATAGTTGGAATTTTAATCAGCGCTGGTTGAACTCCCTGTTTATCTCATGTTGGAGAGATTACCCGCTCGAAACCCTTCACAGACAGTAGTGATGGCTTCGCTGGAGTTTCGATTTCCTTGGCATCTTCTGAATTTTCTATAGTTATCTGTAGACAAATTTCCTGGCTGCCTGCTCAGTTTGAAAATCCCAATTCAGTGCGGATAGACCGCTTCAATTTTCTGTCCGAGTGCAAAGATCTGCGGGCCCTGAGCGGAATTTTGGATTCCCTCAAATCTGAGGGTTTTGTTTTGCCATTCAGTATCCGCAAACAACTTTGCTCTCAGCTGCTCCGCCGAGCCCTTAACGCCAATTCCGTTGTCGAGGCCCAGAGTTTGGTGGATTACGCCAAATGCATTGTAGATTTCAATTTTCATGCCCTCCCTGATTAAACTAACTGCTCCCACCAAAAACATTGTCGTCTCACAGCTTGGCAACTCTGATCTAGACCTGCTACTAATACACATCAACACTGTCATGCATACATACATAGCATCCAGTGATCATTCATGAAATCAATAGTGGAGCACGTGCAGTCAACGCGACAGAGCTCTAATCTGCTCACCTGAATACACAGAAATATATACCATATCTAACATATACACACAAAAATGTACTATGCCTTTGTATAATGGACAATTGATGTCCACACAGAGCATAAGACGGCTTTACTTTTTCCTATAACAGTCTGCTACCTGCTTTGGTTTTCTCTAATCTGCCCCCCACTTACGTATGGCCAACGTTGTTCAACAGTTGCCAACTAGTCAGCAACTTTGCAGATCATTTTGTGTAGGTGTGGCTTGCCTACCTGGACACGTTGTTATTCGTGGGAGCTATCTGCATTCTTGATATTTGAATTCTCATATGCAGAATTCATCCATTATTTCTGTGTTGATCTTGGATTTCTGTCATTTCTCTAGATTCAGTAGAGGCGATGAAGGATGGGGAGAATTTAAGGGATGGCCTGGATGGTGCCTAGCAGCCATTTCTGCCGACATCAATGTCTGAGAGAGGTAACAGCAGCAGTGGAAGTCGTGCTTTCTTTAGGGGAAGTGATGCGACTGCTGTTTTCCGTACACTGATTGTAGCCATGGGACCTCTGCAATTTGGATTCACAGTAAGTTGTTTAATTGAGCCTGCTTTCATGGTATGATGTAGTGAACGATATTGCGTTGTTTAACAAGTTATCTTAGAATGTGGTTGCTTCGGTATGGTTTAGTGATGTTGGGCTCTTTTCATTCTCCAGAGTTTCTATACCCAAATGGACTAATCACTGCATTAAATATGATTCAAGGATATTGGGGCCTTTTCATTCTCCAGAGTTTCAATACCCAAATGGGCTAATCACTGCATTCAATATGGTTTAAGGATGTTTGGGTTTTCTCAGGATGAAGACTTGAAGAGTTTCTATTTCCAAATGGACTGATAACAACATTATATATTAGTTCAATGATGTTGGAGTCTTCTCATTTTTAAGAGTTTCTAGGTCCAAATGGGTTCATTAGTGCGTTAAATACGGTTAAATGATGTCGGGTCTTTTCATTTTTAAGAGTTTCTGTGCCCAAATGCTCTAATTACTGCATTAAATGGGGTCTTATCATTCTGACTAGTTACGCCGTAAGGCGTTTCCCTCTGGGAAGAACTCCCTTATATGCCACCGTGTCCTATTTTCGACCATTGATCTGATGTGTTAGACGATTAAAAGAGATTGTGCCGTTGGATCAGATCATTATAGTTGGAATTTTAATCAGCGCTGGTTGAACTCCCTGTTTATCTCATGCTGGAGAGATTACCCGCTCGAAACCCTTCGGAGACAGTAGTGATGGCTTCACTGGAGTTTCGATTTCCTTGGCATCTTCTGAATTTTCTATAGTTATCTGTAGACAAATTTCTTGGCTGCCTGCTCAGTTTGAAAATCCCAATTCAGTGCGGATAGACCGCTTCAATTTTCTGTCCGAGTGCAAAGATCTGCGGGCCCTGAGCGGAATTTTGGATTCCCTCAAATCTGAGGGTTTTGTTTTGCCATTCAGTACCCGCAAACAACTTTGCTCTCAGCTGCTCCGCCGAGCCCTTAACGCCAATTCCGTTGTCGAGGCCCAGAGTTTGGTGGATTACGCCAAATGCATTGTAGATTTCAGTTTTCATGCACTCAGGGAAGCAATGTTCGAATTAGGGTTTGGCAAATCCTCGAATGAGAAGATGCTTTATGTTGTGGAGGAGAAGATTTGCAGCTCCATTTTCGAGCAAGATCGTCTTTTATAGGTACTTAATTTACCTCATTTAAGGTTCAGGATTGAATTTTAAAGTTCAGTAGAGATCGACCAGGTTCGTGATTCATATCTTAGAATTTAAACTGCAACGATAGGTTGGGGTTCATGATTTCGGTTTTAAGGATCCATTAACATTGTGTTTAGAGTATAAATGATGTATTTTAAACTGCATATCTGACTTAGGAGTCTAGGGTTTAGACTTGAGAACGCCAACAACAAACGGCTCTGTTCTAGAGTGCAGGTTTTAGATTTTATAATTCGAAGGTAGCCGAGTGTTAACGTTTAGGATTTATTATTAAAAATGGGGGTTTAGGGTTTAGCGTTTAACATTTATGTTCAGAAGTTAATGGTTATTTCATTTTGGTGATTTTTAGTATGTGCTGGAGAAAGAGGCAAAGGAGGAGGAGGAAGCTTTGATGAAGTCTAGACTAGCAATTTATCTTGGAAATGGATTGCAATCTAAAGATTCAGAGACCAGGTTGTTGGCACTTAAATTGGCATGCTCCTGCTGCTTCAATTCCAGACTCATTTTTTTCAGGCTTCTACCTATATTTGAGACGGCACTCTATCATGAGGATTGTTCCATGCGTGAATACGTGCTGGCATGTCTGATGGATTTGATCTTTATCCACCATTCAACTATTCGTTTACAAACTGTCTTCCATTTTATTTCTCCCTTCCTGTATGCTCCAACACCTACCCTTCAACTTGCGGCTGTTATTGGTTACGGTAAGTTCTGTTCATCTGTGTCTAGAATACATTTGTTTTGATGCCACATTTTTGTGCCTCTTTCTTCTACATACTTATTTTGTTTTTTTGGGTTTGATAGCCTAGGTATAGGATCTGCTTTGGCATCCTACTTGTTTTTATACTGATGTGCTTTTAAAGTCCGATTTACCTGCTTTTATGTTCATTGGTTTCAGATTAATAAAATTATCAAATCTTATCTTTTTCTTCACGTTAGAATTTTGGTGAATTTCAATTAGTTATAATTTTGATGAAATTGATAGTGTTCATAATATTTCCAGGGCGCCTTCTCCTGTATGATTGCTTCCCAGACGAAACAGAGTGCTTATTGAGTATAATGCTTCAGCACCATGTTTATAGGCTCCCGGATTACTGTTCCCTGTGAGTATTGTTAGGACTCCACTATGTATCATTTTTGCTATATATTTTGACACCATTCTACTCTTATAACCATGAACTCCATTATCTTTTTCATCTACTTTATCCCAAGGTATATAGAAACCTCTTCTTTATTATATGTTTAATCTGTTTTACATTTAATTCCGTAATACTCTTATATTTTATCATTAATTGAAGTGTATTGTTGCTAACACAAGTCCAAAGATCGCAGATAGGTTATATGCCTTGTTGGGAACAAGCGGCCGTTTCTGAGACAGCTGACTCCGTTGCTGAAACAAGCTGACTCCGTTGCTGAAACAGCTGACTCAGTTGCTGAAACAGCCGTCAAGCACGCAAATCCCGTTATGCGTAATTTGCGATTCTGGAAGAACTTTTTGTGGAATAGTAGCAGCAGCACGAAGACACGGTTACCTGGATTATTCTGAAGATAGCACTTTTATGGTCTCTGTTGTAACAACATCTTTTTTTTGGAAGAACAGAATAGTCCTGTTTTGGGAAAGAGAACAGAATTGAGATAATGTAGATTCGCTCTCATGTAAATTGTAAAAGATGTCTCCTCTTTAAAAAGAGGAGACATCATCATTAGAGGGGAGTTATTTTTTGTAAAAGCTACAGGAGAGTATTGTGTGAGAACTGGAGCTAGTCTCCATCTGTAATGTATCAGTTACTTTGACAGATGAATAAAATCTTCTTTTGAGCGTTCCAATTTAATTCTTTCTCTTGGGGAATCTTGTGAGAAGGAAAGGGCCCGCCTTCCTCACAAGATTCACCCTCTTGGTTCCTGTAGTTTGTTTAATTCTTTATGTGTTTGCACTTCCCTTAATTCTGTTGTTGGACACTAGTCACACAGTTTAGTAATACTCTGTTTCTTTAGCACTACATGTATTGAATGCATGAATGAATGATGTTGGGAAGCATGTGCTGAAGATTCCTGCATAAAGGAATAGGGTCTTGCTCCCATTGATTGTTTTCCTTTGCCTGCAGTGTGATTAGGAACAAGAGAACAAGTGCTGAAGGTTCCTGTTCATGGGAATAGGGTCTTGATCTCTTGGAGTTACTTTTCCTACAGTGTGATTAAGTGTCAGGCATCAGGTGCTGAAGTTCCTCACTAAGGAATAGGGTCCTGTTCCTGCTGTGGTTGATTGATTTCTTTCCTTGTAGATTGATCTTCCTTTGTTTGGATTGTAACTGCAACAGAGAAATCATTTCTGCTATAACTTAATTGACTTCAGCTTTGATTAAGTAGAGTGTGAATCAGTAGATTGATGAGATTAATAATCGTGTGTCCTTCTTTTACTACAACATTGATTCTGCTTTTGAAATTGAGCATATCCAGTGCGTGATTATCTTTGAAATAAAAAGACCTTCTCGGGTTGACAATTTATGTGGAGCTTGAATTGTGAAAACAATTAAAGCGACCAACATTTTGGCGCCATTGCCGGGGAAGGTAATTATAGATTTCGAAAGCATTCATCTTTTCTTTTTTTTAATGTGCAGATTGTATGAGAGGACGCGGAAACCAGAAGAAAAATAACCGCACAGGTGGCAAAGGCTGGGGAGGACGAAAAACTTTTATCGACGAGATTGTATCAAAGGCTGAATCATCACAGAGATTAAGTTCTCGAAAATCAAAATTTCAGCGCTCTCCTCAGTCAGATTACAAAACAGAGGAAGTTGTGGGTCCTGAAAATATAGAAGAACCAGCAGTCAGTACTGAAGAGTCAGAGGAAAGTGTTAATAGATCAGCAGAGCACATTGAGGAAATAATAGAAAGCGTTGGACGACCGGTAGAGAACATTGAAGAGCCAATAGAAGATCTTGACGATCGAGAAAGTGCAGTAGGAGGCCAACAATGGAAGATAACAATGATGGTTTCTTTGGTGGAGGACGTGCAGGTCCTGAAGAAGAAAGAAGGGATGAAAATTCCCTCTCTACTTTGGGATTTCCTATCAGTGATCTCCCTACAGGAACAATGAAAAATATTCCATTGTCTGCTTTACCTAACTTTCATGGTTTATCCACCGAGGATCCGGATGAATTTCTTTTTGAATTTGATATATTATGCAGAAGTTATGATTATGTTACTAATGCTCAAAAGTTGAAACTGTTTCCAGCCACCTTAAAAGGGAATGCCTTAAGATGGTTCATGAGCCTTGGAAGTCAGGTAATCACAACATGGGAGCAGATGAAACAAAAATTTCTGCTTAAATATCAAGACTACTGCCGGACGAGGGAAAAGAAGGATGAACTATTCAATATGGCACAAAAGTCGGATGAGAGTCTGGAGGACTACATAGAAAGGCTGCAGTACAACATACAGAGATCTGATCATCCGGATATAAGTAAGGAAATTCGTAAAACAATATTACTTAGAGGTTTAAGGGATGATTGTTTAAATATGTTAAATATGCTTGCTAAGGGAGATATATCTAAGGAATCATATGATGAGATTTGTGAACTTGCTAAGAGGTGCTCTAGGGGAGCTGCAAGAAACAGAATAAGAGATTCCACCTATTCAAGAGTGCAGAAATCAGCCAATGGAGGAGCAACAAGAGCTGAAATAGGTAATTTACTTGAAGAATTTAAAACTGAAATGTTAAGTTCTTTTGCTTCGCAGATTGACACTTTGCAGGTTAAAAAGAAGCAGGCCGAAGCAGAAGCAACTCTGGCTATCTTTTGCCCGAAATGCAGAGACAAACATCTACTAAGGGAATGCCTGAGGGATAAAATACCAATTTGCACCCTTTGTGAGAAAGATCATGAGACAGAACAATGTCCATCTCTACCAGGAATAAAAGCAGCGTTGCAGCCAACGGAAGAAGAAGCTGAAGCAGTTTACCTGCTAACTCAAAGAAGACAATGGCAACCAAAAGGACAAGGTATGAACTCTAGTATGCCATTTAATCGTTGGAACAATTATTCTGCTTTTGGCCAAACAAGTTACCCCCCCTTTAACCAAATGCAATACCCACCCTTCAATCAAATGAATTTCCCACCCATGCAAATGCAAAACTCTCCCTTTGTCGATCCTTCAATGTGGACTCCTTGGCCTCCACAGCAGCCATCTCCTTTCAATCCTTGGAATCCAAATTGGAATAGTCAACCACTCCCGTATCCAAATCAATTGCCTCAATTCCAACAACCACTCCCTCTGCCATCAAATGCTCCGCCAAATAACCAAATGAGACCCCAGCTACCTGTGCAACCAAATCCTAACCCCAATAATAAAGTTGTGCAAGTCATTGATATTCAGAATCAGTCTATATTTCCTACTATGCAATGTAATGATATTCATTTGAGATCTGGAAGAATAGTAGAGCCTATTATTGATGACATAACTTCTTCTTATTCAGATAAAAATGAAACCGAGAAACAAAAAGAAGCACAACCACCTCCTAACAAGAATGTTGAAATAACAGAACCACCATTCCCCGAGCGTTTGGTTTTAACCAGAACAGCTGAAACACCTGCTTTTAATTTTATAGGGGAATTGCAAAATTTGTATATTAAAATTCCACTTTTACAAGCATTAAGAGATGTACCAATTTATGCCAGAACATTAAGGGATATTTGTGTTAAGAAACCTGGTAGGAAAACCAAGGACCCCCTTACAGTACATGTGATGGGAGACTTGTCTGCATTAATGTCCGGAAAAGCCCCTCCTGTAAAATATGGTGATCCCGGCCATCCTACAGTCACAGTTCAGATTGGTAAAACAATGATTCCCCGAGTTCTGGTAGATTTAGGTGCAGCAATTAATATAATGACTCTTGAAACTTCACAATTGTTACAGCTGAATAACACAATTAGAGATACACCCACCATTTTAGAGTTAGCTGACCGTTCCACAATTAAACCGGAAGGAATTGTTGAAGATCTACTTATTTCAGTTGAATCCTGGAAATATCCAGCTGACTTTGTTGTATTGCAGACTAAAACAAAGCTGGGGGGACATCCCTTAATTCTAGGAAGGCCATGGCTAGCCACAGCTGATGCATTTATTAGTTGCAGATCTGGCTCAATGACAATTTCTAATGGTTATGAAACAAAACAGTTAACTCTTTATCCTCATGCTACACCGGTAGTTAATAATGAAGATTCTATATGGATGGATTATGATGATAATGCTGTTCAGCCTATTCTAACTATAGGACAAGCTTTAACTCTTAAAGACAATACAGAGGATGAGATAATCAATAATTTTATTTGTGAACCTTCTTCTGTTATTGCTGAAACACACAATCAATTAACTGCAATTTTTGAAACTGATGCACAAGAAAAGATTGAATCTGAAGATTCATCTCAGACTTTAACCACGATCTCATCTAAAAGCATAACAGTCGAAATTGAACCCGGCAAGACATTAAACATAAATCCTGATCTAACAGATGTGGAAACACAGCAATTAATGAAGTTATTGCATGAATATAAGGAGGCATTTGCCTGGGATTACACAGATATGAAAGGTATTTCTTCTGAATTATGTACTCATCGAATTTACATTAAAGAGGGATGCCGACCTATTTGTCAACCCCAAAGACGAATGAATCCTAATTTACGAGAAATTGTTAAGGAAGAACTTCAAAAATTGCTTAATGCAGGATTTATATATCCCATATCTGACAGTGAATGGGTTTCCCAATTA
This sequence comes from Pinus tabuliformis, assembly GCA_031772625.1. Classification (NCBI taxonomy): domain Eukaryota; kingdom Viridiplantae; phylum Streptophyta; class Pinopsida; order Pinales; family Pinaceae; genus Pinus; species Pinus tabuliformis. Next base: position 217,250,819 of record CM062819.1, read on the forward strand.
GTAATTGTCCCTAAGAAAAACGGGAAATGGAGAGTATGTGTCGACTATAGAGCTTTAAACAAAGCTACTCAAAAGGATCACTTTCCCTTACCCTTCATTGATCAGGTGTTGGACAGTCTTGCAGGGAAGAAATTCTTTTCTTTTCTAGATGGATTCAGTGGGTATAATCAGATAAGAATTGCACCCCAAGACCAAGACAAGACCACTTTCACCAGCCCCTGGGGAACTTTTGCCTATAGAGTTCTTCCATTCGGGTTGTGCAATGCACCAACAACTTTTCAAAGAGCTGTTATAGGAATTTTTTCTGATATGCTGAATGATTCTATGGAAATATTTATGGATGATTTTACCCCTTACGGTGTGTCTTTCGAAGAGGCATTACAAAACCTTGAGAAAGTACTCAAAAGATGTATACAAGCTCACCTCTCCTTAAGTACCGAAAAATGCCATATGATGATGAGTGAAGGAATAGTGCTTGGACATTTTATTTCATCTCAAGGTATTCAGGTAGATCCATCTAAAATATTGGTCATCCAGAATCTTTCTGTTCCTAAAACTCAAACGGATGTGAGAAGTTTTCTAGGACATGCTGGTTATTACAGGAGATTTATTAAAGATTTCTCTAAAATAGCTTCTCCATTATTTGTACTGCTTATGAAAAATGCCGAATTTAAGTGGACTAATTCTTGTCAAAAAGCTTTTGAAGAACTGAAGCATCAGTTGTCTACTGCTCCTATTTTGAGGGGGCCTGATTGGAATCTTCCTTTTCACATATCTTCTGATGCTTCAGACATTGCTATTGGAGCTGTTTTGGGACAAGAGGAAAATCATCTTCCTTATGCTATATACTTTATCAGTAAGAATATGACCCCTGCTGAGCTTAACTATACAGTTACCGAGAAAGAATTTCTTGCAGTAGTCTATGCCATTAATAAATTTCGACACTATATCACTGGTTATTCTACTTTTGTGCACACTGATCATTCAGCTATTAAATATTTAATGAACAAATCTGTCACAAATGCTAGAGTTACCAGATGGCTATTACTATTGCAGGAATTTGATATCACAATTGTAGATCGGCCTGGTAAAGAAAATGTGGTGGCTGATTTCCTTTCACGGTTAAAAACTGACAATGATATTCCGGTAGATGATTCTTTTCCTGATGAATATTTGTTTGCAGTCTCTGCTCACTCTCCATGGTATGCAGATATTGCTAATTATTTGGTTGCAGGAAAATTACCAGCACACCTGTCATATAGAGAAAAGAGAAGAATTGTTCAACAAAGTGCCAGGTACAGCTGGATAAGCGGGTGTCTTTTCTATACTGGGCTTGATCAGGAGATCCGAAGATGCATTAGAGAAGATGAAGTGTATGACATATTGAAAGCTTGTCATGATGGCCCTTGTGGAGGCCATTTCGCTGATAAGAGAACAACACACAAAATTCTGAGGATGGGTTACTATTGGCCCTCATTATTCAAGGATGCAAAGAAATATGTAAGGGCTTGTGACAGCTGCCAGAGAATGGGTCAACCCAATCATAGATACCAAATGCCATTAAACCCCCAGGTAGTTTCTGAACCATTTGAAAGATGGGCCTTGGATTTCATAGGACCCATTAACCCTCCATCCAATCAAAGAACCTATATATTAGTCTGTACAGACTATATGACTAAGTGGGTGGAGGCCAAAGCACTTATTAGAGCCAATGAAGAGGCTGTCCTAGCTTTCTTATTTGAAGAGATTTTCACTAGATTTGGAATTCCTAGAGAGCTAGTTACTGATGGAGGACCTCCATTCAATTCTCATGGTTTTAAATCTACCCTTCACAAATACCACATTCAACATAGAATGACTACACCATACCACCCCCAGGCCAATGGGCAGGTGGAAAGCACAAACAAAGTTTTAGAATCCATTCTAACCAAAACAGTGAAGGACAACCGGAAGGATTGGTCCCAAAGGCTCCCTGAGGCATTATGGGCTTACAGAACTACTTGGAGAAACACTACAGGTTTTTCTTCCTATGAATTGGTTTACGGTAAAAATGCTGTTTTTCCTGTGGAATTTGAAATTAAAACTTTAAGAATTGCTTTAGCTATTAATCTTGATTTGACTGATGTGCAGACAGCTAGGTTGCAGCAGCTTCTGGAGTTGGATGAAAAGAGATTTGATGCCATTCATCAAACAACCATGATACAGCAACAAAGGATGAAGTGGCATGATAAAATTATCAAACACAAGCAGTTCCAAAAAGGTAATTGGGCCTTGTTGTATGACTCTCGGTTTGAAAATTTTCAGGGTAAGCTACGTACACGCTGGCTTGGACCATATGAAGTGGATGATGTTCTTCCAAACGGAACGGTAAGACTTGTAACAATTGATGATGCTAAAACACCTCTACTAGTCAATGGCCATAGGCTCCGTCTATATCAGCGCCCTGTTTCTAAAGAGGATTTCAAGACTGCTTGCATGACTGATATTCATTATCTTTTTCTAGGGGAGTCTTCTGCTCCTCACAGCATTTAATTTTCTGCACTATATTTTTAGTATTAGATTAGATTTAGCACTAATAATCCCTGTCAAGGATTGGCATATTACAATTGAATTTTGCAGATTCTGGAAAAAGCAATAAGGAGGACAGATTCATCATGAGAAGATCTGAAGCTTTAATCACAGAAGCTTGTTCCCATCATTTTACCCCTTTTTCCTAGCAATATCCCTCCATACCCACATTATTTCCATTTTTTTCCATTATTCCTACTCCTACCATCCCTGAAATATCCTCCTTCAGTCAGTATTTCCCATCCCTTACTACTGAAATTATCCCCTATCAAATATTTTCCCCATTTACAGACCTAAGTCATTTATCCCATTTCTCTGATTTTTCCCGTTGCTGAAACACCTGTTTCAGCAACGTATCATTGATTTTTCCCGTTGCTGAAACACCTGTTTCAGCAACGTATCGTTCATTTTTCCGTTGCTAAAACACCAGTTTCAGCAACTTGTTATCATCAAAACAGTATTTCTCTTTGCTGTTATATAAGCTTTTTGGTTCTCCACGATTATACTTCAGATCCTCTCGGCGAAAAATTATTCAGCATGGACCAGATCCAATTACACTCCTATTATAAACTTCAGAGAAATCTACAGATTCTTCTATGTACATTAAGTTATTTTGAAGCAACCGACACTTCGAATTATTAAACCAAAGGTAAAAATGTAAGGTATGAGGTCTTAATGTAATTCAGTTAAATTATATTAAAGAGAGGATTTCATTCATAATGATTACGGATCTTCACACGTCCAATCATTATTACACCATACGTAGGGGGGGGAATTCCGAAAATTGAACAATCATTTCGCATTAACCAAACTTCCGTCCCTTGTCATATCTATTTCCGCCGTCATTTAGACCATGCAGCCTCTGTTGCAACAACTAGCGCGATCAGGGTCTGTGTTCACTGTGTCTGTGCCTCTGCGTATAACTCAAAGCTACAGCCATGGGAGGGTCGGCCGTTAGACATGAGCCCGGCTCCATAAATCTTCTTCAATTGTTTCCCGAAGTCTATCAGATTTTCCAACAAGCGGGATGGACAGTATATTTTGAAAGATTGGGGGAATTTGACCAGGAACAAGTCTTAAAGTTTGCACAAAACCTTCAAGACGATTTTTCAGTGGTCCAAGGGGTTCGCATTTCAGTAACAGAGGAGGACATAGTTCAGGTATCAGGGCTACCAGCTATTGGTACTCGCTGGTTCAGCAGGAAGCAGGTTGTTCTCAATGCACAGCAAGAATTTATGCACCCAGATGAGCAAGTGGAACCCAGAGGCCGTGGGGTTAGTCTACACTCACTTCCTCAACCATGGCCATCAGTGGCAGAGTTCATCAAACACTACTTAACGTGTGAGGGGCGTTATCAGGTAGTGTACAATCATGATTTTGTTTTGATGAATCATTTGAGAAATGGACGACTGATTAATATCCCCTATTATCTGCTTGGCTGTATTAAAAACATGTCTTATTATTGTAGACGCGCTAAATTCCCAATGTTATCCCTTACCCACCACCGTTTATGCCAGTTGTTGATACAGAGGGGTTTTGCTCAGCAAAATCCCCCTCTGCATGTCCCACTCCCTGCTCCCCAGCTGCCTGAAATTCCTCAGCAGGCTCAAACGTCCCAACAACCCGAAAGTTCTCATGATATTCCGGAAATTCCTTATGAAGAACAACAGGATGAGATTCCACATTCCACAGTTGACCCAACCCCGAGCTCGCCTCAGTTAGCAGAGCCAACTGTCCCCACTATTTTTGTCCCTAGTGACGACTCTCTAACACCCCCTTCCTCACCCACTTATAAAAAAAAAAGAACCCCAACAGTCATAGTCTCCAGACCACGGACAAGGTCTACATCCCAAATTCTTACCTCTTCGGAAAACCCTGTCCCCAGAAAGAAACCCTCCCCTTCAAAGAAAAGGAAAGGCAGTGATTTTGCTGCCTTCCTACCAAAAAGAAAAATGAAAATGACTGTTGAGACAAAACTCACCTCCATTTCCCCTGACCCTGCCACGATTCTATTAAAACCTTTATCCCCATCTCAAACCTCCCAACTCGTCTCGTCCGGAGGCACTGTCACACAAGAACCAGTGCCCCGGGATAATACGGCATTATTTATGGCTCAAGAAGTGACTGTCACACAAGAACCAGTCACTTGCCCAGTGGTTGAAACATAAGAACCAGTCACTGGGGCACAAGAATACACCAAGCAGGACGATAGTGGGAAATCAGCAGTGACTGTCACACAAGAACCAGTCACTTGCCCAGTGGCTGAAACACAAGAACCAGCCACTGTGGCACAAGAACCAGCCACTGTGGTACAAGAACCAGCTACGACTGTGCATCAACAAAATACCCCAACAGAGTCAACCAGCACACAAGGTTTACATACTATGACATCTCTATTGGAGGAGAACGAATTCCTGAAGTCTGAATTAGAAGCTTACAAGAATGAACTAACCATGGCTCGAGAGGCTTTTGAAAGAGAACTGAATCTCCATACATTAGCACACGTAGCCTCAATGCAAAATAAGGAGCCATGCAAGGAATACATGTGCCAGGAGTGTGGCAGCATTTACCAGAATACAGGCTACAAAATAGTTAAAGTCCAATTATCTGAGGCATCTACGTCAGCTGGAATAAAAAAGGAATGCCCTACTGCTCCACAAGAACCAGTAGGGCTCTCTATAAAGCAAGAAAAAGAAATCAAACCTCAGATATCTCGTCCTTTGCAGGTTAATGCAGCCATCCAGACAGAGGAAACAATGTCCCAACCCACGACTTCTGATGCCAAGACACAGACCCTGCCATGGAATCAATTGGAACAGATGAACAAATGGAAGAAGCAATATGTTGAAGAACAAGATATAATATTACGACAGCATAAGTTACAATGGCAGAACCATGTATATGCCAACTGGGATAGTTGGGATCAAATAATGCAACAGCACAGGGAGTACAAAAAGGAAGCCAAGGAATCTAAGGCAAAGATAGCCTTGATGTTTTCATTAGTCCAGAAGTTGATGGCTACGCGCAAACCCTCTGTAAACTACTCTCTCTTTCTTTCTGAACGATTAGTTTATTTCCAATTAAAAGCAATAGCAAATGGCAGACCATATGAATTAATGACTTCAGAGAAATTTGTTGAGACCTTTAAGGAGGCCTCCGAGAGTGACCAGCATCTGCTGTGCGAACTCTATCTTCATAATGAGGCCATTCCCGAAAATAGAAGAGTTAATCTTATTCCAATTGCAGGAGATATACAAATCAGGGCATTTGCTTCATTTTTGTCTAACCAGCTCACTTGGCAAACTGCGTTCACTGCAAGCAGTCATAATGAAGAGAATAAACTCCTGTGGATTAGACCAGAGCCTTTAGGCCCAGCCATGTTCATAGCACAATATTATGAATTCTTACAGAAGCCAGGAATGCACGAGTATATGCAGCAATTACAGGCTTCAACACTGTCTAAGTGTCAACAACACATTAGAATGAAGGGTATTGCTGCATTGAAGGCCAATGATATGTTTTGGCAGCAGTCATGTAAAGAAAGACAGGATTATCACCCTTTTAACCCTCACAATCTTCAAGCTGCATTATCCAGGGTCCCTAAGTACATTGGTTGCATTCAACATTGTGGAGTAAACTGGATCGGGTATCATTTCCGTTTTCCAATTTTATGGCTGCCTTCAGACAAATATCAATGTCATTACCAGTTGACTGACAGAGATGAAGCCTTGGCATGGCAACATTTGCAGAACAACAGCGGATTCAGAGCTCCTACAGATGCCACCTTCTCCAGCTACTGCTTGAGTAATTTGCATGCTCAGTCCCAGTACTCAGACTCTGATTCAGACTAGGGGTTGCCTGAGGACATGCAACATTTTTAGCTGGGGGGGATGTTAGGACTCCACTATGTATCATTTTTGCTATATATTTTGACACCATTCTACTCTTATAACCATGAACTCCATTATCTTTTTCATCTACTTTATCCCAAGGTATATAGAAACCTCTTCTTTATTATATGTTTAATATGTTTTACATTTAATTCCGTAATACTCTTATATTTTATCATTAATTGAAGTGTATTGTTGCTAACACAAGTCCAAAGATCGCAGATAAGTTATATGCCTTGTTGGGAACAAGCGGCCGTTGCTGAGACAGCTGACTCCGTTGCTGAAACAGCTGACTCCGTTGCTGAAACAGCTGACTCAGTTGCTGAAACAGCCGTCAAGCACGCAAATCCCGTTATGCGTAATTTGCGATTCTGGAAGAACTTTTTGTGGAATAGTAGCAGCAGCACGAAGACACGGTTACCTGGATTATTCTGAAGATAGCACTTTTATGGTCTCTGTTGTAACAACATCTTTTTTTTGGAAGAACAGAATAGTCCTGTTTTGGGAAAGAGAACAGAATTGAGATAATGTAGATTCGCTCTCATGTAAATTGTAAAAGATGTCTCCTCTTTAAAAAGAGGAGACATCATCATTAGAGGGGAGTTATTTTTTGTAAAAGCTACAGGAGAGTATTGTGTGAGAACTGGAGCTAGTCTCCATCTGTAATGTATCAGTTACTTTGACAGATGAATAAAATCTTCTTTTGAGCGTTCCAATTTAATTCTTTCTCTTGGGGAATCTTGTGAGAAGGAAAGGGCCCGCCTTCCTCACAAGATTCACCCTCTTGGTTCCTGTAGTTTGTTTAATTCTTTGTGTGTTTGCACTTCCCTTAATTCTGTTGTTGGACACTAGTCACACAGTTTAGTAATACTCTGTTTCTTTAGCACTACATGTATTGAATGCATGAATGAATGATGTTGGGAAGCATGTGCTGAAGATTCCTGCATAAAGGAATAGGGTCTTGCTCCCATTGATTGTTTTCCTTTGCCTGCAGTGTGACTAGGAACAAGAGAACAAGTGTTGAAGGTTCTTGTTCATGGGAATAGGGTCTTGATCTCTTGGAGTTACTTTTCCTACAGTGTGATTAAGTGTCAGGCATCAGGTGCTGAAGTTCCTCACTAAGGAATAGGGTCCTGTTCCTGCTGTGGTTGATTGATTTCTTTCCTTGTAGATTGATCTTCCTTTGTTTGGATTGTAACTGCAACAGAGAAATCATTTCTGCTATAACTTAATTGACTTCAGCTTTGATTAAGTAGAGTTTGAATCAGTAGATTGATGAGATTAATAATCGTGTGTCCTTCTTTTACTACAACATTGATTCTGCTTTTGAAATTGAGCATATCCAGTGCGTGATTATCTTTGAAATAAAAAGACCTTCTCGGGTTGACAATTTATGTGGAGCTTGAATTGTGAAAACAATTAAAGCGACCAACAAGTATCTCCACTCTTAATTGAGAGCCACGAGAAATTGTTTGTCAACTTTGGATTCCTATCTGAGTGAAATCTGTTATGCATCAGCACCAGTGCTAAGAATGAAGAGTAGACTGACAAAATAGTCAGCCTGCAAGCATGGAACAATTTCAACCAGTAGGTTTTTACTATTTCATTCATTTGACAGCTTGAGAATGGGCACCATACTGTAATCGGTAATAGGGCCTTGGAAGGGTATTAAAGGTGACAGATGCCACAACCAAGTATACTGATAAAATCCTTGATGTATCTCGGGGCACTGTGTACATTATCTGTATCTTCATATAGGTACAAAGGATTGCATTTGCACCATTTTCAAATTGTTTTATATTTTAGACCCGGTGCCATCTGAGAAATGGACCAAGCTGAGTATCATGATGTATATTTTGTATAACTACGACACATTTGGTGTGGGACTAGCTCTCTTTCCCAAGGGTAATAATCAAATTGTAAATCTCTCCTTGCAGAAAGTTTAAAGCCCTGGTTGCCCTTGTGTTGCACACAGATAGGGCACTCCTCAGATAATTTAATTACCTGCACCAACAGAATTCACAGAAATGGCAGCCTGAATCTGTTATATATGTTCTTTAAAAAATATATGGATTTAATAATGCAAATGAGTGCTTGGTTTATCTCACCTTTGGCACACATTTGAAACAAAATAAGTGGCTACATGCTAATTGCTTCGGCTCCACAACGGCATCTGCACATAGATTTATGGGTAGAAGTTTCAGATTTTGTTGTCTGTTGTTAGAATACAGATAAATCATTGAAATAACAATGTAAAAAAACGAATATTCTAAGTACCCAGGCATATAGAACAAGTAAGTTCCTTATCGATAGCAGATTTTGATGATGCTTGTGTTAAAACTTTGGAAATAGTGCGCATGTTCGCCATTGTTTTCTCTGTAGTATATAATACCGTTTTAATACCATTGGATCCATTAAGATTTGAAAATGGACTCTCTGGAAGGTTATGTCCATAGTTGTTGCAAGGAAAGAAACTCACTGATCATTACCTTTTTATAATAATCACCAAAACAAAACAAAGTAGCTTCTATTCAACTACTTCCAGGAACCCATTATTGACATCTTGTTTTCTAAGTAAATCTTTGTCATGTTCTTTATTTTACAGAATTGCAGACTGTGGATGATGGTCTCTACTTTTCTTGATCATCATTGTCCCGCTTAGGCTCATCTTCGTTATTCTCCAGTACCTCAAGCAGGTACCCAAGATGATCGGTTGAAGGAAACTTGTTGAGATCTGCATAAGAGGATGAATGAAATTACTTAAATGCAAAGTGACAGTCTCTAGAGAACATGTCTTGAATAAGTGGGTATCCTAGGTTTACCTTTTGATGCCTTGGATTCTATTTTAGACTGTGGGAATCCATTAGTGAATCTATTCTCGAGGGGGTGAGAAACAACAATAGGTAGTGATGTTGTAGGTACATTTGGGTAAATATCCATTTCTTTCTTTACACCAGCTCTTTCTTTAGGAAAATAAATGTCATTTATAATCAAGCCTTCATAAAACTAGCTGCTATCATATTTCAGGTATCTGGCTCCAGAATATTTCATGTATGGCAAGGTTAATGAGAAGATGGATGTGTATTCCTTTGGAGTAGTTCTTCTAGAGCTAATAACTGGAAGAAAACCAATCAATGACAAGAATCCTAAAGGCCAAGAAAGCTTGGTTATGTGGGTAGGGCTCTAGTGTCCTTGCTTGTTTTGTATTTGATAATTTTGGATTCTTTTGGTTTCTTTGTCTTGGTTCAGAATCTTAATCTCTTGTAAATTTCAAAATTTAGGCAAGGCCATTACTGGCAGCTGGCTCTGTAAAAGAACTTGCAGATCCACTTTTGGAAGATGCTTATGACATGAGGAAGATGAAGAGAATGGTCATTTGTGCAGCATGTTGTCTGAGACAGGCAGCTTAGTTTTGACCTCGAATGAACATAGTAATCACTCTTATTCTCATTAGTTGCATATATATGTTTCAGTTTCTGATGTCAAATTTAGTTGCTTGAAGACATTTCCTTTCCTGTGAGGAGTTAGTGCTAGAATTGTTTTTTCCCATAACAAAGAATGGCACATGAAATATCGAGTTGATATCCTTCTGACATAGAGTAAAGGGTGTTTAGACCTAGTGTTTAGGGTTGTAATCTAAACATTTGTTTAGTTGTTCAATTTGTGAAATCATCACCCTTAAACAGGTTAGCCCTAAATGCTGATGGTGGATTATGGCAAAATATTCAAAGCCTCAATTGCCAATAATCTCTTTTTCCATTAATGAAATATAATATTCTTTGAATATTAGCAAAAGAGATTACATCGTATCTCAAACCAAAGCTTCAGTATGCAAATTAACCCTCCCTGAATAGGCAAGAAGAGCCAGCTGCAGTATCATCAAGGTAAGAATGCTTTGTGGAAGGTGGGTCAGATGGTAAGCAGAAGAGATGTTGAGATTCATTTTGTCCCTTCAGTGGCTGCAAAAAGTGGATGACAGTTAATTTACCAATCGTTTTAACCATGTAACAAAGTTGCTCAATGTGCTTTAGTCATGGGGTGTTTTGTGACAACCAGGGGGAGGCCTAAAGTCTCAACTCAACTATGCCTTTTCCACCACACACTCACTTGTTGATACATATCATGACAATACTTGTAACTACTAATGCATTCAGTTTCTGCAGCAAACCCAACAACGGAAAGTTTCAAAAGAGAACCGTGCAGAACAATATCTTTTTCTTGCACTACAAATTGTGGTGCCTGAGTGCAGGTCAGCCTAGCATGTGATAACTGTACGTGTGTTAATTGGTTTGTGAATTGAATAATCTAATTTCTATCTATATATATGTGGCCCACAAAGTCCATTCAAACAAATAATATATCACCAAATATGATTCATCCAGATAAAAATCACCATCAGCACCAAATGTATGAAAGTTGTATACACATCATGTGAAAAATCTTTTCGTCATTCATTGTACTATTCAAAGACTTTTTATAACAAATGATACTTTGAGCCACAATGAAAGGGAGCTTTTCCATAATTCTTCTATGCTTTTTTGTTTTCTATACACATTTTTCTATACTGAAGAATTACAACTTGATCACGGCTATAGTTGTTTTCTAAAACTGCAAGTCGTAGCAATAGTAGTAGCAGTAGTTCACTAGACTAGGTAATAATTATTCCCTAGGTTAAAATACCCAACACTTTTCCTGTAAACTATACTTTTTCTGGCATCTTCTGAATTTTCTATAGTTATCTGTAGACAAATTTCCTGACTGCCTGCTCAGTTTGAAAATCCCAATTCAGTGGGGATGCAAATCTCAGTCGGAAAAAACAAAATATAAATCAGGCCCCAGGGCAGAACCTTGATGTATCCCGGGGCATAGTGTACATTATATGTATCTTCATATAGGTACAAAGGATTGCATTTGCACCATTTTCAAATTGTTTTATATTTTAGACCCGGTGCCATCTGAGAAATGGACCAAGCTGAGTATCATGATGTATATTTTGTATAACTACAACACATTTGGTGTGGGACTGGCTCTCTTTCCCAAGGGTAATAATCAAATTGTAAATCTCTCCTTGCAGAAAGTTTAAAGACCTGGTTGCCCTTGTGTTGCACACAGATAGGGCACTCCTCAGACAATTTAATTACCTGCACCAACAGAATTCACAGAAATGGCAGCCTGAATCAGTTATATATGTTCTTTCAAAAATATATTGATTTAATAATGCAAATGAGTGCTTGGTTTATCTCACCTTTGGCACACATTTGAAACAAAATAAGTGGCTACACGCTAATTGCTTCGGCTCCACAACGACATCTGAACATAGATTTATGGGTAGAAGTTTTAGATTTTGTTGTCTGTTGTTAGAATACAGATAAATCATTGAAATAACAATGTAAAAAAAACGAATATTCTAAGTACCCAGGCATATAGAACAAGTAAGTTCCTTATCGATAGCAGATGTTGATGATGCTTGTGTTAAAACTTTGGAAATAGTGGGCATTTTCCCCATTGTTTTCTCTGTAGTATATAATATTGTTTTAATACCACTGCATCCATTAAGATTTGAAAATGGACTCTCTGGAAGGTTATGTCCATAGCTGTTGCAAGGAAAGAAATTCACTGATCATTACCTTTTTATAATAATCACCAAAACAAAACAAAGTAGCTTCTATTCAACTACTTCCAGGAACCCATTATTGACAGCTTGTTTTCTAAGTAAAATCTTTGTCATGTTCTTTATTTTACAGAACTGCAGACTGTGGATGAGGGTCTCTACCTTTCTTGATCATCATTGTCCCGCTTAGGCTCATCTTCGTTATTCTCCAGTACCTCAAGCAGGTACCCAAGATGATCGGTTGAAGGAAACTTGTTGAGATCTACATAAGAGGATGAATGAAATTACTTAAATGCAAAGTGACAGTCTCTAGAGAACATGCCTTGAATAAGTCTTGAATAAGAATGAAGAGTAGACTGACAAAATAGTCAGCGTGCAAGCATGGAACAATTTCAACCAGTAGGTTTTTACTATTTCATTCATTTGACAGCTTGAGAATGGGCACCATACTGTAATTGGTAATAGGGCCTTGGAAGGGTATTAAAGGTGACAAATGCCACAACCAAGTATACTGATAAAATCCTTGATGTATCTCGGGGCACTCCTCAAACAATTTAATTACCTGCACCAACAGAATTCACAGAAATGGCAGCCTGAATCAGTTATATATGTTCTTTCAAAAATATATTGATTTAATAATGAAAATGAGTGCTTGGTTTATCTCACCTTTGGCACACATTTGAAACAAAATAAGTGGCTACACGCTAATTGCTTCGGCTCCACAACGGCATCTGCACATAGATTTATGGGTAGAAGTTTCAGATTTTGTTGTCTATTGTTAGAATACAGATAAATCATTGAAATAACAATGTAAAAAAAACGAATATTCTAAGTACCCAGGCATATAGAACAAGTAAGTTCCTTATCGATAGCAGATGTTGATGATGCTTGTGTTAAAACTTTGGAAATAGTGGGCATGTTCCCCATTGTTTTCTCTGTAGTATATAATATTGTTTTAATACCCATTATGTCCATAGCTGTTGCAAGGAAAGAAACTCACTGATCATTACCTTTTTATAATAATCACCAAAACAAAACAAAGTAGCTTCTATTCAACTACTTCCAGGAACCCATTATTGACAGCTTGTTTTCTAAGTAAAATCTTTGTCATGTTCTTTATTTTACAGAACTGCAGACTGTGGATGAGGGTCTCTACCTTTCTTGATCATCATTGTCCCGCTTAGGCTCATCTTCGTTATTCTCCAGTACCTCAAGCAGGTACCCAAGATGATCGGTTGAAGGAAACTTGTTGAGATCTGCATAAGAGGATGAATGAAATTACTTAAATGCAAAGTGACAGTATCTAGAGAACATGTCTTGAAAAAGTGGGTATCCTAGGTTTACCTTTTGATGCCTTGGATTCTATTTCAAACTGTGGGAATCCATTAGTGAATCTATTCTCGAGGGGGTGAGAAACAATAATAGGTAGTGATGTTGTAGGTACATTTGGGTAGATATCCATTTCTTTCTTTACACCAGCTCTTTCCTTAGGAAAATAAATGTCATTTATAATCAAGCCTTCATAAAACTAGCTGCTATCATATTTCACGTATCTGGCTCCAAAATATTTCATGTATGGCAAGGTTAATGAGAAGATGGACGTGTATTCCTTTGGAGTAGTTCTTCTAGAGCTAATAACTGGAAGAAAACCAATCAATGACAAGAATCCTAAAGGCCAAGAAAGCTTGGTTATGTGGGTAGGGCTCTAGTGTCCTTGCTTGTTTTGTATTTGATAATTTTGGATTCTTTTGGTTTCTTTGTCTTGGTTCAGAATCTTAATCTCTTGTAAATTTCAAAATTTAGGCAAGGCTGCTTGTTTTGTATTTGATAATTTTGGATTCTTTTGGTTTCTTTGTCTTGGTTCAGAATCTTAATCTCTTGTAAATTTCAAAATTTAGGCAAGGCTGCTTGTTTTGTATTTGATAATTTTGGATTCTTTTGGTTTCTTTGTCTTGGTTCAGAATCTTAATCTCTTGTAAATTTCAAAATTTAGGCAAGGCCATTACTGGCAGCTGGCTCTGTAAAAGAACTTGCAGATCCACTTTTGGAAGATGCTTATGACATGAGAAAGATGAAGGGAATGGTCATTGGTGCAGCATGTTGTCTGAGACAGGTAGCTTAGTTTCGACCTCGAATGAACAGAGTAATTACTCTTATTCTCATTAGTTGCATATATATGTTTCAGTTTCTGATCTTATGTCAAATTTAGTTGCTTGAAGACATTTCCTTTCCTGTGAGGAGTTAGTGCTAGAATTGTTTTTTCCCATAACGAAGAATGGCACATGAAATATCGAGTTGATATCCTTGTGACATAGAGTAAAGGGTGTTTAGACCTAGTGTTTAGGGTTGTAATCTAAACATTTGTTTAGTAGTTCAATTTGTAAAATCATCACCCTTAAACAGGTTAACCCTAAATGCTGATGGTGGATTATGGAAAAATATTCAAAGCCTCAATTGCCAATAATCTATTTTTCCATTAATGAAATATAATATTCTTTGAATATTAGCAAAAGAGATTACATCATATCTCAAACCAAAGCTTCAGTATGCAAATTAACCCTCCCTGAATAGGCAAGAAGAGCCAGCATATCTGCTTTTGCTCCAATATCAAGAGAGTATATAGCTTTCTTGAGAATCACTATCCTAGCTGAAATCTGGATTGCAAGATTTGAATTGAAAGCTTTGGTTTCCCCAAATAAAGTGGCTTACCTTTGCATTAAACTGACTTTGTGAAATTTCAAACAATGGATAAATGTTAATGTAAGAACGTGAACTTATTCTTCCTCATTGTTTGTCTGTAACTTATTATTGCAAACTTTGAAATTACTACGAGGAGAAGGAGATGACCTACCTTATTGGACCAAGAGGTAATTGACAATGTCCGTGGAATTAGATGAATTGATTGAGGATGAATCTGGAGAAAACTCTGGGAGTTGTGACATCCAAACTCATCTATCACTTGCAATGCTTGGAGTTGATGATGATTTGGTATCAAACAGTAGTCCAGATCAAAGTGTAAATCTTGTACATGAGAGCAGAACATTGGAAGATTATTTCTATGGACATTAGAGCCGTTCAACAAGCTTTGATTGATTTAAATCTACTTCTCTGAGCTTCATAATTTTTCTTACTCCTTGCTTCTATAAAAGCTTAAATATTTTATACTTGGTGTATTACTGTGATCCAATGCCACTACTTAGCTATGTTCAATTTCAATCACACTCCATATTGGTTGAAGCTGTGTCTGAAGTTGAGTGGAGTCCATGTAAAGTCCCTTGCCAATTCCTTGTATAAATGTGAAAGCCATTAGTGGTCACTTGTTTTGGTGACCCACTGGTGCTCACTAGAGCTGAAAATTTTTCTTGTCCTTGCCTTTGGAGCAATTGTATGTATGTGGAAGGAAAAGCAATTATGATATCGCTATTGATATGCCAAACCATTGTTATGTACTTTTTTAGGTTTGAAGATGTGTAACTTGTGGTTTAGCTTGGTACATTCTCTTGTATACCAGTTTACTTTGAATTTGTCAATATCATAAGCCCAATAGCGATTTAAGTGTATGTCTGCATGGCAGAACTGCATTGCGGTTGAACTTTTTCTAAAATTAAGTTGTATTTAAAGAAATATGGTGTCTAAAAAGCATAGAACTCCAAACATCAAATCTCTTTGCTCCTTGTAGGCTTGAGCCAACATCTCTTCTAGAGAAATTCAACAATTCTAATTTAATAATCCTATCAACCTCTCTTTGTACCTTTTGAGACAATTTCTAGTTCTAGATGGGACATATAACTCCAATGTGCTTTGTCCTCATTACAGAGAACACCAAAATATTAATGCAGGGTATAACAACTATACCACTAGCACTACAAATCATTTCTGCTCAAAAAGGGGGATTTAAATCATGCAGCAGCTTAAGAGGGGCAAGGTCCAGCTTAAGAGGGGCAGGGTCCAGTTTCAAAAATAGCCTTACAATTGGACTAATCAAAATAAAATCTGATTCGCTTCATAGGCGTAGAGTAAACAGGTACCAATGAGGTAACGTGCAAGTGGACAATTAAATCATATTCAGCACAAGACCAGCCCTCGGCATACAATGCAATTGAAAGTCTTGTGTTATGAGCTCCGAACAAGATCACAAATGATATATTATTCACCAAATTTTAATATTCCACAAAGAGACAGATTGATCCTCTCTGATTTGTCAAACAAATAAAAAAATACCAAAATTATGCATAGAATCATCTTTGAACTGTAAACACTATAGTATATAGTAACCTGGGAAAGTGATGAAGCACTCAATACCATACAAAAATAAAATTCCTTAATAGAAGATTCCTTAATAGAATAAAACACCACTGAAAATTGTGAAAAGCTGCCAAATGAACTTTGCCAATCTTTTAGATTTACAGAAACAAAGTCAAAAAACCTCTTCAAAGCTAAGTGCTTACTACCAGCCACATCCAATAGAAAAGGTTTTATGGGGCCTGATAAGATCAGAACTTGCTTGACCATGGTAAGATAAGCACCGTACCTACCTAATGTATAAAAGAAGACTGATAAGCTGGAGGAGGGGCAGGCAGTCTACTGCCAAAGTGATGGTTGCTGTAATTAGTAGAGGAATTGTAAGAATCGGAACCCAACAATGAAGGCGCCATGTTATCTGATGGATACATATATGGCCTTGAGAGCGAGACTGGAGTCCTATTTCCAACACCATAGCCTGCTCCATTAAATCCTTGGTTTGATCTGTCATATGCATTTTGGCCCTATAGGTTGTAGGATGTAACACCTGGAGCTGCACCAGAATATTGTCCTCTATCCAAAGACCTATAAAAGCTTCTGTCTGCACCATTGGAAGAAGCATAAAGAGTCGGAGTTCTTTCATCTGCACTTAACGGAGGCATATATACACCAGCATTTCCTCCATTAGCACGAGGACGCTTAGGTTGAGACTTAACAGCACTTGCAGACCTTTTTCTGTCAGCCTTAGCTTTCTCTAGCTGAGCTACACGCTTTTGAAGAGGATCTGGTGAGAACTGCAATTCAAGTTTGTGCTCCTCAATGCACTTTATAACAGCTCTGTAAGCAGAAAGCTCTTTTGTATTTACTTCATTCTGTAGCAGCAAATAAAAATATCGGTCAAAAAAGGAACTTCCGATATAACCAACAATACCAAGCCAAAATGATCATCACATAACAAGACATTTTGTATAACAGTAATACAATCGTACTTGTGCAACAGTAGAGTTATTCCCGCTTTTTAAACATGCCTGAGAAGCTTTCTTAGCATCTTTCAGATATTCCTTCAACAAAGGAACAGGTGCAAACTTCTTTGTCAACCCAAATGCATGAGCAAAGTTGACTGCCTCAATTTGTTTTCAACAAAGGAACAGGTGCAAACTTCTCTGTCAGCCCAAATGCATGAGCAAAGTTGACTACCTCAATTTGTTTTCCACTATTGACCAGGGTTTCTACAACATTTGCATTAAATTGTCACAAAATTTTCAGTTAATCTGAATATGTCACAAACATTTGAAATACCAAAAGACAGTTTACTGTGAAAGAAAAAACAATACAGACAACTTCACCGGATTTGTCAATAAAGATAACAACTATGCCAGCTTGAGACCATTTTTGTAAGTAAACAGTTCCCCACTCATGAAAGGCCTTATGACACTTTACCATAGCTGATCATCTTCAGGTGCCTTTATTAATATCAGCAAAATAACTTACATACAACTTTCTACCTCATAAAAAGATGTCTACCTAGTAGAGGCCACTCAGTATCTGCCTTGCATATGAAATGTTGAGATCTAAAGAAAAGACTACCAACCCCGTCAACTTAGAAACCCGTTCACTGGACTAAACAAAAAACGTTGGGAAGGTTTACTACAGCCAGGATTACCAAAATTTATCTTCAACTCAATCAGCCACAACCAAGTATACTGATAAAATCCACCAGTCCCTCAAAAAAACCAAGCTAGCGATGAATGCCAGAAAAACAACAAAAAGCCTATCTACCAAAATGGATGGAAATTTTGCTAGCCTAGCCACTGAGGCTAACATTACAGAACACCAGCCAACCAAGCTGGCATTTTTTATTAAAGTCCAAGGGAACGACAGAGTTCAGGTGTCTGCCTGCACCGTGCAAATGCAAGAACAAGCTTGCATAAGTCATCTTTATCAAACTCTAACGCAATTCCAAAAGTAGCTAGAAGTTGCAAGAAGGCCTGGGCCTCCAACGAATTGCCATTGGCAACATCTCCTTCAAGGTTTATCTTCGACTTCCATTCATGTGCAATACTTTTGGCTTGCTCCTTTATATTTAAGGGCAGAACTGGATGTTCAACACCCAAAATAGGATCTGCCAAAACAGGTACAAGAGATTCCAGTAATAATGTACAGGCCCGGCGTAGAGCCGGGAACCCAGACTCTTTCTTTTCACTTGACTTTTGTTCAAGAGAATAAAACCCCTCCAAGGACTCCAACACTAACCGTGGTGGGTCAGTTGCAGAGTTTAATGCAGAGGGAACCTAATTGCAAAGCCCTATTTCCAATTGCAAAAGTCATTAAGAATGGGAAGAAAGAATTTAGGGATTATAATATCTGAAAATTTCTATTTTTAAAGTATTATAAAATGAGTTTAGATATTTATATAACAATAATAAGTGGAAATCAGAAAAAGAAAAAGAAAAGAAAAGAAATTGATTGGAGATAAACTTTTTATAATTTTGTAAATGTTATTGAGTTCCAATGCTCAAACAAAATATTTATAAAAGGTAATTCACTGGTCTGTGGATGAAGCAAGCATTTGGAGGCTAATTCGTGAAGTCTGACAATAAAAGAGGTGAAATTAGAATGAGTAATGATAAGACAGACATCCTTGTATAGAAATTGCAATGAGGTTCTTCTTAAAGGTGACTTAATTGTATCACATTGATTTTGACATGACAACATCAGCAAAATGATATAGAAGTCGTTGCAACTAGTACATCCGTGTTTGGTGCATTAATCACTATATGAGATTGAAGGAATCTGGTGCATTCTCGATCAGAACTATTGCTTGATTGACAACAACATGAGTCTTGTGTTGTACAACAATTGTATAATTGGTGCATTAATCACTGTATGAGATTGAAGGAATCTGGTCGCATTCTCAATCAGAACTATTGACAACAGCATGGGCCTTGTGTTGTACAACAATTGTATAATTTGATTGTGAAGGATTTAAGGAGAAGTAATGTTGTTTTTTCTGATCCTAGCAAAGATTAGCAAATATACTATTTATTGGTCCCTGTGGTATACATTGTTTGGACCTTGTTTTCTCCCTTAATTGTAAGTGCATAAAAATATTAGATTCATAGGACAGGGTACCATTAATCATGTGATCCAATGATCTTGGACGTTTTTTATTGAATTCTTCAAAACTTATTTCCATTTGATATTCCAAAATGTGAAGATAGTTTTATTGGTTGGAACAATGCTACAACTTACAAGTTATAATAACAGAGATTCTGTTCTGCATAATGCTTTCCACCTTGCAATCTTTTTGTGGATATGGTTAAGCAATATTCTCTTCGAGTAAAGAATAAATTATTGTGTGTAGAGTCATTGGGTTTACTATAGTAATGATCGTAACATTTTGTAGTCTTTTGTTTGTTGTTATGTGGTTTAGTGGTTGAGACAGTGCAATACCATGTTAATGACCCAAAGTCAAACTTAGAGATCAGAGCCCTCAATTATAAGTTGGTTGAATTTTATGAGATTTATATGCAATATTAATTCAATAATTAAAAAAAAATATAGACTTAAGCACCCTAAATAAACTTCAATTTATACATCTTTAGAATCTCATTTATGCTACATATCTGCATCTTATGTACATTTTCCCATTCCCATGTCGGAATTGTTCCTCAATTTATGCCTTACGGCATTTCCTTTGCAACATTTGGTGCAAATGCTAGTTATATGTTATGATAAGAGGCCATCATTATTAGTGAGGTGGATATATAAATGTATTACCTAGTATCCATTGTAACTCGATGGAGGGCTAATGAGCAATCCCTATCTCCCATTAAGATTTGTCTAGCGCTCCAAATGGATTATGGGTGGAATGTCCCTTTATACAACATTTGTTTACCATACATTTATTTATGGGTGACTCTGTGAGTGGACATCATAAGAATGAGCTGCAACATCTTCATTTTCAGAGTTACACAGCATTTTCTGTTTGGCTGGATTTTGCGACTCAAGTGAATTAATCATGCTAGATGTTACAACATGGAAAAACAGCTTAATTTCTAATTTCCAATTTCATTTGGGATTCTATATATCAATTATTCCATTCATTAACACACAAACCCCCACATATATAGATATATTACAGGAATATCTTTTTGGGATCAAATAAATTATATAGTTGAAATTTAATTATTTCAACGATATTATCTATATATTCAATAAAATATAATATATATCATTATGAAATAAAATAAAATTCAAAAAAGAATTATAAAAAGTGGAATAATAAAATAGAATTAAAGTAAAATGAATTATTATTATAATTTGGAATAATGGAGATATGCAGAATTTTCTATACTATTTTATTATTAGCAAGTGGTTGCGATTAGTTAGATTAAATCTTGTTTTTATGAATTTGTTCAATTTCTTTAATAAATTTCTAATCTTATTTATGTACACATGATTTGGTGAATGAATCAAGTCCTGTGTAGAAACTCTTCAAGCTCAGCTAGGTTTAATTGAGAGTTGCTCATTTCCTCCATATTTTATCTGTCTCTCTAAGCTTTATGTTGGTATTAGAGCATAAGGTCAAATCTCGGTGAATTTGAACAAAGGGTAGCAGTTGTGCAAAGGATTTGATAGTCATGGGCATTGAATTGTGTTTTTAATTGCTGATAGGAGAAGCGTTAGTGAACTTAGTGCATCTATCAATCTATAAGGAGGAGTCTGCTTTGAGAAACATTCTCTACTGGCCGTAGCATGACCAAATTAGTGGATCTAGAGTCTTATGCGACCTGAAGCTATGATACCATTACCAAAATTGAATAGACCAAAACTTGGAGCAGAGGAATTTCTCTTCACAGTATTACAAATCAGTTAAATAACATTACATTGGAAACATCACTAATAAATGACTTAAGTGAAATTGACATGGAAACTTGGAGGGACAGTTTTGACACCTAATACTTACACTGAAGTAAATGAAATTGACATGGACACTTGGAGGGATGGTTTTGACACCTCATAGGCTGTTGGGATTACATTCTCCAACAACTTTTGTGTTGGAGAATCTAATTCCAGCCACCTATTATGTGTCAAAATCGTCCATCCAAGTGTCCTAGTTAAATTTCATGAGTCCAGTTTAAGTAGAGTTTTACTCCAGTAATTTATTACTGATGTTTCCAATGTAATCTTCCACATTTTATTCTCTTCAATTTTTTTCTTGGTATCTGAGCACCAAGTCGCATAAGACTCCAGAGAAAGCAGTGTTTCAAATCATTTGGGATTACACAAAAAAAGCGTCAGAAGCCTAGGAGAAAAGAGAAATTGCGCAGTTGTAAAAGATGCTCAGTGTTCAGTATTCGCAATTTAGCCAAGAAGAAATTGCGCACAAAATCATAGAAATTTGTTGAATTATTAATATTTTTGCACCCTGTGTGTTTAAAGAACTGTGCACACCTACTCACAACAGATCTCGTCGGCGTTGTGCACACGGAAAAAGTTGAAGCGACATTTTAAAAATTAAGAGCATTTTTTTAAGGTAGAGTGCCTCGTATTTTTCAATCTTCTGTCATGCTCTGTGATCTGTGTGAAAATACCATCTTCGTTGAAAGTTTTAAATCTTGTGTCGTTCTATGAGGTTGAAATTTTTGGCAAAAGTCAAATGAGCTTCACGATTATGTGATTGTGTTGTGTTGAGCACGACTTTTGTGAAGAGGCAAGAGATTCATGTTTTTTAAAGTCTTAAAATCATATTATTAAGAGAATAATAAGGCATTATTCAAATGGGTTATGAGTATTAATTTTTTTTTTTAAAACAATGGAAGCCATAGTAGAGTAAAAAGTGTTGGAAAAGTAGTGTTAAATTTGTATGTGAAACAAATGCCAAGTAGAAATGGGAAAAGCCAAAAAGGCTAAGAAGTTAAAAGTGACAACAAAACATGTTTGATATGTTGTTAGATTCAGAGGTGAAGAGACAAAATGATGCCTTTGGATTAGCATGTATAAAAGAATCTGTCGATGAAAGAATTCTTCCCATGATTTCAGATGCCAAAATAGCCAAGGAGGCCTGAGATACTTTTGAGAGGATTTTTGGTGTAAGGGGGAGTATTGAAGTTGAACATGAAGGTGGATATACAAAAAAAGATCTACAACGAGATGAAAAGTTTGTTGAATCCCACTGTGCTTAGCTACAAGTGGATGATGTCTATGAAGAAGTCGTAGAAGTAAGAGAGAAGGAACACATAGATTCTCGTGAACCCCATTATGCACAACCATAAGTAGACTAAAACTTGGAGCAGAGGACTACTCTTCCTAGTATTACAAATCACATAAGTAAGATTGCATTGGAAACACGAGTAATAGATGACTAGATTCAAGCTAGACTTAAACTGGACTCAGTGAAACTGAACTAGGACACTTGGAGGGATGATTTTCGCACCTAATAGGTGGTTGGAATTAGATTCTCCACCACTCCCCCTTAATTAGAGCGACATAAAATTTTAAACTAAGATGTCTCTTGGTTTGTCTCAGTTAGGCTTACAATTTAAAAAAAGATTGACTTCAACTACATTTTCTTTTCTTCTTCTCTTCTTCTGGATTATGTAGCCTCTAAATTGTTTCAGATTTTTCTCTTTGTTGTATCCTTCAAACCTTGGTTTCTTCATTTGCTGGTGCAGGTCTTCCATTTTTCTAGGTTGTCAAAAAATATCCTAGACTTCTTCAAAAAACAGATTGTATGCAGGCTGTTGCCATATATCATCTTATGTATTTCTATTTTCATCATCAATCTGCTGCAACATAAGACCATAATACAATTTCATCTCTTCAGGACCCCAATACTGGAAAATTTCATTAATCTCTTCATCATGCATGTTGTCTTCAATATTCATTTCTACAGCTTCTATGGAGACTTCATCTAGACATGGTGTTACAATCCATGCTTCAAGAAAATTTAACTATTCTTCAAAATCATTCTTTGTACCTATAGATT
This sequence comes from Pinus tabuliformis, assembly GCA_031772625.1. NCBI lineage: Eukaryota > Viridiplantae > Streptophyta > Pinopsida > Pinales > Pinaceae > Pinus > Pinus tabuliformis. The sequence goes on from CM062819.1 coordinate 217,274,121, forward strand.
GGAAATCAATGGTAAGTTTAAAAACATCTTCAAAACCACATTGGTTCTATTCTTTCTGCTTTGCAATGAGATATTTTTCTTGTTGTACTTCTAGTTGTTGCACTTTCAGCTCTGCTTCTGCATCTGTCTCTATTTTCTCTTTCTAAGCTTCCTTCTTTGCCTCTTCCTCTATTTTTGTCTCTCTCTCTTTGACTTCTTCACTAAATTGTGCTGCTGCAAACAGATTGTCTTCTAGTGTCTCACCAAATATCATTGTTGGGATGGGGTCCCGAGTGGCAGAAAGGAATTAATTAGTAGTTTTTCTGTATCAAATTTTGTAAAAGATGTAAAGTATCCACGATTTTTGTATGCTGAGCTCATAGTTGAATAAAAGTCAAAGGGGCTTAGCCCCTTGTTTTAAGTAAAGTTATGAGTCATCTTTCAGATTAACTCATGGTCCACGGACCATGGAATTGTATGAAAAAAGTCTATAAATAGTTAAGTCTTAGCGAAAGGAAGAGGTAACTAGATGGAAAAAAAAGATAGGGAATTGGGTTGATTGAAGAGTCTTAGGTAGAAGCTAAGGCAAGAAGCCTTTCTTTCCTACACTTAGGTAGAGGAAGTGAGGCTCCACAGCCAAGTGAGTGGACCACTACAGCTATGTGCGTAAGAAAATTTGAGTTTGTAATCTGTGAGTTGAAGATCAATAAAGACAAGTTTCCAAAGAATTATTGAGTATTTCTGTTCATGTCTGTTTATGTTATATACCACTAATTAATGACTTGTTTTATGAAATATTGATTGAATTCTATGAGATTATCTTGAATCAATCCTAATAATGTACGCAATGCATGTTTAAACACTTCCGTGAAGTCTATGGTAATTTCTCTTATGTTTAATGACGACTTAAGTAGATTTGTGTGAATGCCAATTTAGGATTGCTTTTTTATGCACGCAAGCAGGTAGATCTATTGGTAAAGGTCCACAAGGACTCACTATGGACCTTCACGAAGGTTTGAAGGCCATTTTAACATAGTTAGAGTGACGAGCCCTAGGAATTTATCAATCTGCACAGGGACAAATCTATGGTGTTGGAAGACATCACACTAGTCTCTTGATGTAGAAACTTGGTTCTTGCATCCCCCCATATTGCTTCGAGTGAGACTGTAGCCTGTGCTATGTTGGCTGTTGCAGAAAGGGCCAGTAGTGTAGGGTTTTGTTGGTTGGTACAACTAACTTCGAACCTAGGTCAGGACCCCCTAAGCCAACAAATGGTTTTGTTGTCAGGACCGTGATCTTCTTAAAGAGATGTGCGATATTGTACCATTCAAATCTGACTAAGAAAGAAATTGAAAAGTGGTTGGATCGACATATTCACGAGTTCGCAACACAAGAGAACATGAATTCATGCCTGTCGAAGGAGGATTGGTTGAATATATATTTTTACACTGAGATTCATGAGATCTTCTTCTGCACCTTCCCCATTGAATTGTACGAGTGGTTAGCCAAATTGACAAACAGTCAAGGAAGGTGGAAGATCGATAGTCCTATAGTGTGGACTCTAGAATTATTGCGACGACTAGACGCTTCTGAAAAAAAAGGTCGCATGGTCTATCGATCATTGTCTCGATCGAATTCTCGAAGGATTTGTGACAGAATTTGTAGTTAATACCTCAGTCAGCTATAGCGAAGTGGAGCGACGATTCTTCAATGGACCGCAATGTAAGTATTTAAGATCATTGAATACTTGGATTAAAACGTTGTTATGTGAAAAATGGGTGATGCCATTAACTTTATCTTCAGGTCTACGTGGAGCAGATGATTCTTTAGAAAACTGAAGGATTAGGACCAGAGTATAGTGCATCGATTGGACCTCCTTCAAGTGACGACGAAGGGGTGGGGCAGACTACACCGCGAAGTGTTGTTCAGCGAATCACTCATGGAAATCCTAGAACAAATCATCCATCCACTCCACCTCCACCTCCACCTCCACCGCATACACCTTTGCCCACACATCCACCTCCACCGACACCTTTCAACATGGTGAACGCAATGAAAATGCCCATCTTCAAGGGCATAGAAAGTGAAGATCCAGAGCAATTATGGTTTGTTGCGAATGATGTATGGTCAATGCAACAGATCACTGATGATAATATAAACAAGGCACAGTTGGTTACCTCTTTGCAGGATCGCGCTCTAACTTGGTACATTAAGCATTGCGTTGATAATCCTCTTGCAATGCTAGGAGAGATGAAGACGACATTGAACAAAGAATTTAGTAGCCTAATTCTAACTCACAGTCAATGATTGAATTCAAAGAGATCATGATGAAGGTGGAAGAGACACCTTGGGACTTTGATCAAAGGTTGAAGTGCTAGATCAGATAGGATAACATGCAGATTTAGGATAGCCAGCATCATGACTAGCTTATTGCGTCGCTTCTACCCCATTTGAGAATTTCTCTGTGACAGAAAAAGATAGATACACAGGGAGAATCCTTGGAAATATCAATGAGGATGCATGCATCAGCTATTTAGGATATGAACTTGGCAGTACAACAGATCCACTCACAATTAGCGATCTTACACCTACAATTGCAAAGTTTGAAGAAAGACAAGGATACTAAACTAGAAATGCTCGCAGAAGTCTGGTGTTTAAATTGCAAGGGACATGGGCATGATAAGGATCGCTATCCCATATACATGAATTGTATTACATGAGGGGGTTTGATTCCCCTAAAACCAGAAGCCCAAGCAGGGCCGAGAATGGGGGCTGTGCTGTGGTGTGCCATTTGTTAAGTTACTGGGCAACATGCGATGGATAATTGTCATTTACTTTAAAATCTCATTCACACACCTGGAAATTATTCTGTAATTTCTTCAAATCTATGGGCCACGATGAGTTCCACTATCGAAGATATGAGTTGATGATGGAAAGAACCCCTACGTACCATATGTAAGCAGAAACTTGGCCTCCATATCAATGTGCCAAAGGAGCGAGCAAAGGTTATCAAGATTGAGGATGGGGCCGAGGAGGAGGAGGACCTGGCAGAGGTCACAGTCAGATTTTCTGCTATAACTGCGGATAGTCGGGGCACTATGCATGAGAATTCCAGAATCTTACACACCCATCATGTCAATACTCCAGATAGTTTGACCATACTATAGAAGAATGCCCCGTGCTAATAGACAAAATGCAAGAGAAGAAAATGCAGCCTCAGCAATCAATGCAGAATTTACAAATGATGAAGGTTGAGCCCTGAGAAGAAGATCAAAGCATTAATATTGAGTTGAGAAGTGGAATGAAGACTAGAACTGATAAAGGTAAACAACTTGAAGAAGAGGGATGCGTCCACAAAGTGCCAGAGAAAGAACTTGGCTTTGATTTGGACCGTGCTAAGGAAACATTTATGGAAGCCAGGAAGAGCTTCGTTGAGGCCTCCACCTCAAGAAGCTAGGACAAGATGCAAGAAATTAGCGTGCCTGCACATGTTGATCCTTCTGTACTCACTACTTTTTTAGAAACTTGCATGAAGCTCCTATGTGATAGTAAGGTTGTGGAAGGCCTGAAGGAATTATTAAACAAATTGATCAGCAAACAGAAAGCCCCTGATGGATGTCACGTGGTCCAAAATATTGGCAAGAATAAGGCACAAACAGGGCGAGAGATGAGGCTAACAATGAAGATAGGTGATTATGAAATGGATTAGGTCATCTTGGATCTAGGGTCCGATGTGAATACTTTACCGAAATAAACATGGGAATGGATGGGGAGACCTGCGTTACAATGGTCTCCGATTCAACTTAAAATGGCGAACTAGTAGAAACTCATATTCATGGGACGATTATATGGAGTAACAGTTGACATTGAAGGTGCGAGTGCAATGGCAGACTTTGAGGTTCTAGAAATTATCGATGACAGTAATCCCTACCCCTCGCTCCTGGGAATTGATTGGGATATTAATATGCACGGGGTCATTAATTTGAAAAAGAGGACAATGTCACTTGAAACAAAGTCGCTTCAAGTTATAGGGTCACTGGTTCTGGCAAAAGGAGCGCACTATACTGAACCAGTCTGTGATTATGAAGAAAGTGATAGTGAATTGGATCAAATTTACAAGATAACATCGCAAGATGAGGACTGGATCGATCTGACAGTAGATGAGCGAATTGCATGGGACTGAGAGAGTTCTTGCACCTCCGATTTAGATGAGGAGTTAGAGCATTGGTAGAATCGCTTACATGAATTTTCTACATTGTGATGCAATATGATGGCAAAGGAGATGCGCTATGTTTCATCGGAGGTAAGAAAATTACCTTATTATGATGGTTTAACTGACGTAGATATGTTTTTGGAGGAATTTGAGCGTGAGGTCCCTGAGGACCACTGCTTCCAAGCATTAGAGTTGGCAATGCGCTCTATGCCCACACAATGGTGGGATACGCATAAGGATAATTTTGTTGGATGGCGAGATTACAGAAGAATGATGAAACTACGATTTAACACTAGAATAACTGAGAAGTATAATGGAAAGGATGATCTGCGTGATCACCTAGAAAAATGGACTAAGGGATGGGGAAGAAAAATGTAGCGAGAGTGGGTACACATGCTTTTTCATGCCTTGGATACAATCCCCATGAAATGGTATCTTAAAATGGAGCTCCACCATGGCACCGCGGAATGGGATGTATTGAAGGAAGGGTTCTTAATGACTTTCAGTTTTGAGGACGAGTTTGCAAGCATCGATGAAGCACTATAATAAATTAAAGTGGTTATCTTTAGAACACCGAAGGAACGTATGGAATGGACCCAACAAGACTAGAGCACCCATGTGCACCACGCATTGGAATGCTATAATGTGACCTCTGAAGAGGAAGAAGAAGACCCAAGTAACATCAATATTTGGAGGAAAAATGACATCACAAAGTCGAAGGCCCACAAATATAAAACCCGAACATCTCCGTACCTTTAAAGACAAAGCAAGCAAACATTGGCACTAAAGGAGAACTAAAGTTCGAAAAAATTGGAGATTATTGGGATGATGCTATAGTAGATAAAGTTGTCAAATTACTTCGCAAAAACTAGGATCTCTTTCCCACCAAGTTTTCTGATTTAAAGGGCATCCTCGATGATTTGGGCATCATGAAGATCACATTGAAACCTGATGTGAAGCCTATTAAGTAGAGGCCTTATCACCTTAATCCTAAGTATAAAGAAAAGGTTCGCCAAGCATTGGATAAGATGCTAGAGGCGGGCATCATGGACCCTGTTGAAGAATCTGATTGGGTGAGCTTGATGGTGGTCTAAGAGAAGAAACAAAAAGGAAAAATAAGGATTTGTGTACATCTACAGAATCTTAATGATGCCTATGTTCACAATCCATTCCCAACGTCATTTATAGACGAAGTCTTAGAAAATGTTCGACGGCATGAGACCTATTCCATTACAAATGGATTCTCGGGGTATGATCAGATCAAGATCACACCAGAGGATAGAAGCAAGATAGCCTTCACAACGGAGTTGTTGGGTGTGGAGCATGATGATTTAGAGGTATTTGTTTCATCTGGATGTAAACCCAGGAAGTTTGTACACCCCTCCACGCAGAGGGGTGCGGGGGGGACTTTTCCCCCTCGCAGGGGTTCGGGGGTAGAAGCATGATATGGACACATTATATAGTGATAGCTAAAGTGATATTCATCTTGCAAAGAATTCAGCATTTCATTCTAGGACTAAACACATATAGCTCAAGTACCATTTCATATGATCAGTGTTGGAAGATGGAGAGTTGAAGCTGGAAAAGATACACACTAGCCAAAATCCTGCAAATATGCTAACAAAAGTTGTAACCAGGGAGAAACTGAGAATATGCTTAGTTTCAATTGGTCTTCAAGGATGACGATGAAGATGACAAATAACCAGGTCCAAAGAGGGGTCATTGTCCAGCAAATGAAACAGTGGTGAAGTTGCTACAATCATTCTCCAAGTGGGAGATTGTTGGGTGTGGAGCATGATTATTTAGAGGTCTTTGTTTCATCTGGATGTATACCCCAGGAAGTTTGTACATCCCTCCATGTGGGGGGGTGCAGGGGGGACTTGTCCCCCCCGTGGGGGTTCGGGGGGGTTGATCCCCCCTGGCTGGGGGTTCCGGGGGCCAACGGTCCCCCGGCGTGGGTTTCGGGAGCCGTGCCCACGAATCTGAAAACAGATGTAAAATTTCCTTGTAAAAGTATAGTAATTTCTAGTCAATCTAGGTCGTTCATTAGGTGGATGATCTGATAGTAGAACTTATGTTTAGTTTAGGGTTTTTTGCCCTAGAAGGCAACCCCCATTTTTGTATGAGGGCATTATATTGAGGCTGTGTAATAGATGTGTATTCTCCGAGCGAGAAATAGAGAAGTGAGACTGTGAGAGAAAACATAGGTTATTAGAGCAGATCTATTGTAGGTTGTGTCTCTTCATTTTGCTGGATAATAGGAAGGAAGGACTGGCTATTCGAGGTGGACGTAGCCCAAACTGGGTGAACCACGTATATCTGTGTCTCTCTGGTTTTATGCATTTTCTGTGTTTATATTTATGCAATATTCTATGTGTTCCATTGCTCTGTAATCTATAATTTTCTAACAACTAGTATCAGAGCCGAAGGTCTATTTGGTTGATAAAATTGTACGAAAGAAGGGTTCCTTGTTTGAGTTGGAGAAATGGTGGAAGATAGTAAGCTTAGGGTTCAGAAATTTAACGACCAAAACTTCTCACTGTGGAAGATGTAGATGGAAGATTATCTGTATTAGAAAGATCTGTACCTACCATTGGGCAGAAACACAAAGATGTCGACGGGTATGACAGATGAAGAATGGAACCTTCTCAATAGAAAGGCACTCGGAACAGTACGGTTGTGCCTCGCAGCATCAGCCACCTTCAACATTTCGAAGGAAACAATGACAGAGGGTTTGGTTAAGGCGTTGGCGAAACTATATGAAAAACCATTAGCCTCAAACAAGGTATTTATTATGAAACGGTTATTTAATATGAAGATGTCGGAAGGTGGATCTATTGCAGGATTTTAATACTGTTACAAGTCAGTTAAGTTCTGTAGGGGTAAACTTTGATGATGAAGTTAGAGCTTTGTTATTCTTGTGCTCATTGCCAGAAAGTTGGAACGGTTTAGTAATGGCCATTAGTAACTTTGTTTCTGAATCTAGTACTTTAAATTTTGATGACATTGTTGGTGTTATCCTTAGCGAGGAAATGCGACGGAAAATCTCCTTGAGACATCGAGTAATGCTTTGAGCGCAGAGTCTAGGGGAAGAAAAATGGAAAGAGGAAAGAGCTCAGGATATCGCAGTAAATCAAGGAAAGGCAGATCCAAGTTTAGATCAAGGATAATGTGCTAGAAATGTGGAAAGAAAGGACACCTAAAGAAATACTGTAGATCTCGGAAGGGAAAAGAAGGAGATGCACAACAAGAAAATAATCATGAAGCAAATGTGACAGGTGAGGTGTTACAAGTTTCTTTGCTTCTTTCTTTCGAAAATATTACTGATTCTTGGGTGGTAGATTCAGGGACCTCATTCTATGCCACACCTGATAAGAAATACTTTCATGACTATGTTCAAGGAGATTTTGGACAAGTCCGTTTGGGTGATGATAAACCCTGTAAAAATTGTTGGAATGGGTAAGGTTCTTGTAAAACAAAAGAATGGAAACCAATGGCTACTAAAGGAGGTAAGACATGTTCCAGATTTGAAAAAAAAATTGATTTGAATAGGGCAGTTAGGAGGTGAAGGTGGTGTGACAACTTTCACAGATAAAGCTTGGAAGGTCACCAAAGGAGCCCTGGTAATAGCAAAAGGCGAAAAGGTTGGTACATTGTATTTATGCAATGGTATTTCTAACTCTGTTAATGCTTTAACTTCCAAAGAAGCAGATGTAGCATTATGGCATCATAGGCTCAGACATATGAGTGAGAAGGGGATAAAGATTTGTCACTCAAGGAATTTGTTGCTGGGTTTGAAGAATGTTAATTTGGCCTTCTGTGAGAATTTCATTTATGGAAAACAGAAGAGAGTCAGATTTCTTAGAGTTGGGAAAGAGAACAAGAGCGAAAAATTAGACCTTGTGCATAAAGATGTATGGGGACCTACTCAGGTATCATCTCTCAGTGGCTCTTGTTATTATGTTACTTTTATTGATGTTGCAACTAGAAAAACTTGGATTTATTGTATTAAGAATAAATCTGATGTATTTGATATTTTCAAGAAAATGGAAAGCTTTGGTTGAGATTAAGACAAGAAAGAAATTGAAGTGTCTCAGATCAGACAATGGAGGTGAATATTACAACAAAGAGTTTGTTAGGTACTGTTCAGAGCATGCAATTCACAGAGAGAAGATAGTTCCAAGAACACCACAAGAAAATGGTGTGTCAAAAAGGATGAACAGAACAATCATGGAGTGTGCAAGGTGCATGAGATCACATGCAGGATTGCCTTTACAATTTTGGGAAGATGCTATAGATACTGTTGTTTATCTAATAAATAGAGGGCCTTCAAGTTCCTTGGATGGTGGTGTTCTAGAGGAAGCATGGATAGGTAAAAAGGTAAAGTACACTTTTTTAAAGCCTTTTGGTTGTGAGGTCTTTGTCCATATTAACAAAGAAAATAGAACAAAGCTTGAGGCAAAAGCAAAGAAATGTACCTTTATTGGATATGGTCTTAATGATTTTGGTTATTTATTATATGATTATGAAAATCACAAAATCATTAGGAGGAGAGATTTAATATTCAATGAAAAGGTCTTGTATAAGAATCAGTTGCAGGAAAAGGAACAGGAAAAAGAAAACAACGAATACACAGTTCTTGATGAGATCACTGAAAAAGTAAAGGTGCCTGAAAATAATAATAATCAACAACCACAACAATGGCAACCACCACAACAGCAACAGGCACCCTAAACTCCTGAAAGTGGTGTTAGAAGATCTACCAGGATAAGTATACCCCCTGAACGATACTCTCCTTCATTATATTATTTATTTTTGACTCATTCTGGTGAACCTGAATGTTATGAAGAAGCAATGCAGATTGAAAGCAGGAAGAAGTGGGAGCTAGCCATGGAAGAAGAGATGGACTCCTTAATGCATAGCCAGACTTGGGACTTAGTCAGGTTTCCTGTAGGAAAAACTACATTGAAGAATAAATGGGTTTACAGGCTGAAGGAAGAAGATGGAGGAAAACAAAGGTACAAAGCTAGACTTGTGGTGAAGGGGTTTGCATAGGAGAAAGGTATTGATTTTGGTGAAATATTTTCTCTTGTTGTTAAAATGACTTTAATCAGAACTATTTTAAGTCTAGTAGCAGTTGAATATTTTCATCTTGAGCAGTTAGATGTAAAGACAGCCTTTCTCCATGGGGATTTGGAGGAAGTGATCTGATAATCACCCTATGAGTGACCTCAGTTGAAGATTTATTAAACAAAAAGGTATTACAAAATCATGTGCTGGTGTGTGTGTTCTGTGTTATTGAAACAACGGATCGATCAGATTGCCAATACATAGAAAATAAGTGGAAAGACAGCAGAGAAATACAGTAAGCAACACAAAGACACAAACAATTTTTAATAAGGAGTTCACCCTATTCTCCAGGGCTACATCTCCAGTCTAGCTTCAGTGGTGGCCTTGTTTTATTGTGTCTTTAAGCAGAGAATTACAAATACATGGACTCAATGCGAGTTCTCCTAAAGCAGATTCACTTGGCAGGGTGGTTCTTGGATTCCCCAAGCCACTCGAAGTACACAGACTCTTGTTCTTCCTACCAGCTCTGTGACCCTTGGTCTACAGTGGAAAGAGCCAACTGTGATGCTCAATCCAGATAGATTCCTTTATGGGAAGGCTTGAATCTTCAAGCTCTCTGGTGCTCGATGTTGCCTGTGGTCAGCTCGGCCCTCTGTCTCCTCTACTTGGCTTTACTGCTCTTTGTGTTCCTGTCTCTCTTAGTTGCTTGGACTTCTCTCAATTCGGGTTTCCAATTAACTCTTCTCTTCTCTCTGTCTCTCCCTTTCTGTCTCCATTCCGACTGTCTCTATTCATGGCTTTAGTCATTCGATCCCTATGCATGTTCGGTTCCTCTCCCGCCTGCGTCGATTCACCTTCTGCAGCTACGCTTGGAGTTCCCTATTCGGCGTCAGCATGAACGCTCGGGAAGTGGCGACATGTCTCCATCTAACTGGTGCCAGCATGCTTCGTCAATTCGTTTCTTCCGTTACACTGGGTATGCATTCTTTCTCCACCGTGGCGGTCAAATGGACTCCAAATCCTTTTAGAATGCGGCTTAATTCCCCTATTGATTCTGCTTCCTCCATTGGGCGCAATCTCAGCCATCTGATCTAGGCTCCTCTAGATCCAACGTCATACGCACATCGAGCGCGGTTGACTTGCTCGACCAATAGCATGCAATCACGGCGGTTTTTCTCTCACCTCCACTGCCATGTGTCGATTGCTGAGTGGGATTGCTCCGCTCTCTTCCAAAACCCCTTACCATTCAAGGGCGCCTTGATCAATACCACCGGTTTTCCAGAGCGCGGGTCCCACCTTTATCCTTTAGCGCATTTTGTTTCTCTGCTCACGGTTCCCTGGCTCCCAACGCGACCAAGTGCTTAAGGCTCTTCCATTTTGGCGTTATTTTCCCAGCAAAGTGCTAATTGCACATCAAAATCGCCTCCTTTTCCCGTTCCGGGGCTCCCAGGGGCTACTTTGACCTCCTGCGTAGTCTCCATGGGCCTCGGTCAGTGTGCTTTGACCGAGGTCCTTGTCGTTCTATGTTGGCGACCATTGACAGTGGTTCAAGGCATTTTTTATCGTTGTTTTGGAATCTTCAAGGATTTGTTCAACTCGATATAGTCAAGGTTCTTAGAAGTCTCTTGTGGATCCAATTTGGATCACGGCCTCCCTACTTAAAAAGCTTTTGGACCACCAAAAGTTGGTTTTCTTCAAGCATCGACTAAGTGAGGAAACTGTTGTCTCACTTGTCCAATCTCAATCCACTTCACACTGCTTGGCTTTAAACCCTTAAGTCCAATCCTGAGGTATTCCACTTGTCCACTGTGCGTCGTCCTTACCTTCCTGTCTAGCATTGTATCTTCCTGCAACTCATTAAGATATTCAGGTAGTAGGTCGTCAACAGAAGGTAATTGACTTTGCTCTTCAGGGTCCTCAATCATTGAAGGTTCAAACAACCTCAAGCAATCTGCGTTCACGACTGAGTAGATGTGCATGTAAGTTGGCAGATCAAGGTGAAAAGCATTTTCACCAATATTCTCAAGTATCCTGAAGGGTCCATACCTGATAGGTTTTAGATTTTTACCTTCACCTTGCATCCTGTCCTTACTAATATACAGCCAGACTTGGTCTCCAACTTGAAAACTATGCTCCATCTGATGCTTATCATGCCTAGCCTTGTACTTGGCCTGGCCCTTTTCCAGTTGTTCTTGTACTTCCTGGTGGATCTCCTGGATCTGTTCAATGAACCTAGTTGCCTTGTCCACATCACTGTGTCTATCAACCATGGTATCTTTACCAAAGACAAAATCCAAAGGAGACCTCGGTACGAAACCAAATCAAGTCTCAAAAGGAGATCTCTGTGTAGAGGAGTGTTTGGCTCTATTGTAAGCATGTTGCACATAACACAAGTGTTCATCCCAAAGCTTAGGGTGTTTGCTACAATATCCTCTTAGTAACTGGATCACCGTCCTGTTAACTACTTCTGTCTGGCCATCTGTTTGTGGATGAAAAGTTGTGCTTTTCTTTAACTTGGTGCCAATTAGTTCCCACAGACTTGAGCAAAACTTACCCACAAATCAGGTGTCTCAATCAGATACAATAGAAGTGGGTAATCCAAAATGAACCCATACATGTTCAAAGAATAATTTTGCAGTTTGTTTAGCTGTAATTTGTTTACTACAGGGTATCAAAATACACATTTTGCTAAATCTATCCACAACAACATACAGATAATCATGACCTTTCCTAGATTTGGGCAGTCCTCCAACAAAATCCATGGAAATTCTTTCCCAAGGGTGAGATGGAACTAGCAATGGAGTGTACAAGCCTAGTTTCCTATTGTTGGGCTTGCTTTTAGCACACATAGCACATCCCTTCACATATCTAGAAATTGTTTCATTCATTTTCGGCCAATAGCAGAACCTTTGCAGCTGTGCAACTGTTTTACTTACCCCAAAGTGACCTGATATCAGAGAACTGTGTGCTTCCCTAATTATCTTTACTCTCTTAGTTTGTGGAATGCAGACTTTCCCACAATGATATAAGAGTCGGTCGTTCACATGATAGTCCATTTCTTCTACTCTTTTGCCTTGACTCAAAGTCGCATATACATCTTGAAAGTCCATGACCTGAGCATAGTGTTCTATGTAGCTTTCATGCAACACATAATTATAACAATGTAAACTTTGAAACGGGAACTGATACTGTTACCCGTTTCGTAGAGATAGCAAAAAAGTGACCTGATTTTGAAAATGGGTGATGCAGAACACACATGTTTTTTTTAGAGCATTGTTTTTGGCACTTTAATTTTTTTTATGTACATTACGTTTTAGAATGGTAGTAATTTTCATGCTGATTTAAAAAAGCGGGTATTCTACATCAGACTCTTTTTTTAAAAGACCTCTTTTTTGGCTTTAAATTTTCTAATGTATGAAATGTAAATAATTATTTTGTAAATTTGATCATTTTTGAAGTGGTCGTCTTCTTCATATTTTCTTGTTTTTATTTTAATTTAATTTTTTTTGTAGTGAGGTTTTTATTGTTTTGCAATTTTAAATTAGAAAATCGATATTTTGAATTTTCGATATTCTACATATTTATACATCCTTAATTAATTTTTCAATCCACATGAAATAATTGTTTCTAAAAAACAATATTGTTTAACAATGGACATAAAAATAACCCTTTTTAAAATAAATATAATAAAAAACTACACGTTTTGATAATTTTTTGTTAGAATTGACATGTCAAATCACAATTTTTATACGAAAATTTTAACTAAAAATGGTTAAATAATAGTTTTTTTTTTGAATTTCATGTCAAAAAAATATTAATAATCACTTTTTTTTCAAAAAATAATGATTAACTTAAAAATCAATGCGAAAATCACATATTACAAATATTGAACGCATAACAACTTTAATTGAGTGTTTATTCTTCTCATAAAATGTCAAAGTCAAAACATTGCAAAGCTTGATTTCCAATCATAACTTAAATTTAATCAACAATGTCACATAATCCAAACTCTTCGTTCTCTAGAGTTTCATCATTGTTTTCTTCCACAATATTTTCTGCTTCCTTTTGCTCATTTTCCTCTTCTAATGGATCTTTGAATCAGGCGTGAGTGGAGGGGTGCGTGGGAAGGGGAGGGTAGGCTTGCTGGCGGGCCGCCAAGGTGGTGCCTACATGGGTCGCGCCACCCCGGCAGCCTGCCCGCCCACCCAGCTGGTGGCTGGGAGATTCTGGGAATCACCCAGCTACCATCTGGGTGGGCAGGCGGGCCGTCGGGGTGGCGCCAGCACCCAACCACCAGCCAGGCGGGAGTACGGGCCACCTGGGTGGCGCCAGCCCTGGCCACGCCACCTCGGCGGCCTGCCCGCCCACCTGGCTGGTGGCTGGGCAATTCTCAGAATCACCTAGCCAGCAACCAGGCAGGCGGGACACTGGGGTGGCGCTAGCCTGGGTTGCGCCACCCCAACGGCCCGCCCACCTGCCCAGCTGGTGGCTGGGCGATTCTGGGAATTGCCCAGCGACCAGCTGGGTGGGCGTGTGGGCCGTCGGGGTGGCGCCAGCCCTGGTCAGGCTGCTGTGGTGGCACCAACCTTGGCCACGCCACCTCGGCGGCCCACCCGCCCGCCCAACCACTAGTCGGGGGGCGAGCGAGCCATCGGGGTGGCGCCAGCCCTGGCTGCGCCACCCCGGAGGCTCACCTGCTCGCCCGGCTGGTGGCTGGGCAATTCCCAGAATCGCCCAGCCACCAACCAGGCGGGCGGGCGGGCCGCCGGGGTGGTGCGGCAGAGGCCAGTGCCACCCTAATGGCCTGCCCGCCCACTTGGTTGGTGGCTGGGCAATTTCGGGAATCGCCCAGCCACCAGCAGAGCAGGCGGGCCCGCCTGGCTAGTGGCTGGGCAATTCCCGGAATCGCCCAGCCACCAGTCGGGCGGGTGGGCAGGTAGGCTGCCGGGGTGGCGCTGGCCTAGCTGTGCCACCCCAACGGCCTGCCAACCCACCCGGCTGGTGGCTGGGCAATTCTGGAAATCACCTAGCCACCAGCCGGGTGGGCACCCAGCGGCACGCCCGCTCGGGAAGTTAGTTGTGCCACCCCAACGGCTCGCCCGCCCACCCGACTGGTGGCCTGGCTGGTGGCTAGGTGATTCCGGGAATCGCATAACCACCAGCTGGGCGAGTTGTGCCACCCCGGCGGCCTACCCGCCTGCCCAACTTATGGTTGGGTGATTCTTGGAATCACCCAGTTGCGCCCGAGGTGGCAACCAGACGGGCGGGCCACCGGAGTGGCGCCAGCCCTGGTTGCGCCACCCCGAAAGTCCGCCCGCCTGCGCGACTAGTGGCTAGGCGATTCCAGGAATCGCCCAGCCACAAGTTGGGCAAGCGGGCAGGCCGCCGGGGTGGCGCGGCATAGGTCGGTGCCACCCGAGTAGCCAGAATCGCCTAGCCACCAACGCTGGGCGATTCCAGCCGCTGCCCCAACGGCCTGCCCGACCGCCCAGCTGGTGGCTAGGCAATTCTGGGAATCGCCCAGCCACCAGCCAGGCGGGTGGGTAGGCCGCCGGTGTGGCACTGCCAAGGCTGGCACCACCCCAGCAGCTCGCCCATCCACCCAGCTGGTGGCTGGGTGATTCTGGGAATCACCTAGCCACTAGCCGGGCGGGCGGGAGGGTCGCCGTGTTGGCGCTAGACCAGGCCGCACCACCCCGGCGGCCCGCCCACCCGCCTGCCCGCTCGCCACTAGCCACCAGCTGAGCGGGTGTGCACGCTGTCAGGGTGGTGCCAGCCCAGGCCGCCCACCTGGATGGCGGCACCCCGACGGCCCACCTACGCCCCCAACTTGTGGCTGGGCGATTCCGAAAAATGCCCAGCCACCACCCGGGCGGGCGAGCGGGTGGCCAGGGTGGCGGTAGCCCAGGCCGCGCCACCCCGGCTGCCCATCCGCCCACCCGGCTAGTGGCTGGGCGATTCCGAGAATCACCCAGCCACCGGCCGGGCAGGCGCGCGGGCCGACGAGGTGGCGCGGCATAGGCCAGTGCCACCCCGGCGACCGGAATCGCCCATCCACCAGTCGGGCAGGCGGGCGGGCCATCGGGGTGCGGCAGCCTGGGCTGGCACCGCCCCGGCGGCCCGCCCGACTGGTGGCTGGGCGATTCCGGGAATCACCCAGCCACCAGTCGGGTCGGCGGGCGGGCCGCCAGGGTGGCGCGGCCAGGGCTGGTGCCACCCCGGTGGCCCGCCCGCCTACCCGACTGGCGGTTGGATGATTCCCAGAATTGCCCAGCCACCAGCCGGGTGGGCGGGCAGGCCGTTGGGGTTGCGCGCCCCAGGCGTGGGCGCGGGCGAGTGAGGGGGCGGGTCAGGGGTTGGGGTGGGCGTGGGTGTTGGCGAGGGCAGGTGAGGGGCTGGGGCGGGTGAGGTGGCGGAGCAGGCGAGGGCGGGTGAGGGGGCGGGGCAAGTGCATGCGAGGGCGGGTGAGGGGGCGGGTCAGGGGTTGGGGTGGGCGTGGGTGTTGGCGAGGGCGGGTGAGGTGCTGGGGCGGGTGAGGGCGGGTGAGGTGGCGGGGCAGGCAAGGGCAGGTGAGGGGGCGGGGCAAGTGCGTGTGAGGGCGGGTGAGGGGGTGGGGCTAGCATGGGCATGGGCAAGGGCAGGTGAGGGGCCAAGGGGGCGGGCGAGGGCGGGTGAGGTGGCGAGCGAGGGCGGGTGAGGGGTGAGCGAGGGCGAGGGCGGGCGAGGGGGTGGGTGGAGGTGTGAGGGGGTGGGCGAGAAGGGGGAGGGTCCATGTGAAAGAGGGGGGGAGCTTGGGTGTGTGTGAGGGGGGGAGGGCGAGGGCGAGTGAGGGTGTTGGTGGGTGTGTGAGGGGGTGGGCGAGAGGGTAGGGTGCATGTGAGTGGGGGGGAAGGATGGCTGTGGGGGGGGGCATGTGTGAGGTGGGGTGGGTGCGTGTGAGGGGGGCTAGGCGAGAGACGGGGGGAGGGTGCATGTGGGGGGGAGGCGTGGGTGGGTGTAAGGGTGGGGGGGAGGTTGAGTGAGATGGGGGGGGGGGGAGGCTGGGCGAGAGCGGGGGCGGGGAGTGGGTGAGAGGGTGGGTGGTGCGTGTGAGGGTGGAGGTGCGTGTGGGTGTGCGGGAGGTGGGTGGCTGGGGGCGGTTGCGTTTGAGGGGTTTGCGTGTGAGGAGGAGGTGAGTGTGAGAGGGGACAGTGCATGTGAGGGGGGGAGGTGGGTGTGAGGGGGGAGAGAGCCGGATGAGGGTGTGGGGGTGGGGCGGGTGGGCCAGTGGCGTCCCCTCCCCTCCCCCCCACCCCCCGCCTGCCGTGGGGGTTGGGTGATTCTGAGAACCACCCAAGCCTGCTCAACCACCAGGAAAACATGTTGAATTTATACTTAGGAAAGAAAAATGATATTCTACCAAAAACATTAATGTGTTTTTTCCTCATAAACAACTTTGTTTGGCACATAAAAATTTGTTTTTACTAGCATTTTTAAAAAGTTTGAAAATTGTCCCTAAAAAAAAATCATTGTTCCAGTATCATGACTTTTGTTTTGAAGCTATATTTTGCACGAAAATTTTATAGTAAATTTCGTAGTCACTACCATTTTTAAAACATGTTAAAAATTGACCCTTAAAAAATAAAATCATCGTTCCAGTATACACACTTTTCGTTTTTAGCACTGTTTTTGATGGTTTTTCGGGGTTTTTTGGCCAGAGTTCTCATTTCAAAGTTTACATTGTTTTATGCTTAAGTATGGTAGATGCATTTATAATGGGTCTCGATAACATATCTACAACCTTGTTATGTATGCCCTTTTTATATCTGTTCACTAAATGAAACTGTTGTAGAAAACCCATCCATCTATAATGTCTTGATTGTTGCAACTTAGTTTTGGAGTGTAGATATTGAAGTGGATGATGATCAGTGTGTATTATTTTTTCTTTGCCCATTAAGTAATGTTTCCACTTTCTCACACTCTGAACTAATGCATACAATTCTTTATCATATGTAGGATAGTTAACTACTGCAGGATTAAAAGTCTCAGAATGATAAATATGGGTTTACCATGATGTGTCAACATTGCTCCCATGGCATGGTCACTGGCATCATTTTGGATCTCAAATGGTCTCTGTAGGTCTGGCAGTGCTAGTATAGGTGCTATACTAATCTTTTCTTTCAAGGTGTCGAAGGCTTTCTGCTGTTTGCCTCCCCACTGGAACACCTTGTTCAATCTTGTCAAAGCATGTAAGGGAGCTACAATTGAGGAAAAATATGAAATGAACTTCCTCCAATATTGTGTTGCTCCTAAGAAGCTTCTCACTTCTGTATCAGACTAGGGTTTAGGCCAATTTACAATGACTACCACTTTAGAGGGATCTATTTTCAATTTACCTCCCCCTACTATGTGACCCAAATAATTTAGAGAGGTTTTTCCAAATTCACATTTGGAGAGTTTAACATAAATTTTTTCTCTTCTCAAAACATCTAATGTCTACTTAACATGCTTTAAATGTTATTCCCATGTTTTACTAAAAATCAGAATGTCATCCAGATACACAATAACAAAATCATCAAGAAAAGGTCTGAGTACATCATTCATTAATCTCATGAAAGTAGCAGGAGCATTAGTTAGGCCAAAAGGCATAACCAACCATTCATAAAATCCCTACTTTGTTTTGAAAGCAGTCTTCCATGCATCTTTCTCTGCAACTCTGACCTGATGGTATCCACTGTGCAAATCTAGCTTGGTGAAATAAACAGCTTCCTTCAATTGATCTAAAAGATCATTTATGCGAGGAAGGGGATAACGATTTTTTATTGTTATATTATTTAGTGCTCGGTAGTCAATGCACATTCTCCATGAGCCATCTTTCTTTCTCACCAAAACGATTGGTGACCCACACGGTGATGTGCTAGGCCTGATCAATGCTTTCTCGAGCAACTCCTGCACCTGCTTCTTGATTTCAACATTCTCTAAAACAGACAACCTTTTATACCTGTGGCTGCAATGATTGTTTCATCTCCTGAATCTGACCCCAAATCTTTCTGAATAGCTACAACAGTCTTCTTCTTCTTTCCCTCGGACTTCTTAGGTCTTAGCTATGGATTCAGAATCCAACAGTGCTCATCATCATGCCCCTCCTTTTGACAGTGAGTGCATGAAGCTTTTCCTTTTTGTGCAGTGTTAGCCTTCCTTGCTTTCCACTTCTACTTCCTTTTCTCCTTGCTCTTGCTTATAGTGGGTTGGGATGGTCCCCCAACTTCTGGATTTCCATTCTTTCTTCTAGCTTCTAGATGAGTAGGTTGTACAGATACCTCATCTATACTAGTGAGATTAAAAATGAGGATGATATGCCTCATGTAGCTGTGTAGACCACCAATGTACTTCAAAAGAGTCTCTGGTGAGTCTAATGAGATACCCAACATCAAGGCTCTCTTTCTGAACTCTTGAGTATACCCTTGTACACTTTTCCCTTTCAACTGTTGAAGAGTTTGCCAACTCATCATGGCTTGTTGCATGTAGGCCAATGGATAGAATTGCTTTTTGATTGCAGCAACAAATTCACTCCAGACAGAGATGGTCTTACCATGCTTCTTCATATCAGCTTGGGTTCTGCCTTCCCACCAAACTAAGGTAGTGCCTCCTAGGCATAGGCTTGCCAGCTGAATCTTACTCTTTTCTGAGTCTATATTTTGTACTCTGCAATACACATCAATTTGTCTAATCCAATTGTCCAACTTTTCAGCATTTAGCTCTCCATCATATATAGGCAAATCAAATTTAACATCTAACTTAATCAAAGATGCTTTCTTATTATGCACAGGGCTATTAGGAGGTGTGAGAAAGCTTTCCTCTTTCCCCTTTCCTTTGGAGTGGTCATGGGAATGAGACTCATCTTCTTCTTTATCCTATTTAGAACCTGATGAATTTTCATCACTATGCTTTCTAAAGTCTCTATACATTTCCTCTACCATAGACTTTATAGCTAGGAAACTTTCTATGAATTGAGGGTCTAGCCCTATAGAACCTTCTTCTGACATTGTCTTCCGAGAATAGACTCTCCCAATTTCAGGATTAGTTTCCACCAAATCTCCTTCTCCTCACTTGAGCTTTGATCTAGTGAGCATTCACAGCTAAACCAACACAAGCTTGTCTAACCTTACAGCCTAGGGCTCTGATACCACTTGATCTGATAATCACCCTATGAGTGACCTCAGTTGAAGATTTATTAAACAAAAAGGTATTACAGACTCATGTGCTGGTGTGTGTGTTCTGTGTTACTGAAACAACGGATCGATCAAATTGCCAATACACAGAAAATAAGTGAAAAGACAGTAGAGAAATACAGTAAGCAACACAAAGACACAAACAATTTTTAATAAGGAGTTCGCCCTATTCTCCAGGGCTACGTCTCCGGTCTAGCTTTAGTGGTGGCCTTGTTTTATTGTGTCTTTAAGCAGAGAATTAAAAATACAGGGATTCAATGCGAGTTCTCCTGAAGCAGGTTTGCTTGGCAGGGTGGTTCTTGGATTCCCCAAGCCACTCAGAGTACACAAACTCTTGTTCTTCCTACCAGCTCTGTGACCCTTGGTATACAGTGGAAAGAGCCAACTTTTTTGCTCAATCTAGACAGATTCCTCTATGGGAAGGCTTGAATCTTCAAGCTCTCTGGTGCTCGATGCTCCCTGTGGTCAGCTCGGACCTCTATCTCCTTTGCTTGGCTTTACTGCTTTCTGTGTTCCTGTCTCTCTTAGTTGCTTGGACTCCTCTAAATTTGGGTTTCCAATTAACTCTTCTCTTCTCTCCGTCTCTCCCTTTCTATCTCCGTTCCGACTGTCTCTATTCATGGCTTTAGTCATTCGATCCCTATGCCTATTTGGTTCCTCTCCCGCCTGCATCGATTCACCTTCTGCAACTGCGCTTGGAGTTCCCTATTGGGCGTTAGCATGAATGTTCCGGAAGTGGCCACATGTCTCCATCTAACTGGTACCAGCATGCTTCGTCAATTCGTTTCTTCCATTACACCGGGTATGCATTCTTTCTCCACCGTGGTGGTCAAACGGACTCTAAATCCTTTTAGAACGTGGCTTAATTCCCCTGTCGATTCCGCTTCCTCCATCGGGCGCAATCTCAGCCGTCCGAGCTAGGCTCCTCCAGATCCAACGTCATACGCATGTCGAGAATGGTTGACTTGCTCGACTGATAGCGTGTGATCACGGTGGTTTTTCTCTCACCTCCGCTGCCACGCGTCAATCGCTAAGTGGGATCTCTCTTCTCTCTTCCAAAACCCCTTACAGTTCAAGGGCGCCCCGATCAATACCACCGATTTTCTAGAGCGCGGGTCCCGCCTTTGTCCTTTAGCACTTTTTGTTTCTCCGCTCACGGTTCTCTGGCTCCCAACGTGACCGAGTGCTTAAGGCTCTTCCATTTTGGCCCTATTTGCTCAGCGATGCGCTAATCGCGCATCAAAATCACCTTTGTTTCCCAATTTGAGGCTCCCAGGGGCTAATTTGACCTCCTGCGCAGCCTCCATGGGCCTGGGTCAGTGCACTTTGACCGAGGTCCTCGTCGTTCTACGTTGGCAGACATTGCCATTGGTTCAAGGTGTTTTTGATCACTGTTTTGGAATTTTCAAGGATTTGTTCAACTCGATACAGTCAAGGTTCTTGACAATCTCTTGTGGATCCAATTCGGATCAGGAAGATATATATATGCAACAGCCACAAGGATATGAGTTGAAAGGGAAGGATAAACTAGTGTGCAGGTTGAAGAAGAGCTTGTATGGGTTAAAATAGGCTCCAAGGCAGTGGTATCTAGAATTTGACAAGTTTATGTCTAAACAAGGTTATACTAGATGTCACTCTGATCATTGTGTTTATCCGAAAAAGTGAAATGATGGTAGCTATATTATATTGTTATTGTATGTAGATGACATGCTTGTTGCAGGGTCTAACATGCAGGAAATAAATGTGCTCAAAAGAAAATTGGCAAATTCATTTGTAGTGAAGGATTTGGGAGCTGCAAAAAAAATACTTGGTATGAGAATAACTAGAGACAGGAAAAATCGCAAATTAACATTGTCTCAGAATGAGTACAAACAAAAAGTGTTGAAAAGATTTAATATGCACAATGCAAAACCAGTTAGTACACCTTTTGCTAGCAATTTCAAACTTAGTAAGGAAATGTGCCCAAAGACCCACGAAGACATGGATTATATGTCTAAAGTTCCATATGCATCAGCAGTTGGAAGCTTAATGTATGCAATGGTTTAGACAAGGCTTGATATTGCACATGCAATGGGAGTTGTAAGCAGGTACATGAACAATCCAGGAAAGGAACATTGGATGGCAGTGAAATGGATTCTCAAATATTTGAAACGTACCACAATTCAAGCACTATGCTTTGGTGCTTCAAACATTTCTCTACAGGGATATGTTGATGCAGATATGGCAGGTGATAGAGATAACCGGAGGAGCACTACAGGATATGTATTTGCTGTAGGTGGAACAACTGTCAGTTGGGTTTCAAAAATCCAAAGTGTTTTTGCACTTTCAACAACAGAAGAAGAGTATGTTGCTGCTACAGAGGCTAGTAAAGAAATGATTTGGTTACAAAGGTTTACGCGTGAATTGGGTAAGAAGCATGATATGGGCACATTATACAGTGATAGCAAAAGTGCAATTCATCTTGCAAAGAACTCAGCATTTCATTCTAGGATTAAACACATACAACTCAAGTACCATTTCATACAATCAGTGTTGGAAGATGGAGAGTTGAAGCTAGAAAAGATACACACTAGCCAAAATCCTGCAGATATGCTAACAAAAGTTGTAACCAGGGAGAAACTGAGAATATGCTCAGTTTCAATTAGTCTTCAAGGATGATGATGAAGATGAGAAACAGCCAGGTCCAAAGAGGAGTCATTGTCTAGCAAATGAACCAGCAGTGGAGTTGCTACAATCATTCTCCAAGTGGGAGATTTTTGGGTGGGGATCATGATTATTTAGATGTCTTTGTTTCAGCCGGATGTATACCCCAAGAAGTTTGTACACCCCTCCACACAAACGGGTGCGGGGGGGACTTTTCCCCCCCGCAGGGATTCGGGGGGGCTGATCCCTCTCGGCTGGGCGGTCGAGGTGCCAACGGTCCCCCGGCAGGGGTTTCGGGGGCAGTGCCCCCAAAGCTAAAAACAGATGTAAAATTTCCTTGTAAAAGTATAGTAATTTCTAGTCAATCTGGGTCATTCATTAGGCCGATGATCTAACGGTAGAACTTATGTTTAGTTTAGGGCTTTTTGCCCTAGAAGGCAACCCCTCTCTTTGTATGAGGGCATTGTATTGAGGCTATGTAATAGATGTGTATTTTCTGAGCGAGAAACAGAGAGGTGAGACTGTGAGAGAAAACAGAGGATATTACAACGGATCTACTGTAGGTTGTGTCTCTTCATTTTGTTGGATGATAGAAAGGAAGGACTGGCTATTCAGGGTGGATGTAGCCCAAACTGGGTGAACCACGTATATCTGTGTCTCTCGTTTTATGAGTTTTCTATGTTTATATTTATGCAATATTCTATGTGTTCCATTGCTCTGTAATATATAATTTTCTAACAAGAGTGGGGTTGTTTTCAGTACACTATGATGCCATTTGGACTAAAGAATGCGCCTGAGATATTTTCCCCAATAGTCATAGTAGTGTTCAAGGAGTTCATTCATAAGTTTCTGGAAGTGTACTTTGATGACTAGACAGTGTTTGCATTAGTGAAGCAACATGTAGCGAGTCTGCACCTGATGTTGGATACATGTCAGAGATACTAGATAACACTGAACTTAAAAAAATTCATATTCTATGTACCTTTCGGGATCTTGTTGGGTCATGTTGTGTGCAAAGAAGGATTCATGGTTTACCCTGCAAATGTAAACTTGGAGGCCCCTAGGAATGTCAAGCAACTGTGCGCAACACTGGGACATACGAGATACTATAGAAAATTTACCAAAGCTTATGCTCAAATTACTGCGCCCATGGATAAACTGCTAAAGAAGGACGTGAAATTCTGTTGGGACGAAGAATGTCAACGCAAGATGTGTTGAAAGAAAATATGGTCACTGTGCTAATATTAGAATTCCCCGACTGGGAAAAGGAGTTTCATGTACATGTGGATGCTTCTTGCATTACACTAGGTGCAGTATTAACACAGGCCGATGAAGGAGAACTGGACCATCCTATTGCCTTCGCAAGTAGGAAGTTATCGAAGGCTAAATGAAACTATTCAAAAAATGAGTGCGGAGGGCTAGCCATGGTCTATGCACTGCAAAAATTCATGCACTATCTATTAGGAGGGCATTTCAAGATGTATACAAATCATTCTGCCTTGAAATACCTCATCAACAAGCTTATTTTGGGCTGGAAGATATGTAGATGGTTTCTATTATTTCTGGAGTATGAATTTGAAGTAATTTTGAAGCCAGGGATGTTAAATGTGGGACTTGACCATCTGTCATGGATTGAAACAGGAGAGGAACCTAGTAACCTGGACGAAGGGTTGCGAGATACGTAGCTCTTTGCTATGCAGGTAGAGGATTACCATTTTGTAGACATTATTCACTTCTTGACTACGGGGACGGCACCAGAATGATATAAAAGTCAAAAAAATAAAGAATTAGTAGTACGCATGACCAATTTTTCAGTTATTGCGAGACATTTGTATAAAGTGGGTGTAGATGAAATATTGTGATGATATGTGCTGAACTTTGAGCGGGAAAACATTCTTAATGAACCTCATGGGGGAGCTATGGGAAGCCATTATGTAGGAAAAGTAACTGTACAAAAAAAAATTCACACAGGTCTATGGTGGGAAACATTGCAGAAGGATTCCAAGGCATACTGTAAGGCGTGCGATGCATGTCAAAGAACTGGAAAACCATCACGAAGGGATGAGTTACCACTACATCCTTAGGTGTTCTTGCAAGTATTTGACAAGTGGGCAATTGATTTTGTTAGGCTAATTTATCCCCATGGAAAGAAAACAGGTGCACGCTATATTATCACTGCGACAAAATATCTAACTAGATGGGTGGAAGCACAGTCGGTTAAGGATGGTACAGGGCTACGGTAGCAAAATTATTGTTTGAGTATATCTTAACCAAATTTGGATGCCCGAAAGTGTTTATGAGTGACAAGGGTACAAACTTTCTGAATGAAATGATTAGCGCGTTGACTGACGAATTCCAGGTCTACCATTAGAAGAGTACACCATATCACTGACAAACAAACAGAATTGTTGAAGCCTAACAAGCTAATGAATATATGCAACACGTAGCGGAATGACTACGATGTACGTATACCTCTAGTGCTATGGGCTTACAGGAATACTTGTAAGACATTGATAGGAAAAACGTCATTCAGATTGGTCTATTGGGTTGAAGCCATAATGTCGATGGAATACATTGTGTCTAGTTTGCACATAGTAGGTTTGACAGACATGGTGGCTCATGAGGCCTTGGAGGAACAACTCGCGTAACTGATGAAGCTCTAAGAAGATCAATTTTTGGTAGGATTCCATCAAAAAGTATAGAAGGAACATAGAAAAGCATACCATGATCGCCATATCAAGCTTCGCACATTGAAGGTAAACGATCTTATCCTATTATATGATAGTAAATTTACTAAATTTCTGGGTAAATTCCAGATGCATTGGTTAGGGCTATATATTGTTAAATAAATTATAGCTGGCGAAGCTAAATGGGGAACCCTTCCAGAGAAGAGTGAATGTGATCCAGGTGGATGTTGGTGGCCACCCACCTATCCCACTTGGACCCCCATAACTATCTCTTTTAGTTTTTCAGTTTCTGTAATTGTAGCACAATTTACTATTTTTAGCATCTTTTCGGGTCTTGAAATTCCAGAGCCGTTTTGAGGCTATAAACAATGTTTTTTGGGAAAACTGGGAGCAACATGGGTCCATGCATCGATGTTTCTCTTCCCAAAGTTGTAGTGCTTGGATAGATCTTTCTAACGAGCTATTGTATGGGTCAAACGAAGATCACGTGCCAAAGTTACGACCCCAGGAAGTTGATGTACCAACTTAGCTAAAACGGGGCCCACAATTTGGCGTTTCATCTTCTAGGGTTAGGTTTTGGGATGTCAAGGGTTTTCCATTCTTTCTCAACAATAAATAGGCCTTCAATCCTCATTGTAACATAGTTAAGAGGCATGTAGCCTCCACATCTCTTCTCAGAGATAAGCTACCATCGCCCTAGCTGGTTTATTTCCATTTCTGTTTGTAAGCATATTTCAGTATTTTACAATAACGAAATGAAGAATTTTTTCCACTGCATCTCTATTTTTATGGTTATATCTGTAATTTGTTGCGTTCCTTCTTAAATCAAGATTAGTGGTATCAGAACGGTCTGCTTTTTCTCTGTTTTTCTTTGCATGTCCCCAACGAGGTCAGGATATAAGGAGTTAGGGCCTAAACTAGTCAAAGCTTTGCAAGACCAATCTCGCAAATCCCGACGGCCTCCCATGGTGGATGAAAAGAAAGATGAGGGGGCAGGAGATCCTATCAAAATCTTGCTCAAAGAATCCCTCGAGCGACAAAGGAACGCGATGATGGACAACTTTGCCCATGTCCTTTAGTGGCTACCTAGGGGCGACGCATCGGCTTCCAATAGCTACTCTAGAAACACCACACTGTTTAAGGTACAAGTTAATTTTGAAATCCCCATCTTTGAGGGTCAAATAGACACATATGTCGTAGATAAATGGTTAAATCTACTAGAAGGGTATTTTTCTGTTCATGATTTTTCCAATCAGGAAAAGATTATTTTCCCTCTTCTCAAAGTAGCCCCCCATGTCAAGGGCTGGTGGGAAACCTATCGCGAGCAGAAGGATGAAAGTACAGGCTCACTATTTTCAGCCGCATCCACTTGGAATTCATTCCGATATGCCATCAAGGAGTAGTACTACCCTGTCAAAAGCTATGAGGAAAAATACATAAAGTGGACCACGCTATGGCAGGGAAGGGACCAAGATGTACCGGATGAACATTTTTCATACCCTTCGCACATAGTTGGGTATCAAATATTTTGAGCTACATTTGGTACTCAAATATCGCGGTTGCCTACACAAGTACATCCAGGAAGAGATGGAGTTCCTGAATAACGATATGCCGTTAAAATCAAGCAGAAGATGAAACAAAAGAAGTGAGACTTTGGATCTACAAATCTGAAGACCAAAGGACAAAGCCAAGGCGGGATGACCCAAGACAACCCGTCGAAGCTGCAAGAAAATAAAAACACCATGAATTCAAAGAAGGACATGGGAAAGTGGTGTGAGTTCCATAAGATCCCCACTCATAACACAAGTGAGTTTCAGACCAAGCATTCACTGGTGGCCGAGTTGAAGGCTTCCGAATAAGATGCATGTTCCGACCTTGAGTTAGAACCCGACAAGGGGAATGGCAAAGGGAAGAAAATCATTGACACGGAGCCCAGTGCCACTGTTGCCACCACCAAGGTCCAGAATAATGAGCCAGAAGATCTAGAGGAGGGGGAGCGTATTTTCCACTCATATATGTTGGTGAAGGGTTCACCGTTGCAATTCATTGTTGATAGTGGCAGCCAAAAGAACTTCATTTCAGTAGAGGTCATGAAGAATTTGGGCCTACTGACTACACCACACCCGTAGTGATACAATATCGGGTGGCTTCACCAAGGACGAGATCTTCGAGTTCGCCAGCAGTGTCGCCTCCCCTACAACATCAAGCCTTTCATAGATGAGGTATTGTGGGATGTTACACCTCTAGATGTTTGTGATGTGTTAGCGCTCAAATCTGCCTCAGGCTAAAGAAGGCAAAACTCGAGGCAACATCAAACCAAGCTCAGCCTCGTAGCTAGCCCTACGAGGACAGGAGAGGGCTCTCTCCAGTCAATCTCGATAAAATGAGCAATAGGGTGCGAGATGATTTAAATTGGGAAATGTTTTAGGCTAGTAAAATGAATTTGAATGAGGGATATTTGATTTAATGACTAAGTTGTCGGGTTGCATAGGACAAGGACAGCATGAGTAGATATTTAACCAAAGGCACAGGATATTTCATAAGGAGAGATAAGCATGAGGTTTTAGCAATCGAGTTGAATTTAAATGGGGTGAAAAGACTATTTAAGAAAGCCGAAAAGGGCATTAATGTATGAATCCTTTCCAGGCAGAAGAAAACACATAAAGATTGAACACTTCCTCAAGGCAGAGCAATGACTGAATTCTACCTTTCTCACTTAAAAGTATTCAGCTAGAAACGATCATGAATGAACTGCAAAACATCACAGGATACATATGAAACAGAGAGAAAAACACATGCCAAAACTCATACCACAAGAATCTTATAAACCAAAGCTGCTCCAGTAAATTATTTCTCTGTCAAACTGTACAGCCAAACACTGGGTTATTCCTCCCTCATTTCCTAGAACTCAAAACCCTTCACAAATGATTTTTCATACAATAAATAAACTTCATCTGTGGGAAAACAAATCGATAAAAAATAGGGAGCTGGAACACCAATTGAAGAAGATAGGAAAAGAGCTGTCCATCTGTGCTGGCGATAGAACAACGTTACATTATTCCATTTGAAATCTCTGATGACCAGTTGGAAAGGCATACACTGTAACTGTAGACCCTTTGAATCATAACTAAAGTCCAAAAATAGGAAATCGAATCCTATTTCTCTGCTGGGGTAGATATTATTTGTTCTAAATTTGGCTTTTGGACTTTGACCTTTCACCTTCGCTTTCCATTTGAATGAAACCAATTTTTAATAAAACTGGTCTTTAAATAAGATTTCACCTGAACAATCCCAGCTGCAATTTACCAAGCTCAACACGTGTTTTCAGTTTGAAGACATTTACTTGTGTCACCACTGTTTGATTACCAGCGCATTCCGTTTTTTCCAGATATCAGATGTCTTACGAATGGTTCCATTTCCACTGCAAGGTATATCACATAACATGCGATCAAAAAGTAACTCTGTCATACTTTCTGCATTGGGGCCATTCATTCATCTCAAGTCTTCCACTACCGTTATCCTCTGAGAAAAGTATTTTCAAAGCTGTTCCAAGACCAAGGATCCGAAGTTTCCCCCACAGCCGACATTTTCCATATCCAACACAGTCCATCAAAGCACTGATATTTCTTCAATTCCATATTTTTGTATGTTTGGTGTGAGTTTCACTCTTACTACTCCAGCACAATAATCCACTTGGCAGCTTGCTTACCAGGTTCATCAACAGGAACCCATTTCCAAACTGAAGCTTTTTCATGACCATCATAAGCACTTTAATCATGCTTTCATTCTGGATAAAATATGTACACTGTATTGACACACGCTGCTTCCAATCTGAAAAAATCCATAAAGTAATATACTTCAACCACTGTCTCTGCCCAAAAAAGGGGAAAAATAGGCCAGGAAAAGGCGTCCCTCTGTTTTACATATTTGATGTACATTAATCAGCTGCTCGGTGATCTTCATGCCAAAAGGTAGATGCATGTTGTTAATCTGAGTCGCTTATAGTTCTCTCTCTGAACCACAGAGACAGGGCATCTGAGCCTGGATTATCATCTGATGGTGAAACCCCATGGGCTGGGAGAAATCAGGTCTGTAGTGCCTCTATTGCATCTTCCCAAGATTTCAACTCAGTTCTATGGGTTTCCAACAATCGTATTAGGGTCTCCACGATGTGTTTTTCATCCACACCAATACACACAATCCACAAAAGCAATTGAAGGAAACATGTGAAGCTATGTTTGGAAATTCGTACAAATTTGGCAACCAGAGCAGAAGGAAAATAGTCGTCAAAGAAAAATGGCGTCATTCTTCATTGTCTTCACCTTGGCACACAGCATCATGTAGTTTCTCTTTATCTGCAAGGAATGCAATGAATTGCAGTATTTGTATCTCCATTAAGGCAATGCGTGAGGACAAAATGGAAGCTTTGAATACCATAATTGATGCAGAGAATAATCATGAACTACGGCAGGCCCAAACCCTCCAAGTTTCTCTTCAACCGAACACCCACAAAACAGAGCAACCAATTTGAATCCCCACCCCTTACAACGGGGTTTTCCCCCTCAATCTCCGATGTCGCCTCTGGCAGCCTGCTCACCACTTTAAGAAGAAAACCCCCATCTGACATGGACAATATGGTGCATTAAAGTGTGAGTTTCAGCTTTCTTAAAAGACTTGGTCATCATCATCAAGGTCCTGAGAGCATTTAGACTCCGCCTCAGTCTGTTCTCGAAGCCGACGGATGACTCAAAATTGCAAGGAAGCTTCCATTTTTCCACAAGAAATGCCATTGTCAGACCTACAATCGAATGGCTGTCTAGATGGCAATGCATCAACCAAATTCCTGGATTGTTCGCTATGAATCTTATTGCTGCCCATCCGCCTGTAGGAACTGCAATGGTGTTTCGCATCTGAGGGTCAACGAGGTTGAAGTCAAGCGGATCAATTTCAGGATTATAATTACCGAATCCCTGCCCTATAACATAAAAATCGAACCCATGAATGTGGATCGGATGGCTCTCAATTGTAACAAGACCTGTAGCCTGAAGCACTACTTGCACAGTGCTATTGAATTTGAGAACCTTTACTCGGGTGCCCAACTGCGTTTCTAAGAGACTGGCTGGCAGATTTTGGGAAGTGTAATTGAATGGCAGTGGAGGATTATCTAGAAAATCTTTGGTGAAAACTCCACTGATGTTATGGAACAGAGCTTGCAGCATGGCAAAATTCTGTGGCAAAACGAATGAAAAATTGTTCATGCTTCCCACCAATCTTTGGCCATTGGGTCCTGCACAGGAATTGCTTGGGCAGCTATGGAGTCCTAATCCAATTGTAATGAGCATCTCCTCGTTGACTGTTTGAGGAACCGAGGCCTTCCGGCTCCTCAGCTTTGTGATAAATTTGAAAGCAGTTGGGGTATCGTTAAATGCAGGGAGAAGAGGCATGATAGGGAGGGAATTCGAATTGGAAGAAGTGGTATCTTCGTCATGGGACTTGTAATCCAGTGTTGCTGTCGTGGTGGAATTGTTGAATGGAATTCCTGGTGCGCTGTTGTAGACTCGAGCAGCCATGTAGTATTTTCCAGATGATTTTTTGGCCTTGGGGCTCTGTGCGACACATGCACTCCCAGTGCGCCGCGCTTGGTGAGTGCACTGCGCCAGTGCAAAAAATGCAGTGTGCAGGAGTGCCCAATGCGTTGTGCGGCCTATGTGCACCGCGCTCTAAGCCAATGCACCACGTAGACTCATAACACAGTCTTATTCTACAAAAATCACCAGTTTTTCCCTCTCCATGAAACTTTGACTTTCCTTGATTTCTTAGATGTAAATGAGATTGATAAACATAGACTCGCTACACCGCCTTTCTCTTGGTACAATTTCAGATCTAAGGCAAGCTATACCCTTTTTCAACACACTGTTGATTGTAATTATTTTCTCCTTCACGAAATCTCCTTGTTAAAATGGATACAATTTCACTTGTGGCCCACTTCAAGGTCAGGATGGTTAACCCCCCAGTACTTTTCAATGAATACCAGATCTTTGAGAAGACAAGGATGTATGGAGCAATTGAGATCATCATCTCCAACTCCACATTTGAACAGGTGAAATTTTTCATATGAACTATTTCATGTATTTTTGTGAAAAGTGTCTCTTGCAGGGGTGTTGGCCTTAACATCACGGTGTAGGTTCCTAAACCGGGAAGTTCATTCAAAATATCTCCTTTATAAATGTCAATAAAGTCTTCAGTCATGGATTTTAACAGCTGACGACATGCGCTTCTTTCTCTGCTTCTTCCAGTATTTATCCTTTTTAAAATTTGCTCCGCAAAATAGCGTCTGGCTATCTTCTCCTTCACCACTTCCTCAGAGACTTCACTCTAGTGATTCTTCATTTGCAATTTTTTCTTCAATATCAACTCGCAGCTAAAAGCGCGACGACATTTCTTTTGCTGAGGTAAAGAGCGATGTTTTCGCTGAAGTAGTCGGAAAGCTCACAGCAACTTCGTCCCTATTTCCACATTCAATAACACCTTTTCTCCTCAGCATGCCTCCATCCAATGAGATAGCCCCGTCTCTTATATAAGATATGGATTGATTCATGTGCTTTCTTGTTTTGTAGACTTGCAGATATGAGAACAGATTAAAAAATAATGTTCCTCTCAATTCAATCCCTGACGAAGTTGAAGGGTATAGATCCTCGTGATCCAACTTTATCATATTTACAGCATATCCCATATATCCTTCAGGGAGGATTCCATCTGATGATTTTGGATCCTCCATAATCAGTTTCTTTTGTGGATCACCAACATTGAATCCCCCCTCATAAGACCTTAAGTCCTCAAGGAAAATCACACGGAACCTTCCATTAATTTTTGCTTTTTGGGCACTTGCTAGCCATGCTACCACAACAATCATACAGTTCAAGTGCTTCAACCCCTCCATGAGACTTGCAGACAATTGCGAGCATATTTTCCTTTACCACATACTCAGATAGTTCTCGACTGATGACATCATCCTCTACTTTCCCTAACAAGGCAACAACTCCAACCACTTCCTATATGATAGGGAGTTTTCTTTATTGAACATTCACCCTACTTAAGTGAAGCTAGAGGGAATTTGCAGTGATTCCCTGTCTATTGATTTTCTTCTAAAGTATCTTCAATACTATGTGAATATGGATTTGAATTTTCCTTCCCATCACTTTTTGAAGAAAAGGTACATTTGTTGAGCTCTCTTTCCAAGTCACTCAGAGAACTATTCACTTCACTTAAATTGGTTTCTAATTTCCTCAATTCATCCTCACGCTTTTTAAATTTGGTCCCAAGTTGCCTCAAATCATTCTCCCATTTCGTCATCTCACTCATAAAAGTCTCAATGTACAATCTAACTTCATTCACCATAGTTTGATTACTTATTTGTGATTGACTTGTTGTGCTCTCATCGTAAGCATGACAGATTGCTCCATCATCGAAATTTTGATCCGGAACACTAACAATCTCCAGCCGTGGATTTGGAAGAATATCAACCTTAATATGCACAAAGAGCTCGGTATGCCAGGAATGGAAAGCTTTAAATTGCAACAGTCTAATGTCTTCTGGAAGCATAATTTTGGGCACCGTACACTTTCCCTGACTGAATTTGTATTGAATAGAACTCAAAGTATACAATTCAATTGTCAACGTATGCTAGAAACCATCCATTTTGGAATCAAGATACCCTTTGTCGTCAAAGATTCCAAACACAACATTCTTTAGAATAGAACCAACATAAGAATGCTATGGAATCACGAATACAACTTTGAGCTTCCTTGATAGAAGGTCAAACTCTTTGTTAAGCAACATTTTTGTATCTGAGGACACACGAATGCAACCTCTAGCAGCAAAGATTTCTTTACTCTGCCCTATGGCAATCAATATTGGATCTGCAAAATAGTAGAGGATGCCCAGGAGTATTGCAGTTCCAGTCATTATTATCATGGACCTCTGGCAGATGACTCCGAGCATGCTGTATTGTTTAGCACCGTAAGCTTTCCCACACACAGTTTGGACTGTTGTTGCCATTCCAAGCATAATTCCATAGGCCAATCCTTGAATGGCCACACTAGCTATGGATGCTCCTGCAAGCTGCAACTCTCCAAGATGATCAGCAAACATTTGAGATATGGCAGAGGGCATAAAATTAAAAACACTAACTATTATAGAAGGGGCAGAGAGAATCCATAGTTTCTTGGATTCAATAATGGCAACTTGAGCAACTCTAGACTAGGAAATATGTTCTTGAAATAACATTGATTCTATGAAGGTCGACTCCTCCTCAGACTTCTGCTGACTCTTGATATCCTCATGTTGAATCAATGGGTCCACAAGATGATCAGCCCCATTGTGCTCCATGGCAAAATCCCAAATTAGTTTACAGGGCACAAATAGCAGTAGGATGTTTACTTTATAGGGCCTGAATCATAATTTCACTGTTGTTCCTCCTGTTTACATAGACTGATGGAGCTATTGAACCTAGCAAGATGACCAGGGCCTGTATTCGAAGTACTCCATGATGGAAGACTTTAAAATGCAAATTTATTACAAAAACAAATTTGTCGATTTCTTCTCCAAAACAGAGTTTTGGAGAAGGATCATTTTCGAGCATTACTGATGATGAAACTTTTGAAGTAAGAGACTTATTCAACCTCCCTCTGGCCTGCAAGCGTTATTTCACACTTCTGGAGACAAAACCCTGGACTCAAGAATTAAAATGACTCTTTTTGACCAAAATGGCATTTGATGACTGCAAATGACGAGAAATGAACCTTGGTGAATTAGACTCTGACAGAGGACTGACAAGACTGAGTCTAACATGATGTATTATGAGGCCAACCATACTTCTTGAGGTTACATGCTATGTATGAGTCAAGACCTCGTGCTATTATTATTTCTTTGGGTAATTCATTATACAGGATACCGGAGGTAGCCCCACCTACCACCACCTATTTGATCGCTGCTAAGAAAGGCAACAAGCTCATCTCACAGACTATGAAATTTATTTTCTGTCTGGTTGGCTCCCAAAGTAAGGGGAATATCATCGCCACATCCATGAACCCCACGAAGGGTTCCTCCATGCAGCAACAGCAGCAGAGGGGTACGGTCATGAAATAACACAGGAACAACTTCTCATCATCCACAGGGGCACCACACAAGTCTCAAGTGGGCGACAAAGTTTGTTACATTTGTGGAAAGAATGCCTTACCAAAACCCATTAAAAGCTTAGACCACTCCTACATGGTCCTTACACCATTAACAAGGCTATGGGAAACAATGATTTGGAGCACAACGTTCCCCCATTCCTTCACTTGCACTGAGTGTTC
Organism: Pinus tabuliformis; assembly: GCA_031772625.1. NCBI lineage: Eukaryota > Viridiplantae > Streptophyta > Pinopsida > Pinales > Pinaceae > Pinus > Pinus tabuliformis. The sequence goes on from CM062819.1 coordinate 217,308,280, forward strand.
AATGTGGACTGCCCTCTACCATGCTTCCCACCATTGCTGGAAACATCAGAGATTGCAGAACAACTCACCAAGGACCAAGTTCAGCAGATGGAGTAACTCAATGCAATGGGGACAATTGCTTCCTAAGGGGGGAGGAATGATCCAGGTGAATGTTGGTGGCCACCCACCTATCCCACTTGGACCCCCACAACTGTCTCTTTCAGTTTTTCGGTTTCTGTAATTGTAGCACAATTTACTATTTTTAGCAGCTTTTCGAGTCCTGAACTTCCGGAGCCATTTTGAGGCCCTAAATGACGTTTTTTTGGGAAATATGGGAGAAAAATGGGTCCACAGATCCAATGGACCCATGTTGCTCTTGCCAAAGTTGTAGTTCTCAGATAGGTCTTTCTAACGAGCTATTGTATGTGTCAAATGAAGATCGGGTGTCAAAGTTACGACCCCAGGAAGTTGATGTACCAACTTAGCCAAAACGGGGCCCACAATTTGGAATTTCATCTTCTAGGATTAGTTTTCAGGATGTTAAGGGTTTTCCATTGTTTCTCAACAATAAATAAGCATTCGAGCCTCATTGTAACACAGTTCAGAGACATTTAGCCGCCACATCTCTTCTTAGAGATAAGCTACCATCACCCTAGTTGGTTTATTTCCATTTCTATTTGTAAGCATATTTCAGTATTTTACATTAATGCAATGAAGCATTATTTCCACTGCATCTCTGTGTTTATGGTTATATCTATAATTTGTTGTGTTCCTTATTAAATCTAGATCAGAATGGGAGCAAGTTGAAGTTTTATATAGGGGAGCCTGAACAATGACTATATGGCAGCAGGATAGTCTTAATTCTCCAAGTAGTTGCAAGGGAGCGCAGGACTATAAGCTACACTAACTAGTTTGAAGGACAAAGAAATAAGCAGGTTGTGGGGAGAGTGGAAAAGGTGCAACAAATGAAGTTGTGCTAAGGAAGTTGCGCCATGGGGAAGCTACCACGTAGCCTAGTAGGAAAATGATTGTTGGAGTTACCATTCAGGACTTGATGGCTAAAAAATGGTTAAGAGAAGCGCGGTGGCGACAATTAAGGAAAAAATCTTTGAAGATCTGCTACCAAAACAACATTTATTATCACAATTTGGCGGGAACCATCAGACTTGAATTCAAAAACCCCTACAAATTACACGTGCTGGTCTAACAAAGAAAACTTTGCGCTCTAAGACTTGTTGCTGAATTTTGTTGTCTATCGCCTATCAGTTGAGCATTTTGGGAAGAATTCCTGTCATGAGCAAACTACTCTCCCTTATCCTGTGATTTATTTATGGAGAGAACGACTGCCACTAATCGCGCTGAAGCCCTGAGTTTAGGAGCTGCTGTGTCCAACGCGCCAGGACCGGAAGTGTCTAGTGTAGAGGCTATAACTACATTTCCCGTAGTGCTGATGTCACCTAGGCCAAAGCAAACTATGGCTAAAGAAAAGTAGCCTACTACAATGGAAAAGCAACCAGCCACAAAAGAAAAATCGAAGAATCTGGTGTCGATGCACACGTCACCGAGGAAGCATACCGAAACATAGGGAAAGTAAAAAAAGCATAAGCAGCCAGAAAGATTAGTGGACCTGGAGGAAGAAGAATTCTAGGGAATGGAGGATATTGATTCCGAAGGGGTGGAGATGATGACAAGGCTTATTGAGTATATCCCTCTGTGTAAGGGAAGATCTAAGGTCATGAAGGATATCGATACGGGAAAATTTTCAGTGTCAACACCTTTATTGCCTGAGCAAGTTGTGTTCAAGGGTCCTAGGCTGGCGAGTATTCCATTACTCAAAATGGAATATTGAGACCTCGTGGACCACACAAAGTGTCCACACTTGGTGACTCACAAGTACATGCAGAAAGTCTACTTGGAAGACACATGGGTTACAACTTTGGAGCCCATGAAGTGCGTGCACAGTGAGGAGTAGTCAGGATTGCTGAATCTACAGTTGGTGTCGCATTATCATTGTTCCACCATTCATATAGTCTATGTACACTAGCTACTCGAACTGGTGCATTATGGCTGCCTCTAGCTCGGATATCCTATCCCTATCACCAACATGTTGATCCATAGGATCACGAAGTTACCTTACAAAGGAGCGAATCCTGCCAAGGAGTTTGGGGGAAAAACTTGAGAGATAGAATTACCAGACAAGATGAAGGAGTTTGGGCTGATAAAAAAGTCGCAAGGCTATTCTATCACATCCATATCAGAGTGGGCATTGTAGTTTCCTGCCTAGATCTTAGCAGGCAAGGTAATGAGAAAATGTCATGCGGATGAAGTTCTGACGCAGGTCATTTCACTCACATCACAGTGCGCGAAGGGGGTTCAGTACAACTGGGCCAAGTATCTATGTCAGGAGTTCCTCGCAAATTGTCATGAGGCCAAAGAGTAGAGCAAGCCATTTCACTATGCATGGCTACTACTGTCAATAATTTTGGTTGTTTGGGGGTTACTAAAGGATAGCTAGTTTCCTCCACATAAAGAGGAATTTCCTGAGGCAGTGCAGTTTGCCTCTTTCGGGCATCAAAAGATCCAGAACAGATTAAGGAGACAAAGATATTTTTTGTCTTCATGGAGATGGACATGCACATGGAAATTAGGTAGCAGCCAAGACTATCCCCCACCTTGTATGCACATCTCTTGGCTTGTGCAGAATTCAAAGACGATTTTCACAGGCTTTTTTTCAAAGTGCACAAAGACCCTGAGTAGAAATGGCATGTGTTGCCTTATATGGTTACAGATATAGACATCCAGGAAGTCGTGGGGCTATGGCTATGGGAATGTTGCACACCTACAAATTTAGATGTTGGCATAAGCATAGGCAGAGAGAGATCAGTTGCACAGAAGCAGAAGGACATTGCTCAGTAGGCTACGCGCACCTTAGTTGCGCAAAATAAGGAGGCTACTATGACAGTTGTAGAGAAGGCTCGTCTGGAAAAGGAGTGCGCTAGCAAGGCTCAGGAAAAACTCTAGTAGAAGGATACAGAGCACAATGGATAGCCTGCTACCTACCACACTGATGAGAAAGAACTGTCCAAGCAAGGAGGAGGTGGCGGTGAAGAGGAAACAACTCCTTTCATCATGAATAAGTGCACGTAGGAGAAGCAGGGTGGGTAGTGAAAGAAAGTGATCTCGATGAGATCAACCACAAAATTTGAGACACCGTGACAAAGGTGCTGCAACAATTCGAGCAGTAATATATGTAGACGCTTCGGGGCATCCAAAAGGACCTGCAACTCAAAATTCAGGCAGATTTAGGGAGAGCGAGCGGTGCGCAAGCCATATTGACACAGGGAAGGAGTGCAGTATCAGAGATATATTGGCCTCAGGACGTTAAAATCTTTCCTTGGTGTAAAGGTTCAGTCCATGTGGAAACAGATGAGGAATGCACAATGCTTCACACAATCAAAAAGATGGGGTTGAACCTTACCACACTGTCGCTTGAGTGTCCGCATGCGCTACATCAGGAGGTCGTGGAGGAGCTCAATATCATATAACAACTCGCACTGACTGTTGTTAGTGATTTCAAAGTTAACAATCAACAACCTTTCATGGAAAAGACTCAGGCCCTGAAGGAGCTAGAGGAGTTGCGCACACAATGTCAGAATCTGGTTGCAGCAATTGAGCAGGCCTACAAATTTATACCTATGTTGGCTATACCTGATTATGCAGAGGCTTTAGCCAAGGTGAGAAAATTGGCTGCTGCAATATGTTCTTCAAAGAAGACGGTTGGCAAGGTGACTTTTGACCTCAAGATGAAGATAGCTAAGTTGCAGCTGACCACACTGCCAGAGGTGCGCGAGCAAAGGAATGTGGCGATTAAAGTATCCATGGCCCAGCTAGATGTCACCATTCAAGGATGCGACAAGCTCTTCACGTAGGCACTAGGCCTTTGGGATACATTGCAGGAGGATCCTATGCTGCAACAATTAAGCGCGAAGATTAGGGAAGCACAACAATAGTATGATGAAACTTATCTAGGTGGATATTGGTGGCCACCAACCTATTCCACTTGGACCCCCATCATTGTACCATTATTTCTTCCAGTTTCCGTAATTGTAGCATAGTTTACCATTTTTTGTAGTTTTTCGGGTCTTGAACTTCCGAGCCGTTTTGAGGCCCTAGACGACATTTTCTTGGAAAACAGAAAAATGTGGGGCTTTGAATCAAATTTGTAGTATAAAGTTGTAGTCCTTAGATATATATTTTCAACAAGGTATCATGTGTGTCAAACGGAAATCCTATGCCAAATTTATGACCCAGAGAAGTTGATGTACCAATTTACCCCAACGATGCCCACAATTTTGGGGTTTCATCTCGTAGGGTTCGGTTTTTGGATGTTTAGGGTTTTCCATTATTTCTAAATAATAAACAGGCCTTCAAGCCTCACTGTAACTCAGTTTCGAGGCTTGTATTCACCACATCTCTTCTTAGAGATAAGTTATCATCGCCCGAGCTAGTCTATTTCCATTATGTATGTAAGCATCTTTCATTTCTTCGATATTAATGAAATGAATATTTATTTCACCTCAACCTCTGTGTTTTTGTTTATATCTGTATTTTGTCTCTTTCATGCATAAGTCTGGATCAACTTCTAAGGTAGAATATAAATCCAATTCATGAATAACATCAACCTCTACATCGTAAAGATCTCATTTTATTTTTCATGATATTTGATTGTAAAAAATTATAGCAAGGACTTGAATCTATAGAAGTAGTGTGAACCACCTTCGAAACCATGACCTCCACTCCCTTGGCAACTCTTCGCATAATGACAAGTAATAGTTGTGATAGGAATAAATGATGGGACAAGGATGGATGTGACGGGAGGTTAGAGTAATGAAATCCTAGTATAGGAAAGAGTGGTGGGCAATGAGAAGATGTTGGTTAATGGTTGTGATTTGGAAAACTATGCTCAAAATGTAGCAAGAAAATCTAGTTTTGACTTTTCCTTGGTCAAACTAGATTTAAATTCGAATTTCTATTTCAACATAATACTTGGAGGTAGCTAACTGAAGTGACATGACTCATGTCTCTCAGTTAACTCAGTAAATTTGATTTGGAGACACTTGATTTCATTTCTATATGAATAATTGCTAATTTTTAGCAATCTAGTTTAGTTAATTTGAGTTTTTATCAGTTTAACTAGTTCTAATTGTCAGCAGAACTAGTGGAGGTCAATTTGTGGATGTGGAAGTTCAACACACTTAGTGATCGACCATTTCACTGATCACTCAACCCCATATAATTGTTCCAGGCAGAGAATTTGAGTTACCCAGTTGAGATGGAGATTCCAAGGTAGTGTATCATCAGTTGTAGCATATTCCCATGTGTACAGGTGGTGCATGTAGTCAGAGATTCAACAAAGGCTATTGCGCAATTACTAAAAAATAGGGGCAATCTCCCAAGGGAACAATGCAAGAAAATAGGAGATTGGGCAGACTTGAAATTGGCCAAGTGTTCGGTCAAGTTGAGTAAGTCAAGAAGAGGGATCGACTATACACTTGTAGGGTGTGCTCAGTCTTAGGCAAGAATTGTATTTCTTCTCTATTCTCTAATTAATACAATACATATAGTAAGGGGGTTTGTGTAGTTTCTTTCGCTTAGATAAATATATGTGAATGTGTGATGTTTTCTTTTGCAGGAGATTGGAATTTGAAGATCAGTGTTGCAGGTTTTATTCAAGACTGAGAAGATGGATTTCAATGGATTTATGCTCAAGTATGCCTTGGAAGGCACCTAAAAATTTATTGCATGGAAAGACTGCATGGAGGCAGTATTGGATGATAATGGGCCGCTAGAATACATCAAGGCAGATGTAGAAAAACCCCAAGCATCTAATGCCCAAAATCTTGCTCAATGGAAGAAGGATGTGGCCAAAGCAAGGCCAATCATATCGGAGAGAGATCAGGATCATATTTTCTCAAATCTCCATCAAAAAGAGACTATGTCTGTGATGTGGAAAGCACTGATAGAATTTTTCGAGAACAGTAGTGACCACAAGAAGTTGGCACTCAAGGACAAGCTTCGAAGTATCAAGATGAAAAAGAACGACACAACTTGACAATACCTTAACAGGTTTTCATAGTGTCATGATGAGTTTAGCGGGGTCAATGTTAATGTCCCTAAAGAAGACTTGGTATCTATATCCATTTTGGGCCTTCCCAAGGGCTAGTGTTGACACCTAATCCTTGTGATTGGGTGAATTTACGTAAATAAATAAATTAGAAATATGAACAGTCATCGGGAGATGAACTGAACAGTCTCTCCCTCATGTATATAACGAAGACCTACCTGATGGAATAGAACACACAAATCATTTTTGCCTTATGGAGTTACTGCCTGGCCTGACATGGTATCAGAGCCAGCTCCTTTTTTTAGCTTTTATGTCCTTTGTAACTCCCTATTTTGCTCCTCTGCTCTCCATTCAAAGGCACTGTCCATATTACCATTTTCCCTGTCTAATGTCTATCTCAATTGCTATTTGTGTAGCCTGAACATTTGACCGCTTAAATGACCTACTCCACGCAGTGACCTGCTCCACCTAGTGCTTGTACGCTTGTCTATAATTCACTGCCCATAAATGTTGGTGTCAGTGGTCTGACACGTTCTGGTATCCATTAGTAGTGGCTTCCGTCAAATGCAATGGTTGAAAGTCTGTCTTCATATTACTGTTTAAAATGCTTTGGATATAATTTGTTGATCAGAGCCTATATAAAACCGTTTTTCTAAGATCCTTGCCGCGGTGACCTCAAACGTTTTGTCTCCCTGGTATCTGTTCGGTGTTCAAAATCTGTCTGATCAAAATTTTCTTTGCTCGTAGCTCTCTAATTTCTGAACCCCGCGTTCCCTCCATTGACTACAAGCTGCGTGCCTTGGTGCCTCTTGATCTTCTCTTCGTTTTCCATGTCATCATTGTCGTGGCCATCGTTTTTACTGTCTGCGGGACGAGGCTATTATGCAACAGTTTTGTAATGAAATTAGCGTTGGGAAGGGTGTTTTGAAGGTCTGGATGCATAACAACAAGCATACACTCGGATCACAAATATATTCATCTCCTTTAAGGAGCTCGTGTGTCAATTAATCCTCCAAGGGAACAGTTTCTGCAATTAGAGCTCATCTCTGCAGCGTTACATTAATATGTGATGAGCATAATTCCGGCTAGTCTTCTTTTTTGTCATGTCAAACAAGGAGGATTGCAAATGCATTTATTTTGACAGGAATGCTACGTAACCCTTCTGACTTAAATCTTTATAACCAATTTGTGTGGTACGTTTGTCTTCAGAAAAATCTCATGGACTTATGACCAATGGAATGTTGAATAGATAACTTTTGTTCAATTTTCGGATTAAGTGTTGAAAAAAATCAATATTAGTCACTATATTTTTTAGTAACGTGCTATGACAGTAAACATTATGGTATAGTTGCAAGGAGGTCTCAAAGCTCAAGGTCTCTTATTGGGAATATAGACTCGTTTTCTCATTTTCATGTGAGTGCACCAGCCGAGAATGCCAACTGCGCCTTACAATCCACGCTCACTGCCCCTTGGTGATTGAGAAGATGTAAATATACCTTTGTTGGAGCGCTGTCTAGTTGAATACACTGTTCAGTTTTGTATATTTACAGAGTTTTGTGTATTGACGCTATATTTTTCCTTCCCATTAAAAGTAAACATTTGCAGCAAAATTTTTGCAGCAGAAGTATTTTTTTGTTATAGTATGCATTCAAGAGGAAGAGGAAGATATTAAGAGGTAGGGGGGGCAGACACTCTTAAGGAGAAAAGGTAGATTTGCACTGCAAGCTACCATGGGACAAAATTGAGCAGCAAAGAAACCAATAGAAAGGTAAAAATAATGATACAGACAAAGGTAAAGCACCTGAATCTACTCACTATGTTGTGGCATAATGTAAACCAATAGAAAGGTAAAAATAATGATACAGACAAAGGTAAAGCACCTGAATCTACTCACTATGTTGTGGCACAATGTAACATTGGAGTAAATGAAGATTTATTTAATGCTTCACTTGCTTCTTGGAAAAATGATTGGTTTCTTGATTCAGGAGCAACCTGCCACATGACTCATAGAAAATATTTTTTTGAAGATTTCACTGACAATGTTGATGGAGCAGTATAATTTGTAGGTCAATCAAAAATCAAGCCATCAGGGCTTGGCACAATCAGGATTAAACTGCCTAGTCTTCCAGACTTTCTTCTGCATCATGTTCTATATCTCCCACAGCTCAAGAGCAACTTGTTGTCCTTGGTCCACATCCGCCAGCAAGGTCACTCCATTCATATGTTTCATGGCAAGCTTGAGGTAAGAAAAGCATCTGACCACTCATTTGTCATGAGGGGATTAGAAGAAGAAAGGCTTCTCAAACTGCAAGGAACCTCTGCTCATGCACAACATTTCTCATAAAATTCTCATCATGAAGAAGGTACACTTCCATCAAGTTTATTATGGCATGCTAGATTTGGACATTTGAACTATGACAGTCTCCACTTGTTGAAGAAAAATGGTGTTTTTGGTTTGCCTACAATTCCTAGGAAACTTAAGCAATGTGATGCTTGCATTCTAGGAAAGCATAGCAAACAGTATTTTCATGATTCACATTCAAGAGCACATAGAAAACTTGAACTCAATCATTCAGATTTATGTCGTCCAATTCCTGTTCCTTCTGCAAATGGAAATAAATATATCATGACATTTATTGATGACTACACCAGAATGTGTTGGGTTTATTTATTGAAGAACAAATCTGATGCTTTTCAAACATTCAAGAATTTTCATAAATGTATTGAAAATGATGCACAATCTCATATTGGGTCTATTCGCACTGATAATGGTAAAGAATAAACATCAAATGAATTTGAAAACTATCTTCGCCAACATGGGATCAAACATCAAACAACTGTGCCTTATAATCCCCAATAGAATGGTGTAGCTGAAAGAATGAATAGGACAATCTTAAATATGGTACTATCCATGCTCTTCTTAAAAAATTTAAACATAATTTTTTGGGCTGATGCTGTTCTATGTGCTGCATATATAAAGAATAGATGTCCATCTAATGCTATAAGAAACAAGACTCCTTATGAAATGTGTTATGGACATGTTCCTTTGGTAAAGCATCTCAGGGTCTTTGGTTCCACCTGTTATGCCTTGATACCAAAGGTACATAGAAACAAACTTGGTGCTAGAAGTCGTAAGTGTATCTTTCTGGGGTATTCAAACACCTCCAAAGCATACCGCCTCTATGATGAAGTAAATAAGAAATTTGTTGTATCTCGAGATGTAATTTTCCTTGAATCATCCAAAACTAACAATGTTGTTGAGCGGAAACTTCATCGCTTGGATAGATTCGCAAAAGCAAAATCATTTCAAGAATTTGATAATCAGATTCCACATCTTGAAGGGGGGTTGCTATACTAGATCAACATGTGGAATCTTCTTTTGAAGAAAACTCTCCCCTGCATGAAACTCCAACAATGGATGATGCTTTACGTGATGTAATTGATAGAATTGGGAGACTTAATCTTGATTCAGTCCCAACTCAATCAACGGAGCAGCCTGGACCATCTGAGAAAGGTCCCCCAAAGTGGCTGACAAAGACACTTGAAAGTGTTCATCCTGATGAAGTTGGAAAGACAAGAACCAGAAATTCAAACCGGCAAAATGGAGGTGATGTATATGACTCTAATTCACCTGTTGATATGGATGTTTCTTATGATTGTGAATTGAACTTGTCTGTAGATTTTGAACCAACTTCCTTCAAATAAGCTTCTTCTCATGATGAATGGAAAGGAGAGATGCAAAAGGACTATGATTCCCTCATAAATAACGGCACTTGGAAGCTGGTTGATCCTCCATTAGGAACCAAACCAATTAGCTGCAAGTGGGTCTACAAGAACAAGTATAAAGCTGATGGCTCACTGGACAAGCACAAAGCTAGGCTTGTGGCAAAAGGTTTTTGCAAAAAGGGGTCAATTATGAGGAGACTTTTTCCCCCACAGCAAAATCGGCTACCATCTGGACACTCTTTGCACTAGCAACTCAAAAACATTTGGAAAGTCCATCAAATGGACGTAAAAACTGCTTTCTTGAATGGAGATCTAAAAGAGAATGTTTTTATGTCCCAGCCTAAAGGATTTTCTATGAAAGGACATGAACTTAAAGTATGCAAACTTCTGAAGTCCTTGTATGGCCTCAAACAGGCATTGCGAGCCTGGTATGAAAAAATAACTGAGCATCTTCTGAAACTCAATTTCAAACATTTTGATCTTGATGATGCAACTTTATTTGTCAAGAAAGTTGGCAAAAAAGTTGTATATCTTGTGGTATATGTAGATAATATTTTGATGACAGGGAACAATGAAAGCTACATTGCATCCATAAAGAAGGAATTGGGGAAAAGTCTTGAAATGACTGATTTGGGCTATGTTCATTACTATCTTGGTATTGAAGTAACCCAACATCCAAAGTTCATATTTCTTTTTCAAAAGAAATACAATGGAGATCTGTTGAACAGGTTTGGCATGACAGAGTGCAATCCTCTTACTACTCCAATGGCACAAAACTTAAAGCTCACATCTATTGAAGGAAAAGAATTTGAGGATGCAACAAAGTATAGATAGCTTGTAGGAAGTCTCAACTACCTAACTACTACTAGACCAGAAATTTCGTTTGCTATTGGAATCCTCTCCAAGTTTATGCAAAAGCCTTGTGAGGGACATTGGTATGCTGCAAAAATAGTTCTAAGGTACTTGAAGGGAACTCAAGACTTTGGAATCAAGTATACACAGGTGGACGACTTCAGCTTGATTGGATATTCTGACTCAGACTTCGATGGAGACAAACAAGCTGGGGTATCAACTTCAGGATATGCTATTAGTCTTGGATCTGGAGATGTCTCCTGAGGATCACGCAAACAATAAATTCCAGCAGATTCCACAACAGAAGCAGAATACGTGGCAGCAGCTGAAGCAACAAAAGAAATTGTGTGTCTCAGGAAAATTCTTGAAGATTTGTAGGTAAAACAAGTAAAATCAACTCCAGTCATGATTGACAATACCTCTGCAATAAAGTTGGCCAAGAAACCAAAATTCCATGATCGAACGAAGCACATCAATACTAAATATCATCTGATTCGACATCATGTTGAGGCCAAAACAATCCATCTCTGTCATTGTTCCACAAATGAGCAAATTGCAGACATCTTCACCAAAGCGCTTGGAAGAGAAAAGCTTGAACGATTCAGAATGGTTCTTGGACTCACCAACGTCCCTTCAGATTAAGGGGGGGAAGTTGACACCTAATCCTTGTGATTGGGTGAATTTATGTAAATAAATAAATTAGAAATATGAACAGTCATCAGGAGATGAACTGAACAGTCTCTCCCTCATGTATATAACAAAGACCTACCTGATGGAATAGAACACACAAATCATTCTTTCCTTATGGAGTTACTGCCTAGCCTGACAGCTAGTACAGATATGAAGATTCAGTAAATGGTAGAGAGAAACTACCAAGTTGGGAACGGTTATGGTCTGATCTAGTGCACGAAGAAATAAGGCAGAACACTAGAGATGAGAACTCATCAAATGGAGAGGATGAGGAGAATTGTGCCTTAGTTGGAAGGGAAAAGAAAGGTAAAGGGAAGAAATCCCAATCGAAAGAAGTTTCAAGTCAATGGGAAAAGAAGAAATACTTGTCCAGAGTCAAGTGCTTTCACTGTCATGAATTCGGGAACTATGAAACAATGTGTCCACATAATAAAGCAAACAAGGACACCACAGGAAGAGGAATGGGTGAAGCTTTGGCTTCATAGTCCCATCTTAATTTTACCCTCATTGCAAGCATGGAAAGCACATTGATGGGTAGTGTGTGGTATCTCGACAATGGTTCCTTATTCCACATGACGGGGAAGAAATAATTTTTTAGCGACTTGGAGGGGAAGGATCTCTAGATCCACATCGAGATGGGAGATGATGGAAGTTATAGTGTGACCAATATTGGTACGCTTACTTTTGAGAGGAATTTTGTCTCCAATATTAGGCTTAAGGATGTGATTTTTGTACCGGGTCTAAACAAGAATCTAGTTTCCATAGTTGTGTTGGAAGACCATGGCTACTATGTGATATTCAAGAAAGGGAAGGCTTTCTTGAGACACATCACCATGGGACAATTGAATTAGATCGGAATTCCAGTGAATAAACTCTACAAATTAAATGTGAAAGATGGTGCAACATTGATCACAAAAGCAAAGAATGTGTAGAGCCAAGATTTCAATGAAGTATGTTATAGAATACTAAGCCATTTACAGACCTCCCCAAAGGAGCATTAGAGTAGCATGATACATGCAACGAATGTACATTACGGAAGTACACAAAATCCACCTTCAATGATCAGGATAACAAGTTGCATGCAGTCCTTGAAAGGATTCACTATAATGTCTGTGGATGTTTCTCGACAGCCTCCACTTCCAAGCATAGGTATTATGTTATATTTACATATCATTTCTCATGAATGTGCTGGATCTACTTCATGCAAAAGAAAAACTAGACATTCTCCAAATTTGTGGAATTTAAATCATTTGTTGAGAGAGAAACTGGCAATAATATGAAGTCTCTCAGGAGTGGTAATAGAGGTGAGTATGTGTTGAATGAGTTTAAAAATTTATGTGCAAATGAGGGCATTCGACGAGAGTTGACAACACCCCATAACCCACAACAAAATGGGGTTGCTGAGAGGAATAACAAAAGTATTGTGGGAGTAGCAACATAAATGGTGAATGACCAAATTCTACCTTTTCACTTGTGGGCTGAAGCATGTAACATAGTGGTCTATTTGTAGAACATGAGTCCTCATAGGATTGTTGGAATGAGTACACCATAAGAAGATTTTTTAGGGAAGAAACGAGTTGTGTCACACTTCAAGATCTTTAAATCATCAGTTTACTATCATGTTTCCAAGAAAGTAAGGAAATTGTTAGATCCTACAACACAGTTGGGCATATTTGTGGGGTACAAAGACACACCTAATAAATACCATGTGTACATTCCATCTCTCGGGATGACAACAGTCAAAAGGTATTTGAAATTTGATGAGGAGAAGGCAATGATGTGTTCTCTTGAGAGGGAGCTTCAGTTGCAACCTCATCAGGAGATTTTTCACTAAAGGAAGAACCTCAAGAAATTGTGGAGCAGCTAAAAGAAAAGGAGGAAAGAGTGGAGACATCCACTCAAGCAAAGACAACCAAAGAAGTCAGGAATCAAACCAGGGAAGATAATAGATTATTTGTAGGATGGGAGAGAGAATGTAGGAGCACACACATCACAACGCAGGAAGAGGATGTCATCGAACCAGTACAATGGCTATATGGCTTTGATGTGTGAGCTTTTAGAGACTACGAAATCCTCATTCGACGAAGTTGTAGAGTAACCAGTATGGGTTGATTCTATGGTAGAGGAATATGATTCCATTGATAGAAACAATGTTTGGGAAGTGGTCCAAGGACCAACAGAAAATTCAATGGTTGGTTCGAGATGGATTTACAAGGTAAAGCATGCATAAAATGGTAGCATAGAGAAACACAAGGCTGGATTTATGGCCAAGGGGTTCTCTCAGGTTCAGGGAATTGACTCTGAGGAGACCTTTTCTCTAGTAGCAAGGTACTCATCCATCAGGTCAATTCTAGCACTGTCGGTGCATATTGTAACACCCCTCCCTTGTGTGCTAAATTATTGTAAACCTAAGTTGAGTTAAAGCTAGTTGTGATATCCTCCCTTGTGTGTTAAATGATTGTAAACCTAAGCTGAGGAAACCTAGGTGTGATATGAACAAAGGGACTAACATAGAAAGAAGGATTGTAACTATAATAAGCTATAATTCCCCCCCTCCTCCTTTGTGGGTTAAACTATTCCTGCCACGATAAAGATATTACGTAAGACAATGGTAAGATCTTAGCTATAAAAAAAAGAAACATTTATAGAATTGGAAGGCTAATAAGCTATTATTTTGGGGTAGGCCAAAGGGGTACGTTACAAATGGTATCAGAGCAATAGGTTCAAACACTAGGGTCTGTGGACCAATCCACTTCTGTAGGGTAGCATTTTGCGTTGACAAATTTTGATTATAAAACTCCTATAAGGAAAATTACCCCAAAATTTTTGAAGGGTTAAGTTTGAATCATAGAACATGATTCCGTAATAAGTAATTCAAATATTAACATGGAACGATAATATATCTCTCTCTCTCTCTCTCTCTCTCTCTCTCTCTCTCTCTCGATATATATATATATATATATATATATATATATATATATATATATATATATATATAACATGTTAAAACTAATGAAGGTCTTTTATACATGCAGTGCTTATAAAGACGTTAAGGTGCATGTTAAGATGTGAATGGAATTTTCACTAAGGCCCATTCCTCGTTACTCAGCCATTACCTTAACTCGGATCTAGGAAAAAAAAATCAATCCAAGACATAACTATTAAAGGTAAAATTTAACTACTATATTTTCCAAACATACAAATTGAGCATTGTCTATAAGAATTTCTCCTTCACTGATTTATTAATGGTTGACTACATTTGGTATATGGCTCAAAGTGGGAAAGGGCTTGGTTGACTATGACTCAAAGTAGGAAAGGGATTGTTGCCTACATTATAGCCATCGAATCGAAATCGTTCAAGATATTTCTTCTTAAAAGGCCATAATGAAGCCAATATAACTGGTTAGTTGCATGCAAATTTTGATGGACAGTGCATACAATCTAACTGATAAAACAACATGAATTTTGTGGCTTTATCTCCTCCTCATGACAAACTCAATGGCTTCATCCTCTACTTCCCCTTCAGTCGACTTCCTTAGAGAGTACGTCTCTTGGAAAGACATAGTAAGTTCGCATTCAAGTTCTAAATTATGCCTTTTCTGCGGTTTCTAGGTTCTATTGCTAAAAACCTCTCTAGTACGAAAAGGGAACATGGTTTCTTGCTAACTCTCAATTGGTAGAATAGTTGTCCATCATGAATTAGGTTTTTTTTTGGGCTCTCTAGATATGGATTGTTTATTTTCCCATTTCATGTTTTTGAACTGTGATTAAACCATGATATTTGAGTTCAAAGGAAAAGCATCTCCATACTTAGAGCATTTAAATCATACATGATTTAATACATTTGGTTATAAATGTATTGATCGTCCATTGTGACTAGGTACTTGATGAGTTGGTCGTAGGCGTGTGACTCATCATATGGAACTTATTTTCTAGTGGCATTATATGCTAAAAGGTCACTTTCTAGATGGAATCAACGAAAATCCATCTCTCTGTTTTCCGATCAAATACATGCATTCCATTGATAATAGTAGTCCTCTAACCCTTTGTGGAAAAAATTAGAAGGCCAGACTATCGGATGGGGTTCATTCCATTACCCATCTAGATTTAGGTATGTTCGACCTTATATGTTCAATCTTATCCGCGACGTTGGAAACATCCATTAAATGCTAGACTCAACCTCATCCAATGATCTAAAGAGTTATTATCTCAAAATCCAACTACTTGCCTACGAATATGAAAATGTTATCCATGAAATGTTGGTAAGAGCAGTCAGAAGGAAAATTTTAAAGTATCAAGGAAAAAGCTATAGACGTTGTTTCTTTATTCAACTTTCTGTTGGTAGCATAGGTTCCAAGTTGGAGTGATCATTATCTTGAGTTGAGAAACATCCTCACGAGCGGATAAAAATCTAGGATAATGCTAATCCTCATCGTCCAATATGCAGAGACTACACATTGGTAAATCTTGTAATAAAATATCTAGTGTTATTGTTGATTCTCGTGTTGTTTGACTAAGTTCTAACCATTGTTCTTTCCATCAAAAGTCATTTGTGTGCGTGTGGTAGAGGAGTTATTCTCGTGTTACATACTCCAACTCCTACTACTTTTCAATCACTTGTGATGAGTTGATTATCACGACGCTGCCACTTCTACCTTTAAATCTTTCCAGTGAGATTTCAAGCTTAAATAGACTGACATCTTGGAATATCTACAAGAAAATATCGCGACTCTCAAGGTATTGGAGCTCTGTAAAATAAAGCCAAAGGTCATCAATAAAAAGGAACACCCATTGCTCTTGAGGAAGAATGGTCAACTAGATGGTTGCTTGAGATCAGTAATGACAATTTATTTTTCCCAACGAGGTAAGCGTCATGCTATTCACTTAAAATTTCTAAGCCCAACAATACAAAGGAGTTCAATAGAGGAATTCTCCTGGGCATCTCAAAAATATAGGTATGAGTCATTCGTTAGTTTCAATGATCATTTACTCGATGGCTTCTATGATTCTCGACGAGATTTCCATTTAAGCCATTGATAAACTTTCAAAAGGAGACCTTTTGCTTAGACTCTTGAGAGATTTTGGATTCAATAGTTTCGTAACATGAATAATAAATTTCATATATGCGTTTAAATATATTACAGTGAGTTAATGGGCTTAGTTTAATTCTATCTGTCGGAAATCATGCAATATAAATTTAATAATGATAATAGGGCACAAAATAGTTTGTGGGTCTTGATATTGAATGATCTTCATTTTGGGAGGTTTGTACTGTCTAACAGGTTTTGTACATGATGCAGTGAACAACTTGGTTGCACTAACATTGTTTTGGAGTCAAAGTCAACTGGAATGATAGGTGAGTTTTGTGGTGAAGCACCTTCACATAGGCCTTCACCCAATAAGGGACGTTGGAGGTTGCCTGTAAAAAGACAATAGTATGGCACAATGGATCTTGTTGAATTGTTCAAATCTATCATCAACAGAATACAAATTTTGTCGCTAGAAAAGTTCACAAAGGAGGCAGAGCTGGAAATGTTTTCTATTCATAAATAGAAGTCGACTCTATTTGATCGCTCTTTGAACCCAACATTGTGGTGAGCACATGAAATATGAATGGGTCTGATCAGTAATATGGTCTTTGTTGATAAATGAAGTATTCACGTAAAAGGTAAGACACTCCTCAAATATTCACAAGTGATTAAATGAACTCGTTGTAAAATTAGTAGAGCGTTTTTGGTTTTTAAAAGCTAGGTGTGCTCGCAGTTGAATAATGGGTTGTGTGCTTAAAAATAAAAATAAAAATAAACAAGTCTTTTAGTATAGTTGATCATGTTGAGATTATGGAATTTAAAATTTTCACTGGGACAAATATACAATATGCCAACAGTTAGCCTCAAGGCCATAGAAATATACTTTGGAATAATCTATGATAGAAGAACAAATTGAAAATTGTAAGGTGCATGGTTGTTTTAGAATTGATGAGCCAAGGATGACCATTGGACTTTTTCTTATAAAATAATTAGGATTTTATTTCTTATAGTTTCGGGTTATTGTATAGCTATCATAGTAAGGAAACTTACCAACTTCATTAGACACAACAATTGTGTAACTTTATTGTGGGATGATGTCATTTTATTTAATGCAGTCGGAACAAACTTTTGATGTATGTTTGCATTATATAGTAAATACATTGTATTTGATGATGTTGTTAACCATTCACTCGTACAACGTGACAAGATATCTATAATTTATAGCCACTGCTATCTTTCTCGATTGCGACTCTATGAAGAGCTGTCAGTACTTAGTGACGAGCATGGGTTTCTCATAATAATAAAAAGGCCTATTGTTGATATGTGTTATAATAATAATTCATCGATAGTTGAAGGAATGCCAAGCCTTAGAAGATTAGACAGTACATCTATCGCAACAGGAAAATATCCATAACGAGGGAACTCTTTCGACCTAAAACACGAATTATTTATGATAATAATGATTTTGAGTTTTTTTTTTAAATTAAAAATATATACATAATTGTTTACAACTTCTGATCCAGGTGACGATGGTTAAAAGGCAAAGTTCAGCTTTGAAATAGGGACATATTCACAACAACAACAATAATAATAATAATTAAACACTGGTTTAGACAAAATAGTAGAAATGCTTGTGAAAACACGGGGTAGGAAGCTGAGATGGGAGGGACTAGAAGCCAGGATGCGAGAGGTCTATACTAGGACAAAAGCTCGAAATAAATTCAGAAAGAGTGTGACTATAGCCACCCCTGTAGGAAACTATGGGAGGGATCCAGAAGCTAACAAGGAAGCACCTCAGGGAAGAAACAAAATTGAGAAAAAAGAGAAACAGGGAAACAAGAACCCTATAGGGGAGGAACATGGGGCCAACACCATGAGGGAAGACATAGCCAAACCAGAGAGACCCTGGGAATAAAGGAACAGAAATTCGACCTTACCTGGGGAAGAATCCTTGAGGAGGCCCAGAACAGGAAGGTCGCGTGCCGACTGTTGCCGTGGAGGAAAAATTGCAAGAGAATCAAGAAAGGAACGAACCCATAACACGGATAGGACTAGCAACATTACGATAGAAATCTCGAAGGAAACAAACTCTGGAAACAGAAGGGATAACAAAAAGGAAATAGGTAAATGGGAAATTTTCTTGTCTTACTATTATAATTTTGATAAATGTAATGGCTATGTGATAGGTCTCACCTCACACCGCAGCCAACACAGTGAGGAAGACAGAGAAAGATGAGAATAAGATAGTCACAGGCAGGTAGGGAGTAACATGGTGCCCAGGAGCAGTAAGAGAGATAAAAGGATGGAAGAAGGAATAAGCGGTTCGAGCAAAGATCAAAGGAAAAGAGGGAGGAAGCTTGGAATTGAACACATGAAAACTCTTATTGATGCTTATATGGAAGGGAACCCACCGAACATCAGAGCCCAAATTCCTGGTTGGGAGAGAGAACTTAATGACAGTATCAAGAACTAGGACATCCCCATGGAGGAGTGGGAAAGCATGGTTCCCGATCCAAGGAATTCTTGAGGCTGCCACTCTCTCTTCAGGAAAACAATACAATAGTATTGGGTAATGAAGAATGTGGTGGCACAGACCATGACCCTGGATCGAGAACAAGCAGTGCGTGGTGGAACAGAGGCAAAGGAGAATACCAAGGGAAAGGATCTAGTCAGAGCTGAACTACTTAGGGAAATAGGAACAGTTCAGATACAGACCTACAGAAATAACTTGGCCTTGGGAAGAATTGAGTAGACACTACAAGATATGAAGCAGAGCGAGAAGCTTGACTCCAGTGCCAAAGTGCTAGCCCCAATAATATCCTCAGATGAGGATTAATGCTGTGGTCTAGTTCAAATCTGATAAAATTTTGATGAAATGATTTTACTTTTTTAATTAGTTATATCTTAGCAGTAGTATAGACAGTAAAGACAATGACGCTAGATGGGTAGCAAAAAACCTTTTCAAGTTTTGGACAGGGTTTAATGCAGACATGTGGCTACTTGGTTTCCTTCGGGCTAGTAAGCCACTTGGAACAAATGGAAGTCTTTGATTTTAGAAAATTAATATAAATGTAGGAAGCACCGCCAAGTTTAAAAATAAAAATAAAAAATAAATAATAAAGATGAAAGGAAAGAGTCTATTGAGCATTTATTTCCAAAGCTACTAGACAACTTAAAAATAAATTTCCATATTGGTCTCTCTATAACGCAACATTAACTTTGTAAACATCTCATTTTTTTTTAAGCACGAGATCAAGTTGAGTTAAAGAGAAACAAAAATTTATCTAGTATAGTTGCACAAGTAAGAAAGTGCAATCTGAAAGAGAAGGCCTCGGTGCTAAAACATTAACCAAGGTATGGTAAAGCATGTAAAACATGAAGAATTTGTTTATAAAAATCTTTGCTTTGTGAGAAAGTTTGATGAATGAATTCATTAATTGTTTAATGGCATATCACAATTTAGAATTGTTGAGGTATGTACAACATAGATGTGAAAACTCTTTTGGCAATACATGGAAATCCTGCATGGAAAAAGAAGTTGGCATGAGCTTAAGAAAATAACTGCTTACTTGGAATTGCATAGAAGAGTTAAATCCTTATGTCTAATTATTTTTATATATGAGCAAAGGCAATTTCCTACACGCAATTCTAGTTTATTTTAGTGGGTTGATTTTTCATGTAAATCTCCAAATTAGTCATGCTTGAGCATGTGGAGACTGTGGTTTCGGAAGAGAAGGTAGAATACAACTAGATGTACATAAGGGAAACTTGGGAAAAATTGGTATTATGAATGATGAAGAGAAATTAGAAAGTTTTTTCTTAAAACCTCTAACACAATTTATACCAAACCATGACATGTACCAGTTGATGAACAATGTGGAAAACTATATTGGAATTGATAGTTCCAATAGGTAAGGATTTAAATGTTGATTGGTACAATTGCGGTATAGATGCATGACTAAATAAAATCACCTAATCCTGGAAGGGAGGTTAGATAATAGAGAAAACCATGGTTGTATCATTGTTTTATTGTTGTGAAATCATACATATACCCATGCATTGTCATGAATTGTTTTGTATGTGTTACCATAGTCTCGCTGAGTGGTCATTCAGATAAAAATGTTTAAAAAAAATTATCACACTTAATATCCATGCGTAGTACTGAGCTATATGAATCTTCCATGTAAGCACATGTGTGTGCAATATTACAACCTTGTAAGAATTGATGATAGAAGGGTCTTGGTGTTATGCATCCATAGAATAAGGAGTTCTGAGTCTAAAGCAAGCTATACATACATGGTTTGCTATGTGCCAACAATAAATAGGCAAATTGTGCATGAATAACTTATGATTATGTTTAAAGAGCCAAGTTGGACAAGGAAACTGAAGGGTATATTACAAGACTATCTAACTATACAAATTCTCGTTCAAATCCTTTTATTAATGCATCTACATACAATGTGATTTGTTCTTTGGTTGGAAGAAAGTATGATTAAGGAGAAACTTAACTTATACAGATTTCCTAGACATATGCATCTTTCAATGGATATGAATAAGGGAACCTATAAGTATCCTTGAGTACAAACCATACTAATTGATGAAGTAGCACAAATGGTATGGACCACTGGGTCAACTAAATGGTATCTAACAATCTATTTAAATATATTGATATCATACAAATTGAAATGAATAAATAGTGACAATAAATTTTGGGAGATACTCTTATTGGATTGCATGAATAATGTGTCTGGATAACATAAGGAATGTTAACTAATCCACATGGGAATTCATAAAATGGACAATTCATCTTTTGGGTGAAGGGTAATTTCAAGAGGAGCTAACATGTAAGTACCCTGAGATCATAAACACTTACAAAGCGGTGTAGGATTGAAAATGGCAAAAGCTTTCATGTATACCCACACTAAATTATGCATGGCCAACAAGTTGTTGAGGCATAAAAAGGGAAATAGTAAATAACCTGATATAAACGATTTAAGAATGAAGTATTGAACTAACGATTATTAAACTATAAGTTAATAATCTTCTTAAGATGCAAATATGCATGAATACATACTAAGCTACTAATATTGTGTTACAACCAAAAGAAATATGCAAATAAGCTACACTAGACATAAAACTTTCTTGGATTACAGATATGAACCATGCTCATACAAATTCCTTGTCAATTGAGAAAAATTGTTTAATTGCTAGCAAAAGATAAAGGAAGTTTTGGGATGATACTAACATGATGGAAAATATGTGGACAAAGTTTTTGTCATGCGGGTAATACCATGGGAATGGTATAATGGGATGTAGCACAGATGGTACTATATACAGCAGTACATATGGTAACTGTATGACTACATATGTTACATGTTTAAAATATGATATGTATATCAGTGTGTATAATACACATTGTATGCAGGTATGCATGAAGACATTAGATAAATGTCTGGCAAGGCAACTGACCTAGAGGTTAGACAGAAAAAGGAAAGTAAGATTGGTATAACTAACCATGATAAATTGTAGTTTGGCATACGTATAATTACAATGAATATATATTGTTATGTAAACTAATATTTTATGACCTTGCATGCATATTAATGTGGAAAATATGTTAACTAACGTATTGTATGCAGAGAGACTGGAAGAAGCAGGTGTTCGACAAGAACACAAAGGCTTGAAAGAATGCGATAATAGAACATTTATTCTTCAGGTAAAATAAATGATAAGTAATAGCTGCTTTAATAATATTAAGTAATATAATTTTGCATCTATAAATTCTCATAAATGGTTTGAAAAAAATGTTACAAGTAGTTGTTAAAGGAGAGCATTCCTTGAGACCGATGTAGCTATGGAAGGAGATTTGCTAGGAGCACTCGTTGTGACTGTTAAGTCCCTATACTACTAGTGTAACCCCTTACTGTTATTAGTGCAACCCTCTTCTTATATTTTTGTTGCCATGTAGTCCCCATATTGTTATTATTGTGCCCAATAGAAGCCCACTATTGTTATTATTGTGCAGTTGCATTATTATTTTTATGTCGGCTCTGATTGTATTATGACTCCTTAGACTCCTATATATAGAAAGGAGGACTTTTCATATGTATCATCCAAGAATTGTTAATTTATGTAATGTAAAGGAGGTTTCCCCCTCGAAGAGGCTGATTTATAAGGCGTTGATCCTTCTTTTCTATCTTTTTGTGAGTTGGTCTCATAACAGTGACCGGTGCACATCAGAAAAATTGTGTCATATGGCAGAGCCATGAGAATTGTTGATTGAGAAAGAAGCTACCTGTGAACGACGACATGATGCAGTGATACACTGTGGATAGTGTAAAATTTAAGGGGGGGAGTATATAACACCCCTCCCTTGTGTGCTAAATTATTGTAAACCTAAGCTAAGTTAAAGCTAGGTGTGATATCCTCCCTTGTGAGTTAAATGATTGTAAACCTAAGCTAAGGAAAGCTAGGTGTGATACCCTCCTTTGTAGGTTAAACTATTCTAGACCTAAGATGAGGAAAGCTAGGTGATATGTAATATGAAAAGAAAATGTGTTATTAATAAATTAATAAGATAAATCACTTAGATGGTGGAGCACCAAGAGAGAAGAGATTCTTTCCAAATCCCATGAGGAATGGGATAGAGATGAATCTTTCAGGATAAAGATTTTAGATGTGACTTTGGATAAGCTTAGATGGATTGGATATCCATCGGATGGATGGGAGAGAAAGATCGATCAGACATAAAAGCTTTGTGAGAGATAAAGGAAAGATTTTATGAGGAAAATCCCCATGGGAGATCAAGATGAGCTTTTCCGAAAAAGACCTAGGCAAATGGAAAATCCATAAAAGCGGGAGGTTGCTAATGGTAACTAAATCATGAAAGAGGTTATTAAATACCCAGTGCATTGATCAATTGAGGACAGTTGATCCTTGGCAAGAACTTCAACTTGGGTGGAATGAGAGGTGATTCATGGTTGGGTGGTGGTGCTCCTCCCTCCAAGTGATGATTTAGTTGGTGTCACATGCATGGAATGTGTGTATTATGATTCATACTCTCTCTCTATTATAGTTCCAGTTTTTTATGGGAAGAGTTCTTAAGTTTCTTTGCATGAGAATGCTTGATGAATAGTACATGCTTATGTATAAATAGATTTAATGATGTTTCCCTCTAATCTGATGAGATTCATTTGCACGGTATGTGTTTTATGTTAATCTTTAGTTGTTATGAGATTAAAATCATTTAACTTAGATATAATGATGGTTGAATTTATCTCTATTATGGGAATGAAGGATTTATTATGCATGTTACATTCCAGTTTGAAGTGAGCTATAGAAGCAGGTTCAGTGGGTAATAGTTTTAGGACCCATTCATGGTAGAAATTGCATGTGACAATTATTCATAAATAGATTACCTGTGTTAATGTTTCTTATGAAATGATTGCATCTATTATGGGCTTGATGTGCATGTCAGTATTCCTTTGACCATGCTTAAGGATTTAGAAATGATAACTATAGTGTGTTGATGTTAATGTTTTCCGTAATGTCTCCTTGAAGTGATTATTCTCAAATGGTCATATAATAGTGTTAAGATAGTTGTTGCATCTAACATTAAGTGGTAACTCTTCTGCATGTGGGACACTTATGGGATCATGATTTTAATTTTACAAGTAGAGGAATTGCTTCTGATAAGGGTAGTTTAATTAGTTACTTATGCAAGTTGAACCAAGGCTTCATCAGAACACCTTGATTATACTTAATTATATTAATGATGCATGGCCAATGTTGGCCATAGTAAACATAAGATAATACTCCATGAATGCTTGTGTGGATTAACTAGAAGATTATATAGGTTGCATGCCATGATTATCTCTTCACACTCAATGACGGCTCTGATGTATAAGTTGTTTATATGAATCTAGGGGTTCCCATCACGGATCTGATAAAGCATAGAAGAATGATGTGATATTATGAGATTGTATAAACTGTTAAGAAATGAGGATAGTAACGGGAATAATACTTGTTCTTGCCATGATAAAGATATTGCGTAAGATAATCGTAAGATCTTAGCTATAAAAAAACAAGAATTTACAAAATTGGAAGCCTAATAAATTATTATTCCAGGGTAGGCCAAAGGGGTACGTTACACATATGGGGTGGAATATCCACCAGATGGATTTGAAGACAGCATTCCTTAATAGATTTATTTGATGAGGAGGTGTATATTAAGAAGCTAGAGGGGTTTGATACCTTTGATAGATATTCACATTTTTGCAAACTCAAGCAAGTGTTGTATGCACTCAAGTAAGAACCTGGTGCTTAGTATACTTGGATCAATAGCTATATAACTGATTGGGGCTTCACCAAAAGTGAAGCAAATGAAAAACTTTCTCAAATTATGGTAGAAGGTAAATTATTGATTATTGTTTTATATTTCAATGACTTGATCGTTACTGGTGATGAGAATCTAATAAAATATTGCAAGGAGGACCTTGCAAGAGAGTTCGATATGAAGGGCATGAGCCTCATGCACTACTTCCTTAGTTTGGAAGTATGGAAAGGAGATGGGGACTTTTTTATCTCTCGACGTAAATATGCCAACAAGATAATTCAGAGGTTCCGCATGGAAAGGTGCAAACCCATGGAGACTCCTCTAGCAGGAAAATTGAGGAAAGATGATTCTAGTTTAGGTGAAGTAGTAGAGGCTACCATTTACAGGAAACTTGTGGGTTCACTTATGTATTTGGTGAACACACGACCAGGCATGTGTTATGCAATTAACCAGCATAGTCAAGCAATGGTTAAGGAAACCAAACTGCATTAGAAGGAAAAAGAGCATGTGTTGAGATACCTCAGAGGCACTACTTAGTTTGGTATTTGGTAAAAATGGATAGAGGGAGTGAAGCTGCAAGGCTTCACAGATGCACATTGGGTGGGGATTCCATCAGATAGGAAGAACACATTCAGTTGAATTGTTTATGGTTGGTGAGGAGAGACTTCTTGGTACAACAGGATGCAAATATATGTGGCACTTAACTCAACAGAAGCAGAGTAGATGGTTGCAATTCAAGAAACATGTGAGGCTATTTGGATGAGAATGATTCTTATTGGGTTATTTGGTGAGAAGATAGATCCTATTGTGATTTAATGTGACAATCATAATTGTATCAAACTCTATGAGAATCTTGTATTTCATGATTGATCCAAGCATATCGACATTTGATATAACCATTTACGATATTGTGTGTAGAGGCAGATTATGTTGTTGCAATACATTCTCATAAAGGAACAAGATGCAAAGATATTGAAAAATCCTTTGTCAAGATGAAAAATTGAGTTCCATAGAAGCAGGATTGGTGTATTTGATAATCCCTTTCTTGATAAGAGGAAACGTTGAAAATGCAACAAGAGAATCTAGTTTTGACTTTGCATTGGTGAAACTAGATTAAAATTAAAATTTCTATTTCAGCATAATACGTGGAGTTATTTAACTAAGGTGACATGGCTCTTGTCACTCCGTAACTCGGTAAATTGGAGTTGGAAACACTTGAGTTCAATTCTACAAGATTGATTTGTAATTTGTAGTAATCTATTTCTATTAATCTGAGTTATTATCAGTTTAACTAGTTCTAACTGTCAGAAGAACTGGTGGAGGTCAAGTTGTGCATGGGGAATTTCAACCACACTTACTGATCAACCAGATAACTAATCAATCAACCCAAAATAATTATTGGCTTGTTACAGGGAAAAGTGTCTATTTAGAACTGCTCTATCCCACTAAGGTGTGACAACTGCCTTAGAAACAAACAGAGAAAAACTACTTATGTTTTTCCTTTATGAATTATAGATAGAGAGGAACAGAAAGACCAACCTCTGTCTTGCGCTAATCCTTTGATTCGATCCTTCTCTTCTTTGATAGTCCCTGGCTACCTGCTCCCTTGCACGCCCAGCTTCACAAAGTACCTGTAAGATCACAGAAGCATAGCACTATACAAAGACATGGATCTATAATCATAAACAATCTAGGATCAGATGTAAATTGACCATACAAATGTAACAAGCATCAATGATACAAAAGCATGGAGGAAAAATCAAATAGATTTTATTGATAAACAAGAAAAGATCCAGGAGGAGTTACAACTAGTTGTTCTGACCCAGCATCAACCTCCCAGCAAAGAAGCCCTTCTTCACCTCAAACAAAGCTTAGATCACCCAACAATCTGATGTTTGTCTCTAGAAACCAACAGCAATTCCCTACAATATGCAAAATTCCAGCCTCTGGATCTCTGGGATGAGGGATCCATATATAGATATCTGTAAGGGGGATGAGTCAGCTTGTGATTTGATTAGTGTCTTCTCTCTGACAGTTCTTGCTTCCACTTGGAGATTGAGGGCCTCTTACTCATCCTTGGTCGAATTCAGTGAGGCAAGTGTCACAGGAGAAGATTCTGGAAGCTTCCATTGCCTCTCCACCTCGCGGAATGACACTGCCATTTGTCATTTCTCGCCCATCGCACCCTACAGAAGGGACTTTTGAAATGCAACACACCCTCACAGTGTATTTGGGTGAGATGCAACGCACCTAGCCAGTGGAGCAGCTACAATGATCTTGTTTTGACCAATTTTGAGTAGTTTCTCATTGAGAACTTCTGGGAGAAGCTGTAATCCGTTGACCTTGTTCCTTTAGGGGTTAGAACAACACTTTTAGGGACTTAGGAGCCCTTGGTTTATGGAAATTTCATGCTTGGGGTTGTAGGGCACAAAAATGTCTATAACAGTTGCCCCCTAAAGTATGAGGCTGTTAACCTTTTGGTGTTGGGTGAAATGCTTTATTATGATGATTCGAAGTTCTTTCAATGCTGGGAGGAGACCTGTAATAAGATACAATACAATAAATTATCTTCATAATATTTTCATGATCTAGCTGAGGCAGGCATTCCCATGCTCAGCTTTATAAATTCATTTTCATGTACATAGGATAGACAATCGTCTGAGTGTAGACTGATGATTCTGATAGAGCCATCATCCTTTCGATAAGATGATTATCTGTGCTGCAATGATGTACATTTAATGTCTTTATTTCCCTGAATATATATCGCAGCCCGGATGGATGAAACTAGATTCGGGGTCTTCAATCTCGTCCGATCTTTACTCGA
This sequence comes from Pinus tabuliformis, assembly GCA_031772625.1. Classification (NCBI taxonomy): domain Eukaryota; kingdom Viridiplantae; phylum Streptophyta; class Pinopsida; order Pinales; family Pinaceae; genus Pinus; species Pinus tabuliformis. Next base: position 217,335,840 of record CM062819.1, read on the forward strand.
AGTACAAGTCGATCCATGTGAGAAATGTTCTGAAGTCGAACATGGAAAGGCATCGCTTGATTACCAGTCGATGATGTAAATTGTTAACAAGCACGAGAGGAATCACCAATAATGATAATGACCCTCAAGGTACTGCAGTACAATTCACATGGTGTGAATAAAGGACTTGGCATCGAACACCACGCAAAATCTTTCGGTCGAAGGCCATTGATGTAAACCTGTCCCCGAAAGTGAGAAACTTGCCATTGAGGCATGCAAGCTTCAAAGTACTAAATGGGGTGTTCCTAGATCAACTTCTTGGATAATGAGCTGATGTCAACAAGAAGTGATCCATCACAGGAGGGCCTTAATGAATCCCACATCAATGACATGGAACGGAGCAAATGATTTTAATGGAGGTGAAAACGATCTGGTGATATAAGGTTCAGGGTGGCGGTCATGAAAGAATGGAGTATAATGTATGGTAGTGGGTGAGACACAGGTGAATTCTTTGAATGACTTCTCTTGAACATATCGGCGACACTGATGTGATGGATTGGTAGCATTAACCCCAAATGTGGATGGCATGGCATGACCATGGTGATGTAACCGGTGAATGAAACAACCCAACCCGACTCGGACACGGAGCGGAAGTGTCATATTCAAGAGCAACTTGTCACCAACAAAGTTTCTTTGAGTTTTCTTCCCAATTTTTCCCGAGTCATTGCTGACCAGTACCTCTTTATTTTTGTCAAGCTTGAGGAGGATAACATATGCTTGTTCTATAATTTGCCCTTCGGGCAAACCCATCGTATGTTTTAACGAGCCTAGTGATAGTGAAACTTTTTCTCGTCTATAGACAAGTTTGTCGCTATTAATTTTTTAACGATTTTAACAACAAAGATAACTCAGTCCTTTTTAATTTTAGAGAGTCTGAAAAGGAACGTAAAGGTAACTCCAAAATTCCTTTTTCGTCATCTAATCCTTAAGTCTGAAAAAGTATAAAACAATACAGAAGGGATGAATTTTCGATACTTTTAACGAGCCGAACAAAACAAGCACTCGATCTTTCTGTGTAATAATCCCTCAGGTCCAAAAAGATTAAAATCTAGAGGAGGGATAGCACTTCCTGTCCCTTTAACGAGCTAGAGAGGCCAATGGCTCGGCAATCTTTTCATATTTTACGAGTCAGTTGAAAAGAGCTTAAAGGAGACTCGTCTTTTGAGGAACGAGTGATAAAACGGGTAGCAGTTGATTCCAGGTAAAGTTTTGAATTTTCCAATCACGGCAGTGTCACAAGGATGGCTAGTGAAATCACTCTTCGCAGCTGTTCCTAAAAATGGGTAAACAATCAAATGGAGGTGAATGATCGGCCAATGCAAAAGTGGAGGTGATGGTGCAAACACGACCAAGGCTTTAACGGCTGAAGTACTACATTCACGATGGTTATTTACCGGGGAATAGTTCATTTTTTAACGAGCTTAAACGCGGGGGGAAACATTTGCTCATGCCTTATGTTTATTTTTTAACGAGCTTGAACTATGTGCTAAAACTGCTTGATTAGATGGTCCTATTTTGATTTTACCATAAATAGCTTTGTTCTTTCAAATATCGTATTGTATTTTCCCCTGCTTCATCAAACTAGTCAGAAATGAACAATATATGCTTGAAAACGAGTTAGAACGCTAATATTTTACTTTGAACTACGTAAAAATTAATGAAAAAGTGTTTTTACCTCTCATTTTACCATTTCATTTGAACTTTGGTTTGTTGGAGCTTTGGAGGTGCTTTTCCCCCTTGATTTTCATCAGCTGATTTCGGGAGATTCTGTGGACGATTCTCGGCGCCGTCTGGACCAAGTAGGAGCTAAACCTGAGCTCTTTCATTTCATGGTTTCCATTTTTCATTTTGAGCTTGATTCCTAGCTTTTCTGAGCCCCTGGGGTTTGAAGAACTCGTTCTGCCTTCAGCGCACCCTCTGTGTATCGAAAGCTGCGTTGAATGTTGGCCTATCTAAAGGCTATCTGACATTCAACACACCTAGAACACTGCTACAGGTGCGTTGGGCGCAAAAAGGGAATTTGATGCACAATTTTTGATGGAAATTTTGCCTGTTTCTTACCAAAATCAAGATCTAACTCTTCTCTTGTTTTTTTTTCAGAGATCTTTGGAGTAAGATGACCATTACATGGCGAGAACGTGAGCATGAAGAAGAGGACATGCTTGCCCTACATGATCCGGTTACAGTGAACACACTGCAGAACTGTGGCTTGCTGAAGTTCTTCCGCATTTCTAGCATGAGACAGCAGATCAAATTACTGCAGTATTTGCTCGATGCTTGGGATCCTACCAATCAGGTTTTCCAGATCAGGGGCAAATCTATCCCCTTTATTGTAGTAGACATCTATTTCTTGATTGGCTTGTCGAGGCGAGGTGCCCCCATCTCTTTGTCAGGTTCGGCCCGAGGAGGCGACTCTATGAGAGATTATGTTCACCGGTACTGCAGAGAAGGATCTCAGCCGAGTAAAGACAGCAAGATCATCATTCGTGATGTCACTGACAGGTCCCTCAGGACTATTCTGTTTACTTTTGGTAGGATGGCCGGTGGTGCAGCTCTTCATGTAGCCAACTGATCTTACATGCAGCATGCCTTGGAATGCCTCCAACCGAAGGTGTTCAACTGGTGCGACGCAGTACTTCTTGTGATGAAAGAACAGCTGGCCAAGATAAAGAGCGGGAGGTTGAAGAACTTTGGGTATGGTTCTATTTTGATCGCCTTTGCCTTGGAGAAGATACCACTGATGCAGCCGCAGTATATTGCACTCGGTTTACCTTCTCCTACTGAACCACGTATGCAGAGATGGGTTGACCATATGTCTAGGCATGCTGGCCAATCTCAGATTTCATTTTCTGATACCTTCTTCAGGTGGTTTGATCATCAGGAGATGGTTTATTCCGAGTATCCATATGTTGGCATGGACTTCCGGGGTGATCTAGATTTAGTACTGCTGGATGGCGAACAGTGGGGCGCCATTGGTAAAATCTTTGACCATATCCCTATTTATCATTTTTTTTTATAATGTCCTTGTGCTTTATTCTATCAAGACTTTAATCAAACTCATGTGTACATGCAGATGTTGGTCCTGTTCGTCCAGTAGTTCGCCTGAGAGTACCAGCTCCTGCTCCAACAGGAGAGGCCGTCGGAAGGGCTATTCTTCGTGACCTCGATGTGCCGAGACTCTCACAACATTACAGGAGCAGGTTGAGGGCCTCACTCTTGGTATTCCAGATGTGAGGACTGGCGAGCTACCTTTGTGGTTACAGCGGCATACTACTGGTGTGCCAAGACGATGGACTCGTCTCTTACGCATGATCACACAGGCTGTGACTTGCTATCACGAGCATCATTAGACTAGGGTGCCCCCTAGCATTTTGAGTTTTTGGGTCATTTGACCGATTTTATCTTGGTTACAGAACATTATGTGTAAACCATAAACAGTTATATATATTTTTTATTTTCGGAGTTTTACTTTGGTTAAGTTACATGATCCACATGCAAACATTAATGGTGTGTTTCTTTTTATAAATGTGGCAAATGTCTATCTAACACATAATTTTCTAATGAGTCAGTTAATGTGTTTAAGTTTCTGGAAATATGTTGATATTGAATAAAATCAAATTGTCTTTCCAAAATCTTAACCCTTAGGAACATGCGATAAATAGCTGGGTTTCAGACGGAGTATATACCATTGAGTTGTAGTATCACGAGCTGTGAGTCTATCCTGACAATTAGTCGGCGTATACCATGTGTGATGGCATCAGAGAGAAGTTCTATCGACGCGCTATATTCAGCGATGTTATTTGTTGATCGACCAATACATACCCCTCTGAAACTTACTAACTCGCCACTTGGATCAAAAATAGCCCAGGCTACAGAGGATAGGTTCCGCGAACTACGACTCGCTCCGTCGGCATATCCAACACATGACTCCAATAGGTTTGAAATCTGCAATAAATGTAAAAAGTGGATTACTTGACCAAAATAAACACTTTAGCGAAAACAAAAACATAACAAAAGCATACAGGTTACCATTACGCATAGTAACGCTTGAGGTACAACCCATTACGAGGTTGTGCCAGTGGGATTCCGTCATAATCCATTAAATCGTAGGCTCCTTTTGCTAACACTCGTTTAACAATATAGGGGCCCATCCATAAAGACTTAAATTTACCTGCTCCCAATTTATCGGATTCTTGGTCGTAAAGCAAGACCAAGTCACCTTCTGAGAAGACACGGGGTTTGACATTTTTGTCGAACTGCGCCTTGACTCGTTTCTTATGGGCTTCGTTAGCCAAAGCGGCATCACGACGGGTTTCATCCAATTGGATTAATTCCAAGAAACGAGCTTCTTCTTCTGAAGTTCCGGGGAGGAGATCAATTGCGAGTTTGAGAGACGAGATTTCACACTGGATTGGTAAGACTACTTCCAGGCCATATACCAGTTGGAAAGGTGTAAACTCGGTTGCATTCCTTACCGATGTTCGGTAAGCCCACAAAGCTGAGTACAGGATTAGGTGCCATTTTCTCTTGTGAACTCCAATCATCCTTTGCAGCATGCACTTTAGGACCTTGTTGATTGCTTCAACTTGTCCATTGGCTTACGGATAATATGGAGTAGAGCTGTCGTGAGACAACCCTAGTTTGGTAGCTAATTCGACCATCATGTGATTGCGAAAATGCGATCCATGATCTGTGACTATAGCCTATGGTACGCCGAATCTGGCGACTACATGATTGAAAAAAAAGAGGGCAACTATTTCACCAGTATTATCTAATGTAGGCATCGCCTCAGCCCATTTGGTAAAATAGTCAACTGCGACTATGATATACCCATGCCCCCCAGTCGAGGTGGGGTTACATGTCATGAAATCGATGCCCCATTTGGCGAATGGCCCAACAGCAACTATTGGCTGCAGAGGTGCAGGTGGTCTTCTGGTTTTGCTATCGAAAATTTGACAAGCATGGCAACTTCTGATTGCGGTTATGCAATCTTTGAACATTGTTGGCGAGAAGTATCCTGCTCGTAAGATTTTTTGCGCTGTAGCATATCCAGACTGATGCCCCCCACACGCGCGTGAATGACAATCATTCAAGACTTTTTCGGCCTCCTCATGGGTGAGGCACCTCCTCAGAACTGTATCGATACCACGACGGTAGAGCGTGTCACCGACGATCATGTAGTCTTTTTCTTGGTATCGAATACGTTTTTGTTCGGAGTGTGAGGTGTTTGGCCTGTATTTTTGGGTTTGGAGATAAATGATTATATCTCCATACCACTAATTGCTTGCAGATATCAGAAACAAATTTTCATCCACGATTGTTTCTTCGGATGTGTCATCGTTGGACGACGATGGGAGATCGCATAATAATTCTGCGAATACTAGAGCTTTCTTCGACTTGGATTTTATAAATTCCAAATCAAACTCTTGTAGGATTGCTATCCATTTTGAATATTTTCCCCCCAGCAACTGTCGCGACAATATATAAGTCATGGGGTTGCAATCTGACGGAATGGTAGTTTTTCGAAAGAGGACATAGTGTCGAAATCTCTGTATCGCTTGAACAGTTGCAAGTGCTAGCTTTTCAACATAAGAATATTTTCTTTCTGTATCATTTAAGATTTTACTTAAATAATATATAGGATGTTCAATTCCATTGACTTCTTGAACTAAAACCATTGCAATGGTTGTATCCGATGTAGCCAGATACAGGTTAAAATCTTTTTGATAATCAGGAGCGTACATTAATGATGCTTTCATTAGGGATTCTTTTAAAGCATCAAAGGAAGCTTGCATGACCTGATCCCAGACAAAGGGCACTTCCTTTTTCAAAAGACGTGTATAACCTTTAGCAAGTTCGGCGTAATTTGGAATGAACCTCCTCAAAAAGTTTGCTTTCCCTTGGAGTTTCTGAATCTGAAGCAAATTCGAAGGTGGAGGAAAATTTATGATTGCCTGGACCTTACATGGGTCGAGACGAATTCCGTCCTTTGAGACTACAAAGCCAAGCAAATGACCAGAACTGACGCAAAATACACATTTGTGTGGATTGAGTCGTATCTTGTAGTGTCGGCAACGTAGAAATATCGCTCTTAAATGCTGCGGGTGATCAGTCCATTTTCGCGAATGAGCCGGAAGGTCGTCGAGGTATGGTTGAACGATGTTTTTGATGTCGTGGAAGGCATAATTCATTGCCCTCTGAAACGTCACCCCTGCATTCTTCAAACCAAAGGGTAATTTTCGATATGTGAATGTGCCCCACGGACAAATAAATGCAGTCTTTGACTGGTCCTGTGGGCGGATATTTATTTGATTATACCCGGAGAATCCATCCATGAATGAAAAGATTTCGCATCTGGCGCATTCATCAATTATTTGGTCAATGAAGGGTGTAGGGTAGTTGTCTTTTGGACAAGCTTGATTTACATCCCTATAATCGATGCACACTCTAATTTTTCCTTGTTTTTTCATAACAGGGACAATATTCGATACCCAATCGGTTAGAGGAACCGGGTAGATGAAACCAGCCTGGAGAAGTTTTTCAACTTCTGCCTTAATGGCAGCGGCTTTCTTGGGGTGCACCTACCTTAGCCGTTGTCGTATTGGTTTGACATCTGGATACATCTTAATTTCGTGTTCAACGATACTCGAGTCAATGCCTGGCATTTCACTGTATGACCAAGCAAATACATCTCTGAATTCGCGAAAAAGAGCGCTATATATTTCCAGTTCTGAAGGAGAACAACATTTGCAAACATAAATATTCTCTACAACATCTATTTTGGTCAAGATATTTATGGCGATAGTCTCTTCAATGTTGGACAAGTTTCGCTCGGAATCCACCGTGTTTACAGTATTTGATAGGAATTCAAAAACTGAAGGATGATAAAGGTCATCTTGAGTATCTTCTCCACAATCCGGAAGAAGGGAACGATGGTGGGAATCATTCCATGGTGCCCCTTCAATTACCATTGATTGGACAATTCCTTCGTCGTTGACATGCACTCACGACCAAGGATCTGAAGGGGTACCATATTCTCTAGACCTATCTATCCAAATGCTTGATGAGCGCTGATTTGGGTTTGCCTCCCATGCTAGGAACATTGATTGCTACAATATTTCCGTTGGGCTTGGGGGCAAAACCATTGCATGATCCATGTCGATATCGTTTTCTAAGATCTTTTTAGAAGATATCATGTTGCAGGTTCCTATCAACGCTACTTCCGCCAGATTGATTGGAGGTGGAAGGGTGAAAGTTCCCATTAGTATAGGATCTTTTAGTAGGCCTACTCCGATATTTTGAAGAAAATGGGGGCTTCCATGGATCATGGGAATGCTTCCTGTAACTTGAGAACCATTGGGGAGGAAGTTTGTTGATTGACGATTGTAATCCCTCCTTGAAAGGGAAATGCAATCTTCCTAAAATAGGTCGACACAATAGCCGCCATAGCATATATCCATGGTCTTCCTAGTAGGATGTTGTAGTCAAGATTCCCATCGATGACTTCAACATCTATTTCTACCATTTTCCCTCCTAGTTCAACTTTCAAGTTACTTAGGATACCATATGGGGTATATGTCCTTCCGTCGAACGCTTTTAATGTCGTCGAAGATCACGACAAGGTTGGAGATCCTAAAGTTTTCCAGCAACTTATCGACATAATGCATGTAGATGCCCCCTCATCAATAATTGTTCGATGAACAGTTTTGTTGAGGGATTTCACTTGAACAAGGAAAGCTAGTTGAGATGGTAATTGAGGATCGTATCCTTTATGATCGAGGGATACAAGATTGGAATCCTTTGGGTCTATCCCACCAATGGCTGATAATAAAGCCTGCCTTTGGGATGGTCAATTCTATAGTACTTCAAGAGTCGACATAGCGAATGGCGATTGGGCCAAATCTTCCACTATATTATAATGCTGTGCCGCTCTAGTGCGGGGATTAAATGTCGACTTGTGTACTACTCCCTTTGGCGGTTTTATCGTTAATTCAGGGACGATGGGTGGCGCAACTTCTGTCGAAGTTGTTGTCAAACTACTAGGTTGATATTTATCCTTGTTCGACAGCTGTGGATTCCCATAATCTTTGTTCCTTGTCGATATCAAAGCATCATTTTGTTGTTTTGAAACCGACAACATTAGCACTTGACACTCGGAAGCATCTTCACTCTCAACCAGATTTGTTCCTAGATTTGGAAACGGATCAGTTAACACTGCAGAGGTTTTCGAATTCTTGAAGAGTTTCTTAACTTCAGCTCTGTGTGGAAAATTTGTGGTCCAATGATCCTCATCGCATATAAGGCATGGATTTTTTGGTTTCCTATCTCCAGGAGGGTTTGAAGAAGATTTTTCAGGTGATGATTCCTCCTGTTTCTTCTTATTCCCGTTTCCTTATTTCTTGCTCCCTGGTTGTTTGGTTTCTTTGCCTTTATCTGTCGATACGGCATTTACTTCCGAAGCAAGAAGTTCATCTTTTGCATTTTGACCTGAAATCTTACGGGCCTTTTTGGATGTAGCCTTTGTCGATTTCGTGTCTGATGTGCCAATCACGCCATCACCGGCATGAGAGTCATTGTTCGATTTAGGAGGAGGAGGAATTGAGAATTCCGGTCTAGGGGCATCAGGTATTTTATCATAGAGCGTGCCGGACTGAGTGTAAATCAAGTCCAGATATTGCGCACGAGCGATAACTTGCTCTTCTGTTACGACTCCCCCCTTTGCCACATTTTCCGTGATGGAAGGCAATAATGACTTGATAAACCATTCAGCTAAGAGCTGATCGGGGACATACGTTTTTACCATTCTACGACGACGTCGCCACTCATGTATATGATCAGATATGTAAGTGGCCGTTGTCTGTTTGAAGTTGGTAAGAAGTTTTGTTCCCGTTTCATACCTTATTGGTAACTGAAAATGGGTTAAAAAGGTTGTGGCTAAGGTACTCAAGTTGTCGAACGAAGCTCTAGGCAATTCGATGTACCATTTTGCCACCGGACCCGTTAACGTCCTCTGAAAGAGGCGAAGTCTTATCGAATCATCATTTAGGGTGTTTGATGAACACCATAGATGAAAGGTCATCACATGATTCGATGGATCTTCACCCGAATTTCCATTAAATTTAGGAATATCTGATGGAAGTTTATGCGGAATCGCTAGCCACCAAGGGGCGTAAACAATTGGATCGTTGGTTAACCGGTTTAAATCAGGTAACTCCAAAGTTGCCACAAAGGGTAACTGTTGATTCAGGTTAGGCGAAGCATACCCAGGATAAGATGGGATTACCTGAGCAGATGGTCTTTGCATACCGGCATAATGCATTTGATGCTGGTATGTTTGGTAAGGTTGGTGGACATGACCATTGTAAAATGGTTGATTTTGACCGTTTTGAATGTACGGATGTCCACTGTTAGCAAAGATTTGTTGCTCAGAACCTTGGTATACTTGTTGGAATTGCGTCGTTGGTATTGCACCAGCCATGGTTGTGAAGCCATGTGCTATTGCCCGATACTAACAGTTTGACCAAGATGAGGGGTAATTGTACCCATTTGAACTTGTGTCGTTCCATCGGTCGGCAATTGTGGTTGAGTCGCAGGGTCAAAGGGTTGTTGCATTAAAACCTGAGATACCTGAGGTTTGCATACAACAGGCAGCGCTTGAACTTGCGACACCGTCACAATAGCTGGCGTAGTTGGAATATTTGACGTAGGTAAGCATTGTTGCATCGAGTATACAACTCTTGGTTGTTGAGGTAGTATAGGTACCCAATTGCTTGAGGTAATTCCAGTATAACCTGAATGTTGTTGTGAACTCCCGTATGAATATCCTCCCGGAGGGGATAATGAAAGGGTATACTGCCCCCCATACGGTGGTAATCCAGAACTCAAGGGAATTGTTTGCCCTTCGGGGCCGGACTGCCCAAATTGACCTCCAAATGGGTCATTTTGTTGAGACTCAACATAAGAGTTTCTGAATATTATTCCGGATGAACAAACAGGAACAGACCATATTGTCGAGATAGCCCCTGAGTGGACTCCTTCTAGCAGTTGAGAGCTAGTCGGGACAAATGGTATACCGGCGAACATTGTCGGAGTGATAGCAAGGAGTTCTGTCGTCGCTGTGTCAGACGACACAGTCCTAGATGTTGACAGTTGTTCAAACATTTGTAGTCTATCCAAAAGATTACCTAGCGATTCTACAGGAGCTTCCGGTGGTGGTAGACTAACTTCTGACGAAGAAGGATATAGAGTGATCCCGACTCCAAATTGCGTTGGAGTACTTGTTTGAGGATCTTCTACAATTTCTTCTATGGCAATCAGACCAGGTGGAAGGGGAAGGCCATTAGGTCCATAGAATATTTCTGGTGCCGAAGAAGGTGTGAAATCGGCAGCGACAGATGTTTGAAGAGCAAGACTCTCCGAACTAGTTGTAGATGGAACTGGTTCGGTAACACAAGTGTTTACTCTCAGACTAGGATCAGTATCACTATCCTTCTGTGGTTGCTGAACTTCTTCTGTAGAGGCAGGGATTCCAGAAATGTTTGGAGTAACCGGAGTCTCTGATGTCGTTGGAACACTTGTTCTAACTTTAATAGGAGATTTGGAACCGGTTAAACAAGTTCGCTTTGTCCGTACTGGCTTCGATTCCGGAGACAAAGATGATTGACTCGTAAGCCTCCGCGAACGACAGGGTCTCAATTGACTTTCTTCCACGATTGCAGATTACTTGATCAACTAAAATAAAGGGGAAGTATGTTTCCGAATTAAATGAATTTTAGACGCTTTGACACAACTTGTTTTTTTAGTTTTTAAGAGTCGAGAAAAAACAAAAGATGACTCTAGTCGCCTTCGATTTTTAATGAGCCTGAAGTGACAAGTGCTCAGATGGACCTTTTCTGTTAAGGAGTCTGAAAAGGAACGAAAGGGACTACTCTGGAAGTCTAGGTAGAGGGAGTACCAAACCAATCGCAAAACTGCAGAATACTTTTTACGGTACGGCAGTCAATCTTCCTGAATGTTGTGTTCAGTGCATTGCGATCGATAGGGCGGCAGACACGGCTTCCTATGGATAAAGGATTAAGCCTATTGGGGTCTCCCAAAATATACTCGACGGTATGTGGGAGCACAAGTCCGTACTGGCACTTATCGTCTCAGAGTGGAGGAATCACCCAACCATCAGTGAGAACAACAGTTACCAAGCTTTACGATGCCAAAATATGTCTCTAGCCTAGACCTCTAAATGTTGTGCGTTAAGTTCCAAAGCGTTGTTAGATTCATTGAATTTATTTTAAGTTGATCTTGCTTATGAAGTTTGCCTTTCGGGTTCACCACGAGATGTAGATGTAATTCCTAAAATGCAATCTAAGATGATAAACAAACTTTTTATCTTCTTTACGCAATGAAAATCCTAGCTACTAGCGAAAAGAAAGACAGAATCTTTTCACAAAGAGCAAAGAGCACACTCTAAATGTACTTTCCTAAATCAAGCCAATCAGACTGTCTATATGCAAATGCACATGCATGTATTTGTTTTTGACTTTCTTAGTATATGGATGCTAAAAAGAAAGTTGATGCACAAATCTGAATTTCTTTTCAAGCGACAAATATCAACAAGCTTCTTTTCGAAATCAAAAAAAGGAGACGATTACAACACCTTACGATTTTGAACTGAATACTTGTTCTTGACACTAGAAAATTACAAATTCAGACCAAAAGCAATAGTAACAGGATAATCGACCATCAACAACAATCAAACTTTCTCCTACGATTGAAATCGACACTTGCGATAGATTCAAATCAAAGGACGACAGTACGACTATGCTACTTTTGCAAAGGAGAACTGTAAATGACTCAACAAACACACAAAAACATCTACAGTTCATTTGTACAAAGGAGGCAGAATAACAACAAAGAAAGGGGTTTCAAACAGACATATACTGATCACAGGCAGCAAAATTCAGGAATAGAACTGGAAAGAATGAATCACAGAAGCCACAACTGCACAGAGCTAGTCTGATCAGCGCACCTGTAACACAGAGAATCTGAAATGCAGCGCAGGTTTTCCACTCGGGAAGTGCGCTGAAATTCAAAATCTCTGAACAGTACCTGCGCTGGACCAGAAACGAGACTCTGTTCCGTCTCCGAGTCACAGTTTGCAGTTCAGTTCTTAGTTTTTGGCCGAGTAAAAAGCAATCAGTAATGCAACAATCAGGGGTAGATCTAAGGAGGATCTAAGAGCTATCACAAGGGCAATCAGATAGTTTGTGAATCAGTTGTTTAAATCATAAACAGATCCAGTAGATGGATTGAAGTAGCAGTTGTCTACTTTGCATTTGTTATGGAAAATGCAGTTCGAATGCTACTTGTAAATTTATGAAATAGACAACAAAGAAAGATAAACAAACAAACTAATTACTTCCCCAGCGGAGTTGCCATTTTGTTACAGGGAAAAGTGCCTATTTAGAACTGCTCTATCCCACTAAGGTGTGACAGCTGCCTTAGAAACAAACAGAGAAAAACTACTTATGTTTTTCCTTTATGAATTATAGATAGAGAGGAACAGAAAGACCAAAATCTATCTTGCGCTAATCCTTCAATTCGATCCTTCTCTTCTTTGATAGTCCCCAGCTACCTGCTCCCTTGCACGCCCAGCTTCACAAAGTACCTGTAAGATCACAGAAGCATAGCACCATACAAAGATGTGGATCTATAATCATAAACAATCTAGGACCAGATGTAAATTGACCATACAAATGTAACAAGCATCAATGATACAAAAGCATGGAGGAAAACTCAAATAGCTTTTATTGATAAACAAGAAAAGATCCAGGAGGAGTTACAACCAGTTGTTCCGACCCAGCGTCAACCTCCCAGCAAAGAAGCCCTTCTTCACCTCAAACAAAGCTTAGATCACCCAACAATCTGATGTTTGTCTCTAGAAACCAACAGCAATTCCTTACAATATGCAAAATTCCAGCCTCTGGATCTCTGGGATGAGGGATCCATATATAGATATCTGTAAGGGGGATGAGTCAGCTTGTGATTTGATTAGTGTCTTCTCTCTGACAGCTCTTGCTTCCACTTGGAGACTGAGGGCCTCTTACTCATCCTTGGTCAAATTCAGTGAGGCAAGTGTCACAGGAGAAGATTCCGGAAGCTTCCATTGCCTCTCCACCTCGCGAAATGACATTGCCATTTGTCATTTCTCGCCCATCGCACCCCACAGAAGGGACTTTTGAAATGCAACGCACCCTCACAGTGTATTTGGGTGAAATGCAACGCACCTAGCCAGTGGAGCAGCTGCAATGATCCTGTTTTGACCAATTCTGAGTAGTTTCTCATGGAGAACTTCTCAGAGAAGCTGTAATCTGTTGACCTTGTTCCTTTAGGGGTTATAACAACACTTTTAGGGACTTAGGAGCCCTTGGTTTATGGACATTTCATGCTTGGGGTTGTAGGGCACAAAAATGTCTATAACATGGCTGTAGAGAATTCGAGTTACCCAGTTGTGACGGAGATTCCAAGGAAGTGTGCTATCACTTGTAACATATTCCCATGTGTACAGGTGGTGCATGCAGTCAAAGATTTACTTAAGGAAATTACACAATTCCTTAGTGTGAAATTCCTGAAAAATAGGGGCAATTTCCCAATGGAACAATGCAAGGAAATATGAGCTTGGGCAGGCTTGAAATTGGCTGAGTGTTGGGCTAGGTTCATTCAATCAGGCAGATGGATAGAATATACTTTTGCAGAGTGTGATTAGGCTTCATAAAAAAAATTATTTCTTCTCTATTCTCTGATTAATGCAATACATATATTACAGGGTTTTGAGAAGTTGCTTTCCCCTAGATAAATATTTGTACATGTGTGATGTTTCCTTTTGCATGCATATCATTCTTGTTTTAGATTGTGAATTAACTTCCGAAGATGAGTAGAGTAGCTTCAAGACCTATCATCTAGTAAATTTCATGAGAAATATTGAATCTACACATTAATTCCTACAAACTAATTAGAAGCTCAATTAAAAAGCAATACTAAAGCTAGAAAAATAAGCCAGAGATGTAAATGAAACATTTACCATCCTTAGTAGATGACCTCAACCTCAACCTCCTAAAGATCCTGTTGTATTTTTTATGGGATTTGATTGTGGAACAATCTTGTAAGGACTTAAATCTATAGCAACGGTGTGAACACCCTTGAAAACCATGACCTGCACTCCCTTGGCAACTTTGAACATGATGGAAAGTCGTAGTTGGGAAAGGAATCAAGTGCTGGGACAAGGATGGATATGAGGGGACATGAGAGCAATGGAAACCTAGAATTGGAAAGAGTGGTGGGAAATGAAAAGATATTGGTTAATTAGTAGGGGTTAGCAAGCTATGCGACTCAATAAAAAACCAAAAGTAAAGCTAGTGAAATAAGCCAGAGATAAAAATGAAACATCTACCATCCTTAGCAAATAAATTAGTATGGAAAACTAGAGAAGCGAGAATATCCTTATAACAAGTGGATAGTAAACTAGAAATAAAAAGCCTCCATTACAATAAGGAATAAGAAAAAGGGCCTCCATTCCCATAAGGATGAAGAATGAGTAAAACACCATCGAGGAGTGGACCATATAGCATTGTGGATTGTTAAAAAATTAATAAACTTCATTAAACTAGAACTAAGCTCATATTATAAAACATGAGGGATGGCATGGCATGGCATGCGGTCTTCATTTGTTATATTAAGAGGAGAAAACCTCATCACCCCACTTATCCTTTCCCTTATAACCCCATTCAGGGAGAGAAACATTAAACCTTGCGGAATAAAAGTTTTCGCTTAAACACATTCCTATCATGTGCCTTTTTACTTATGTTTTCAAATTGATAAGGTGTATTTTTAACATTTTATATTAAAGCACTATTTATTTATAAAAAAAAAAGGTAGAATGATGTAGAGAACACTTTATGGAAATATGTATTATTATATATTATTTTTTTATTAAAAATATTGATGTATGTAAAATAAATAATTTTATATGATGAATAACAATTTATTTTAAACTTGACTATGACTCTGATAATAATTTTAAATGACAGTGAACCTAAAATTAAAGTAGTGTAGAAGATTGTTTTGCTTTTTGGAAAATGCATATTTTTGGATTTGATAAAGTAAATTTTTAAAGAAAAGTAAATGTTTTTGAACCATCATTACCATTTAATTATAAAAAAAATAAAATAACTTTATAAAATTTAAGTTAATGAAATTTAAATTTAGATATGGCATGACATATAATTAAGTCATTTTGAAATTGCTCTCTTAAAATAATGCTCGTAAATATCCATGATAAATATAATTTTTTATAACTTATAAAAAAATTGATTTAAATAAAAAAAATTTAAAGTATTCTGGACCTTGTGTTTATATATATAAGAGAAAAGGTAAAGATACCAATACCCATAAATTCTAAAACATGTTTAAGTATAAATTCATTAATATTATGTTGATGGTGGCAATGGCGGGAATATTTTGATATTATACTATAGCCAGTAAGGTAGATTCAATGGCCAGACATTGAGGGTGTCATTTTTTTTTATCTACACCGTGTTTAAGTATAAATTCACTAATATTATGTTGATTGTGGCCATGGCTAGACTATTTTGATATCATACTACACCGTGTAAAGTAGCATTCAATGGGCAGACATTGAGGATGTTAATTTTTTTTTTAAACCTTGCTGGGATAGAGAAATCGCACTTGGAGTAGTCTCACAAGTGCACATAGAACTCCAGGAACGAATAGTGGTACTTGTGTGGGAATTAACTGTAAACAAAACCGTTTGGACCAAGCACCAGTGTGGCTACCATAACTTACAATAGAATAGAGTAAGTGTGAACACTTACTCCGAAAGAATTAAATAACAAAACTATACAGAGTACAACACTCCTTTCATAAACTTAATTTCTTCCATTTCCGCTTTTGTATTCGAATTACAACATCAAATTATGGATCTTCGAAGATATGATACAGATAGAAAGCGTAGGAGAAATACAGAAAGAAATAGATTCCAAATATTATGTGAGTACTAACATTTATATACATATTGGAAGGATTAGGTTCTATGGAGTTATGAACCCGTGTACTCCGTTTTATGCTGCAGAAGCAGAAGCTGGTTTAGTGATAAAGGTGGGCGAGTCATCACCAACCATAATGACAACTACTTTCTCCTTCTTATCATTTGCACATGAAGACATGATATTCTGCAATGTCTCAATCTTTTCAACGTAACTAACACCTGATTCACTACTCTGTGCCGATGTGTTATTTTCTTCTGAACTAGAACCACAACAGTCCTTCACGTGCGAGACAACCAGAACAATCAGAGAAAAAGTTATCAGTGCGATTAGGTTTAATTGAGAGTTGCTCATTTCCACCATATTCTATCTGTCTCTCTAAGCTTTATGTTGGTATTAGAGCATAAGGTCAAATCTCGGTGAATTTGAACAAAGGGAAACCATTGTGCAAAGGATTTGACAGTCATGGGCATTGAATTGTGGTTTTAATTGCTGATAGGAGAAGCATTGGTGAACTTAGGGCATCTATCAATCTATAAGGGGGAGTATGCTTTGAGAAGCATTCTCTACTAGCTGTAGCATGACCAAATTGGTGGATCTATGTGTGATCATGTTGTTGCGTTGAAATTTTGTGCTAGTGGAGGTGATTACAGTGGTGTGATTCCACCGCAGTGTATTGCAAGTCTAGCATGCCTCCACCCCATTCCCTCACCAATGGTTCATTGGTTGGTGTGAGTAGTGGTGAGGTGCAGTTGTGCAAAGTGAGCCATCTTTGTCACAACTAGCTAATTTATTGTGGCAGACCTCTCACCTTTAGAATGCGTAGAAGTTATCTAAGTTGAACAATGAAATTCCATAGTTGTGTCGAATTGAATCAGATCATTGTGAGAGAAGACCATTGTTGTGTATTTTAAGACTAGGTAGCTACCTACAACACCACAATAATACAGGAGGACTATGTTTGAGACTATGAGCATTGAATTCTTGAACTCTTGCATGTGTGAAGAAACAATAGTGAGGTTGGCACAAACCTGTTGAGATATTAATCTCATTGTTCACTAGGTGTCACAGTAAGTTTATATTTACTTCAGTTTAGTTGATTTTCACTCTAGTAATTTATTGTTGATGATTTTGTTATAATCTAGTTAACTGTTTTGAATACTAAGAAGAGAAATCTATAATTCACGATTTCTCTTCAAAAATGTTTTTGGACTCGCTATTTTGAATATTGAGAAGAGAAATATCTACTTCACCATTTATCTTCAAAAATGTTTCTAGACTCACAAAGAAGAATTCGTGGAGGAGAGACAGAGTAGAAAGTTTAAAAGGAGCTTGGATTTCACATCTGTGAAGAAAAGGAAGTGCATCAGTTTTGACGAAAATTGAAGAGACCAAAACATGGAGCAGAGGACTTCTTCTTCTTAGAATTACAAATCACTTAAATAAGATTACATTGGAAACATCACTAATAAATGACTTGAGTGAGACTCGACTTAAACTGGAGTAAGTGAAACAG
The DNA here is from genome assembly GCA_031772625.1 of Pinus tabuliformis. NCBI lineage: Eukaryota > Viridiplantae > Streptophyta > Pinopsida > Pinales > Pinaceae > Pinus > Pinus tabuliformis. The sequence continues at coordinate 217,353,450 of CM062819.1, forward strand.
AACAATGGCACTTGGAGGGATGGTTTTGACACCTAACAAGTGTTTGGGATTAGATTCTCCAACACTCCCCCTTAATTACAACCACATAAAATTCAATTAAGACACTTGTTGGTCTATCTCTCATCTAGGTTTACAATTTAAAATTTGACTTCATTTTTCTTCTTCTCTTTTTCCAGATCCTATAGCCTCTAAATTGTTTATGTTTTTCTCTTTATTGTATCCTTCAAACCTCAGTTTCTTCATTTGATGGTGCAGGACCTCCAGTCTTCCAAGTTGTCTAAGCATATCTTGGACTTCTTCAAAAAAGTTGTATGTGGGTTGTTGCCACATATTATCTTCTGTAGTGCTATTTTCATCATCAATATATTGCAACATAAGATTATAATAAAATAATATCTCTTTAAGACTCCAATACCTGAAAATTTCATTAATATCTTCATCATGCATGTTGTGTTCAACATTCATTTCTGTAGCTTCTGCGTTGATCCAAATTTAAACAGGAACACAACAAATTATAGAGATAACCATAAACACAGAGATGCAACGGAAATAATACTTCATTTCATTAATGTAAAATACTGAAGTATGCTTACAAACAGAATTGGAAATAAACCAGCTAGGGCAATGGTAGCTTATCTCTGAGAAGAGATGTGGCAACTACATGCCTCTGAACTGTGTTACAATGAGGCTCGAAGGCCTGTTTATTGTTGAGAAACAAAGGAAAAGCCTTAACATTCCAAAACCTAACCCTAGAAGATGAAATGACAAACTGTGGGCCCCATTTGGGTAAATTGGTACATCAACTTCCCGAGGTCGTAACATTGGCATATAATCTTCGTTTGATGTGCACAATATCTCATTAGAAAGATCTATCCGAGAACTACAACTTTTGGGAGAGCAACATTCATCCATGGACCCATGTTGCTCCCATTTTTGCCAAAAAACGTCGTTTAGTGCCTCAAAACGGCTCCGAAAGTTCAGGACCCGAAAAACTGATAAAAATAGTAAACTGGGCTACAATTAAGAAAACTGAAAAGCTGAAAGAAACAATGGTGGGGGTGCAAGTGGATTTGGCAAATGGCCACCAATATCCACCTGGATTATTCCTCCCCCCTTAGGAAGCAATGGTCCCCATTGCATTGAGTTCCTCCATGAGATGAGAAAACTTCTATTGAACTTGGTCCCTAGTGAGCCACTTGCCCTGGTGAAGGAGTCAGCCTACTTTCACAACTCGATACAATTGGATATTCTACTGGTGAGTGTGCTTGATCTGTGTGTCCATGATCCGATCAGCTGCAGCTTGTTCCATGCAATCTGGATTTAACTCTGTGGGTGTGAATTGTTCTGCAATGTCGGATGTGTCTAGTAATGGTGGAAAGTACGGTTGAAGGCGATCCATATTGAACGCTAGGTGCAAGCCAAAGAATGGGGGAGTGTTGAGCTCAAATGCATTATCTCCCACAACCTTGGTAATGGTGTAAGGACCATATCGGAGTGGTCGGAGTTTCCAATTGGCTACAATGTGGATTTCCTTTTGCAAATGCAACCAAACTTTATCGCCCACCTGAAACTTATGTGGCACCCGATGTTGATCATGTCGTTGCTTGTACTTGGCATTTGATTTCTCCAGAATTTCATGTACTTGCTAGCGAATATGTTGGATGTGCTCAATGAAGTTGTTTGCCTTATTTGTTTCGGACTGGGCATGAGCCGAATCTACGTGAGTAGCTGCAAATGGCATGGCCACATCGATGGGACATAGTGGTTGGAATCCCAAGCCCACCTGAAAAAGGCTGTGGCCAGTCGAGTTGTGGAGAGCCCAGTTGTAGCTGTGCTAAACATAGGGCAGGCTCTCGTCCCATGTGCGTGGATGCTTTGAGTTGTATATGCGCAGAATTTATGCAATCATCTTGTTGACAACCTTTGTCTGGCCATCAGTTTGAGGATGGAAAGCTGTGGACTTAGTGAGTTTGGTGTCGAGCATCAACTAGAGACTGGACCAAAATGTACTAAGGAACCTGTTGTTCTGATCTGAGATGATAGACTGTGGGATCCCAAAGTGTACCCGCACTCATTCAAAGAAGAGTTTAGCAATGGCTTTTGTTGTGATGTTCTTCTTGCAGACAACCATAATGGCCATCTTCAAGAACCTGTCGACGACCACAAAAACACAGTCATTTCCATGCTTAGTGGAAGGAAGGCCTGACATGTCATCCATGGAGATGGATTCCCAAGGTCGACTAGGGGTAGGCAATGGGGTATAGAGGCCTTGCTTCTTGATGGTTGGTTTGGCAATGGCGTAGGCAGTGCATGATATCATGTACTTCTCGACATCCTGCTGAAGATTCGGCCAATAGAAATACTTCTGCAGTACTGCCACCGTTTTCTCAAACCCGAAATGTCCAACAACCCGACTATAGTGTGCTTCCCAAATCATCTTGGCACGCTCGCTTGAAGGAACACAAAGGTGACCTAGGTGGCATAACGGGACATCCTGGAGGTGAAAATCTGGAACATGCTGACCCTCCAAGAGTGTTTGGTAGGTGTGGCCGAATTTTGGGATGCTTTTGTAGAGAATTGGCCAATCAAAAGTCTCGTGCCCACAAGAGTTGAGCATAGTGGTTAACGCCATGATCGGTGGTTGATTGAGGCAATTCGAAACATTATTGGTGCTACCCTTCTTATACTTGATATTCAAATGGAACTATTGCAGGTATGTGGACCACTTCTGATGGTGACCATTTTGCAATTTCCCTTGGATCTGTATGAATTGTAGGGGTCAGTGGTCTATGTGGATGACTGCTTCCTTCCCCAAAATGTAATGTTTCCATTGTCGGCAGGCCTGCACAATGGAATACATCTCTTTGTCCTAAGTGGGATACTTCCAGACTGTGTTTGAAAGTGTCTCACTGTGATATGCCACTGGATTCCTGTGTTGAGTGAGGACTGCCCCAATAGCATAGTCAGAGGCATCTGTCTCGACCTCAAATGGTTGTTGCAAGTCTGGTAATGCGAGCACTGGAGCCGTGTAGAGGGGATCTTTCAACTCTGTGAATGCCTTCTGTTGAGATTCAGACCAAAAGAATTTTTCTTTCACTCCTCCCTTGGTGACTTAACTCAAGGGTCAAGTGATATGAGAAAATCCCAACACAAACCTATGGTAGAAGTTGGAAAGACCTAGAAAGCTGCGAAGCTCTGTCAAAGTGATTGGAGATGGCCAATCTCGAATGACTTGGATCTTGGATGGATCCACATGTACCCCCTATTCATCAATAATGTATCCTAGATACTGAACCTGCGCCATGCCAAAAGTGCATTTCTCCAAATTGGCACATAACTTATGTTGTTGCAGTGTTTGGACAACCTGTCGGATGTGGTGGAGATGTTCTTCCCAACTATGGCTGAAGATCAGGATGTCATCCAACTATACCACTACAAATGAGTTGGTGAATGGCCACAAGATGTCATCCATTCGCCTCATGAAGGTTGCATGAGCATTCGTCAATCTGAAAGGCATAACCAACCATTCAAAAAGGCCCTCCTTGGCTTTGAAGGCAATCTTCCACACATCAGAGGGTTCGATTAGTACCTAGTGATATCCTAACTTTAAATCAATCTTGCTGAAATATTTTGCCCCCTTCAGTTGGTCCAAAAGGTCATCAATCCGTGGGATCGGGTATCTATTATGAACAATGATCTTGTTCAGTGCGTGATAGTCAATATAGAGTCTCCAAGTCCCATCCTTCTTCTGTACCAACATGATCGAGCTCCCATAGGGTGATGAACTTGGACGGATGTGACCTCTCTGTAGGAGCTCCTGAATTTGCCTCTTGATTTCATCATTCTCCATAATAGAGCGTCGATAGATTGATCCATTGGGCAGCAACGCACATGGGGTCAGATCGATGGAGTGCTTGACCTGACAGTGTAGAGGAACCCTGCAGGGGAGGTGAAGATATCCTCATACTCCTTCACGACCTTGTCCATCTGTATTTGTTGTGCGGAGGGGCCTTATCTGGAGGTCATGGCCACCATCTTCTTCGTTCCTTGAGGGCGTATCATCAGGAAAACAAAATTCTCGGTTTTGGAAACGAGCTTACATCATTGTTTTGCAGTAATCAAAGAGATGGTGGTAGGCGGTGCTACCTCCGGTATCCTGTACAACTTATTTCCCAAAGTAACAATAACATCACAGGGCCTTGCTTCATACACAACATGTCGCTTCCACAAGTAAGGTTGTCCTAATAATGCATCACAAACTTCAAGGGGAGCAATGTCACACAATACCTCATCCGTGAAGGGCTTGATGTTGGATGGAAGGCGACAATGCTGGCTCTCGTGAAGATTTGGTGAAGCCACCCAATGGTGTACAGTTGTGGATGTGCTGTAGTCGGTAAGCCCAGCCTCTTCATGACCTCTACTGAAATGAGGTTCTTTTGGCTCCCGCTGTCGACAATGAACTGTAGCAGAGAGCCCTTTACTCACATCTGGGAGTGGAAGAGACACTCCTCCTCCTCTAGATCTTCGGGTTCCTCCTTCTGGATCTTCGTGGTGGCAATGGTGGCATTGGGCTCCGCATCGATAATCTACTTCCTTTGGAATTCACCTTGTCGAGTTCTGACTCAGAGTCGAAACATGCATTTGATTCTGAAACCTTTAGCTTGGCCACCAGTGACTGTTTGGCCCGACACTCACTTGTGTTGTGAGTGGAGCTCTTATGGAACTCACACCACTTTCCTGTGTCCTTTTTCAGCTTCACGACGTTGTTCCTTGCTTGCATCTTTTCCGGGTTTTCTTGGGCCGCCCCACCTTGGCTTTGTCCTTTGTTTTGCGGTTTGGGGGCACCTTTCCCTTGATTTGGATTTGCAGATCCAAAGTCTCGCTTCTTCTGTTTAAACTTTTGCTCAATCTTGACGGCATATTGGTATGTCGTGCCGAGCGAGGGGATGTTCAATAATTCTATTTCTTCTTAGATGTATTTGTGCAAGAAGCCGCAGTATTTGAGTATCAAATGTTGCTCCGAATCCTTGATACCCAACTTTGTCCGGAGGGTATGGAAAATACTGGTAAACTCCGGCACATCTTGGTCCCTTCCTTGCCGCAGCATGGTCCACTTTATGTATTGATCCTCATAGCTTTCGACAGGGTATTACTGCCCCTTGATGGCCTCTCAGAATGAATCCCACGTGGATGCAACTGAAAACAGTGAGCCTGTACTTTCATCCTTCTACTCGCAGTAGGTTTCCCACCAATCCTTGACGTGGGGGGATTTCAAAATTAACTTGTACCTTAAACGGTGTGGCATTTCTAGAGTAGTTGTTGGAAGCCAATGCGTTGCCCCTGGGTAGCCGCTGAAGGATCTGGGTGAAGTTGTCCATCATCGCGTTCCTTTGTCGCTTGAGGGTCTTCGAGCAAGATTTTGATAGGATCTCCTGCCCCCTCATCTTTTTTTTCATCCACCATGGGAGGTTGTCGGGATTTGTGAGGCTGGTCTTGCAAAGGTTTGACCAGTTCAAGCCATAACTCCTTATATCCCGACCTCGTTGGGGACATGCAAAGAAAAACATAGAAAAAGCAGACTGCTCTAATACCACTGATCTGGATTTAAACAGGAACACAACAAATTATAGAGATAACCATAAACACAGATATGCAGTGGAAATAATACTTTATTTCATTAATGTAAAATACTGAAATATGCTTACAAACAGAATTGGAAATAAACCAGCTAAGGCTATGGTAGCTTATCTCTGAGAAGAGATGTAGAGTTGTCTTGGCATCTCAAATCAAGGGAAGAATGTTGTCATCAATAGTATCTTTTATGCATGTCAATGCAAAGACATCCTTTTGCCTTTTCACTTCAAGATCTAAAAAGATCTCAAATATCTCATGTTGTCGTTTTGACTTTCTTAACCTTTTGGTTTTTCTCATTAGTTGAGTGTTGCTCACTACACTGAACAAACCAATCAAATTTCAAACATAACAACTACACAAAAATACATGCAGTATATTTACAAAAAAACTTTCACAAATCTTTCTTCCATTGTTTTAAAAACAATGTAGTGCTCATAAACTATTTGAATAAAGCCCTCTTTTTCCAATTAATCAACCCAGTGTAAGAATTTGAATATCCTCTTTTTTTTAAACAATACATGAAGAAATTCCCTTTTTTCAAAATAAGCTCTTTTAAAAACACACTTTTCAACTCACGCATACCTCATAATCTACTCAGGGCATATTATAAGGTTACTTCAAATCCTTTAAAAAATAGTCTTTAAAGGAATAAAACAAAGCCTTGTTTGTTTGAATATGAAGCTACATGAATAGAGATACCTAGCGACCTCTTAAAAAACTTGAATCTCGTGCTCAACACAACACGATCACATAATCGTGAAGCTCATTTGACTTTTGCCACTGATTTCAACCTCGGGGAATGCGAGAAGATATAAAGCTTTCAACGAAGATTGTCTTTTCGCACAACAGGAACCATGACAGGGGATGAAGAATACGAGGCACTCGTACTTTAAAAAAGTGCTCTTACCATTTTAAAATTCCGCTTCAATTTTGCTGTGTGCGCGACACCAATGAGATGCGCGTAGTTGTGCGCAGTTCTTTAAACAGCAGTTCTTTTAAAATTCAACAAATTCGCAACGCTACGACTTTGTGCGCACTTTCTTCTTTGTTGAGCTGCGAATACTGTGCGCTGAGCCTCTTTTACAACTGCGCAATTGCTCTTTTCTCCTCGGCCTCTCACGCTTCATTTTTGTCAGGCCAAAAGATTTTAAAAGATTTTAAAAGCTGCTCTCTCTAGTCTTAGGCGACTTGAAGCTCTGATACCATTACTAAAATTGAATAGACCAAAATTTGGAGTAGAGATTTTCTTTTCTCAGTATTACAAATCAGTTAAATAATATTACATTGGAAACATCACTAATAAATGAATTAAATGAAATTGACATGAATACTTGGAGGGAGGGTTTTGACACCTAATACTTACACCGGAGTAAGTGAAATTGACATGGACACTTGGAGGGACTGTTTTGACACCTAATAAATTGTTGGGATTACATTTTCCAACAAATTTGGTGTTAGAGAATCTAATTCCAACCACCTATTATGTGTCAAAATCATCCATCCAGCGTCTTAGTTAAGTTTCATGAGTCCCATTTATATAAAATTTGACTCCAATAATTTATTACTAATGTTTCCAATGTAATCTTCCACATTTTATTCTCTTCAATTTTTTTCATGGTATCTAAACACCAAATAGCATAAGACTCCGGAGAGAGCAGTGTTTCAAATTTTTTGAGATTACACAAGAAAAGCGTGAGAAGCCGAGGAGAAAAGAGAAATTGCGCAGTTGTAAAAGATGCTCAGTGTTCAGTATTCGCAATTTAGCCAAGAAGAAATTGCGCACAAAGTCATAGAAATTTGTTGAATTATTAATATTTTCGCACTCTGTGTTTAAAGAACTGCGCGCACCTACTTGCAGCAGATCTCGTCGGCGCTGTGCGCACGGAAAAAGTTGAAGCGACATTTTAAAAAGGTAAGAGCATTTTTTTAAGGTAGAGTGCCTCGTATTTTTCAATCTTCTGTCATGCTCCGTAATCTGTGTAAAAATACCATCTTCGTTGAAAGCTTTAAATCTTGTGTCATTCTATGAGGTTGAAATTTTTGGCAAAAGTCGAACGAGCTTCAGATTATGTGATTGTGTTGTGTTGAGCACGATTTTTGTGAAGAGGCAAGAGATTCAAGTTTTTTAAGAGGTCATGCGGTATCTCTATTCATTTTTCTTAGGCGCTTCATTTCAAAAGTTCATGTCGCTTTCTATTCACACAAACAAGCCTTTGTCTTATATCATGAAAGACTTTATTTTTTAAAGGATTTTAAGTACCTTATGATATCCCTTGTGAGATTATAAGGTATGGGTGAGTCGAAAAGTGTTTTTTTTTTTTTAAATCTTATTTTAAATAAAAATGAATTTCTTTCATTTCTGGCTTAAAAAAGATATTCAAAGTCTTAAAATCGGTTTATTAAGAGAAAAATAAGGCATTATTCAAATGGGTTATGAGCATTAAATTGTTTTTTTAAAACAATGGAAGCCATAGTAGAGTAAAAAGTGTTGGAAAAGTAGTGTTAAATTTGTATGTGAAACAAATGCCAAGTAGAAAAGGGAAAAGCCAAGAGGCTAAGAAGTTAAAAGTGACAACAAAACATGTTTGAGATGTTGTTAGATTCAGAGGTGAAGAGGCAAAATGAAGCCTTTGGATTAACATGTATAAAAGAATCTATCGATGAAAGAATTCTTCCCATGATTCTAGATGCCAAAATAGCCAAGGAGGCCTGAGATACCCTTGAAAGGATTTTGGTGTAAGGGGGAGTATTGAAGTTGAACATGAAGATGGATATACAAAAAAGATCTACAACGTGATGAAAAGTTTGTTGAATCCCACTGTGCTTAGCTACAAGTGGATGATGTCTATGAAGAAGTCGTAGAAGTAAGAGAGAAGGAGCACATAGATTCTCGTGAACCCTAGTGTGCACAACCACAAGTAGACTAAAAATTGGAGCAGAGGACTACTCTTCCCAGTATTACAAATCACATAAGTAAGATTACATTGGAAACACAAGTAATAGATGACTAGATTCAAACTCGACTTAAACTAGACTCAGTGAAACTGAACTAGGACACTTGGAGGGACGATTTTCACACCTAATAGGTGGTTGGAATTAGATACTCCACCACTCCCCCTTAATTAAAGCCACATAAAATTTTAAAATAAGATGTCTACTGGTTTGTCTCAGTTAGGCTTACAATTTAAAAAAAATTAACTTCAACTACATTTTCTTTTCTTCTTCTCTTCTTCCGGATTCTATAGCCTCTAAATTTTTTCAACGTTTTCTATTTGTTGTATCCTTCAAACCTCGGTTTCTTCATTTGATGGTGCAGGTCTTCCATTTTTCTAGGTTGTCAAAGAATATCCTGGACTTCTTCAAAAACAGATTGTATGTAGGCTGTTGCCATATATCATCTTGTGTATTTCTATTTTCATCATCAATCTGCTGCAACATAAAACCATAATACAATTTCATCTCTGCAGGACCCCAATAATTGAAAATTTCATTAATCTCTTCATCATGCATGTTGTCTTCAATGTTCATTTCTGCAGATTCTATGGAGACTTCATCTAGACATGGTGTTGCAAGCCATGCTTCAAGAAAATTTAACTATTCTTCAAAATCATTCTCTGTACCTACACATTGGAAATCAATGGTAACTTTAAAAACATCTTCAAAACCACATTGGTTCTATTCTTTCTGCTTTGCAATGAGATCTTTTTCTTGTTGTACTTCTAGTTGTTGCACTTTCAACTCTGCTTCTGCATCTGTCTCTATTTTCTCTTTCCAAGCTTCCTTCTTTGCCTCTTCCTCTATTTTTGTCTCTCTCTCTCTTTGACTTCTTTACTAACTTGTGCTGCTGCAAACAGGTTGTCTTCCAGTGTCTCACCAAATATCATTGTTGGGATGGGGTCCTCAGTGGCAGAAAGGAGTTAATTAGTAGTTATTCTCTAACAAATTTTGTAAAAGATATAAAGTATCCATGATTTTTGGATGCCGAGCTCATAGTTGAATAAAAGTCAAAGGGGCTTAGCCCCTTATTTTAAGTAAAGTTATGAGTCATCTTTCAGATTAACTCATGGTCCGCGGACCATGGCATTGTATGAAAAAAGTCTATAAATAGTTGAGTCTTAGCGAAAGGAAGAGGTAACTAGATGGAAAAAAAGATAGGGAATTGGATTAATTGAGGAGTCTTAGGTAGAAGCTAAGGCAAGAAGCCTTTCCTTCCTTCACTTAGGTAGAGGAAGCGAGGCTCCACAGCCAAGTGCGTGGACCCCTGCAACTATGTGCGTAGAAAAATTTGAGTTTGTAATATGTGAGTTGAAGATCAATAAAGACAAGTTTCCAAAGAATTATTGAGTATTTCTGTTCATGTCTGTTTATGTTATATGCTACTAATTAATGACTTGTTTTATGAAATATTGATTGAATGCTATACGATTATCTTGAATCAATCCTAATAATGTACGCAATGCATGTTTAAACACTTCCGTGAAGTCTGTGGTAATTTCTCTTATTTTTAATGACGACTTAAGTATATTTGTGTGAATACCAATTTAGGATTGTTTTTTTATGCATGCAAGCAAGTAGATCTATTCGTAAAGGTCCACAAGGACTCACTATGGACCTTCACGAAGGTTTGAAGGCCATTTTAACATAGTTAGTGCGACGAGCCCTAGGAATTTATCAATCTGCGCAGAGACAAATCTATGGTGTTGGAAGACATCACACTAGTCTCTTGATGCAGAAACTTAGTTCTTGCATCCCCCTATACTGCTTTGGGTGAGACTGTAGCCTGTGTTATGCTGGCTGTTGCAGAAAGGGCCACTAGTGTAGGGTTTTGCTGGTTGATACAACTAACTTGGAACCTAGGTCAGGACCCCCTAAGCCAACAAATGGTTCTGTTGCCGGGACCATGATCTTCTTAAAGAGATATGTGATGTCGTACCATTCAAATCTGACTAAGAAAGAAATTGAAAAGTGGTTGGATCGAAATATTCACGAGTTTGCAACACAAGAGAACATGAATTCATGCCTGTTGAAGGAGGATTGGTTGAATATGTATTTTTACACTGAGATTCATGAGATCTTCTTCTACACCTTCCCCATTGAACTGTACGAGTGGTTAGCCAAATTGAAAAATACTCAAGGAAGGTGGAAGATCGATAGTCCTATAGTGTGGACTCTAGAATTAGTGCGACGACTAGAAGCTTCTGACAAAAAGGTCGCATGGGTTGTCGATCATTGGCTCGATTGAATTCTCGAAGGATTTGTTACAGAATTTGTAGTTAATACCTCAGTCAGCTATAGCAAAGTGAAGCGACGATTCTTCAATGGACCGCGATGTATGTATTTAAGATCATTGAATACTTGGATTAAAATGCTGTTATGTGAAAAATGGGTGATTCCATTAACTTTATGTTCGGGTCTACGTGGAGCGGACAATTCTTTAGAAATTTGAAGGATTAGGACCAGAGTATAGTCCATCGATTAGACCTCCTTCAAGTGACGACGAAGGGGCGGGGCAGACTACACCGCGAAGTGCTATTCAGCGAATCACTCATGGAAATCCTAGAACAAATCATCCATCCACTCCACCTCCACCTCCACTGCATACACCTTTGCCCACACATCCACCTCCACCGCCAATTTCAACATGGCGAACGCAATGAAAATGCCCATCTTCAAGGGCATAGAAAGTGAAGATCCAGAGAAATTCTGGTTTGTTGCGAATGATGTATGGTCAATGCAACATATCACTGATGATAATATAAATAAGGCACAGTTGGTTACCTCTTTGCAGGATCACGCTCTAACCTGGTACATTAAGCATTTTGTTGATAATCCTCTTGCAATGCTAGGAGAGACGAAGACGACATTGAACAAAGAATTTAGTAAGCCTAATTCTAACTCACAGTCAGTGATTGAATTCAAAGAGATCATAATGAAGGTGGAAGAGACACCTTGGGACTTTGATCAGAGGTTGAAGTGCTAGATCAGATAGGCTAACATGCAAATTTTAGATAGCCAACATCATGAGTAGTTTATTGCATCGATTCTACCCCATTTGAGGATTGCTCTGTCATAGAAAATGATAGATACATAGGGAGAAGCCTTGGAAATCTCAATGAGGATGCATGCATCACCTATTCAGGATATGAACCTGGCAGTACAACAGATCCACTCACAATTAGCAAGCTTACACCTACAATTGCAGAGTTTGAAGAAAGACAAGGATACTAAACTAGAAATGCTCGTAGAAGTCTAGTCTTTAAAGTGCAAGGGACATGGGCATGATAAGGATCACTGTCCCATATACATGAATTGTATTACATGAGGGGGTTTTATTCCCCTAAAACCAAAAGCCCCAGCAGGGCCGAGAATGGGGGCTGCACCGTGGTGTGTCATTTGTCAAGTTACTGGGTAACATGCGATGGATAATTGTCATTTACTTTAAAATCTCATTCACACACCTAGCAGTGATTCTGTAATTTCTTCAAATCTATGGGCCACGATGAGTGCCACTGTCGAAGATATGAGTTGATGATGGAAAGAACCCCTATGTACCATATTCAAGCAGAAACCTGGCCTCCATATCAATGTGCCAAAGGAGCGCGTGAAGGTTATCAAGGTCAAGGATGGGGCCGAGGAGGAGGAGGACCTGGTAGAGGTCACAGTCAGATTATTTGTCACAACTGTGGACAGTCAAGGCACTATGCGTGAGAATGCTAGAATCTTACACACCCTTCATGTCAATACTCCAGATAGTTTGACCATACTATAGAAGAATGCCCCGTTCTAATAGCTAAAATGCAAGAGAAGAAAATGCAGCCGATGCAGAATTTACAAATGACGAAGGCTGAGCCCTGAGAAGAAGATCAAAGCATTAATATTGAGTTGAGAACTGGAATGAAGACTAGAACTAATAAAGGTAAACAACTTGAAGAAGAGGGATGCGTCCACAAAGTGTCAGAGAAATAACTTGGCTTTGATTTGGACCGTGCTAAGGAAACATTTATGGAAGCCAAGAAGAGCTTCATTGAGGCCTCCAACTCAAGAAGCCAGGACAAGATGCAAGAAATTAGCGTGCCTGCACATGTTGATCCTTCTGTACTCACTACTTTTTTGGAAACTTGCATGAAGCTCCTATGTGATAGTAAGGTTGTGGAAGGCCTGTAGGAATTATTAAATAAATGCGTCAGAAAACAGAAAGCCCCTGATGGATGTCACGTGGTCCAAAATATTGGCAAGAATATGGCACAAATAGGGTGAGAGATGAGGCTAACAATGCAGATAGGTGATTATGAAATGGATTAGGTCATCTTGGATCTAGGGTCCGATGCAAATACTTTACCGAAATAAAAATGGGAATGGATAGGGAGACCTACATTGCAATGGTCTCCGATTCAACTTAAAATGGCGATCTAGTAGAAAATCATCCCCATGGGATGATTATATGGAGTAACAATTGACATTGAAGGTGCGAGTGCAATGGCAGACTTTGAGGTTCTACAAATTGTCGATGACAGTAACCCCTACCCCTCGCTCCTGGTAATTGACTGGGATATTAATATGCATGGGGTCATTAATTTGAGAAAGAGGACAATGTCACTTGAAATAAAGTCGCTTCGAGTTATAGGGTCACTGGTTCTGGCAAAAGGAGCGCGCTATACTGAACTAGTCTATGATTATCAAGAAAGTGATAGTGAATTGGATAAAATTTACAAGATAACATCGCAAGATGAGGACTGGATCAATCTGACAGCAGATGAGCGAATTGCATGGGACCGAGAGAGTTCTTGCACCTCTGATTTAGATGAGGAGTTAGAGCATTGGTAGAATCGCTTACATGAATTTTCTACATTGTGATGCAATATGATGGAAAAGGCGTTGCGCTATGTTTCATCAGAGGTAAGAAAATTACGTTATTATGATGGTTTAACTGACGTATATCTATTTTTGGAGGAATTTGAGCGTGAGGTCCCTGAGGAGCACTACTTCCAAGCATTAGAGTTGGCACTGTGCTCTACGCCTACACGATGGTGGGATATGCATAAGGATAATTTTGTTGGATGGCGAGATTACAGAAGAATGATGAAACTACGATTTGGGCATGCTAACACTAGAATAACTGAGAAGTATAATGGAAAGGATGATCTGCGCGATCACCTAGAAAAATGGACTAAGGCATGGGGCAGAAAACCACAGCGAGAGTGGGTACACATGTTTTGCCATGCCTTGGATACAATCCCCATGAACTGGTATCTTAAAATGGAGCTCCACCATGGCATCGCAGAATGGGATGTATTGAAGGAAGGGTTCTTATTGAATTTTAGTTTTGAGGATGAGTTTGCAAAGCATCGATGAAGCACTATAATAAATTAAAGTGGTTATATTTAGAACACCGAAGCAATGTATGGAATGGACCCAACAAGACTAGAGCACCCATCTGCACCATGCATTGGAATGCTATAATGTGACCTCTCTGCACGTTTAAAGACAAAGCAAGAAAACATTGGCACTAAAGAAGAACCAGAGTTCAAAAAAATTGGAGATTATTGGGACGACGCTATAGTAGATAAAGTTGTCGAATTACTTCGCAAAAACTAAGATCTCTTTCCCACCAAGTTTTCTGATTTAAAGGGCATCCTCGGTGATTTGGGCATCATGAAGATCACATTGAAACCTGATGTGAAGCCTATTAAGCAGAGGCCTTATCACCTTAATCCTAAGTATAAAGAAAAGGTTCGCCAAGAGCTGGATAAGATGCTAGAGGGAGGCATCATGGACCCTGTTGAAGAATTTGATTGGGTGAGCTTGATGGTGGTCTAAGAGAAGAAACAAAAAGGAAAAATAAGGATTTGCGTACATCTATAGAATCTCAATGATGCATGTGTTCACGATCCATTCCCAACATCATTTATAGATGAAGTCTTAGAAAATGTTCGACGGCATGAGCCCTATTCCATTACTAATGGATTCTTGGGGTATGATCAGATCAAGATCACACCAGAGGATAGAAGCAAGACAACCTTCACATTGGAGTTGTTGGGTGTGGAGCATGATTATTTAGAGGTCTTTGTTTCAGCCGGATGTATACCCAGGAAGTTTGTACACCCCTCCATGCGGGGGGGTGCTGAGAGGGTTTTTCCCCCCTACGGGGGTTCGGGGGTAAGAAGCATGATATGGGCACGTTATACAGTGATAGCCAAAATTCCATTCATCTTGCAAAGAATTCATCATTTCATTCCAGGATTAGACACATATAGCTCAAGTACCATTGCATACGATCAGTGTTGGAAGATGGAGAGTTGAAACTGGAAAAGATACACACTAGCCAAAATCCTGCAGATATGCTAACAAAAGTTGTAACCAGGGAGAAACTGAGAATATGCTTAGTTTCAATTGGTCTTCAAGGATGACGATGAAGATGAGAAACAACCAGGTCCAAAGAGGAGTCATTGTCTAGAAAATGAAGCAGTGGTGGATGGGTTACAATCATTCTCCAAGTGGGAGATTTTTGGGTGTGGAGCATGATTATTTAGAGGTCTTTGTTTCATCTGGATGTATACCCCGGGAAGTTCATACACCCCTCCACGCGGGGGGGTACGGGGGGACTTGTCCCCCCCGTGGGGGTTCAGGGGGGCTTATCCCCCCCGGCTGGGGGGTTCGGGGTGTTAACACCCATGTTGTTCCCTTTGACTCCTGAGGGAATACGGCCGGGGTAACCACTAACCAAGCTTTGGATTACAGGTTCTAGCCAACCTGTAATCAGAGAGGGCTCTCTCTTTGACTGTTTAACTTTGTTCTTAAGAATCCTAGGCTAGATATGAGGTGAGGGTTTGGTTTGTAATTTTGGTTGAATGATGTCTCTCAGTACTTAAGGTGATATCTTCAGACAGTTTTAGACCATTGGGCAAAGGAGTCTGTGGTTACAGGTTGTTTGAAATGTTGAGTGGTATTGTTGAAACAACAGGGCCATTTAAATATTTCATGAAACAGACTTGAAATTGTAATGATGAAGTGGTTTAACCAGTGGAAGGCATTTAAGAAATTTCCACTAAGCTGGTGATGTGAGAAAGAGATGCATTGACCAGGAGCAGGTTTGAATTCCTGAACAATAATCACTGTGAAAGGTATAGCTTAGAAGTGCAGTAATTAAGAATTACACTCTTATAACTATAACTGAGGAAAACATACATAATAGCTTAGATTGAGTTCAGGGTATTCTATGAAATAAGTCCTGAAATTATTCTTTTTCTTTGCCATTAAACTGTGAAACAGAACATGAATGGATTATGAAGAAAATAACAAACATAACGAACAGGTCAAAGAAACTTATTGTTCCATGAAATACGCAGGAATCCTGTAGCATTCAGCAAGCACACCAAAACGCATCAGACAACACAGAACTTTGGAAATTCCATCAGCTTTGTTGTATTAAAACTCTGAATATTTACAGCATAGTATCTCCTGAAGAGAAAATCAACAACCCCTGTAAGCTTATGCGAGGGGGAATATATACAATCGGTTATACAAAAATATCTGAACCGTTGAATCACTTGATAAATAAATGTGCTCACCAACTTTACAAAATAGAAAATAAGGAAGTTATCACTGCTCTAAATACAAAATGAATACTCTTTAATTCTGTCAGAAGTCTTTTTTACCTTTGGAGGCCACTGAGTCGGTTGAGCATTCTGCATTAATGTTGAATGATGTGTCTTTATGGCTTTGTCATGCTGTAGCTTTCTCGGCCCTGTCATCTGTAGCTCTCAGTGTTGCTTTAGTGGCCGAATTGGTTTGCTGAGCTGGCTCAGTCCATTCTTCTCCAGACATACTGAATGCATCAAATTTTTCTGCACATGATGACTTATATTTTTGTTTTTTGATGAAAAAACTTGATGAAAGCCTCTTGTTTACAGTAACAACTGTATCATTTTGGTCCACCATTCCTGTGTAGGCAGCTGATGTCTCAAAATTGCATATAAGGTTTCATCTACCTCTGTATATTTGTAGAAGTTTAGAGGCACTTCAAACAAATGATTGATCTCATTCATAATAAAAAATAAGTTCTCTACTCTGTCATAGAGACTTTGCCCAGATGCTGGTCCAGTTTCTTTTGAAGTACTTGCTCTTGCAGTGATCTCGTTAGTGGCAAATGTATTCACCCTTTTGGCATAATTTTCATGTGATAGTAGCCTCCCTGCGCTGTTCATCAAGCCAGGAAGGCCTCTGCTCTGAAATGTTGCAAACTTATCCATGAATCTGTTTACTTCTGTTTGCATGTTCTGGCTTCTTCTATCCAGTGTTTGTACCAGGCTTCTCAATGTAAGGACCCTCTTTATCAGCAGGATGGTTTCAGTTCTATTGGGGATTCCTATTACTGCCAGCTGAGGACCTGTACGGTTATTGAGAACGTTGATCATTCTATTGGCTATCTCAGGCATATTGCCTAGAGATGCCCTTGCCCTTTGGACTTCCCTGTGTGCTTTGGCTATGAGCTCCATTTGTTCATGAATTGTCTCTATATACTGCCATTGATCTGTGATTGACTGGCCAATATTTGGCCCATAAAAATTTCTTGATTTCAATTACAACCTTGTCAAGGGTGAGCTCTTTCTCCAGCTCCTTTATCTTCTCCTTGAGAGCCTTTATTTCCCTTCCCTTCTCAACTACACTTTGTTTAGATTTGTCATATTTTTCATTTAGCTTAGCTAAATTCTCCTTGGCCTCATTTAGCTCTGCCATTTGGGCTTCCAGGGCTTGAATCTCATTCATTAGCTTCTGCATGTCTAGGCTTGGAGCCTGCTCTGATGTTGTTGCTGGTGCTGATGTTGATGGAGCTGTCTCGACTGTTTGCACTGTAGGAGGAGTGACACTTTGAGGGGGTTCCTCAAGGTTGATTACTTGTGGAGGGGGCTGAACTGTTTGGCTTCCTTCTTTCTGCTGTAGGGCTGCCTGCAATGCAGCCTCTGTCTCTATTAATTTTTCTTCAGTCTGCACCAATTGTTTGTGCAATGTTACCAGCAATGTTGCTGCATCCTGGTCCTTCCTTTGCTGGGCAACCTCCTCTGTTTGAGGGTGAAGAGTTGCTGGGACCTTTATCATCTTCCTTAGAGCTGCAATGTCTGCATCTCTTATCTTTAGCAGCTCCTTTATAGCTCTAGGGTCCTTTGGGTCATGCCCAAGCTCTATGATTATATCCTCCAAAGACCTTATCCTGTTGTCTTTAGCCTGGGAGGATGCCTTTTCTAACTCCAATTGTGCAGTGGTATTATTCAAAGAATTCTGCAACCTATAATTTGTCAATGTATTATCTGCTAGGGTAGCATACACCATCTCACCCGTCTGTTTATGCAATTCAATTTGATCCATTGGGTGGATTTCCTTGGACAAGATTTCCAAGTTTGTTCTTATATAATCAGCTGCAGACTGTGGTTGCAGCGTTGTGGGCTTGAAATGGCTCATTATCATTTTGCCCTCTTGCACATCATACGCAGACATCAACCTCTGCTGGTTTGTAGGAGCCATTTTCAACAAGTGGTTGTATAGCTGTAACCTCAATGGCTCATTTCTGGTCTTGATGTCTATGAATTGTTTCTTTATGCTAGACTCACCCTTCCTTTGTTGCCCTGAGGAGCTGACCTCTCCTCCAAGTGTTCTTTGCTGCTCTTGCTGTAATGAGCTAGCTAATACCTCTGTGCTGGGGGGACCCATCTGTGTTTGATCGAAAGGCATCTCCTCCTCTGAGAAAGGATCGAGCCTTTGTCTCTTTTCTCCTTACTGTGATGTTGCGGTGCTAAGGGGAGTCTGTTCCTCTCTATCCCTCTTCTTACCCCTCTCTTCATTTATAGGGGTTTGGAGCACCGAAGTCTCCACTGTAACATTCTACACTGAGGCCTCCTTTTCTTGTGTTTGCTCATCATTAGGACCAGGAGCCTCTGCCATTTCTTCCTGTTGTTCAGGATGATTTTCAGGCTGTTGATCTTGGGCTGATTGCTGCTCTTCAGGGGCCTCTTGTTGTTCTGTTTCCTTGCCTTTATCCTTGGTTGAAGTTTCTGCCGTGATTGGGGCTTGGACTGTCTTTTGTGGAGCTGTAGATGATGAGGCAGCTGCTCCCACTTGAGTGCTTGGCAGAGAAAATACCTGTGAACAAAACTCCAAGTCAGCCAACTTTTGGAGATTTCTCATTCCTCTTTGAGCTAGTTCTTCTTGTGTAGTAGCTTCTTCTAAGGTGCCTTCCCTCCATTCTAGTTGATTTGCATATTTTTCTATGTGAGGCAACCTTACGTGACCATAACTGGCCAGCCTATATATGATCCTTCTTAAGCTTATGAAATGAGTGGGGTCATATGGTTTCCAAAGGAAACTGGTCTGTAAGCCAAGGCTTTCCAGCATTCTATCTGCCTCTTGCCAACCTTCCTCCCTTTTATTGTAAATGAAGTGGCCTAATTGATTTCTAACTTTAAGCTGTGCTTTCTTGCCCCTGCTTGAGAAATGGAGCACATCAGCATTCCCAAATTGCCTGAAGTATTCGAGGGTAAACAATCTCATGGGCACATATCTGGGCAATCTGTATGGGGGCAACTCACACCCATATATTCTAATAACTGTGTGGTTTTGGTAAAAATACCAATCCCCAATGTTGTATACCTTGGACAGCTGAAGAATCCTCTGCATCTCATCAGTCAGTCTTGGAGGAGGTGAGTTCATAAGCAGAGACATGGCTGGGTGGATGAAGAGGTCTATAAACTCAGAATAAGTGTATGGGGAATAAGATCTGCAGTGGAAATCAGAGGACCAATAGACCACTGACCTTGGATTGCCTTGTGCATCCACTCTTCTCACAGGGAAAGGAAATTTCTCATGTTGATAGTATAGGATTAAATGGTAGATATAGGAGGTGTATCTGAACAGCCTTTCTCTCGCCAAGTTTATCAATTGCTCATGTATTTTATTGGAGATGTAAGTGGCATAGTCATAACAGATTGGGGGCTTATCAGGGGAAAACATGGCCATCATTACCAGCACAGTTTCATCAACAAATTCTATTGAATTATAGCCCAGTATGGGACTAATCATATCTGCAAGGTCTCTGCCCAATTGATTCAGGTATACATGAGAAATGGGAGGGTACTTCATGGTCTCAGAGGTTGAATCAATGAACAATTGATTTATCTTAGTGATTTGAGCATCTGTCAGTTTAGCTCCTTGTTTTATCAGATCCAATAGTGACAAAGGGACTAATTTTCTTATCAGTCTTGAAGTTCAACATCTCTCTGATGGCTTCAGGGGTGACATAAAAAACAACTGAGCCTGAAGGGTCAAGCACAGCCCTCTGAGTGGGGTCATAACAGTCAGCACATTGGTGGATTAGGTCAGGGAATTGGTTGACTTGAGGGAGCTTGAAGATGGGGAGGAAAGAGTCCCAAATGCCCAATATATCCATTCCACTATCATGCTTGAGTTTCAATTCATTTAGCAAGTGAATGTGATACTTGCTATGCATTAGCATTTCCTCTGATATTTGGTAATCTTGATCTGCTAATGGTTTCCACTCCAACTCTCTCTGGGGGGCATTCAATGGAGCAACATTCAGGGCAACCGGTGCTACTGGTGTATCCATGTTTTACAAGTGAATTTGGTTTGAATTTCTACTGTTTCTGGAAGAAATACCGTCCTGCGTGGTAGGTTAGGTAATTTGCTGAATTACAGCCCGTTTCAGAGCAACAGGGGTGTAATTGGGCACAATTGGCCGGTTAGAAAGTGATGAAATTGGTTTTAAGGCGCAGCATGCCTATGTTTCCAGGAAAAATGGTCAATTTTTAATGGTTTCTTAACAATGCAGGACGAAACAGAGCACGCAGTCGGAGAATTGGTAAATACCTGGTGTTATAACGATGGAGGAGCTTGGTTGCAGTCAAACGCTGAGTGGCAGCAGCTCTGGAATGGTCTTGGTAGGTTGGCGGCAGCAAAGGACGTAAAAATGCATGTAGGAGGCAGAGCAGAAAAACATATGAAAATGCGTAAAAACAGCAAATTCGGCCAAATATGGACTTTTGGGCGTTGGCGCGAAAATTTGGATGACATCAGCATGACGTCATCAGGTGGGGTCAAGGTCGGGTGACGTCAACATGACATCATCGGGTGACATGGCGGCCTGTGAGTGGTCCACGGGGACTGCATAGGTGGGGGACATGTCGGAGCGATGGCGGGCGGGGGTGCTGACGCGGCGGTGGAGTGGCGTGACGTTGGCATGATAGAACAGCTGAAAACCGGGAGTGGTAAGCGGTATAATATCGCACCGTTCTTCATACGGAAGCGGGATTGTCAGAAGGCGGCCCGATAAGATTTGGGGGCGACGCATGGCAGAGGCCTGACGTCACCCTCTGACAAATTTCAGGAGGTAACGGCAGTACATCGGGGCCGCTCCGAAATTGATAAGGGCTGTCGGATGGGAAAGCCCAGATCCGACGGCTGGCAGGAGGGCAAGTTGTCAGGGCGATACGGCAGCGGGCGGGAATATTTTAATATATTCCTTGAAATGCGCGCCCGGGCGGAACTTTGGGTTTTGGCAGATTTGCGGGTTTTTCCACTGTTTTTTCGTAAAAGAGCGCATTTACAAATAAACTTTGGATAAAGGGTAAAAGTGGGTTTTTACAGGGCTTCTTTGCAAATAGAGTGGGTAAATGATTTCAAAGGTTTGTGAAGGGGAAAGGGGTGTAGCTTAGGTTATCAAACTGACCAGAGGTCAATTTAATCCCTGTTGTTGGGCATATGGCTATAATTGCCAGGGAGAGGGAATATTTATACATTGCTTGGGGTTTATACACCATAGTGTTTATAATAGTAGGGAAAAAGGGGAACATAGGGGATTTAGATAATAAGAAGTTAGGAGTTAATATGAGTGGAGAAGGTGGATAAGGGGGAAAAACCACTAAGTTTATATGAAATGAACTTAGTTTAGGAAGTAGATCAAAATGAAAAGAATTTTACACAAGAAATGTGGCTTTTAAAGAACCAAGAACCAACACAAGACTTTGACTCTTTCCATGAACATAAGTAGTATTGGGATGTTAGTAATGAGTATAATGGGGGGTATTAGGGAGTTAGACATGCTTCATTGTACTGTTGCAAAAACTGCTGAATAGGAGACCTGCACTGGCACCACGTTTTTCCTTTGCTTGAGCCAGTGATAAAGGAATCATGCTTCTGCAACCCCATCTACCCACCCACCTACTGTCTAGCATTTTTTGTTACTCCAAGGAGGGTGCACTTAGACTTGCAAACCCTTATGTGCCTTTTCTTTTCCTTTGGCTTTTCTTTTGATTTTCTATCTACAACTAACCTTATTACTTCCAAGGCCCCAGATTAAGTAGTTGGGAACCTTAATTCTCTACCTAACTACTAGCCTGCCAAGATTAAACAGTTTGGATAGGCTTCTTTCTCTATTCTAATGACAAGAAATTGAAACATGGCATGATCCAGATTAGGCTGTTGGACCATCCATCCAAAATTCAGTCGACATCAAGCTATGTACACATATTGCATTCTCTTGGAAATATGGGATCTTTGCATCACCAAAGCAGAGCATATTTGGAACTTCCTTTGCCAATCATGAAATATGAAACCTATTGGTATAGGTATCTAACAGTGGCTCCACATGGGGATGGTTTTTCTTCTTGAGAGACCAAGAACAGCATGTCAGAATGCCTTGGCCCTTGACTTCTTTTTACCAAAACTTGGAGTTTTCCTCCTTGAAATCTCAAAATTGTGCCCTTTTCATCTTGGTAGATCTCTGAACTTATTTGTCTTCTGCTGATAACTTACAAAACTGGGAAAGCTACCTTTTATGCATGTAAACAGAAAGTAATATATACACCCTATAATGTACAAGTGAAAGTCAAACTATATACATGGGAAGTAGTCAAAATAGTGCTTCAACATCCTACCATTCACAGGACCTTCATCCAAGTCAGTTTCATCAAGATTTTTAAGGAAGTAAGTGTTGTTTCCTTGTACTGCTTGAATTACAAAAGGCCCCCTCCAAAGGGAGTTAAATTTGCCATGCTTTCCCTTGTCTTCTCTTCTTGCATCCCACTTGAGGACTTTGTCACCCATGTTGAAATCTTCAGCCTTAGTTCTTCTATCAAAAGCTTTCTTTAACTTTTCTTGTAAAACTTGAACTCTGTGATAAACTTGGTCTCTAGTTTGCTGCAAACATATAATTTGATTTACTCTTCTTTGCATATCATTTGGTTCAGCCTGGCTTTCTTGAAGAAGTTTCATGACAAGGATCCCTAAGGATGAAGGGAATTTGGCTTCTAATCCATAGACTAACTCATATGGGCTGACCCCAATGGATCTCTTAGTTGTTAGTCTATCTGCCCATAAGGCATTCACAAGTTTCTTATGCCAATTCTTCTTATTTTCTTCCAACACCTTCTTTATGATGTTTACAAGGCTTTTATTTGATGATTCAGCTAGGCCATTTCCTTGAGGGTAGTATGCAGTGGAATGGCCCAAAGTAATATGAAATCTGTGGCAGAATTTCACCATCTTCTTGAATCTAAAAGCAACAGCATTGTCTGTTATAATTTTGTGAGGACAGCCAAATCTGGCAAGAATATTAGTCTCCAGAAACTGAATAATAGTAGAATCATTAGCTTGTCTACATGGAACAGCCTCAATCCATTTGGTGAAGTAATCTGTGGCTGTCAGAATCCATCTATGCTGGCCTGAAGAAGAAGGATGAATTTCCCCAATGAAGTCCACGCCCCACTGCTGAAAGGGCTTCTCTATTGCAATAGGCCTCAAAGGAAGGGGTAGTAATTTTCTCTTTCCCTCAAATACTTGACACTTGTGACATGAAGTGGTAAATTTTTTAACATCAGAGAACAGGGTTGGCCAATAGTAACCTGCTCTTAGTATCTTGTCCACAGTGGACTTCTAGTACAAATGTCCACCACAATCACCTGCATGAAATTCTTTCATAACATTATCATTTTCATTCTCAATTAAGCAGTTTAACAATATACCCTCATGGTTTTTCCAAAGCAAATTGCCATCCATGACACAAAATTTTGAAGCTTTCATTTTTAGGAATCTAGATTTGGTTCTGGACAATCCTGGGGGAGCACACAGGTTTTGCAATATATAACAGATATCAGAATACCACTGGGATTGTTCAAAGGCTGCATTGATCTTTGGAGTCGCCAGCTCCGGTTCACTGTCCAGTTGGTTAATGTCCAAGGCTTGAAAATTTGTTTCAGACATTAATTTGGCCAAACCTTGCCCTTTTATCAGCTTTGTAGGTCTTATCTCAATATCAAATTCTAAAATGTTGGCAATCCATTTTCCTCTTCTGCCTTCTAAGTTTTCTTGAGTAAGTATGTCTTTCACAATGGGACTTGGTACATAAGCTATAACATGGGAGTACAGGATGTAGATCCTAAAATCTTTGATGGCTTTGACCAAGGCATAAGCTTGTTTCTCCATGATCTGATATTTCAGAGGTGCATCTCTAAGAGCTCTACTAAAGAAGGCAATAGGTTTCTCATTTCCTTGGTCATCTTTCTGCAATAAGATAGCAGCAATGGTATGCTGGGAGGCAAAAGAGAAAATGATAAACTCTTTGTCAAATTGAGGATTTGTTAAGACTGGAGTTTGGGTAAGGGCCAATTTGATGCCTTCAAAAGCTTGATTTGCTTCTACTGTCCACTTTACTTTTGAATCCTTTTTTAGCATGTTGTTTAGTAATCTGATTAGTTCTGCTAAGTTTGGGATAAACCTCCTTAAAAAGTTGATCTTTCCCAAGAAGGCTTGCAATTCTTTGATGTTTCTTGGATGAGGCATTTGCAAAATGGCCTATATTCTGTCCGGGTCAATTCTAATGCCATCTTTAGAAATGATGTGACCTAACAACTTACCTTCTTCCAAACCAAATAGAGACTTCTTAGGATTTAAGGAAATCCCATATTTTCTACATGTTATGAATATCTGTCTCAAGTGTCTCAGATGTTCTTGGTCAGATTTAGAGAAAGGTGTGAGGTCATCTAAGTAAATGACCAGAAAGTCATGGATCTCTTTAGCAAAGGCAATGTCCATTGCTCTTTGAAATGTAGCCCCTGTATTTTTCAATCCAAAAGGCATTTTAACATATTTGAAAGTTCCCCATGGGGTTGTGAATGCTGTTTTATCTTGATCATCAGGGTGGACTAGGATCTGATTGAAGCTTGAGAATCCATCAAGTAATGATATTCTTGAAGCCCCCACCACTCTTTGGAGAATGTGATCCATTTTAGGTAAGGGATAATTGTCTTTGAGGGATACTTGGTTTAAATTCTTTAGATCAACGCAAAGCCTAATCTCACC
Organism: Pinus tabuliformis; assembly: GCA_031772625.1. Classification (NCBI taxonomy): domain Eukaryota; kingdom Viridiplantae; phylum Streptophyta; class Pinopsida; order Pinales; family Pinaceae; genus Pinus; species Pinus tabuliformis. Next base: position 217,378,446 of record CM062819.1, read on the forward strand.
GGTTTTCTTTCTTGTGGGCACCAGATTTGAAATCCAATCAGAAAACCTGATTGGGGCTATGATACCAGCTTTATACATTTTTTGTACCTCTTTTTCAATTGAAGGGAGAAGCATAGGATTGATCCTTCTCAATTTTTGCTTAAATGGCTTTTGATTGGGCTTGAGAGGGATTGTGTGTTGGATATCAGAGGTGTCATAGGATTTCAAATCCTCATAACTCCATGCAAACACATCTTGGAACTCTTTAAAGAGGTCAATGTATTTAGGCTTCTGGTCAGGAGGTAAAGATGCAGATATTTTTATGATTTTGGGTTTTTCAGGATTCCCAATGTTGCATTCTTCAATGGTAGCATTGAGGGGCTGCATTTTCGGTTTTCTAGGGACATCGTTTGAATAAAAAATGTCCTCCAATGGAGTTAGGCCTGTTGGCAGAAAGTTATCCTTTAGTTCTATGATTTCAGCTTCTGTACCAGCTATTTCTTCCAAATGCAGTTGTTCAAGTTCTTGTATTTGTTGCTTGTCAAAACTTGTTGAACAAAGCATTTGACTTGCTGTTTTGGGTGATATAGCTATTTGGTCCTGTTCACTCAATGGTTGCATGTCTTTCACAGAATCCACATCAATGTGCAAACCTGAAAATTCGTGCTGCAAGGTTAAGAAATTATTTATCTGTGTGTCATCCTGAAATACTTGCCAGTCTTTAACATTGTTTGGAATAGAGGGTCTGTGTTTTATCTCAGTTGTAAAAAAATGGTTAGGTTCAAAAGGAAATTTGCACGTACTAGCAAATGTGGCTAAACTGTGTGCATGAAGATTGTGGGCTCTAGCTATCTTGGTTATCTGAAATTCAGTGAAAGTTTTAAGCATTTCAATAGCAGCAGACCTATATGACCTTAGTCTTTTGTCATTGGTGACAAAATTGCCTTTCACTTGTTGGATGATAAGGTCTGAATCTCCCATGATTGAAAGTTTTGTGGCCTCTAATGATTTTACCAGTTTGAGGCCTAGCAAAAGAGCCTCATATTCTGCCATATTGTTGGTACATCTAAAATTAAGCCTATAGGCCCGACCTTGTGCATGATTGCTTTGTTTGTTATGAATCCACACTCCAGCTCCTGCCCCTAATTTGTTGACTGATCCATCAAACTCAAGGAACCATAAGATCTCCTGTTTTAAGGGATTTTCAACATTCTTTCTATAATTTGGGATTATAAGTTGGAGTTCTTGTTTTTCATCTGGTTTATCTTTTAGGAGTGACTCATCAATTGGTTTCTCAATTTTGATCTCTTGGGGACTTGGTTGCTCACTCTCATGCATATTTTGTTCAAGTGTGACCGATTTATTATCACTCCCAGGGCTCGTATCATCATTGAACAGAATAAAGGAATCCATATCTGAATGGACTGCATAAATGGGGAAATTTTGAGGCTTTTCTTCATTGCTCACTATGTATTTCATAAGTGACTCTCTATATAGCCTCTTGGGTTGACCAAAGACTGAGATGGTGGCATATGACATGTCTAATTGTAGGGAACCTTGGACTTTAGCCCCCCATGATCTTGATAACATCATTCCATATTTGGGTGGGATATCAGCAACTACAACATCCATTAATATTGTTGTGTTTGGATACTGGACAAGGGATACACATAGATCTTTTATCAAACCTAAACACTTAACTTGGCTGGAGTCAAATGAAAATAGGTCCTTATAAGGTCTTGTAATGTCTAGGTTAAGTCTCTCCATCACTGATTTAGGCATAAGGTTATGAGAGGCACCTGAATCAAACATTGCATTGTGCAATATTTTATCATGAACATGCAAGCTGACATAAAAAGGTAAGATCCCTATAACTGTTGTCTTTCCATCAACCTCTGGACCAAAAAGTAGTTCTCGGGTATCATCCAACACATTGACATCGTCTTTATTATGGGTAAGTTGAAGGGACTTTTTTATTTGTTGTTTGTAAATGTCATGCTTGGCTAGCTCTGAAAGGGGAATGGCTATCTTGAATTTGCCAATTTCGGCTTCTAAGTCAAAGGGTTTTTCAGATTGGACCTTGGTATTGTGGTTGACAACCCTTTCTTTGTTGTTCAAATTTTCATGTTGGTTTTGACTCTGATCTTGAGGCTTGTCCTTTTTACTGATCTTTTGGGAAGTAATGCTTGGATTAGGCTGCAAGGGTGATGTAGCCATTGATTGTTGATTTGGGGAAGATGCTTCAGTTATTTCTTCAACTGTTACTTCACTAGTAATTGAATCAGGTTTGTCAATTGGCCCTGTGACAATGGCTTTCTTAGGCAGTGGGGTGTCCTTTGTTTTCTCAGGCTGTGTCACATTTATAGTTCTGCTCCTTAGCTTGTATTGTTTATGAACTTCATAAACAGTTGTGTCATAGCCTTGTTTAAAGTCGAATGACTCACCTGACTTGGTTTGAAATTGTTTAATATCATCATCCTTATGATCCTCTTGACTCAGGAAAACTTGTTGATCACCATTCAGGCCCATTAGGTTAATGTGGGTGTCATCTATTTGTTCATTAGAAGTGGATGCTTCTGTATAATTTTCTTGGAACGGAGGTCTAATCTCTGGTTCAGAATTTGCTTTACCTACATTAGGATTTTGGTTTCTTCTGAAATTGGGATTCCTGATAGGATTATTCTGTGGTGGTTCCCATGATGACTTCCTCTCAACTGATTTACTCTGTCACCTAATCTCTGCATACCAGTGATTATTGCATCCAATTTTTGATCCTAGCCTGAAGGCTCTTCTTTAAAGGTAGTCTTTCTCTCAGTTCTTGTCCTATTTCTCTTGGCTATCAGGTTAGCTTGTACACTTACTGCTATATCTTGCATTTCAGCTAAAGTTCTGGGAGCCCTTTCCCTTAATTGATATGCCATATTTGAATCAAACCCATCAGGAAAGGTATATAAGGCTAGATCCGGTGGGGGTCTAAGATTTTGGGGAATAGCATTGTAGACATTGTTAAACCGAGCACAATAGTCCAGGACAATTTCTTGTGGACCTCTTTTGATAGTATTGTATTCAGATAATATATGAAGTGGGTCCTTTTTCTTCTCCCATCCGTTGATAAATGTTTGATAGAGGGCTTCAGGGTCAGCTATTGAGTTTGGTGTAAGTGACCTAAACCATGTTCTTACATCCCTCGTTAAGCTTTGCACAAAAATTTTCATCCTCACCCCATCATCATCTATTTCGTAGTTTTCAAAGTAGTCCTGCATTTTCTTAGTATGTTGAAGGGCTGGATAAGAGCCAGTACCATCAAAGTATGAGATCTTGCTTTGGTACTCTTGAGGCATAGGAGCTGGATTGGCCGGTAACTGCAGTGGGGCATATCTATTAGCCATGTTTGGTGGGACAACAGGGATAACAGGGATGAAAGGGACAAGTGGAGGAAATGGGATGAAAGGGGTGTGTGTAGTTGATGGAGTGGTTGAAAGGACACCTTGTGAAGTGGATGAAGAACTAGGAGATTGTGGGCCAGTTGTATGAGGATGTAGAGAAGCCTTAGCAAGGGTTGGAATGTGAGTTTGGAGACTTGCTTCCGAACTTGAATCTGATAAAGTGCCTTCTGATTTGTGTCTCTTGAGGATTCTTGCAATCAAGTTTGGATTTTGAAACTCAGGTGCTGGATCAGGATCTGGGTTTGATCTTGTGTAACGAGTTTTCTTCTTAGGAGCCAGCTTCTATGACTTTCTTTGTGAGAATTTCTAAGGAGGTAGTGATCTTTTGACAAGGACTGGTCAATTATAGCACAACTATATGAAACCTAATACTGAATAAAGATTCACTGAGGCAGCTTTTATATACTCTTGCAAATGCAAAGCAGAGGCAGTTTCTAAGGCTATTTGGCTGTCACTCAGGCTTTATCTACAGCATTAGGAATCAGATAGGAGGTTGCAAAGTTCATCCAGGTCCCCAGTGGAGTCGCCATTTATGTTAACACCCAGGTTGTTCCCTTTGACTCCTGAGGGAATACGGCCGGGATAACCACTAACCAAGCTTTGGATTACAGGTTCTAGCCAACCTGTAATCAGAGAGGGCTCTCTCTTTGACTGTTTAACTTTGTTCTTAAGAATCCTAGGCTAGATATGAGGTGAGGGTTTGGTTTGTAATTTTGGTTGAATGATGTCTCTCAGTACTTAAGGTGATATCTTCAGACAGTTTTAGACCATTGGGCAATGGAGTCTGTGGTTACAGGTTGTTTGAAATGTTGAGTGGGATTGTTGAAACAACAGGGCCATTTAAATATTTCATGAAACAGACTTGAAATTGTAATGATGAAGTGGTTTAACCAGTGGAAGGCATTTAAGAAATTTCCACTAAGCTGGTGATGTGAGAAAGAGATGCATTGACCAGGAGCAGGTTTGAATTCTTGAACAATAATCACTGTGAAAGGTATAGTTTAGAAGTGCAGCAATTAAGAATTACACTCTTATAACTATAATTGAGGAAAACATACATAATAGCTTAGATTGAGTTCAGGGTATTCTATGAAATAAGTCCTGAAACTATTCTTTTTCTTTGCCATTAAACTGTGAAACAGAACATGAATGGATTATGAAGAAAATAACAAACATAACGAACAGGTCAAAGAAACTTATTGTTCCATGAAATATGCAGGAATCCTGTAGCATTCAACAAGCACACCAAAACGCATCAGACAACACAGAACTTTGGAAATTCCATCAGCTTTGTTGTATTAAAACTCTGAATATTTACAGCATAGTATCTCCTGAAGAGAAAATCAACAACCCCTGCAAGCTTATGCGAGGGGGAATATATATAATCGGTTATACAAAAATATCTGAACCGTTGAGTCACTTGATAAATAAATGTGCTAACCAACTTTACAAAATAGTAGATAAGGAAGTTATCACTGCTCTAAATACAAAATGAATACTCTTTAATTCTGTCAGAAGTATTTTTGACCTTTGGAGGCCACTGAGTCGGTTGAGCATTCTGCATTAATGTTGAATGATGTGTCTTTATGGCTTTGTCATGCTGTAGCTTTCTCGGCCCTGTCATCTGTAGCTCTCAGTGTTGCTTTAGTGGCCGAATTGGTTTGCTGAGCTGGCTCAGTCCATTCTTCTCCAGACATACTGAATGCATCAAATTTTTCTGCACATGATGACTTATATTTTTGTTTTTTGATGAAAAAACTTGATGAAAGCCTCTTGTTTACAGTAACAACTGTATCATTTTGGTCCACCATTCCTGTGTAGGCAGCTGATGTCTCAAAATTGCATCTAAGGTTTCATCTGCCTCTGTATATTTGTAGAAGTTTAGAGGCACTTCAAACAAATGTTTGATCTCATTCATAATAAAAAATAAGTTCTCTACTCTGTCATAGAGACTTTGCCCAGATGCTGGTCCAGTTTCTTTTGAAGTACTTGCTCCTGCAGCGATCTCATTAGTGGCAAATGTATTCACCCTTTTGGCATAATTTTCATGTGATAGTAGCCTCCCTGCGCTGTTCATCAAGCCAGGAAGACCTCTGCTCTGCAATGCTGCAAACTTATCCATGAATCTGTTTACTTTTGTTTGCATGTCTTGGCTTCTTCTATCCAGTGTTTGTACCAGGCTTCTCAATGTAAGGACCCTCTTTATCAGTAGGATGGTTTCAGTTCTATTGGGGATTCCTATTGCTGCCAGCTGAGGACCTGTACGGTTATTGAGAACGTTGATCATTCTATTGGCTATCTCAGGCATATTGCCTAAAGATGCCCTTGCCCTTTGGACTTCCCTGTGTGCTTTGGCTATGAGCTCCATTTGTTCATGAATTGTCTCTATATACTGCCATTGATCTGTAATTGACTAGCCAATATTTGGCCCATAAAAATTTCTTGATTTCAGTTACAACCTTGTCAATGGTGAGCTCTTTCTCCAGCTCCTTTATCTTCTCCTTGAGAGCCTTTATTTCCCTTCCCTTCTCAGCTACACTTTGTTTGGATTTGTCATATTTTTCATTTAGCTTAGCTAAATTCTTCTTGGCCTCATTTAGCTCTGCCATTTGGGCTTCCAGGGCTTGAATCTCATTCATCAGCTTCTGCATGTCCAGGCTTGGATCCTGCTCTGATGTTGTTGCTGGTGCTGATGTTGATGGAGCTGTCTCGACTGTTTGCACTGTAGGAGGAGTGACACTTTGAGGGGGTTCCTCAAGGTTGATTACTTGTGGAGGGGGCTGAACTGTTTGGCCTCCTTCTTTCTGCTGTAGGGCTGCCTGCAATGCAGCCTCTGTCTCTATTAATTTTTCTTCAGTCTCCACCAATTGTTTGTGCAGTGTTACCAGCAATGTTGCTGCATCCTGGTCCTTCCTTTGCTGGGCAACCTCCTCTGTTTGAGGGTGAAGAGTTGCTGGGACCTTTATCATCTTCCATAGAGCTGCAATGTCTGCGTCTCTTATCTTTAGCAGCTCCTTTATAGCTCTAGGGTCCTTTGGGTCATGCCCAAGCTCTATGATTATATCCTCCAAAGACCTTATCTTGTTGTCTTTAGCCTGGGAGGATGCCTTTTCTAACTCCAATTGTGCAGTGGTATTATTCAAAGAATTCTGCAACCTATAATTTGTCAATGTATTATCTGCTAGGGTAGCATACACCATCTCACCCGTCTGTTTATGCAATTCAATTTGATCCATTGGGTGGATTTCCTTGGACAAGATTTCCAAGTTTGTTCTTATATAATCAGCTGCAGACTATGGTTGCAGCGCTGTGGGCTTGAAATGGCTCATTATCATTTTGCCCTCTTGCACATCATACGCAGACATCAACCTCTGCTGGTTTGTAGGAGCCATTTTCAACAAGTGGTTGTATAGATGTAACCTCAATGGCTCATTTCTGGTCTTGATGTCTATGAATTGTTTCTTTATGCTAGACTCACCCTTCCTTTGTTGCCCTGAGGAGCTGACCTCTCCTCCAAGTGTTCTTTGTTGCTCTTGCTGTAATGAGCTAGCTGATACCTCTGTGCTGGGGGGACCCATCTATGTTTGATCGAAAGGCATCTCCTCCTCTGAGAAAGGATCGAGCCTTTGTCTCTTTTCTCCTTGCTGTGATGTTGCGGTGCTAAGGGGAGTCTATTCCTCTCTATCCCTCTTCTTACCCCTCTCTTCATTTATAGGGGTTTGGAGCACCGAAGTCTCCACTGTAACATTCTGCACTGAGGCCTCCTTTTCTTGCGTTTGCTCATCATTAGGACCAGGAGCCTCTGCCATTTCTTCCTGCTGTTCAGGATGATTTTCAGGCTGTTGATCTTGGGCTGATTGCTGCTCTTCAGGGGCCTCTTGTTGTTCTGTTTCCTTGCCTTTATCCTTGGCTAAAGTTTCTGATGTGATTGGGGCTTGGACTGTCTTTTGTGGAGCTGTAGATGATGAGGCAGTTGCTCCCACTTGAGTGCCTGGCAGAGAAAATACCTGTGAACAAAACTCCAAGTCAGCCAACTTTTGGAGATTTCTCATTCCTCTTTGAGCTAGTTCTTCTTGTGTAGTAGCTTCTTCTAAGGTGCCTTCCCTCCATTCTAGTTGATTTGCATATTTTTCTATGTGAGGCAACCTTACGTGACCATAACTGGCCAGCCTATATATGATCCTTCTTAAGCTTATGAAATGAGTGGGGTCGTATGGTTTCCAAAGGAAACTGGTCTGTAAGCCAAGGCTTTCCAGCATTCTATCTGCCTCTTGCCAACCTTCCTCCCTTTTATTGTAAATGAAGTTGCCTAATTGATTTCTAACTTTAAGCTGTGCTTTCTTGCCCCTGCTTGAGAAATGGAGCACATCAGCATTCCCAAATTGCCTGAAGTATTCGAGGGCAAACAATCTCATGGGCACATATCTGGGCAATCTGTATGGGGGCAACTCACACCCATATATTCTAATAACTGTGTGGTTTCGGTAAAAATACCAATCCCCAATGCTGTATACCTTGGACAACTGAAGAATCCTCTGCATCTCATCAGTTAGTGTTGGAGGAGGTGAGCTCATAAGCAGAGACATGGCTGGGTGGATGAAGAGGTCTATAAACTCAGAATAAGTGTATGGGGAATAAGATCTGCAGTGGAAAGCAGAGGACCAATAGACCACTGACCTTGGATTGCCTTGTGCATCCACTCTTCTCACAGGGAAAGGAAATTTCTCATGCTGATAGTATAGGATTAAATGGTAGATATAGGAGGTGTATCTGAACAGCCTTTCTCTCGCCAAGTTTATCAATTGCTCATGTATTTTATTGGAGATGTAAGTGGCATAGTCATTACAGATTGGGGGCTTATCAGGGGAAAACATGGCCATCATTACCAACACAGTTTCATCAACAAATTCTATTGAATTATAGCCCAGTATGGGACTAATCATATCTGCAAGGTCTCTGCCCAATTGATTCAGGTATACATGAGAAATGGGAGGGTACTTCATGGTCTCAGAGGTTGAATCAATGAACAATTGATTTATCTTAGTGATTTGAGCATCTGTCAGTTTAGCTCCTTGTTTTATCAGATCCAATAGTGACAAAGGGACTAATTTCTTATCAGTCTTGAAGTTCAGCATCTCTCTGATGGCTTCAGGGGTGACATAAAAAACAACTGAGCCTGAAGGGTCAAGCACAACCCTCTGAGTGGGGTCATAACAGTCAGCACATTGGTGGATTAGGTCAGGGAATTGGTTGACATGAGGGAGCTTGAAGATGGGGAGGAAAGAGTCCCAAATGCCCAATATATCCATTCCACTATCATGCTTGAGTTTCAATTCATTTAGCAAGTGAATGTGATACTTGTTATGCATTAGCATTTCCTTTGATATTTGGTAATCCTGATCTGCTAATGGTTTCCACTCCAACTCTCTCTGGGGGGCATTCAATGGAGCAACATTCAGGGCAACCGATGCTGCTGGTGTATCCATGTTTTACAAGTGAATTTGGTTTGAATTTCGACTGTTTCTGGAAGAAATACCGTCTTGCGCGGTAGGTTAGGTAATTTGCTGAATTACAGCCCGTTTCAGAGCAACAGGGGTGTAATTGGGCACAATTGGCCGGTTAGAAAGTGATGAAATTGGTTTTAAGGCGCAGCAGGCCTATGTTTCCAGGAAAAATGGTCAATTTTTAATGGTTTCTTAACAATGCAGGACGAAACAGAGCGCGCAGTCAGAGAATTGGTAAATACCTGGTGTTATAACGATGGAGGAGCTTGGTTGCAGTCAAACACTGAGTGGTAGTAGCTCTGGAATGCTCTTGGTAGGTTGGCGGCAGCAAAGGACGTAAAAATGCATGCAGGAGGCAGAGCAGAAAAACATATGAAAATGCGCAAAAACGGCAAAATTCGGTCAAATATGGACTTTTGGGCGTTGGCGCGAAAATTTAGATGACGTCAGCATGACGTCATCAGGTGGGGTCAAGGTCGGGTGACGTCAGCATGACGTCATCGGGTGACGTGGCGGCCTATGAGTGGTCCACGGGGACTGCATAGGTGGGGGACATGTCGGAGCGATGGCGGGCGAGGGTGCTGACGCGGCGGTGGAGTGGCGTGACGTTGGCATGACAGAACAACTGAAAACTGAGAGTGGTAAGCGGTATAATATCGCACCGCTCTTCATACGGAAGCGGGATTCTCAGAAGGCGGCCCGATAAGATTTAGGGGCGACGCATGGCAGAGGCCTGACGTCACCCTCTGACAAATTTCGGGAGGTAACGGCGGTACATCGAGGCCGCTCCGAAATTGATAAGGGTCGTCGGATGGGAAAGCCCAGATCCGATGACTGGCGGGAGGGCAAGTTGTCAGGGTGATACGGCAGCGGGCGGGAATATTTTAATATATTCCTTGAAATGCGCACCCGGGTGGAACTTTGGGTTTTGGCAGATTTGCGGGTTTTTCCATTGTTTTTTTGTAAAAGAGCGCATTTACAAATAAACTTTGGATAAAGGGTAAAAGTGGGTTTTTAAAGGGCTTCTTTGCAAATAGAGTGGGTAAATGATTTCAAAGGTTTGTGAAGGGGAAAGGGGTGTAGCTTAGGTTATCAAACTGACCAGAGGTCAATTTAATCCCTGTTGTTGGGCATATGGCTATAATTGCCAGGGAGAGGGAATATTTATACATTGCTTGGGGTTTATACACCATAGTGTTTATAATAGTAGGGAAAAAAGGGGAACATAGGGGATTTAGATAATAAGAAGTTAGGAGTTAATATGAGTGGAGAAGGTGGATAAGGGGGAAAAACCACTAAGTTTATATGAAATGAACTTAGTTTAGGAAGTAGATCAAAATGAAAAGAATTTCACAAGAAATGTGGCTTTTAAAGAACCAAGAACCAACACAAAACTTTGACTCTTTCCATGAACATAAGTAGTATTGGGATGTTAGTAATGAGTATAATGGGGGGTATTAGGGAGTTAGACATGCTTCATTGTACTGTTGCAAAAACTGCTGAAGAGGAGACTTGCACTGGCACCACATTTTTCCTTTTCTTGAGCCAGTGATAAAGGAATCATGCTTCTGCAACCCCATCTACCCACCACCTACTGCCTAGCATTTTTTGTTACTCCAAGGAGGGTGCACTTAGACTTGCAAACCCTTATGTGCCTTTTCTTTTCCTTTGGCTTTTTCTTTTGATTTTCTATCTACAACTAACCTTATTACTTCCAAGGCCCCAGATTAAGCAGTTGGGAACCTTAATTCTCTGCCTAACTACTAGCCTGCCAAGATTAAATAGTTTGGACAGGCTTCTTTCTCTATTCTAATGACAAGAAATTGAAACATGGCATGATCCAGATTAGGCTGTTGGACCATCCATCCAAAATTCAGTCGACATCAAGCTATGTACACATATTGCATTCTCTTGGAAATATGGGATCTTTGCATCACCAAAGCAGAGTATATTTGGAACTTCCTTTGCCAATCATGAAATATGAAACCTATTGGTATAGGTATCTAACACGGGGGCCAACGGTCCCCCAGTGGGGGTTTTGGGAGCAATGCCCCGGAAGTTGAAAACAGATGTAAAATTGCCTTGTAAAAGTATAGTAATTTCTAGTCAATCTGGGTCGTTCATTAGGCGGATGATCTGATAGTAGAACTTATGTTTAGTTTAGGGTTTTTTACCCTAGAAGGCAACCCCTCTTTTTGTATGAGGGCATTGTATTGAGGCTGTGTAATAGATGTGTATTCTCCGAGCGAGAAATAGAGAGGTGAGATTGTGAGAGAAAATAGAGGTTATTATAGCAGATCTGCTGTAGGTTGTGTCTATTCATTTTGCTGGATAATAGGACAGAAGGATTGGCTGTTTGGGGTGGACATAGCCCAAACTGGGTGAACCATGTATATCTGTGTCTCTTTGGTTTTATGGCATTTTTGTGTTTATATTTATGCAATATTCTATGTGTTCCATTGCTCTGTAATCTATAATTTTCTAACAACTAGTATCAGAGCCGAAGGTCTATTTGGTTGATAAACTTGTACGAAAGAAGGGTTCCTCATTCGAGTGGGAGAAATGGCGGAAGATAGTAAGTTTAGGGTTGAGAAATTTAACGGCCAAAACTTCTCACTGTGGAAGATGTAGATGGAAGATTATCTGTATCAGAAAGATCTGTACCTACCATTGGGCAGAAAAACAAAGATGTCGATGGGTATGACAGATGAAGAATGGAACCTTCTCGATAGAAAGGCACTCGAAACAGTACGGTTGTGCCTCGCAGTGTCGACTGCCTTCAACATTTCGAAGGAAACAACGACAAAGGGTTTGGTTAAGGCATTCGCGAAACTATATGAAAAAACATTAGCCTCAAACAAGGTATTTATTATGAAACAATTATTTAATATGAAGATGTCAGAAGGTGGATCTGTTGCAGACCATTTAAATGATTTTAATATTGTTACAAGTTATTTAAGTTCTGTAGGGGTAAAATTTGATGATGAAGTTAGAGCTCTGTTATTCTTGTGCTCATTGCCAGAAAGTTGGAACGGTTTAGTAATGGCCATTAGTAATTTTGTTTCTGGATCTAGTACTTTAAATTTTGATGACGTTGTCGGTGCTATCCTTAGCGGGAAAATGCGATGGAAAAGCTCCGGTGAGACATCGACTAATGCTTTGAGTGCAGAGTCTAGGGGAAGAAAAATGGAAAGAGGAAAGAGCTCAGGATATCGCAGTAAATCAAGGAAAGGCAGATCCAAGTCCAGATCGAGGATAATGTGCTGGAAATGTGGAAATAAAAGAAACCTAAAGAAAGACTATAGATCTCGGAAGGGAAAATAAGGAGATGCACAACAAGAAAACAATCATGAAGCAAATGTGACAGGTGAGGTGTTACAAGATGCTTTGATTCTTTCTTTCGAAAATATTACTGATTCCTGGGTGGTAGATTTAGGGGCCTCATTCCATGCCACACCTGATAAGAAATACTTTCATGACTATGTTCAATGAGATTTTGGACAAGTCCGTTTGGGTGATGATAAACCCTGTAAAAATTGTTGGAATGGGTAAGGTTCTTGTAAAACAGAAGAATGGAAACCAATGGCTACTAAAGGAGGTAAGACATGTTCCAAATCTAAAGAAAAATATGATTTCAACAGGGCAAATGGCGATGAAGGTTGTGTGACAACTTTCATAGATAAAGCTTGGACGGTCACCAAAGGAGCCCGGGTAATAGCAAAAGGCGAAAATGTTGGTACATTGTATTTATGCAATGGTATTTCTAACTCTGTTAATGCTTTAACTTCCAAGGAAGCAGATGCAGCATTATGGCATCATAGGCTCGGACACATGAGTGAGAAGGAGATGAAGATTCGTCACTCAAGGAATTTGTTGTCGGGTTTGAAGAATGTTGATTTGCCCTTCTGCGAGAATTGCATTTATGGAAAATAGAAGAGAGTCAGATTTCTTAGAGTTGGGAAAGAAAACGAGAGCGAAAAATTAGAGCTTGTGCATACAAATGTATGGGGACCTGCTCAGGTATCATCTCTCGGTGGCTCTCGTTATTATGTTACTTTTATTAGTGTTGCAACTAGAAAAACTTGGATTTATTGTATTAAGAATAAATCTGATGTATTTGATATTTTCAAGAAATGGAAAGCTTTGGTTGAGAATGAGACAAGAAAGAAATTGAAGTGTCTTATATCAGACAATGGAGGTGAATATTACAGCAAAGAGTTTGTTAGGTACTGTTCAGAGCATGCAATTCGCAGAGAGAAGACAGTTCCAAGAACACCACAAGAAAATGGTGTGTCAGAAAGGATGAACAGAACAATCATGGAGCGTGCAAGGTGTATGAGATCACATGCAGGATTGCCTTCACAATTTTGGGCAGATGTTGTAGATACTGCTGTTTATCTAATAAATAGAGGGCCTTCAAGTTCCTTGGATGGTGGTGTTCCAGAGGAAGCATGGACAGGTAAAAAGGTAAAGTACTCTTTTTTAAAGCCTTTTGGTTGTGAGGTCTTTGTCCATATTAATAAATAAAATAGAAAAAATCTTGAGGCAAATTCAAAGAAATGTACCTTTATTGGATATGGTGTCAATGATTTAAATGGTTATCGCTTATATGATTATGAAAATCACAAAATCATTAGGAGGAGAGATGTACTATTCAATGAAAAGGTCTTGTATAAGAATCAGTTGCAGGAAAAGAAACATGAAAAAGAAAACAAGGAATACACAGTTCTTGATGAGATCATTGAAAAAGTAAAGGTGCCTAAAAATAATAATAATCAACAACCACAACAATGGCAACCACCACAACAGCAAAAAGCACCCCAAACACCTAAAAGTGGTGTTAGAAGATCTACCAGGATAAGTATACCCCCTAAACGATACTCTCCTTCATTATAATATTTATTGTTGACTGATTCTGGTGAACCCGAATGTTATGAAGAAGCAATGCAGGTTGAAAGCAGGAAGAAGTGGGAGCTAGCCATGGAAGAAGAGATGGACTCCTTAATGCATAACCTGACTTGGGACTTAGTTAGGTTTCCTGCAAGAAAAACTACATTGAAGAATAAATGGGTTTACAGGCTGAAGGAAGAAGATGGAGGAAAACAAAGGTACAAAGCTAGACTTCTGGTGAAGGGGTTTGCATAGAAGAAAGGTATTGATTTTGGTGAAATATTTTCTCCTATTGTTAAAATGACTTTAATCAGAACTATTTTAAGTCTAGTAGCAATTGAAGATTTTCATCTTGAGCAGTTAGATGTAAAGACAACCTTTCTCCATGGGGATTTGGAGGAAGAGATATATATGCAACAACCACAAGGATATGAGGTGAAAGGGAAGGAGAAACTAGTGTGCAGGTTGAAGAAGAGCTTGTATGGGTTAAAATAGGCTCCAAGGCAGTGATATCTCGAATTTGACAAGTTTATCTCTGAACAAGGTTATACTAGATGTCACTCTAATCATTGTGTTTATCTGAAAAAGTGGAATGATGGCAGCTATATTATATTGTTATTGTATGTAAATGACATGCTTGCTGCAGGGTCTAACATGCCGGAAATAAATGTGCTCAAAATAAAATTGGCAAACTCATTTGCAATGAAGGATTTGGGAGCTACAAAACAAATCCTTGGTATGATAATTACTAGAGACGAGAAAAATCGCAAATTAACATTGTCTCAGAATGAGTACATACAAAAGGTGTTGAAAAGATATAATATGCACAATGCAAAACCAGTTAGTACACCTTTTGCTAGCAATTTCAAACTTAGTAAGGAAATGTGTCCAAAGACCCATGAAGACATGGATTATATGTCTAAAGTTCCATATGCATCAGTAGTTGGAAGCTTAATGTATGCAATGGTTTACACAAGGCTTGATATTGCACATGCAGTGGGAGTTGTAAGTAGGTACATGAAAGATCCAGGAAAGGAACATTGGATGGCAGTGAAATGGATTCTCAGATATTTGGAAGGTACCACAAATCAAGCATTATGCTTTGGTGGTTAAAACATTTCTCTACAAGGATATGTTGATGTAGATATGGCAGGTGTCAAAGATAAAAGGAGGAGCACTATAGGATATGTATTTACTGTAGGTGGAACAACTATCAGTTGGTTTCAAAAATCCAAAGTGTTGTTGCCAAAGTTTTTCTAGTCAATCTTGGCCATTCATTAGGCAGATGACCTCATGGTAGAACTTATGTTTAGTTTAGGGTTATTTCCCCTAGAAGGCAACCCCTCTCTTTGTATGAGGGCATTATATTGAGGCTGTGTAATAGATGTGTATTGTCTGAGCGAGAAACAAAGAGGTGATACTGTGAGAGAAAAAAGAGGATATTACAGCGGATATACTGTAGGTTGTGTCTCTTCATTTTGCTGGATAATAGAAAGGAAGGACTAGCTGTTCGGGGTGGACGTAGCCCAAACTGGGTGAACCACGTATATCTGTGTCTCTGGTTTTATGTGTTTTCTGTGTTTATATTTATTCAATATTATATGTGTTCCATTACTCTGTAATATATAATTTTCTAATAGGAGTGGGTTTATTTTCAGTACACTATGATGAAATTTGGACTAAAGAATGCACCTGAAATATTTTCCCCAATAGTCATAGTAGTGTTCAAGGAGTTCATTCATAAGTTTCTAGAAGTGTAATTTGATGACTAGACAATGTTTGCATTAGTGAAGAACCATGTAGCGAGTCTGCACGTGATGTTGGATACATGTTGGAGATACCAGATAACACTGAATTTAAAAAAATTCATATTCTGTGTACCTTTCAAGATCTTGTTGGGTCATGTTGTGTGCAAGGAAGGATTGATGGTTTACCCTGCAAATGTAAACTTGGAGGCCCCTAGGAATGTCAAGCAGTTGTGTGCAACACTGGGACATACGGGATACTATAGAAAATTTATCAAAGCTTATGCTCAAATTATTGCACCCATGGATAAATTGCTAAAGAAGGACGTGAAATTCTGTTGGGACGAAGAATGTCAACGCAACTTAGATGTGTTGAAAGAAAATATGGTCACTGTGCTAATCTTAGAATTCCCTGATTGGGAAAAGGCGTTTCATGTACATGTGGATGCTTCTTGCATTACACTGGGTGTAGTATTAACACAGGCCGATGAAGGAGAACTGGACCATCCTATTGCCTTCGCAAGTAGGAAGTTATCAAAGGTTGAATGAAACTATTCAAAAAATGAGTGCGAAGGGCTAGCCATGGTCTACGCACTGCAAAAATTCATGCACTATCTATTAGGAGGGTGTTTCAAGATGTACACAGATCATTCTGCCTTGAAATACCTCGTCAACAAGCTTATTTGGGGCGGAAGATCTACAGATGGTTTCTACTATTTCTGCAGTATGACTTTGAAGTAATTGTGAAGCCAGGGATGTTAAATGTGGGACTTGACCATCTGTCGTGGATTGAAATAGGAGAGGAACCTAGTAACCTGGACGAAGGGTTGCGAGATGCGCAGGTATTTGCTGTGCGGGTAGCGGATTACCATTTTGCAGACATTATTCACTTCTTGACTATGAGGACGGCACCAGAATGATATACAGTTAAAAAAAATAAAGAATTAGTAGTACGCACGAACAATTTTTCAGTTATTGCGGGACATTTGTATAAAGTGGGTGCAGATGAAATACTGTGATGATATGTGCCAAACTTTGAGCGGGAAAACATTCTTAATGAACCTCCTGGGGGAGCTATGGGAGGCCATTATGTAGGCAAAGTAACTGTACAAAAAATTTTGCACGCGGGTCTATGGTGGGAAACATTGCAGAAGGATTCCAAGCCATACTGTAAGGTGTGCGATGCATGTCAAAGAACTGAAAAACCATCACGAAGGGATGAGTTACCACTACATCGTCAGGTGTTCTTGCAAGCATTTGACAAGTGGGCAATTGATTTTGTTGGGCTATTTAGCCCCATGGAAAGAAAACAGGTGTGCACTATATTATCACTGCAACGAAATATCTAACTAGATGGGTGGAAGCACAGTCGGTTAGGATGGTACAAGGGCTACGACAGCAAAATTTTTGTTTGAGTATATCTTAACCAGATTTGGATGCCCGAAAGTGTTTATGAGTTACAAGGGTACAAACTTTCTGAACGAAACGATCAGTGCGTTGAATGAGGAATTCCAGGTCTACCATCAGAAGAGTACACCATATCACACACAAACAAATAGAATTGTTGAAGCCTAACAAGCTGATGAATATATGCAACGCTTAGCGGAATGACTGGGATGTACTCATACCTGTAGTGCTATGGGCTTAGAGGAATACTTGTAAGACGCTGATAGGAAAAACGTCGTTCAGATTGGTCTATTGGGTTGAAGCCATAATGTCGATGGAATACATTGTGCCTAGTTTGCACATAGTAGCTTTGATAGACATGGTGGCTCATGAGGCCTTGGAGGAACAACTCGCGCAGCTGATGAAGCTCGAAGAAGATCAATTTTTGGTAGGATTCCATAAAAAAGTATAGAAGGAACACAAAAAAGCATGCCATGATCGCCATATCAAGCTTCGCACATTCAAGGTAAACGATCTTGTCCTATTATATGATAGTAAATTTACTAAATTTCTGGGTAAATTCCAGATGCATTGGTTAGGGCCATATATTGTTAAATAAATTATAGTTGGCGAAGCTAAATGGGGAACCCTTCCCGGGAAGAGTGAATGTGATCCAGGTGGATGTTGGTGGCCACACACGTATCCCACTTGGACCCCCATAACTATCTCTTTCAGTCTTTCAGTTTCTGTAATTGTAGCACAATTTACTATTTTTAGCATCTTTTTGGGTCCTGAAATTCCAGAGCTGTTTTGAGGCCCTAAATGACGTTTTTTGGGAAAACTGGGAGCAACATGGGTCCATGCATTGATGTTTCTCTTCCCAAAGTTGTAGTGCTCGGATAGATCTTTCTAACGAGCTATTGTATAGGTCAAACGAAGATCAGGTGCCAAAGTTAGGACCCTAGGAAGTTGATGTACTAACTTAGCTAAAACGAGGCCCACAATTTGGTGTTTCATCTTCTAGGGTTAGGTTTTGGGATGTTAAGGGTTTTTTATTGTTTCTCAACAATAAATAGGCCTTCGAGCCTCATTGTAACATAGTTAAGAGGCATGTAGCCTCCACATTTCTTCTCCAAGATAAGCTACCATCGCCCTAGCTGGTTTATTTCCATTTCTGTTTGTAAGCATATTTCAGTATTTTACATTAATGAAATGAAGAATTATTTCCACTGCATCTCTATGTTTATGGTTATATCTATAATTTTTTGCATTCTTTCTTAAATCCAGATCAGTGGTATCAGAGCGGTCTGCTTTTTCTCTGTTTTTCTTTTCATGTCCCCAACGAGGTCAGGATATAAGGAGTTAGGGCCTAAAATAGTCAAAGCTTTGCAAGACCAGCCTCGCAAATCCCAACGGCCTCCCATGGTAGATGAAAAGAAAGATGAGGGGGCAGGAGATCCTATCAAAATCTTTCTCAAAGAATCCCTCGAACGAAAAAGGAACGTGATGATGGACAACTTTGCCAAAATCCTTTAGCGGCTACCCAGGGCCGACACATCGGCTTCCAACAGCTACTCTGGAAACACCACGGTGTTTAAGGTACAAGTTAATTTTGAAATCCCCATCTTTGAGGGTAAAATAGACACAGATGTCATAGATAAATGGTTAAATCTACGGTATTTTTCTTTTCATGATTTTTCCAATCAGGAACTGATTATTTTCGCTCTTCTCAAAGTAGCCCCCCATGTCAAGGGCTAGTGGGAAACCTATCACGAGCAGAAGGATGAAAGTACAGGCTCACTATTTTCAGCCGCACCCACTTGGAATTCATTCCGGGATGGCATCAAGGAGTAGTACTACCCTGTCAAAAGTTATGAGGAAAAATACATAAAGTGGACCACGCTGCGGCAGGGAAGGGACCAAGATGTACCGGAGTTCACCAACATTTTTCATACCCTTTGCACATAGTTTGGTATCAAATATTTTGAGCTACATTTGGTACTAAATACCGTGGCTACCTACACAAGTACATCTAGGAAGAGATGGAGTTCCCGAACATCTTCTCACTTGGCACAACATACCGATATGTCGTTAAAATCGAGCAGAAGTTGAAGCAAAAGAAGTGAAACTTTGGATCTACAAATCTGAAGACCAAAGGACAAAGCCAAGGCGGGGTGACCCAAGACATCCCGTCGAAGCTACAAGAAAATAACTATTATAGATCTAACCCAAAAATATATGATAATATAAATAGACCCAAGAATAACAAGATCAAAATAGATAGAAATACTTCTTTATTGATATCAAACCCTTAAGGTAGAGCAACACCATACATTCACTCCTTAAGGAAGGAGAACACTCCACAAGCCATATGCCTGTTCATACAATAATCCTTGACACAATTCCTTGACATGGAGTCTCTAGCCTCTATATAGGCCTCATACATACAATACCATGGGTCATAACTATGGTTCCCTCATACCATCAAACTAATAACATGGGCCCATTACATTATTACTAACTACTTGTGGTCCCTTACATGATATGGGTTAAGCACCTTATTTATTACTATGGCACATTCCATTATTACCTTATTACCTTGGGTACCCCCTTTGGTACCCCATATTATCCCCCTTAGGTATATAACATTCCACCCCCCTTAGCATGTTTCGTCCCCGAACCATGGGAAGAACACAAATAATAAGATCTACTCAAAAGAGTGGTCCACTGGTACCATGCATGTGCATCCAGCCATCCAAGAGAAAGGTGAACCCTCGATCTCGCTGGTGCCTCGCTCGCTTGAGAGGGAAGTTGACCATGACAGCTCTTCTGTGTTGATGTGTAGTAGGTGGATCGTCGCCCCTCTCTATATGCCATGCAGGGGTTGTTGTCCTTGTAGCTAATTTGTTGCCATCTTGTAGGTTGTTTTCTTGCTAGGTGATGTGGGTGGTGATATGCTAACGGTGTATCTTTCTTTAATTCACCACCTAATGGAGCCTGATTGGTATCTGGTACATGTTGTGGTGCCTGATGTTGTTTCTTATCTTCTAATATTACCTCAACCACTAAGTCCTCATCCGATGTAAGATTTTCTGCTTCAACTTCTTTGGAATCTACCTGTTTTTCTGGTACCTGGTTTGATGTTTGTGTTTGGTTGTCGACCATTAATGGCTCATCATCTGATATGTCAGTCCTTGGAACATCTTCTACTTCAACCTGTTTATTAATGGAAATATCTTGTAATGTAATTTTCTTCTTTTTAGACCAGAGCTTCAGGAATTTCTTCTGCACATTAATATTGATAGTACCCACCTCTTCCATCCAAGGGTATCCCAAAACAACAACCACATTAGCCATATCTGAAGCATAAAAATTAGAATGCAATACATACTTGTCCATAGAAATCTTCAAATCTTTATAAACTTGAACATCCTCATTATCAATCTGTGCAATTTCAATGTGTTTTGCTGGAACTTGCAATCTTTTTGCCAAATTAACACTTATAAGATTTTTCTTGCAACTAGGATTTATAGACACAATGATTTTCTCCTTCTGAATCAATCCATGAACCTGCAATAAAGATATACCAGTAGGAAATAACCCCATATGTTTCTCCTTATCTTGTTTTCTAGTATGAGACCATCGATCTAAAAGGAATTTTTCAAATTCTTCATCAGGCAAGTTGTAACACTTCTTTTGGTTAAGTAATCCCCACCATGTGGCTGCATCATCTCTAAAGAATTGCACTGAAAACCATTTCCAATTGTTTTTCCATAATGATTTCTGTTCTTTTATGTATTCTTTGATAGTAGGACTATTATCTTTCCCTGTAAAAAATTCCTTGCTAGAAGCCATGAAGGTTTGGAAAAATTTCACTTACTTGGCGAAAATTTGAAATTGTCATAGTTTAGTCAATATTGCTCAGAATTCATATTATGACCTGTTTTCGGAAATGGAACAATCATTCTGCATCTGCCCATGTGATAGAAATCTTGATACATGCACTAAAATTTCAGATCTGCGCTGCAACTCTCCTACCGTCACCAAAATTTCTGCAAAAAGAGCTGATTTTAAATCAGCGATATCTCCCTCATCCGGACTCCGATTCAATTGATTTTTTTGTTTTGAAATTAAGTGTTTTTTCACACAGAATCCAGATCTACAATTAGATTTTGCAGATCTTGCACCAAGACGTCCAGATCTGTGCCTCAACTTCGCTACCCTGAAAAATTGTCTGCAACCCAACTGATTTTTAAATCAGTGATATCTCCTTCATCCAGACTCCGATTCAATTGATTTTTTTTTGAAATTGAGTGTTTTTCCACACAGAATCCAAATCTACAATTATATTTTGTAGATCTTGCACTAAGACATCCAGATATGTGCCACAAATTCGTTGCCCTGAAAAATTGTCTACAACCCCACTGATTTTTAAATCAGCGATATCGCCTTCATCTGCACTCCGATTCAACCAATTTTTTTATTGAAATCGGCTATTTTTTCACAAATAATCCAGATATGCAATTAGATTTAGCAGATCTTACACCAAAACATACATATCTGATCTGCAATCTTCATCGCCCCCGCAATCCTGCAAAAAATAAAAAAAAAATTCTCCACTGTTTGCCCAAGAAAGTTCTCTGGTACCACTTGTTATAGCTCTGATACCACTTGTTATAGATCTAAACCAGAAATATATGATAATATAAATAGACCCAAGAATAACAAGATCAAAATATTATCCCCCGTAGGTATATAACAATAACAACACCCCGAAGTCAAAGAAGGACATGGGAAAGCGGTTTGAGTTCCATAAGAGCCCCACTCATAACATAAGTGAGTTTCAGACCAAACATTCATTGGTGGCTGAGTTGAAGGCTTTCAAATAAGATGCATGTTTCGACCCTGAGTTAGAACTCGACGATGGGAATGGCAAAGGGAAGCAGATCATTGACATGGAGCCTAATGCCACTGTTGCCACCACCAAGGTCCAGAACAATGAGCCCGAAGATCTAGAGGAGGGGGAGCGTATTTTCCACTCATAGATGTGGGTGAAGGGTTCACCGCTGCAATTCATTGTCGATAGTGACAGCCAAAAGAACCTCATTTCAGCAGAGGTCATGAAGCAGTTGGGTCTACTGACTACACCACACCGGCATTGATACAATATTGGGTGGCTTCACCAAGGACGAGATCTTCAATTTCGCCAGCAGTGTCGCCTTCCCTACAACATCAAGCCCTTCATAGATGAGGAATTGTGTGATGTTACACCTCTGGATGTTTCTGATGTATTATGAGGCCAACCATACTTGTGGAGGTGACATGTTGTGTATGAGTCAAGGCCTCGCATTGTTATTATTTCTTTGGGTAATTCATTATACAGGATATTGGAGGTAGACCCACCTACCACCACCTCTTTGATCGCTGCTAAGAAAGGCAACAAGCTCATCTCACAGACTAGGAAATTTATTTTCTGTCTGGTTGGCTTCGAAAGTAAGGGGAATATCGTCGCCACATCCATGAACCCTGTGAAGGGTTCCTCCACGCAGCAGCAGCAGCAGAGGGGTACGGTCATGAAAGAACACAGGAATAGCTTCTCCTCACCCACAGGGGCACCACACAAGTCTCAAGTGGGCGACAAATTTTGTTACATCTGTGGAAAGAATGCCTTACCAGAACCCATCAAAAGCTTAGACCACTCTGACATGGTCCTTACACCATTAACAAGGTTATGTGAAACAATGATTTGGAGCACAACGTTCCCCCATTCCTTCATTTGCACCGAGTTTTCAATGTGGACCGCCCTCTACCATGCTTCCCACCATTGCTGGAAACATCAGAGATTGCAGAAAAACTCACCAGGGACCAAGTTCAGTAGATGGAGGAACTCAACACATTGGGGACCATTGCTTCCTAAGGGGGGAGGAATGATCCAGGTGAATGTTGGTGGCCACCCACCTATCCCACTTGGATCCCCACAACTTTCTCTTACAGTTTTTCAATTTCTGCATTTGTAGTACAATTTACTATTTTTAGCAGCTTTTCGGGTCTTGAACTTCCGGAGCCGTTTTGAGGCCCTAAATGACGTTTTTTTGGGAAATCTGGGAGCAACATGGGTCCACGGATCTGATGGACCCATGTTGCTCTTCCCAAAGTTGTAGTTCTCATATATGTATTTCTAATGAGCTATTGTACGCGTCAAACGAAGATCGGGTGCCAAAGTTACGACCCCAGGAAGTTGATGTACCAACTTAGCCAAAACGGGGCCCACAATTTGGAATTTCATATTCTAGGATTAGGTTTGGGGATGTTAATGGTTTTCCATTGTTTCTCAACAATAAATAAGCCTTCGATCCTCATTGTAACACAATTCAGAGGCATGTAGCCGCCACATCTTTTCTTAGAGATAAGATACCATCACCCTAGTTGGTTTATTTCCATTTCTATTTGTAAGCATATTTCAGTATTTTACATTAATGCAATGAAGCATTATTTCCACTGCATCTCTGTGTTTATGGTTATATCTGTAATTTGTTGCGTTCCTGCTTAAATCTGGAATAGAATGGGAGAAAGTTGAAGTTTTATATAGGGGAGCCTGCACAATGACTATATGGCAGCAAGATAGTCTTAATGCTCCAAGTAGTTGCAAGGGAGCGTGGGACTATAAACTACACTAACTAGTTTGAAGGACAAAGCAATAAGTAGGTTGTGGGGAGAGTGGAAAAGCTGCAAAAAATGAAGTTGTGCTAAGGAAGCTGCGCCATGGGGAAGCTACCATGTAGCCTAGTAGGAAAATGACTGTTGGAGTTACAGTTCATGACTTGATGGCCAAAAAATGGTTAAGAGAGGCGGGGTGGCGACAATTAAGGAAAAAATCTTTGAAGGCTGCCAAAACAACATTTATTATCACAATTTGGCGGGAACCGTCAGACTTGAATTCAAAAACCCCTACAAATTACACGTGCTGGTCCAACAAAGAACACTTTGTGCTCTAAGACTTGTTGTTGAATTTTGTTGTTTGTCGCCTATGAGCCGAGCGTTTTGGGAAGAATTCCTGTCATGAGAAAACTACTCTCCCTTATCCTGTGATTTATTTATGGAGAGAATGACTACCACTAATCCCACCAAAGCCTTGAGTTCAGGAGCCACTGTGTCCAACGCGCCAGGACTGGAAGTGTCTAGTGTAGAGGCTATGCCTACATTTCCCATAGTTTTGATGTCACCTAAGCCAAAGCAAACTATGGCTAAAGAAAGGTAGCCTACTACAATGGAAAAGCAACCAGCCATGAAGGAAAAATCGAAGAATTTGGTGTCGATGCACATGTCACCGAGGAAGCATACCGAAACATAGGGAAACAAGGCTTATTGAGTATATCCCTCCACGCAAGGGAAGATATAAGGTCACGAAGGATCTCGATATGGGAAAATTTTCAGTGTCAACACCTTTGTTGCCTGAGAAAGTTGTGTTCAAGGGTCCTAGGCTGGGTTAAACTATTCTTGCCACGATAAAGATATTACGTAAGGCAATCGTCAGATCTTAGCTATAAAAAAAGAAACATTTACAGAATTAGAAGCCTAATAAGCTATTATTCTAGGGTAGGCCAAAGGGGTACGTTACAAATGGTATTAGAGCAATAGGCTCAAACACTAGTGCCTATGGAACAATCCATTTCCGTACCGTAGCATTTTGCGTTAACAAATTTTGATTATAAAACTCCTATAAGAAAAATTACCTTAAAATTTTTGAAGGGTGAAGTTCGAAAAATAGAACATGATTCCATAATAAGGAATTCAAATATTAACATGGAACAATAATATATATATATATATATATATATATATATATATATATATATATAGATATAACATGTTAATCAAGGTTTTTTATACATGCGGTGATTATAAAGACATTAAGGTGCATGTTAAGATGTGAATGGACTTTTCGCTAAGGCCTAGGCCTCATTACTCATCCATTACCTTGGCTCGCATCTAAGAAAAAGAGAAATCAATCTGAGACTTAAGGATTAAAGGTAAAATTTAACTACTATCTTTTAAAAACATACAAATCAAGCATTGTCTATAAGAATTGCTCCTTGACTGATTTATTAATGGTTGACTACGTTTGGTATATGGCTCAAAGTGGGAAAGGGATTGGTTGACTACGGCTCAAAGTGGGAAAGTGCTTGTTGCCTACATTATAGCCATCGAATCAAAATCGTTCAAGATCTTTCTTCTTAAAAGGCCAAAACAAAGCCAATATAATTGGTTAGTTGCATGGAAATTTCGATGGACAGTGCAGACAATCTAACTAATAAAACAACATGAATTTTGTGGCTCTATCTCCTCCTCATGATGAAATCAATGGCTTCATCCTCTGATGCCCCTTTAGTGGACTTTCCTAGAGAGGACGTCTCTTGGCAAGACATAGTAAGTTGGCATTCAAGTTCTAAATTATGCCTTTTTTGTGCTTTATGTTTTCTATAACTAAAAACCTCTCTATTATGAAAAGAGAACATGGTTTCTTGCCAGCTCTCAATTGGGTAGGGTAGTTGTCCATCGTGAATCGGGTTTCTTTTTTGGGCTCTAGATATCAATTGTTTATTTTCCCATTTCATGTTTTTGAACTCTGCTTAAACCATGATATCTAAGTGCGAAGGCAAAGCATCTCCATACTCAGAGAATTTAAATCATACATGATTCAATATGTTTGGTTATCAATGTATTGATCGTCCATTGTGACTAGGAGCTTGAAGAGTTGGTCATAGGCATGGATTGTTGGATGGAATCACTGAAAATCCATCTCTCTATTTTCCGATCATACATGCATTCCATTGATGATAGTAATCCGCCAACCCTTTGTGGAAAAGTTACAAGTCTAGACTATTGGATGGGGTTCATTCCATTACCCATCTAGATTCAGATATGTTTGACCTTATATGTTCAATCTTATCCATGACATTGGAAACATCCATTAAATGCTGGACTCAACCTCATCCAATGATCTAAAGAGTTATTATCCGAAAATCCAACTCCCTGCCTAAGAATATAGAGATGTTATCCATGAAATGCTGGTAAAAGTAGTTTGAAGGAAAATTCTAAAGTATTAGGGAAAAAGTTGTAGAAATTGTTTCTTTATTCAACTTTCCGTTGGCAGCATAGGTGCCAAGTTCGAGTGATCATTATCCTGAGTCGAGAAACATCCTCATGATTGGATACAAATCTAGGATAATGCTAATCCTCATCGTCCAATATGCATAGAATACGCATTGGTAAATCCTGTAATAAAATATCTGGTGTTATTACTGATTCTCGTCTTGTTTTACTAAATTCTAACCATTGTTCTTTCCATCAGAAGTCATTTGTGTCCATTCAGTAGAGGAGTTACGCCTGTGTTATATGCTCCAACTCCTACTTCTTTTCAATCGCTTGTGACAAGTTGTTTATCACAGCGCTGCCGCTTCTACCTTTAAACCTTTCCAGCAAGATTTCAAGCTTAAATAGACTAACATCTTGGAATCTATGTAAGAAAATATCGTGGCTGTCAAGGTATTGGAGCTCTATAAAATATAGCAGAAGGTCATCAAGAAAAAGGAACATCAATTGTTCTTGAAGAAGAATGGTCAACTAGATGGTTGCTTGGAGATTAGTAATGACGATTTTTTTTTCCTGACGAGGTAAGTGTCATGCTATTCACGCCAAATTTCTAAGCCCAACAATACGAAGGAGATCCATAGAGGAATTCTCCTGGGCATCTAAAAAATATAGGTATGAGTTGTTCGGTAGTTTCAATGATCATTTACTCGATGGCTTCTATGATGCTCGACGAGATTTCCATTTAAACCATTAATAAACTTTGAAAAGGAGAACCTTTGCTTAGACTCTCAAGACATTTTGGATGCAATAGTTCTGTGACATGAATAATAAATTTCATATATATGTTTAAATATATTACAGTGAGTTAATGGGCTTAGTTTAATTCTGTTTGTCGAAAATCATGCAATATGAATTTAATCATGATAAGAGTGATCCAAGCGGATGTTGGTGGCCACCCACCTATCCCATTTGGACCCCCACAACTGTCTCTTTCAGCTTTTTTAGTTTTCTAAATTGTAGCACAGTTTACTATTTTTAGCAGTTTTTCGGGTCTTGAACTTCCGGAGCCGTTTTGAGGCCCTAAACGACGTTTTTTTGGGAATCTGGGGCAACATGGGTCCTTGGACCGATGTTGCCTCCCAAAGTGGTAGTACTCGGATAGATCTTTCTAACGAGCTATCGTGCGCGTCAAACGGAGATCGTATGCTAAAGTTACGACCCCGGGAAATTGATGTACCAATTTACCCAAACGGGGCCCACAATTTGGCGTTTCATCTTCTAGGGTTAGGTTTTGGAATGTGAAGGGTTTTCCATTGTTTCTCAACAATAAATAGGCCTTCGAGCCTCATTGTAACTCAGTTCAGAGGCATGTAGCCGCCACATCTCTTCTCAGAGATAAGCTACCATCGCCCTAGCTGGTTTCTTTCCATTTCTATTTGTAAGCAGATTTCAGTATTTTCCATTAATGAAATGAAGTATTATTTCCGTTGCATCTCAGTATTTATGGTTATCTCATCTCTGTATTTATGGTTATCTCTGTAATTTGTTGCGTTCCTGTCTAAATCCGGATCAAAGAGGGCACAATTTAGTTCATGTTTAGTCTGGAAATCCAACTAACATTATTGACCATATTTTGGTGAAAATCAGAGTGCAGAAGCACTCGCGGGTCTTGATATTGAAAGATCTTTGTTTCGACAGGTTTGTATTGTCTAGTAGGTTCCGTACATGATGTAGTGAACAACTTGGCTGCACTAACATTGTATTGGAGTCAAAGTCAACTTGAATGATAGGCAAGCTTCATAGTGAAGCACCTTCACGCAAGCCTTCACCCAATAAGGGACGTTGGAGGTTTCCTGTAAAAGGACAGTAGTATGCAACAATGGATCTTGTTGAATGGGTTGAATCAACCATCAATAGAATAAAATTTTTGGCATTGGCAAAGTTCACAAAGGAGGCAAAGCTGGAAATGTTTTCTATTCGGAAATAGAAGTCGACACTATTTGATCGCTCTTTGAACCCAATAGTATGGTGAGCACATGAAATCTGAATGGGTCTGATCAGTAATATGGCCTTTGTTGATAAATGACGGATTCATGTAAAATGTAAGACGCTCCTCTGATATTCACAAGTGATTAAATGAACTCATTGTAAAATGAACTCATTGTAAAATTAGTAGAGCATTTTTGGTTTTTAAAACCTAGGTGTGCTCGCAGTTGAATAATGGGTTGTGTGCCTAAAAATAAAATAACAAAAACAAGTATTTTAGTATAGCTAATCATGTTGAGATTATTGAATTTAAAAGAATCACTGAGAAAAATTATCTGGGACAAATATACAGTACGCCAATAGTTAGCCTCGAGGCTGCAGAAATATACTTTGGAATAATCTGTGATAGAAGAACAAATTGAAAATTGTAAGGTGTGTGGTTGTTTTAGAATTGATGACCCAAGGATGTCCATTGGCAACTTCATTAGACACAATAATTATGTAACTTTATTGTGGGATGATATCATTTTATTTGCTGCAGTCGAAAGAAACTTTTGATGTATGTTTGCATTATATACTAAATAAATTGTATTTGATGATGTTGTTAACCATTCTCTCATATAACGCGACAAGATATCTATAATTTATAGCCATTGCTATGTTGTTTCATTGCGACTTTATGAAGAACTGTGAGTACTTAGTGACGAGCGAAGGTTGCTCATCATAATAAAAAGGCCTATTGTTGATATGTGTTATAATGATAATTCACCAATAGTCGAAGGAATGTCAAGCCTTGGAAGGTTAGACATCGCATCTATTGCAGTAGGAAAATATCCAGAATGAGGGAATTCTTTCGACCTGAAACACACGAATAATTTATGATAATAATGATTATGAGGATTTTTTTGAATTAAAAATATATACATAATTGTTTACAATTTCGGATCTAGGTGATGATGGTTAAAAATCAAAGTTCAACTTTGAAATAGGGACATGTTCATAATAATTAAAATTAAGAATAAAGATGAAAGGAAGGAGTCTATTGAGAATTTATTTCCAAAGTTACTCGACAATTTCAAAAGAAATTTCCATATTGGTCTCTCCATAATGTAGCATTAACTTTGTGAACATCTCATTTTTTTGAAGCATGAGATCAAGTTGAGATAAAGAGAAACAAAAAATTATGTAGTATAGTTGCACAAGTAAGCAAGTGAAATCTGAAAAAGAAGTACTCGATGTGAAAACATTAACCAAGGTACGGTAAAGCATGTAAAACATGAAGAATTTGTTTCTAAAAATGTTTTCTTTTTGAGTAGGGGAAGATTCTGCATAAAGTTCGATGAATGAATTCATTAATTGTTTAATGGTATATCACAATTTAGAATTGTTGAGGTACGTACAACATAGATGTGAAAATCTTTTGGAAATACTTCGAAATCCTACATGGAAAAAGTAGTTGGCATGAGCTTAAGAAAAAAACTACTTCCTTGGAATTGCATAGAAGAGTTAAATCCTTATGTCTAATTATTTGTGTATATGAGCAGAGCCAATTTCCAACCTGCAATTTTAGTTTATTTTAGTGGGTTGATTTTTCATGTAAATATCGAAATTAGTCATGCTTGAGCATGTGGAGATTATGGTTTCAGAAGAGAAGGTAGAATACAACTAGATGTACATAAGCAAAACTTGGGAAAAATTCGTACTATGAATGAAAAAGAGAAATTAGAAAGTTTTTGGTTAAATCCTCTAGCACAATTTCTACCAAACCATGAAATGTACCGATTGATGAACCATGTGGAAAACTATATCGGAATTGATGGTTCCAATAGGTAAGGATTTAAATTGTGATTGGTATAATGCGGTATAGATGCATGACTAAATAAAATAACCTAATCCTGGAAGTGAAGGTTAGATAATAGAGAAAATCATGGTTGTATCATTGTTTTATTGTTGTGAAATCATACATATACCCATGCATTGTCATGAATTTATTTGTATGTGTTACCATAGTCTCATTTAGTGGTCATTCAGATAAAAAAGTTTGAAAAAAGAGGATCATGTTCAATATCTATGCAAAGTAATGAGTTATATGAATCTTCCATGTAAGCACATGTGTGTGTAGTATTACAGCCTTGTAAGAATTGATGATAGAAGGGTCTTGGTGTTATGCATCCATATAATAAATAGTTTTGAGCCTAAAGCAAGCTATACATACATGGGTTGTTATGTGCCAACAATAAATAGACAAAGTGTGTATGAATAACTTATGATTATGTTTAAAGAGTCAAGTTGGACAAGGAAACTAAAGGGTATATTACAAGACTATATAACTGTACAAATTGTCATTCAAAATCCTTTGATTAATGCATCTACATACAATGTGATTTGTTCTTTGGTTGTAAGAGAGTATGATTAAGGGGAAACTTAACTTAAATATATTTCCAGGACATATGCCTCTTTCAATGTATATGGATAAGGGAAACTATAAGTATCCTTGAGTAGAAACCATAGTAATTGATGAAGTAGCACAAATGGTATAGACCAATGAGTCAATTAAATGGTATCTAACAATCTATTTAAATAAATTGATATCATACAAATTGAAATGCATAAATAGTGCTAAGAAATTTTGGGAGATACTCTTATTGGATTGCATGAATAATGTTTCTCGATAACATAAGGAATGTTAACTAATCCACACGAGAATTCATAAAATAGATAATTCATCTTTTAGGTTAAGGGTGATTTCTAGAGGATCTAACATGTAAGTAACTTGAGATCATAAACACTTACATATTGATGTAGGATTGAAAATGGTAAAAACTTTCATGTATACCCACACTAAATTATGCATGGCCAACAAGTTGTTGAGGCATAAAAAGGGCAATAGTAAATCACGCGAGATAAATGATTTAAGAATGAAGTATTGATCTAACAATTATTAAAATATGAGTTAATAGTCTTCTTTAGATGAAAATATGCATGAATAGATACTAATCTATTGATATTCTGTTACAACGAAAATAAATATGAGAATAAGCTACACTAGACATAAAACTTTCTTGGATTACAGAAATGAACCATGCTCATACAAATTCCTTGTCCACAGAGCACATTTGTTTAATTGCTAGCAAAAGATAAAGGAAGGTTTGGAACTCATACAAATTCCTTGTCCACAAAGCACATTTGTTTATTTGCTAGAAAATATGTGGACAAATTTTTTTTCATGTAGGTAATACCATGGGAATGGTATGATGGGATGTAGCAGTCTAAATGGTCCTATGTATAGTAGTACATACGATAACTGTATGACTACATATGTAGTACATATGGTAATCGTATGACTACATATGTTACATGTTTGAAATATGATATGTATATCAGTGTGTATAATACACATTGTATGCAGGTATGCATGAAGACATTATATAAATGTCTGGCAAGGCAACCGACCTAGAGGTTACACAATAAAAGGAAAGTAAGATTGGTATAACTAACCATGATAAATTGTAGTTTGGCATACGTACAATTACAATGAATATATATGATGAGTATATATTGTTATGTGAACTAATATGTTATGACCTTGCAGGCATATTAATGTGGAAAATATGTTAACTAATGTATTGTGTGCAGAGAGGCTGCAAGAAGCAGGGGTTCAACAAGAATAGAAAGGCTTGAAAGAATGCAAGAAGAGAACATGCATTCTTCAGATAAAATAAATGATAAGCAATAGCTTCTTTAATAATATTAAGTAATATATTATGATATTTATCATAGTTAAAATTTTGCATCTATAAATTCTCACAAATGGTTTGAAAACAATGTTACAAGTAGCTGTTAAAGGAGAGCAATCCTTGAGATCTGTGTAGCTATGGAAGGAGATGTGTTGGGAGCATTCCTTGTGACTGTTAGGTCCCTATACAACTAGTGTAACCACTTATTGTTATTATTTCAACCCCCTTATTATATTGTTGTTCCCATGTAGTCCACATATTGTTATTATTGTGCCCCATAGAATCCCACTATTGTTATTATTATGTAGTTACATTATTATTGTTATGTTGGCTTTGATTGTATTATGACCTCTTAGACTCCTATATATAGAAAGGAGGAATTTTCATATATCATCCAAGAATTGTTAATTTGGGTAACGCAAAGGAGGTTTCCCCCTCGAAGAGGCTGATTTCTAAGGCGTTGATCTTTCTTTTCTATCTTTTTGTGAGTTGGTTTCATAAGAGTGACCGATGTACATTGAAAAAATTGCATCAGATGGCAGAGCCATGAGAGTTGTTGATTCAGAAAGAAGCTACCTATGAACAATGACATGATGCAGTGATACACCGAGGACAGTGTAAAATTTAAGGGGGGAGTATGTAACACCCCTCCCTTGTGTGCTAAATTATTGTAAACCTAAGCTGAGTTAAAGCTAGGTGTGATATCCTCCCTTGTGTGTTAAATGATTGTAAACCTAAGCTGAGGAAATCTAGGTGTGATACTCTCCTTTGTGGGTTAAACTATTCTAAACCTAAGCCAAGGAAAGCTAGGTGATATGTAATATGAAAATAAAATGTGTTATTAAATAAATTAATAAAATAAATCACTTGGAGGGTGGAGCACCAAGAGAGAGGAGATTCTTTCCAAATCCCATGTGGAATGGGATAGAGATGAATATTTCACGATAAATATTCTAGATGTGATTTTGGACAAGCTTGGATGGATTGGATATCCATCAGATGAATGGGAGATAAATATTGATCAGACATACAAGCTTTGCGGGAGATAAAGGCAAGCTTTTATGAGGAAAATCGTCATGGGAGATCAAGAGGAGATTTTTCGAAAATGACCTAGGCAAATGAAAAATCCATAAAAGTAGGAGGCCTCTAATGGTTACTAAATCATGAAAGACAATATTAAATACCCAGTGGATTGATCAATTGAGGACAATTGATCCTTGGTAAAAGCTTTGGCTCGGGGGGAATTAGAGGTGATTCATGGTTGGGTGGTGGTTCTCCTCCCTCCAAGTGATGGTTTAGTTGGTGTCACATGCGTGGAATGTGTGTATGATTTTTGAGCTCCAGTATTGCAGCAATAATGCTACAACTCCTGGGACTCCCTTCCTTACTTTTATCAACCCGGTAGTTCGTAACAAACTTGGAAGCGACGGTGTTGTATGCACAAGTACTAGCTCTTGCCGCAACTGTCATTTGGTCAGCTGGCACAAGTTCGCTAGGGGCTCAAGCCAACTTCTATGAGCTCTAAGAAGAAGCGTTTTAACTGATGGATGAAATCTAACTCAAAGAAGGCTACTCTACTTACAGAAAGAAACTGGAAAGCTGAAAGGAAATGTAAACCCTAGCAAACCATAACTTTACCTGCTATCCCTACCAATGCAAGCTACTGAAAGAGATGCCATCGACTTCTAGGAAGGTAAATACATGTATCTAAGCCACTTCTACAGTAACATCTGGAAAAAACACCTTTTTGTATTTTTGAATAAGTTGTCAGAATTATCATGCATGCAATTTGACTGTTTTGACCGTGCAGAGGTGGATTGGTGAGGGGCAATGCTTGAGTGAGGTCGGGAAGGTCTAGAGAGGGCCTAAGGGGTCCCTAACACCCTTCTAGAGAGTTTCACAGAGTTTGGCTATCAAGATACCTCATTCATGAGCTTCTACAGGAAGTCTGCAGGGGTTCTACAGGATGTCTGTGATTTTCTACAGGATGTTCTGTAACTTTCTACAGGATGTTCAGAAATGGGATTTTGGAGGATGGATGGATGGAGAAAGATGAAGGAGTGGGTATGGAGGTAGGATACGGGTTGGAGGTGGACCAGGACTTGGTGGATGGAGTTGAGGACAGATGTATATGGCTGGATTTTTTCAAAGACGACTGAAGCAATGATGCAAAAAAAACTAGGGTTATGTGAGAAAAAGGAAAATGTAAGGCTTGAAGCTGAGCTGAGGGACGGAGCAGATGGGTTTGATGGAGAATGGGCAAGTAGAGAAGTGGTACAGGTGCTCTGCAAGTCGTTTGTACAACTGAACCAACGAAAACTTGAAAAGAATCAAAGACCTAGTTATGTTAGCCTAAGCTGACCTTAGCTGTTAGTAAAGAGAATGAATAGAGGTTGAACTGCAATGAAACCATGTATACTAACTCATGCAACTAAGAAAGCAAAAGTCTGAACTTGTAACCAACTTCTACACATGAAAATCAAACGCTAGTGATTGCATGGCAAAGCAAAACTTGTGTTTTTGTGGGCAGCAAGGTCACCCTGACCCCAGCTCCTGATACCACTGAGGGAGAGGTGAAACCAATGATGTTTGATGGCCCTTTTTTGAAGCTTTTCCCTATTAATAACCTACCAACTAAATCTGAGCATCAAAAGTCTTTCTAACCATTAACAGTGACCTAGTTAATCAACAAGATTTAATCTACTTAACAGAAATAATTTTGCAAATGCATGAAGAACAAATAACAATACATAAAGGAGGCCTTAGCACTCAGGTTGGGCCCAACCCCAAGAGCTACAGGCTCCTATAACAAACTTAGATCTGATGCCAAGTAAAGCTGCTTCCCATTACTCAAAAATAATCATCACAAGAAAGTTGTACAACAGTATCTAAGAAACACGAGCTGAAGAAAGGACAACACTATAGTGCAAATACCAACAGTTCCAAAAGTAAAATATGAAGGCTGAGGCCTTCTTATTTATACAATACGAGGCGGCTAACATCCCTTCTAGATTCAAGGGACTCGGCTGTTCCAATTGCAGTAAACAGTCACTCTTTCCAAGGCTGCTTGGTTGCCTTTAGAACTCATTTTGGTGGTCTGTTGAGCTCGGAGTTGAGGGTGGAGATTTCGAGGAAGGGCCATTTAATGCCACAGAAAACCTCCCTACGAATCCTCACCTCAAGCTTGGTTGTCACCTGGGCCATAATTGCTTGGTTTTGCTCCAAAATTTGTCCAAAAAACCTGAAATGACCACGTATTAGCCTCCTTGGTAGAGTGACCACCCTTATTTGTTCAAATAACATAAACATACTAAAAAAACATGCATAATCTATGAAAAATGGAGGATTGAACCTTAGTCAAAATCCCTTCGAATGATCTATTAGTGACTTCCACCTGCCCATTTGCTTGAGGATGATAGGGGGTGGAAGTCTTGTGCTTGATCTTGTGATGAGTGAGAAAATCTTCAATTAGGTTGGAGGTGAACTGGCTTCCTTTATCTGTGACTAACTCTCTTGGGTAGCCATACTTATAGAAGATATTTTCCCTCAGAAACTTAGCCACCTTTTCTTCTGTTGTTGCTTTGATTGCCTTTGTTTCTGCCCACTTGGTCAGATAGTCGGTGAAGACAATGATGTAAGACCGTTGCTTTCAAGGAGGGTTGATAGGACCCACAAAATCCATGCCCCACTTCTCAAATGGCTCTAAGGTCACTTGCGGTTGGAGAGGCATTTCATCCCTTGGAGTTGGTTTTCCCATCCTCTGACATTAGTCACACTGGCTAATGTATCTTCTAACATCTTGATGAAGAGTAGGCCAATAGTAGCTTGCCTGTAGAATTTTGAAGGAAGTCCTTTTTGCTGCAAAGTGGCCTCCACAAGGTCCATCATGACAGGTTAGGAGGATGTCAAAGACTTCCTCCTCCCTAACACAACCTCTCAAGATCTGATCTGGGCCAAGTTTAAATAGGTTGCCCCCGATCCAAGTGAACGGGGCACTCTTCCTTACAATTCTGCTCTTCTCCTTTGAGGATAGATGCGGAGGGAACTGTACTGAGACCAAGTAATTTACTATATCAGCAAAACATGGAGAGAGCACTGAGATAGCAAACAGATTTTCATCTGGCATCTAGTCATCCACTGTTCCTTCTTCACCTGCAGGCAAGTCCAATCTAGACAAGAAGTCAGCAACAACATTTTCCTTACCTGGTTTGTCAACAATTGTCAAATCAAATTTCTGCAACAAAAGTAACCATCTAATGATACGAGCATTGACATCAGGCTTATTCATTAAATATCTAATCGTAGCATGATCAGTGTGTACAAATGTTTTATAACCAGTGATGTAGTGTTTGCACTTGTTTAGGGAATGGACTACAGCCAGGAATTCTTTCTCGGTTACAGTATAGTTCATTTCTGCCTTGGATAGGTTTTTGCTGAGGAAGTATATGGCATATGGGATTTTCTCCTCAACTTTTCCTAAGGATGCCCCTATGGCTTTGTTCGAGGCATCAGTGTGGATGTGGAAAGGTAGGGCCCAGTTTGGACCTCTCAAGATTGGGGCGGACACCAGCTTATCTTTCAACTCATCCAGTGCCCCTTGATAGTTGTCAGTGCATTTAAACTCAACATCTTTCCCTAAGAGTCCAAACAAAGGCGAGGCTAGCTTACTGAAGTCTTTAATGAATCTTCGATAATATCCTGCTAAGCCTAGGAAACTCTGAACATCTCTTACCTTTTGAGGACGTGGGACCTTTTGGATGATAGCAATTTTATTAGGATCCACCTGTAATCCTTGCCGAGAAATGGTATGACCTAGCACGGTCCCTTCAGTCATCAGGAATTCACATTTTTTATGACTGAGGGATAGGTTGATCTCAATGCACTTGGTTAGAACTTTTCCCAGATTGGTCAATGCTTCTTGGAAGTTGGACCCATAAGGAGTAAAGTCATCCATATAGATTTCTACCGAATCATGGACCACCTCAGAAAAGATGCTCAATACTGCTCTCTGGAAAGTGGCAGGAGCGTTGCATAGCCCAAATGGAAGGACTCGGTAGGCAAAGGTACCCCAAGGATAGGTGAAGGTGGTTTTGTCCTGGTCTTTCGGGGCTGATTTGGATCTAGTTATACCTGCTGAACCCATCTAGGAAAGAGAATAACTTCTTCCCTGCCAGTCCATCCAACACCTGATCTATGAAAGGCAAAGGGAAATGGTCTTTCTTAGTGGATTTGTTAAGTTCTCAGTAATCTACATAGATTCTCCACTTCCCATTATTTTTGGGCACCAGCACTAGAGGCGAGACCCACTCACTATCGGAGAGTAGGATAGATGAATCCTGCATCCAATAATTTTTGCAATTCTTCTTTGACAGTGTCCTTAAGGGCTGGATTCATTCTCCTCTGAGGCTGCCTGACTGGTTTACATTCTCCTTTAATGTAGATGTGATGGGTACAGACTGAAGTATGGACTCCTTTCATCTCCTTATAGCTCCAGGCGAAAGCATCTAAATGATTGTTCAGTAAGCTACGCAGCTCCTTCTCCTGGGAAGGAGAAAGGGAGGAGCTGATCTTTAAAGTTCTTTTAGGACCAAACTCCACATTCTTAACTCTGGGAGAGGTTGGATCAGTCACACAGAGGTCCACTAAGGTGCTGGCTTGGGTATCCTCCACCAATTCCTCTAAGGACAGTGCACTGGGAGGTGGATTTTGAATCAAAGTCTCAATCAAATCATCCTCGGTTTGAGGACCTCCCCTAGTGGTTTCTACTATGCACAATGGTGTAGAGTAGACCTCATCCTCATATCCTTCTTCCAACCAGAGTGGTAAGTCATGTTCTAGCAGAGGTTGGGCAAGAGGATATAGGACTAGCTGCTTGGACATAGGCCCATTCTTGATGGTCATGCTTCTAGCTCGGCAACTCATGTAAGCATCTGCAGTGGCTAACCAAGGCCTTCCAAAAATGAGGGGGTATCCAGTGAACTTAGCCTTTCGCTGAAGGACAAAGAATTCCGCAGGGTACTCCCAAGAGTCAACAGAGACCAAGACATCTTCCACAATCCCTTCGGGAGTCACGGTGGAGCGATCTACCAACTTCAGGACTGTCGAGGTCTTCCTTAAGAAGTTTTGAAGGTTGAGTTTAAGCATGGTGTCCCTGGTCATCACATTAATGGCGGCCCCTAGATCAATCAAGGTATGGGGAATTATGGTCCCATTGATGTGGACATCAACTACAGGACTCCCAGGGTCCAAGTACTTTGGACAAATTACTTGCCCCAACATTAGATTGGACAGTTGTCCGATGACATTGATAGTCGAGGGATCTCTCTTTCGCCTGCCTGGGTGCCTGGAACACTTCTCCTTAATCAATTTGTTGTATATTGGTACATCTTTGATGGCTTGGAGAAGGGGTATTTTCACACACAACTGTTTCAGTTCTCCCAGAAGTTCAGTCTCCTCTGGGTTTGGTTGTGTGGTTACTGTTAGTCGCTCAGGAAAGGGTGGAATGGCTCTGGGTTCACTTTCCTACTTCTCTTCCTCGTCCTCTGGGGGAGGAGGTTGGAGATCTGGATAGGTATTTTCGGATCGCAGGTTGATCTCCTAGATCTCCACAGCATAGGTAGGAGATGTTTTCTCCCTAGTGTATACCTGCTGGGCCTGTCAATTGTTGGGGTTCGGGTTCCGTTGAGCAGGCATTTGGGGTTGTCTTGGAGGAGCAAGAGGTAATGGTTGTGGTTGAGCCGATGGTGGATGTAGAATGGCGGGAGGAGAGCTGTATTGGGGCCTCCACCCCGGTTGAGGTGCATTCCACTGAGGCTGTGGCTGGACATGTGAGTGAAACGAATGAGCAGTGGGTTGAGTATGGTATTGAGGTGGATAAGACCACGAAGGAGGCGCAGACTAGGAAGGATGAGCAGGGGGACCCCAAGAAGGCATGTGAGCAGATTGGTTGGGGCTATAATAAGCTTGGGATGTCCCTTGCATCCCCTGCTGGTAAGGTCTGGGTCCATGCGGCCTCCTTGGGTTGAGGAAGTAGAGAGGTTCAGTGGGTGCCTCAGTCCCTTGGTACATGGCTTTGAATCCGGGCAAGGTTGGGCATTGGTTTGTGGGGTGGTTCTCCTCACAAACGAAACATACCTCTACTGAGTGCAATGGACACTCGTTCTTAGGGGGCTTCCTTGTACATATGGGACAGAAAATGGCCAAAGCCCTCTCAGCTTCCTCTTTCTTTTGCTGGATTCGGAAAGTATCAAGTTGCATGGCAATTGTCTGTCTCATCTCACTTTTGAGGTCCTCCATCTAATTAGAAAACTCATGCTTGGAGAAGGTAGTACTAGCTGAAAATGGATTCCCCCTACCTCTTTTCCGAGTTGCCCTAGAGTGGTTTCTAAACACAGTCTTTATGTCCTCATATGGTAGTTGGTAAATGTCTCCTCTAGCTAGCATGTGAAGGGTGTCTAGGAGGTCTTCAGGGACTCCTTGGAGTAGAACCAACTTTAGAGATTCAAGGTCAAGTGTGCACCTGGCCCGTTTATAGCTAAGTTGGAACCTTTCCTCATAGTCCTCTAAGGACTCATCATTTCCCATGGTCATCCAAAAGATTTCTCCCTTGGTTTACTTTGACCTACAGTAATCCCAGTATTTGTTGTTAAAGGCCTGCTGCATCTGAGCCCAAGTAGTGATACTATTTCCAGGTAACCCCATGAACTAGTGTAATGCTACATCCTTGAGGGTGGAGGGAAAGAGTTTCAACTTTTGCTCATCTTCTGTATAGTCATAAGTTCGACAAAGAACAAACTCAAACAGGAAGGTATCAAGGTCTTCAGTGGTCAATCCATGGAAATGAGGTAAGGCTAACGGACTTATGTTCTTCATTTTCATGTCCCCATTGGTCTCTCGGATGGGGAAGGTACCTTCTATTCTCTCGTCGTCGTCTCTACCATTTCTGTTGTCAGCCATGGTCTCAAAAGGAATGCTTTCTTGCTCTTCTTTTGTTATAGGATATTCGTATAGCTTAGGAGGTTCACCTATAGGTTCTTCTGGATCACTGCCACCAAAGAAGAGAGAAAGGTGACTCAGTGAAGCGGTGGGGGTGTTGGGTAGGAATTTTCCGGTATTGTCTCTGCTCCTATGAGGCATGAAAGGATTTTTGTTTTTTTTTTTTTTTTTTTTCTGCTTGTACCTGCAAAAATGAAACAGATGGAATTGTAACTAACTAAAATCTATCTTGCAGAAATGGAAATGTGGAATTGAAATGAAAGCAGGAAAGGACTAATCTACTTTGCTGAAATCAAATTGCTAGAATGAAATGATAGACTACGCTTGCAGAACTGAAATTGCAGAATTGAAAGGCTAATCTATGAGAGCAGGAAATGTCTAATTTACTTTTGCAGAAATGAAATTGCAGAATGGAACTAAAATAAACTACTTAGCAGAAGGTTAGAGTAGGAAAATAGATGAAAAGAAGCAATCACAAATACTCTGACGCTTCCCCGGCAACGGCGCCAAAAAGAGTGGTGAGCTCCAGTATTGCAGCAATAATTCTACAACTCCTAGGACTCCCTTCTTTAATTTTATCAACCTGGTAGTTCGTAACAAACTTGGAAGCGACGGTGTTGTGTGCACAGTACTAGCTCTTGCTGCAGTTGTCACTTGGTCAGCTGGCACAAGTCTGGTAGGGGCTCAAGCCAACTTCTATGAGCTCTAAGAAGAAGCTTTTTAACTGATGGATGAAAGCTAACTCAAAGAAGGCTAATCTATTTGCAGAAAGAAACTGGAAAGCTGAAAGGAAATGTAAACCCTAGCAAACCCTAATTTTATCAGCTATCCCTACCGATGCAAGAAAGAGGATGCAAGCTACTGAAAGAGATGCCATTGACTTCTAGGAAGGTAAATACATGTATATAAGCTACTTCTACAGTAACATCTGAAAAAAACATCTTTTTGTATTTTTGAATAAGTTGTCAGAATTATCATGCATGAAATTTGACTGTTTTGACCGTACAGAGGTGGATTGGCAAGGGGCAATGCTTGGATGAGGTTGGGAAGGTTCAGAGAGGGCCTAAGGGGTCCCTAACATCCTTCCAGAGAGTTTCACAGAGTTTGGCTATCAAGAAACCTCATTCGTGAGCTTCTAGAGGAAGTCTGTAGGGGTTCTACAGGATGTTCTGTAACTTTCTACACGATGTTCAGAAATGGGATTTTGGAGGATGGATGGATGAAGAAAGATGAAGGAGTGGGTATGGAGGTAGGATAAGGGTTGGAGGTGGACCAGGACTTGGTGGATGGAGTTGAGGATAGATGTAGATGGTTGGATTTGTTCAAAGAGGACTGAAGCAATGATGTACAAAAAAACTAGGGTTATGTGAGAAAATGGAAAACGTAAGGCTAGAAGTTGAGCTGAGGGATGGAGCAGATGGGTTTGATGGAGAATGGGTAGGTAGAGAAGTGGTATAGGTGCTCTGCAAGTCGTTTGTCCAACTGAACCAATGAAAACTTGAAAAGAATCGAAGAGCTAGTTACGTTAGCCTAAGCTGACCTTAGCTG
This sequence comes from Pinus tabuliformis, assembly GCA_031772625.1. Lineage (NCBI taxonomy): Eukaryota > Viridiplantae > Streptophyta > Pinopsida > Pinales > Pinaceae > Pinus > Pinus tabuliformis. The sequence continues at coordinate 217,419,755 of CM062819.1, forward strand.
TCAGTAAAGAGAATGACCAGAGGTTGAACTGCAATGAAACCATGTATACTAACTCATGCAACTAAGCAAGCAAAATTTTGAACTTGTAACCAACTTCTACACATGAAAATCAAACACTAGTGATTGCATGGCAAAGCAAAATCAGTGTTTTTGTGGGCAACAAGGTCACCCTGATCCCAGCTCCTGATCCCACTGAGGGAGAGGTGAAACCAATGATGTTTGATGGCCCTTTTTTGAAGCTTTTCCCTGTTAATAACCTACCAACTAAATCTGAGCATCAAAAGTCTTTCTAACCATTAACAATGACCTAGTTAATCAACGAGATTTAATCTACTTAACAAAAATAATTTTGCAAATGCATGAAGAACAAATAACAATACATAAAGGAGGCCTTAGCACTCAGGTTGGGCCCAACCCCAAGAGCTACAGGATCCTATAATGAACTCAGATCTGATTCCAAGTAAAGCTGCTTCCCATTACTCAAAAATAGTCATCACAAGAAAGTTGTACAACAGTAGCTAAGAAACACGAGCTGAAGAAATGATAGCACTATAGTGCAAATACCAACAGTTCCAAAAGTAAACTACAAAGGCTGAGGCCTTCTTATTTATAAAATACGAGGGGGCTAGCAGCCCTCCTAGATTCAAGGGACTCGGTTGTTCCAACTGCAGTAAACAGTGACTCTTTCCAAAGCTGCTTGGCTGCCTTTAGAACTCGTTTTGGTGGCCTGTTGAGCTTGGAGTTGAGGGTGGAGATTTCGAGGAAGGGCCATTTAATGCCACAGACAACCTCCCTACGAATCCTCACCTCAAGCTTGGCTGTCACCTGGGCCATAATTGCTTGGTTTTGCTCCAAATTTGTTCGAAAAACTTGAAATGACCACGTATTAGCCTCCTTGGTAGAGTGACCACCCTTATTCGTTCAAATAACATAAAAATACTAAAAAATCATGCATAATCTATGAAAAATGGAGGATTGAACAAGGACAATTAGGCAAAATGAGCCCAATAAGTTACCCAATTCAGGGCTCATCAATGATCATTCTTACTCTCTCTCTCTCTGTTATAGTTACAGTTGTTTATGAGAAGAGTTCTTAAGTTTCTTCACCATGAGAATGCTTGATGAATAGTATATTCTTACGTATAAATAGATTCAATGATGTTTCCCTCTAATTTGATGAGATTCACTTGCATGGTATGTGTTTTATGTTAATCCTTAGTTGTTAAGAGACTAAAATCATTTAGCTTAGATACAATGATGGTTGAATTTATCTCTATTATGGGAATGACGGATTTCTTATGCATGTTGCATTCTAGTTTGAAGTGAACTGTAGAAGCAGGTTCAATGGGTGACTGTTTTAGGACCCATTCATGGTTGAAATTGCAGCTAACAATTATTCATAAATGGATTACATGTGTTAATGTTTTCTTATGAAATGATTGCATCTATTGTGGGCTTGATGTGCATGTCAGTATTCCTCTGACCATGCTTAAGGAGTTAGAAAATGATAACTATGGTGTGTTGATGTTAATGTTTTCCGTAGTGTCTCCTTGAAGTCATTATTCCTAAATGGTCATATAATAGTGTTAAGATAGTTGTTTCATCTAACGTCAAGTGGTAACTCTTGTGCATGTGGGACACTTAGGGGATCATGATTCTAATTCCACAAGTAGAGGAATTGCTTCCGATAAGGGTAGTATAATTAGTTACTTATGCATGTTGAACCAAGGCTTCGTCAAAACACCTTGATTATGATTAATTATATTAATGATTCATGTCGAATGTTGGCCTAGTAAATGTAAGATAACACTCCATTAATGCTGGTGTGGATTAACCAGAAAATTATATAGGTTGCATGCCATGATTATTTCTTCACACTCAATGATGGTTCTAATGTATAACTTGTTTATATGAATCTAAGGGTTCCCATTACGGATCCGATAAAGCATAGAAGAATGATGCAATATTATGAGATTGCATAAACTGTTAAGAAATGAGTATAGTAACGGGAATAATACTTGTTCTTGCCACGATAGAGATATTACGTAAGCAAATGGTCAGATCTTAGCTAAAAAAAAAAAACCAAGAGAGGGGAGATTCTTTCCAAATCCCATGATGAATGGGATAGAGATGAATCTTTCACGATAAAGATTCTAGATGTGATTTTGGATAAGCGTGGATGGATTGGATATCCATCGGATGGATGGGAGAGAAAGATCGATCGGACATAAAAGATTTGCGGGAGATAAAGGCAAGATTTTATGAGGAAAATCCCCATGGGAGATCAAGACGAGCTTTTCTGAACAAGACCTAGGCAAATGGAAAATCCATAAAAGTGGGAGGCTGCTAATGGTAACTAAATCATGAAAGAGGTTATTAAATACCCAGTGCATTGATCAATTGAGGACAGTTGATCCTTGGCAAGAACCTCGGCTTGGGTGGAATGAGAGCTGATTCATGGTTGGGTGGTGGTGCTCCTCCCTCCAAGTGATGATTTAGTTGGTGTCACATGCATGGAATGTGTGTATTACGGTTCATACTTTCTCTCTCTGTTATAGTTCAAGTTGTTTATGGGAAGAGTTCTTAAGTTTCTTTGCATCAGAATGCTTGATGAATAGTACATGCTTATGTATAAATAGATTTAATGATGTTTCCCTCTAATCTGATGAGATTCACTTGCATGGTATGTGTTTTATGTTAATCTTTAGTTGTTATGAGATTAAAATCATTTAACTTAGATATAATGATGGTTGAATTTATCCCTATTATGGGAATGAAAAATTTCTTATGCATGTTGCATTCTAGTTTGAAGTGAGCTATAGAAGTAGGTTCAGTGGGTAACAGTTTTAGGACCCATTCATGGTAGAAATTGCATGTGACAATTATTCATAAATAGATTACCTGTGTTAATGTTTTCTTATGAAATGATTGCATCTATTGTGGGCTTGATGTGCATGTCAGTATTCCTTTAACCATGCTTAAGGAGTTGGAAATGATAACTATAGTGTTTTGATTTTAATGTTTTTCGTAATGTCTCCTTGAAGTGATTATTCTCAAATGGTCATATAATAGTGTTAAGATAGTTGTTGCAACTAACATTAAGTGGTAACTCGCTGCATGTGGGACACTTACGGGATCATGATTTTAATTTTACAAGTAGAGGAATTGCTTCTGATAAGGGTAGTTTAATTAGTCACTTATGCAAGTTGAACCAAGGCTTCATCAGAACACCTTGATTATGCTTAATTATATTAATGATGCATGGCCAATGCTGGGCATAGTAAACATAATATAATACTCCATGAATGCTTGTGTGGATTAACTAGAAGATTATATAGGTTGCATGCCATGATTATCTCTTCACACTCGATGACAATTCTGATGTATAAGTTGTTTATATGAATCTAAGGGTTCCCATCACGGATCTGATAAAGCATAGAAGAATGATGTGATATTATGAGATTGTATAAACTGTTAAGAAATGAGTATAGTAACGGGAATAATACTTCTTCCTGCCATGATAAAGATATTGCGTAAGACAATGGTAAGATCTTAGCTATAAAAAAACAAGAATTTACAAAATTGGAAGCCTATAAGCTATTATTCTAGGGTAGGCCAAAGGGGTATGTTACACATATGGGGTGGAATATCCACCAGATGGATTTGAAGACAACATTCCTTAATAGATTTATTTGATGAGGAGGTGTATATTAATAAGCTAGATGGGTTTGATACCTTTGATAGATATTCACATTTGTGCAAACTCAAGCGAGTGTTGTATGCACTCAAGTAAGAACTTGGTCCTTAGTATACTTGCATCAATAGCTATATAACTGATTGGGGCTTCACCAAAAGTGAAGCAGATGAAAAAATTTATCAAATTATGGTAGAAGGTAAATTATTGATCATTGTTTTATATTTCGATGACTTGATCGTTATTGGTGATGAGCAGCTAATCAAATATTGCAAGGAGGACCTTCGAAGAGAGTTCGATATGAAGGGCATCAGCCTCATGCGCTACTTCCTTGGTTTGGAGTATGGAAAGGAGATGGGGACTTTTTTATCTCTCAGGGTAAATATGCCAACAAGATACTTCAGAGGTTCCGCATTGAAAGGTGCAAACTCATGGAGACTCCTCTAGCAGGAAACTCGAGGAAAGATGATTCTAGTTTAGGTGAAGTAGTAGAGGCTACCATTTATAGGAAACTTGTGGGTTCACTTATGTATTTGGTGAACACATGGCCAACCATGTGTTATGTAGTTAACCAGCATAGTCAAGCAATGGTTAAGGAAACCAAACTGTATTAGAAGGAAAAAAAAGCATGTGTTGAGATACCTCAGAGGCACTACTTAGTTTGGTCTTTGGTACAAATGGATAGAGGGAGTGAAGGAGTGAAGTTGCAAGGCTTCACAGATGAACATTGGGTGGGGTTCCCATCAGATAGGAAGAACACATTCAGTGGAATTGTTTATGGTTGGTGAGGAGAGACTTCTTGGTACAACAGGATGCAAAGATATGTGACACTTAACTCAACAGAAGCAGAGTAGATGGTTGCAATTCAAGAAACATGTGAGGCTATTTGGATGAGAATGAGTCTTATTGGGTTATTTGGTGAGAAGATAGATCCTATTGTGATTTAATGTGACAATCATAATTGTATCAAACTCTATGATAATCCTGTATTTCATGATTGATCCAAGCATATCGACATTTGATATAACCATCTACGATATTCTGTGTAGAGGCAGATTATGTTGTTGCAATACATTCTCATAAAGGAATAAGATGCAAAGATATTGAAAAATCCTTTGCCAAGATGAAAATTTTAGTTCCATAGACGCAGGATTGGTGTATTTGATAATCCCTTTCTTGATAAGAGGAAGCGTTGAAAATGCAACAAGAGAATCTAGTTTTGACTTTGCATTGGTCAAACTAGATTAAAATTAAAATTTCTATTTCAGTAGAATACTTGGAGTTAGTTAACTGAGGTGACATGGCTCTTGTCACTCCTTAACTCAGTAAATTGGAGTTGGAAACACTTGAGTTCAATTCTACAAGATTGATTTCTAATTTGTAGTAATCTATTTCTGTTAATTTGAGTTATTATCAATTTAACTAGTTCTAATTGTCAGAAGAACTGGTGGAGGTCAAGTTATGCATGGGGAATTTCAACCACACTTACTAATCAACTAGATAACTAATCAATCAACCCAAAATAATTGTTGGATGAGAATTCGAGTTACCCAGTTGTGACAGAGATTCCAAAGAAGTGTGCTATCACTTGTAACATATTCCCATGTGTACAGGTGGTGCATGCAGTCAAAGATTTACTTAAGGACATTACACAATTCCTTAGTGTGAAATTCCTGAAAAATAGGGGCAATTTCCCAACGAAACAATGAAAGGAAATATGAGCTTGGGCATGCTTGAAATTGGTTGAGTGTTGGGCTAGGTTCATTCAATCACGCAGAGGGATAGACTATACTCTTGCAGGGTGTGCTTAGGGTTCATAAAGAACTTTATTCGTTCATAAAGAACTTTATTTCTTCTCTATTCTCTGATTAATGCAATACATATATTACGGGGTTTTGAGAAGTTGCTTTCCCCTAGATAAATATTTGTGCACGTGTGATGTTTCCTTTTGCATGCATATGATTCTTGTTTTAGATTGTGAATTAACTTCCGCAGATGAGTAGAGTAGCTTCAAGACCTATGATCTAGTAAATTTCATGAGCAATAATGAATCTACACATTAATTCCTACAAACTAATTAGAAGCTCAATTAAAAACTAAAACTAAAGATAGAAAAATAAGCCAGAGATGTAAATGAAACATTTACCATCCTTAGTAGATGACCTCAACCTCAACCTCCTAAATATCCCGTTGTATTTTTTATGAGATTTGATTGTGGAACAATATTGTAAGGACTTAAATCTATAGCAACAGTGTGAACACCCTTGAAAACCATGACCTGCACTCCCTTGGCAACTTTGCACATGATGGAAAGTCGTCGTTGGGGAAGGAAAGTGCTGGGACAAGGATGAATATGAGGGGAAATGAGAGCAATGGAAACCTAGAATGGGAAAGAGTGGTGGGAAATGAAAAGATATTGGTTAATTAGTAGGGGCTAGCAAGCTATGCGACTCAATAAAAAACCAAAAGTAAAGCTAGTGAAATAAGCCATAAGGAAAAAGAAAAAGGGCCTCCATTACCATAAGGATGAAGAATGAATAAAACACCATCAAGGAGTGGATCATATAGCATTGTGGATTGTTACAAAAATTAATAAACTTCATTAAACTAGAACTAAGCTCATATGCGGCCTTCATTTGTTATATTAAGTGGAGAAAACCTCATCACCCCACTTATCCTTTCTCTTGGAGAGAAACATTAAACCTTGCCAAATAAAAGTTTTCGCTTAAACATATTCCTATCATGTGCTTTTTAGTTATGTTTTCAAATTGATAAAGTGTATTTCTAACATTTTATATTAAAGCACTATTTATTTATAAAAAAGGTAGAATGATGTAGAGAACACTTTATGGAAATATATATTATTACATATTATTTTTTAATTAAAAATATTCATTTATGTAAAATAAATAATTTTATATGATGTTTTATTTAAATAACAATTTATTTTAAACTTGACCATGACTTTGATAATAATTTTAGATGATAGTGAAGCTAAAATTAAAGTAGTGTATAAGATTGTTTTGCTTATTGGAAAATGCATATTTTTTTGATCCAGTAAATTTTTAAGGAAAAGTAAATGTTTTTGAACCATCATTACCATTTAATTATAAAAAAATTAAAATAAATTTATAAAATTTAAGTTAATGAAATTTAAATTTAGATATGGCATGACTTATAATTAAGTTATTTTGAAATTTCTCTTTTAAAATAATGCTAATATATATCCATGATAATATAATTTTTTATAACTTATAAAAAATTGATTGAAATAAAAAAAATTTAAAGTATTCTGGACCTTGTGTTTTTATATATAAGAGAAAAGGTAAAGTTACCAATACCCATAAATTCTAAAACACGTTTATGTATAAATTCATTAATATTATGTTGATGGTGGCAATGCGGGAATATTTTGATATTATACTACACCAAGTAAGGTAGATTCAATGGCCAAACATTGAGGGTGTAATTTTTTTTATCTACACCATGTTTAAGTATAAATTCATTAATATTATGTTGATTGTGGCCCTGGCTGGAATATTTTATATCATACTACACCGTGTAAAGTAGCATTCAATGGGCAGACATTGAGGATGTCAATTTTTTTTTAAACCCTGCTCGGATAGAGAAATTGCAGCTAGAGTAGTCTCACAAGTGTACATAGAACTCAGGAACGAATAGTGGTACTTGCGTGGGAATTAATTGCCATAACTTACAATAGAGCATAGTTACCAAGTTCGAATTCGAATTAACTTACAATAGAGCATAGTTACCAAGTTCGAATTCGAATTCGATTCGATATGAAAAAAAATCGAATTCAATTCGATATGAAAAAATTCGATTGAGGAAAAAATTTGAGAGTAGAAATCTACAGACATTTAAATATATTATTTTTCCAATATTTTAAAATTATGAAATATACAAATGTCTATTATTTTCCAAAAACATTAATCTAATCAAATCAAATTCTTCACTGTGACTATTAACAACAACATTTATTATTCTATATAATACAAACTTTAAATATTATAATTTGATATTTACTCAAATTTTCTTGTATTTTAATTTAATGAATATATAACACATATTTATATATCTTAAATAATTTATTTATCACTTTCCTTGATTTTTTCAAATTTTATTAACAACCTTGCTAAAAAACCAACTATTAACAACTTTGCATGAACAACCTTGCTAAAAAAATATGCTTCCTAAAATCTCATCGATTAAAGAGCCAACTGGCGTTACCATTCATTTACCATTCATTAAGACTTACCCTGCCATCTCACAGATCTTAGAAACTTAGAGATTAAAATACCAACCATTAACAACCTTGCTAAAACAAAATATACTTCCTAAAATCTCATCGATCAACCTTACCATTCATTAACACTTAACATGCCATCTCACCTGTTATAGACATTTTTGTGCCTTATAGCTTTGAGCATGAAATGTCCATAATCCAAGGGATCCAAAGTCCCTAAAAGAGTTGTTCCTGCCCCTAAAGGAACAAGGTCAACCAATGACAGCTTCTCCCAGAAGTTCTCCACCAAAAACTACTCAGAATCAGTCAAATCAGGATCAGTTCAGATGCTCTACTAGCTGCCTGCATTGCAATGCACCCCAGTACACTAGCTAGGTGCGTTGCAACGCACCTAAATGCACTACCAGGGTGCGATGAGCGAGAAATGCCAAATGGCAGTGTCATTCCGCGAGGTGTACAGACACTGGAAGCTTCCAGAATCTTCCTCAATGACACTTGCCTCACTGAGTTCGACCAAGGATGAGTAAGAGGCTCTCAGCCTCCAAGTGGAAGCAAGAACTGACAGAGAGAAGCCACAAGTCAAAACATAAGCTGACTCATCCTCTCTTCTTACATCTATATATGGATCCCTCATCCCAGAGATCCAGAGGCTGGAATTTTGTACTTTGCAGAGAATTGTTGTTGGTTTGAGATTGAGGTTAGTGCATTGGGTGATTTATGCTTTGTTGGAGGTGAGGAAGGGATTCCTTTGCTGGGAGGTAGATGCTGGATCGGGACTCACTTGGTTGTATCTCCTCTTGGACTTTCTTATCATATCAATAAAACTATTTGAGTTTCTCCTATATGCTTGTATATCAATGATGTTTTGTTATATATGCATGTTTAGCTTAAATCTGATCCTAAGCTAGTTGTGAATGTAAATCTATGTCTTTTGTGTAGTTTCCTCTTCTGTGATCTTGCAGGAACTTGGTGAAGCTGGGCCAGTGAGGGAGCAGGCAGCGGGAAGCAAACAAAGAGGAGAGCGAGTGGATCGACAAACTAGCGAAAGACACAGGTTAGTTACATCCTTCCTCTTCGTTTACATTTCATAAAGAAGAATGCAAAAATAGTTTTCCTTGTTTGTTGCTAAGGCACTGTCACACCTTAGAGTGGGATAGGGGTGTTCTGAATAGATACTTTTCCCAACAACAAATTGGTGACCATACTGGGGATCGTATCTAGTTAGTTTATTTGTGTTTCTATTGTTGTTCTTCTCATAAACTTAGGAGTGGCAAATCGAACTGCATTTTCCATTTACAAATGCAAAGTAGAGATCTGCTACTCTAGTCCATTCACTGGGCCTGTTTATGATCTGAACAGCTGATCCACAAATGCTCTAACTTCCCTTTGTGATAGCTCTTAGTCCTCCTTTAAATCATCCCTCTAATTGTACCTTGTTGATAGCTTTCATCTGGCCAAAAAACGTAGATTAAACTGCAAACCGTGACCCAGAACCCAGAGACAATTCTCGTTTCTGATTCAGCGCAGGCTCTGTGAAGAGACTCTGCATTTCAACGCAGGTCCCGAGAGGGCTACCTGCGCTGCAATTCAGTTTCTCTGTGCAACAGGTGCGCTGATCAGCCTTTGCCTTGTGCAGCTGTGGTTCTTTGCTTCTTTTTGCTCAGTTTTGTCTCTGATTTTTGCAGCCTATTATCAGTGTGTGTACCTATCTGAAAACCCCTTTTCTTTGCCTTAATTCCGCCTCAGTTGTATAAAATAAACTGTATTTGTTTTTGTGTATTTGTTACATCATTTACAGTTTCCCATTGCAAAGGTAAACTAGTCATATTGTCGCCCTTAGATCTAGACCTGTTGTAAGTGTCGTTTTGATCCTAGGAGTAAGTTTGTTTGCTGTTGACAGTTGATTACGCTTTTACTTTTGTCTTTTGGTTTGAATTTGTGAATTTCTAGTGTCGAAACAAGTGTTTACTTCAAAATCATAAAGTGTCGTAATCGTCTTTTTGTTTTCAAAAAAGAAGCTTGTTTGTGTTTTCACTTGAAATCGAATTCAAATTTGTACAACAACTTTCTTTTTAGGCATCAATATTAAGAAAGTGAAAACAAATGCATGCATATGTGCATTTGCATTTTGACAGTTTGTATGGATTGATTTAGGAAAAGTGCATTTACAGTGTGCTCTATGCTCTTTGAGAAAAGATTGTGTCTTTCTTTTCCCCTTGTAGCTAGGATTTTCATTGTTGAAAAGAGATAAAAGCTTGCTTATCATCTTTAGACTGCATTTAGGAATTGTATCTACATCTCGTGGTGATCCAAAAAGGCAAACTTCTAAGAAAGATCAACCTAAAATAAATTGAATGAACTTAACAACGCATTGGAACTTAACGCACAACATAGAGGTCTAGGCTAGAGACGTGTTCCGGCGTCGTAAAACCTGGTAACTGTTGCCTCACTGATGGTTGGGTGATTCCTCCTGAGAGACGATAAGTGCCAGTGCGGATTGTGCTCCCACGTACCGTCGAGTATATATTTGGAGACCCCTATAGGCATAAAACCTTTATCCATAGGAAGCCGTGTCGGCCGCCCTACTGATCGCAATGCACTGAACACAGCATTCGGGAAGCTTGACCGCCCGTACCCTAAAAAGTATTCTGCGGTTTTGCGATTGGTTTGGGACACCCTCTACCTAGAACTCCAGAGCAGTCCCTTTCGTTCCTTTTCAGACTCCTTAACGGAAAAGGTCCATCTGAGCACTTGTCACTTCAGGCTCATTAAAAATCGAAGGAGACTAGAGTCATCTTTTGCTTTTTCTCGACTCTTTAAAATTGAAAAAGCAAGTTGTGTCCAAGCGTCGTTAAAATTTATTTTAAACGGAATATTCATACCCTTTTTCCTGTGTTGATCTTTAGGTTGAGAAGATGGAGCCTACCAACCAAGGAATTCCCCTTGGTGGAAATCCTAGTCCCTTCTCCTCTTGGGGAGATGTTGGTGCGCCCCATATGGCCACATTGTCACTTCCAGGACTGACAATTGGCTTGCCAGTCTGGCTCTTCTCAACCAATGTCGTTCAGAACACCACTATTCCTGAACAGTCGAATCAGCAGTTAGACGAGTCCAAAATTTCCCACCAACCTTCTACTTCCTCTAATTCTTCCTCTCTTCCTTCCTCTTCGCGTGACGGGACTGGTAAAGCTAAAAACCAAGTTCCTAAGGAGAAAAAGGAAAAGAAGAAGAAAGAGAAAAAGAAGAAGGAGCCAAAGGCAAATAAGGGAAAACAAGTGTCGTCTAATGAAAATACACACACAGCACTGGCCAGGCCTAAATCGCCATGTGTCATTTGTAAGGGAGACCACTTTCACAGAGATTGTCCTTGCATCCCTCGGATACTAAGGGACTGGTCTCCCCGTTTGCACAATCTGGTGTCGTCAACCTCTGATGGCCATGTTGAAAGTACACCGTCAACTAGCGAAAGTGAAGTTCCAGGGCAAAAAGGGAGAACTAGACCTCCCTGTAGATTGTGCGAAGGCGACCATGCCCTCCACCGTTGTCCCTTCTTAGACGAAGCCAAAAGAGTTTTGGATGATCGTCCGGTTTCACCGTTACGACTTCCTCCTGGATATAAAAAACTCTTGCCGAGTCCTTCGTTAGTTGAGAATCCAGCTGGCCCGCTCAAGTGGTCAGCTGAAGCGTCTATCATTGAAGATAAACCAACTGAATCCATACCAGATGAAAGTCAAAAGGTCGAGGCGGCAGTTGACTCGGTCTTGCCTTCAGAGGTTTTATCTTCGAATGATACAGTCACTGAAGAGGATAAGGATGACACCATCCAAATTCTCTTCATCAACACAGACTCCGATGAACACGGGGGCAATCCACCCATTCCTTTATCGCAGGAAGGAAGTTCATCAGAGTCATACCCGGCTGTCTACTCGGTCCCACCACCAAGAAACCTAGTTGTATCCTTCGACTGGAACCGACTAGGCAGACCCCATTTGCCAGCAAGTATACCATTCCGAATTATCGTTCAAATATACAGAATGGTCATGGCTGGCACCATCATTGATGAGGGGGCATCTGTGAGTATCCTTTCCTCTATTGCTTGGAAAGTGCTTGGTTCGCCTTCGCTTTTGCCTGAGATGAGAAATCTGATGGGCTTTGATAAAGGAACCAGTCGACCTTTAGGGATCCTCCCCAATGTGCCCATAACGTTGAAAGGGAAGACCGTTCAAATGAATGTGATGGTTGTTCAAGGGCCCTTGGATTATAACCTACTCCTTGGACGAGACTATATATATTGCATGGGAGCCATCGTCTCCTCACTCTTTAGAGTAATGTGTTTTCCGCACGAAGGAAGAGTGGTCAAGCTCGTGGACCAGCTTTCATTTCTCGGATCATGCATCGCAAATAGTCATATACCATCCCTAAATGGTCTCTTCACGCAAGAAATGTCTCAACCTACGGTCCGTCCTCCTGATGAGCGCGAGTAATTCGGAAGGATATGACTGGAACCCAGGGGGCATGCGTTCTGGTCTGCTTCGGCAGGAAAACTTTGGCTATAGGGTAGGTTTCCGCGGGAGAATATGACTAGTCTGTACCCCGCCCATGCTGGAAGAGGGTTATTCTAGAATAAGATTCTTTTGTCAAAGTTATGTAAGCTGGGTCTTCGCCGCTTACCTTTGTTTATCTCGGTAGACATCGTCGAAGAAGTGTTTTGTTTGCACCACAAATAAAACAACCTTTGAATAACCTGTAAGAGGTAGGCCTTTCCTGGTAGAACAAATGTTTTATCTGCAAATTGAGGGGTAACCTTGAAATCGTACTTTATACCTGGGGGCATGCAAACCTTTTGGAGTGCAAGCAAGGGGCGACTATTTATTTTTTTAATTTTTAGGACCTCTAACCCTTTAAACTCGTAGGATTAGTCGTTTCCGAACTTGCATAAAGAAAGGATGCGGGGCAAAGATTTGTAAGGTGCAAGCTCCATAAAAAATGGCATCTTCAATGAGACATTCTTATCATATGACTGGATTTATCGAGCAGTTTTAGCACATAGTTCATGCTCGTTAAAAAATAAACATAAGATCGAGCAAATGTTTCAACCCGCGTTTAAGCTCGTTAAAAAATGAACTATCCTCAGGTAAATAACCACCGTGAATGTAACATTATCAGCCATTAAAGCCTTGGTCGTGTTTGCACCCTCACCTCCACTTTTCCATTGGCTGATCATTCACCTCCATTTGATTGTTTACCCATTTTAAGGAACAGTTGCGAAGAGTGATTTCACTAGCCATCCTTGTGACCCTGCCATGATTGGAAAATTCCAACCCTTACCTGGAATCAGCTGCTACCCGTTTTATCACTCGTTCCTCAAAAGACGAGTATTCTTTAAGGTCTTTTCATCTGACTCGTAAAATATTAAAAGATTGCCGAGTTTTGGCCTTCTAGCTCGTTAAAGCGACCGGAAGCGCTATCCCTCCTCTAGATTTTAATATTTTTGGACCTGAGGGATTATCGCACAAAAAGATCGAGCACTTGTTTTATTCGGTTCGTTAAAACTATCGAAAATTCATCCCTTCTGTATTGTTTTATACTTTTTCAGACTTAAGGGATTAGATGACGAAAAAGGACTTCCAGAGTTATCTTTACATACCTTTTCAGACTCTCTAAAAATGAAAAGGACCAAGTTATCTTTGTCGTTAGACTCGTTAAAAAGATTAATAGCGACAAACTTGTCTTTAGGCGAGAACGAGTTTCACTATCGCTAGGCTCGTTAAAACATAGGGATGGGTTTGCCCGAAGGGAAAATTATAGAACAAGCATATGTTATCCTCCTCAATCTTGACAAAAATAAAGAGGTACTAGTCAGCAATGACTGGGGAAAATTGGGAAGAAACTCAAAGAACCTTTATTGGTAGCAAGTCGCTCTTGAACATGACACTTCCACTCCGCGCCTGAGTCGGGTTGGGTTGTTTCATTCACCTGCCACATCACCATGGTCTCGCCATACCATCCACCTTTGGGGTAAATGCTACCAATCCATCATATAAGTGTCGCCGATATGTTCAAGAGAAGTCATCCAGAGAAGTCACCCGTGTCCCATCCACTACCATACATTATACTTCATTCTTTCATGACCGCCACCCTAAACCATATATCATCAGATCGTTTTCACCTCCATCAAAATCATTTGCTCCGTTCCGTGTCACTGATGTGGGATACATTAAGGCCCTCCTTTGACGGATCGCTTCTTGTCGACATCAGCTCATTATCCAAGAAGTTGATCTAGGAACACCCCTTCAGTACTTTGAAGCTTGAATGCCTCAATGACAAGTTTCTCACTTTCGGCGATAGGTATACATCAATGACCTTCGACCGAAAGATTTTGCGTGGTGTTCGACGCCAAGTCCTTTATTCACACCACGTAAATTGTACTGCAGTACCTTGAGGGTCATTATCATTATCGGTGATTCCTCTCGCGCTTGTTAACAGTTTACATCATTGACTGGTAATCAAGCGATGTCTTTCCATGTTCGACTTCAGAACATCTCTCACATGGATCGACTTGTACTTAGAGTGAAGATCGGACGAGTTTGAAGACCCCGGATCTAGTTTCATCCATCCGGGCTACGATATATATTCAGGAAAAATAAAGACATTGACATGTACAACATTGCAGCACAGATAATCATCCTACCAAAAGGATGATGATTTCATCAAGATCATCAGTCTACCATCAGACGATTGTCTGTCCTATGTACATATAAATGAATTTATAAAGCTGAGCATGGGAATGCCCGCCTCAGCTAGATCATGAAAACAGTATGAAAAATAATGTATTGTATTGTATCTTATTACAGGTCTCCTCCCAGCATTGAAAGAACTTCGGATCCTCCTAATAAAGCATTTCACCCGATAAACGGCCTCATACTTTAGGGGGCAACTGTTATAGACATTTTTGTGCCTTACAACTTTGAGCATGAAATGTCCATAATCCAAGGGATCCAAAGTCCCTAAAAGAGTTGTTCCTACCCCTAAAGGAACAAGGTCAACCAATGACAGCTTCTCCCAGAAGTTCTCCACCAAAAACTACTCAGAATCAGTCAAATCAGGATCAATTCAGATGCTCTACTAGCTGCCTGCGTTGCAATGCACCCCAGTACACTAGCTAGGTGCGTTGCAACGCACCTAAATGCACTACCAGGGTGCGCTGAGCGAGAAATGCCAAATGGCAGTGTCATTCCACGAGGTGTACAGACACTGGAAGCTTCTAGAATCTTCCTCAATGACACTTGCCTCACTGAGTTCGACCAAGGATGAGTAAGAGGCTCTCAGCCTCCAAGTGGAAGCAAGAACTGACAGAGAGAAGCCACAAGTCAAAACATAAGCTGACTCATCCTCTCTGCTTACATCTATATATGGATCCCTCATCCCAGAGATCCAGAGGCTGGAATTTTGTACTTTGCAGAGAATTGCTGTTGGTTTGAGATTGAGATTAGTGCATTGGGTGATTTATGCTTTGTTGGAGGTGAGGAAGGGATTCCTTTGCTGGGAGGTAGATGCTGGATCGAGACTCACTTGGTTGTATCTCCTCTTGGACTTTCTTATCATATCAATAAAACTATTTGAGTTTCTCCTATATGCTTGTATATCAATGATGTTTTGTTATATATGCATGTTTAGCTTAAATCTGATCCTAAGCTAGTTGTGAATGTAAATCTATGTCTTTTGTGTAGTTTCCTCTTCTGTGATCTTGCAGGAACTTGGTGAAGCTGGGTCAGTGAGGGAGCAGGCAGCGGGAAGTGAACAAAGAGGAGAGCGAGTGGATCGACAAACTAGCGAAAGACACAGGTTAGTTACATCCTTCCTCTTCGTTTACATTTCATAAAGAAGAATACGAAAATAGTTTTCCTTGTTTGTTGCTAAGGCATTGTCACACCTTAGAGTGGGATAGGGGCATTCTGAATAAATATTTTTCCCAACAACATCACCGCTCTTGGAAAGTTGCTCTCATGTTCATCAAATCTAAGTTCGTTAATGGAAAGTTGAATCTGATTTTAACAGTTAGTTGTATGCAGTTTTATGGATGTGATTTTAACGGTTAGTTGTATGCAGTTTCATGTAGGCGAAAGGGTTTATGAAGAGCAGATGAGCGACCTAGAAAACTACCTTTAGCTTTATGTCCTGTAAACTGAATCGGCTGTGGAAAAGGGTTTTTGAAGCGCAGATGGGTGACGTGGAAAACTCTGTAAACTGAATTGGTTGTGCAGAAAATTGTTGTGTTTTCTTGTAAACTGAGCATGACGTACCAAACTTCGAATTAACTGATTCTTCAACCCTGATGATGGATCCCACTTGGGATTTGAAACGTTGGTATAAAGATGTTCAAACTGTGGATTCTCCGATCACTGATTCAAAATTAACGAATTAGTTCACGAACCAAACCGAACTGCCGTATTTTCAAATTTTTTCCATCAATTCGACCGAATTTGATAACTATGCAATAGAGTAAGTGTGAACACTTACTCCGAAATAATTAAATAACAAAACTATACAGAGGACAACACTCCTTTCATAAACTTAATTTCTTCCATTTCCACTTTTGTATTCGAATTACAACATCAAAGTGTGGATCTTCGAAGATATGATACAGATAGAAAGCGTAGGAGAAATACAGAATGAAAGAGATTCCAAATATTATGTGAGTACTAACATTTATATACATATTGGAAGGATTAGGTGCTATGGAGTTATGAACCCATGTACTCCGTTTTATGTTGCGGAAGCAGAAGCTGGTTTCGCGATAAAGGTGGGCGAGTCATCACCAGCCATAATGACAACTACTTTCTCCTGCTTATCATCTGCACACGAAGATGTGATATTCTGCAATGTCTCAGTCTTTTCAGCATAACTAACACCTGATTCACTACTCTGTGCCGATGTGTTATTTTCTTATGAATTAGAACCACAACAGTCCTTCACGTGCGAGACAACCAGAACGATCAGAGCAAAAGCTATCAGTGCGATTAGAAAATAGTTACCAAATTCGGTCGAATTGATGGAAAAAATTATAAAATACGGCAGTTCGATTCGGTTCTTGAACTAATTCTTTAATTCGAAGTTTGGTACGTCATGCTCAGTTTACGGTCCAAACGGTTTCGTTTACGGTTAATTCCCACACAAGTACCACTATTCGTTCCTGGAGTTCTATGTGCACTTGTGAGACTACTCCAGGTGCGATTTCTCTATCCCAGCAGGGTTTTTAAAAAAAAAATGACATCTTCAATGTCTGCCCATTGAATGCTACTTTACACGGTGTAGTATGATATCAAAATATTCCAGCCATGGCCACAATCAACATAATATTAATGAATTTATACTTAAATATGGTGTAGATAAAAGAAAATGACACCCTCAATGTCTGGCCATTGAATCTACCTTACTCCGTGTAGTATAATATCAAAATATTCCCGCCATTGCCACCATCAACATAATATTAATGAATTTATACTTAAACATATTTTAGAATTTATGGGTATTGGTAACTTTACCTTTTCTCTTATATATATAAACACAAGGTCCAGAATACTTTAATTTTTTTTATTTAAATCATTTTTTTTATAAGTTATAAAAAATTATATTTATCATGAATATTTACGAGCATTATTTTAAGGGAGCAATTTTAAAATGGCTTAATTATATGCCATGCCATATCTAAATTTAAATTTTATAAAGTTATTTTAATTTTTTATAATTAAAATGGTAATGATGGTTCAAAAACATTTACTTTTCTTTAAAAATTTACTGGATCAAATCCAAAAATATGCATTTTCCAATAAGCACTGCTTTAATTTTAGCTTCACTGTCATCATTTTTGGATTTTCCAATAAGCACTACTTTAATTTTAGCTTCACTGTCATCTAAAATTATTATCAAAGTCTTAGTCAAGTTTAAAATAAATTATTATTTAAATAAAACATCATATAGAATTATTTATTTTACATAATTCAATATTTTTAATTAAAAAATAATATATAATAATACATATTTCCATAAAGTGTTCTCTACATCATTCTACCTCTTTTTTATAAATAAATAGTGCTTTAGTATAAAATGTTAAAAAAACACTTTATCAATTTGAAAACATATCTAAAAAGGCACATGATAGGAATATGTTTAAGCAAAAACTTTTATTCGGTAAGGTTTAATGTTTCTCTCCCTGAATGGGGTTACAAGGGAAAGGATAAGTGGGGTGATGAGGTTTTCTCCACTTAATATAACAAATGAAGACCGCATGCCATGCCATGCCATCCCTCACGTTTTATAATATGAGCTTAGTTATAGTTTAATGAAGTTTATTAATTTTTGTAACAATCCACAACGCTATATGGTCCACTCCTCGATGGTGTTTTACTCATTCTTCACCCTTATGGTAATGGAGGCCCTTTTTCTTATTCCTTATTGTAATGGAGGTTTTTTATTTCCAGTTTACTATCCACTTGTTATAAGGATATTCTCGCTTCTCTAGTTTTCCATACTAATTTATTTGCTAAGGATGGTAGATGTTTCATTTTTATCTTTGGCTTATTTCACTACCTTTACTTTTGGTATTTTATTGAGTCGCATAGCTTGCTAGCCCCTACTAATTAACCAATATCTTTTCATTTCCCACCACTCTTTCCCATTCTAGGTTTCCATTTCTCTCATGTCCCCTCATATCCATCCTTGTCCCTGTTAGTGTCAGTCTTTCCAGCCTTCCTACAGTGATCAAATATGCTCTTACAAAGTGGTCTCAGAGTTTCAAGGTCAAATTTTGTCATTTCAGTGAGTCTTCAAGCAAAATTTGGTCACTAGGCATTAGGTCTAGGGTTTTCCCAAATGTCAGTCCATGTCATCATTCAGCTGAGTCTATCATCATTCATAGGGTTTTCATTATCATGTCAGTGTCTAATGAGTCGTTTTACATCTTGTTCATGCTTCAGTTGCACCTAGGAAAGGTCATTTCCCTCTCCTAGGGTTTTGACGGCAATATCTCTTGGACGGTCAAATCATTGGCAAAACTTGTATCCTGATGTTCATACACCTTCCCCTATCCTTAAAGTACCTTATCAAACACTTCCCATCCCTTAGATCCGCCAAATTCCTCATTTTTGCACAAACCCTAGTTTCTAGCTACAACCTGGCAATTTTCAAGGTTGGGCATGTGTCTTTCCCTTTTGGACCCCTTCCCCTCACTCAATCTCTGAGATTCCACTTTCCCCTGCTTCCTAACATCCCTCCCCACTCCCAAAAATTTCCCCAAGAATTTATAAGCCCCCTATCCCCTTCATTTCGCTTCATTTCGACAAAATTCCTTGTTTCACACATCGGGACAAGTTTCACTCAAATGATGTTTCAGAGCAATCAAAGATGAATTTTGGGAAACTGAGAGAGGTTTTTGTCCAAAGCATAACAAGGAAAAAAAACCTCCTTCACGTTTTGCACAGGTGTCAGGGTTTGAGAGAAATGTCAAGAATACCGTTGCCTCAGGAGAATCAAAGACACCTCTGCAGTGACCTTGGGAAAATCAAGTTTTCTCCTAGCTAGGTTGGCCAAATGATTTACTTGATGGGTAAACTGATAACTAAACACAAAGAGCTTTCCAATGATCTATCATGAGCTCAATTTGGGGTTGAGGAAGGCATTCAAAAGCTGACTGCAACAACACTCTTCCTTGAGGCAGCCTCATTTGGCACTTTTTGACCAGTCTTGGGAGATTTGATTTTTGACAGGACAAATGAACTCCAAATTGAAAAATTCTAGTTGGGTTGGAAAGTAGACTCAAATACCTTTCCAACGAGCTATCCTACACCTGATTCCGACACTGGGAAGGCCTCCAAAAGCCTCCTGTAAAAGGCGACCCGTTGAGCCTGGCGCGCGACCCGTTGAAGGCGCGCGACCCGTCAGGGCACCTCCAGCAGTGTAAAAATTACACAGGCGCGACCCGTTGAGGGCGCGCGACCCGTTGGGCAGTGCGCGCGACCCGTCAGCGACCTCCCTTTCAAACTAACTGCAAATTCGCTCAAGCACACTCCAAATCATCAATTTGCTTGAGGTAGGTTCTCCAAACTTTGAAATGGTTGCTGATTATATTAGAGGGACATTATGCATTTGTTTTTGAAGATCAAATTGTGCAAGAGCAAGACCTCCATATGGCCGTATGTTACATTGTAAAAGTGTGCTAGGGTTTATTGCTGTTTCATGGTTTTTCCCTTGTAATTATTTTCCTCTTTCCCCTTTTCACTTTCCTTGTATTTCCATGTAATTTCCCCTGCTAATTTGTAAAAGAAATACAAACCCTACCCCTCTCCCTAAACACTAAAACTCAAACCCTAACCCTACCTCTCCATATGCCCAAGTAAACACATGAATTTGATGATGCATATGCAATGATTTTTTGCAATGTTTTCCCTAAATTCCCTGTTATATACATGTATTCCCATTTTCCTTTCAAAAATGTCCCTTCCCTAACTTTCCCCTCATGTTCCTTGTCCCCTTGAAACAACAAAGAAATCAACACTTTTAAAGGCAGAAACAGCAGTACATTTTGTCCACTCTGCTCCTTAAACAATGTCAGAAACCGAAACATATGAGCAGAGTGATGACCAAGCATCCGTTTCCGAGATTGAGGTACAGAGGAGGCCACATAAAGGTGGAAAAGGTGGCCATCACAACAATATAGGAGCCTTTGCCATTATGGTTTGATTCAGCTTGTAGTATTACATCAGTTGGCTCAACAGGGCATCTCATGGGAGGAGTTCATTTCTCGTGAGCTTTTTACAGCACCACCCCCGCCACATCCTGAGGTTGTTCACGAGGAGGGAGGACCATCACAGCAGCATGACATCCCCTTCACTAGACATGTCAGCTCCTCACCTATGGTTACTTATCAGAGAGGCCAGAGGGCCTTATTTGCAGTAGCTCGGCGAGTACTTTCTCCACAACATGTGGAAGGGGTCTCGCCTTCTTCATCGGCTCAGCGAGTGTTATCTCCACATCAGGTGGAAGGGGCCTCACTTTCTTCAGTAGCATAGGTACCAGGGAGGGGCAAGCAGCCCATGATTCATGAGGGGCCATCAGGGGTTCCAGATATTGAGCTTGTGGATCTTGAGACCAGTTCTCCTAGCCAAGAGGCAAAGGAGATCATTCAACATCTCAGAGCTGAAAACGATGCCTTGCAGAGGAGGTTAGAGGGAGCACAATGGACAATCTCATACCTGGAGCAGCGCAACAAACAGTTGGAGGATGAGAAAGTCCTTGATGAGCTATGGAGGATTAGAGGAGACTGAAACTTGAACAGAAGGAGGCCCGGTGACCTATTGCCTGCTGAGAGAGAATCCATGCTCATCCGGGTCAATGCACACTTGGAGAGGTTGTTGGCTAAGGCCAACCAAGAGAAGAGATTGCTGAGGAACATGAAGAACCATTACTAGGCAAGAATGCATGTGTGCAAGGCAAAGATGAAAATGTTTCAAAGGCGGTTGACCGAGGCACTGAAACGGAGAAAGAGGCCCAATCCCCTCCGTATCTTGGCTGAGGCTTCACTCAAGGATCAAGGCACTAAATAGCCTAGCCACATCACAAATCCCATGAAATTTTGAGAAGTTTGGGTGAATTTTGGCATTTTTTGGCAATTTGCAGGTTTTTTCCATTAATGGGTCTCAGCCCCCGCGCGACCCTACATCAGGGAAACTCCTTTTGACCAAAACTCAGCATTTCTAGATTTTTCATGCAAAGTTACATATGCTCATGGATGGACTTGAGATTTGGTGAAGTTTTGGGCCTCCAGAAAGTCAAAAAACTAGTAAAAATTGACTTTCTGCCAATTTTTTGAATTGCAGAAAGCAGTATTGGGAGATTTGAGTTTTGATAGGGCAAATGAACTCCAAATTCAGAAATTCCAGTAGGGTTGGAAAGTAGACTCACAGACCTTTCCAACAAGACCACTTTTGCTCAATTTTTCCACTTGAAAGTGCCCCAAACATGGCTCCAAAGGCGCGCGACCTGTCAGGCAGTTTTGTCCGGAAATGCATTGTACAGCTCGGAAAAGCACAGTTTGACCCAGTTTGACTTTTTGGGATGAAATGTGATCTTCTTTGTCGTAATTATTGTACTTTTTAGACACTTTTACTCTTATGTAACACTTCTAGAAGATTCATTCATGAAAAGGGTAAATATTAAATGAATGAATTGGTTTCCTAGCTTATAGAGGCAAGTTGTTTTGACTGCCTAGTTTGTAGTGCTTAGTTTAGAAGTGGTTGAAACAGCTCCTAGGATAGTGAGCTCGACCCATGGAGGCAGGGAAAGAGGTTAGATCATCTATATTATGTACTTTCTTGCTCATTTTCATGGTGGGACTCTTGAGGGAGAAGCTATCATTGTATTATTCACTGTATCTCTGCAATTTTTGGCTAAGGAAGACCAGGGTTTTGCAGTCCTTTTTGGGATTCTTGTGGACTCATGTGTTGATGGTGTGTTTCTCAATGTTCTTGTAAGTGTGTTTATGTGAATCATTTCCTTTCTTTTGCTTCTGCACATTAAACAAATGAAGTGTTAAAGTAAGAATTCATGCTTGCCATGCTCTGCTATTAAATTTATTTAATTTCAATGTTTTCTACTCTCTAAGGGGAATTCAAAGTTATTGTTTGCTCTCCTTGGCTCCTCACCTGTCATTCCTGGTCATCCACCTCAATCAAAGGCATCAATACTGTCTCCTACCTCACCCCAAAGAACCCCCTGCAGAAACTGTGTCCAATCCCCGCACCCAAAATTGCCATCCCCTCAATTAGCCACCAAAAACCCTAAAAACCCCAAATCAACCTTTCTGATCAGTTTACTAGCCTAATATCAGTGTTACTTTATTGGTCATCTCATCCATTCAAGATTTTACCGAGATAAACCGGAGAGAGCCTTCTCCTGCCCCGTAGGGCTAGCTACGAGGCTAAATGGTTTGATGTTGCCTTGAGGTTTACCTTTCTCTGCCTGAGGTGAAATTTCAAGCGCTAACATACTGGCGACCATACTGGGGAGAAGAAATTGTTTGTTGATTGATGTGTTTGTTTCATAAGTCTTAGACGGAGCCTAAAGTTATGCCAGGTAGCCTTCGAAACGCTTTTACTTTGCATAAGCGGAAGTAGATAAACGCTGCTTCAATCCATCTCCGTGAGCTTGTGAATACAACAATTCATTTGCATTTTACCCCAGTACATGTATCAAGTTCAGA
Source organism: Pinus tabuliformis (assembly GCA_031772625.1). Classification (NCBI taxonomy): domain Eukaryota; kingdom Viridiplantae; phylum Streptophyta; class Pinopsida; order Pinales; family Pinaceae; genus Pinus; species Pinus tabuliformis. The sequence continues at coordinate 217,442,969 of CM062819.1, forward strand.
TCTGATTGTTGATGGTGAACAACGATTAGACACTGACAAGGCTGAAATTATTCACTGGCGACTCCTTTCACTGAAGAATCCAGCGATCAGTGCTTCATGGTGACTTCACTGTAGAGAGATCAGTAGCTTTGAGCTTTTCAAGATGGATCGGATTGCAAGAAGATACGCTCCCCTGAGCCGAGATCACATTCCAGGTTTTCCAAATAAAATTCCAAAGGTAGATTGGTCAAGGAATCTGCCTACATTTAATGATGATGGTAAGAAGGATGCTGCTTTACATCTAGTTAGATTTCACATGCATATTCGCAAGTTGAAGGTGGATTTTCCTGAAGATTGCTTGATGAAGATATTCATGGCCACTCTGGAAGGTGAAGCCCAATCATGGTATGAAAGTTTGCCGCCTGCTTGTATTTACTGTTTAAAGGATTTTCATGCTATGTTCATTGAACGATATAAGGACTCTTATCCATCATTAAATTTAGTTCAAGACTGTTGCCAGCATGCATATAGTTTGATTGAAAGCCTTGAGAAATATTATGAAGATGATAATTTTATGGATGTTGAGATCATGGAGGCTCTGTATGAAAATCCGTTTCAGCAGCACACAGAAATCTTAGAGGATACTTGTCAAGATCAGCAGGCTGAAGATTTCCATATGGCTGAAAATGAGGAAAGAGAAAATGTTGTTTCAGATCTGCCCACAGAAGACAGCAGCATGCAAGTAAGTCCAGTGCTGATTGTAGAGTGTGGTAATGTCCAGTCAGCTACTTCAGAACTACATTCAGATTGTGATAACCAAGCATACCTTGTGCTGAATCCTGAAAAGGAGAGTTTTGTTGTTGAGATCATAGACAAGGTTCTTGATCCAAATGTCCTTATGCCATCAGAACAGAGCCTGCATGAGGAGGTAATTCAGCCGGCTCATGAACAGCAAGATGAGATCTTTGTTCAAGTAAGTGAAAACTCTTCTTTCAATCATAATTTGGATAGTTTGATTGCCATGTCATATAAAGATGATCAACAATGTTTCCAAGTTTCAGAAGATCAGGACTGTTATTCAGATTTTTCATGTTTTGAAATGTTATTTCAAGAAGACAAGACTTGTTTGAGCAAAGGGAAACAGAAAGTCTTATCTCCTTTGTATGAAGAGGAGATAGATCAGCTTTTGAAAGGTCATGCTACAACCCAAGCTAAAGCAAATCGGCAGTGTGCACATGGTCACGAAAGTGTTGGTGAAACTTCTTCCTCTTTTGAAAATGATGACAGTCTTGTAATTAGTTTTATAGATCAGCAAACAGATAATATTTTCTTTCATGAAGATGATGAGGCTGTCATGTTTGATGATCTTGAGGATTGTTTTCTGTTTAAGAATGACCTAGACCATGAAATTGAGGAATATAAGCTTGAGAGAGACAATATGTCAAAATTTCTCACGGTCAAGGAATTTACAGCCAACACTCATATGGCAGAAGCTTATACTTCTCTGTGCCTTCCTATCAATCAGCAACCCACTGTTCTTTCAGATCAGAATGAAGCGAGTACTTATATTTTTGCAGCTGGATCTCCAAACAAGGTAGTGCTTCAGGATTATCAAGATCCCTTTGGCATTCTTCTGCAAGCATTAGAAAAGATAAATGTTGTCTGGTTCATTATCATAAGCTTTGGTTTCAGTGGTTATTTTGAGTTGCCTACAGGTTCATCGTTTCGCCTGCTCGAGATAAGCGAGAGCAGAAATTTGGTATGTAGCCATCTGCTGGATTGGTTACATTGGAAAGCTCATTATACATGATTGTACATATTTCATTAGTATGCAGGTGGTTGTCATCATGATTCCAAATCTTGATGGATTGCTGCCGTTTTTCCAAAAGCTTTGTAAAGTTTTGTTTTAAGTCGGTCATGAGTCATTTGTGTTTGGTCTGTTGAGTGAGTTTTTCAAGTTATTTCAGTTTGCCATCGAGTCAGTTTGAGTCAAGTTCCAGTTAAGTTTCAGTCAGTTTTCAGTCAATAAATGAGTCAAAGTCTTGTGTCGTTTGCCGAAATAATGACTCCATCGCCCAATGGTTGAAAGCACTGGTCTGCTCTCCCAGAGGTCTGAGGTTCTTGGCACCTCCAAGGAGCTACCATCCCCATTGGAGCCAATGTTAGTGTCAGTCTTTCCAGCCTTCCTACAGTGATCAAATATGCTCTTACAAAGTGGTCTCAGAGTGTCAAGGTCAAATTTTGTCATTTCAGTGAGTCTTCAAGCAAAATTTGGTCACTAGGCATTAGGTCTAGGGTTTGCCCAAATGTCAGTCCATGTCATCATTCAGCTGAGTCTATCATCATTCATAGGGTTTTCATTATCATGTCAGTGTCTAATGAGTCGTTTTACATCTTGTTCATGCTTCAGTTGCACCTAGGCAAGGTCATTTCCCTCTCCTAGGGTTTTGACGGCAATATCTCTTGGACGGTCAAATCATCGGCAAAACTTGTATCCTGATGTTCATACACCTTCCCCTATCCTTAAAGTACCTTATCAAACACTTCCCATCCCTTAGATCTGCCAAATTCCTCATTTTTACACAAACCCTAGTTTCTAGCTACAACCTGGCAATTTTCTAGGTTGGGCCTGTGTCTTGCCCTTTTGGACCCCTTCCCCTCACTCAATCTCTGAGATTCCACTTTCCCCTACTTCCTAACATCCCTCCCCACTCCCAAAAATTTTCCCAAGAATTTAGAATCCCCCTATCCCCTTCATTTCGCTTCATTTCGACAAAATTCCTTGTTTCACACATCGGGACAAGTTTCACTCAAATGATGTTTCAGAGCAATCAAAGATGAATTTTGGGAAACTGAGAGAGGTTTTTGTCCAAAACATGCCAAGGAATAAAAACTTCCTTCACTTTTTGCACCGGTTTCATGGTTTGAGAGAAATGTCAAGAATACCGTTGCCTCAGGAGAATCAAAGACACCTCTGAAGTGACCTTGGGAAAATCACGTTTTCTCCTAGCTTGGTTGGCCAAATGATTTGTTTGATGGGTAAAATGATAACTAGACACAAAGAGCTTTCCAATGAGCTATCATGAGCTCAATTTTGGGTTGAGGAAGGCATTCAAAAGCTGACTGCAACAACACTCTTCCTTGAGGCAGCCTCATTTGGCACTTTTTGACCAGTGTTGGGGGATTTGATTTTTTGCAGGTCAAATGAACTCCAAATTGAAACATTCCAGTTGGGTTGGAAAGTAGACTCAAATAACTTTCCAACGAGCTATCTTGCACCTGATTCTGACACCGAGAAGGCCTCCAAACGCCTCCTGCAAAACGCGACCCGTTGAGCCTGGCGCGCGACCCGTCAGGGCACCTCCAACAGTGTAAAAATTACACAGGCGCGACCCGTTGAGGGCGCGCGACCCGTTGGGCAGTGCGCGCGACCGTCAGCAACCTCCCTTTCAAACTAACTGCAAATTCACTCAAGCACCCTCCAAATCATCAATTTGCTTGAGGTAGGTTCTCCAAACTTTGAAATGGTTGCTGATTATATTAGAGGGACATTATGCATTTGTTTTTGAAGATCAAATTGTGCAAGAGCAAGACCTCCATATGGCTGTATGTTACATTGTAAAAGTGTGCTAGGGTTTATTGTTGTTTCATGGTTTTTCCCTTGTAATTATTTTCCTCTTTCCCCTTTTCACTTTCCTTGTATTTCCATGTAATTTCCCCTGCTAATTTGTAAAAGAAATACAAACCCTACCCCTCTCCCTAAACACTAAAACTCAAACCCTAACCCTACCTCTCCATATGCCCATGTAAACACATGAATTTGATGATGCATATGCAATGATTTTTTGCAATGTTTTCCCTAAATTCCCTGTTATATACATGTATTCCCATTTTCCTTTCAAAAATGTCCCTTCCCTAACTTTCCCCTCATGTTCCTTGTCCCCTTGAAACAGCAAAGAAATCAGCACTTTTAAAGGCAGAAACAGCAGTACATTTTGTCCACTCTGCTCCTTAAACAATGTCAGAAACCGAAACATATGAGCAGAGTGATGACCAAGCATCCGTTTCCGAGATTGAGGTACAGAGGAGGCCACATAAGGGTGGAAAAGGTGGCCATCACAACAGTATAGGAGCCTTTGCCATTATGGTTTGATTCAGCTTGTAGTATTACATCAGTTGGCTCAACAGGGCATCTCATGGGAGGAGTTCATTTCTCGTGAGCTTTTTACAGCACCACCCCCGCCACATCCTGAGGTTGTTCACGAGGAGGGAGGACCATCACAGCAGCATGACATCCCCTTCACTAGACATGTCAGCTCCTCACCTATGGTTACTTATCAGAGAGGCCAGAGGGCCTTATTTGCAGCAACTCGGTGAGTACTTTCTCCACAGCATGTGGAAGGGGTCTCGCCTTCTTCATCGGCTCAGCGAGTGTTATCTCCACATCAGGTGGAAGGGGCCTCACTTTCTTCAGCAGCACAGGTACCATGGAGGGGCAAGCAACCCATGATTCATGAGGGGCCATCAGGGGTTCCAGATATTGAGCTTGTGGATCTTGAGACCAGTTCTCCTAGCCAAGAGGCAAAGGAGATCATTCAGCATCTCAGAGCTGAAAATGATGCCTTGCAGAGGAGGTTAGAGGGAGCACAATGGACAATCTCATACCTGGAGCAACGCAACAAATAGTTGGAGGATGAGAAAGTCCTTGATGAGCTATGGAGGATTAGAGGAGACCGAAACTTGAACAGAAGGAGGCCCGGTGACCTATTGCCTGCTGAGAGAGAATCCATGCTCATCCGGGTCAATGCACACTTGGAGAGGCTGTTGGCTAAGGCCAACCAAGAGAAGAGATTGCTGAGGAACATGAAGAACCATTACTGGGCAAGAATGCATGTGTGCAAGGCAAAGATGAAAATGTTTCAAAGGCGGTTGACCGAGGCACTAAAACGGAGAAAGAGGCCCAATCCTCTCCGTATCTTGGTTGAGGCTTCACTCAAGGATCAAGGCACTAAATAGCCTAGCCACAGCACAAATCCCAAGAAATTTTGAGAATTTTGGGTGAATTTTGGCATTTTTTGGCAATTTGCAGGTTTTTCCCATTAACGGGTCTCACCCCCCGCGCGACCCTACATCAGGGCAACTCCTTTTGACCAAAACTCAGCATTTCCAGATTTTTCATGCAAAGTTACATATGCTCATGGATGGACTTGAGATTTGGTTAAGTTTTGGGCCTCCAGAAAGTCAAAAAACTAGTAAAAATTGACTTTCTGCCACTTTTTTGAATTGCAGAAAGCAGTCTTGGGCGATTTGAGTTTTGATAGGGAAAATGAACTCCAAATTCAGAAATTCCAATTGAGTTGGAAAGTAGACTCACAGACCTTTCCAAAAAGCCCACTTTTGCTCAATTTGGCCACCTGAAAGTGCCCCAAACATGGCTCCAAAGGCGCGCGACCCGTCAGGCAGGGGCGCGCGACCTGTCAGGCAGTTTTGTCCAAGAATGCATTGTACAGCTTGGAAAAGCACAGTTTGACCCAGTTTGACTTTTTGGGATGAAATGTGATCTTATTTGATGTAATTATTGTACTTTTTAGACACTTTTACTCTTATGTAACACTTCTAGAAGATTCATTCATGAAAAGGGTAAATATTAAATGAATGAATTGGTTTCCTAGCTTATAGAGGCAAGTTGTTTTGACTGCCTAGTTTGTAGTGCTTAGTTTAGAAGTGGTTGAAACAACTCCTAGGATAGTGAGCTCGACCCATGGAGGCAGGGAAAGAGGTTAGATAATCTATATTATGTACTTTCTTTCTCATTTTCATGGTGGGACTCTTGAGGGAGAAGCTATCATTGTATTATTCACTGTATCTCTGCAATTTTTCTCTAAGGAAGACCAGGGTTTTGCAGTCCTTTTTGGGATTCTTGTGGACTCATGTGTTGATGATGTGTTTCTCAATGTTCTTGTAAGTGTGTTTATGTGAATCATTTCCTTTCTTTTGCTTCTGCACATTAAACAAATGAAGTGTTAAAGTAAGAATTCATGCTTGCCATGCTCTGCTTTTAAATTTGTTTAATTTCAATGTTTTCTACTGTCTAAGGGGAATTCAAAGTTATTGTTTGCTCTCCTTGGCTCCTCACCTGTCATTCCTGATCATCCACCTCAATCAAAGGCATCAATACTGTCTCCTACCTCGCCCCAAAGAACCCCCTGCAGAAACTGTGTCCAATCCCCGCACCCAAAATTGCCATCCCCTCAATTAGCCACCAAAAACCCTAAAAACCCCAAATCAACCTTTCTGATCAGTTTACTAGCCTAATATCAGTGTTACTTTATTGGTCATCTCATCCATTGAAGATTTTACCGAGATAGACCGGAGAGAGCCTTCTCCTGCCCCGTAGGGCTAGCTACGAGGCTAAATGGTTTGATGTTGCCTTGAGGTTTACCTTTCTTAGCCTGAGGTGAAATTTCAAGCACTAAAAGTCCCAACACTTGATTCCTTTCCCAACTACGACTTTCCATCATGTGCAAAGTTGCCAAGGGAGTGCATGTCATGGTTTTCAAGGGTGTTCACACCGTTACTATAGATTTAATTCCTTACAAGATTGTTCCACAATCAAATCTCATAAAAAATACAACGGGATCTTTAGGAGGTTGAGGTTGAGGTCATCTACTAAGGATGGTAAATGTTTCATTTACATTTCTGGCTTATTTTTCTAGCTTTAGTACTGGTTTTTAATTGAGCTTCTAATTAGTTTGTAGGAATTAATTTGTAGATTCAATATTGCTCATGAAATTTACTAGATCATAGGTCTTGAAGCTACTCTACTCATCTGCGAAAGTTAATTCACAATCTAAAACAAGAATCATATGCATGCAAAAGGAAAACATCACACATGCACAAATATTTATCTAGGGGAAAGCAACTTCTCAAAACCTCGTAATATATGTATTGCATTAATCATAGAATAGAGAAGAGATAAAATTATTTATGAAGCCTAAGCACACCCTGCAAGAGTATAGTCTATCCCTCTGTGTGATTGAATGAACCTAGCCCAACACTCAACCAATTTCAAGCCTTCCCAAGCTCATATTTCCTTGCATTGTTCCGTTGGGAAATTGCCCCTATTTTTCAGGAATTTCAGACTAAGGAATTGTGTAATGTTCTTAAGTAAATCTTTGACTGCATGCACCACCTGTACACATGGGAATATGTTACAAGTGATAGCACACTTCCTTGGAATCTCCGTCACAACTGGGTAACTCGAATTCTCTGAAGCCAACAATTATTTTGGGTTGATTGATTAGTTATCTAGTTGATCAGTAAGTGTGGTTGAAATTCCCCATGCACAACTTGACCTCCACCAGTTCTTCTGACAGTTAGAACTAGTTAAACTAATAATAACTCAAATTAACAGAAATAGATTACTACAAATTAGAAATCAATCTTGTAGAATTGAACTCAAGTGTTTCCAACTCCAATTTATCAAGTTAAGGAGTGACAAGAGCCATGTCACCTTAGTTAACTAACTCCAAGTATTCTACTGAAATAGAAATTTTAATTTTAATCTAGTTTAACCAATGCAAATTCAAAACTAGATTCTCTTGTTGCATTTTCAACGCTTCCTCTTATCAAGAAAGGGATTATCAAATACACCAATCCTGCTTCTATGGAACTCAAATTTTCATTTTGACAAAGGCTTTTTCAATATCTTTGCATCTTATTCCTTTATGAGAATGTATTGCAACAACATAATCTGCCTTTACACATAATATCGTAGATGGTTATATGAAATGTCGATATGCTTGTATCAATCATGAAATACAGGATTATCATAGAGTTTGATACAATTATGATTGTCACATTAAATCACAATAGGATCTATCTTCTCACCAAATAACCCAATAAGAATCATTTTCATCCAAATAGCCTCACATGTTTCTTGAATTGCAACCATCTACTCTGCTTCTGTTGAGTTAAGTGCCACATATCTTTGCATCCTGTTGTACCAAGAAGTTGCTCCTCACCAACTATAAATAATTCCTCTGAATGTGTTCTTCCTATCTGATGGAATCCCCACCCAATGTGCATCTGTGAAGCCTTGCAGCTTCACTCCCTCTATCCATTTGTACCAAAGACCAAACTAAGTAGTGCCTCTGAGGTATCTCAACACATGCTTTTTTTGAGGTATCTCAACACATGCTTTTTTTCCTTCTAATACAGTTTGGTTTCCTTAACCATTGCTTGACTATGCTGGTTAACTGCATAACACATGCTTGGTCATGTGTTCACCAAATACATAAGTGAACCCACAAGTTTCTTGTAAATGGTAGCCTCTACTACTTCACCTAAACTAGAATAATCTTTCCTTGAGTTTCCTGCTAGAGGAGTCTCCATGGGTTTGCACCTTTCCATATAGAACCTCTGAAGTATCTTGTTGGCATATTTACCTTGAGAGATAAAAAAGTCCCCATCTCCTCTCCATACTTCCAAACCAAGGAAGTAGTGCATGAGGCTCATGCCCTTCATATTGAACTCTCTTGCAAGGTCCTCCTTGCAATATTTGATTAGTTGCTCATGACCAGTAACGATCAAGTCATTAAAATATAAAACAATAATCAATAATTTACCTTCTACCATAAGTTGATAAAGTTTTTCATCTGCTTCACTTTTCGTGAAGCCCCAATTAGTTAGCTATTGATCCAAGTATACTAAGCACCAGGTTCTTACTTGAGTGCATACAACACTCGCTTGAGTTTGCACAAACGTGAATATCTATCAAAGGTATCAAACCCCTCTAGCTTCTTAATATACACCTCCTCATCAAATAAATCTATTAAGGAATGCTTTCTTCAAATCCATCTGGTGGATATTCCACCCCATATGTGTAATGTACCCCTTTGGCCTACCCCAGAATAATAGCTTATTAGGCTTCCGATTTTGTAAATTCTTGTTTTTTTATAGCTAATATCTTACCATTGTCTTACGCAACATCTTTATCATGGTAGGAACAAGTATTATTCCCGTTACTATACTCATTTCTTAACAGTTTATACAATCTCATAATATCGCATCATTCTTCTATGCTTTATCAAATCCGTGATGGGAACCCTTAGATTCATATAACAACTTATACATCAGAATCGTCATTGAGTGTGAAGAGATAATCATGGCATGCAACCTATATAATATTCTGGTTAATCCACACAAGCATTCATGGAGTATTATCTTATGTTTACTATGCCCAGCATTGGCCATGCATCATTAATATAATTAAGCATAATCAAGGTGTTCTGATGAAGCCTTGGTTCAACTTGCATAAGTAACTAATTAAACTACCCTTATCAGAAGCAATTCCTCTACTTGTAAAATTAAAATCATGATCCCATAAGTGTCTCACATGCACCAGAGTTACCACTTAATGTTAGATGCAACAACTATCTTAACACTATTATATGACCATTTGAGAATAATCACTTCAAGGAGACATTATAGAAAACATTAATATCAACACACTATAGTTATCATTTCCAACTCCTTAAGCATGGTCAAAGGAATACTGACATGCACATCAAGCGCACAATAGATGCAATCATTTCATAAGAAAACATTAACACAGGTAATCTATTTATGAATAATTGTCACATGCAATTTCTACCATGAATGGGTCCTAAAACTATTACCCACTGAACTTGCTTCTATAGCTCACTTCAAACTAGAATGCAACATGCATAAGAAATACGTCATTCCCATAATAGGGATAAATTCAACCATCATTATATCTAAGCTAAATGATTTTAATCTCATAACAACTAAATATTAACATAAAACACATACCGTGCAAGTGAATCTCATCAAATTAGAGGGAAACATCATTAAATCTATTTATACATAAGCATGTACTATTCGTCAAGCATTCTCATGCAAAGAAACTTAAGAACTCTTCCCATAAACAATTGGAACTATAATAGAGAGAGAGAGTATAAATCATAATACACACATTCCACGCATGTGACACCAACTAAATCATCACTTGGAGGGAGGAGCACCACCACCCAACCATGAATCACCTCTCATTCCACCCAAGCCGAAGTTCTTGCCAAGGATCAACTGTCCTCAATTGATCAATGAACTGGGTATTTAATAACCTTTTTCATGATTTAGTTACCATTAGCGGTCTCCCGCTTTTATGGATTTTCCATGTGCCTAGGTCTTTTTCGGAAAAGCTCGTCTTGATCTCCCATGGGGATTTTCCTCATAAAATCTTGCCTTTATCTCCCACAAAGCTTTTATGTCTGGTCGATCTTTCTCTCCCATCCACCCGATGGATATCCAATCCATGCAAGCTTATCCAAAATCATATCTAGAATCTTTATCGTGAATGATTCATCTCTATCCCATTCCTCATGGGATTTGGAAAGAATCTCCTCTCTCTTGGTGCTCCACCCTCCAAGTGATGTATCTTATTAATTTATTTAATAACACATTTTCTTTTCATATTACATATCACCTAGCTTTCGTCATCTTAGGTTTAGAATAGTTTAACCTACAAAGGAGGGTATCACACCTAACTTTCCTTAGCTCAGGTTTACAATCATTTAACTCACAAGGGAGGATATCACACCTAGCTTTAACTCAGCTTAGGTTTACAATAATTTAGCACACAAGGGAGGGGTGTTATATACTCCCCCCCTTAAATTTTACACTGTCCAGGGTGTATCACTGCATCATGGCGTCGTTCACAGGTAGCTTCTTTCTCAATCAACAACTTCCATGGCTCTGCCATATGAATCAATTTTTCTTATGTACATCGGTCATTGTTATGAAACCAGCTCACAAAAAGATAGAAAATAAGGATCAACACCTTAGAAATCAGCCTCTTCGAGGGGGAAACCTCCTTTAAATTACACATCTTAACAATTCTTGGATGATCCATATGAAAAGTCCTCCTTTCTATATATAGGAGTCTAAGGGGTCATAATACCATCAAAGCCGACATAACAATAATAATGTATATGCACAATAATAACAATAGTGGGATTCTATGGGGCACAATAATAACAATATGGGGACTCCATGGCAACAACAATATAAGAAGGGGTTTGCACTAATAACAGTACGGGGTTACACTAGTAGTATAGGGACCTAACAGTCACAACGAGTGCTCCCAACACATCTACTTCCATAGCTACATCAGTCTCAAGGAGTGCTCTCCTTTAACAACTACTTGTAACATTGTTTTCAAACCATTTGTGAGAATTTATAGATGCAAAATTTTAACTATGATAAATATCATAATATATTACTTAATATTATTAAAGCAGCTATTGCTTATCATTTATTTTATCTGAAGAATGCATGTTCTCTTCTTGCATTCTTTCAAGCCTTTCTGTTCTTGTCGAACCCCTACTTCTTGTAGTCTCTCTACACACAATACATTAGTTAACATATTTTCCACATTAATATGCCTGCAAGGTCATAAAATATTAGTTCAAATAACAATATATATTCATTGTAATTGTACGTATGCCAAACTACAATTTATCATGGTTAGTTATACCAATCTTACTTTCCTTTTTCTATGTAACCTCTAGGTCAGTTGCCTTGCCAGACATTTATCTAATGTCTTCATGCATACCTGCATACAATGTGTATTATACACACCGATATACATATCATATTTTAAACATGTAACATATGTAGTCATACGGTTACCGTATGTACTTTTGTACATATTACCATCTGTGTTACATCCCATTATACCATTCCCATGGTATTACCCGCATGACAAAAACTTTGTCCACATATTTTCAATCATGTTAGTATCATGCCATACCTTCCTTTATCTTTTGCTAGAAATTAAACAAATTTGCTCAATTGACAAAGAATTTGTATGAGCATGGTTCGTATTTGTAATCCAAGAAAGTTTTATGTCTAGTGCATATTATTTGCATATTTCTTTTGGTTGTAACAAAATATCAGTAGCTTAGTATGTATTCATGCATATTTGCATCTTAAGAAGATTATTAACTCATAGTTTAATAATTGCTAGTTCAATACTTCATTCTTAAACCATTTATCTCGGGTGATTTTCTATTTCCATTTTTATGCCTAAACAACTTGTTGGCCATGAATAATTTAGTGTGGGTATACATGAAAGCTTTTACCATTTTCAAGCCTACACCACTTTGTAAGTGTTTATGATCTCAGGGTACTTACATGTTAGCTCCTCTTGAAATTACCCTTAACCCAAAAGATGAATTATACATTTTATGAATTCCCGTGTGGATTAGTTAACGTTCCTTATATTATCGAGACACATTATTCATGCAATCCAACAAGAGTATCTCCAAAAATTTATTGGCACTATTTATGCATTTCAATTTGTATGATATCAATATATTTAAATAGATTGTTGGATACCATTTAGTTGACCCAGTGGTCCATGCCATTTGTGCTACTTCATCAATTACTATCGTTTGTACTCAAGGATACTTATAGGTTCCCTTATCCATATCCATTGAAAGATGCATATGTCCAGGAAATCTGTTTAAGTTAAGTTTCCCCTTAATCATAATTTATTCCAACCAAAGAAAAAATCACATTGTATGTAGATGCATTAATAAAAGGATTTTGAATGAGAATTTGTGTAGTTAGATAGTCTTGTAATATACCCTTCAGTTTCCTTGTCCACCTTGACTCTTTAAACATAATCATAAGTTATTCATGCACAATTTGCCTATTTATTGTTGGCACATAACAACCCATGTACGTATAGCTTGCTTTAGACTAAAAACTATTTATTCTATGGATGCATAACACCAATACCCTTCTATCATCAATTCCTATAAGGTTGTTATATTGCACACACATGTGCTTACATGGAAGATTCATATAACTCAGTACTATGCATGGATATTAAGTGTGATCATTTTTTTTAAACATTTTTATCTGAATGACCACTCAGTGAGACTATGGTAACACATACAAAATAATTCATGACAATGCATGGGTATATGTATGATTTCACAACAATAAAACAATGATACAACCATGGTTTTCTCTATTATCTAACCCTCCCTTCTAGGATTAGGTGATTTTATTTAGTCATGCATCTATACCGCATTGTACCAATCACCATTTAAATCCTTACCGATTGGAACTATCAATTCCAATATAGTTTTCCACATTGTTCATCAACTGGTACATGGCATGGTTTGGTAGAAATTGTGCTAGAGGTTTTAAGAAAAAACTTTCTAACTTCTCTTCGTCATTCATAATACCATTTTTTCCCAAGTTTTCCTTATGTACATCTAGTTGTATTCTACCTTCTCTTCCGAAACCACAATCTCCACATGCTCAAGCATGACTAATTTGGAGATTGACATGAAAAATCAACCCACTAAAATAAACTAGAATTGCAGGTAGGAAATTGCCTTTTCTCATATACTACAATAATTAGACATAAGGATTTAACTCTTCTATGCAATTCCAAGTAAGCAGTTATTTTCTTAAGCTCATGCCAACTACTTTTTCCATGTAGGATTTCCATATATTGCCAAAAGAGTTTTCACATCTATGTTGTACATACCTCAACAATTCTAAATTGTGATATGCCATTAAACAATTAATGAATTCATTCATCGAACTTTATGCAGAATTTTATCCTACTCACAAAGCAAAGATTTTTATAAACAAATTTTTCATGTTTTACATGCTTTACCATACCTTGGTTAATGTTTTAGCACCGAGGCCTTCTCTTTCAGATTGCACTTTCTTACTTGCGCAACTATATTAGATAAATTTTTATTTCTCTTTAACTCAACTTGATCTCGTGCTTCAAAAAAAATGAGATGTTTACAAAGTTAATGTTGCGTTATAGAGAGACCAATATGGAAATTTATTTTTAAGTTGTCTAGTAGCTTTGGAAATAAATGCTCAATAGGCTCCTTCCTTTCATCCCTATTGTTTATTTTTTATTTTTTTTTAAAAACTTGGCGGTGCTTCCTCTATTTATATTAATTTTCCAAAATTAGAGACTTCCATTTGTTCCAAGTGGCTTACTGACCCGAAGGAAACCAGGTAACCACCTGTCTGCATTAAACCCTGTCCAAAACTTGAAAGGTTTTTTTGCTACCCATCTAGCGTCATTGTCTTTACTGTCTATACTACTGCTCAAATATAACAAATTAAACAAGTAAAAGCATTTCATCAAAATTTTATCAGATTTGAACTAGACCGCATCATCAATCCTCATCTGAGGATATTATTGGGTCTGGCACTTTGGTACTGGAGCCAAGCATCTCGCTCTACTTCATATATTGTAGGGTCTACTCAATTCTTCCCAAGGCCAGGTTATTTCTGTAGGTCTGTATCTGAACTGATGCTATTTCCCTGAGTAGTTTAGCTCTGACTAGATCCTTTCCCTTGGTATTCTCCTTTGCCTCTATTCCACCACCTGCTGCTTGTTCTCGATCCAGGGTCATGGTTCGTGCCACCACATTCTTCATTACCCAATACTGTTGTATTGTTTGCCTGAAGAGAGAGTGGCAGCCTTGAGAATTCCCTAGATCGGGAACCATGCTTTCCCACTCCTTCATGGGGATGTCCTAGTTCTTGATACTGTCATTAATTTCTCTCTCCCAACCAGGAATTTGGGCTCTGATGTTCGGCGGGTTCCCTGCCATTTAAGCGTCAATAAGAGTTTTCATGTGTTCAATACCCAGGTTCCTCCCTCTTTTCCTTTGATCTTTGCTTGAACCGCTTGTTCCTTCTTCCATCTTTTTATCTCTCTTGCCTCTCCTGGGTGCCATGTTACTCCCTGCCTGCCTGTGACTGTCTTCTTCTTGTTGTTCTCTGTCTTCCTCACTGTGCTGGTCGCGGTGTGAGGTGAGACCTATCACATAGCCATTATATTTATCAGAATTATAATAGTAAGACAAAACAATTTCCCATTTACCTATTTTCCTTTTGTTATCCCTTCCATTTCCAAAGTTTGTTTCCTTCAAGATTTTTATCGTAATGTCGCTAGTCCTCTCCGTGTTATGGGTTCGTTCCTTTCTTGATTCTCTTGCCTTTTTTCCTCCACGGCAACAGTCAGCACACGACCTTCCTGTTCTGGGCCTCCTCATGGATTCTTCCCCAGGTAAGGTCGAATTTATGTTCCTCTATTCCCAGGGTCTCTCTGGTTTGGCTATGTCTTCCCTCATGGTGCTGGCCCCATGTTCCTCCCCTATAGGTTTCTTGTTTCCCTGGTTCTCTTTTTTCTCAATTTTGTTTCTTCCTTGAGGTGCTTCCTTGTTAGCTTCTGGATCCCTCCCATAGTTTCCTACAGGGGTGGCTATAGTCACACTCTTTCTGAATTTATTTCGAGCTTTTGTCCTGGTATAGACCTCTCCCATCCTGGCTTCTAGTCCCTCCCATCTCAGCTTCCTACCTCGTGTTTTCACAAGCATTTCTACTATTTTGTCTAAACCAGTGTTTAATTATTATTTTTATTATTATTATGAACATGTCCTTATTTCAAAGTTGAACTTTGATTTTTAACCATCGTCACTTGGATCAAAAGTTGTAAACAATTATGTATATATTTTTAATTTAAAAAAAACTCAAAATCATTATTATCCTAAATAATTCGTGTTTTAGGTCGAAATAATTCCCTCGTTACGGATATTTTCCTGTTGTGATAGATGTAATGTCTAATCTTATAAGGCTTGGCATTCCTTCGACTATCGATGAATTATTATTATAACACATAACAACAATAGGCCTTTTTATTATGATGAGAAAACCATGCTCGTCACTAAGTACTAACAACTCTTCATAGAGTCGCAATCGAAGAAAATAGCAATGGCTACAAATTATAGATATCTTGTCGCGTTATAGGAGTGAATGGTTAACAACATCATAAAATACAATGTATTTACTATATAATGCAAACATACATCAAAAGTTTGTTCCGACTGCAGCAAATAAAATGACATCATCCCACAATAAAGTTACACAATTATTGTGTTTAATGAAGTTGGTAAGTTTCCTTCCTATACAAAAGTAAAGCTAGGTTTAGGGCTATTTTAATATTAGTAAAACATCATTCCCTATACAAAAGTAAAGCTAGGTTTAGGGCTATTCAGTTAATGGGTAAAATAATAAAATTTAATAAATTATTAAATGATCAATGGTCGGCTAAATCATCCTAGCTATCATCCTTTACCATATTTATCACAATCGTTTTCCTCTTCTCTGTATAACAAGTCCTGATGATGAGTCTTGCTCTAGACTCGAAACGTCGACAAGAAAAAGATGAACACTGTGGATTATCCGAATTCTATCTCTCAAAAACCACTCCACAGAAACCTGCAATCCAAAAAAGTTTCCTTACTATGACAGTTATACAGTAACCCGAAACTATAAGAAATAAAATCCTAATGTTTTTATAAGAAAAAGGCCGATGGTCATCCTTGGGTCATGAATTCTAAAACAACCATGCACCTTACAATTTTCAATTTGTTCTTCTATCATAGATTATTCCAAAGTACATTTCTGCGGCCTCGAGGCTAACTATTGGCATATTGTATATTTGTCCCAGATAATTTGTCTCAGTGAAAATTTTAAATTCCATAATCTCAACATGATCAACTATACTAAAAGACTTGTTTAATTTTTATTTTTATTTTTAATCACACAACCCATTATTCAACTGCGAGCACACCTAGCTTTTAAAAACCAAAAACGCTCTACTAATTTTACAACGAGTTCATTTAATCACTTGTGAATATTTGAGGAGTGTCTTACCTTTTATGTGAACCCTTCATTATCAACAAAGACCATATTACTGATCAAACCCATTCAGATTTCATGTGCTCACCACAATGTTGGGTTCAAAGAGCGATCAAATAGAGTCGACTTCTATTTATGAATAGAAAACATTTCCAGCTCTGCCTCCTTTGTGAACTTTTCTAGCGCCAAAATTTTTATTCTGTTGATGATCAATTCGAACAATTCAACAAGATCCATTGTGGCATACTACTGTCTTTTTATAGGCAACCTCCATTGTCCCTTATTGGGTGAAGGCCTATGTGAAGGTGCTTCACCACAAAACTCGCCTATCATTCCAGTTGACTTTGACTCCAAAACAATGTTAGTGCAGCCAAGTTGTTCACTGCATCATGTACAAAACTTGTTAGACAATATAAACCTCCCGAAATGAAGATCATTCAATATCAAGACCCGTGAAATATGTTGTGCCCTCTTATCATTATTAAATTTATATTGCATGATTGTTGGCAAATAGAATTAAACTAAGCCCATTAACTCACTGTAATATATTTAAACGCATATATGAAATTTATTATTCATGTTACGAAACTATTGAATCCAAAATCTCTTGAGAGTCTAAGTAAAGGGTCTCCTTTTCAAAGTTTATCAATGGCTTAAATGGCAATCTCGTCCAGAATCATAGAAGCCATCGAGTAAATGATCATTGAAACTAACGAACGACTCATACCTATATTTTTGAGATGCCCAAGAGAAATCCTCTATGGATCTCCTTTGTATTGTTGGGCTTAGAATTTTGATGTGAATAGCATGACGCTTACCACGTTAGAAGTGGCAGCGCCGTGATAATCAACTCGTCACGAGTGATTGAAAAGTAGTAACATGAGAATAAATCCTCTACCACACGCACACAAATGACTTCTGATGGAAAGAACAATGGTTAGAACTTAGTCAAACAACACGAGAATCAACAATAACACTAGATATTTTATTACAGGATTTACCAATGTGTAGTCTCTGCATATTGGACGATGAGGATTAGCATTATCCTAGACTTTTATCCGATCGTGAGGATGTTTCTCGACTCAAGATAATGATCACTCCAACTTGGCACCTACGCTACCAACAGAAAGTTGAATAAAGAAACAACGTCTATAGCTTTTTCCTTGATACTTTAAAATTTTCCTTCTGACTGCTCTTACCAAGGTTTCATGGATAACATTTCTATATTCGTAGACAGGTAGTTGGATTTTGAGATAATAACTCTTTAGATCATTGGATGAAGTTAAGTCTAGCATTTAATGCATGTTTCCAACATCGCGGATAATATCGAACATATAAGGTCAAACATACCTGAATCTAGATGGGTAATGGAATGAACCCCATCCGATAGTTTGGCCTTCTAATTTTTTCCACAAAGGATTAGCGGATCACTATCATCAATGGAATGCATGTGTATGATCGGAAAATAGAGAGATGGATTTTCGTTGATTCCATCGGGAAAGTGACTTTTTTCTTTTATCATCTAATGCCGCTAGAAAATAAGTTCCATATGATGAGTCACATGCCTACGACCAACTATCAAGTACCTAGTCACAATGGACGATCGATACATTGATAAACAAACGTATTAAATCATGTACGATTTAAATGCTCTAAGTATGGAGATGCTTTTCCTTTGCACTCAGATATCATGGTTTAAGCACAGTTCAAAAACATGAAATGGGAAAATAAACAATCCATATCTAGAGAGCCCAGAAAAAAACCTAATTCATGATGGAAAACTATCCTACCCAATTGAGAGTTAATAGGAAACCATGTTCCCTTTTCGTACTAGAGAGGTTTTTAGTAATAGAACCTAGAAACCACAAAAAAGGCATAATTTAGAACTTGAATTCCAACTTACTATATCTTTCCAAGAGACGTACTCTGTAAGGAAGTCGACTGAAGGTGAAGCAGAGGATGAAGCCATTGAGTTTTTCATGAGGAAGAGATAGAGCCACAAAATTCACGTTGTTTTATCAGTTAGATTATCTACACTATCCATCAAAATTTGCATGCAACTAACCAGTTATATTGGCTTCATTATGGCCTTTTAAGAAGAAATATCATGAACGATTTTGATTCGATGGCTATAATGTAGGCAACAAGCCCTTTCCTACTTTGAGTCATAGTCAACCAAGCCCTTTCCCACTTTGAGCCATATACCAAATGTAGCAAACCATTAATAAATCAGTGAAGGAGCAATTCTTATAGACAATGCTCGATTTGTATGTTTGGAAAAGATAGTAGTTAAATTTTACCTTTAATAATTAAGTCTTGGATTGATTTATTTTTCCTAGATCCGAGTTAAGGTAATGGATGAGTAATGAGGAATGGGCCTTAGCGAAAAGTCCATTCACATCTTAACATGCACCTTAACATCTTTATAAGAACTGTATGTATAAAAAACCTTCATTAGTTTTAACATGTTTTATATATATATATATATATATATATCGAGAGAGAGCTTATCGTTCCATGTTAATATTTGAATTCCTTATTATGGAATCATTTTCTATGATTCAAACTTCACCCTTCAAAAATTTTGGGGTAATTTTTCTTATAGGAGTTTTATAATCAAAATTTGTCAATGCAAAATGCTACGCTACAGAAGTGGATTGGTCCATAGGCCCTAGTGTTTGAACATATTGCTCTGATACCATTTGTAACGTACCCCTTTGGCCTACCCTAGAATAATAGCTTATTAGGCTTCCAATTCTGTAAATGTTTCTTTTTTTTTTATAGCTAAGATCTTACCATTGTCTTACATAATATCTTTATCATGGTAGGAATAGTTTAACCCACAACGGAGGGTATCACACCTAGGTTTCCTTAGCTTAGGTTTACAATCATTTAACACACAAGGGAGGATATCACAAATAGCTTTAACTCAACTTAGGTTTACAATAATTTAGCACACAAGGGAGGGGTGTTACAATATGCACCGAAAGTGCTAGAATTGACCTGATGGATGAGTACATTTCTACTGGAGAAAAGGTCTCCTCAGAGTCAATTCCTTGAACCTGAGAGAACCCCTTGGCCATAAATATGGCCCTTTGTTTCTCTATGCTACCATTTTCTGCATGCTTTACCTTGTAAATCCATCTCGAACCAACCATTGAATTTTCTGTTGCTCCTTGGACCACCTCCCAAACATTGTTTCTATCAATGGAATCATATTCCTCTACCATAGAATCAACCCATACTGGTTACTCTACAACTTCCTTGAATGAGGATGGCTTAGTCTCTAAAAGCTCACTCATCAAAGCCATATAGCCAGTGTACTGATTTGATGACCTCCTCTTCCTGCATTGTGATGTGTGTGCTCCTACATTCTCTCTCCCATCCTACAAATAATCTATTAGCTTCCCTGGTTCGATTCCTGACTTCTTTGGATGTCTCTGCTTGAGTGGATGTCTCCACTCTTTGCTCCTTTTATTTTAGCTGCTCCACAATTTCTTGAGGTTCTTCCTTTAGTGAAAAAATCTCCTGATGAGGTTGCAACTGAAGCTCCCTCTCAAGAGAACACATCATTGCCTTCTCCTCATAAAATTTCAAATACCTTTTGACTATTGTCATCCCGAGAGATGGAAAGTATACATGGTAGTTATTAGGTGTGTCTTTGTACCCCAAAAATATGCCCAACTATGTTGTAGGATCTAACGATTTCCTTACTTTCTTGGAAACATGACAGTAAACTGATGATTTAAAGATCTTGAAGTGTGACACAACTTGTTTCTTCCCTAAAAAATCTTCCTATGGTGTACTCATTCCAACAATCCTATGAGGACTCATGTTCTACAAATAGACCACTATGTTACATGCTTTAGCCCACAAGTGAAAAGGTAGAATTTGGTCATTCACCATTTCCGTTGCTACTCCCACAATACTTTTGTTCTTCCTCTTAGCAACCCCATTCTGTTGTGGGTTATGGGGTGTTTTCAACTCCCGTCGAATGCCTTCATTTGCACATAAATTTTTAAACTCATTCAACACATACTCACCTCTATTATCACTCCTGAGAGACTTCATATTATTGCCAGTTTCTTTCTCAACAAATGATTTAAATTCCACAAATTTGGAGAATGTCTAGTTTTTCTTCTACATGAAGTAGATCCAGCACATTCGTGAGAAATGATATACAAATATAACATAATACCTATGCTTGGAAGTGGAGGTTGTCGAGAAACGTCCACAGACATTATAGTGGATCCTTTAAAGAACTGCATGCAACTTGTTGTCCTGATCATTGAAGGTGGATTTTTTGTACTTCCGCAATGTACACTCATTGCATGTATCATGCTACTCTAATGCTCCTTTGGGGAGGTCTGTAAATGGCTTAGTATTCTATAGTATAATTCATCGAAATCTTGGATCTACACATTCTTTGCTTTTGTGATCAATGTTGCACCGTCTTTCACATTTACTTTGTAGAGTTTCTTCATTGGAACTCCGATCTAATTCAATTGTCCCATGGTGACGTGTCTCAGGAAAGCCTTCCCTTTCTTGAATATCACATAGTAGCCATGGTCTTCCAACACAACTATGGAAACTAGGTTCTTCTTTAGACCCGGTACAAAAATCACATCCTTAAGCCTAATATGGGAGACAAAATTCCTCTCAAAAGTAAGCGTACCAATATTGGTCACACTATAACTTCCATCATCTCCCATCTCGATGTGGATCTAGAGATCCTTCCCCTCCAAGTCGCTAAAAAATTATTTCTTCCCCGTCATGTGGAATAAGGAACTATTGTCGAGATACCAAACACTACCCATCAATGTGCTTTCCATGCTTGCAATGAGGGTAAAATTAAGGTGGAACTGTGAAGCCAAAGCTTCACCCATTCCTCTTCCTGTGGTGTCCTTGCTTGCTTTATTATGTGGACACATTGTTTCATAGTGCCCGAATTCATGACAGTGAAAGCACTTGATTCTGGACAAGTATTTCTTCTTTTCCTGTTGACTTGAAACTTCTTTCGATTGGGATTTCTTCCCTTTACCTTTATTTTCCCTTCCAACTAAGGCACAGTTCTCCTCATCCTCTCCCTTTGATGAGTTCTCGTCTCTAGTGTTCTGCCTTATTTCTTCCTGCACTAGGTCAAACCATAACCGTTCCCAACTTGGTAGTTTCTCTCTACCATTTACTGAATCTTCATATCTATACTAGCTATCAGGCCAAGCAGTAACTCCATAAGGAAAAAATGATTTGTGTTTTCTATTCCATCTGGTAGGTCTTTGTTATATACATGAGGGAGAGACTGTTTAGTTCACCTCCTAATGACTGTTCATATTTCTAATTTATTTATTTACATAAATTCACCCAATCACAAGGATTAGGTGTCAACATTCTCCCCCTTAATCTGAAGGGATGTTGGTGAGTCCAAGCATCATTCTGAATCATTCAAGCTTTCCTCTTCCAAGAGCTTTGGTGAAGATGTTTGCAATTTGCTCATTTGTGAACAATGACGGAGATGGATTGTTTTGGCCTCAACATGATGTCGAATCAGATGATATATTTAGTATTGATGTGCTTCGTTCGATCATGGAATTTTGGGTTCTTGGCCAACTTTATTGCAGAGGTATTGTCAATCATGAGTGGAGTTGATTGTACTTGTTTTACCTGCAAATATTCAAGAATTTTCCTGAGCCACACAATTTCTTTTGTTGCTTCAGCTGCTGCCACGTATTCTGCTTCTGTTGTGGAATCTGCTGGAACTGATTGTTTGCGTGATCTCCAGGAGACAGCTCCTGATCCAAGACTCATAGCATATCTTGAAATTGATACCCCAGTTTCTTTTTCTCCATCGAAGTCTGAATCAGAGTATCCAATCACGCTGAAGTCGTCCACTTGTGTATACTTGATTCCAAAGTCTTGAGTTCCCTTCAAGTACCTTATAACTATTTTTGTAGTAGGCCAATGTCCCTCAAAAGGCTTTTGCATAAACCTGGAGAGGGTTCCAATAGCAAACAAAATGTCTGGTCTGGTAATAGTTAGGTAGTTGAGACTTCCTATAAGTTGTCTATACTTTGTTTCATCCTCAAATTATTTTCCTTCAATAGATGTGAGCTTTAAGTTTTGTTCCATTGGAGTAGTAAGAGGATTGCACTCTGTCATGCCAAACCTGTTCAAAAAATCTCCAATTTATTTCTTTTGAGAAAGAAATATGGACTTTGGATGTTGGGTTACTTCAATACGAAGATAGTAATGAACATAGCCCAAATCAGTCATTTCAAAACTTTTCCCCAATTCCTTCTTTATGGATGCAATGTAGCTTTCATTGTTTCCTGTCATCAAAAGATCATCTACATATACCACAATATATACAACTGTTTTGCCAACTTTCTTGACAAACAAAGTTGCATCATCAAGATCAAAATGTTTGAAATTGAGTTTCAGAAGATGCTCAGTTAGTTTTTCATACCAGGCTCGCAGTGCTTGTTTTAGGCCATACAAGGACTTCACAAGTTTGCATACTTAATGTTCATGTCCTTTCATAGCAAATCCTTCAGGTTGGGACATAAAAAAATTCTCTTTTAGATCTCCATTCAAGAAAGTAGTTTTTACATCCATTTGATGGACTTTCCAACTGTTCTGAGCTGCTAGTGCAAAGAGTGTCTAGATGGTAGCCCATTTTGCTGTGGGGGCAAAAGTCTCCTCATAATCGATCCCTTCGTTCTGTGCAAAACCTTTTGCCACAAGCCTAGATTTGTGCTTGTCAAGTGAGCCATCATCTTTATACTTGTTCTTGTAGACCCACTTGCAGCCAATTGGTTTGATTCCTAATGGAGGATCAACCATCTTCCAAGTGTCGTTCTTTATGAGGGCATCATACTCCTTTTGCATCGCTTCTTTCCATTCATCATGAGAAGCAACTTCTTTGAAGGAAGTTGGTTCAAAATCTACAGACAAGTTCAATTCCCAATCATAAGAAACATCCATATCAACAGGTGAATTAGAGTCATCTACATCACCTCCATTTTGCCAGTTTGAATTTCTGGTTCCTGTCTTTCCAACTTCATCAGGATGAACACTTTCAAGTGTCTTTGTCAGCCACTTTGGGGGACCTTTCTCAGATGGTCCAGGCTGCTCCGTTGATTGAGTTGGGACTGAATCAAGATTGAGTCTCCCAATTCTATTAATTACATCACTTAAAGCATCATCCGTTGTTGGAGTTTCATGCAGGGGAGAGTGTTCTTCAGAAGAAGATTCCACATGTTGATCTAGTATAGCAATCCCCCCTTCAAGATGTGGATTCTAATTATCAAATTCTTGAAATGATTTCGCTTTTGCGAATCTATCCAAGCGATCAAGTTGCCGCTCAACAACATTGTCAGTTTTGGATGATTCAAGGAAAATTACATCTCGAGATACAACAAATTTTTTATTTACTTCATCATAGAGGCGGTATGCTTTGGAGGTGTTTGAATACCCCAGAAAGATACACTTACGACTTCTAGCACCAAGTTTGTTTCTATGTACCTTTGGTATCAAGGCATAACAGGTGGAACCAAAGACCCTGAGATGCTTTACCGAAGGAACATGTCCATACCACATTTCATAAGGAGTCTTGTTTCTTATATCATTAGATGGACATCTATTCTTTATATATGCAGCACATAGAACAGCATCAACCCAAAACATTATGTTTAAATTTTTGAAGAAGAGCATGGATAGTACCATATTTAAGATTGTCCTATTCATTCTTTCAACTACACCATTCTATTGGGGATTATAAGGCACAGTTGTTTGATGTTTGATCCCATGTTGGCAAAGATAGTTTTCAAATTCATTTGGTGTGTATTCTTTTCCATTATCAGTCCGAATAGACCCAATATGAGATTGTGCATCATTTTCAATCCATTTATGAAAATTCTTGAATGTTTGAAAAGCATCAGATTTATTCTTCAATAAATAAAACCAACACAATCTGGTGTAGTCATCAATAAATGTCATGATATATTTATTTCCATTTACAGAAGGAACAGGCATAGGATGACATAAATCTGAATGAATGAGTTCAAGTTTTCTATGTGCTCTTGAATGTGAATCATGAAAAGACTATTTTCTATGCTTTCCTAGAATGCAAGCATCACATTGCTTAAGTTTCCTAGTAATTGTAGGCAAACCAGCAACACCATTTTTCTTCAACAAGCGGAGACTGTCATAGTTCAAATGTCCAAATCTAGCATGCCATAATAAACTTGATGGAAGTGTACCTTCTTCATGATGAGAATTGTATGAGAAATGTTGTGCATGAGCAAAGGTTCCTTGCAGTTTGAGAAGCCTTTCTTCTTCTAATCCCCTCATAACAAGTGAGTGGTCAGATGGTTTTCTTACCTCAAGCTTGCCATCAAACATATGAATGGAGTGACCTTGCTGGCGGATGTGGACCAAGGACAGCAAGTTTCTCTTGAGCTGTGGGAGATATAGAACATGATGCAGAAGAAAGTCTGGAAGACCAGGCAGTTTAAGCCTGATTGTGCCAAGCCCTGATGGCTTGATTTTTGATTGATATGCAAAGTATACTGCTCCATCAACATTGTCAGTGAAATCTTCAAAAAAATCTTTTCTATGAGTCATGTGGCAGGTTGCTCCTGAATCAAGCAACCAATCATTTTTCCAAGAAGCAAGTGAAGCATTAAATAAATCTTCATTTACTCCAATGTTACATTGTGCCACAACATAGTGAGCGGATTCAGGGCTTTACCTTCGTCTGTATCATCAGTTTTACCTTTCTATTGGTTTCTTAGCTGCTCAATTTTGTCCCATGGTAGCTTGCAGTGCAAATCTACCTTTTCTCCTTAAGAGTGTCTCCCCCCCCCTGCCTCTAAAATATCTTCCTCTTCCTCTTCAATGCATACTGTATCAAAATAATACTTCTGCTACAAAAATTTTGTTGCAAAATTTTACTCTTAATGGGAAGGAAAAATATAGTGTCAATAAACAAAACTCTGTAAATATAAAAAACTTCACAGTGTATTCAACTGGACAGCGCTCCAACAAAGGTATATTTACATCTTCTCAATCACCAAGGGGCAGTGAGCATGGATTGTAAGGCGCAGTTGGCATTCTCGGTTGGTGCACTCACATGAAAATGAGAAAATGAGTCTATATTCCCAATAAGAGACCTTGAGCTTTGGTACCTCCTTGCAACTATACCATAATGTTTACAGTCACAGCACGTTACTAAAAAATACAATGACTAATATTGATTTTTTTCAACACTTAATCCCAAAATTGAACAAAATTTATCTATTCAACATTCCATTGGTCATAAGTCCATGAGATTTTTCTGAAGACAAACGTACCGCACAAATTGGTTATAAAGATTTAAGTCAGAAAGGTTACATAGCATTCCTGTCGAAATAAATGCATTTTCAATCCTCGCTGTTTGACATGACAAGAAAGAAGACCAACCGGAATTATGCTCATCACATATTAATGTAACACTGCAGAGATGAGCTCTAATTGCAGAAATTGTTCCCTTGGAGGAGTAATTGACACACGAGCTCCTTAAAAGAGATGAATATCTTTGTGATCCGAGCATATGCTTGTTGTTATGCATCCAGACCTTCAAAAAACCCTTCCAAACGTCAATTTCATTACAAAAATGTTGCACAATAGCCTCATCCCGCAGATAGTCAAAATGATGGCCACGACAATGATGACATGGACAACGAAGAGAATATCAAGAGGCACCAAGGAGCGCAACTTGTACTCAATGGAGGGCATGCAGGGTTCAGAAATTAGAGAGCTACGAGCAAAGAAAATTTCGATCAGACAGATTTTGAACACCAAACAGATACCAGGGAGACAAAATGTTTGAGGTCACCACAGCAAGGATCTTAGAAAAACGGTTTTATACAGGCTCCGATCAAAAATTTATATCCAAAGCATTTTTAATAGTAATAAGAAGACGGACTTTGAATCATTGTATTTGACAGAAGCCACTACTAATGGATACCGGAATGTGTCAGACCACTGACACCAACACTTATGGACAATGAATTATAGACAAGCGTACAGGCACTGGGTGGAGCAGGTCACTGCGTGGAGCAGGTCATTCAGGCAGTCAAATGTTCAGGCTACACAAATAGCAATTGAGACAGACATTAGACAGGGAAAATGGCAGTATGGACAACGCCTTTGAATGGAGAGCAGAGGAGCAAAATAGGGAGTTACAAAGGACATAAAAGCTAAAAAAAGGAGTTGGCTCTGATACCATGTCAGGCCAGGCAGTAACTCCATAAGGAAAAAATGATTTGTGTGTTCTATTCCATCAGGTAGGTCTTTGTTATATACATGAGGGATAGACTGTTCAGTTCATCTCCCGATGACTGTTCATATTTCTAATTTATTTATTTACGTAAATTCACCCAATCACAAGGATTAGGTGTCAACACTAGCCCTTGGGAAGGCCCAAAAGGGATATAGATACCAAGTCTTCTATAGGGACATTAACATTGACCCCGCCAAGCTCATCATGACACTATGAAAACCTGTTAAGGTATTGTCAAGTTGTCTCGTTCTTTTTCATCTTGATACTTCGAAGCTTGTCCTTGAGTGCCAACTTCTTAAGGTCACTATTGTTCTCAAACAATTCTATCATTTCTTTCCACATCACAGACATAGTCTCTTTTTCATGGAGATTTGAGAAAATATGATCCTGATCTCTCTCTAATATGATTTACCATGCTTTGGCCACATCCTTCTTCCATTGAGCAAGATTTTGGGCATTAGATGCTTGGGGTTTTTCCACATCTACCTTGATGTATTCTAGCGGCCAATTATCATCCAATACTGCCTCCATGCAGTCCTTCCATGCAATAAATTTTGAGGTGCCTTCCAAGGCATACTTGAGCATGAATCCATTGAAATCCATCTTCTCAGTCTTGAATAAAACCTACAACATTGATCTTCAAATTCCAATCTCCTGCAAAAGAAAACATCACACATTCACATATATTTATCTAAGAGAAAGAAACTACACAAACCCCCTTACTATATGTATTGTATTAATTAGAGAATAGAGAAGAAATACAATGCTTGCTTAAGACTGAGCACACCCTACAAGTGTATAGTTGATCCCTCTTCTTGACTTACTCAACCTGACCTAACACTTAGCCAATTTCATGTCTGCCCAATCTCCTATTTTCTTGCGTTGTTCCCTTGGGAGATTGCCCCTATTTTTTAGGAATTTCACACCAAGGAATTGCACAATAGCCTTTGTTGAATATCTGACTACATGCACCACCTGTATGCATGGGAATATGCTACAACTGATAATACACTACCTTGGAATCTCCATCTCAACTGGGTAACTCAAATTCTCCCCATGGAACAATTATTTGGGGTTGACTGATCAGTGAAATGGTCGATCACTAAGTGTGGTTGAACTTCCACATCCATAAATTGACCTCCACTAGTTCTGCTGACAATTAGAACTAGTTAAACTGATAAAAACTCAAATTAACTAAACTAGATTGCTAAAAATTAGCAATTATTCATATATAAATGAAATCAAGTGTCTCCAAATCAAATTTACTGAGTTAACTGAGAGATAGGAGTCATGTCACTTTAGTTAGCTACCTCCAAGTATTATGCTGAAACAGAAATTTGAATTTAAATCTAGTTTGACCAAGGAAAAGTCAAAACTAGATTTTCTTGCTACATTTTGAGCATAGTTTTCCAAATCACAACCATTAACCAACATCTTCTCATTTCCCACCACTCTTTCCTATAATAGGATTTCATTACTCTAACCTCCCCTCACATCCATCCTTGTCCCATCATTTATTCCTATTACAACTATTACTTGTCATTATGCAAAGAGTTGCCAAGGGACTGGAGGTCATGGTTTCCAAGGCGGTTCACACTACTTCTATAGATTCGAGTCCTTGCTATATTTTTTTACAATCAAATATCATGAAAAATAAAATGAGATCTTTACGATGTAGAGGTTGAGGTTATTCATGAATTGGATTTATATTCTACCTTAGAAGTTGATCCAGACTTATGCATGAAAGAGACAAAATACAGATATAAACAAAAACACAGAGGTCGAGGAGAAATAAATATTCATTTCATTAATATCAAAGAAATGAAAGATGCTTAAATACATAATGGAAATAGACTAGCTCGAGCGATGATAACTTATCTCTGAGAAGAGATGTGCTGAATACATGCCTTGAAACTAAGTTACAATGAGGCTTGAAGGTCTGTTTATTATTTAGAAATAATGGAAAACCATAAACATCCAAAAACCTAACCCTACGAGATGAAACCCAAAAACTGTGGGCATCATTGAGGTAAATTGGTACATCAACTTCTCGGGGTCGTAAATTTGGCATAGGATCTCCGTTTGACACGCACGATACCTTGTTGAAAATATATATCTAAGGACTACAACTTTATACTACAAATTTCATTCAAAGCCCCACATTTTTCTATTTTCCAAAAAAATGTCGTCTAGGGCCTCAAAACGGCTCGGAAGTTCAGGACCCAAAAAACTGCCAGAAATGGTAAACTATGCTACAATTATGGAAACTGGAAGAAATAATGGTACAATGATGGGGGTCCAAGTGGAATAGGTGGGTGGCCACCAATATCCACCTAGATAAGTTTCATCGTACTATTGTTGCGCTTCCCTAAGCTTCGTGCTTAATTTTTGTAGCATATGATCCTCCTGCAATGTATCCCAAAGGCCTAGTGCCTACATGAAGAGCTTGTCGCATCCTTGAATGGTGACATCTAGGTGGGCCATGGATTCTTTAATCGCCACATTCCTTTGCTCCCGCACCTCTGGCAATGTGGTCAGCTGCAGCTTAGATATCTTCATCCTGAGGTCAAAAGTCACCTTGTCGACCATCTTCTTTGAAGCACATACTATAGCAG
This sequence comes from Pinus tabuliformis, assembly GCA_031772625.1. Taxonomy (NCBI): domain Eukaryota; kingdom Viridiplantae; phylum Streptophyta; class Pinopsida; order Pinales; family Pinaceae; genus Pinus; species Pinus tabuliformis. Next base: position 217,472,660 of record CM062819.1, read on the forward strand.
CCAATTTTCTCACCTTGGCTAAAGCCTCTGCATCATCAGGTATAGCCAACACAGGTACAAATTTGTAGGCCTGCTAAATTGCTGCAACCAGATTTTGATGTTGTGTGCGCAACTCCTCTAGCTCCTTCAGGGCCTGAGTATTTTCCATGAAAGGTTGTTGATTGTTAACTTTGAAATCACTAACGGCAGTCAGTGCAAGTTGTTCTCTGATATTGAGCTCCTCCACGACCTCCTGATGTAGTGCATGCAGAGACTCAAGCTACAGTGTGGTAAGGTTCAACCCCATCTTTTTGACAATGTGAAGCATTGTGCATTGCTCCTCTGTTTCCACGTGGACTGAAACTTTACGCCAAGGAAAGATTTTAACATCCTGAGGCCAATATATCTCTGATACTGCACTCCTTCCCTGTGTTAGGATGGCTTGTGCACTGCTTGCTCTCCCTACATCTGCTTGAATTTTGAGCTACAGGTCGTTTTGCATGCCCCGAAGCGTCTACATATATTTTTGCTCGAATTTTTGTAGCACCTTTGTCGTGGTGTCTCAAATTTTTTGGTCGATATCATCGAGATCACTTTCTTTCACTGCCCACTCTGTTTCTCCTACGTGCACTTCTTCATGATGAAAGGAGTCTTTTCCTCTTTACCGCCACCTCCTCCTTGCTTCGACAATTCTTGCTCATCAGTGTGGTAGGTAGCAGACTATCCATTGTGCTCTTCATCCTTCTACTTGAGCTCTGCCTGAGCCTTGCTAGCGCACTCCTTTTCCAGACAAGCCTTCTCTACAACTGTCATAGTAGCCTCCTTATTTTGCGCAACTAAGGTGCGCGTAGCCTACTACGCAACGTCCTTTCGCTTCTATGCAACCGATCTCTCTTTGCCTGTGCTTATGCCAACATCTAAATCCGTAGGCGTGCAACATTCCCACAGCCACAGCCCCATGACTTCTTAGATGTCTGTATCTGTCACCATATAAGGAAACACATGCCATTTCTACTCAGGGTCTTTGTGCACTTTGATCGAAATCCTATGAAATCATCTTTGAATTCTACATAAGCCGAGAGATGTGCATACAAGGTGGGGGATGGTCTTGGCCGCTAGCTAATTTCCATGTGCATGTCCATCTCCATGAAGACACAAAATATCTTTGTCTCCTTAATCTGTTCTGGATATTTTGATGCCCAAAAGAGGCAAACCGCACTGCCTCGAGAAATTCCTCTTTGTGCGGAGGAAACTAGCTATCCCCCAATAACCCCCAAACAACGAAAATTATTGACAGTAGCAGCCATGCATAGTGAAATGGCTTGCTCTACTTTTTGGCCTCATGACAGTTTGCGAGGAACTCCTGACATAGATACTTGGCCCATTTGTACTGAACCCCCTTCACGCACTGCGATATGAGTGAAATGACCTGTGTCAGAACTTCATCTGCGTGACATTTTCTCATTACCTTGCCTACTAAGATTTAGGTAGGCAACTACAATTCCCACTCTGATATGGATGTGATAGAATACCCTCGTGACTTGTTTATCAGCCCAAACTCCTTCATCTTGTTTGGCAATTCTATCTCTCAAGTTTTTCCCCCAAACTCCTTGGTAGGATTCGTGCCTTTGTAAGGTAACTTCGTGATCCTATGGATCAACATGTTGGTGATAGGGATAGGATCTCTGAGCTAGAGGCAGCCATCATGCACTAGTTTGAGGAGCTGGTATACATAGACTATATGAATGGCGGAACAATGATAATGCGGCACCAATCGCAGATTCAGCAATCCTGACTACTCCACACTGTGCACGCACTTCATGTGCTCCAAATTTGTAACCCCCGTGTCTTCCAAGTAGACTTTCTGCATGTACTTTTGAGTCACCAAGTGTGGACACTTTTTGTGGTACACGAGGTCGCAATATTCCATTTTGAGCAATGGAATACTCGCCAGCCTAGGACCCTTGAACACAACTTGCTCAGGCAACAAAGGTTTTGACACTGAAAATTTTCCCATATCAAGATCCTTCGTGACCTTAGATCTTCCCTTGCACAGAGGGATATACTCAACAAGTCTTGTCATCATCTCCACCCATTCGGCATGAATATCCTCCATTCCCTAGAATTATTCCTCCTCCAAGTCCACTACTCTTTCTGGCTGCTTATGCTTTTTTTTCTTTCCCTATGTTTCAGTATGCTTCCTCGGTGACGTGTGCATCGACACCAGATTCTTCGATTTTTCCTTCGTGGCTGGTTGCTTTTCCATTGTAGTAGGCTGCTTTTCTTTAGCCATAGTTTTCTTTGGCTAGGTGACATCGGCACTATGGGAAATGTAGGCATAGCCTCTACATGGTGGGCTCCAGTATTGCAGCAATAATGCTGCAACTCCTGGGATTCCCTTCTTTACTCTTATCAACCCGGTAGTTCGTAACAAACTTGGAAGCGACGGTGTTGTATACACAAGTACTAGCTCTTACCGTAGCTGTCACTTGGTCAGCTAGCACATGTCCACTAGGGGCTCAAGCCAACTTCTATGAGCTCTTAGAAGAAGCTTTGTACCTGATGGATGGAAGCTAACTCAAAGGAAGTTGATCTACTTGCAGGAAGAAACTGAAAGTCAAAGAGTAACATAAACCCTAGAAAACCCTAATTCTACCAGCTAGTCCTACTGATGCAAAGGAGAGGATGCAAACTATTGAAAAAGATGCCATTACTTCTACAAAGGTGAAATGCACATGCCTGTGCTATCTCTATCTAAAGAACACATCTTTTTTGTATTTTTGATTACGTTATCAAAATTATCATACATGTACTTTTAACTGGCTTCTTACTGTGCAGGGGTGGATCAAGGAGGAGAAATGCTTGGAAAAGGTTTGGAAGGTTCAGAGAGGGTCTAAGGAGTCCCTAACACCATTCCATAGAGTTTCACCAAGTTTGGTTATCCAGCAACCTCACTTGTGAGCTTCTACAGGAAGTCTGCAGGGGTTCTACAAGACGTTTCAGGGATTTCTACAGGATGTTCAGAAATTTCTACAGGATTTTCTGACATTGGATTTTGGAAGATGGGTGAGTGAAAGAGGATGCATGAATGGATAGGGAGGTAGGGTAGGGGTCTGAGATGACCCAGTGACTGATGGATGAAGTGATGAGAGGGTGTGGAGAGCTAACTTGTTTTAAGGAAGGCTAAGGCAATGGAAGAGCAAGAAGGTACTTCGTGGACAAAAGAGTAGTTGTGAGACGAAGAAGCTAACTAGGAGATGGAGCAGCTGGCCTGGACGAAGCTTAGGTGGATGAGAGAAAGATGGATATGCCCTGCACGGTGTGCACTTAACTGAATCAACCAAATCCTGCATACAATCGAAATCTTAGTTAATCTATCCAAACTGTCAACGAAACAAATGAACAACAGCTTTATTTCCAAAGAGAACCATGTACAGAACTTAATCAAAGGAACATCTAAAAAGGTCTGAATGCATGACTAACGTCTACAAATGAAAAACATTACACCAATGATTGCATGGTCAAGCAAACTAGTGTTTTTGTTGAGCGGCACTGGTTCCACAATTCCAGCCCCTGATCCAATAAGGGAGAGGTGAAACTGAGAGTGCAGGAAACCCTTTTCTGGATCTTTTATCAATCGTTATACTATCAATCTATTCTACACATCTGAAGTAATTCTATTCCTCAACAATAACCTACTTAACCAACACAACTAAATCTAGCTCAACAAACTTCGTTTCAAATGCATAAAAGGAAAATCACAGTGATGAAAGGAAAGATAACAATACAAATAAGGAGGCCCTAGGCTCTCAGGTTGGGCCCAACCCCGAGAGCTATGGCTCCTATAAAAAAACTCAGAGCTGATATCAAATCTAACTGCTTCCCATTATCAAAAAATAATCATAAGTCAAGAGTTATGCCAATAATGGCTACAAAAGAACCAAACAGAGCTAGCAGCACGTAGTGCAGAATATGCAAGAGTTTTTCAAAAGTTCTTTCCGAAGGCTGAAGCCTTAACATTTATACACTACGAGGCCCTAGCTGGCCTCCTAAATCTATGGGACTTGGCTGCCCAAACTATGAGTGAACAGCTCCTTCCAAGAAATCTGCTTGGCTGCCTTCTAGATCCGGTTTTGGTGGCCTTTGGAGCTCGGAGTTGGGGGTGAAGATCTCGAGGGAGGATATTTAATGCCTTAGAAAACCCCCCTACGAATCCTCAACCCAAGCTTGGCTGTCTCCTAGCCCATGCCTGCTCGGTTTTGCTTCAACATGTGTCAAAAAATCTTGAAATGAGCACGTGTTAGCCACCTAGGAATAGTGACTACCCTTATTCGTACAAATGACATAAACATACTAAAAAATAATGCATAAGTTTTGAAAAATGAAGGATTGAACAAGGGTAGTTAGGCCAAATGAGCCCAAAATGTTACCAAATTTGTGGCTCATCATCACCCCCCTGCTAAAATGATTGCTCATCCTTGAGCAACTAATCCAGCTCCTCGTCCTTCATTGCTTTAACCACCACTCTCACATCCCAGGCTTCTGAAGTAGTATCCTCCTCACTGTCATGGAACCTGGCCTTCTTTTCCACCCCTTCCCATTGCTTATGTTCTTCCTTTTCTATGCTTCCTTCTACCAATCCCAGAAGCAAAGGTGGGCTTAGCTTGAGGCCGATCCAGCTGGCCTGGAGGTTCTGCATGGACTTCTTGTAGAGAGGTACCCGTACTAGGCCCTCCCTCATTCTAGTTGGAGTGTGATACTCCCTGATTTTGAGGTTGTGGGACAATGTGTTCCACCTCCAGGTGCAAGCATGAACACAATTGTCCCCTAGTAGTCGCTCCATATCCTCGAAATGTGCTATAGCCTAAGCCTGTTGATCCATATATTTTAGTAAAGCCTGCGGGTTGGTTGTTAGGTGTTGGTGGGCGGATATCAATGCAGTGGGGTCCCCTGGCTCTGCTCTGATTAACAGTGGTTCATGTAACTCCCGGTTCATAACATCTTTGACCTTTGTCGCTCTCTTTTCTTCGTGGTTTAACCATGAGGTAAATGCCATTAGCTGCATATCTCCCACAACTGTGTTGGGATCCCATGAAGTTACATTAGGAAGGGCCAAATTATGGAGGTAGAACTCTGATAGCTTGGCCTTGTCCTCTGAGGAGCTACTGTTGCATAAATCTGTGAACTGCTGGGGGTTTTGGATCTGGGAGATACCCCTCTGTGCTAATGCATTAATCTGGAATTGCAGCCACTGGTCCCGTAGGTATAGGCCATAAGATTTGGCCGGCTGCCTACATTGTAGAGCATCCATAGCCCAACTGGCCATGCAGGCCAGTTGTGCCTCTTTTTCTTGCAACTGCTGTTTGAGAGCTTGTATCTCTATGTTTGCTCGCAATTCCCTTTCCTGTAGATGCTGGTTTAGTTCCTCAGGACTAGCTTGCATTCCTTCTTTGCCTTGAGATTCTGCTGTAGCGTCCTCTGATGTTGTGCCCCTTTCTTTCCTCTGTTCCTGTAGCTGCAGTTTGAGCTTCTCATTCTCTTCCTGTAGAAATACTCGCTGGCAGTTTCCCACGTGTTTGGCCATAGCTAATTTCCTTCTGGCCTCCTTGAGTTGTTCCTCCAAAGGGCCTATATCTGCTACTCCTTTAGATTTAGCTATCCTCATCCATGTGTGGGTCCTCACTCGTTCTTCCTCCAGCGCAAAGAAAAGCGCACTGTGAATTTTTGTGGAATAATTTTCCCAGCCTCCAAAAAGTTATAATAAGAGCTCAAGCTGGGCTGGGGGCTAGGCTCCATGATGTGTTCTACCTCTACTTCCCTTTGTGGTGAGGTGGCTGTCTCCCCCTCCATTCTTTCGGTCTGCTTGAGCCTGGCTAAAGTTTCCTGTAGAACTGCTTCAGCATCCTATAGAGGGGTTTTTGACGCTGACCTTTCCATTCTCTCCCTCCAGGTAGTTGTCTTGGGGCTCCCCCGCTCATAAGTGACTGATACTTTGGAGGGGGACTTCTCCCTTGGCGAGGTAGGGGTGTCTTCGATGGTAATTGGGTCTTTAGATGGAGGTTGGGGCCTGCCAATTTTAATTCTCACACTTCTCCTCGCTTTGAAATACAGAGGAGTCTCCCTTTTGCGTTTCTCCTTTGGCTTGGGAGAGGTACTTAGGGTGGCTAGCACAGCTGCTGCCTCCCGAGCAAGAATTTCGGCCGTCTTCTCCTTCTGTGTTCTTTTCTCAGGACTACCTGTAGAAAGCCCTGTAGTGGCTGATTTCTGGCTTCTTGTAGAAGTCGTTTTCAATTTTCCTGTAGAAACAGATGGCACCGTTTTAGCCTGCTTGGCTGAGGTTGCTTTTTCTTTCAATTTTGTTGAGGCTGCCTTAGAGGTGCCCTCACTGAAATGGACCTTTTTAGTCCTTTCCACCCTGCTCTGTAGTCGTTTCTCCCTGGGGGTTAACGTGGTTTTGTCACCCTATGTTTTGGAAGCTTGTTTTTCCTCTTGTTTTCCCTTGTTCTCTTTCTTTGGTGCTTTGGCCATGGTTTCTTGGCCTTTCTCTTTCTTCTCTGTTTGAATTGGTTCCTTCTCCTCATTGCTGGAGGAGGTGAGCTCCTCAGCCAACACTCGGATGTCATCATCCTTAGTCAAATTTTGGAAGGTTTCCCAGGAGAGAGGGATGGTATACGTCTGAAGTGCATCTTCCACGAGGAGCTTAATGAGCCCATGATGGGCTATCTGATCTGGCGTCCCCTCTCTCAACTTAATGGCACACTCGGTCATGGACTGCAGGAGGAAGTAAGGAATGCTCAACTTTTTCTTTGAGGGTAGGTCCATTTGGTGCCTAATTTCTGTGAGCAGCCGAAAATGGTATCCATACATGATGTTGAATCGCCCCTCGCATGTGATATACTTCATAATTTGGAGGCTAACCTCACTCCAGAACGGCTGTAGGCTGGTTCTTCGAACTCCATTCTTGTCTTCTAAGAATTGCTCCTCCGGCAAAAAGAATTCCTTCTTAGCCTTCTGGCCTAGTTTTCTCTCCTCCTTATCCCAAGGTACCCCCATCGGTAGATCAGTGACCCTGCTAATGAACTGTGGGGTAAGTCTGAGGGTCAAACCTCTGAAGTTGACAACAGCCAACGTTTTGGACTTTGGCTGCAAGGATCGCAAGAATTCCTCTGCAACCTCGTCATCGTGACCTTGAAGCTTGTCACAGAATGACATCCACCGTGCACGAGAAAACAGGTCTACCACCTCAGGGGTTTCCCATAGCTTCTTTGAGTCTGTAGGATCTTTCCTGATGAACCCACCCGACATGGTAAAAGCTTGCTGTGTTGGCCTGAGCTGGCTGTCACGTATAAAAAGATGGATCTTTGGGATTTCCTTAGACAGAGCGCAAAGTTACGCCTCTATCATGCACACAGTTTATAAATTCACCACTGTCTACAGGTGAGCCTTGACAGTGGCTCAATTATGAACCAAACCCTGTAGAAAATCCTGCATACACACTACGACGACAATTCTCATGCAGAAATAAGAAGACACATGCAAATTCATGCACAAACTGAAATTTACGGTTTTCTACCCCTTTGATACGTCGACTTCACCACCTTTCGAACCAATTGCATGGGAGGACTATGTTCAGGCTTACCTCGTTCTAGACTTGCCACCTTTGACGTGAACAGTTTAATTTCTCCGTAACGTTGAGCTTCCTATAGCGTAGCTTCCTGTAGAAGTCGTGCATGGGTTCTGGGGAGCGCTTCAGTGGTTCTGGGCCTTCTGTGCAACAACAGGACGTTTGAACAGGCCGAGAACTCGGAGTATCAACCTTCAGGAAATTGTGGATGCGTACTCGGCTGCAAAGTGGTTGGGAATAAATGAGTGTAGTGCGCCATACGCGATCTAGCCGGTAGATTTGAATCTCTGCGAAACTTGTGGCGCGGGGGTGAGTTGTCCCCGTCGGACCATTGGTCGACGTCACCTGTAATCATTCCACTGCATGTCTGCCTGACCACTGAATCATTCCCTGCATATCTACTGCCGCCACTCTTGTTAGATCACCGCTTCTCTCCGACTGGACTCTTCCCACGTGTCCATTTCCTGCCTCGTCGACACACCCAAAGCTTTTCGGATCGGACGAGGCCGTCGAGCTGGTTGTGGTGGCCAGTTGAATGGCTACCCGACTTGCTCAACCCATTCATTTTCATATTTACACACATTTTAAATCATTATTCATGTAATTTGATGAAATAGGGTGAGGCACTTACCTGTGTGGCTGTGACGTTATTTTTCTCATGCTTCAGGACGAGGGTGATGGATCCGCTTGCTGCCGCTTCGTGCACAGGCACGGGAGCTCCTTTTCGCTGACTGCTGCTGGTTATGAGACCGGTTGCTTGGCTGTGGATGGTGCATGCGCCGGCTCACGAGTTTCAGGTATCTTCATGATGTGTGCTCTAGCCGGATCAACTGCTACAGGATTCCTGTAGGACATTCTGTAGCCGTTTCTCCTCCTCGGGTGCATGCTGAAACGGTGGAGTCACGTTCACAGTTGTAGGGTCTTCAGATTTCCTTGACAGGTAGTGCAACAACCTCTGCATTCTTTGTTTTTCATTTGAAAATGATTTCTTCTAAGAGTCCAACGTTCTGGTTTGACTGCACAGGTATTTCAATCGTATGGTAGCAATGGGGGAAGGAGGCGACAACAGTGGGTGATGGAGAAAAACATTGGTTGCATGCCTCCTTATTGGACTTCGGGCTTCAAATTATTCTACTTAGTCGATCCTGGCCCGTCCCAAGATTCTATAGGAAGTTTCCTGTAGAAATACATAACTTCCTATGGAAAGTCCTGTAGCTTCCTGTAGGAGGCTAAACTATGACCAGACCGTGCCCAAACCTTGGAAGAGATGAGTGTTTCTGGAGGGAGTGCTGGTGAGGTCACCTGGTAGCATGGTAGGGACCCTTATCCTTGAGTCGCGAGGCCTCCTTTTCTGCATGGGATACCTGCAACCTGCATTAATTTCCAAAGCTTGAGCCTGTTTTTCTGTTTCTGCCTCTTTTTTTCTTTTCCTTGGTTTTTTCTCTCTCTTTTTTTTTCTTTTTTTTTTAGGAGATAGAAGGGGCGCCTCAATGAGGTTTTCACCCCTACTATCTACCTTGGGCGCCTCAAAGAGGTTTTCACCCAAGGGTCTTTTTGTTTTTATTCCAATTTTTTCAGAGAGACAGCAGGGGCGCCTCAATGAGGTTTTCACCCCTACCATCTGCCTTGGGAGCCTCAGAAAGGTTTTCACCCAAGGATCTTTTTATTATGATTTTTTTTTTTTGGATGCTCAGGGTATGCCCAAAACAGAGGCAGAACCCTTCTCTATGACCAACACTGATTTTCCCACAGTTTTGATGAACTCTTGCCTCGAAAGAGGTTTCCTGTAGATCTTTAGTCAATGCCCATTGACGAGCATGGGGATGGCTTCCTCATTGATGGTCCGGATAATAATGGACCCATTATCATTACACTTCTCCACTACATATGGCCCTAACCATCTTGTCCTCAGCTTCCCCTTGAAATCCTTGTGTCTGGAATCATACAACAACGCCCAATCTCCCGGTTGGAATTGCTTGTCATTGAGGTGTCGGTCATGCCATATCTTTCTCTAAAGTTGAACCACTTCTGAGTGGAGAAGGGCCTGCATTCTGTGTTCATCTAGCCCATTCAGCTGCAATAACCTTTCTTGTTGGGTATGGCTGAGATCTAGGTCCAGCTGAGCTGCCATCCTCAATGTGTTGTACTTGAACTCAATTGACAACAAAGCTCTCTTCCCATAGACCAGTTCATAAGGTGTGAAACCGGTTGTGGTCTTCCAAGTGGTGTTGTAAGCCCAGGTGGCCTCAACCAGGAGATCTACCTAATCCTTTCTGTTGTTGCTCACCACCTTGGTCAAAATCCCTTATAATGCTCTATTGGTGACTTCCACCTGCCCATTTGCTTGAGGATGATAGGGGGTGGAAGTCCTATGCTTGATCTTGTGATGAGCAAGCAAATATTCAATTAATTTGGAGGTGAACTGGCTTCCTTGATCGGTGACTAGCTCTCTTGGGTAACCAAATTTGTAGAAGATGTTTTCTCTTAAAAACTCAGCCACCTTTTCTTCTGTCGCTGCTTTGATTGCCTTGGTTTCTGCCCACTTTGTCAGATAGTCTGTGCACACAATGATGTAAGACCTTTGCCTTGAAGGAGGATTGATAGGACCCACAAAATCCATGCCCCACTTCTCGAATGGTTCAAGAGTCACTTGAGGTTGGAGAGGCATTTCGTCCCTTGGGGTTGGCTTCCCCATCCTTTGGCATCGGCCACATTGGCTGATATATCTCTTGACATCTTGATGAAGTGTGGGCCAATAGTAGCCTGCCTGTAGAAATTTGAAGGCAGTCTTCTTGGCTGCAAAATGTCCTCCACAAGGCCCGTCATGACAGGTTAGGAGGATGTCAAAAACTTCCTCCTCCCTTACACAACGCCTTAAGATCTGATCGGGGCCAAGTTTGAACAGGTTGCCCCCGATCCAAGTGAACGAGGCACTCTTCATTACAATTCTGCTTTTCTCTTTGGAAGATAGATGTGGAGGGAACTATGCTGAGACCAGATAATTTGCTATATCAACAAACCATGGGGAGAGTACTGAGATAGCAAATAGATGTTCATCTAGCATCTGGTTGTCCACTGTTCCATCTTTACCTGCAGGTAAATCCAATCTAGACAAGAAGTCAGCAACAACATTTTCTTTACCTGGTTTGTCAACAATAGTCAAATCAAACTACTGCAACAGAAGTAACCATCTAATAATACGAGCATTCACATCTGGTTTATTCATTAAATATCTATTCGCAGCATGATCAGTATGTACAAATGTTTGATAGCCAGTGATGTAGTGTCGGAACTTGTTCAGGGCATGGACCACATCCAGGAACTCTTTCTGAGTTACAGTATAGTTCAATTCTGCCTTGGATAAGTTTTTGCTGACAAAGTATATGGCATATGGGAGTTTTTGTTCAACCTGTCCTAAGGCTGCCCCTATGGCTTTGTTCAAGGCATCAGTGTGGATGTGGAAAGGTAGGGCCCGATTCGGACCTCTTAATATCGGGGCAAACACCAACTTATCGTTTAATTCATTCGGATCCCTTTGACAGTTGTCCGTCTAACTCAACATCTTTTGCTAAGAGGCCAAACAGTGGCGAGGCTAGCTTACTGAAATCTTTAATAAATCTTCTATAATATCCTGCTAAGCCTAGGAAACTCCGAACATCTCTTACTTTCTGAGGAGGTGGAATCTTTTTTATGAGAGCAATTTTATTAGGATCCACCTGCAATCCTTGGCGAGAAATGTATGTCCTAGCACGGTCCCTTCAGTCATCAAGAATTCACATTTTTCCGGACTAAGGGATAGGTTCATCTCAATGCACTTGGTTAGGACTTTTCCCAGATTGGACAATGCTTCTTGGAAGTTGGACCCATAGGGAGTGAAGTCATCCATATAGATTTCCATCGAATCATGGACCAGCTCAGAAAAGATGCTCAATACTGCTCTTTGGAAAGTGGCAGGAGCATTGCATAGCCCAAAGGGAAGGACTCGGTAAGCAAAGGTACCCCAAGGACAAGTGAAGGTGGTCTTATCTTGGTCTTCCGGGCTGATTTGGATTTGGTTATACCCGCTGAACCCATCTAGGAAAGAGAAAAACTTCTTCCCCACTAGTCCATCCAACACTTGATCTATGAAAGGCAGAGGAAAGTGGTCTTTCTTGGTGGCTTTGTTCAGTTCTCGGTAGTCCACAAAGATTCTCCACTTTCCATTTTTCTTGGGTACCAACACTAGAGGGGACACCCACTCGCTATCCGAGATGGGGTAGATGAATCCTCCATCTAACAGTTTTTGCAGTTCTTCTTTGACAATGTCCTTAAGGGCTAGATTCATTATCCTCTGAGGTTGAATGACCAGTTTACAATCTTCTTTGATGTAGATGTGATGGGTACAGACCTAAGGGTGGACTCCTTTCATCTCCTTATAGCTCCAAGCGAAAGCATCTAGATGACTGGCCAACAGACTATACAGCTGCTTTTCCTGAGAAGGAGATAGGGAGGAGCTGATCTTTAACGTTCTCTCGGGGCCAAACTCCACATTTTTGACCCTCGGAGAGAGTGGATTGGTCACACAAAGTTCCACTAAGGTGCTGGCTTGAGTATCTTCCACCAATTTATCTAAGGACAATGCACTGGGAGGCGGATTCTGAATCAAGGTCTCAATCAAATCATCCTCAGTTTGAGGACCTCCCCTGGTGGTCTCTAAGGTGCACAAGGGTGCAGAGTACACCTCATCCTCTTCTCCTCCTTCCAACCAAAGTGGTAAGTCATGCTATAATAGAGGTTGGGCAGGAGGGTATAGGACTAGCTGCTTGGGCATAGGACCATTTTTGATGGTCATGTTTCCTGCTCGGCAGCTTATGTAAGCATCCGCAGTGGCTAGCCAAGGTCTTCCCAAAATAAGGGGGTATCCGGTAACCTTTGCCTTTGGCTGAAGAACCAAGAAGTCCGCAGGATACTCCCAAGAGTCAACAGAGAACAAGACATCCTCCACAATCCCTTTGGGAGTCACGGTGGAGCGATCTGCCAACTGCAGGACTGTCGAGGTCTTCCTTAAGGAACCCTGAAGGTTGAGTTTGAGCATGGTATCCCTGGTCATCACATTAATGGCAGCCCCTAAATCAATCAAAGTGTGGGGTATGATGGTGCCATTGATGTGGACATCAACTACAGGACTCCTAGGATCCAAATACTTTGGACATATTACTTGCCCCAACATAAGATCAGACAGTTGTCCTATGACATTGATGGTTGAGGCATCTCTTTTTCGCCTGCCTGGGTGCCTGAAACACTTTTCCTTAACCAATTTGTTGTATATCGGTACATCTTTGATGGCTTGGAGAAGTGGTATTCTTACACACAACTGTTTGAGTTCTCCCAGAAGCTCATTCTCCTCTGGGTCGGGTTGTGTGGTTACTGTTAGTCTCTCAGGAAAGGGTGGAGTGGTCTTGGGTTCACTTTCATGTTTATCTTCCTCGTCCTCTAGGGGAGGAGGTTGGCGATACGGAAGAGTCTTCCCGGATCGCAGGTTGATCTCTTGGATCTCCACAACATACGTAGGGAAGGATGTTTCCCCGGTATATATCTGTTGGGCCTGTCGGTTGTTGGGGTTCAGGTTCGATTGAGCAGGCATTTGGGGTTGTCTCAGAGGAGCAGGAGGTAATGGTTGTGGTTGAGCTGGTGGTGGAGGCAAAATGGCAGGAGGAGTGTTGTACTGGGGCCTCCACCCCGGTTTAGGTGCATTCCACTGAGGCTGTGGCTGGACATGTGAGTGAAACGAATGAGTAGTGGGATGAGTATGGTATTGAGGTGGGTAAGACCATGGAGGAGGCACAGACCAGGGAGGATGAGCAGGGGGCCCCCAAGAAGGCATAGGAGCAGATTGGTTGGGGCTATAATAGGCTTGGGATGTCCCCCCTGCTGGTAAGGTCTAGGTCCACGCGGCCTTCTTTGGTTGAGGAAGTAGATAAGTTCAGTGGGTGCCTCAATTCCTTGGTACATGGCCTTAAACCCAGGTAAGGTTGGGCATTGGTTTATGGGGTGGTCCTCCTCACAAACGAAGCATACCTCTACCGAGTGTAAGGGACACTCGTTCTTAGGGTGCTTCCTTGTACATCTAGGACAGAAGATGGCCAAAGCCCTCTCAGCTTCCTCTTTCTTTTGCTGGATTTGGAATGTATCAAGTTGCATGGCAATGGTCTGTCTCACCTCACTTTTGAGGTCCTCCAGCTGATTAACAAACTCATTCTTGGAGAAAGTAGCACTAGCTAAAAGGGGGTTTCCCCTACCTCTTTTCCGGGCTGCCCTAGAGTGGTTTCTAAACACGGTCTTTATATCCTCGTAAGGTAGTTGGTAGATGTCTCCTCCAGCTAGCATGTGAAGGGTATCTAGGAGGTCTTCAGGGACTCCTCGGAGCAGGACCAAATTGAGAGATTCAGGGTCAAGTGTGCACCTGGCCCGTTTATAGCTAAGTTGGAATCTTTCCTCATAATCTTCTAAAGGCTCCTCATTTTCCATGGTCGTCTGAAAGATCTCTCCCTTGGCTTCCTTGGACCTACAGTAGTCTCGGTATTTGGTATTGAAAGCTTGCTGCATATGAGCCCAAGTGGTGATACTGTTTCCAGGTAATCCCATGAACCAGCGTAATGCTGCATCCTTGAGAGTAGAGGGAAAGAGTTTCAGTTTTTGCTCATCTTCTGTATAGTCATAGGTTCGACAAAGGATGGAAAACTCAAACAAGAAGGTATCAAGGTCTTAAGTAGTCAATCCATGGAAGTGAGGTAAAGCAGAGGGGCTTATGTTTTTCATTTTCATGTCTCCATTGGTCTCTCGGATGGGAAAGGCACCTTCTATTCTCTCATCTTCTCTTCCATCTTCAGCCATGGCTTCAGGTGGGATGGTTTCTAACTCTTCTTCTGGTATAGGATCTTCGTATGTCGCAGAAGGATCGCCTATAGGTTCTTCTAGATCACTGTCACCAAAGAAGAGAGAAGGGTGACTCAGTGAAGTGGTGGGGGTGTTGGGTAATAATTTGTCGGTTTTATCTTTGTTCCTACGAGGCATGAAATGGAAAGGCTTTTGATTGCTTTTTGCTTTTTCTGCTTGTACCTGCAAAACTAAAATAGATTGAACTGCAACTAGCTATCTTGCTGAAATGAAGATGCGGAATTGAAATGAAAGCAGGAAAGGACTAAGCTACGTTGCTCAAATGAAATTGCAGGAATGAAATGCTAGTCTATGCTCGCAGAATTGAAATTTCTAGTCTACGCTTGAAGAATTGAAATTTCTAATCTATGAAAGCAGGAAATATCTATTTTACTTTTGTGGAAATGAAATTGTAGAATAGAAATGAAATAAACTATTTAGCATAAGGCGAGTGTAGGAAAATAGAAGAAAAGCAACAATCACCAATACTCTGACGCTTCCCCGACAATGGCGTCAAAAAGATGGTGGGCTCCAGTATTGCAGCAATAATGCTACAACTCCTAGGACTCCCTTCTTTACTCTTATCAACCTGGTAGTTCGTAACAAACTTGGAAGCGACAGTGCTGTATGCACAAGTACTAGCTCTTGCCGCAGCTGTCACTTGGTCAGCTGGCACAAGTCCGCTAGGGGCTCAAGCCAACTTCTATGAGCTCTTAGAAGAAGCTTTGTACCTGATGGATGGACGCTAACTCAAAGGAAGCTGATCTACTTGTAGGAAGAAACTGAAAGTCAAAGAGTAACATAAACCCTAGCAAACCCTAATTCTACCAGCTAGTCCTACTAATGCAAAGGAGAGGATGCAAACTATTGAAAAAGATGCCATTACTTCTACAAAGGTGAAATGCACATGCCTGTGCTATCTCTATCTAAAGAACACATCTTTTCTGTATTTTTGATTACGTTATCAAAATTATCATACATGTACTTTTAACTAGCTTCTTACTGTGCAAGGGTGGATCAAGGAGGAGAAATGCTTGGAAAAGGTTGGGAAGGTTCAGAGAGGGTCTAAGGAGTCCCTAACACCCTTCCAGAGATTTTCACCAAGTTTGGCTATCCAGCAACCTCACTTGTGAGCTTCTACAGGAAGTCTGCATGGGTTCTACAGGATGTTTCAGGGATTTCTACAGGATGTTCAGAAATTTCTACAGGATGTTCTGACATTGGATTTTGGAAGATGGGTGAGTGAAAGAGGATGCATGAATGGATAGGGAGGTAGGGTAGGGGTTTGAGATGACCCAGTGACTGATGGATGAAGTGATGAGAGGGTGTGGAGAGCTAACTTGTCTTAAGGAAGGCTAAGGCAATGGAAGAGCAAGAAGGTAGGGTTTCGTGGACAGAAGAGTAGTTGTGAGACGAAGAAGCTAACTAGGAGATGGAGCAGTTGGCCTGGACAAAGCTTAGGTGGATGAGAGAAAGATGGATATGCCCTGCACGGTGTGTGTTGTGGGGAAAAGTATCCGACTCGGAATGACCCTATCCCGACTCTAAGGGTGATAGTTCCTTAGCAACAACTGAAAGTAAAGCTTTGATATTTTTCCTTTATGAAAGTACAGAGAAGGAAGAAAAGATTGACCAACCGATGTCTTTCGCTTTTGTCGATCCTGCAAAAACAAGAGAGGGAAACTACAAGAAACATGTACTCATAACTGATGCATGGATTAGAATGGATCAAATATACAGATAAAAACAATACATCATTGCAATACAAGTATATAGGAGAACATCAAAGCTTTATTGATAGAAGAAAAAGGTTCTGAGAAGGTTACAACCATAAATGGCTCCAATCCAACAGCACCTCCCCAGCAGCAAGAAATCTCCTCTTCTCCTCTATAAAAGCAATCACCCAATAACTCTAACTGTAAACCAACAGCACTTCCTTACTTTGCACAAAATTCCAGCCCCCCTAGACCTCATAGAAGAGCTCTATATATAGGGTAGAAGGAGAAAGGATGAGTCAGCTTGAGACTGACATAAAGTTGCCTTGTGTCCTCTCCCTCTTCAGTTAAACTTCAGTTCTTGAGTCCACTTGGAGATCCTTGCTTCCACATGGAGATCAAGTACCTCTTACTCATCATAGGGTGAATTCCTTGAACCAAGTGTCAGTTTGGAAGCTTCCTGGGCAGTTGACACCTTGCAGAATGACTGTGCCACTTGGCCAATCTCGCCCAGCGCAGGTAGCCTTCATTGGTTTTGACTTTCAGCGCAGGTACAAGGAGGAGCAGTTGACATTCAGCGCAGATGCTCAGTGGAGCAGCTGACATGATCCAAAAATAGCCTGTTTTTGAGTGTTTTCAGGTGGAGAACTGATAGGAAGTGCTGTGGTTTGCTGACCTTGTTCCTCTAGGGCTAAGAACAACATGTTTAGGGACTTTGGATCCCTGTAATTATCGACATTTCATGCTCCATGCTGCGAGGCACAAAAATGTCTATAACAGTTGCCCCCTAAAGTATGAGGCCGTTTATCGGGTGAAATGCTTTATCCAGAGGGTCCGAAGTTCATTCAAGTGCTGAGAGGTGCCCTGTAATACAATACAATACAATACATTATTTTTCATTCTGTTTTCATGATCTAGCTGAGGCGGGCATTCCCATGCTCAGCTTTATAAATACATTTTGGTACATAGAACAGATGATCGTCTGATGGTAGACTGATAATTCTCTGCTGAAATTATCATCCTTTGAGTAGGATGATCATCTGCTGCAATGATGTACATGACAAACGCTTTTATATTTCCTGAATATATATCGCAGCCCGGATGGATGAAACTAGATCCGGGGTCTTCAAACTCGTTCGATCTTCACTCTAAGTACAGGTCGATCCATGTGAGAATTACGCTGAAGTCGAACATGGAAAGACATCGCTTGATTACCGGTCAATGATGAAAACCGTTAACAAGCGCGAGAGGAATCACCGATAATGATAATGACCCTCAAGGTACTGCAGTACAATTCACGTGGCATGAATAAAGGACTTGGCGTCGAACGCCACGCAAAATCTTCTGGTCGAAGGTCATTGATGTATACCTGTCGCCGGAAGTGAGAAACTTTCCATTGAGGCATGCAAGCTTCAAAGTACTGATGGGGTTGTTCCTAGATCAACTTCTTGGATAATGAGCTGAAGTCGACAAGAAGCGATCCGTCAAAGGAGGGCCTTAATGAATCCCACATCAATGACACGGAACGGAGCTAATGATTTTAGTGGAGGTGAAAACAAACTGTGACATATGATTCAGGGTGGCGATCATGAATGGATGAAGGATAATGTATGGCAGTGGATGGGACACGGTTGACACTTTCAGAATGACCTCTCTTGAACATATAACGACACTGATGCGATGGATTGGTAGCATTACCCCAAAATGTGGATGGTTTGGCGAAGACCATGGTGATGAGACCGGTAAATGAAACAACCCAACCCGATGTGGTACGGAAGAAAAGTGTCATGTTCAAGAGCGACTTGCTACCATTAAGCTTCGATGTTCTCCCAATTTTTCCCCAGTCATTTCTGACCAGTACCTCTTTATTTTTGTCAAGCTTGAGGAGGATAACATATGCTTGTTCTATAACCTGCCCTTCGGGCAAGCCCATCGCTACGATTTAACGAGCTTAGCGATAGGGAAACTCGTTCTCGTCTAAAGACAAGTTTGTCGCTATTTAATCATTTTAACGAGTCTAACGACAAGGAAAACTCGGTCCTTTTCATTTTTAGAGAGTCTGAAAAGGTACAGAAAGTTAACTCCATAATTCCTTTTTCGTCATCTAATCCCTTAAGTCCGAAAAAGTATAAAACAATACAGAAGGGATGGGTGTTCGGTACTTTTAACGAGCCGAACAAGACAAGCGCTCGACCTTTTTGTGTAATAATCCCTCAGGTCCAAAAAGATTAAAGTCTAAAAGAGGGATAGCTCTTCCGGTCCCTTTAACGAGCTGGAAGGCCAGAACTCGGCAAACTTTTCATATTTTACGAGTCAGAAAAGAGCTCAAAGATGACTCGTCTTTTGAGGAACGAGTGATAAACAGGGATAGCAACTGATTCCAGGTACAAGTTGGAATTTTCCAATCACGGCAGTGTCACAAGGATGGCTAGGTGAAATCACTCTTCGCAGATGTTCCTCAAAATGGGTAAACACACAAATGGAAGTGAATGATCGGCCAAATGACGGTGGAGGTGATGGTGCACAAACACGACCAAGGCTTTTATGGCTGATGAATTTACGATCTCAAAAGGGTATTTACCGGTTCATTTTTTCTGAATGAGCTTGAACTCTAAAGGAAAGCCTGCTCATAAACTTATGTTTATTTTTTAACGAGCATGAACTATGCGCTAAAACTGCTCGGATCTTGCGTTTATTTTTTAACGAGCATGAACTATGTGCTAAAACTACTCGATATACCAGTCATAAGATAAGAATGCCTCCTCTAAGGATCCATTTTTTATAGAGCTTGCGCCTTACCACAGCTATGCTCCAACTCATCCTTCCTTTATGTAAGTTCGGAAAACGGTTAATCTTAAAACCAGATAAATAACCGCCCCTAGCTTGCATTCCAAAAGGTTTGCATGCCCCCAGGTATAGGATAGAATTTCGAGGCTGCCCCTCCTTTCCCCTACCTCTGCTTTTCTTTGGGTGTTCACAGTTACTTGTCATCTTGCCAATCTAATGTTAACGATACTAGTCTTCTCGTTATTTTAAGGGGTCTTACGCGGTACTTGTCTTCCCGTCGGCCCAACTTTTAACGAACAGTTATTCGTGACAAGAGAAGAACACTACTCAAAGACAAAACATTGGTATTATCGAGGGAGGCTTGCCTCTTTCTTATTATCCGAAGAGGGTTCTATTTGCTGCCGCAAATCAATCTCTTTCTTCGGCGATGTCTATCATTAGGTTACTCAAAGATGGTTACCCTATGTCACAACAATAGAATCTCTTTCTTTGGAGGCTGCCCCTACTTATCCTTCAAAACATTTGTTTTAATGGGTGAGGCTTGCTTTTCCCCAAAGATGGTTACTGCTTGTCGCAATAAGGGAATTCCTACTTGGGCATTGCCCACCTCTTTAGACAAAGGTGAATGACTCTTTTGCCAAACACATAACTTTAACAAAAGAATACTATTCCAGAACAACCCCTCTTCCATCCACGGACGGGGTACGGACTAGTCATATTCTTCTGCGGAAATTCTACCTTATACCCAGGGTTTCTTCTGCCCGAAGCAGACCAGGGTGCATGCCCCCTGGGTTCCAGTCTTTCTTTCCGAATCACTCGCACTCATCGGGAAGGAGGACTGGGGGTGGAGGAATATCTTGAGTGAACAGACCATTTAGGATTGGTATTTGACTATTTGCGATGCGAGATCCCGGAAATGAAAGTTGGTCTACGAGCTTGACCATCCTTCCTTCGTGTGGAAAACACATTACTCTAAAGAGTGAGGAGACTATCGCTCCCATGCAATAAATATAGTCACGTCCAAGGAGTAGGTTATAATCCAAGGGTCCTTGGACGACCATCACGTTCAAATTAACGGTCTTCCCTTTCAATGTGACAGGCACATTGGGGAGGATTCCTAATGGTCGACTGGTTCCTTTATCAAAACCTGAGAGATTTCTTAACTCAGGTAAAAGCGCCGGGGAACCCAGTGCTTTCCAAGCAATAGAGGAAAGGATACTCACAGACGCCCCTTCATCAATGATAGTACCAGCCATAATCATTCTATAGATCTGGACAATGATTCTGAATGGTATACTGGCTGGTAACCGGGGTCTGCCTAGTTGATTCCAATCAAAGGATACAACCAGGTTGCTTGGTGGTGGGACCGAATATACGGCCAGATATGACCCTGATGATGTTCCTTCCTGCGATAAAGGAATGGGCGCATTGCCCTGACGCTCATCAGAGTCGGTGCTGATGAAAAGAACCTGGATGGTGTCATCCTTATTCTCTTCAGTGAGAGTGTCGCATGAAGATGACTCTTCGGCGACGGTGTCATTTGAAGATGAAACTTCTGAAGGTAGAACCGGGTCAACTGCCGTATCGACCTTTGGACTTTCGTCCGGTCTGGATTCAGTAGGTTCATTTTCAGTGACTGACGTTTCAGCCGACCACTTGAGCGGGCCAGCTGTATTTTCAACCAACGAAGGACTTGGCACGAGTTTTTTGTATCCAGGAGGAAGTTTTACCGGTGAAACCGGACAATCTTCCAAAACTCTCTTCGCTTCGTCTAAGAAGGGACAACGGTGGATGGCATGACTGCCTTCACACAACTTACAGGGGAATCTTACTCCCCCTTTTTGTCTTGATCCTTCACTTTCGCTGGTTGACGGAAAGCAATCAACCTGATTGTCAGAGGTTGATGCCCCCGAATTGTGCAGACGAGGGGACCAGTCCCTTAGTATCCGGGGAATACAGGGACAATCTCTGTGGAAATGGTCTCCTCTACATATGACACATGGCGATTTAGGCCCGGTCTGTGCAGTGGGTGGGTTTTTGTCAGATGTCTTTTGCTTGCCCCCAGTCACCTTAGGCTCCTTCTTCTTCTTTTCTTTCTTCTTCTTTTCCTTCTTCTCCTTGGGAGGCTGACTTTTGCCAGCTCTACCTTGCGAAGATGAAGGATTGGAGGAAGAGTTATCAGAAGTAGAAGGCTGGTGGGCAGCTCTAGACTGATCTAACAGTTGACTCGATTGATCAGGAACCATGGTGGCCTGAACTACATTGGTCGAGAACAGCCAAACTGGCAGGCCTATTGTCAGTCCTGGAAGCGACAATGTGGCCATATGGGGCGCACCAACTTCTCCCCAAGAGGAGAAAGGACTAGGACTTCCATCTTGTGGACTTCCTTGGTTGGGGCGTTCCATGTTCTCAACTTACAGATCAACGCGGGAATAAGAGGTGATTATGTTCCGTTTAAAATGAATTTTATAACGACGCTTTATTAGACACAACTTTGCTTTTTCATGTTTTAAGAGTCGAGAAAAAGCTAAAGATGACTCTAGTCACCTTCGATGTATTAACGAGCCCGAAGTGACAAATGCTCGGTTGGACTTTTTCAGTTATAGAGTTTGAAAAAGGCCAAAAGAAACTGCTTTGGAGAACTAGGCAGAGGGTGTGCCAAACCTTTCGCGAAACCACAGAATACGTTTTACGGTACGGGTGGTCGATCTTCGTGAATGCTGTGTTCACTGCATCGCGATCAGTAGGGCGGCCGACACGGCTTCCTAAGGATAAAGGATTTATTCCTATAGGGGTCTCCCAATATACTCGACGGTACGCGGGAGCACAAGTCCGTATTGATACTTATCGCTTCACCGTGGAGGAATCACCCAACCACTCAACGCTAAGATATCACGTTTAACGACGCCGGAACACGTCTCTAGATTAGACCTCTATGTGTTTGCATTATGTTTCAATGCGTTGTTATGTAAATTCAATTCATTTTAATGTTGATCTTGCTTAGCAGTTTGCCTTTAAGGATCACCACGAGATGTATATATACAACTTCCTAAATGCAATCTAAGATGAGAAGCAAAACTTTTCAATCTTTCAACTTTGAAAACCTTAATCTACTGAGGGAAAAGAAAGACATCAACTTTTCACACAGATCATAGAACACACACTAAATGCACTTTTTCCTAAATCAACATGCAAACTGTCAATAATGCACATGCACAATGCAGATATTTCTTTTCTTTATCCTTAATGTTGATGTAAGACAAAAAGGAAACTGTTGTATAACTTTGAATCTAATTTCAAGCGAAAGTAAACAAGCTTGTCCAAAATCAAAAGACACCTTAAGATCGACTTGTTTAGACACTGGAAATGTATAGATTCAAACCACAAAATGAAAAACAAACAAACTCAAACAGCCATGAACAGTAATAAAACTAGCTCTTAAGATCACAAAGACACTTTTACAGTTCAGGATCTAAGAGGCCACAGCTATACTGGTTTGTTTTTCACAATGGGAAACTGTAACTGAAACAAGAAATACTGAAAGAACAATTACAGTTTCATCACACAACTGAGGCGGAATAATGTCAAGGAAAGTTGGTTTACAGCAAGTACAAATGACAAGCAATCAACAGCAAAACAACAGTGAAAACAGGGCCAAGACTCAGTAGGAAACCTCAGCAAGACACTGGCTAACTGGTCCAGCGCAGGCTCTGGTCTGTCAAACTGACTTTCAGCGCAGTTCCCGAAGGGAGTACCTGCGCTGAAATGCAGACTGCCTTTGGGCAGCCTGCACTGAGACACGAGAGTTGCGTTTACAAGGGTTTCCGGGTCATAAAAAGCTCAAAAATTCACTGTTTTTGCTGAAATAAAAAGCTATAGGTCAAGTACAAGCTAAGGGAGGATCAAGAGGATGAAAAGCTATCACAAAGAGCACAAGAGTCCTTGTGGATCAGCTCTTCAAATCATAAACTTGCTCAGAAACTGAGCCAGAGCAGCTGCCCTCTACTTTGCAATTGAAGGACTCAATTGCAGTTCGATTTGGTGCTCTCCTTGTTTATGAGATGAATAGCAAGAAACACAATAAACCAACAAGATACTGGGTTCCCCAGCGGAGTCGCCAGTTTGTTGTGGGGAAAAGTATCCGACTCGGAATGACCCTATCCCGACTCTAAGGGTGATAGTTCCTTAGCAACAACTGAAAGTAAAGCTTTGATATTTTTCCTTTATGAAAGTACAGAGAAGGAAGAAAAGATTGACCAACCGATGTCTTTCGCTTTTGTCAATCCTGTCTTCTCTCTTTGCCTCTTGTTCCCAGCTCCTTGCTCCTTTTGCCGGCCCAGCTACACAAAGATCCTGCAAAAACAAGAGAGGGAAACTACAAGAAACATGTACTCATAACTGATGCATGGATTAGAATGGATCAAATATACAGATAAAAACAATACATCATTGCAATACAAGTATATAGGAGAACATCAAAGCTTTATTGATAGAAGAAAAAGGTTCTGAGAAGGTTACAACCATAAATGGCTCCAATCCAGCAGCACCTCCCCAGCAGCAAGAAATCTCCTCTTCTCCTCTATAAAAGCAATCACCCAATAACTCTAACTGTAAACCAACAGCACTTCCTTACTTTGCACAAAATTCCAGCCCCCCTAGACCTCATAGAAGAGCTCTATATATAGGGTAGAAGGAGAAAGGATGAGTCAGCTTGAGACTGACATAAAGCTGCCTTGTGTCCTCTCCCTCTTCAGTTAAACTTCAGTTCTTGAGTCCACTTGGAGATCCTTGCTTCCACATGGAGATCAAGTACCTCTTACTCATCATAGGGCGAATTCCTTGAACCAAGTGTCAGTTTGGAAGCTTCCTGGGCAGTTGACACCTTGCAGAATGACTGTGCCACTTGGCCAATCTCGCCCAGCGCAGGTAGCCTTCATTGGTTTTGACTTTCAGCGCAGGTACAAGGAGGAGCAGTTGACATTCAGCGCAGATGCTCAATGGAGCAGCGGACATGATCCAAAAATAGCCTGTTTTTGAGTGTTTTCAGGTGGAGAACTGATAGGAAGTGCTGTGGTTTGCTGACCTTGTTCCTCTAGGGGTAAGAACAACATGTTTAGGGACTTTGGATCCCTGTAATTATCGACATTTCATGCTCCATGCTGCGAGGCACAAAAATGTCTATAACAGTGTGCACTTAACTGAATCAACCAAATCCTGCATACAATCAAAATCTTAAGTAGTCTATCCAAACTGTCAACGAAACAAATGAACAGCAGCTTTATTTCCAAAGAGAACCATGTACAGAACTTAATCAAAGGAACATCTAAAAGGTCTGAACTCATGACTAACTTCTACAAATGAAAAACATTACACCAATGATTGCATGGTCAAGCAAACTAGTGTTTTTGTTGAGCAGCACTGGTTCCACAATTCCAGCCCCTGATCCAATAAGGGAGAGGTGAAAGTGAGAGTGCAGGCAACCCTTTTCTGGAGATTTTATCAATCTTTATCCTATCAATCTGTGCTACACATCTGAAGTAATTCTATTCCTCAACAATAACCTACTTAACCAACACAACTAAATCTAGCTCAACAAACTTCGTTTCAGATGCATAAAAGGAAAATCATAGTGCTGAAAGGAAAGATAACAATACAAATAAGGAGGCCCTAGGCTCTCAGGTTGGGCCCAACCCTGAGAGCTATGGCTCCTATAAAAAAACTCAGAGCTGATATCAAATCTAACTGCTTCCCATTATCAAAAAATAATCATAAGTCAAGAATTATGCCAATAATGGCTACAAAAGAACAAAACAGAGCTAGCAGCACGTAGTTCAGAATATGCAAGAGTTTTTCAAAAGTTCTTTTCGAAGGCTGAAGCCTTAACATTTATACACTACGAGGCCCTAGCTGCCCTCCTAAATCTATGGGACTTGGCTGCCCAAACTGTGAGTGAACAGCTCCTTCCAAGAAATCTGCTTGGCTACCTTCTAGATCCGGTTTTGGTGGCCTTTGGAGCTCGGAGTTGGGGGTGAAGATCCCGAGGGAGGCTATTTAATGCCATAGACAACCCCCCTACGAATCCTCAACCCAAGCTTGGTTTTCTCCTAGCCCATGTCTGCTCAGTTTCGCTTCAGCATGTGTCAAAAAATCCTGAAATGAGCACATGTTAGCCACCTAGGAATAGTGACTACCCTTATTCGTACAAATGACATAAACATACTAAAAAATAATGCATAAGTTATGAAAAATGAAGGATTGAACAAGGGTAGTTAGGCCAAATGAGCCCAAAATGTTACCAAATTTGGGGCTCATCACTACACTAGACACTTCCGGTCCTGACGCGTTGGACACAGTGGCTCCCGAACTCAGGGCTTCGGCGGGATTAGTGGCAGTCGTTCTCTCCATAAATAAATCACAAGATAAGGGAGAGTAGTTTCCTCGTGATAGGAATTCTTCCCAAAACACTTGGCTCATAGGCGATAGACAACAAAATTCAGCAACAAGTCTTAGAGTGCAAAGTGTTCTTTGTTGGACTAGAACGTGTAATTTGTACGGGTTTTTGAATTCAAGTCTGACTGTTCCCACCAAATTGTGATAATAAATGTTGTTTTGGCAACATATCTTCAAAGATTTTTTCCTTAATTATCACCACCCCACTTCTCTTAACCATTTTCTGGCCATCAAGTCATGAACAGTAAATCCAACAGTCATTTTCCTGCTAGGCTGCATGGTAGCTTCCCCATGGCGCAGCTTCCTTAGCATGACTTCATTTGTTGCACCTTTTCCACTCTCCCCACAACCTACTTATTGCTTTTTCCTTCAAAATAGTTAGTGTAGTTTATAGTCCCGTGCTCCCTTGCAACTACCTAGAGCATTAAGACTATCCTACTGCCATATAGTCATTGTGCAGGCTCCCCTATATAAAACTTCAACTTGCTCCCATTTTGATCCAGATTTAAGCAGGAACGCAACAAATTACAGATATAACCATAAACACAGAGATGTAGTGGAATAATGATTCATTGCACTAATGTAAAATACTGAAATATGCTTACAAATAGAAATGGAAATAAACCAACTAGGGTGATGGTAGCTTATCTCTAAGAAGAGATGTGGCAGCTACATGCCTCTGAACTATGTTACAATGAGGCTTGAAGGCTTACTTATTGTTGAGAAACAATGGAAAACCCTTAACATCCCAAAATCTAATCCTAGAAGATGAAATTCCAAATTGTGGGCCCCATTTTGGCTAAGTTGGTACATCAACTTCTCGGGGTCGTAACTTTGGCACCTGATCTTCGTTTGACGCATACAATAGCTCGTTAGAAAGACCTATTTGAGAACTACAACTTTGAGAAGAGCAGCATGTGTCCATCAAATCGGTGGACCCATGTTGCTCCCAGATTTTCCAAAAAAAGTCATTTAGGGCCTCAAAACAGCTCCGGAAGTTCAGGACCTGAAAAGCTGCTAAAAATAGTAAATTGTGCTACAATTACAGAAACTGAAAAACTGAAAGAAAAAGTTGTGGGGATCCAAGTGGGATAAGTGGGTGGCCACCAACATCCACCTAGATCATTCATCCCCCCTTAGGAAGCAATGGTCCTCATTGCGTTGAGTTCCTCCATCTGCTGAACTTGGTCCCTGGTGAGCTGTTCTGCAATCTCTGATGTTTCCAGCAATGGTGGGAAGCATGGTATAGGGCGGTCCGCATTGAACACTCAGTGAAAGTAAAGGAATGGGGGAACGTTTTTCTCCAAATCATTGTTTCCCATAGCCTTTTTAATGGTGTAAGGACCATGTCGGAGTGGTCTGAGCCTTTGATGGGTTCTGGTAAGGCATTCTTTCCGCATATGTAACAAACTTTGTCGCCCACTTGAGTCTTGTGTGGTGCCCCTGTGGGTGTGGAGAAGTTGTTCCTATGTTCTTTCATGACCGTACCCCTCTGCTACTGCTGCTGCATGGAGGAACCCATCGCGGGGTTCATGGATGTGGCGATAATATTCCCCTTACTTTGGGAGCCAACTAGATAGAAAATAAATTTCCTAGTCTGTGAGATGAGCTTGTTGCCTTTCTTAGCAGCGATCAAAGAGGTGGTGGTAGGTGGGGCTACCTCTGGTATCCTGTATAATGAATTACCCAAAGAAATAATGGCAGCGCGAGGCCTTGACTCACACACGAGATGTCACCTCCACAAGTATGGTTGGCCTCATAATACATCACAAACATCCAAAGGTGTAACATCACACAATACCTCATCTATGAAGGGCTTAATGCTGTGGGCAAGACGACACTACTCGCAAACTCTAAGATCTCGTCCTTGATGAAGCCACCCAATATTGTATCACTCTGGGTGTGGTGTAGTCAGTAGGCCCAACTGCTTCATGACCTCTGCTGAAATGAGGTTCTTTTGGTTGCCATTGTCGATAATGAATTGCAGCGGTGAACCCTTCACCCACATCTATCAGTGTAAAATACGCTCGCCCTCCTCTAGATCTTCGGTCTCATTATTCTGGACCTTGGTGGTGGCAACAGTGGCACTGGGCTCCATGTCAATGATCTGCTTCCCTTTGTCATTCCCCTTGTCGGGTTCTAACTGAGGGTCAAAAAATGCATCTTATTCGGAAGCCTTCAACTCGGCCACCAGCAAATGCTTGGTCTGAAACTCACTTGTGTTATGAGTGGGGCTCTTATGGAACTCACACCACTTTCCCATGTCCTTCTTCGACTTCATGGTGTTGTTATTTTCTTGCGGCTTTGACGGGCTATTTTTGGTCACCCCGCCTTGGCTTTGTCCTTTGGTCTTCGGATTTGTAGATCCAAAGTCTCGCTTCTTTTGTTTCAACTTCTGCTCAATTTTAACGGCATATCGGTACCGAGTGAGGATATGTTCAGGAACTCCATCTCTTCCTGGATGTACCTATGTAGGCAGCCGTGGTATTTGAGTACCAAATGTAGCTCAAAATATTTGAAAACTAACTATGTGCGAAGGGTATGAAAAATTTTGGTGAACTCCAGTACATCTTGGTCCCTCCCCTGATGCAACGTGGTCCACTTTATGTATATGTCCTCATAGCTTTTGACATGGTAGTAATACTCCTTGATGGCATCCCAGAATGAATTCCAAGTGGGTGCAGCTGAAAATAGTGAGCCTGTACTTTCATCCTTTTGCTCGCGATAGGTTTCCCACTAGCCCTTGACATGAGGGGCTACTTTGAGAAGAGCGAAAATAATTTTTTCCTAATTGGAAAAATCATGAACAGAAAAATACCCTTCTAGTAGATTTAACCATTTATCTACGACATCTATGTCTATTTGACCCTCAAAGATGGGGATTTCAAAATTAACTTGTACCTTAAACGACGTGGTGTTTCTAGAGTAGCTGTTGGAAGACGATGCATCTCCCCTGGGTAGCCGCTAAAGGATCTGGGCAAAGTTTTCCATCATCGCGTTCCTTTGTCACTCGAGGGATTCTTTGAGCAAGATTTTGATAGGATCTCCTGCCCCCTCATCTTTCTTTTCATCCACCATGGGAGGCCGTCAGGATTTGTGAGGCTAGTCTTGCAAAGCTTTGACTAGTTTAGGCCCTAACTCCTTATATCCTGACCTAGTTGGGGACATGCAAAGAAAAACAGAGAAAAAGCAAACCTCTCTGATACCACTGATCTGGATTTAAGAAGGAATGCAACAAATTACAGATATAACCATAAACATAGAGATGCAGTGGAAATAGTTCCTCATTTCATTAATGTAAAACACTGAAATATCCTTACAAACAGAAATGGAAATAAACCAGCTAGGGCAATGGTAGCTTATCTCTGAAAAGAGATGTGGAGGCTACATGCCTCTTAACTATGTTACAATGAGGCTCGAAGGCCTGTTTATTGTTGAGAAACAATGGAAAACCCTTAACATCCCAAAACATAACCCTAGAAGATGAAATGCCAAATTGTGGGCCCGTTTTAGCTAAGTTGGTAAATCAACTTCCTGGGGTCATAACTTTGGCACCTGATCTTCGTTTGACCCATAAAATAGCTCGTTAGAAAGATCTATCCGAGCACTACAACTTTGGGAAGAGAAACATCGATGCATGGACCCATGTTGCTCCCAGTTTTCGCAAAAAAACTTTGTTTAGGGCCTCAAAACAGCTCTGGAATTTCAGGACCCAAAAGATGCTAAAAATAGTAAATTGTGCTACAATTACAGAAACTGAAAAACTGAAAGAGATAGTTATGGGGGTCCAAGTGGGATAGGTGGGTGGCCACCAACATCCACCTAGATCACATTCACTCTTCCCGGGAAGGGTTCCCCATTTAGGTTTGCCAGCTATAATTTATTTAACAATATATGGCCCTAACCAATGCATCTGGAATTTACCCAGAAATTTAGTAAATTTACTATCATATAATAGGACAAGATTGTTTACCTTGAATGTGCAAAGCTTGATATGGCGATCATGGCATGCTTTTTTGTGTTCCTTCTATACTTTTTGATGGAATCCTACCAAAAATTGGTCTTCTTCGAGCTTCATCAGCTACATGAGTCATTCCTCCAAGGCCTCGTGAGCCACCATGTCTGTCAAAGCTACTATGCGCAAACGAGGCACAATGTATTCCATCGACATTATGGCTTCAACCCAATAGACCAATCTAAACGACATTTTTCCTACCAGCGTCTTACAAGTATTCTTATAAGCTCATAGCACTAAAGGTATGCATACATCCCAATCATTCCGCTACGCGTTGCATATATTCATCAGCTTGTTAGGCTTCAACAATTCTATTTGTTTGTGGGTGATATGGTGGACTCTTCTGATGGTAGACCTAGAATTCCTCAGTCAACGCGCTAATTGTTTTGTTCAAAAAGTTTGTACCCTTGTCGCTCATAAACACTTTCAGGCATCCAAATCTGGTTAAGATATACTCAAACAAGAATTTTGTTGTCGTAGCCCCTATACCATCCTTAACCAACAGTGTTTCCACCCATCTGGTTAGATATTTTATCGCAGTGATAATATAGCGCACCTGTTTTCTTTCCATGGGGCTAAATTGGCCCAAAAAAATCAATCTCCGACTTGTCAAATGCTTAGAGGATGTAGTGCTAACTCATCCCTTTGTGATGGTTTTCCAGTTCTTTGACATGCATCGCACGCCTTATAGTATGCCTTGGAATCCTTCTGTAATGTTTCCCACCATAGACCTGCGTGCAAAATTTTTTGTACAGTTACTTTTCCTACATAATGGCCTCCCATAGCTCCCCCATGAGGTTCATTAAGAATGTTTTCTCGCTCAAATTTCGGCACATATCATCACAGTATTTCATCTGCACCCACTTTATACAAATGTCTCACAATAACTGAAAAATTGGTCGTGCGTACTACTAATTCTTTATTTTTTTGACATGTATATCGTTCTGGTGCCGTCCCCGTAGTCAAGAAGTGAACAATGTCTGCAAAATGGTAATCCGCTACTCGCACAACAAATAGCTATGCATCTCGCAACCCTTCATCTAGGTTACTAGGTTCCTCTCTTGTTTCAATCCATGACAGATGGTCAAGTCCCACATTTAACATCCCTGGCTTCACAATTACTTCAAAGTCATACTCCAGAAATAATAGAAACCATCTGTAGATCTTCCGCCCCAAAATAAGCTTGTTGACGAGGTATTTCAAGGCAGAATGATCTGTATACATCTTGAAACGCCCTCCTAATAGATAGTGCATGAATTTTTGCAGTGCGTAGATCATGGCTAGCCCTTCGCACTCATTTTTTGAATAGTTTCGTTCAACCTTCGATAACTTCCTACTTTCAAAGGCAATAGGATGGTCCAGTTCTCCTTCATCGGCCTGTGTTAATACTGTACCCAGTGTAATGCAAGAAGCATCCACATGTACATGAAACTCCTTTTCCCAATCAGGGAATTCTAAGATTAGCGCAGTGACCATATTTTCTTTCAACACATCTAAGTTGCATTGACATTCTACGTCCCAACAAAATTTCACGTCCTTCTTTAGCAGTTTATCCATGGGCGCAGTAATTTGAGCATAAGCTTTGATAAATTTTCTATAGTATCCCGTATGTTCCAGTGTTGCACAGAGCTGCTTGACATTCCTAGGGGCCTCCAAGTTTACATTTGCAGGGTAAACCATCAATCCTTCCTTGCACACAACATGACCCAACAAGATCCTGAAAGGTACAAAGAATATGAATTTTTTTAAATTCAGTGTTATCTAGTATCTCTGACATGTATCCAACATCAAGTGCAGACTTGCTACATAGTGCTTCACTAATGCACACACTGTCTAGTCATCAAAGTACACTTCCAGAAACTTAGGAATGAACTCCTTGAACACTACTATGACTATTGGGGAAAATATCTCAAGCGCATTCTTTAGTCCAAATGGCATCATAGTGTACTGAAAACAACCCCACTCCTGTTAGAAATTATATATTACAAAGTAATGGAACACATAGAATATTTCATAAATATAAACACAGAAAATGCATAAAACCAGAGATATAGATATACGTGGTTCACCTAGTTTGGGCTATGTCCACCCCGAACAGCCAGTCCTTCCTTTCTATAATCCAGCAAAATGAAGAGACACAACCTACAGTAGATCCACTGTAATATCCTCTGTTTTCTCTCACAGTCTCACCTCTCTGTTTCTCACTCAGAGAATACACATCTATTACACAGCCTCAATACAATGCCCTCATACAAAGAGAGGGGTTGCCTTCTAGGGAAAAAAACCCTAAGCTAAACATAAGTTCTACCATCATATCATCTGCCTAATGAATGGCCCAGATTGACTAGAAATTACTATACTTTTACAAGGCAATTTTACATCTGTTTTTAGCTTTGGGGGCGCTGCCCCCAAAACCCCTGTTGGGGGATCGCTGGCACCTGAACCCCCTAGCCAAGGGGGATCAGCCCCCCCTGAACCCCCGCAGGGGGGACAAGTCCCCCCCGCACCCCCTCGCGTAGATGGGTGTACAAACTTCCTAGGGTATACATCTGGCTGAAACAAAGACCTCTAAATAATCATGCTTCACACCGAAAAATCTCCCACTTGGAGAATGATTGTAGCAACTCCACCGCTGGTTCATTTGCTGGACAATGGCTCCTATTTGGACCTACCTGTTTCTCATCTTCATCGTCATCCTTGAAGACCAATTGAAATTGAGCATATTCTCAGTTTCTCCCCGGTTACAACTTTTGTTAGCATATCTGCAAGATTTTGGCTAGTGTGTATCTTTTCCAGCTTCAACTCTCCATCTTCCAACACTGATCGTATGAAATGGTACTTGAGCTGTATGTGTTTAGTCCTGGAATTAAATGTTGAGTTCTTTGCAAGATGAATGGAACTTTGGCTATCACTGTATAACGTGCCCATATCATGCTTCTTACCCAATTCACCCATAAACTTTGTAACCAAATCATTCCTTTACTAGCCTCTGTAGCAGCAACATAATCTGCTTCTGTTGTTGAAAGTGCAACAACACTTTGGAGTTTTGAAACCCAACTCACAGTTGTTCCACCTACAGTAGATACATATCCTGTAGTGCTCCTCCTGTTATCTCTGTCACCTGCCATATCTGCATCAACATATCCCTGTAGAGAAATGTTTGAACCACCAAAGCATAATGCTTTATTTTTAGTACCTTTCAAATATCTGAGAATCCATTTCACTGCCATCCAATGTTCCTTTCCTGGATTGTTCATGTACCTGCTTACAACTCCCACTACATGTGCAATATCAAGCCTTGTGTAGACCATTGCATACATTAAGCTTCCAACTACTGATGCATATGGAACTTTAGACATATAATCCATGTCTTCGTGGGTCTTTGGGCACATTTCCTTACTAAGTTTGAAATTGCTAGCAAAAGGTGTACTAACTGGTTTTGCATTGTGCATATTAAATCTTTTCAACACCTTTTGTATGTACTCATTCTGAGACAATGTTAATTTGTGATTTTTCTTGTCTCTAGTTATTCTCATACCAAGGATTTGTTTTGCAGCTCCCAAATCCTTCATTGCAAATGAATTTGCCAATTTTCTTTTGAGCACATTCATTTCCTGCATGTTAGACCCTGCAAAAATCATGTCATGTACATACAATAACAATATAATATAGCTGCCATCATTTCACTTTTTCAGATAAACACAATGATCAGAGTGACATCTAGTATAACCTTGTTCATACATAAACTTGTCAAATTCTAGATACCACTGCCTTGGAGCCTATTTTAACCCATACAAGCTCTTCTTCAACCTGCACACTAGTTTCTCCTTCCCTTTCACCTCATATCTTTGTGGTTTTTGCATATATATCTCTTCCTCAAAATCCCCATGGAGAAAGGTTGTCTTTACATCTAACTGCTCAAGATGAAAATCTTCAACTGCTACTAGACTTAAAATAGTTCTGATTAAAGTCATTTTAACAACACGAGAAAATATTTTACCAAAATCAGTACCTTTCTTCTATGCAATCCCCTTCACCACAAGTCTAGCTTTGTACCTTTGTTTTCCTCCATCTTCTTCCTTCAGCCTGTAAACCCATTTATTTGTCAATGTAGTTTTTCCTGCAGGAAACATGACCAAGTCCCAATTTTGGTTATGCATTAAGGAGTCCATCTCTTCTTTCATGGCTAGCTCCCACTTCTTCCTGCTTTCAACCTGCATTGCTTCTTCATAACATTCGGGTTCACCAGAATTAGTCAACAATAAATAATATAATGAAGGAGAGTATCGTTCATGGGGTATACTTATCCTGATAGATCTTCTAACACCACTTTCAGGTGTTTTGGGTGCCTATTGCTGTTGTGGTGGTTGTCGTTGTTGTGGTTGTTGATTGTTATTATTTTCAGGCACCTTTACTTTTTCAGTGATCTCATCAAGAACTGTGTATTCCTTGTTTTCTTTTTCATGTTTCTTTTCCTGCAACTGATTCTTATACAAGACCTTTTCATTGAATATTACATCTCTCCTCCTAATTATTTTGTGATTTTCATAATCATATAAGCGATAACCAAAATCATTAACACCATATCCAATAAAGGTACATTTCTTTGACCCGGATGCAGGTGACAACTCGATATCTGCTTAAGTTAAGAGGGCCATTAAGGCACTTGGCCTCCCACTCGTCCGGCGTTCACGCAGACAGATTTCATGGCAGGTGAAATATATCAGTTAGGGGTTGGAATGAGGTTCGCCTGGTACACCATTAATGAGCGCTGGGTACGAGCATCTAGACGCAGGCCTTTAAACCTGGACAGGATGAGGACAACTAGCTCTACTATTGATAAGCTTCACCCCCTCCCTCTGCACCCTCTGCCTCCTCGCCTCGCCAAGTTTGATTGGGAGAGCGCCCGCACTCCTCTCTCTGTTGGTTGCCTTTGCTCGCCACCCCTCTCCCTGCAAGTCCGCCTTTTCCACTGTCCGAGTCACTGGTTAACTCTGAATATGCCTCGCCGCAGAGGAGGCTCCTCTGCTTCCAGAGGCAGAGCTTCTCATTCCACGCCCCAGAACGTCATTCCTATTACCTCTGCTTCTCAGTCCTCACCTCCTTCCAGCCAAGCTCGCCATCTCCCGAATAATTCATTTCAATTGTCCAGGTTCACTTTTCACAGCAGGCTTAATAGGCCGGTCTTGACCACCAGCATCACCATCATCGTCGCAGAAGAGGAGGATCACCCCAGCGACCCGGCCATTTCCTCCTCCTCGCAGACTCAGGAAGATAGTACCCCCCAGGGAGGGATGGAGGGGGCGATGTTCACTGCGGATAACATGCAGGAAGACTCCCCGGTCCCTGAGGCCTCCATGCAGCAAAAAGATTCAAATCAGCTCGACGTTCTGGAATGCGAACCTGTTCATCAAGACTACGACGTTCTACATTTAGTTACCCCCACAGAAGGCGGAACTGATGGAATTGAAAATGATGGGCTCGTAACCTGGATAGCCTCGTCCAGCAGACCGGCAAAGAATGATACCGACTCTCCGACACAAGATGTGTAAGGTGGCCTCCTCCTCGAAGAATCGTTCCTCCATCTCCAAGTTTTAAGTTTCTTGTTTCTCTGGTCCTCTGTCTAAGTCTTTTTGTAACTCTGTTTTCGAGTCTGATCTCAGGCTTTTGCTCAGTATTAAGACTAGTCATCTTTTGTCAATTCTGCAGTGCTTTCTATGTATTGGGCTAGTTCTGGTTTGTTTTGTAGCCAAGTTGCAAGGTCAATCTGTTCACTAGCAGCGACTCTCAGGCTTTAAGTAGCAGAGGTTACAGTCCAAGCATAATTATTCTCCAGTGGGTTACTGTCTAACCTTCAAGTTTGGTAGCATTTTCCAGTTTCTGTGGCAGAGGGCCTGTCTATGCCCCCTCTGAGGTCTCGACCTCATTGTAAATAATCTTTTTTCTTCTTAACAGATTTAGCATTTACTCAGGAAAAAAAAAAAAAAAGGGTACATTTCTTTGAATTTGCCTCAAGCTTTGTTCTATTTTCTTTATTAATATGGACAAAGACCTCACAACCAAAAGGCTTTAAAAAAGTGTACTTTACCTTTTTACCTGTCCATGCTTCCTCTGGAACACCACCATCAAAGGAACTTGAAGGCCCTCTATTTATTAGATAAACAATAGTATCTACAGCATCTGCCCAAAATTGTAAAGGCAATCCTGCATGTGATCTCATGCACCTTGCACACTCCATGATTGTTCTGTTCATTCTTTTTGACACACCATTTTCTTGTGGTGTTCTTGGAACTGCCTTCTCTCTGCGAATTGCATGCTCTGAACAGTACCTATCAAACTCTTTGCTGTAATATTCACCTCCATTGTCTGATCTGAGACACTTCAATTTCTTTCCTGTCTCAATCGCAACCAAAGCTTTCCATTTCTTGAAAATATCAAATACATCAGATTTATTCTTAATACAATAAATCCAAGTTTTTCT
Source organism: Pinus tabuliformis (assembly GCA_031772625.1). Classification (NCBI taxonomy): domain Eukaryota; kingdom Viridiplantae; phylum Streptophyta; class Pinopsida; order Pinales; family Pinaceae; genus Pinus; species Pinus tabuliformis. The sequence continues at coordinate 217,508,626 of CM062819.1, forward strand.
AGTTGCAACATCAATAAAAGTAACATAATAATGAGAGCCACCGAGAGATGATACTTGAGCAAGTCCCCATACATCTGTATGCACAAGCTCTAATTTTTCGCTCTTGTTTTCTTTCCCAACTCTAAGAAATCTGACTCTCTTCTATTTTCCATAAATGTGATTCTCACAGAAGGCCAAATCAACATTCTTCAAACCCAGCAACAAATTCCTTGAGTGACGAATCTTCATCCCCTTCTCACTCATGTGTCCGAGCCTATGATGCCATAATGCTGCATCTGCTTCTTTGGAAGCTAAAGCATTAACAAAGTTAGAAATACCATTGCATAAATACAATGTACCAACCTTTTTGCCTTTTTCTATTACCGAGGCTCCTTTGGTGACCTTCCAAGCTTTATCTATGAAAGTTGTCACACAACCTTCATCGCCTAACTGCCCTTCATTACCTCCTTTAGTAGCCATTGGTTTCGATTCTTCTGTTTTACAAGAACCTTACCCATTCCAACAATTTTTACAGGGTTATCATCACCCAAATGTACTTGGCCAAAATCTCCTTGAACATAGTCATGAAAGTATTTCTTATCAGGTGTGGCATGGAATGAGGCCCGTGAATCTACCACCCAGGAATCAGTAATATTTTCGAAGGAAAGAATTAAAGCATCTTGTAACACGTCACCTGTCACATTTGCTTCATGATTTTTTTCTTGCTGTGCATCTCCTTCTTTTCCCTTCTGAGATCTACAATCTTTCTTTAGGTGTCCTTTCTTTCCACATTTCCAGCACATTATCCTCGATTTGGACTTGGATTTGCCTTTCCTTGATTTATTGTGATATCTTGAGCTCTCTCCTCTTTCCATTTTTCTTCCCCTAGATTCTGCACTCAAAGCATTACTCGATGTCTCACCGGAGCTTTTCCGTCGCATTTCCTCGCTAAGGATAGCACCGACAACGTCATCAAAATTTAAAGTACTAGATCCATAAACAAAGTTACTAATGGCCATTACTAAACCGTTCCAACTTTCTGGCAATGAGAACAAGAATAACAAAGCTATAACTTCATCATCAAAGTTTACCCCTACATAACTTAACTAACTTGTAACAGTATTAAAATCATTTAAATGGTCTACAATATATCCACCTTCTGACATCTTCTTATTAAATAACCGTTTCATAAGAAATACCTTGTTTGAGGCTAATGGTTTTTCCTATAGTTTCGCCAACGCCTTAACCAAACCCTCTATCATTTTTTCCTTCGAAATGTTGAAGGCGGCCAATGTTGCGAGGCACAACCGTACCGTTTCGAGTGCCTTTCTATCGAGAAGGTTCCATTCTTCATCTGTCATACCCGTCAGCATCTTTGTTTTTATGCCCAATGGTAGGTACAGATCTTTCTGATACAGATAATCTTCCATCTACATCTTCCACAGTGAGAAGTTTTTGCCGTTAAATTTCTCAACCCTAAACTTACTATCTTCCACCATTTCTCCCACTTGAACGAGGAACCCTTCTTTCATACGAGTTTATCAACCAAATAGACCTTCGGCTCTAATACTAGTTGTTAGAAAATTATAGATTACAGAGCAATGGAACACATAGAATATTGCATAAATATAAACACAGAAAATACATAAAACTAGAGAGACACAGATATACGTGGTTCACCCAGTTTGGGCTACGTCCACCCCAAACAGCGAGTCCTTCCTTCCTATTATCCAACAAAATGAATAGACACAACCTACAACAGATCTGCTGTAATAACCTCTGTTTTCTCTCACAGTCTCACCTCTCTATTTCTCACTCGGAGAATACACATCTATTACACAGCCTCAATACAATGCCCTCATAATGAAAGAGGGGTTGCCTTCTAGGGAAAAAACCCTAAACTAAACATAAGTTCTACTATCAGATCATCCACCTAATGAACGACCCAGATTGACTAGAAATTACTATACTTTTACAAGGCAATTTTACATCTGTTTTCAGCTTCGAGGGCACTGCTCCCGCAACCCCCGCTAGGGGACCGTTGGCCCCCGGACCCCCCAGCCGGGGGGGATCGGCCCCCCCGAACCCCCACGGGGGGGACAAGTCTCCCCCGTACCCCCCCGCGTGGAGGGGTGTACAAACTTCCTGGGGTATACATCCAGATGAAACAAAGACCTCTAAATAATCATTCTCCACACCCAACAATCTCCCATTTGGAGAATGTTTGTAGCAACTCCACCACTACTTCATTTGCTGGACAATGACACCTCTTTGGACCTGGATGTTTCTCATCTTCATTGTCCTCCTTGAAGACCAATTGAAACTGAGCATATTCTCAGTTTCTCCCTGGCTACAACTTTTGTTAGCATATCTGCAGGATTTTGGCTAGTGTGTATCTTTTCCAGCTTCAACTCTCCATCTTCCAACACTGATCGTATGAAATGGTACTTGCGCTGTATGTGTTTAGTCCTAGAATGAAATGCTGAATTCTTTGCAAGATGACTGGCACTTTGGCTATCACTGTATAACATGCCCATATCATGCTTCTTACCCCCGAACCCCCGCGGGGGAGAAAGTCCCCCCCGCACCCCCCCGCGTGGAGGGGTGTACAAACTTCCTGGGTATACATCCAGCTAAAACAAAAACCTCTAAATAATCATGCTCCACACTCAACGACTTCATTTTGAAGGCTGCCTTGCTTCTATCCTCTGGTGTGATCTTGATCTTATCATACCCCGAGAATCCATTAGTAATGGAATACGGCTCATGCCGTCAAACATTTTCTAAGACTTCCTCTATAAATGAAGTTGGGAATGGATCGTGAACATAGGCATCATTAAGATTCTGTAGATGTATGCAAATCCTTATTTTTCCTTTTTGTTTCTTCTCTTAGACCACCATCAAGCTCACCCAATCAGATTCTTCAACAGGGTCCATGATGCCTGCCTCTAGCATCTTATCCAGCTCTTGGCGAACCTTTTCTTTCTACTTAGGATTAAGGTGATAAGGCCTCTACTTAATAGGCTTCACATCAGGTTTCAATGTGATCTTCATGATGCCAAAATCACCGAGGATGCCCTTTAAATCAGAAAACTTGGTGGGAAAGAGATCCTAGTTTTTGCGAAGTAATTCGACAACTTTATCTACTATAGCGTCATCCCAATAATCTCCAATTTTTTGAACTTTGGTTCTTCTTTAGTGCCAATGTTTGCTTGCTTTGTCTTTAAAGGTGTGGAGATGTTTGGGTTTTCTATTTGTGGGCCTTCGACTTTGCGATGTCATTTTGCCTTCGAATATTGATGTTACTTCGGTCTTCTTCTTCCTCTTCAGAGGTCACATTATAGCATTCCAATGCATGGTGTAGATGGGTGCTCTAGTCTTGTTGGGTCCATTCCATACGTTCCTTCGGTGTTCTAAAGATAACCACTTTAATTTATTATAGTGCTTCATTGATGCTTGCAAACTCGTCCTCAAAACTGAAAGTCAATAAGAACCCTTCCTTCAATACATCCCATTCAGTGGTGCCATGGTGGAGCTCCATGTTAAGATACCAGTTCATGGGGATTGTATCCAAGGCATGAAAAAACATGTGCACCCACTCTCGCTACAGTTTTCTGCCCCATGCCTTAGTCCATTTTTCTAGGTGATCGTGCAGATCATCCTTTCCAATATACTTCTTAGTTATTATAGTGTTAGCATGCCCAAATCGTAGTTTCATCATTCTTCTGTAATCTCGCCATCCAACAAAATTATCCTTATGCATATCCCACCATCGTGTAGGCGTAGAGCGCAGTGCCAACTCTAATGCTTGGAAGCAGTGGTCCTCAGGGACCTCACGCTCAAATTCCTCCAAAAACAAATCTGCATCAGTTAAACCATCATAATAAGGTAATTTTATTACCTCCTATGAAACATAGCGTAGCGCCTTTGCCATCATATTGCATCACAATGTATAAAATTCATGTAAGCGATTCTGCTAATGCTCTAACTCCTCATATGAATCAGAGGTGCAAGAAATCTCTCGGTCCCATGCAATTTGCTCATCTGCTGTCAAATTGATCCAGACCTCATCTTGCGATGTTATCTTGTAAATTTGATCCAATTCACTATCACTTTCTTCATAATCACAGACCGGTTCAGTATAGCGCTCTCCTTTTGCCAAATTCAGTGACCCTATAACTCGAAGCGACTTTGTTTCAAGTGACATTGTCCTCTTTTTCAAATTAATGATCCCATGCATATTAATATCTGAGTCAATTCGCAGGAGCGAGGGGTAGGGATTACTATCATCGACAATTTCTAGAACCTCAAAGTCTGCCATTGCACTTGCACCTTCAATGTCAACTGTTACTCCATATAATCATCCCATGGGGATGATTTTCTACTAGTTCTCCATTTTAAGTTGAATCGGAGACCATTGCAGCGCAGGTCTCCCCATCCATTCCCATGTTTATTTCGGTAAAGTATTCACATCAGACCCTAGATCCAAGATGACCTAATCCATTTCATAATCACCTATCTACATTGTTAGCCTCATCTCTCACCCTGTTTGTGCCTTATTCTTGCCAATATTTTGGACCACGTGACATCCATCAGGGGCTTTCTGTTTGTTGACGCATTTATTTAATAATTCCTGCAGGCCTTCCACAACCTTACTATCGCGTAGGAGCTTCATGCAAGTTTCCAAAAAAGGAGTGAGTACAGAAGGATCAACATGTGCAGGCACACTAATTTCTTGCATCTTGTCCTGGCTTCTTGAGGTGGAGGCCTCAACAAAGCTCTTCTTGGCTTCCATAAATGTTTCCTTAGCACGGTCCAAATCAAAGCCAAGTTCTTTCTTTGGCACTTTGTGGACGCATCCCTCTTCTTCAAGTTGTTTACCTTTATCAATTCTAGTCTTCATTCCACTTCTCAACTCAATATTAATGCTTTGATCTTCTTCTCAGGGCTCAGCCTTCATCATTTGTAAATTTCGCATCGGCTGCTGAGGTTGCATTTTCTTCTCTTGCATTTTGGCTATTAGCACAGGGCATTCTTCTATAGTATGGTCAAACTATCTGGAGTATTGACATGATGGGTGTGTAAGATTCTGGCATTCTCATGCATAGTGCCCCGACTATCCGCAGTTGTAGAAGATAATTTGACTGTGACCTCTACCAGGTCCTCCTCCTCCTCAGCCCCATCCTCGACCTTGATAACCTTAGCGCTCTCCTTTGGCACATTGATATGGAGGCCAAGTTTCTACTTGCATATGGTACGTAGGGGTTCTTTCCATCATCAACTCATATCTTCGACGGTGGCACTCATCGTGGCCCATAGATTTAAAGAAATTACAGAAGAACTGCTAGGTGTGTGAATGAGATTTTAAAGTAAATGACAATTATCCATCTCATGTTGCCCAGTAAATTGATAAATGGCACACCACAAAGAAACCCCCATCCTCGGCCCTACTAGGGCTTCTAGTTTTAGGGGAATCAAGCCCCCTCATGTAATACAATTCATGTGTATGGGACAGTGATCCTTATCATGCCCATGTCCCTTGCACTTTAAATAGCAGACTTCTATGAGCATTTCTAGTTTAGTATCCTTGTCTTTCTTCAAACTTTCCAATTGTAGGTGTCAGCTCGCTAATTGTGAGTGGATCTATTGCACTACCAGGTTCGTATCCTGAATAGGTGATGCATGCATCCTCATTGAAATTTACAAGGCTTCTCCCTGTGTATCTATCTTTTTCTGTGATAGGGCAGTTCTCAAATGGGGTAGAAGTGACGCAATAAAATAGTCATGATGCTGGATATCCTAAATCTGCATGTTAGCCTATATGATCTAGCACTTCAACCTCTGATCAAAGTCCCAAGGTGTCTTTTCCACCTTCATCATGATCTCTTTGAATTCAATCACTGACTGTGAGTTAGAATTAGGCCTACTAAATTCTTTGTTCAATGTCATCTTCGTCTCTCCTAACATTGCAAGAGGATTATCAACGCAATGCTTAATGTACCAGGTTAGAGCGCGATCCTGTAAAGAGGTAACCAACTGTGCGTTGTTTATATTATCATTAGTAATCTGTTGCATTTACCATACATCATTTGCAACAAACCAGAATTGCTCTGGATCTTCACTTTCTATGCCCTTGAAGATGGGCATTTTCATTGCGTTCGCCATGTTGAAAGGTGGCGGTGGAGGCGGATGTGTGGGCAAAGGTGTATGTGGTGGAGGTGGAGGTGGAGGTGGAGTGGATGGATGATTTGTTCTAGGATTTCCATGAGTGATTCGTTGAACAACACTTCGTGGTGTAGTTTGCCCTGCCCCTTCGTCGTCACTTGAAGGAGGTCCAATCGATGGACTATACTCTGGTCCTAATCCTTCAGATTTCTAAAGAATCGTTCGCTCCACCTAGACCCGAACATAAATTTAATGGCATCACCTATTTTTCACATAACAACATTTTAATCCAAGTATTCAATGATCTTAAATACTTACATAGCGGTCCATTGAAGAATCATCGCTCCACTTCGCTATCGCTGACTGGGGTATTAACTACAAATTCTGTAACAAATCCTTTGAGAATTGGATCGAGCCAATGATTGACAACCTGTGCGACCTTTTTGTTAGAAGCTTCTAGTCGTCGCACTAATTCTAGAGTCCACACTATAAGACTATCGATCTTCCACCCTCCTTGACTGTTTGTCAATTTGGCTAACCACTCGTATAGTTCAATGGGGAAGGTGCAAAAGAAGATCTCATGAATCTCAGTGTAAAAATATATATTCAATCAATCCTCCTTCGACAGGCATGAATTCATGTTCTCTTGTGTTGAAAACTCGTGAATATTTCGATCCAACCACTTTTCAATTTCTTTCTTAGTCAGATTTGAATGGTAGGACATCACACATCTCTTTAAGAAGATCATGGTCCCGACAACAAAACCATTTGTTGGCTTAGGGGGTCCTGACCTAGGATCGAAGTTAGTTGTACCAACCAACAAAACCCTACACTACTGGCCCTTTCTGCAACAGCCAGCGTAGCACAGGCTACAGTCTCACCCGAAGCAGTATGGGGGGATGTAAGAACCAAGTTTTTGCATCAAGAAACTAGTGTGATGTCTTCCAACACCATATATTTGTCTCTACTCAGATTGATAAATTCCTAGGGCTCGTCACTCTAACTATGTTAAAATGACCTTCAAACCTTCGTGAATGTCCACAGTGAGTCCTTATGGACCTTTACCAATAGATCTACCTGCTTGCATGCATAAAAAAGAAATCCTAAATTGGCATTCGCACAGATCTACTTAAGTCGTCATTAAACATAAGAGAAATTACCACAGACTTCACGAAAGTGTTTAAACATGCATTGCATACATTATTAGGATTGATTCAAGATAATTGCATAGAATTCAATCAATATTTCATAAAATGAGTCATTAATTAGCGGCATATAACATAAACAAACATGAATAGAAATACTCAATAATTCTTTGGAAACTTGTCTTTATTGATCTTCAACTCATAGATTACAAACTCAAATTTTCCTACACACATAGCTGCAGGGGTCCACGCACTTGGCTATGGAGCCTCGCTTCCTCTACATAAGTGTAGGAAGGAACGGCTTCTTGCCTTAGCTTCTATGTAAGACTCTTCAATTAACCCAATTCCCTATCTTTTTTTCCATCTAGTTACCTCTTCCTTTCGCTAAGACTCTACTATTTATAGACTTTTTTCATACAATGCCATGGTCCACGGACCATGAGTTAATCTGAAAGATGACTCATAACTTTACTTAAAACAAGGGGCTAAGCCCCTTTGACTTTTACTCAAATATGAGGTCAACATCCAAAAATCGTGGATACTTTACATCTTTTACAAAATTTGTTACAGAAAAACTATTAATTAATTCCTTTCTGCCACTGGGGACCCCATCCCAACAATGATATTTGGTGAGACACTGGAAGAAAACTGTTTGCAGCAACACAAGTTAGTAAACAAGTCAAAGAGAGAGAGAGACAAAAATAGAGGAAGAGGCAAAAAAAGAAGCTCAGAAAGAGAAAATAGAGACAGATGCAGAAGCAGAGCTGAAAGTGCAACAACTAGAAGTACAACAAGAAAAATATCTCATTGCAAAGAAGAAAGAATAGAACCAATGCGGTTTTGAAGATGTTTTTAAACTTACCATTGATTTCCAATGTGTAGGTACAGAGAATGATTTTGAAGAATAGTTAAATTTTCTTGAAGCATGGCTTGCAACACCATGTCTAGATGAAGTCTGCATAGAAGCTGCAAAAATTAACAATGAAGACAACATGCATGATGAAGAGATTAATGAAATTTTCAAGTATTTGGGTCCTGAAGAGATGAAATTGTATTATGGTCTTATGTCGCAGTAGATTGATGATGAAAATAGAAATACATAAGATTATATATGGCAACATCCTGCATACAATCTGTTTTTTGAAGAAGTCCAGGATATTCTTTGACAACCTAGAAAAATGGAAGACCTGCGCCAGCAAATGAAGAAACCAAGGTTTGAAGGATACAACAAAGAGAAAAAGCTGAAACAATTTAGAGGCTATAGAATCCAAAAGAAGAGAAGAAGAAAAGAAAATGTAGTTGAAATCAATTTTTTTTTAAATTGTAAGCCTAACTAAGACAAACCAGTAGACATCTTAGTTTAAAATTTTATGTGGCTCTAATTAAGGGGGAGTGGTGGAGAATCTAATTCCAGCCACCTATTAGGTGTGAAAATCGTCCCTCCGAGTGTCCTAGTTCAGTTTCACTGAGTCCAGTTTAAGTCGAGTTTGAATCTAGTCATCTATTACTCGTGTTTCCAATGTAATCTTACTTATGTGATTTGTAATACTGGGAAGAGTAGTCCTCTGCTCCAATTTTTAGTCTACTTGTGGTTGTGCATACTGGGGTTCATGAGAATCTATGTGCTCCTTCTCTCTTACTTCTACGAATTCTTCATAGACATCATCCACTTGTAGCTAAGCACAGTGGGATTCAACAAAATTTTCATCTCGTTGTAGATCTTTTTTTGTATATCCACCTTCATGTTCAACTTAAATACTCCCCCTTACACCAAAAATCCTCTCAAGGGTATCTTAGGCCTCCTTGGCTATTTTGGCATCTGAAATCACGGGAAGAATTATTTCATCGACAGATTCTTTTATACATGGTAATCCAAAGGTGTCATTTTGCCTCTTCACCCCTAAATCTAACAACATATCAAACATGTTTTGTTGTCACTTTTAACTTCTTAGCCTCTTGGCTTTTCCCATTTATACTTGGCATTTGTTTCACATACAGATTTAACACTACTTTTTCAACACTTTTTACTCTACTATGGCTTCCATTGTTTTTTAAAAAACAATTTAATGCTCATAACCCATTTGAATAATGCCTTATTTTTCTCTTAATAATATGATTTTAAGACTTTGAATATCCTCTTCTTTGAGCCTCAAATGAAGGAATTGCTTTTTATTTAAAATAAGATTTAAAAAAAAAACACTTTTCGACTCACCCATACCTCATAATCTCACAAGGGATATCATAACGTACTTAAAATCCTTTAAAAAATAAAGTCTTTCATGATATAAGACAAAGGCTTGTTTGTGTGAATAGGAAGCTACATGAATGTTTTGAAATGAAGCGCCTAAGAAAAATGAATAGAGATACATCATGACCTCTTAAAAAACTTGAATCTCTTGTCTCTTCACAAAAATCGTGCTCAACACAACACAATCACATAATCGTGAAGCTTGTTTGACTTTTGCTAAAAATTTCAACATCATAGAATGACACAAGATTTAAATCTTCCAACGAAGATGGTATTTTCACACAGATCATGGAGCATGACAAAAGATTGAAAAATACAAGGCACTCTACCTTAAAAAAATGCTCTTACCTTTTTAAAATGTCGCTTCAACTTTTTCTTTGTGCAAAGCGCCAATGAGATCTGCTGCGAGTAGGTGTGCATAGTTCTTTAAACACACAGGGTGTGAAAATATTAATAATTCAACAAATTTCTATGACTTTGTGTGCAATTTCTTCTTGGCTAAATTGTGAATACTGAACACTAAGCATCTTTTACAACTGCGCAATTTCTCTTTTCTCCTCGGCTTCTAACGCTTTTCTTGTGTAATCCCAAATTATTTGAAACACTACTCTCTCTGGAGTCTTATGCGACTTGGTGCTCAGATACCATGAAAAAAATTGAAGAGAATAAAACGTGGAATATTACATTAGAAACACCAGTAATAAATTACTAGAGTCAAACTCTACATAAACTGGACTCATGAAACTTAACTAGGACACTTGGATGGACGATTTTGACACATAATAGGTGGTTGGAATTAGATTCTCCAACACAAGTTGTTGGAGAATGTAATCCCAACAACCTATTAGGTTTCAAAACTGTCCCTCCAAGTTTCCATGTCAATTTCACTTACACCAGTGTAAGTATTAGGTGTCAAAACCGTCCCTCCAAGTCTCCATGTCAACTTCACTTAAGTCATTTATTAGTGATGTTTCCAATGTAATGTTATTTAACTGATTTGTAATACTGAGAAGAGAAAGTCCTCTGCTCCAAGTTTTTGTCTATTCAATTTTGGTAATGGTATCAGAGCTTCAGGTTGCATAAGACTCTAGAGAGCAGCTTTTAAAATCTTTTGGCCTCACAAAAAAGAAGCATGAGGGGCCCACAGTTTTCCATTTCATCTTCTAGGGTTAGGTTTTGGAATGTTAAGGGTTTTCCATTGTTTCTCAACAATAAATAGGCCTTCGAGCCTCATTGTAACGTAGTTCAGAGGCATGTAGCTGCCACATCTCCTCTCAGAGATAAGCTACCATAGCCCTAGTTGGTTTATTTCCAATTCTGTTTGTAAGCATATTTCAGTATTTTACATTAATTAAATGAAGTATTATTTCCACTGCATCTCTGTGTTTATGGTTATCTCTATAATTTTTTGTGTTCCTGTTTAAATCCAACTCAGTGGTATCAGAGCGGTCTGCCTTTTCTCATCCTCTCAGCCTCCTTTTCCTATTCATTTCCTTCTTTTGCCACTCATTCCCTCCATCAAATTGCTCAAATCATTGTATTTTAGGACTTTTACATGGTTTGTTGATTATGCTAATGACTGTGTTGTTGGTTTGGAATTTTGGTCAAGTGCTGCACTTTTCGCAGCTCACACAGGGTTTCCGCAGCTGATCCCGGTTTCCGCAGCCAATCCCGGATTCCGCAGCTGTTTTATTAAACGACATGTTCCAGGTGTCCTCCGGGCAGAAGAGCCACATGGGCAAGTTCGTGGAACCAAGGACATGGTGTGTGTCCTTCCAGCTCAGCCAAACCAGTCTTGAAAACCCATGGTCAACGAGGGGGCAACTACGGTCAAACAAAGGTCATTGGTGGTGGCACGGCTCTGCGTGTTCGGTTTTAGAGCACGTGAAGAACAGCTGGCCGCTTCCTCAGCCACGCAGATGATGGAGAACACGAATCCAACAGAAGATTTAATGTCCACTTCGACCGTTGCCTAAATCCGAGGACTGTGCTAGATTACGTGTTTTTTTCACAGCTGATAGAATAGCGTAGTTTGTGTTAAGTTAGTTCTGTTTCTGCTGCTATAAATAAAGCGTCTCTACACGCTGAATAGTTAGTCGATGTTATGTAATTTTGATCTCCCACTGTACTCTTTATTTTGCTCCATAATATATGAGAAGACCATTCTGTTTCTAAGCGTGTAACTGCTCTTTTACATTGGCTGGAGTAGGCAGAGGGCCCCTGTTTACTAAGGCCTGTACAGTGCTTTTCATTTCTCGCATTTCTTCTTATCAGTTTATGTATAATAGTTGTACAGCATGCCTTTGATTGTTATGTTTTTATCATGTACAATAGCTGTAAATAACTTTGAATTATGCTGATTACATTTCTGTATTTTTGCTTATAACTGATCAGTGTGTTCTTGCAGATTTCTTAGGTGCCCGGGACAGTTTTCTTATTTCTCTTTTTACAGCTAGTGGCATTTGTGATCGTCTTACCTAGACTGCTGATCTTTATCTTTCATTTCCATTAGTATCATTACTTTAGTTTGCACTTTATTTTCTGCTCATAGCTTATCAAGTTGTTTATCTTTTGATGGCTCTTTTTTATCATAATTAACTAACTTTCAGTAGAGCCAGAATATCACTTAAGTGCAGCTTGGTTTATTTTTGTTTTAAGACTCACATTGCTAACTTGCTCATAACTCTTTCTTATATGATCAATCCAACTGAAGGCAGAAGGGTTAAGGGAAATTAAGTAGTGCGATTTGTCACTTAGATTGTACATTGCTTAAGATTTCATTGAAGAGTTAAAGTAGTTGTTCTTGTTTTTAATTGAGTTAATGTAGATGTCATTTTCAATTTCATTTTTATCAGCAGTAAAGGTACTGGGCCAATGCCATTGGTCTTTTATTTGATGCTTTCATTTTTCCTTCAAGAGTTGATTCCATTTCAATTGTTGTTCAAAGATTTCTTGTAGATTACTTTTAAGTTTAAGAAATCATTTAGAACTCATCACAATTTCACACACTTCACTCACTTTATTTCACTTCCATCACATCACTGTAGGAGAAATAGATTTGAAAACAAACTTAAAAAGATAAAAACGACAAAAACTTAAGAAACAGTTGCCTAAGTACATATGGTACACATCACTTCATCAGCTTACGAGCCCCGGGTTGACATTTAAAAGTTGCAATTTAGACATCACTAAATTGACCAAACATTTTGGCGCCGTTGCCGGGGAAGTGAAAATTAGGTAGCCAATTCTTAAAAAAAAAAAACAAGAAAATTTCAAGAAAGGAAAATTAATAACCTCTCAAAGTATGCTCTCCTCTTGCACCTAGAGTGATCTGGAGGATCAGAAAAGAGAAAGTTATTGGTTTAATAGTTCCTTGAGTATGCTCTCTTCTTGCACCTAGAGTGACCTGGAAGATCAGAAAGAGAATTATTACCCTGACTTGAAGGAAAATAAAAAATGACATGCATAGAGCAAGAGATTCTAGGGGAAGGTTTTTAGCTAGAGCTAAGAGTTCGATTTTTACAAGTCCATCTACTCCAAGGAATAGACAAGAGACACCTCCATCATCTCCAACCCATACTCCTAGTCCTAGGATTCCTGGAATTCAAGAGGCGATAGTTGACTCTCCCACACCATCCATCGAGTCTGAACAAGAAAGAGACCCTTTTCTAGGAGGACAAATTGTAATTGAAGAAGTAGAAACATCTGAAGAAGAGGGAGAAATTCCTTCTCATTCACCCTTAGTAGAGGAACCAGAAAACTCTGAAGCCTCCAAGGGAACCATCATGACAGAGGAAGGATCAACTGGATTTGGTAGGGGTAGAGGTAGAGGAGGAGGAGGAGGAAACAATGGAGGAGGTCGAGGTAACATTGGGGGAAATAGGGATGGAGATAATTCATTTGGGTTTCCTATAGTTGATGAGGACTCCCGAGCCACCATGAAAAACATCTCACCATCTGTCCTCCCAAATTTCCATGGGATGAGGAATGAGGACCCTGAAACATTCCTATTTGAGTTTGAGGTCGTTTGTCGAACTTATGATTATCTAGAATATTCTCAAAAACTCAAACTGTTTCCTTCAACACTGAAAGGAGCAGCTCTGAAGTGGTTCATGGGATTACTCACTCAATCCATTAGGTCTTGGAATGATATGAAACAAACATTTTTGGATAGGTACCTGGATTATTGTATGCCCACCAATCATAAGGATGAGGTATTCAAAATGGTTCAAAAGGAAGATGAAAATTTGGAGGATTTGCTTGAAAGACTTCAATATAATTTGAAAAGAGCAAAGATGAACAATTTAGATGAGGAGACCTTAAAAGCCCTTTTGTTAAAATCCATTAGAGATGAATGGATAGACATCTTGAACATGATGGGGAAGGGAGATATATCTCAACTTTCACTCAATGATATAGCAGAACTATGTGTCCATCTCTCAAGGGGGAAATCTAAAACTCAAAAAGGGCCTAGAGATCCTTCTCTCCTCAGAGCAAACAAATCTGCAACTGGATCGGTAAGTAGGGCTGAAATTGGCAGTATGCTTGATGAATTTAAAACTGACATCTTAGGGAGTCTTAGTGAACAGCTAGACACTCTTAAGATTCACAATAAGCAGAAAGCAGAAGCCGAGGCTTTGGCCATCTTTTGCCCAAAGTGTAGAAAGAAACATGCTCTAAGGGAATGTCCCTTGGAAGCAAAAGTTGTAGAGACATGTGTAATTTGCTTAGAGAATCATGAGACCAAAGATTGTCCTTCAATCCCTGGACTCAAAGCTGTCTTTCAAGAAGATCCAAGTACACTTGAATCTCTCTGTTTTGTTGCAAGGAGACCTTGGCAGGGGAAACAAAATCAAGGGTTTAACAACTCTATGAATTTTCAACCTCCACCAAATTGGAATCCTTGGCAACAACCTTGGCCCCAACCGCAAAATCATTTTCAAGCATGGCTACAAGGTATGCAGAATCCTTATGGTAGATTTGCTCAATTCTACCAATATCCTCCATCTTTCCAAAACCAACAAGCTCCACAACTTCCAAATCAAAATCCACAACTATCATTACCATTTCAACAACAACAACCTTCTCAACAGAATCCCAATTCTCAACTCTTGCTTCCATTCCAACAGAAGTCAAATCAACTTCCTTCTCAGCCATTGCCAAACCCCAACAATAAGAATCCTCAAAATGCTTACATGATGGAAGGACAAACTTTTCCTACCTATATGATTGTTCCTCTCAATGAAGTACAACTCAGATCAGGTAGAGTCTTGGACAAACCTTCTATAAAATCTCCAGAGCAAAGCATTTTTGAGGAAGAATCTCTTGAAGCCAATAAGGGTTCTGAAGCATCTCTTTAAAACCCAAACATTCAGAAAGGAAAAGAAAAATAATTACCCCCCACAACTCCTATAGTTGAGCAACCTACATCTCTATCCACACCTCCTTTTCCTGAAAGATTACAAATTGACAAAGGAGTGGAAAAACAAATTTGGTTGCCTGATTATAATTTCCTAGATGAATTAAAGAATGTTTGTATCAAGATTCCCTTGTTACAATCCATTAAGGAAATTCCTATTCTAGCGAAAACAATAAAGGAGTTGAGCCTTAAGAGACCAGGAAGGAAACCAAGAGATACCAGAAGGATCCACCTGGTAGGAAAAATTGCAGACATCATGATGGGAAAGATTACTATGCAGAAATATGTAGATCCCGGTAGTCCAATTGTCAAAACACATATCAATGGGGTAGAAATACCAAATACTTTGATTGACTTAGGGGCTGCTATTAACATTATGAGCAGGCATACTATGGAACAGCTAAAACTTCCTAACCTTCTTTTTACACCTACTTTATTACAACTGGCAGATCGATCAATTATTAAACCAGATGGTGTATTAGAAGACATTCCTGTCTCCTTAGATTCTTGGGAATATCCAGTGGATTTCATGATTTTAACTCCCAAGAGTAATCTAGGAGGACATCCTCTCATTTTAGGAAGACCTTGGCTAGCCACAGCTGATGCTTTCATAAGTTGTAGGTCTGGGGATATGTACATTTCTGATGGTAATTCGACAAAGAAGTTCAATCTGTATCCTCCAGAAAAAGCAATCACAGAAATAGGAGATAATGAGTGGGTTGATGATGAAGATACTATACAACCTATCTTTACCATTTCTGAGATTAGTGAAGATAGTCAAATTCTGAACACATTGGAAAATTTTGAACCATCTTCAGAATATGACTCTACACAATTTCAGTTGGATTCTGACATAGAGTGTCTATCATCTAGACAAATGTCTCTTTTCTCTATGGAAGAGTTCGGTAGTTCTGCCATTGAGATCTTCCCAGGAAAAACACTAAACATCAATAGAAACTTGGAAAAATCACAACAGGGGAAGCTAACCAAACTCTTGCAAAGACATTCTACTGCATTTGCATGGGAGTATACCGATATGAAAGGTATTGATCCTAAGACTTGCATTCATCACATCTACATTGAGGAAAACAGTAGACCAATCAGACAACCTCAAAGAAGGATGAATCCAAATCTTAGGGAGATAGTGAAAGAAGAGCTCCAAAAGTTACTTAATGTAAACTTCATTTGTGTTGTGGGGAAAAATGCCTATGCAGGACGATCCTATCCACCTAAGGCGTGATAGTGCCTTAGCAACAAACGAATGCAGCTACTTCGGTTTCTTCCTTTATGAAATATGAAAGAGAGGAGATTGGTAGACTTACCGTTATCTTTCGGTTGTCCCTCGATCTAGATCCTCTCCTCTTTGGGTGTCCACAGCTACTTGCCTCCTTGCTTTTTCTCCCACGAGATCACAAGAGAACAGCTACCTGTGACAAGAGAACAGCTACATGCAACAAGAGAAGGACACAACACAAAGGCAAATATACATATTCATAAATGATTCATGATTAGAAGTAAATCAAATACACTAATGCAAATCATACAATAAACACCAGCATATAGGAAAGAACCAAGAAGCTTTATTGATTGATAAACAAAGTTCAGGAAGAGATACAACCCAAGGGGTTCCAACCCAGCATCTCCTTCCCAGCAGAATGGAATTCCTTCTTCAGCCCCTTTCAAAGCATAAACACCCAATGATCCAACCACAAACCAACAGCAATTCTTTGCAATTACAATCCAGCTTCCCTAGACCTCATGAGAGAGATCTATATATAGGAGTTTTGGAGAAAGGATTAGTCAACTTGAGGCTTGCATGGAGCTAACTAGTGTCCTCTCCCACTTCAGTTCTTGAGTCCACTTGGAGGTTCTTGCTTCCACTTGGAGATTTGGAACCTCTTACTCATCACCAGTCGAATTCCCTGATCCAAGTGTCATTTTGGAAGCTTCCTGGGCATTGACACCTTGAGAAATGAGTCTGCCACTTGTCCAGTTACGCTCAGCGCAGGTAGCCTTCTTTGCAGTTGACATTCAGCGTAGGTAGACAGTGGAGCAGTTGACATTCAGCGCAGATGCTCAGTGGAGCAGTTGACATGATCCAGAATTGCCTTGTTTTTGAGTGTTTTCAGGTGGAGAACTTTTGTAAACTGTTGTGGTTTGCTGGCCTTGTTCCTCTAGGGGTAGGAACAACATGTTTAGGGACTTTGGATCCCTTAATTATTGACATTTCATGCTCAGTGATGCAAGGCACAAAAATGTCTATAACAATTTCCCCCTAAAGTATGAGGCCGTTTATCGAGTGAAATGCTTTATCCAGGGGAGTCCGAAGTTCATCCATTTGCTGGGAGGAGACCTGTAATAAGATACAATACAATACATTATGATTCATTCTGCTTTCATGATCTAGCTGAGGCGGGCATTCCCATGCTCAGCTTTATAAATACATTTTGGTACATAGAACAGACGATCGTCTGATGGTAGACTGATAATTCTGGCGAAACTATCATCCTTTGAGTAGGATGATCATCTGCTGCAATGATGTACATGTCAAATGTTTTTATTTTCCTGAATATATTATCGCAGCCCGGATGGATGAAACTAGATCCGGGGTCTTCAAACTCGTTCGATCTTCACTCTAAGTACAAGTCGATCCATGTGAGAATTGCGCTGAAGTTGAACATGGAAAGACATCGCTTGATTACCGGTCAATGATGTAAACCGTTAACAAGCGCGAGAGGAATCACCGATAATGATAATGACCCTCAAGGTACTGCAGTACAATTCACGTGGTGTGAATAAAGGACTTGGCGTCGAACACCACGCAAAATCTTCTGGTCGAAGGTCATTGATGTATACCTGTCGCCGGAAGTGAGAAACTTGCCATTGAGGCATGCAAGCTTCAAAGTATTGAAGGGGTTGTTCCTAGATCAACTTCTTGGATAATGAGCTGATGTCGACAAGAAGTGATCCGTCAAAGGAGGGCCTTAATGAATCCCACATCAGTGACACGGAACGGAGCTAATGATTTTAGTGGAGGTGAAAACAATCTGTGACATATGATTCAGGGTGGCGGTCATGAATGGATGAAGGATAATGTATGGCAGTGGATGGGACCTGGTTGACTCTTTCTGAACGACTTCTCTTGAACATATGGCGACACTGATGCGATGGATCGGTAGCATTACCCCAAGTATGGATGGTGTGGCAAAGACCATGGTGATGTGACCGGTGAATGAAACAACCCAACCCGATGTGGTACGGAGGAAAAGTGTCATGTTCAAGAGCGACCTGCTACCATCAAAGACTTCTTGATTTTTCCCAATTTTTCCCCAGTCATTGCTGACCAGTACCTCTTTATTTTTGTCAAGCTTGAGGAGGATAACATATGCTTGTTCTATAACCTGCCCTTCGGGCAAGCCCATCGCTATGTTTTAACGAGCCTAGCGATAGGGAAACTCGTTCTCGTCTAAAGACAAGTTTGTCGCTATTTAGTGATTTTAACGAGTCTAACGACAAGGAAAACTCGGCCCTTTTCATTTTTAGAGAGTCTGAAAAGGTACATAAAGTTAACTCCAAAATTCCTTTTTCGTCATCTAATCCCTTAAGTCCGAAAAAGTATAAAACAATACAGAAGGGATGAGTTTTCAATAGCTTTAACGAGCCGAACAAAACAAGCGCTCGATCTTTTTGTGCAATAATCCCTCAGGTCCAAAAATATTAAAATCTAGAGGAGGGATAGCTCTTCCGGTCATTTAACGAGCTGGGAGGCCAAAACTCGGCAATCTTTTCATATTTTACGAGTCAGTTGAAAAGAGCTTAAAGAAGACTCGTCTTCTGAGGAACGAGTGATGAATAGGGATAGCAGCTAATTCCAGGTACAGGTTGGAATTTTCCAATCACGGCAGTGTCACAAGGATGGCTAGGTGAAATCACTCTTCGCAGCTTTTCCTCAAAATGGGTAAACAATCACATGGAGGTAAACGATCGGCCAAATGAAAAGTGGAGGTGGCGGTGCAAACACGACCAAGGCTTTTATGGTTGATCAGGTTACATATACAATGGTTATTTACCGAGATGGGTTCATTTTTTAACGAGCTTGAATGCGCCAAAACACTGCTCAAGCTTATGTTTATTTTTTAACGAGCATGAATTCCGCGTTAAAACTGCTCGGATCTTGCGTTTATTTTTTAACGAGCATGAACTTTATGCTAAAACTGCTCGTTATACCAGTCATATGATACGAGTGTCTCAATGGAGATTGCTATTTTTTAAGGAGCTTCATCTCTCTTGCGCTTTACTCCTCACCCTTCCTTTATGCAAGTTCGGAAACGGCTAACCCAAAAAACAGATAAATAACCGCTCTTTGCTTGCACTCCAAAAGGGTTTGCATGCCCCCAGGTATAAAATACAATTTCAAGGTTGCCCCTCCTCCTTCTCACTTCTGTTTTTCTTTGGGTGTTCACAGCTACTTGTCGTCTCGCTAGTTCAGTTTTAACGAGTCTATACGATACTTGTCTTCTCGTTAGTCCAACTTTTAATAGATTTTTCGCAAGATCGCAAGAGAACAGCTACTTGCGACAAGAGAGCAGCTACTCGCGACAAGAGAAGAACACTACTCAAAGACAAAACATTTGTGTTACTGAGGGAGGCTTACCTCTTTCTGGTTACCCAAAGATTGTCTCGTTAGACAAAACACTTCCTTGGCCTACCTTTTTCAGGTTACCTAAAGATTGTCTCGTTAAACAAAACACTTCCTCGGAAATGCCTACCGAAATAGACAAAGGTGAGCGACGGGGCTCCGTCCTCTCACATAACTTTGACAAAAGAATCCTATTCTAGAACAACCCTCTTTCCTCCACGGACGGGGTATGGACTAGTCATATTCTCTCGCGGAAATCCTACCTTATACCCAAAGTTTTCTGCCGAAGCAGACCAGGACGCATGCCCCCTGGGTTCCAGTCATGTCCTCCCGGATTACTCGCGCTCATCAGGAGGAAAAACCGTGGGTTGAGACACTTCTTGCGTGAATAGACCATTTAGGGATGGTATATGACTATTTGCGATGTGTGATCCGGGAAACGAAAGTTGGTCCACGAGCTTGACCATTCTTCCTCCATGCGGAAAACACATTACTCTAAAGAGTGAGGAGACTACTGCTCCCATGCAATATATATAGTCTCGTCCAAGGAGTAGGTTATAATCCAAGGGTCCTCGAACGACCATCACGTTCATTTGAACGATCTTCCCTTTCAATTTTATTGGTACATTGGGGAGGATCCCTAAAGGGCGACTGGTTCCCTTATCAAAGCCTGATAGATTTCTCATCTCAGGCAAAAGCGCAGGCGAACCAAGCGCTTTCCAAGCAATAGAGGAAAGGATACTCACAAATGCCCCTTCATCAATAACTGAACCAGCCATTACCATTCTATATATTTGGACAATAATTTTGAATGGTATGCTAGCTGGCAAGCGGGGTCTGCCTAGTTGGTTCCAGTCAAAGGACACAACCAGGTTGCTTGGTGGTGGGACCGAGTAAACGGCCGGATAGCGCTCTGATGAACTTCCTTCCTGCGATAAAGGAATGGTAGCATTTCCCTCTTGATCATCAGAGTCAGTGCTATGAAGAGAACTTGAACGGTGTCGTCTTTGTTCTCCTCTGTGATGGTGTCATCCGAAGATAGAGCCTCTGAAGGCAAAACCGGGTCAACTGCCATTTCAACCTTTAGACTTTCGTCAGGTATGGATTCAGACGGTTCATCTTCAATGACCGGTGCTTCGGCTGACCACCTGGGCGGGTCAACCGGATTCTCAACTAGCGAGGGACTTGGCAAGAGTTTTTGGTATCCAGGAGGAAGATTCGCTCGTAATATCGGGCGATCTTCCAGAACTATTTTCGCCTCGTCTAAGAAGGGACAACGGTGGATGGCGTGATCGCCTTCACACAGTCTATAGGGAAATTTAGCTTTCCCGCTCTGTCTTGGAGCTTCACTCCCACTAGTTGACGGTGAACAATCGACATGGCTATCAGAGGTCGATGCTACCGAATTGTGCAAACGGGGGGACCAGTCTCTTAGTATCCGGGGGATACATGGACAATCTCTGTGGAAGTGGTCTCCCCTGCATATGACGCATGGCGATTTAGGCCTTACGAGTGCTTTGTGTGGATTTTTGTTAGATGACGATTGTCTGCCCCCAGTCGCCTTAGGCTCCTTCTGCTTCTTTTTTTCTTCTTCTTCTCCTTTTTCTCCTTAGGAACCCGGTTCTTTGACCGACCAGTTCCGTCAAGTGAAGAGGAAGGAGGAGAGGAAGGTGAAGTAGAAGGCTGGGAGGCAACTCTTGTCTGATCTAACTGTTGACTCGACTGTTCAGGAATGGTGGCATTCTGAACGACACTGGTTGAAAAGAGCCATACAGGTAGGCCAATTGTCAATCCTGGAAGCGACAATGTGGCCATGTGGGGCGCACCAACATCTCCCCAAGAGGAGAAGGGACTAGGATTTCCACCAAGGGGAACTCCTTGGTTGGTGTGCTCCATCTTTTCAACCCAAAGATCAATGCGGGAATAAGGGTGATTGTTCCGTTTAAAATAAATTGTTAACGATGCTTTAGACACAACTTGCTTTTTCAGTTTTAAAGAGTCGAGAAAAAGCTAAAGATGACTCTAGTCTCCTTCGATGTTTTAACGAGCCCGAAGTGACAAATGCTCGGTTGGACTTTTTCTGTTATAGAGTCTGAAAAAGGCCAAAAGAAACTGCTCTGGAGATCTAGGCAGAGGGTGTGCCAAACTTTTCGCAAAACCACAGAATACGTTTTACGGTACGGGTGGTCGATCTTCGTGAATGCTGTGTTCACTGCATTGCGATCAGTAGGGCGGCCGACACGGCTTCCTAAGGATAAAGGATATATGCCTATAGGGGTCTCCCAATATATACGCGACGGTACGTGGGAGCACAAGTCCGTATTAGTGCTATCGTCCCTCAGGAGGAATCACCCACCTTCGTAGAGATCGACAGTCACTACGTTTAACGACGCCGGAACACGTCTCTACCTAGACCTCTATGATGAGCGTTATGTTGCAAAGCGTTGTTAGGTTCATTCAATATATTTTAAGTTGATCTTTTTAAAGTTTGTCTTTCAGGATCACCACGAGATGTATTGGTACAAATTCCTAAATGCAGTCAAAGATGATAAGCAAGCTTTATAATCTTTCAACTTTGAAAATCCTAGCTACTAAGGGAAAAGAGAGCGGCTATCTTTTCTCAAAGAGCAATCAACACACTCTAATGCACTCTTCCTAAATCCAACATGCAAACTTATCAAAATGCAAATGCACAATGCAGGTGTTTGTTTTCACTTTCTTAGTATAAATGCCTACAAAGAAAGCTTTTTGCACAACTTCGAATTTGCTTTTAAATGACTAAAAATAAACAAGTTTACTTTTTCCCAAATCAGCAAGGGTAGAAGAGATTACAATCACTTTGCGATTTTTCGAAAGAAATACTTGTTTCGACACTTAAAAGTGACAAATTCAAACCAATAAGCAAAAGCAAATGATAAATCAAACTGCAAACAGCCAATGAACTCTCTTCTAAGATCACAATCAATCACTCAATCAGATCTGAATCAAGGCTACAGGATGACTATTTCGCTCATGCAAAGGAAAACTGTAAATGACGCCACAAACACATAAAAACACTTACAGTCTTTTTGTACAAAAATGAGGCGGAATACAAGCAAAGAAAAGGGGTATCAGAGGTGGTACCTATGCTGGTTAAAGGCAGCAAAAACAGAGATCAAAACAGGGCAAAAGACAGCAAGGAACCCCAGCTGCACAAGGCCACACTGGTTCAGCACAGGTGCAACACTGTCAGTTTGACATTCAGCGTAGGTAGCCTTCACGGGACCTGCGTTGAAATGCAGACTGCCTTCACAGTGTCTGCGCTGAAAGGAGAAACTCTCGTTTCTCTTGGTTTCCGGGTCATAAAATGCTCAAAAATCAACTGTTTCAGGCCAAATCAGAAACACAAGCAAGGTATAAACAGAGGGATGCTTTGAAAGGGTACTAAAGACTATCACAAAGGATCATCAAGTCATTTGTGAGTCCATTGTTGAGATCATAGACAAAAACCCGGTGAAGGATCAAAGTAGCAACATTCTACTTTGCAAAGCAGTTCGATTGTTGCCGTTGAGTCTATGAAGTAAACAATGATGCAAACTCAAACAAAATGACTAAAACAAAGTTCTTCCCCAGCGGAGTCACCAATTTGTTGTGGGGAAAAATGCCTATGCAAGACGATCATATCCACCTAAGGCGTGATAGTGCCTTAGCAACAAACGAATGCAGCTACTTCGTTTTCTTCCTTTATGAAATATGAAAGAGAGGAGATTGGTAGACTTACCGTTATCTTTCAGTTGTCCCTCGATCTAGATCCTCTCCTCTTTGGGTGTCCACAGCTACTTGCCTCCTTGCTTTTGCTCCCACGAGATCACAAGAGAACAGCTACCTGTGACAAGAGAACAGCTACATGCAACAAGAGAAGGACACAACACAAAGGAAAATATACATATTCATAAATGATTCAGGATTAGAAGTAAATCAAATACACTAATGCAAATCATACAATAAACACCAGCATATAGGAAAGAACCAAGAAGCTTTATTGATTGATAAACAAGGTTCAGGAAGAGATACAACCCATGGGGTTCCAACCCAGCATCTCCTTCCCAGCAGAATGGAATTCCTTCTTCAGCCCCTTTCAAAGCATAAACACCCAATGATCCAACCACAAACCAACAGCAATTCTTTGCAATTACAATCCAGCCTCCCTAGACCTCATGAGAGAGATCTATATATAGGAGTTTTGGAGAAAGGATGAGTCAGCTTGAGGCTTGCATGGAGCTGACTAGTGTCCTCTCCCACTTCAGTTCTTGAGTCCACTTGGAGGTTCTTGCTTCCACTTGGATATTTGGAACCTCTTACTCATCACCAGTCGAATTCCCTGATCCAAGTGTCATTTTGGAAGCTTCCTGGGCATTGACACCTTGAGAAATGAGTCTGCCACTTGTCCAGTTACGCTCAGCGCAGGCAGCCTTCTTTGCAGTTGACATTCAGCGCAGGTATACAGTGGATCAGTTGACATTCAGCGTAGATGCTCAGTGGAGCAGTTGACATGATCCAGAATTGCCTTGTTTTTGAGTGTTTTCAGGTGGAGAACTTTTGTAAACTGCTGTGGTTTGATGGCCTTGTTCCTCTAGGGGTAGGAACAACATGTTTAGGGACTTTGGATCCCTTAATTATTGACATTTCATGCTCAGTGATGCAAGGCACAAAAATGTCTATAACAATTTGCCCTATTTCAGATAGCCGGTGGGTTTCCCATTTGGTTATAGTACCCAAAAAGAATGGTAAATGGAGAGTTTGCATTGATTACAGAGAATTGAACAAAGCAACCTTGAAGGACCACTTTCCTTTACCCTTCATTGATTGAGTATTAGATACTCTAGCAGGTAAAAATTATTTCTCATTCTTGGATGGTTTTAGTGGTTACAATCAAATTCAGGTAGCACCTGAAGACCAGGACAAGACTACATTTACCTGTCCATGGGGAACTTTTGCTTACCGAGTACTTCCTTTTGGATTATGTAATGCACCTGCAACATTTCAAAGGGCAGTACTAGGAATCTTTTCTGATCTAATTCATGATTGTGTAGAGGTCTATATGGATGACTTTACAGTTTATGGTAATTCATTTGAAGAGGCACTAGAAAATTTGGAAAAAGTCCTTGTCAGATGTAAAGAAACAAATCTTTCATTAAGTCATGAAAAATGTTTTATGATGTTTACTGAAGGGATTGTTTTAGGACATCATATTTCAGGAGATGGAATCAAAGTTGATAGATCTAAAGTCGAAGTCATCTCCAAGTTACCTATTCCAAATTGTCAAAAAGATGTTAGAAGTTTTCTTGGGTTTACTGGGTATTATAGAAGATTTATTGAAAACTTCACCAAGATAGCATCTCCACTCTTCAAATTAATTACCAAAGACTGTGAATTCAAGTGGGATCCTGACTGTCAATCTGCATTTGAGACTTTAAAAACTAGAATATCTGAAGCACCCATTTTGAGAGGGCCAAATTGGAAACTCCCTTTCCACATTTCAACAGATGCTTCAGATACAGCTCTAGGAGCTGTGTTGGGTCAAAAGGATTTAATTCCTTATGCCATTTATTACACCAGTAAAAATTTGACTCCCACTGAGTTAAATTATACTGTGACTGAGAAAGAGTTCCTAGCCGTTGTTCATGCAATCAACAAGTTTAGACACTACATAACAGGCTATGAAACTTTTGTCCATACTGATCATTCTGCAATTAGATATCTCATGAAGAAACCTATTACTAATGGCAGAGTTACAAGATGGCTTTTACTTCTACAAGAATTTAACATTACTGTGTTAGATAGACCAGGAAAACAAAATACAGTAGCTGATTTCTTGTCTAGAATTCAAAATACTAACGAGGATTCTCCCGTAGAGGATAAGTTTCCAGATGAATATCTGTTTGCAGTAACTACTAAAACTCCTTGGTATGCATATATTGCTAACTATTTGGTTACAGGGAAGCTACCTCCACACTTATTTCCTAATGAGAAAAGGAAAATCATTCAGGAGAGCTCAAAGTATTCTTGGATTTCTAATGAATTGTTCAAAACAGGGCTAGATTGTGTGATCAGGAGATGTGTGCGGGAAGATGAAATGCCTGCCATCCTTAAGGCATGTCATGATGAACCATGCGGCGGACACTTTGCTGACAAGAGGACGGCCTATAAAATCCTTTCTTTAGGATATTATTGGCCTTCTCTCTTCAAAGATGCAAAGCAATATGTTAGAAGGTGTGACAGCTGCCAAAGAGTTGGGAGACCAACTCCTTCAAATGAAATGCCACTATAGCCACAGGTACTCATCGAACCCTTTGAGAAATGGGCTCTAGATTTCGTTGGACCTATTAATCCACCATCTAAAAAAAAGAAGTATATATTGGTTTGCACTGATTATGTTACTAAGTGGGTAGAAGCCAAGGCATTGCCTTCTGCCACTGAAAATTCAGTTGTTCAATTTCTTTTTGAGGATATTTTCACTCGTTTTGGTGTCCCAAGAGAAATTGTGACAGATCAGGGAAGTCAATTTACATCTAAATTGATGGAGAAGCTGATGGAGGAATACAAAATCAAGCATAGAAAGTCTACTCCATACCATCCGCAAGCAAATGGTCAAGTGGAATCTACGAAAAAAGTTCTTGAGAACATCATCACCAAGACTATTCATCTCCACAGAAGAGATTGGGCAGAAAGGCTTCCTGAAGCCTTATGGGCCTATAGAACTACATGGAGAAACACAACAGGACATTCTCCCTATGAACTTGTTTATGGGAAAGAAGTCTTGCTCCCCATTGAGTTTCAAATCAAGACCTTCAAGATGGCAGTTCAGTTGGGGATGAGCTTATCAGAAGCCCAAAAGCACAGAATGGACCAGCTAAATGAGCTAGATGAAATAAGACAAGATGCAATTCTAAGGACCGATCTAGTTCAGCACCAAAGGACTAAGTGGCATGACCGATATATCAAAGAGAAGAAGTTTCAAAAGGGAGATTGGGCGCTACTGTTTGATTCAAAGTTTAAAGACTTCAAAGGGAAATTTCAAACTCATTGGCTTGGGCCATATGAGATTGATGAAGTCTTTAGTAATGGAGCAGTCCGAATCAAGACTATTGATGAGTTTCAATCTCCTCTTATTGTGAATGGCCACCGATTGAAAATTTATCATAAGCCACTCTCAAAAGAGGACTTTGTCAAAGTATTCCAAGAAAATTCTGCAATGAGGCTAGTGGAGAAGAATTCTTCTCCTCCATCAGCCTAATCTTTGTTTCTTTCTGAAAAGAAAAAAAATAAAAAATAAAAAAAAATATGTGTATAAGCTTGAAAACCAATCTCAGATTGGCGGTCTTATACAGAAAATATGGAGTGAAAATCAGGGTCACCTGACACTCTATTTTTCCAAAAAAAAAATCTCTCTCCATCCTCACTTCATCTTCATTCCATTTCACTTCATCTTCATCATTTTCCATCCTCATTTCACTCCATTCCATTTCATTTTTTTCACTTCACTCCATTTACTCCATCTCATTCCA
The DNA here is from genome assembly GCA_031772625.1 of Pinus tabuliformis. Lineage (NCBI taxonomy): Eukaryota > Viridiplantae > Streptophyta > Pinopsida > Pinales > Pinaceae > Pinus > Pinus tabuliformis. The sequence goes on from CM062819.1 coordinate 217,535,768, forward strand.
TTAATAAAAGTCCCTTTCAGGACTATTTCCATTCAGATAGTCTTTTTCTAACTTTGTGCAGTTAAAAGGGGAGATGTTCAGTTTCCGCAGCCAGAAACGATTTCCACAGCCAGTACCACTCTGTCTCTACAGCTAGCAGCACTCTGTTTCAAAAAGATCAACACCAAAGGCACAAGGGTAGGAGGCACCTGCAGGAACAAAAAGCAATCATGGATCAGCAACCTTAATCAACAAATGGTAAACCCATGAAGGTATGATCAAAATTTTTCTCCAAACAACCATTTAAATGTCATTTTATGTATAATTAGTAAATCGTGGACAGAGCCACTAAATGCAATGATTGGGCAAGATCATCCCACTTCTCCTCCACGATAATCCTTCATCCACTTCATACCCTCTTAACGGTCTCATAATCACTCGAAGTTTAAACTCAAGTTGGGACTGCGCTGTCATTATTAGCCGTACAAGGAGGAAGAGACCTATCGTACTACGTCTCTTCTCTACCACGATCTCCGCAGCCAATAACTGAAACGTGTGCGTAAGCCACCCGAACTCCAAGGGATTCGGCCGTTATTCCACTCCTTATCACCCCATTTCTGCACGCATTTGAATTCATTCTTGTGTTTGTCTTCTACTCACTCACACTTACACCATTTCCACTCTCCCATTTTCGCTTCAAACTCCACGGCTTTGTTTCAAACTCCACGGCTCTGTTTCAAATCCCGTGGCTCTGTTTTAAACCCGCGGCTCTGTTTTAGCCTCCACAGTCTTGTTTTAAACTCGTATTGCCTCACATTACATTGCGGCTATTTCACTTACGGCCGTAATACACCTGTTGTTCCCGTGAGTATCCTCCTTGAGTATCCATACACAGTCAAAAGCCTCAGCCGAAGTTGAAAACTAAATATGGAGAAGCTGCTTAGAGAAAAACCTGAAGGCTCAAAGTATATAGAAGGATACCCACAGACAAAGGAAGCATTAAAGAAGGCAAAATGGTTGAAGTTCATCCAAAAATTCAAAGGATATGATAAGGAGGTAACGAAAGCGTTTGCTCGGTCATTCAATGGACATATTGTGGAAGTAGGGGACCTGAAATTCACAATCTCATAGAACTCCATAGCAACAGCAACCGGCTTACCTCAGGTGGGAGACCGATGGTTCAAGAATAGAACAGTGGAAGATCAGGCATAGAAAAATATGTTAAAGAACCCAGGTATGGACACTTCAATTTTCACCAAAGGGATTCCTGTACATGTGATTAAGGAAGAATGGACTGCATTATTATTACTTATTCAAAAGTTTGTTACATGTGAGGGCCACTTTGGCACTATGTATATGTACCATGCTAGAATTATGATGAACTTCATGGAAGGGCATGTCATCAATTTACCCTATTTTCTATTAACAAGCCTAACAAAAATGAGTTCCACTGTCCAAAAGAATATAGGCCATATTGAACCTCACTTGTATCATCATGGATTTATTAGAATTCTCATAGAGGACCAATTGAAAAACAACAATGATACATGGGAAAAGTTTTTAGTCAGGAATCATTTTCAAGAGGTAACCGAAGCTTCTACTAGCAGCTCTCCTAGAGTCCCAAAAACAAGTAGGAGAATGAAAAGAGATGCTATAGCCCAAGATCCTCCTATTGTAGAAACTCAGGAGACTACTCAAGAAGAAGAGGTAGAGAGAAATAAAGCTAAGAAATAGAAAAAGGAGAAAGGGAAGGCAATTGTCCAAGAGTCATGTCCATCACCTGAACCTTCAATAGAGGAGGACTATCAAACTTTGGCTGATAGACTCTCACATCTTCAAACTGCTGCCCTCTCAAAGAAGAAACAAAAAGAAGAACAGAGTGCCAAACCAAAAAGCACTAGTGCACAAGTAAGAAGAAGCAGTAGAATTAAAGAAAGGATGAGTGTGACTAAGGAAAAACAAACACATTTCATTGATTTGGGGGAAAGTACACCTGAAAAGGCTCCAATTCAGCTTGACCGAGAGTCCACTCCTCCACGGGAAGAGAGCCCCTTTCAGCCAGAATTTCAAACAGAATTTGATTTTGAGCATAGCCCAAAGAGATCACCTGAAATTGACCCTGACCAGCAGGAGGTATACAACTATTTGGAGACCTTAGAGTAGTCAGTTGCAGGTCCAAGTACTATATTGCCTCTTAATGAACAAGTTGAATCTTTAAAACAAGAGGTATTTGAGCTAGAAGTCCTGAACCGGCATATAAAACAAGAAAACGAAGCATTGAAAGAACAAAGGAAGGTGGACAAAATTGTCCATGACAACACCATGCTTCACCTAGGACTTTGGCAGAAGAAGAATAGAAAATTGAAGAGAAAATGCAAGAAACTGAGCAGGGCCTTGATCAATTTGAAATTCAAGTGTTTAGTGAAGAAACCAAGAACAATTTTGGCAACAAGAAGGAAGAAAAGAAGGCTAGATGTTTTGGGAGAAGCATCTGAGCACATGGACTGAACAGCAATGACAAAGTTTTGGTTGCATGAGGACATGCAACACCTTCACAGTGGGGGTATGTTGAGCCTCAAACCTGCACTTCTTTACACATCCTCTCAGCCTCCTTTTCCTATTCATTTCCTTCTTTTGCCACTCATTCCCTCCATCAAATTTCTCAAATCATTGTATTTTAGGACTTTTACATGGTTTGTTGATTATGCTAATGACTGTGTTGTTGGTTTAGAATTTTGGTCAAGTGCTGCACTTTCCGCAGCTCACACAGGGTTTCCACAGCTGATCCCGGTTTCCGCAGCCAATCCCGGATTCCGCAGCTGTTTTATTAAACGGCATGTTCCAGGTGTCCTCCAGGCAGAAGAGCCACATGGGCAAGTTCGTGGAACCAAGGACATGGTGTGTGTCCTTCCATCTCAGCCAAACCAGTCTTGAAAACCCATGGTCAACGAGGGGGAAACTACGGTCAAACAGAGGTCATTGGCGGTGGCACGGCTCTGCGTGTTCGGTTTTAGAGCACGTGAAGAACAGCTGGCCGCTTCCTCAGCCACGTAGATGATGGAGAACACGAATCCAACAGAAGATTTAATGTCCACTTCGACCGTTGCCTAAATCCGAGGATTGTGCTAGATTACGTGTTTTTTTCACAGCTGATAGAATAGCGTAGTTTGTGTTAAGTTAGTTCTGTTTCTGCTGCTATAAATAAAGCGTCTCTACACGCTGAATAGTTAGTCGATGTTATGTAATTTTGATCTCCCACTGTACTCTTTATTTTGCTCCATAATATATGAGAAGACCGTTCTGTTTCTAAGCGTGTAACTGCTCTTTTACGTTGGCTGGAGTAGGCAGAGGGCCCCTGTTTACTAAGGCCTGTACAGTGCTTTTCGTTTCTCGCATTTCTTCTTATCAGTTTATGTATAATAGTTGTACAACATGCCTTTGATTGTTATGTTTTTATCATGTACAATAGCTGTAAATAACTTTGAATTATGCTGATTACATTTCTGTATTTTTGCTTATAACTGATCAGTGTGTTCTTGCAGATTTCTTAGGTGCCCGGGACAGTTTTCTTATTTCTCTTTTTACAGCTACTGGCATTTGTGATCGTCTTACCTAGACTGCTGATCTTTATCTTTCATTTCCATTAGTATCATTACTTTAGTTTGCACTTTATTTTCTACTCATAGCTTATCAAGTTGTTTATCTTTTGATGGCTCTTTTTTATCATAATTAACTAACTTTCAGTAGAGCCAGAATATCACTTAAGTGCAGCTTGGTTTATTTTTGTTTTAAGACTCACATTGCTAACTTGCTCATAACTCTTTCTTATATGATCAATCCAGCTGAAGGCAGAATGGTTAAGGGAAATTAAGTAGTGTGATTTGTCACTTAGATTGTACATTGCTTAAGATTTCATTGAAGAGTTAAAGTAGTTGTTCTTGTTTTTAATTGAGTTAATGTAGATGTCATTTTCAATTTCATTTTTATCAGCAGTAAAGGTACTGGGCCAATGCCATTGGTCTTTTATTTGATGCTTTCATTTTTCCTTCAAGAGTTGATTCCATTTCAATTGTTGTTCAAAGCTTTCTTGTAAATTACTTTTAAGTTTAAGAAATCATTTAGAACTCATCACAATTTCACACACTTCACTCACTTTATTTCACTTCCATCACATCACTGTAGGAGAAATAGATTTGAAAACAAACTTAAAAAGATAAAAATGACAAAAACTTAAGAAACAGTTGCCTAAGTACATACGGTACACATCACTTCATCATCTTACGAGCCCCGGGTTGACATTTAAAAGTTGCAATTTAGACATCACTAAATTGACCAAACAGCATGTCCCCAACGAGGTCGAGATATAAGGAGTTAGGGCTTGAACTAGTCGAACCTTTGCAAGACCAGCCTCACAAATCCCGACAGCCTCCCATGGTGGATGAAAAGAAATACGAGGGGGCGGGAGATCCTATCAAAATCTTGCTCAAAGAAGCCCTCAAGCGACAAAGGAATGCGATGATGGACAACTTCACCCAGATCTTTCAGCGGCTACCCAGGGGCGACGCATTGGCTTCCAACAACTACTCTTGAAACGCCACGTCGTTTAAGGTACAAGTTAATTTTGAAATCCCCATATTCGAGGGTCAAATAGACACAGATGCCATCGATAAACGGTTAAATTTGCTAGAAGGTTATTTTTCTGTTCATGATTTTTCCAGTCGAGAAAATATTATTTTTGCTCTTCTCAAAGCATCCCCCCACGTCAAGGACTGGTGGGAAACCTATTGCGAGCAAAAGGATGAAAGTACAGGCTCACTGTTTTCAGCCGCATCCACATGGGATTCATTCTGAGAGGCCATCAAGGGGCAGTACTACCATGTCAAAAGATATGAGGATCAATACATAAAGTGGACCATGTTGCGGTAGGGAAGGGACCAAGATGTGCTAGAGTTTACCAATATTTTCCATACCCTTCAGACAAAGTTGGGTATCAAGGATTTCGGAGCAGCGTTTGATACTCAAATACTGTGACTTCTTACACAAGTATATCCAGGAAGAAATAGAATTCCTGAACATCCCGTTGCTCAGCACGACATACCGATATGCCGTCAAGGTTGAGAAAAAGTTTAAACAGAAGAAGTGAGACTTTGGTTTTGCGAATCCAAAGCAAGGGATAGGTGCCCCCAAACCGTAGAACAAAGGACAAAGCCAAGGCGGGGCGACCCAAGAAAACCCGGCAAAGCTGCAAGCAAAGAACAGCGCCGTGAAGCCGAAAAAGGACACAGGAACGTGGTGTGAGTTCCATAAGAGCTCCACTCACAACACAAGTGAGTGTCGGGCCAAATAGTCATTGGTGGCTGAGCTAAAGGTTTTAGAATCAGATGCATGTTCCGACTCTGAGTCAGAACCCGACAAAGGGAATGAAAAAGGAAGTAGATTATCGATGCGGAGCCCAACGCCACCATTTCCACCATGAAGATCCAGAAGGAGGAACCCAAAGATCCAAAGGAGGAGGAGCGTCTCTTCCACTCCCAGATGTGGGTAAAGGGCTCCCCGCTACAGTTCATTGTCAACAAAGGGAGCCAAAAGAACCTCCTTTCGGCATAGGTCATGAAGTGGCTGGGCTTACCGACCATAACACATCCACAACTGTACACCATCGGGTGGCTTCACCAAGGACGAGATCTTCACGTGAGCCAGCAGTGTCACCTTCCATACAACATCAAGTCCTTCATGGATGAGATATTGTGTGACATTGCTCCCCTTGAAGTTTGTGATGTATTATTAGGACAACCTTACTTGTGGAAGCGACATGTTGTGTATGAATCAAGGCCCTGTGTTGTTATTGTTACTTTGGGAAATAAGTTGTATAGGATACTGGAGGTAGCACCGCCTACCGCCATCTCTTTGATTACTGCAAAACAATGCAGTAAGCTTGTTTCCAAAACCGGGAATTTTGTTTTCCTGATGATACGCCCTCAAGGAACGAAGAAGATGGTGGCCACGACCTCCAGATAGGGCCCCTTCGCACAACAACTACAGATGGACAAGGTCGTGAAGGATTATGAGGATATCTTCACGTCCCCTGCAGGGGTTCCTCTACACTATCAAGTCAAGCACTCCATCGATCTGACCCCAGGTGTGCCACTGCCCAATGGACTAATCTATCGACGCTCTATTCTAGAGAATGATGAAATCAAGAGGTAGATTCAGGAGCTCCTACAGAGAGGTCACATCCATCCAAGTTCATCACCCCGTGGGAGCCCGATCATGTTGGTACAGAAGAAGGATGGGACTTCAATACTCTGTATTGACTATCAGGCGCTGAACAAGATCATTGTCCATAATAGATAACCCGATCACACGGATTGATGACCTTTTGGACCAATTGGATTGATTTAAAGTCAGGATATCACCAAGTACCAATCGAACCCTTTGATGTGTGGAAGACTGCCTTCAAAGCCAAGGAGGGCCTTTTCGAATGGTTGGTTATGCCTTTTGGATTGACGAATGCTCCTGCAACATTCATGAGGCTAATGGATGACATCTTGCAGCCATTCAACAATTCATTTGTAGTGGTATACTTGGATGACATCCTGATCTTCGGCCAGAGTTGGGAAGAACACCTCCACCACATCCGACAGGTTGTCCAAACACTACGACAACATAAGATATGTGCCAATTTGGAGAAATGCACTTTTGGCATGACGCAGGTTCAGTATCTAGGATACATTATTGATGAACAGGGGGTACATGTGGATCCATCCAAGATCCAAGTCATTCGAGATTGGCCATCTCCAATCACTTTGACAGAGCTTCGCAGCTTTCTAGGTCTTGCCAACTTCTACCGCAGGTTCGTGTTGGGATTTTCTCATATCACTTGGCCCTTGAGTCAAGTCACCAAGGGAGGAGTGAAAGAAAAATTCTTTTGGTCTGAATCTCAACAGAAGGCATTCACAAAGTTGAAAGATTGCCTCTACACGGCACCAGTGCTCGCATTACTAGACTTGCAACAACCATTTGAGGTTGAGACAAATGCCTCTGACTATGCTATTTGGGTAGTCCTCACTCAACACGGGCATCCAGTGGCATATCACAGTGAGACACTTTCAGACACAGTCTGGAAGTATCCCAGTTAGGACAAAGAGGTGTATTCCATTGTGCAGGCCTACCGACAATGGAAACATTACATTTTGGGGAAGGAAGCAGTCATCCACATAGACCACTAACCCCTAATATTCATACAGACCCAAGGGAAATTGCAAAATGATCGCCATCAGAAGTGGTCCACATACCTGCAACAGTTCCATTTGAATATCAAGTATAAGAAGGGTAGCACCAATAATGTTGCAAATTGCCTCAGTCGACCACCGATCATGGCGTTAACAACTATGCTCAACTCTTGTGGGCAAGAGACTTCTGATTGGCCAATTCTCTACAAAAGCGACCCAAAATTCGGCCACACCTACCAAACACTCTTGGAGGGTCAGCATGTTCCATATTTTCACCTCTAGGATGTCCTATTATGCCACCTAGGTCACCTTTGTGTCCCTTCAAGCGAGCGTGCCAAGATGATTTGGGAAGCACAGTAAAGTTGGGTTGTTGGACATTTCGGGTTCGAGAAAACGGTGGCAGTACTGCAGAAGTATTTCTATTGGTCGAATCTTCAACAGGATGTTGGGAAGTACAACAGATCATGCACTGCCTGCACCATTGCCAAACTGACCATCAAGAAGCAAGGCCTCTATAACCCATTGCCTACCCCTAGTCGACCTTGGGAATCCATCTCCATGGATTACATGTTAGGCCTTCCTTCCTCAAAGCATGGAAATGACTGTGTTTTTGTGGTCGTCGACAGGTTCTCGAAGATGGCCATTATGGCTACCTGCAAGAAGAACATCACAACAGAAGCCACTGCTAAACTTTTCTTTGAACGAGTGTGGGTACACTTTGGGATCCCATAGTCTATCATCTCAGATCAGGACAACAAGTTCCTTAGTACATTTTGGTCCAGTCTCTGTTTGATGCTCGACACCAAACTCACTAAGTCCATAGCCTTCCATCCTCAAACCAAGGGCCAGACAGAGGTTGTCAACAGTATGATCGTACACATTCTGCGCATGTACAACTCAAAGCATCCATGCACATGGGATGAGAGCCTCCCCTATGTTCAGCACAGCTACAATTGGGCTCTCCACAACTCAACTGACCATAGCCCTTTTTAGGTGGGCTTGGGATTCCAACCACTATGTCCCATCGATGTGGCCATGCCATTTGCAGCTACTCACGTAGATTCGGCTCATGCCCAGTCTGAAACAAATAAGGCAAACAACTTCATTGAGCACATCCAACATATTCGCCAACAGGTACATGAAATTCTGGAGAAATCAAATGCCAAGTACAAGCAGCGACATGATCAACATCGGGTGCCACATAAGTTTCAGGTGGGCGACAAAGTCTGGTTCCATTTGCAAAAGGAACTCCTCAACGGAGCATATCGGAAACTCAGGCCACTTCGATATGGTCCTTACACCATTAACAAGGCTGTGGGAGATAATGCATTTGAGCTCAGCACTCCCCCATTCCTTGGCCTGCACCTAGTGTTCAATGTGGATCGCCTTCGGCCATGCTTTCCAACATTACTAGACACATCCGACATTGCGGAATAGCTCACACCCATAGAGTTAAATCCAGATTGCATGGAACAAGCTGCAGCTGATCGGATCATGGCCACACAGATCAAGCACACTCACCAGTAGAATATCCAATTGTATCGAGTTGTGAAAGTAGGTCGACTCCTTCACCAGGGCAAGTGGCTCACCAAGGACCAAGTTCAACAGAAGTTTGCTCATCTCATAGAGGAACTCAACGCAATGGGGGCGGTTGCTTCCTAAGGGCGGATGAATGCTAGGTGGATATTGGTGGCCACTTGCAACCCCACCATTGTTTCTTTCAGCTTTTCAGTTTTCTTAATTGTAGCCCAGTTTACTATTTTTAGTAGTTTTTCGGGTCCTGAACTTCTGGAGCCGTTTTGAGGCACTAAACGACGTTTTTTGGTAAAACTGGGAGCAACATGGGTCCATGGAAGAATGTTGCTCTCCCAACAGTTGTAGTTCTCGGATAGATCTTTCTAACGAGATACTGTGTGCGTCAAATGGAGATTGTATGCCAATGTTACGACCCCGGAAGTTGCTGTACCAATTTACCCAAACAGAGCCCACAGTTTGTCGTTTCATCTTCTAGGGTTAGGTTTTGGAATGTTAAGGGTTTTCCATTATTTCTCAACAATAAACAGGCCTTCGAGCCTTATTGTAACACAATTCAGAGGCATGTAGCCGCCACATCTCTTCTCAGAGATAAGCTACCATTGCCCTAGATGGTTTATTTCCAATTCTGTTTGTAAGCATACTTCAGTGTTTTACATTAATGAAATGAAGTATTATTTCCACTTCATCTCCGTGTTTATGGTTATCTCTGTAATTTTTTGTGTTCCTATTTAAATTTGGATCAGCAGAGAAGCTACAGAAACGAATGTTGAACACAACATGCATGATGAAGATATTAATGAAATTTTCAGGTATTGGAGTCTTGAAGAGATATTATTTTATTATAATCTTATGTTGAAGTATATTGATGATGAAAAGAGCACTACAGAAGAGAATATGTGGCAACAACCGACATACAACTTTTTTGAAGAGTATGCTTAGACAACTTGTAAGACTGGAGGGCCTGCACCATCAAATGAAGAAACTGATGTTTGAAGGATACAATAAAGAGAAAAGCATAAACAATTTAGAGGCTATAGGATCTGGAAAAAGAGAAGAAGAAAAAATGAAGTCAATTTTTAAATTGTAAACATAGATGAGAGATAGACTAGCAAGTGTCTTAATTGAATTTGATGTGGTTGTAATTAAGGGGGAGTGTTGGAGAATCTAATCCCAAACACTTGTTAGGTGTCAAAACCATCCCTCCAAGTGCCATTGTTCAGTTTCACTTACTCCAGTTTAAGTTGAGTTTCACTCAAGTCATTTATTAGTGATGTTTCAAATGTAATCTTATTTAAGTGATTTGTAATTCTAAGAAGAGGAAGTCCTCTGCTCCACGTTTTGCTCTCTTCAATTTTCATCAAAACTGATGCACTTCCTTTTCTTCATAGATGTGAAATCCAAGCTCCTTTTAAAATTTCTACTCTGTCTCTCCTCCACAACTTATTCTTTGTGAGTCTAGAAACATTTTTGAAGAGAAATGGTGAAGTAGAGATTTCTCTTCTCAATATTCAAAATAGTGAGTCCAAAAACATTTTTGAAGAGAAATCGTGAATTAGAGATTTCTCTTCTTAGTATTCAAAATAGTTAACTAGATTATAGCAAAATCATCAACAATAAATTACTGGAGTGAAAATCAACTAAACTAAAGTAAATATAAACTTACTGTGACACCTAGTGAACAATGAGATTAATATCTCAACAGGTTTGTGCCAACCTCACTATTGTTTCTTCACACATGCAAGAGTTCAAGAATTCAATGCTCGTAGTCTCAAACATAGTCCTCTTGTATTATTGTGGTGCTGTAGGTAGCTACCTAGTCTTGAAATACATAACAATGGTCTTCTCTCACAATGATCTGATTCAATTCGACACAACTATGGAATTTCATTGTTCAACTTAGATAACTTCTACGCATTCTAAATGTGAGAGGTCTACCACAATAACTTAGCTAGTTGTGACAAAGATGGCTCACTTTGCACAACCGCACCTCACCACTACTCACACCAACCAATGAACCATTGGTGAGGGAATGAGGTGGAGGCATGCTAGACTTGCAACACGCTGCGGTGGAATCACACCACTGTAATCACCTCCACTAGCACAAAATTTCAACACAACAACATGATCACACATAGATCCACCAATTTGGTCATGCTACGGCCAATAGAGAATGTTTCTCAAAGCAGACTCCTCCTTATAGATTGATAGATGCACTAAGTTCACTAACGCTTCTCCTATCAGCAATTAAAAACACAATTCAATGCTCATGAATGTCAAATCCTTTGCACAACGACTGCCCTTTGTTCAAATTCACTGATATTTGACCTTATGCTCTAATACCAACATAAAGCTTAGAGAGACAGATAGAATATGGAGGAAATGAGCAACTCTCAATTAAACCTAGTTGAACTTGAAGAGTTTCTACACGGGACTTGATTCATTCACCAAATCATGTGTACATAAATAAGATTAGAAATTTATTAAAGAAATTGAACAAATTCATAAAAATAAGATTTAATCTAACTAATCACAACCACTCGCTAATAGTAAAATAGTATAGAAAATTCTACATATCTCCATTATTCCAAATTATAATAATAATTCATTTTACTTTAATTCTATTTTATTATTCCACTTTTTATAATTCATTTTTAAATTTTATTTTATTTCATAATGATATATATTATATTTTATTGAATATATAGGTATTATCGTTGAAATAATTAAATTTCAACTATATATAATTTATTTTATCCCAAAAAGATATTCCTGTGATATATGTCTATGTGGGGGTTTGTGTGTCAATGAATGGAATAATTAATATATAGAATCCAAAATGAAATTGGAAATTAGAAATTAAGCTGTTTTTCCATGTTGTATGCGTCAACATCTAGCATGATTAATTCACTTGAGTCCCAAAATCCAGCCAAACACAAAATGCCGTGTAACTCTAAAAATGAAGATGCTGCACATAATGCTTATGATGCCCAGTGTTGACGTCACAGAGACATTCCACCCATAAATAAATGTATGCGAAACAAATGTTGTATAAAGGGACATTCCACCCATAAGCTATTTGGAGTGCTCGACAAATCTTAATGGGAGATAGGAATGGCTCATTGGCCCTCCATCGAGTTATATTGGATACTAGGTAACAAATTTATATATCGACCTCACCAATAATGATGGCCTCCCATCATAACATATAATAAGATTACACAAGTATGGCTAAGAAAATATAATAATGCGGAGCTCAAATCTGAGATGTAAGATTGTGATAATTTTGTAGGACAAATGAAAAATATATTTTTGATGTGGAGATCAACCATATTTTCTTATATACCTCTCATGAGATAAAGTAAAATAAATGGAGGTAACAGTTTTTCTAAATACTTTAGTCACCTATAATTTTTTAAAGTTGAAAATGGATTGGTCTACTGGTTTGTTACAAGCCAAAGTGGCAGATCTCAAAAATATATTGTGTGCCCATCACATATCATTCTTTTATTAAAGTGGGGCATCAGATGGAAACATTGTGTACCCTTCTACTATTATATTCAGATGCCATCAGAGTTTTCATAGTGTTCCACAGTGTTACAGCTAATATTGGTCACAGGCCCATATGGATATAAATGTGCGTATGCCTATCTGAAATATCTGCAATCAAAATCCTCTGGAAGTAGCAAGGCTGTGGTTCATATAACACTATGAGGAATATTACTGTGCCTTATAATACGAGCGCAGCTTCTGTATGGAGCTCACCAGTTCCATCATTGTTGGGTGGAGTGAGTTTTCTAATCGCACTGATAGATTTTGCTCTGATCACTCTAGTTGTCTCGCACGTGAAGGACTGTTGTGGTTCTAATTCAGAAGAAAATATCACATCGGCACAGAGTAGTGAATCAAGTGTTAGTTATGCTGAAAAGAGTGAGACATTGCAGAATATCATGTCTTCGTCTGCAGATGATAAGCAGGAGAAAGTAGTTGGCATTATGGCTGGTGATGGCTCGCCCACCTTTATCGCTAAACCAGCTTCTACTTCCGCAGCATAAAACGGAGTACATGGGTTCATAGCTCCATAGCACCTAATCCTTCCAATATGTATATAAATGTTAGTACTCACATAATATTTGGAATCTCTTTCTTTCTGTATTTCTCCTACGCTTTCTATCTATATCATATCTTCGAAGATCCATACTTTGATGTTGTAATTCGAATACAAAAGCGGAAATGGAAGAAATTAAGTTTATGAAAGGAGTGTTGTCCTCTGTATAGTTTTGTTATTTAATTCTTTCGGAGTAAGTGTTCACACTTACTCTATTCAAATAGAGTAAGTGTGAACACTTACTCCGAAAGAATTAAATAACAAAACTGTACATAGGACAACACTCCTTTCATAAACTTAATTTCTTCCATTTACGCTTTTGTATTCGAATTACAACATCAAAGTATGGATCTTCGAAGATATGATACAGATAGAAAGCGTAGGAGAAATACAAAAAGAAAGAGATTCCAAATATACGTGTTGGAAGGATTAGGTGCTATGGAGTTATGAACCCGTGTACTCCGTTTTATGCTGTGGAAGCAGAATCTGGTTTAGCGATAAAGGTGGGCGAGTCATTACCAACCATAATGACAACTACTTTCTCCTTCTTATCATCTACACACGAAGACATGATATTTTGCAATGTCTCAATCTTTTCAACATAACTAACACCTAATTCACTACTCTGTGCCGATGTGTTATTTTCTTCTGAATTAGAACCACAACAGTCCTTCACGTGCGAGACAACTAGAACGATCGGAGCAAAAGCTATCAGTGCGATTAGAAAACTCACTCCACCCAACAGTAATGGAACTGGTGAGCTCCATACAGAAGCTGCGCTCGTATTATAAGGCACGGTAATATTCCTCATAGTGTTATATGAACCACAACCTTGCTACTTCCAGAGGATTTTGATTGCAGATATTTCAGATAGGCATACGCACATTTATATCCATATGGGCCTACGACCAATATTAGCTGTAACACTGTGGAACACTATGAAAACTCTGATGGCATCTGAACATAATAGTAGAAGGGTACACAATGTTTCCATCCGATGCCCCACTTTAATAAAAGAATGATATGTGGTGGGCACACAATATATTTTTGAGATCTACCACTTTGGCTTGTCACAAATCAGTAGACCAATCCATTTTCAATTTTAAAAAATTATAGGTGACTAAAGTATTTAGAAAAACTGTTACCTCCATTTATTTTACTTTATCTCATGAAAGATACATGAGGTTGATCTCCACTTCAAAAATATATTTTTCATTTGTCCTACAAAGTTATCACAATCCTACATGTCAGATCTGGGATTCTATATATTAATTATTCCATTCATTGACACACAAACCCCCACCTATACATATATCACAGGAATATCTTTTTGGGATAAAATAAATTATATATAGTTGAAATTTAATTATTTCAATGATAATACCTATATATTCAATAAAATATAATATATATCATTATGAAATAAAATAAAATTTAAAAAAGTATTATAAAAAGTTGAGTAATAAAATAGAATTAAAGTAAAATGAATTATTATTATAATTTGGAATAATGGAGATATGTAGAATTTTCAATACTATTTTATTATTAGCAAGTGGTTGTGATTAGTTAGATTAAATCTTATTTTTATGAATTTGTTCAATTTCTTTAATAAATTTCTAATCTTATTTATGTACACATGATTTGGTGAATGAATCAAGTCCCGTGTAGAAACTCTTCAAGTTCAACTAGGTTTAATTGAGAGTTGCTCATTTCCTCCATATTCTATTTGTCTCTCTAAGCTTTATGTTGGTATTAGAGCATAAGGTCAAATCTCGGTGAGTTTGAACAAAGGGCAGCCGTTGTGCAAAGGATTTGACAGTCATGGGCATTGAATTGTGTTTTTAATTGCTGATAGGAGAAGCATTAGTGAAATTAGTGCATCTATCAATCTATAAGGAGGAGTCTGCATTGAGAAACATTCTCTACTGGCCGTAGCATGACCAAATTGGTGGATCTATGTGTGATCATGTTGTTGTGTTGAAATTTTGTGCTAGTGGAGGTGATTATAATGGTGTGATTCCACCGCAGCTTGTTGCAAGTCTAGCATGTCTGCACCTCATTCCCTCACCAACGGTTCATTGGTTGGTGTGAGTAGTGGTGAGGTGCGGTTGTGCAAAGTGAGCCATCTCTGTCACAACTAGCTAAGTTATTGTGGCAGACCTCTCACCTTTAGAATGCGTAGAAGTTATCTAAGTTGAACAATGAGATTCCATAGTTGTGTCAAATTGAATCAGATCGTTGTGAGAGAAGACGATTATTGTGTATGTCAAGACTAGGTAGCTACCTACAACACCACAATCATACAGGAGGACTATGTTTGAGACTATGAGCATTGAATTATTGAACTCTTGCATGTTTAAAGAAACAATAGTGAGGTTGGCACAAACCTGTTGAGATATTAATCTCATTGTCCACTAGGTGTCACAGTAAGTTTATATTTACTTCAGTTTAGTTGATTTTCACTCTAGTAATTTGTTGTTGATTGTTTTGCTATAATCTATTTAACCATTTTTAATACTAAGAAGAGAAATCTCTACTTCACGATTTCTCTTCAAAAATGTTTTTGGACTTACTTTTTTGAATATTGAGAAGAGAAATCTCTACTTCACCATTTCTCTTCAAAAACTATTTCTAGACTCACAAAGAAGAAGTCGTGGAGGAGAGACATAGTAGAAAGTTTAAAAGGAGCTTGGATTTCACATTTGTGAAGAAAAGGAAGTGCATTAGTTTTGACGAAAATTGAAGAGACCAAAACGTGGAGCAGAGGACTTCCTCTCCTTAGAATTACAAATCACTTAAATAAGATTACATTGGAAACATCAGTAATAAATGACTTGAGTGAAACTCAACTTAAACTGGAGTAAGTGAAACTGAACAAGGGAACTTGGAGGGATGGTTTTGACACCTAACAAGTGTTTGGGATTAGATTCTCCAACACTCCCCCTTAATTACAACCACATAAAATTCAATTAAGACACTTGTTGGTCTATCTCTCATCTAGGTTTACAATTTAAAAATTGACTTCAATTTTTCTTCTTCTCTTTTCCAGATTCTATAGCCTCTAAATTGTTTATTCTTTTTCTCTTTATTGTATCCTTCAAACCTTAGTTTCTTCATTTGATGGTGCAGACCCTCCATTCTTCCAAGTTGTCGAAGCATATCTTAGACTTCTTCAAAAACGTTGTATGTGGGTTGTTGCCACATATTATCTTCTGTAGTGCTCTTTTCATCATCAATCTGCTACAACATAATATTATAATAAAATAATATCTCTTCAAGACTCCAATACCTAAAAATTTCATTAATATATTCATCATGCATGTTGTGTTCAACATTCATTTATGTAGCTTCTATGCTGATCCGGATTTAAACAGGAACATAACAAATTATAGAGATAACCATAAACACAGAGATGCAGCAGAAATAATACTTCATATCATTAATGTAAAATACTGAAATATGCTTACAAACATAATTTGAAATAAACCAACTAGGGCGATGGTAGCTTATCTCTGAGAAGAGATGTGGCGGCTACATTCCTCTGAACTGTGTTACAATGAGGCTCGAAGGCCTATTTATTTTTGTGAAACAATGGAAAACCCTTAACATTCCAAAACCTAACCCTAGAAGATGAAACGGCAAACTGTGGGCCCCGTTTGGGTAAATTGGTACATCAACTTCCCGGGGTCGTAACATTGGCATATGTTCTCCGTTTGATGCGCACAATATCTCGTTAGAAAGATCTATCGAAGAACTACAACTTTGGGAAGAGCAACATCAATCCTTGGACCCATGTTGCTCCCACTTTTCCCAAAAACGTCGTTTAGTGCCTCAAAACGACTCTGGAAGTTCAGGACCTGGAAAACTGCTAAAAATAGTAAACTGGCGTACAATTAAGAAAACTGAAAGGTTGAAAGAAACAATGGTGGGGGTCCAAGTGGATTTGGCAGGTGGCCACCAATATCCACCTGGATCATTCCTCCCCCCTTAGGAAGCAACGGTCTCCATTGTGTTGAGTTCCTCCATGAGATGAGGAAACTTCTGTTGAACTTGGTCCTTGGTGAGCCACTTGCCCTGGTGAAGGAGTTGGCCTGCTTTCACAACTCGATACAATTGGATATTCTGCTAGCAAGTGTGCTTGATCTGTGTGTCCATGATTCGATCAGCTGCAACTTGTTCCATGCAATCTTGATTTAACTCTGTGGGTGTGAGTTGTTCTGCAATGTCGGATGTGTCTAGTAATGGTGGAAAGTATGGTCGAAGGCGGTCCACATTGAACACTGGGTGCAGGCCAAGGAATGGGGGAATGTTGAGTAGCTCAAATTCATTATCTGCCACAGCCTTAGTAATGGCGTAAGGACCATATCAGAGTGGTCTAAGTTTCTGATAAGCTTCAGTGAGGCATTCCTTTTGCAAATGCAACCAGACTTTGTCGCCCACCTGAAACTTGTGTGGCACCCGATGTTGATCATGTCGTTGCTTGTACTTGGCATTTGATTTCTCCAGAATTTGATGGACTTGCTGGATAATATGTTGGATGTTCTCAATGAATCTGTTTGCCTTATTTGTTTTGGAATGGACATGAGCTGAATCTGTGTGAGTAGCTACAAATGGCATGGCCATATCGATGGGACATAGTGGTTGGAATCCCAAGCCCACCTGAAAAGGGCTGTGGCCAGTCAAGCTGTGGAGAGTCCAGTTGTAGTTATGCTGAACATAGGGGAGGCTCTCGTCCCATGTGCATGGATGCTTTGAGTTGTACATGCGCATAATGTGTACAATCATCCTATTGACAACCTTTGTCTGGCCATCAGTTTGAGTATGGAAGGCTGTGGAATTAGTGAGTTTGGTGTCGAGCATCAACCAAAGACTGGACCAAAATGTACTGAGGAACCAACTGTGCCGATCTGAGATGATAGACCATGGAAAATTTTAGGGGCGAATGTTTTCCCTTTGGCAAAATTAAGGGGTTTTAAATTTTTAGTCGGCAAATATTTTTTATCATAGTACATTTTTACTAATCGACTCAAATATCCCACCTTATTTTAAGGGAGAGGGTAAAAAAGGTAAATTTAGCCCTTGAAATTAGGAGTTACAACCTTCCATTCTCCCTAATTTTCAAGAATAGGTTTTATTTAAGTGAATACTATGGGCCAAATACCATATTTATAAAAGAGGTATGGTAAATTAATAAAAATATAAATAAATGAGAGGTATGGTAAATAAATAAAACATTTTTTATATTTACTCCATAAGTCACCTTATATACATGCAAGGGTGTAAACAAATAAAAATATAAATAAAGTGGAGGTATGGTAAATAAATAAAACCTCTTTTTATACTTACTCAAAAGGTATGGTAAATAAATAAAAATATAAATAAACTAGACGTGTGGTAAATAAATAAAACCTCTTTTTATATTTAGTCCATAACCCTCTTTCTATTTATGAAGGCTCAAAAAAGAGGTTTTATTTAAGTGAATCCTATGGGCCAAATACCATATTTGTAAAAGAGGTATGGTAAATTAATAAAAAATATAAATAAACGAGAGGTATGGTAAACAAATAAAACATTTTTTTATATTTACTCCATAAGTCACCTTATATTTATGAACACTCAAAAAATGCGTTATATTTAGGTGAAACCTATGGGCAAAATACTATAGGCCAAATACCATGCGCTAGATTATTATTAATACCATGCAAAAAAACATTATTAACCCTAATATTAGTATTTATAAAAATAAAAATGGCACATGGTATTGACCCATGGTATTCACGTGGAATGTTGCCTATTTAAATGGGGGAATTAAACCAGCATAGATCCATCTTTACTCTGCATCTACTAAGCCCCAAGAGGTATCAAATATCGTGATATGCAAACTAGCATAGAGTGAAAAATATTTGATCCCTCTCGGGGCTTGGTGGATCAAGAGTAAAAATGGATGTTGTAATTTAATGTATGTTAAACATTTTAACTTGGTTAAAATAAAAAATAAAATAAAAATCAATTATTAATTTTATTAATTTTTATAAATTAATAATAGTAATTTTTAAGCTCCAGGTTTATGATAACCCATGGTAATACCATGGTATTCATCTGAGCATAGACTATTTAAAGGGGAAATTATATCATCTTAGATCCATCTTAATTCTAAGTCTACCAAGTGCTCAGAGGGATAAATAGATTTCATCGTGGTAAGAGTGGTAGATGTGGAGTTAAGATGGATATAGGTTGGTTTTTATGATAATGAAGATATTAAATAGGCTTAGGAAATTATATTGTAAAAACATCTTAAGATGAATGGTTAAAGCTACATTTAGTCACTTCACAAAATTTAGTAAAAAATACCAATATCTCCATTAATATTGGTTTTTATCTTTTTTGATTTAACAAAAAAAAATTCAAAACAATGAAACCTTATCACTCTTTCTGCATCACCCTCGCAGAAGAGTTCTCACCATTTTTCAAACATTCTCAATATGATATCTTCATGAAAAAGTTTTAGGTACTGATTTTGGATTAGTTGTTTGAAAAGTAAGTTGGTTTGTACAACCTTTCATCTTCTGTGCTATTCTTAGTTTTTCCTAATGATCTGTAGGGGTTGGAGCCACTGCACCATATTTTCCTAAAAGGTGAAGATTGTTCACCAAAAAGGAAATTAATCTACATGTTACAACGCTGTTAAAAAATGCAAGCCCTATGAGGGTAGTGAATTATGCTAATAAGCAATTTAGATTGGGAGAGACGTAATTAAATTTTATATTTAATTGAAGATTTCCAATTAAAAATAATAATAAATCTACATTTATATATTCATATATTGATTGGAAGGATTATCAGAATGGTCACTTCTTTCAATTAGATCCCCTTCAAGCCCTTGGGATACCTAATACTTTCTTAAATAATATAGTTGGGGCTTTCTACTTGTTGGCGTGTTGGGGTAAACAAACTTGATGTGTTTCTTTTATCTCGCAGTTGGAGTCTATGGAATAAGAAAGAACACTGATAACTTGAAAAAAGTGGTAGCTTGACAAAAGTTGTAGAGAAAAGATTAATCTCTCCTACCTTGACAGAACTCGTTGTCAATATCAACACTTACAAGAACTTTGTTGTGGAATATTATCAAAACTAATAGAAGAATATGAAAGAGTGTATTGTAAGAACCTTGACAAACACGGCCACTGAAACTTGGAACATTGTTTGTAGGAAAAGAAAATTATGTTTCTTTTTCCAAACTTGTATGTTAGTATATTACAGTTTAATGAATATGTTTTTTTATTATCATATATGGTTTCATACTTTAACGAAACATTCACCAAGACTTCACAATGTTTTATTATTCATTGAAAGATTTGCCAAGATCTTACAAGATTTTATAATTCAGTGAAAGATTCTCCATCACTGTACAAGATAATATAATCTGGTGAGAGATTTGCCAAAAATATTATATATACATATTATATTATTGATAAGATCGCCTCCCATTTTTCTATGTATCATGGGGATTAGCCAATTTATTATACATATAAATTTAGGGTGGTTCTTAGAACTTTCCCTGCTGTGGGATCCCAAAGTGTACCCACACTCGTTCAAAGAAGAGTTTAGCAGTGGCTTCTGTTGTGATGTTCTTCTTGTAGGCAGCCATAATGGCCATGTTCGAGAACCTGTCGATGACCACAAAAACACAGTCATTTCCATGCTTAGTGGAAGGAAGGTCTGACATGTAATCCATGGAGATGGATTCCCAAGGTCGACTAGGGGTAGGCAGTGGGGTATAGAGGCCTTGCATCTTGATGGTCGGTTTGGCAATGGCGTAGGCAGTGCATGATATGATGTACTTCTCGACATCCTATTGAAGATTCGGCCAATAGAAATACTTCTGCATTACTGCCAACATTTTCTCGAACCTGAAATGTCCAACAGCCCAACTGTAGTGTGCTTCCCAAATCATCTTGGCACGCTCGCTTGAAGGAACACAAAGGTGACCCAGGTGGAATAACAGGGCATCTTGGAGGTGAAAATCTGGAACATGCTGACCCTCCAAGAGTGTTTGTTAGGTGTGGCCGAATTCTAGTCCGTTTTTGTAGAGAATTGGCCAATCTTAAGTCTCGTGCCCACAAGGGTTGAGCATAGTGGTTAACGCCATGATCGATGGTCGGCTGAGCCAATCTGCAACATTATTGGTGCTACCCTTCTTATACTTGATAGTCAAATGGAACTGTTGTAGGTATGTGGACCACTTCTGATGGCGATCATTTTGCAATTTCCCTTGGGTCTGTATGAACTGCAAGGGTCGATGGTTTGTGTGGATGACTATTTCCTTCCCCAAAATGTAATGTTTCCATTGTCGGCAGGCCTGCACAATGGAATACATCTCTTTGTCCTAAGTGGGATACTTCCAGACTGTGTTTGAAAGTGTCTCACTGTGATATGCCACTGGATGCCCATGTTGAGTGAGGACTACCCCAATAGCATAGTCAAAGGCATCTATCTCGACCTCAAATTTTTGTTGCAAGTCTGGTAATGTGAGCACTGGTGTCGTGCAGAGGCGATCTTTCAACTCTGTGAATGCCTTCTGTTGAGATTTAGACCAAAAGAATTTTTCTTTTGCTCCTCCCTTGGTGACTTGACTGAAGGGCCAAGTGATATGAGAAAATCCCAACATGAACCTGCGATAGAAGTTGGCAAGACCTAGAACGCTGTGAAGCTCTGTCAAAGTGGTTAGAGATGGCCAATCTCGAATGACTTGGATCTTGGATGGATCCACATGTATCCCCTGTTCATCAATAATGTATCCCGGATACTGAACCTGTGTCATGCCAAAAGTGCATTTCTCCAAATTGGCACATAACTTGTGTTGCCACAGTGTTTGGACAACCTATCAGATATGGTGGAGGTCTTCTTCCCAACTCTAGCTAAAGATCAGGATGTCATCCAAGTATACCACTACAAATGAGTTGGTGAATGGCTGCGAGATGTCATCCATTAGCCTCATGAAGGTTTCAGGAGCATTCGTCAATCTGAAAGGCATAACCAACCATTCAAAAAGGCCCTCCTTGGCTTTGAAGGCAGTCTTCCACATATCAGAGGGTTCGATTGGTACTTGGTGATATCCTGACTTCAAATCAATCTTGCTAAAATATTTTTCCCCCTTCAGTTGGTCCAAGAGGTCATCAATCTGTGGGATCAGGTATCTATTACGGACAATGGTCTTGTTCAATGCCTGATAGTTAATACAAAGTCCCCAAGTCCCATCCTTCTTCTGTACCAACATGATCGGACTCCCACAGGGCGATGAACTTGGACGGATGTGACCTCTTTGTAGGAGCCCCTGAATCTGCCTCTTGATTTCATCATTCTCCAGAACAAAGCGCCGATAGATTGGTTCATTGGGTAGCGGCGCACCTGGGGTCAGATCGATGGAGTGATTGACCTGACAGTGTAGAGGAACCCCTGCGGGGGAGGTGAAGATATCTTCGTGCTCCTTCACGACCTTGTCCATCTATAGTTGTCGTGTGGAGGGGCCCTGTTTGGAGGTCGTGGCCACCATCTTCTTCACTCTTTGAGGGCGTATCATTAGGAAAACAAAATTCCCAGTTTTGGAAACGAGCTTACTACATTATTTTACAGTAATCAAAGAGATGGCGGTAGGTGGTGCTACCTCCGGTATCCAATACAACTTATTTCCCAAAGTAACAATAACAGCATGGGGCCTTGAGTCATACACAACATGTTGCTTCCACAAGTAAGGTTGTCCTAATAATACATCACAAACTTCAAGGGGAGCAATGTCACACAATACCTCATCCGTGAAGGGCTTGATGTTGTATGGAAGGTGACACTGCTGGCTCACGTGAAGATCTCGTCCTTGGTGAAGCCACCCGATGGTGTACAGTTGTGGATGTGTTATGGTCGGTAAGCCCAGCCACTTCATGACCTATGCCGAAAGGAGGTTCTTTTGGCTCCCTTTGTTGACAATGAACTGTAGCGGGGAGCCCTTTACCCACATCTGGGAGTGGAAGAGACGCTCCTCCTCCTTTGGATCTTTGGGTTCCTCCTTCTGGATCTTCATGGTGGAAATGGTGGCGTTGGGCTCCGCATCGATAATCTACTTCCTTTTTCATTCCCTTTGTCGGGTTCTGACTCAGAGTCGGAACATGCATCTGATTCTAAAACCTTTAGCTCAGCCACCAATGACTATTTGGCCCAACACTCACTTGTGTTGTGAGTGGAGCTCTTATGGAACTCACACCACTTTCTTGTGTCCTTTTTCGGCTTGACGGCACTGTTCTTTGCTTGCAACTTTGGCGGGTTTTCTTGGGCCGCCTCGCCATGGCTTTGTCCTTGGTTCTACAGTTTGGGGGCACCTTTCCCTTGCTTCGGATTCACAGATCCAAAGTCTTGCTTCTTCTGTTTACACTTTTTCTCAACCTTGACGGCATATCGATATGCTGTGTCAAGCGAGGGGATGTTTAGGAACTCTATTTCTTCCTGGATGTACTTGTGCAAGAAGCCGCGTTATTTGAGTATCAAATGCTGCTTGAAATCCTTGATACCCAACTTTGTGTGAAGGGTATGGAAAATATTGGTAAACTCTGGCACGTCTTGGTCCCTTCCCTGCCGCAGCGTGGTCCAATTTATGTATTGATCCTCATAGCTTTCAAGAGGGTAGTACTGCCCCTTGATGGCCTCTCGGAATGAATCCCACGTGGGTGCGTCTAAAAACAGTGAGCCTGTACTTTCATCCTTCTGCTCACGGTAGGTTTCCCACCAATCCTTGACGTGGGGGTTGCTTTGAGAAGAGCGAAAATAATCTTTTCTCAATTGGAAAAATCATGAACAGAAAAATAACCTTCTGGCAAATTTAACCATTTATCGACGGAATCTTCGTCTATCTGACCCTCGAATATGGGGATTTCAAAATTAACTTGTACCTTAAATGGTGTGGGATTTCCAGAGTACCTGTTGGAAGCCGATCTGTCACCCCTGGGTAGCCGCTGAAGGATCTGGGTGAAGTTGTCCATCATCGCGTTCCTTTGTTGCTGGAGGGCTTCTTCGAGCAAGATTTTGATAGGATCTCTTGCCCCGACATCTTTCTTTTCATCCGCCATGGGAGGCTGTCGGGCTTTGCGAGGCTGGTCTTGCAAAGGTTCGACCAGTTCAAGCCCTAACTCCTTATATGCTGACCTCGTTGGGGACATGCAAAGAAAAACAGAGAAAAAGCAGACCGCGCTGATACCACTAATCTGGATTTAAACAGGAACACAACAAATTACAGAGATAACCATAAACACAGAGATGCAGTGGAAATAATACTTCATTTCATTAATGTAAAATACTGCAATATGCTTACAAACAGAATTGGAAATAAACCAGCTAGGGGGATGGTAGCTTATCTTCGAGAAGAGATGTGGCGGCTACATGCCTCTGAACTGTGTTTCAATGAGGCTTGAAGACCTATTTATTGTTGCGAAACAATGGAAAACCTTTAACATTCCAAAACCTAACCCTAGAAGATGAAATGCCAAACTATGGGCCCCCTTTGGGTAAATTGGTACATCAACTTCTTGGGGTCATAACTTTGGCATACGATCTCCGTTTGACGTGCACAATATCTCGTTAGAAAGATCTATGGGTCCATGTTGCTCCCAGTTTTCCCAAAAAACGCCGTTTAGGGCCTTAAAACGGCTCCAGAAGTTCCAAGACCCGAAAAACTGCTAAAAATAGTAAACTGGGCTATAATTACGGAAACTGAAAAGTTGAAAGAAACAATGGTGGGGGTCCAAGTGGATTTGGCAGGTGGTCACCAATATCCACCTAGATCATATGCAAACCTCATCTAGACATGGTGTTGCAAGCCATGCTTCAAGGAAATTTAATAGTTCTTCAAAAGCATTCTATGTACCTACACACTGGAAATCAATATTAGAACTAAAAGTATTTGGAGAATCACATTGGTTCTGTTCCTTCTTCTCTGTAATGAGAGATTCCTTTTTTTGTTCTTCCTTCTTTGCTTCTGCCTTTGTCTCTCTTTTCTCTTTGTGGGATTCATTCTTTGCCTCTTCTTCTCTTTCTGTCTTTGTCTCTTCAAATTCTTTATTAACCTGGGCTACTGCAAATAGGTTGTCTTCCACTAGCTTAAGTGGGCTTTTCTCACTAAATAACATCATGTCTATATGATGTTTTTGTTGCATCACCTGCAACCATTCATCATTAGCCAATAATTCTCCATCAAATTTTACATCAACAATATTAATTGTTGGATTCACCATACCATTGACTGCTCCAATGGAAACTTTCTGTCATCAACAAACTCTGTTGCTAGATTCACCAAACTTTCATCAGCAAGTTTTTTTGTTGGATTCACCAATCTTTCATCAGCAAGTTGTATTGCTGGATTTACCAAATTTTCATCCACTTGCAATTGTGCACAGTGGGGTTCGGAGAAACTACGTGCTCCTTCTCTCTTGCTTCTGCGACTTCTTCACATACATCATCCACTTGTGGTTAAACACACTGGGATTCAACAAAAAATTCATCTCGATGTAGATTTTCTTCTATAGATGCACCTTCATCTTCAACTTCAATGCTCCCCCTAACACCGAAACACCTCTCAACGATATCCCAGGCCTCCTAAGTTGTCTTGGCATCTCAAATCAAGGGAAGAATGTTGTCATCAATAGTATCTTTCATACATGTCAATGCAAAGACATCCTTTTGCCTCTTCACTTCAAGATCTAAAAAGATCTCAAATATCTCATGTTGTTGCTTTGACCTTCTTAACGTTTTGGTTTTTCTCATTCGTTGAGTGTTGGCTCACTACACTCAACAAACCAGTCAAATTTCAAACATAACAACTACACAAAAATACATGGGCTATATTTACAAAAAAACCTTTCACAAAACTCTCTTCCAAGGTTTTAAAAACAATTTAATGCTCATAAACTATTTGAATAAAGCCCTCTTTTTACTATTAATCAACCCCGTTTAAGAATTTGAATATCCTTTGTTTTTTTAAACAATACATGAAGAAATTCCCTTTTTTTCAAATAAGCTCTTTAAAAAAAACACTTTTCAACTCACGCATACCTCATAATCTCATGAGGGCATATTATAAGGTAATAACAAATCCTTTAAAAAATAGTCTTTCATGAAATAAAACAAAGCCTTGTTTGTTTGAATATATAGCTACATGAATAGAGATACCTCGTGACCTCTTAAAAAACTTGAATCTCATCCTCAACACAACACAATCACATAATCATGAAGCTCATTTGACTTTTGCCACCGATTTCAACCTTGGGGAATGCAAGAAGATATAAAGTTTTCAACGAAGATTGTTTTTTCACGCAATAGGAAGCATGACAGGGGATGAAAAATACAAGGCGCTCGTACTTTAAAAAAGTGCTCTTACCTTTTTAAAATTCCGCTTCAACTTTTGCTGCGTGCGCGACACCAATGAGATCTGTTGCGTAGTTGTGCACAGTTCTTTAAACAGTAGTTCTTTAAAAATTCAACAAATTCGCAACACTACGACTTTGTGCGCACTTTCTTCTTTATTGAGCTGCAAATACTACGCGCTGAGCCTCTTTTACAAATGCGCAATTGCTTTTTTCTCCTCGGCCTATCACGCTTCTTTTTTTGTGAGCCCAAAAGATTTTAAAAGCTGCTCTTTCTCGAGTCTCACGCTTCTTTTTTGTGAGCCCAAAAGATTTTAAAAGCTGCTCTTTCTCGAGTCTCACGCTTCTTTTTTGTGAGCCCAAAAGATTTTAAAAGCTTCTCTCTTTAGTGTTATGCGACTTGAAGCTCTGATACCATTACCATAATTGAATAGACCAAAACTTGGAGCAGAGGACTTTCTCCTCTCACTGTTACAAATCAGTTAAATAACATTACATTGGAAACATCACTAATAAAGTGTTATTACATTGGAAACATCACTAATAAATGACTTGAGTGAAACTCGACTTATACTGGAGTAAGTGAAATTGACATGGACACTGGGAGGGATGGTTTTGACACCTAATACATTGTTGGGATTAGATTCTCCAACAATTTTTTTGTTGGAGAATCTAATTCCAACCACCCATATGTGTCAAAATCATCCCTCCAAGGGTTCTAGTTAAGTTTCACTGAGTTCAGTGTAAGTAGAGTTTGACTCCAGTAATTTATTACGGAGTTGTCTATAATGAGACTTTTTGGAGATTCTGTCACGAGATTCTGGTGACAGAATCTGGCAGAAGAAATTGAGGTTAAATCTTGATTTGTTGCAGTTAAAATGGGTTATTAACTGCATATTTAGATTCAACACCCTGAAAAACCCCTGGGACGCTTTGATTGTGCAGAAACTAGCTATCAAACTTGTGATTCCAATAAATTGCTGCTGGATTTTGACCGAAAAAACCCACGGGAAAGGCTTCCAAAAAGTCTTATCACTAATGTTTCCAATGTAATCTTATTTAAGTGATTTGTAACACTGAAAAGAGAGTAGTTCTCTCATCCACGTTTTATTCTCTTCAATATTTTTCATGGTACCTGAGCACCAAGTCGCATAAGACTCTAGAGAGAGCAGTGTTTCAAATCGTTTTGGATTACACCAGAAAAGCGTGAGAAGCCGAGGAGAAAAGAGAAATTGCGCAGTTGTAAAAGATGCTCAGTGTTCAGTATTCACAACTTAGCCAAGAATAAATTGTGCACAAAGTAATAGATTACGAATTTGTTGAATTATTAATATTTTTGCACCCTGTGTGTTTAAAGAACTGCGCACACCAACTCGCAGCAGATCTCGTCGGCGCTGTGCACACGGAAAAAGTTGAAGCGACATTTAAAAAGGTAAGAGCATTTTTTTAAGGTAGAGTGCCTCGTATTTTTCAATCTTCTGTCATGCTCGATGATCTGTGCGAAAATACCATCTTCGTTGAAAGCTTTAAATCTTGTGCCATTCTATAAGGTTGAAATTTTTGGCAAAAGTCAAACGAGCTTCACGATTATGTGATTGTGTTGTGTTGAGCACGATTTTTGTGAAGAGGCAAGAGATTCAAGTTTTTTAAGAGGTCATGAGGTATCTCTAATCATTTTTCTTAGAAGCTTCATTTCAAAAAGTTCATGTAGCTTCCTATTCAAACAAACAAGCCTTTGTCTTATATTATGAAATACTTTATTTTTTAAAGGATTTTAAGTACCTCATGATATCCATGGTGAGATGATGAGGTATGGGTGAGTCGAAAAGTGTTTTCTTTAATCTTATTTTAAATAAAAAGGAATTTCTTCATATGTGGCTCAAAAAGAGGATATTCAAAGTCTCAAAATCGGTTTATTAAGAGAAAAATAAGGCATTATTCAAATGGGTTATGAGCATTAAATTGTTTCTTTAAAAACAATGTAAGCCATAGTAGAGTAAAAAGTGTTGGAAAAGTAGTGTTCAATCTGTATGTGAAACAAATTCCGAGTAGAAATGGGAAAAGCCAAGAGGCTAAGAAGATCAACAAAACATGTTTTAGATGTTGTTAGATTCAGAGGCAAAGAGGCAAAATGACGCCTTTGGATTAACATGTATAAAAAAATCTGTCGATGAAAGAATTCTTCCCATGATTTCAGATGCCCAAATAGCCAAGGAGGCCTGAGATACCCTTGAGAGGATTTTGCGCGTAAGGGGGAGCATTGAAGTTGAACATGAAGGTGGATATACAAAAAAAGATCTACAATGGGATGAAAAGTTTGTTGAATCCCACTGTGCTCAGCTACAAGTGGATGATGTCTGTGAAGAAGTCGTAGAAGTAAGAGAGAAGGAGCACATAGATTCTTGTGAACCCCGGTATGGACAACCACAAGTAGACTAAAACTTGGAGCAGAGGACTACTCTTCCCAGTATTACAAATCACATATATAAGATTACATTGGAAACACGAGTAATAGATGACTGGATTCAAACTCAACTTAAACTGGACTCAATGAAACTGAACTAGGACACTTGGAGGGACGATTTTCACACCTAATGGGTGGTTGGAATTAGATTCTCCACCACTCCCCCTTAATTAGAGCCACATAAAATTTTAAACTAAGATGTCCGCTGGTTTGTCTCAGTTAGGCTTACAATTTAAAAAAATTGACTTCAATTACATTTTCTTTTCTTATTATCTTCTTCCATATTTTGTAGCCTCTAAATCGTTTCATCTTTTTCTCTTTGTTGTATCCTTCAAACCTCGGTTTCTTCATTTTCTGGTGCAAGTCTTTCATTTTTCTAGGTTGTCAAAGAATATCCTGGACTTCTTCAAAAAATAGATTGCATGCAGGCTGTTGCTATATATCATCTTATGTATTTCTATTTTCATCATCAATCTACCGCAACATAAGACCATAATACAATTTCATCTCTTCAGGACCCCAATACCTGAAAATTTCATTAAACTCTTCATCAAGCATGTTGTCTTCAATGTTCATTTCTACAGCTTCTATGGAGACTTCATCTTGACATGGTGTTGCAAGCCATGCTTCAAGAAAATTTAATTATTCTTCAAAATCATTCTCTGTACCTGCACATTGGAAATCAATGGTAAGTTTAAAAACATCTACAAAACCACATTGGTTTTATTATTTCTACTTTGCAATGAGATCTTTTTCTTGTTGTACTTCTAGTTGTTGCACTTTCAGCTCTGCTTCTGCATCTGTCTCTATTTTCTCTTTCTGAGCTTCCTTCTTTGCATCTTTCTCTAATTTTGTCTCTCTCTCTTTGACTTCTTTACCAACTTGTGCTGTTGCAAACAGGTTGTCTTCCAGTGTCTCACCAAATATCATTGTTGGGATGGGGTCCCCGGGGGTAGAAAAGAATTAATTAGTAGTTTTTTTGTAACAAATTTTGTAAAAGATGTAAAGTATCCACGATTTTTGGATGCTGAGCTCATAGTTGAATAAAAGTCAAAGGGGCTTAGCGCCTTGTTTTAAGTAAAGTTATGAGTCATCTTTCAGATTAACTCATGGTCTACGGACCATGGCATTGTATGAAGAAATTCTATAAATAGTTGTCTTAGCGAAAGGAAGAGGTAACTAGATGGAAAAAAAGATAGGGAATTGGGTTGATTGAAGAGTCTTAGGTAGAAGCTAAGGTAAGAAGCCTTTCCTTCTTGCACTTAGGTAGAGGAAGTGAGGCTCCACAGCCGAGTGTGCAG
This sequence comes from Pinus tabuliformis, assembly GCA_031772625.1. Taxonomy (NCBI): domain Eukaryota; kingdom Viridiplantae; phylum Streptophyta; class Pinopsida; order Pinales; family Pinaceae; genus Pinus; species Pinus tabuliformis. The sequence continues at coordinate 217,565,788 of CM062819.1, forward strand.
ACTCCTGCAGCTGTGTGCGTAGGAAAATTTGAGTTTGTAATCTATGAGTTGAAGTTCAATAAAGATAGGTTTCAAAGATTTATTGAATATTTCTGTTCATGTCTATTTATGTTATATGCCACTAATTAATAACTTGTTTTATGAAATATTGATTGAATGTTATGCAATTATCTTGAATCAATCCTAATAATGTATGCAATGCATGTTTAAACACTTCCGTGAAGTCTGTGGTAATTTCTCTTATGTTCATTGACGACTTAAGTAGATCTGCGTGAATGCCAATTTAGGATTGCTTTTTGATGCACGTAAGCAGGTAGATCTATTGGTAAAGGTCCACAAGGACTCACTGTGGACCTTAACGAAGGTTTGAAGCCCGTTTTAACATAGTTAGAGTGACGAGTCCTAGGAATTTATCAATCTGCACAGAGACAAATCTATGGTGTTGGAAGACATCACACTAGTCTCTCGATGTAGAAACTTGGTTCTTGCATCCCCCCATACTGCTTCGGGTGAGATTGCAGCCTACGCTATGCTGGCTGTTGTAGAAAAGGCTAGTAGTGTAGGGTTTTGTTGGTTGGTTCAACTAACTTTGAACCTAGGTCAGGACCCCCTAAGCCAACAAATGGTTTTGTTGTCGGGACCATGATCTTCTTAAAGAGATGTGTGATGCCGTACCATTCGAATCTGGCTAAGAAAGGAATTGAAAAGTGGTTGGATCGAAATATTCACGAGTTCGCAGCACAAGAGAACAGGAATTCATGCTTGTCGAAGGAGGATTGGTTGAATATATATTTTTACAGTGAGATACATGAGATCTTCTTCTGCTCCTTCCCCATTGAACTGTATGAGTGGTTAGCCAAATTGGCAAACAGTCAAGAAAGGTGGAAGATCGATAGCCCTATATTTTGGACTCTAGAATTAGTGTGATGACTAGAAGCTTCTGACAAAAAGGTCGCATGAGCTGTCGATCATTGGCTCGATCGAATTCTCAAAGGATTTGTTACAGAATTTGTAGTTGATACCTCAGTCAACTATAGTGAAGTGGAGCGACGATTCTTCAATGGACCGCGATGCAAGTATTTAAGATCATTGAATACTTGGATTAAATTGTTGTTATGTGAAAAATGGGTGATGCCATTAACTTTATGTTCGGGGCTACATGGAGCGGACAATTCTTTAGAAATCTGAAGGATTAGGACCAGAGTATAGTCCATTGATTGGACATCCTTCAAGTGACGACGAAGGGGCGGGGCAGACTATATCGCGAAGTGTTGTTCAGCGAATCACTCATGGAAATCCTAGAACAAATCATCCATCCACTCCACCTCCACCTCCACCTCCATCACATACACCTTTGCCCACACGTCCACCTCCACCACCACCTTTCAACATGGCGAACGCAATGAAAATGCCCATCTTCAAGGGCATAGAAAGTGAAGATCTAGAGCAATTCTGGTTTGTTGCGAATGATGTATGGTCAATGCAACATATCACTGATGATAATATAAACAAGGCATAGTTGGTTACCTCTTTGCAGGATCGCGCTCTAACCTGGTACATTAAGCATTGCGTTGATAATACTCTTGCAATGCTAGGAGAGATGAAGACAACATTGAACAAAGAATAAGCCTAATTATAACTCATAGTCCGTGATTGAATTCAAAGAGATCATGATGAAGGTCGAAGAGACACCTTGGAACTTTGATCAGAGGTTGAAGTGCTAGATCAGATAGGCTAACATGCAAATTTAGGATAGCCAGCATCATCACTAGTTTATTGCGTCGCTTCTACCCCATTTGAGAATCGCTCTGTCATAGAAAAAGATAGATACACAGGCAGAAGCCTTAGAAATCTCAATGAGGATGCATGCATCACCTATTCAGGATACGAACCTAGCAGTACAACATATCCACTCATAATTAGCGAGATTACACCTACAATTGCAGGGTTTGAAGAAAGACAAGGATACTAAACTAGAAATGCATGCAGAAGTCTGGTGTTTAAAGTGCAAGGGACATGGGAAAGGTAAGGATCATTGTCCCATATACACGAATTGTATTACATGAGGGGGTTTGATTCCCCTAAAACTAGAAGCCCCAGCAGGGCCGAGAATGGGGTCTGCGCTATGGTGTGCCATTTTTCAAGTTACTGGGCAACATGCAATGGATAATTGTCATTTACTTCAAAAGCTCATTCACACACCTAGCAGTTATTCTATAATTTCTTCAAATCTATGTGCCACAATGAGTGCCACTGTCGAAGATATGAGTTGATGATGGAAAGAACCCCTACGTACCATATGCAAGCAGAAACTTGGCCTCCATATCAATGTGCCAAAGGAGCACACAAAGGTTATCAAGGTCGAGGACGGGGCCGAGGAGGATGAGGACCTGGTAGAGGTCACAGTCAGATTATCTACTATAACTGCGGATAGTCGGGGCACTATGCGTGAGAATGCTAGAATCTTACACACCCATCATGTCAATACTGCAGACAGTTTGACCATACTATAGAAGAATAACCGTGCTAATAGCCAAAATGCAAGAGAAGAAAATGCAGCCTCAGCAGCCGATACAAAATTTACAAATGAAGAAGGCTGAGCCCTGAGAAGAAGATCAAAGCATTAATATTGAGTTGAGAAGTGGAATGAAGACTAGAACTGATAAAGGTAAACAACCTGAAGAACAGGGATGCATCCACAAAGTGCCAGAGAAAGAACTTGGCTTTGATTTGGACCATGCTAAGGAAACATTTATGGAAGCCAAGAAGAGCTTTGTTGAGGCCCCCACCTGAAGAAGCCAGGACAAGATGAAAGAAATTAGCATGCCTGCACATGTTGATCCTTCTATACTCACTACTTTTTTGGAAACTTGGATGAAGCTGCTATGTGATAGCAAGGTTGTAGAAGGCCTGCAGGAATTATTAAATAAATGCGTCAGGAAAGAGAAAGCCCCTGATGGATGTCGCATGGTCCAAAATATTGGCAGGAATAAGGCACAAACAGGGGGAGAGATGAGGCTAACAATGTAGATAAGTGATTATGAAATGGATTAGGTCATCTTGGATCTAGGGTCCGATGCAAATACTTTATCGAAACAAACATGGGAATGGATGGGGAGACTTGCGATGCAATGGTCTCCGATTCAACTTAAAATGGTGAAATAGCAGAAAATTATCCCCATGGGACGATTATATGGAGTAACAGTTGACATTGAAGGTGTGAGTGAAATGGCAGACTTTGAGGTTCTAGAAATTGTCGATGACAGTAATCCCTACCCTACACTCCTAGGAATTGACTGGGATATTAATATGCATGGGGTCATTAATTTCAACAAGAGGAAAATGTCACTTGAAACAAAGTTGCTTCGAGTTATAGGGTCACTGGTTCTGGCAAAAGGAGCATGCTATATTGAATCGGTCTGTGATTATGAAGAAAGTGATGGTGAACTGGATCAACAAGATAACATCACAAGATCAGGACTGGATCAATCTGATAGCAGATGAGTAGATTGCATGGGACCGAGAGAGTTCTTGCACCTCTAATTCAGATGAGGAGTTAGAGCATTGGGAGAATCACTTACATGAATTTTCTACATTGCAATGCAATATGATGGCAAAGGCGCTTCACTATGTTTCATCGAAGGTAAGAAAATTACCTTATTATGATGGTTTAACTGACGTAGATCTGTTTTTGGAGGACTTTGAGCGTGAGCTCCTTGAGGACCATTTCTTCCAAGCATTAGAGTTGGCACTGCGCTCTACGCCTACACGATGGTGGGATACACATAATGATAATTTTGTTGGATGGAAAGATTACAGAAGAATGATGAAACTATGATTTGGGCGTGCTGACACTAGAATAACTGAGAAGTATAATGGAAAGGATGATCTGTGCTATCACCTAGAAAAATGGATTAAGGCATGGGGCAGAAAACTGTAGCGAGAGTGGGTACACATGTTTTGTCATGCCTTGGATATAATCCCCATGAACTGGTATCTTAAAATGGAGTTCCACAATTGCATCATGGAATGGGATGTATTGAAGGAAGGGTTCTTATTGACTTTCAGTTTTTAGGACGAGTTTGCAAGCATCGATGAAGCACTGTAATAAATTAAAGCGGTTATATTTGGAACAACGAAGGAACGTATGGAATGGACCCAACAAGACTAGAGAACCCATCTGCACCACGCATTGGAATGCTCTAATGTGACCTCTAAAGAGAAAGAAGAAGACCCAAGGAACATCAATATTCTGGAGGCAAAATGACATCGCAAAGTCGAAGGCCCACAAATAGAAAACACGAACATCTCCACACCTTTAAAGACAAAGCAAGTAAACATTGGCACTAAAGAAGAACCGAAGTTTGAAAAAATTGGAGATTATTGGGACAACGCTATAGTAGATAAAGTTGTCAAATTACTTTGCGAAAACTAGGATCTCTTTCCCACCAAGTTTTCTGATTTAAAGGGCATCCTCGGTGAATTGGGCATCATGAAGATCACATTGAAACCTAATGTGAAGCCTATTAAGTAGAGGCCTTATCACCTTAATCTTAAGTATAAAGAAAAGGTTTTCCAAGAGCTGGATAAGATGCTAGAGGCAGGCATCATGGACCCTGTTGAAGAATCTGATTGGGTGAGCTTGATGGTGGTCCAAGAGAAGAAACAAAAACGAAAAATAAGGATTTGCGTAGATCTATAGAATCTTAATGATTCATGTGTTCACGATCCATTCCCAACGTCATTTATAAATGAAGTCTTAGAAAATGTTCGACAACATGAGCCCTATTCCATTACTAATGGATTCTCGAGGTATGATCAAATCAAGGTCGCACCAGAGGATAGAAGCAAGACAACCTTCACAACGGAGTTGTTGGGTGTGGAGCATGATTATTTAGAGGTCTTTTTTTCAGTCGTATGTATACCCAGGAAGTTTGTACACCCCTCCACGCGGGGGGGTGCGGGGGGAACTTGTCCCCCTAGCGGGGGTTCGGGGGGGCTGATCGCCCCCGACTGGGGGTCTGGGGGCCACCGGTCCCCTAGGGGGGGTTTCGTGGGCAGTGCCCCTCAAGCTAAAAATAGATGTAAAATTTCCTTGTAAAAGTATAGTAATTTCTACTCAATCTGGGCCATTCATTAAGCAGATGATATGACGGTAGAACTTATGTTTAGTTTAGGGTTTTTGGCCGTAGAAGGCAGCCCCTCTCTTTGTATGAGGGCTTTGTATTGAGGCTGTGTAATAGATGTGTATTCTCCGAGCGAGAAACAGAGAGGTGAGACTATGAGAGAAAATAGAGGATATTACAGCAAATCTGTTGTAGGTTGTGTCTCTTCATTTTTTTGGATAATAGGAAGGAAGGACTAGTTGTTCGGGGTGGAAGTAGCCCAAACTGGGTGAACCACGTATATCTGTGTCTCTCTAGTTTTATGCATTTTCTGTGTTTATATTTATGCAATATTCTATGTGTTCCATTGCTCTATAATATATAATTTTCTAACAACTAGTATCAGAGCCTAAGGTCTATTTGGTTGATAAACTCGCACGAAATAAGGGTTCCTGATTCGAGTGGTAGAAATGGCGAAAGATAGTAAGTTTAGGGTCGAGAAATTTAATGGCAAAAACTTCTCACTGTGGAAGATGCAGATGGAAGATTATTTGTATCAGAAAGATCTGTACCTACCATTGGGCGGAAAAACAAAGATGCTGACAGGTATGACAGATGAATAATGGAACCTTCTCGATAGAAAGGCACTCGGAATATTAAAATTTTGCCTCGCAGTGTCAGTTGCCTTCAACATTTCGAAGGAAACAACGACAGAGAGTTTGGTTAAGGCGTTGGCGAAACTATATGAAAAACCCTTGGCCTCAAACAAGGTATTTCTTATGAAACGGTTATTTAAAGATGTCAGAAGGTGGATCTGTTGCAGACCATTTAAATTATTTTAATACTGTTACAAGTCAGTTAAGTTATGTAGGGGTAAACTTTGATGATGAAGTTAGAGCTCTGTTATTCTTGTGCTCATTGCCAGAAAGTTGGAACGGTTTAGGAATGGCCATTAGTAACTCTGTTTCTGGATCTAGTACTTTAAAGTTTGATGATGTTGTCGGTGCTATCCTTAGTGAGGAAATGCGACGGAAAAGCTCCGGTGAGACATTGGGTAATGCTTTGAGTGCAGAGTCTAGGGGAAGAAACATGGAAAGAGGAAAGAGCTTAGGATATCGCAGTAAATCAAGGAAAGGCATATCCAAGTCCAGATCAAGGATAGCGTGCTAGAAACATGGAAAGAAAGGACACCTAAAGAAAGACTGTAGATCTCAGAAGGGAAAAGAAGGAGATGCACAACAAGAAAACAATCATGAAGCAAATGTGACAGGTGAAGTGTTACAAGATGCTTTGATTCTTTCTTTTGAAAATATTACTGATTCCTGGGTGGTAGATTTAGGGGCCTCATTCCATGCCATGCCTAATAAGAAATACTTTCATGACTATGTTCAAGGAGATTTTGGACAAGTCCATTTGTCTGATAATAAACCCTGTAAAAATTGTTGGAATGGGTAAGGTTCTTGTAAAACAGAAGAATGGAAACCAATGGCTACTAAAGGAGGTAATGCATGTTCCAGATCTGAAGAAAAATTTGATTTCAACAGGGTAGTTAGGTGGTGAAGGTTGTGTGACAACTTTCACAGATAAAGCTTGGAAGGTCACCAAAGGAGCCCTGGTAATAGCAAAAGGTGAAAAGGATGGTACATTGTATTTATGCAATGGTATTTCTAACTCTATTAATGTTGTAACTTCCTAAGGAGCAGATGCAGCATTATGGCATCATAGGTTTAGACACATGAGTGAGAAGGGGATGAAGATTCGTCACTCAAGGAATTTGTTGCCGGGTTTGAATAATGTTGATTTGGACTTCTGTGAGAAGTGCATTTTTGGAAAATAGAAGAGAGTCGGATTTTTTAGAGTTGGGAAAGAAAAGAAGAGCGAAAAATTAGAGCTTGTGCATACAGATGTATGGGGACATGCTCAGGTATGATTTCTCGGTGGCTTTCGTTATTATGTTACTTTTATTGATGATGCAACTAGAAAAACTTGGATTTATTGTATTAAGAATGAATCTGATGTATTTGATACTTTCAAGAAATGGAAAGCTTTGGTTGAGATTGAGACACGAAAGAAATTGAAGTGTCTCGGATCAGACAATGAAGGTGAATATTGCAGCAAAGAGTTTGATAGGTATTGTTCAGAGCATGGAATTCGCAGAGAGAAGACAGTTCCAAGAACACCAAAAGAAAATGGTGTGTCAGAAAGGATGAACAGAACAATCATGGAGCGTGCAAGGTGCATGAGATTGCATGCAGGATTGCCTTTACAATTTTGGGCAGATGTTGTAGATACTATTGTTTATCTAATAAACAGAGGGCCTTAAAGTCCCTTGGATGGTGGTGTTCCAGAGGAAGCATGGACAAGTAAAAAGGTAAACTACTCTTTTTTAAAGCCTTTTGTTTGTGAGGTCTTTGTCCATATTAATAAAGAAAATAGAAGAAATCTTGAGGCAAAATCGAAGAAATGTACCTTTATTGGATATGTTGTTAATGATTTTGGTTATCGTTTATATGATTATGAAAATCACAAAATCATTAGGAGTAGAGATGTAATATTGAATGAAAAGGTCTTGTATAAGAATCAGTTGCAGGAAAAGAAACAGGAAAAAGAAAACAAGGAATACATAATCCTTGATGAGATCACTGAAAAAGTAAAGGTGCCTGAAAATAATAATAATCAATAACCACAACAATAGCAACCACCACGATGGAAACAGGCACCCCAAACACCTGAAAGTGGTGTTAGAAGATCTACCAGGATAAGTATACCCCTTGAACGATACTCTCCTTCATTATATTATTTATTGTTGGCTGATTCTGATGAACCCGTATGTCATGAAGAAGCAATGCAGGTTGAAAGCAGGAAGAAGTGGGAGCTAGCCATGGAAGAAGAGATGGACTCCTTAATGCATAACCAGACTTGGGACTTAGTTAGGTTGCATGCAGGAAAAACTACAATGAAGAATAAATGGGTTTACAGGCTGAAGGAAGAAGATGGAGGAAAAAAAAGGTATAGAGCTAGACTTGTGGTGAAGCGGTTTGCACAGAAGAAAGGTATTGATTTTGATGAAATATTTTTTCTTGTTGTTAAAATGAATTCAATCAGAACTATTTTAAGTCTAGTAGCAGTTGAAGATTTGCATCTTGAGCAGTTAGATGTAAATACAGCCTTTCTCCATGGGGATTTGGAGGAAGAGATATATATGCAGTAGCCACAAGGATATGAGGTGAAAGGGAAGGAGAAACTAGTGTGCGGGTTGAAGAAAAGTTTGTATGGCTTAAAACAGGCTCCAAGGCAGTGGTATCTAAAATTTGACAATTTTATGTCTGAACAAGGTTATACTATATGTCACTCTAATCATTGTGTTTATTTGAAAAAGAAAAATGATGGTAGCTATATTATATTGTTATTGTATGTAGATGACATGCTTGTTGCAGGGTCTAACATGCAGGAAATAAATGTGCTCAAAATAAAATTGAAAAATTCATTTGCAATGAAGGATTTGGGAGCTGCAAAACAAATCCTTGGTATGAGAATAACTAGAGACAAGAAAAATCACAAATTAACATTGTCTCAGAATGAGTACATACAAAAGGTGTTGAAAAGATTTAATATGCACAATGCAAAACCAGTTAGTACACATTTTGATAGCAATTTCAAACTTGGTAAGGAAATGTGCCCAAAGACCCAAGAAGACATGGATTATATGTCTAAAGTTCCATATGCATCAACAGTTAGAAGCTTAATGTATGCAATGGTCTGCACAAGGGCTGATATTGCACATGCAGTGGGAGTTGTAAGCAGGTACATGAACAATCCAGGAAAGGAACATTGGATGGTAGTGAAATGGATTCTCAGATATTTGAAAGGTACCACAAATCAAGCATTATGCTTTGGTGGTTCAAACATTGCTCTACAGGGATATGTTGATGCAAATATGGTAGGTGACAAAGATAACAAGAGGAGCACTATAGGATATGTATTTATTGTAGGTGGAAAAACTGTCAATTGGGTTTCAAAAATCCAAAGTGTTGTTACACTTTCAACAATAGAAGTAGAGTATGTTTCTGCTACAGAGGCTAGTAAAGAAATGATTTGGTTACAAAGGTTTATGGGTGAATTGGGTAAGAAGCATTATATGGGCACATTATACAGTTATAGCCAAAGTTCCATTCATCTTGCAAAGAACTCAACATTTCATTCCAGGACTAAACACATATAGCTCAAGTACCATTTCATCCGATCAGTGTTGGAAGATGGAGAGTTGAAGCTGGAAAAGATACACACTAGCCAGAATCTTGTAGATATGCTAACAAAAGTTGTAACCTGGGAGAAACTGAGAATATGCTTAGTTTCAATTGGTCTTCAAGGATGATGATGGAGATGAGAAAAATCCAGGTCCAAAGAGGAGTCATTTTCCAGCAAATGAAGCAACGGTGGAGTTGCTACAATCATTCTCCAAGTGGGAGATTGTTGGGTGTGGAGCATGATTGTTTAGAGGTATTTGTTTCAGCCGAATGTATACCCCAGGAAGTTTGTACACCCCTCCACACGGGGGGTACTAGGGGGTCCAGGGGCCAGCGGTCCCCTGGTAGGGGTTTCGACAACAGCACCCCCAAAGCTAAAAATAGATGTAAAATTGCCTTGTAAAAGTATAGTAATTTCTAGTCAATCTGGGCCGTTCATTAGGCGAATGATCTAACGGTAGAACTTATGTTTAGTTTAGGGTTTTTTGCCCTAGAAGGAAACCCATCTCTTTGTATGAGGGCATTGTATTGAGGCTGTGTAATAGGTGTGTATTCTCCGAGCGAGAAATAGAGAGGTGAGACTATGAGAGAAAATAGAGGATATTACAGCGGATCTGTTGTAGGTTGTGTCTCTTCATTTTGCTGGATAATAGAAAGGAGGGACTGACTATTTGGGGTGGACGTAGCCCAAACTGGGTGAACCATGTATATCTGTGTCTCTGGTTTTATGCGTTTTCTGTGTTTATATTTATGCAATATTATATGTGTTCCATTGCTCTGTAATATATAATTTTCTAATAGAAGTGGGGTTGTTTTCAGTATACTGTGATGCCATTTGGAATAAAGAATGCGTCTGTGATATTTTCCCAAATAGTCATGGTAGTGTTCAAGGAGTTCATTCATAAGTTTCTAGAAGTGTACTTTGATGACTGGACAGTGTTTTCATTAGTGAAGCACCATGTAGCGAGTCTACACCTGATGTTGGATATATGTCGGAGATACCAGATAACACTGAATTTAGAAAAATTCATATTCTGTGTACCTTTCGGGATCTTGTTGGGTCATGTTGTGTGCAAGGAAGGCTTGATGGTTTACCCTACAAATATTGCGGTAATTGTAAACTTCGAGGCCCCTAGGAATGTCAAGCAGTTAAGCGCAACACTGGGACATACGAGATACTATAGAAAATTTATCAAAGCTTATGCTCAAATTACTGCGCCCATGGATAAATTTCTAAAGAAGGATGTGAAATTTTGTTGGGACGAAGAATGTCAACGCAACTTAGATGTGTTGAAAGAAAATATGGTCACTATGCTAATCTTAGAATTCCCCGATTGGGAAAAGGAGTTTCATGTACATGTGGATGCTTCTTGCATTACACTGGGTGCAGTATTAACATAGGCCGATGAAGGAGAACTAGACCATCCTATTGCCTTTGCAAGTAGGAAGTTATCAAAGGTTGAAAGAAACTATTCAAATAATGAGCACAAAGGGCTAGCCATGGTCTACGTACTGTAACAATTCACGCACTATCTATTAGGAGGGCGTTTCAAGATGTATACAGATCATTCTGCCTTGAAATACCTCGTCAACAAGCTTATTTTGGGGGGGAATATCTACATATGGTTACTATTATTTCTGGAGTATGACTTTGAATTAATTGTGAAGGCAGGGATGTTAAATGTGGGATTTAACCATCTGTCATGGATTGAAATAGGAAAGGAACCTAGTAACCTGGATGAAGCGTTGCGAGATGCGCAGCTCTTTGCTGTGTGCATAGTGGATTACCATTTTTCAAACATCATTCACTTATTGACTATAGGGACGGCACCGAAATGATATACAAGTCAAAAAAATAAAGAATTAGTAGTACGCATGACCAATTTTTCAGTTATTGCGGGACATTTGTATAAAGTAGGTGCAGATGAAATACTGTGATGATATGTGCCAAACTTTGAGCAGAAAACATTCTCAATGAACATCATGGGGGAGCTATGGGAGGCCATTATGTAGGCAAAGCAACTACACAGAAAATTTTGGAGTGAGATCTATGGTGGGAAACATTGCAGAAGGATTCCAAGGCATACTGTAAGGCGTGCGATGCATGTCAAAGAACTGGAAGACCATCACGAAGGGATGAGTTACCACAACATCCTTAGGTGTTCTTGCAGGAATTTGAGAAGTGGGCGATTGATTTTGTTGGGCCAATTTAGCCCCATGGAAAGAAAATAGGTGTGCGCTATATTATCACTACAACGAAATATCTAACCAGATGGGTGGAAGCACAGTCGGTTAAGGATGGTACAGGCGCTACGTCAGTAAAATTCTTGTTTGAGTATATCTTAACCAGATTTGGATGCCTGAAAGTGTTTATGAGTGACAAAGGTACAAAATTTCTGAATGAAATGATCAGCACGTTGACTAAGGAATTCCAGGTCTACCATCAGAAGAGTACACCATATCACCCACAAGCAAATAGAATTGTTGAATCCTAACAAGCTGATGAAGATATGCAATGCATAGTGGAATGACTGGGATGTACACATACCTCTAGTGCTATTAGCTTATAGGAATACTTGTAAGAAGTTGATAGGAAAAACGTCGTTCAGATTGGTCTATTGGGTTGAAGCCATAATGTCGATGGAATACATTGTGCCTAGTCTGCGCATAGTAGCTTTGACAGACATGGCGGTTCATGAGGCCTTGGAGGAACGACTCGCGCAGTTGATGAAGCTCGAAGATGATCAATTTTTGGTAGGATTCCATCAAAAAGTACAGAACAAACGCGAAAAAGCATGCCATGATCGCCATATCAAGCTTCGCACAATCAAGGTAAATGATCTTGTCCTGTTATATGATAGTAAATTCACTAAATTTCTGGGTAAATTCTAGATGGATTGGTTAAGGCCATATATTGTCAAATAAATTACAGTTGGCGAAGCTAAATGGGGAACCCTTCCCAGGAAGTGTGAATGTGATCTAGGTGGATGTTGGTGGCCACCCACCTATCCCACTTGGACCCCCATAACTATCTCTTTCAGTTTTTCAGTTTCCGTAATTGTAGCACAATTTACTATTTTTAGCAACTTTTCGGGTCCTGAAATTCCAGAGCCATTTTGAGGCCCTAAACGATGTTTTTTAAGAAAACTGGGAGCAACATGGGTCCATGAATTGATGTTGCTCTTCCCAAAGTTGTAGTGCTTGGATAGATCTTTCTAATGAGCTATTGTACGCATCAAACGAAGATCAGGTGCCAAAGTTACGACCCCGAGGAGTTGATGTACCAACTTAGCCAAAACAGGGCCCACAATTTGGCGTTTCATCTTCTAGGGTTAAGTTTTGGGATGTTAAGGGTTTTCCATTATTTCTCTAGAATAAATCAGCCTTCGAGCCTCATTATAACACAGTTAAGAGGCATGTATCCTCCACATATCTTCTCAGAGATAAGCTACCATCGCCCTAGCTGGTTTATTTCCATTTCTGTTTGTAAGCATATTTCAGTATTTTACATTAATGAAATGAAGCATTATTTCCACTACATCTCTGTGTTTATGGTTATATCTATAATTTGTTGCATTCCTGCTTAAATCTAGATCAGTGGTATCAGAGCGATCTGCTTTTTCTTTATTTTTATTTGCATTTCCCTAACGAGGTCAGGATATAAGGAGTTAGGGCCTGAACTGGTCAAACCTTTGCAAGACCAGCCTCGCAAATCCCGACGGCCTCCCATGTTAGATGAAAAGAATGACGAGGGGGCAGGAGATGCTATCAAAATCTTGCTCAAAGAAGCCCTTGAGAGAAAAAGGAATGCGATGATGGACAACTTTGCCCAGATCCTTCAGCGGCTACCCAAGGGTGACGCATTGGCTTTCAAAAGCTACTCTGGAAACACCACGCCATTTAGGGTACAAGTTAATTTTGAAATCCCCATCTTCGAGGGTCAAATAGAAGCAGATGTCGTAGATAAATGGTTAAATCTGCTAGAAGGGTATTTTTTTGTTCATGATTTTTCCAATCGGGAAAATATTATTTTCGCTCTTCTCAAAGTATCCCCCCACGTCAAGGACTAGTGGGAAACCTATCGCGAGAAAAAGGATGAAAGTATGAGCTCACTATTTTCAGCCGCATGCACTTGGAATTCATTCCGGGATGCCACCAAGGAGTAGTACTACCCTCTCAAAATCTATGAGGACAAATACATAAAGTGGACCACACTGCGGCAGGGAAGGGACGAAAATGTACCGAAGTTCACCAACATTTTTCATACCCTTCGCACATAGTTGGGTATCAAATATTTTGAGCTACATTTGGTACTCAAATACCACGACTGCCTACATAGGTACATCCAGGAAGAGATGGAGTTCTTTGAACATCTCCTCACTTGGCACGGCATACCGATATGCTATCAAAATTGCGCAAAAGTTGAAACAAAAGAAGCAAGACTTTGGATCTACAAATCCGAAGACCAAAGGACAAAGACAAGATGGGGTGACCTAAGACAACTCGTCAAAGCTGCAAGAAAATAACAACACCATGAAGTCGAAGAAGGACATGGTAAAGTGGTGTGAGTTCCATAAGAGCCTTGCTCATAGAACAAGTGAGTTTTGGACCAAGCATTCGCTGGTGGCCGAGTTGAACGCTTCCAAATCAGATGCATGTTCCGACCTTGAGTCAGAACCTGACAAGGGGAATGGCAAAGAGAAGCAGATCATTGACACGGAGCCCAGTGCCACTGTTGCCACCACCAAGGTCCAGAATAATGAGCCTGAAGATCCAGAGGAGGGGGAGCATATTTTCCACTCATAGATGTGGGTGAAGGGTTCACCGCTGCAATTCATTGTCGACAGTGGTAGCCAAAAGAACCTCATTTCAGTAGAGGTCGTGAAGCAGTTGGGCCTACTGACTACACCACACCTGCAGTGATACAGTATCAGGTGGCTTCACGAAGGACGAGATCTTCGAGTTTTCCAGTAGTGTCGCCTTCCCTACAGCATCAAACCCTTCACAGATGAGGTATTGTGTGATGTTACACCTCTGGATGTTTATGATGTATTATTAGGCCAACCATACTTGTGGAGGTGACATGCTGTGTATGATTCAAGGCCTCGCACTGTTATTATTTCTTTGGGTAATTCATTATATAGGATACCGGAGGTAGCCCCACCTACTGCCACCTCTTTGATCGCTGCTAAGAATGGAAGCAAGCTCATCTCACAGACTAGGAAAATTATTTTCTGTCTGGTTCACTCCCAAAGGGGAATATCGTCACCACATCCATGACCCCCGCGAAGGGTTCCTCCACGCAGCAGAAGTAGTAGAGGCATATGGTCATGAAAGAACACAGGAACAACTTCTCCTCACCCACAGGGGCACCACACAAGTCTCAAGTGGGTAACAAAGTTTGGTTAAATCTGCGGAAAGAATGCCTTACCAGAACCCATCAAAAGCTCAGACCACTCTAACATGGTCCTTACACCATTAAAAAGGCTATGGGAAACAATGCTTTGGAGCACAATGTTCCCCCATTCCTTCGCTTGCACTGAGTGTTCAATGTGGACCACCCTCTGCCATGCTTCCCACCATTGCTGGAAACATCATAGATTGCAGAACAGCTCACCAAGGACCAAGTTTAGCAGATGGAGGAACTCAACGCAATGGAGACCATTGCTTCCTAAAGGGAGAGGAATGATCTAGGTGGATGTTGGTGGCCAGCCACCTATCGCACTTGGACCCGCTCAACTGTCTCTTTCAGTTTTTCAGTTTCCATAATTGTAGCACAATTTACTATTTTTAGCAGCTTTTCGGGTCATGAACTTCCAGAGCCGTTTTGAGGCCCTAAATGACATTTTTTTGGGAAATCTGGGAGCAACATGGATCCATGGATCCGATGGACCCAATTTTCTCTTCCCAAAGTTTTAGTTCTCGAATAGATCTTTCTAACCAGCTATTGTATGCGTCGAACGAAGTTCGGGTGCCAAAGTTACGACCCCGGGAAGCTGATGTACCAACTTAGCCAAAACAGGGCTCACAATTTGGAATTTCATCATCTAGGGTTAGGTTTTGGGATGTTAAGGGTTTTTTATTGTTTCTCAACAATAAATAGGCCTTTGACCCTCATTGTAACACAGTTCAGAGGCATGTAGCCACCACATCTCTTCTCAGAGATAAGCTACCATCGCCCTAGCTGGTTTATTTCAATTTATGTTTGTAAGCATATTTCAGTATTTTACATTAATGAAATGAAGCATTATTTCCACTGCATCTCTGTGTTTATGGTTATATCTGTAATTTGTTGCATTCCTACTTAAATCCGGATCAGAATGGAAGCAAGTTGAAGTTTTATATAGGGGAGCCTGCGCAATGACTATATGGCAGCAGGATAGTCTTAGTGCTCTAGGTAGTTGCAAGGGAGCGCAGACTATAAACTGCACTAACTAGTTTGAAGGATAAAGTAGCAACCAGGTTGTGGGGAGAGTGGAAAAGGTGCAACAAATGAAGTTGCGCTAAGGAAGTTGTGCCATGGGGAAGCTACCATGCAGCCTAGCAGGAAAATGACCATTGGAGTTACTGTTCATGACTTGATGGCCAGAAAATGGTTAAGAGAAGCGGGGTGGTGACAATTAAGGAAAAAACCTTTGAAGATCTACCACCAAAACAACATTTATTATCACAATTTGGAGGGAACTGTCAGACTTGAACTCAAAAATCCCTACAAATTACGCATGCTAGTCCAACAAAGAACACTTTGCACTCTAAGACTTGTTGCTAAATTTTGTTGTATGTCGCCTATGAGCCGAGCATTCTGGGAAGAATTCCTATCACGAGCAAATTGTTCTGCCTTATCCCATGATTTATTTATGGAGAGAACGACTGCCACTAACCCTGTCGAAGCCCTGAGTTTGGGAGTCGCTGTGTCCAACGCGCTAGGATGAGAAGTGTCTAGTGTAAAGGCTATGCGTGCCTTTCCCATAGTGCTGATGTCACCTAGGCCAAAGCAGAATATGGCTAAAGAAAACCAGCCTGCTAAAATGGAAAAGCAACCAGCCGCGAAGGAAAAATCAAGATTCTGGTGTTGATGCACATGTCACCGAGGAAGCATATCGAAACATAGGGAAAGCCAAAAAAGCATAAGCAACCAGAAAGAGTAGTGGACCTGGAGAACGAAGAATTCCAGGGAATCGAGGATATTGATTCCAAAGGGGTGGAGATGATGACAAGGCTTATTAATTATATCCCTCCGTGCAAGGGAAAATCTAAGGTCACGAAGGACCCCGATAAGGGAAAATTTTCAGTTTCAACACCTTTGTTTCCTATGCAAGTTGTGTTCGAGGGTCCTAGGCTGGTGAGTATTCCATTGCTCAAATTGGAATATTGTGACCTCGTGCACCACAAAAAGTGTCCACACTTGGTGACTCACAAGTACATGCAGAAAGTCTACTTGGAAGACACGGGGGTTACAACTTTGGAGCCCATGAAGTGCGTGAACAGTGTGGAGCAGTCAGGATTGTTGAATCTGCAGTTGGTGCCGCATTATCATTGTTCCACCATTCATATAGTTTGTGTACACCAGCTCCTCGAACTAGTGCATGATGGCTGCCTCTAGCTCGAAGAGCCTATCCTTATCACTAACATGTTGATCCATAGGATCACAGAGTTACCTTACAAAGGCGCGAATCCTGCCAAGGAGTTTGGGGGAAAAACTGGAGAGATAGAATTGCCAGACAAGATGAAGGATTTTGGGCTGATAAAAAAGTCACGAGGGTATTCTATCACATCCATATCAGAGTGGGAATTGTAGTTGCCTTCCTAGATCCTAGCAGGCAAGGTATTGAGAAAATGTCACGCAGATGAAGTTCCAGCGTAGGTCATTTCACTTGCATCACAGTGCGTGAAGGGGGTTCAATACACCTAGGCCAAGTATCTATGTCAAGAGTTCCTCACAAACTATCATGAGTCCAAAGAGTAGAGCAAGCCATTTCACTACGCATGGCTGCTATTGTCAATAATTTTGGTTGTTTGGGGGTTACTGGAGGATAGCTAGTTTCCTCCGCACAAAGAGGAATTTCGCAAGGCAGTGCGGTTTTCCTCTTTTGGGCATCAAAATATCCAGAACAGATTAAGGAGACAAAGATATTATGTGTCTTCATGGAGATGGACATGCACATGGAAATTAGCTAGCGGCCAAGACTATTCCCCCACCTTGTATGCACATCTCTCGGCTTATGCAGAATTCAAAGATGATTTTCATAAGCTTTCGATCAAAGTGCACAAAGACCCTGAGCAGAAATGGCATGTGTTGCCTTATATGGTGACAGATACAGACATTCAAGAACTCGTGGGGCTATGGCTATGGGAATGTTGCACGCCTACGAATTTAGATGTAGGCACAAGCATAGGCAGAGAGAGATCGTTTGCACATAAGCGGAAGGACGTTGCTCAGTAGGCTGCACGCACCTTAGTTGCACAAAATAAGGAGGCTGCTATGACAGTTGTAGAGAAGGCTCATCTGGAAAGGGAGTGCGCTAGCAAGGCCCAAGCAGAGAATGAGTAGAAGGATGCAGAGCACAAAGGACAGTCTGTTTCCCACCACGTTGATGAGCAAGAACTGTCCAAGCAAGGATGAGGTGGCTGTGAAGAGGAAACAACTCCTTTCATCCTAAAGAAGCACACGTAGGAGAAGCAGATTGGGCAGTGAAAGAAAGTGATCTCAACGAGATTGACCACAAAATTTGAGACACCACAACAAAGGTGCTGCAACAATTTGATCAGAAATATATGCAGACACTTCGGGGCATCCAGAAGGATCTGCAGCTCAAAATTTTGGTAGATGTAGGGAGAACGAGTGGCGCGCAAGCCATCCTGACATAGGGAGGGAGTGCAGTATCAAAGATAGATTGACCTCAAGACGTCAGAATCTTTCCTTGGCCTAAAGGTTCAGTCCACTTGGAAACAGAGGAGCAACGCACAATGCTTCACACAGTAAAAAAGATGGGGTTGAACCTTACCACGCTGCCGCTTGAGTCTCTGCATGTGCTACATCAGGGGGTCATGGAGGAGCTCAGGATCAAAGAACAATGTGCACTGACCACCGTTAGTGATTTCAAAGTTAACAATCAACAACTTTTCATGGAAAAGACTCAGGCCCTGAAGGAGCTAGAGGAGTTGCGCACACACCGTCAGAATTTGGTCGCAGCAATTGAGCAGGCCTAAAAATTTGTACCTACGTTGGGTATACCTGATGATGCAGAGGATTTAACCAAGGTGAGAAAATTGGCTACTGTAGTATGTGTTTCAAAGAAGACAGTCGACAAAGTGACTTTTGACCTCATGATGAAGATAGCTAAGCTGCAGCTGACCACACTGCCAGAGGTGCAGGAGCAAAGGAATGTGGCGATTAAAGAATCCATGGCCCAGCTAGATGTCACTGTTCAAGGATGCGAAAAGCTCTTCACGTAGGCACTAGGCCTTTGGGATACTTAGGAGGATCCTAGCGCAACAATTAAGCATGAAGCTTAGGGAAGCGCAACAATAGTATGACGAAATTAGCATGACAACACAGACGTTGGTGCTAGTCCAATGTTTTGCATGCTTACAGGAAGGTAAGGAAAAGTTTTTGCACATTCAGGAATTGTAGAAGAAGAATTTTGTGCTCATCGCACGACTTTTGCCTTGGACAGAGGAAGCCAGCCAGTTCTCACATACCATTATTGAGAAGTTGAAGGCTATGCAGCAGATGCAGAGGACTACACAACTGGCACTAGAAGATCCAACCATAGAGAAGTTGATCCAGGAGGTGTAGCAGGCGGCAGAATATAGTACAATGGAGCTCCAAGCACTGACTAAAGCATTGAGCGAACTCCACCAAAAGGTAGAACAGCCACCTGAGTGAATCGAGGGTGAGTCACGATCTTTGTGTTGGGGTCTATTGGGATGGGGTCCCCGAGGGAAGCAAGGAATTAATTAGTAGTTTTTTTGTAACAAATTTTGAAAAAGATGTAGTCTCCGTGATTTGTAAATGAGGAGTACGTAATTGAATAAAAGTCAAAGTGGCTTAGCCCCTTGTTTTAAGTAAATTTTTGAGTCGGCTTTGAGATTCACCCATGGTCCGCAGACCATGGCATTGTATGAAAAAAGTCTATAAATAGTTGAGTCTTAGCAAAAGGAAGAGGTAACTGGATGGAAACAAATATAAAGAATTGGTTTGATTGAAGAGTTTTGTGCAGAAGCTAAGGCAGGAAGGATATGCTTCCTATGCCTAGGTAGAGGAAGGGAGGCTCCGTAGCTGAGTGTGTGGAGGCATAGGTAGAGTCTGCAACTGAGTGTGTGTACCCTACAACTCTGTGCACAAGGAAGTTTTGAGTCTGTAATCTGTGAGTTGAAGATCAGTAGAGACAAGTTTCCAAAGAATTATTGAGTATTTATGTTCATGTTTGTTTGTGTTATATGCCACTAATAAATGATTTTTTTTTTATGAAATATTGATTGAATGTTATGCGATTATCTTGAATCAGTCCTAATAATGTACACAATGCATGTTTGAACACTTCCACGAAGTCTCTAGTGAGTTCTCTTATGTTTACTGATGACTTAAGTAGATCTACGTGAATGCCAATTTAGGATTTCTTTCTGATGCATGCAAGTAGGCAGATCAGTTGTTAAAGGTCTGCAAGGACTAATCGTGGATCTTTGTGAAGGTGAAGGCTGTTTTAACAGAGTTACAATGACGAGCCCTAGGAATCTGTTGATCTGTGCAGAGATAGATCTGAGGTGTTGGAAGACATCACACTAGTCTTTGGATGCAAAAACTTGGCTCTTGCATCCCCCCATACTTCTTCGGATCAAACTGCAGCTTGTGCTACGCGAGTTGTTTCCAAAAGGGCCAGTAGTGTAGGGTTTTGCTGGTTGGGGCAACTAACTCCGAACTTGGGTCAGGGCCCCCTAAGCCAACAAGTATCATGTCAATATGATGTTTTTGTTGCATCTGGTGCAACCATTCATCATTAGCCAACAAATATTCATTAAAATTTACATCAACAATATTAATTGTTGGATTCACCAAAGAATTGACTGCTCTAATGGAAGCTTCATTGTCCTCAACAAGTTCTGTTGCTGGATTCAACAAACTTTAATCAACAAGCTCTGTTGCTAGATTCACCATATTTTCATCAATAAGCTCTATTGTTGGATTCGTCATATTTTCATTAGCAATCTATATTGCTGGAATCACCAATTTTTCACCCACTTGTGGTTGTGTACAGTGGGATTCATGAGCATCTATGTGCTCCTTCTCTCTTGCTTCAACAACTCCTTCACAGACATCATCGCCTTGTGGTTGAGCACCGTGGGATTCAACAAAATTTTCATCTCACTATAAATCTGTTGTTGTAGATCCACCTTCATCTTCAACTTCATTGCTCCCCTTTACACCATAACTCCTCTCAAGGGTATCCAAGGCCTCCTTGGCTATCTGGGAATCTAAAATCAGGGGAAGAATGCTTTCATTGACAGATTATTTTATACATGTTAATGCAAAGATGTCATTTTTCCTCTTCACATCTGAAACATGTTTTTTTGTCACTTTGAACTTCTTAGCCTCTTTCCTTTTCCCATTTCTACTTGGCATTTTTTCACATATAGATTGAATGTTGCTTGTCCAACATAATTACATAATCGTGAATCTTTTTTTTTTTGCTAATGCAAGAGTCAGACCTTCTATTTCATTAATAAAATACAAAATTTACATCAATCCACAAGGAGTTATGGACTAAGGAAGAGACCCAAAAACCAAATAGAGCACAGGCCTGAGGTAGAAGCTTCTACCCCTATAAACCCAACCTCTAAATTCGTATAAGCTAAAAAAAAAGTTGAAGTCGGCATCGGAACCTAAGCAACGGTATAACCGGATATCATATTTGTAAGACCCACCATAACATTAAGTATCCTGCCTGGAACCATTTTCATCCTGCCAAGAAAAGAGCACATTAACACTTCCTGCCATATAGACCACCAACCTACTCGATCAATCCCAGCCATCGATCCGCTTCGATTGATCCGACGGTTGAGGATCATATCACACCGGCCAATATCACCGAACATTAGCGTGTGATGAGGGTGGTATTCTAGCCGACCACACCGCCACGTGTAGCCCGCTGTATGGAATCACTTCAAAATCAGAAATACCATTTCCCGCTTGCTAGGCCCGCGATCGCCTGAAAACTACCCCCATCCTCGTAAAACAATCATGGACGGGAAATCCTTGGTTAAGGCCGCCGAGAGTACCCGAGTACCAACCTTTCGAAGCTTCTCCCCTACTCGAATCAAGGAGATATGAATCTCCTGCCAACCTACCTTTCTTCGAAGAACCAGAGCTACCTGACTGGCTATCACCTGGATTCGTTAAAACAGTGCTTACCTGGGTTACAATAGTTGAAAATGGCCTGCAGCCCACTAAATACCTGAAAGTGGAAAATAGGAGAAACATAAAGCCCCTGAATCAACTGGACTCCAACTCCATGGCCCTACTCTGAAACACGACCCTGTCTTCATCTGCCTGGTCATGATAGTTCACTTTTAACCTACTCTGAGGTAGCTCTTGCCAGCTTAACGCAACCCTGTTCTCTGTGCTGATCACACCTTGATTGGCCAGAAGATCCGCCAATTTATTGGCCAATCTTCGTACATGTTTAAAGCTAACTGTACGAAGGCTCCAGAGGTGATGCTGAATCCATTGCAAGCCCCGGATCAGTCGCCAGTTCCTGGAAACTTTTTTCGGTCTTGTTCCCCAGTTGATCCTCTTAACCGTTTTGATGATTAACTCAGAATCAGCTTCAACAATCACATTTTGTTGGTTATCCTGTTCTAGGAAATCTAAACACTGCTCCATAGCCATCAATTACACGATGTTATTGGTGGCTCTTCCTAAATGACAGAAGAAGACGAAAAGGACGCTTCCATTCTCATCCCTTAACACACCTCCATAACCCGCGGAGCCCGAGTTGCCTTTTGAAGCCCCATCAATGTTGAATTTCAAAATGTCCTTGGGGGGAGGATGCCAGAAATCTTTCTCAAAATCTAGGGAGATTACTTTCCTATCCAGCCCCTGAGGAATAAGTCCCTGCAAACCCAGCTCACTGAGAATTCTCAAATCAGCTACTCAAGGTGGGTTCTTAGGGAGATTTCGCCCAATAGTGCTGACCGATTCCTTGAGTTGTTTTAAGATCTGCTCAAAAATGCATTGGGATGGCCTCTTTTCATTCTTGAAGATTCTATTGTTCCTTTCTTTCCAGACATTCCAAATAATTAAGCTTGGCATATGTCCCATGTTGAGCTAAGAACTTCATTATCTGAAAAGTTTCTTCTCCATTTTCTTAGGGTATTTATGATACTCCCTTTGTCCCTATCAGTTTGTTGGAAAATGGTGGCAAAATAATCCCACAAACTAGCAGTGAAAATGCAATTGTTGAGAAGGTGCTCCATAGTTTCCTCTTGGGCTTCACTGAGCTGACATCTAGAACGCCCCAGGACACCCCTCTTCCTAATATTATCCCAGGTCAGGATTTTCTTATGTTGAACCAACCACATGAAGAGTTTAATTTTCATCCAGCCTTGATTTCTCCATAGGTCTTGCCAAATCTTATCCGGAGCTTGTGAGTTAAGGTCAAGGAGAATGATTTTTGCTTCCTTAAGATTAAAGGCACCCTCATTATTTTCTCCCCATCTTAGCTGGTCTTGCCCCTCTGACATCAAAATCTTCCTTTGTTCTAACATTTTTTTAAGGGTCTCTGTTTTAGCCTTCAGGGGGCTATCATCCCTAAAATCAAAGTTCCTCCAAGTTATCCATTTTCCAATACTGTTGGTTTAATCCCAAAAGTATTTTACTTTAGATAACCCTTTGGTGTCTGTATCTTCCTTGAGATCCCTCAAGTCTTCTTTTAACAACATAGGTTCTTGTTGCCATATATCCTCCCAGAATAGGGCAAGGTTTCCCTCTCTGATTTCCCAAAAGATGTTTCCTTGGATTAAGCCCTGGTTATCCCAGGCATTATTCCAAATGTGAGAGCCCTTTCTATATCCTAACATTATTATTAGATCATTGTTTTGCCAAGTGCTGGCATATTTTTCTTTCCATATCCTTTCCCACTAAGCCTCTGGGTATTTTACCCATCGCCACCATAATTTAGCTCCTAAAACCTTGCTTAGAATCTCAGGATCATCCAATCCAAGCCCTCCATAGTTTTTAGGTTTGCAGATTTTTTCCCATGCTACCAAGGCCCATTTCTTTCTTTCTTCCCCCTTGCCCCAAAGAAAGTCTCTTTGCATGTTTCTGAATTGCTACAGGACTCCTTTAGGAGCTAGGAGAGCTGATAGCATGAAGACTGGGATTGATTGTAGGACAACCTTGGTTAGCACCAACCTACCAGCCAAATTTAAAGATCTAATAGTCCATTTCCTGATTTTATCTTGCAATTTGTTAATCACTGGCTCCCAAATGTTCTTGTGTAAAGGCTTGGCCGTTAGAGGAACTCCCAAATATTTTGAAGGGAGGATCTCCCTTTGAAAGCCCAAAATTCTGGAAATATTTCTCTGAATAGCAATGTGAGTATTAAAGAAAAAATCTTAGATTTGAGAGATTAACTTCATACATGAAGCCATGGAAAAGTCTCTCAGTATTTGCTTATAAGCTAGAGCTTCTTTGACCGTGGGGATACCCTGCAGCATGGTATCATCAACAAATTGTTGATGTGTTAAGGCCTGACCATTTTCAGAAAGTTGGAGACCTTTGACTTTACCAACTACTTTTGCATGCTTGATAGATCGACCTAGCGCTTCCATCATGAGAATATAGAGAAAGGGAGAGAGTAGATCTCCCTTCCAAAGGCCTCTAGAAGGAATAAAAGTCTCCGAGGGAGATCCATTAACAGGAATTGAAAAACTGGGAGAAGTAACTAGGGCCACTACCCATCTGATCCGGTTGTGATCAAACCCAAAAGCAATGAGAACTTTTCTTATATAGGGCCAATTCAGCTTATCATAAGCTTTGTCTATATCCAATTGCATGATCATTCCAGCTTTCCTATTGTTTGTTAGTGAGTGTACCACCTCATGAGCTTGAATGATGTTGTCGAGGATTTTCCTACCTTCCACATATCCAGATTGTTCAACCGACACCAGGGTAGGAAGAAGAGGCTTGAGTCTATTGGCCACAACTTTGGATATTATCTTGTAGACAACATTGCACAAGGAAATGGGTCTAAACCTATCAGGAGTTTGAACCAATTCCTGTTTAGGGATCAGGGAGATAAAGGTGGTATTAAGCGCCTTCAGAATGGTTTTGTCCCTCCTGGAGTCTTCCACTACATTCAGAACGTCCTATTTTACTATATTCCAGCAAGCTTTAAAGAAATCAACATTGAAACCATCCGGACTTGGTGCCTTACCAGGGAATATGTTTTGATATAACTCTAATGGATTGTTCTCTATCAGAATAGGTTTCCTGTGAAATATCACGAAAGTGATGAACCAGCACTGCATCTATTTCTTCATGAGAACTGAGAAGATTACATCCCTCGTCCTTGATAGAAGAAATCCTGCTATGAGCTCTGTTCGCCATAGTGGATCTGTGGAAAAATCTAGTATTACATTCTCCTTCTTTTAGCCATTGCACTCTGGATTTTTGCCTCCAAAAAATCTCCTCTTGTTTACATAAGTTCTCCCATTCTTGATGATATTTGGTTTCCTGATCACTTCTATCTTTATCAAAACCCTCCATGATAAGGGTTTGGTTGAGTTCCTACATTTTTCCCTCAACAGATTTTTTTTGCTTCAAAAATATTACCATACTCCTTCTTGTTCCACTCCTTGAGCCTGAGTTTGATATGTTTTAGTCTTTTTTGAAGTAGGAACATTCTTGTGCCCTGAATATTCAACTCTTCTGCCCACTAGATGGCTATGTTGTTGATGAAATCTGGGTGGGAGAGCTAGATGTTTTCAAATCTGAAAGGTCTATTCCTAGGGGTACCAATGCCCTGAATTTCTAGTTGCACTGGCCAGTGATCCGAGCCTCCAAAGGGGAGCACTCTTGCAACTATGTCCTTGTCCTTGAGCATAAGATCCTCTGATATTATGAATCTATCTAATCTGGAGGCCACCTGAGACTCTCCTCCTCTTTTATTGTTCCAAGTAAAGGTACCATTACTCATAACAATATCCACTAGCTTCATATTGTCTATGAAGGTTTGGAAAGCACAAGAGTCTTTATTTAGAGTTCTGGTACCCCCTTTTTTCTCTGACAGTGATTTGATCATATTGAAATCACCCCCCAAGATCCAAGGGATTCTTGCATGTCTTTCCCTGAGATCCTGCAGGGAATCTAGAAGCTTGAGTTTACCATCCATCCTTTGGGGACCATACACATTCGTGACCAGGTAGACTTCCTTATCTCCCACTGGTTGTATGACCACTGAAAGATAATCCCTAGCTGCCTCTACATCTATAATGTCAATTTTTTGGGGGTTCCAAAGTGTGAGAATGCCTCCTGTTGTATTCTCTGCTTTGACTTCTAGAAACTCAAATCTATTGAGCCATTTGCTGTGAATCTCTTTTATTTTTTGAATGAAACATTTAGTTTCCTAGACGAATATCACATCCGATGCTACTTGTTTCATCCTATTACTAAGTAATCTTTGTTTTCTTTTACTACCTAGACCTCTAATATTCCAAGATGTAAACTTCATTATTAAAGATTTGTAAAGGAGTAGCTAGTTAGATCTTTCATCTTACCCGAATCTATCATTAGCTTTCCACACTCCATCAAGAGCTCATTCTGCTTTTTTCTGCCCCTCTTCTTTCCTGGATTTCTAGTAGCTAAACCTGGAGTTGATTTCATTGTTTTCACACCTTTGTGTTCCTACTTGTCAATGGTTTTTCCTTTATCCAACCCCCTCTCCTGAGTTTTCCATAAAAACAATTGTTGTATTCTGTTGCATTCTTCTTGAGGCAATGAATCTATCCCTCCCGTGGTTCCCTGCATCAAGAACCCTTCCAGATCTAGGTGTTCCTTTTCAAGGATCTCCTGTAGCTCATGGTCCTCCAGATCTATTTCACTCTGGGTCATTTCCTGATCCATCTCCAGGTCTGCTTCACTCATCATAGTCTCTTTCTGATTGCCAATATCTTGTGTTTGGTTGTTGTCTTCTTCTTTCTCCTTTTCATTAGGACCTTCTTCCATAGATTGGTCTTCTTTTGTGATTTCTTCATTCTCTTCCAGTACTTGAAACTTGTTCTGACTGCTCTTTTGCCCCTCATTATGTTGTTGCTTTGGCCCTTTTTTACTGCCTTTTCCTCTATTTACCACTTTTTGAAAGCTTTCTGTGTCCTTCATCATATTAGCCTTGCTCTTGTTGTCTGCTTTACTGAGAGGGCAGTCTCTGAATAAGTGTCCATGTTCGTGGCATCTACGACATCTGAACGGGATATGCTCGTAGTCTACTGTTTGCACCCATTCCTCATCAAAAACTTCCAAGATAACTTCATCCGGGAGAGCTCCTGATAGATCCATTTCCACACATATTCTTGCAAAGGAAGTATATTTCCCCCTTCTTGTGGCTTCAGAAGCTTTAACAAAACGACCTAGTTTATTGCCTATGGCAGCTAGCGATTCAGTTTGCCAGTAATCAAGAGGTAGGGAATAGAGCCTTACCCAGACTGGTACCGAAGTGAAAGTTTCCCACTCTGGGACAAAGTTCATCTTCCAAGGCCGCATATAGAGGCCAGCTGCTGCATAAAAGTAGGGTCCTCCTTCGAATATTCTGTCTTTATCTTCGATGTTTGTGAACACCACGGTAAAGAATCCCTTTGACCCAAGATGTAGGTTGATGCTTCCTTTGGGTTTCCAGTGATATTTGATCCACGTCTGTAAAGCTTTTTCAGTGGGCCATAGTCCCATGAATTTACAGATGATAGCGTAAGTCCCCATGTGTTCCCTGTGTGCCTGCAGAGCAGGATCATTTAAAACTACTCTAGGAGTGATCTCTGCTTTGGGTTTGCAAGGTCCCTTTTGTTTTTTGTCTCCCTGACTTTTGTCTTCTTCCTCCTTGTCTTTTGTGCTACTGTTTTCCTTGGTCTTGGTCCCATCTGTTTCTTTTTCAATATTCCTATTCCCTTCCTCTGCAGATCCTCTGACATTTTTTTCCAAAGCTGACTTACCTCTACTGGCTACGACGTCCTTATAGGAGGGAGTGGAGCTCCCTCCTCTGCGACCCTCCATTAGGATCAACCTCTGCAACTTGCTGAAACCCTTGCTGCTCGCTCTCCATTCCTGGATTGATGCTTTCACATTAATACTATTCCATTTGATTCACATAATCGTGAATCTTGTTTGACTTTAGCCACAGATTTCAACCTTGGGGAATGGGACAATATATAAATATTTCAATGAGGATGGTTTTTTCACATGAAGCACGAAGCATGACAGGTGATTGAAAAATATGAGGCACGCGTACCTTAAAAAGGCGCTCTTACCTTTTTAAAATGTTGCTTTAACTTTCATCATTTGCGAAGTGCTGACAGGATCTGTTGTGCATAGTTGTGCGCATTTCTTTAAGCTCATGGGGTACATAAATATTAAAAATTCAACAAATACATAAGGCTATGACTTTGTTCACAGTTTCTTCTTGGATGAGTTGTGAATACTGCGCATTTAGCATCTTTTACAGCTACGAAATTGCTCTTTTTTCTCGGCTTTTCACGCTTCTTCTTTGTGAGCCCAAAAATGACTTGAAACATTGCTCTCTCTAGAGTCTTATTCGATCTGGTGCTCGAATACGATGACAAAAATTGAAGAGAACAAAACTTGGAGCAGAGGACTACTCTTCTCAGTATTGTAAATCACTTAAATAACATTACATTGGAAACACCAGTAATAATTGACTGGAGTCAAACTCGAGCTAAACTGGACTCAGTGAAACTGAACTAGGATGATTGGAGGGATGATTTTGACACTTAATAGGTGGTTGTTATTAGATTCTCCAACACAACTTGCTGATGAAAATATGATGAATCAAGTAGTAGAGCTTGCTGATAACAATATGGTGAATCCAACAATAGAGCTTGCTGATGAAAGTTTGGTGAATCTAGCCACAGAGCTTGTTGATGACAATGAAGCTACCATTAGAGAAGTCAATGCTATGGTGAATCCAACAATTAATATTGTTGATGTAAATTCTGATGAAGAATTGTTGCAGGTGATGCAACAAAAACTTCATATTGACATGATGCTATTTGGTGAGAGAGTGGAATACAACCTGTTTGCAGCAGCACATGTTAGTAAAGAAGTCGAAGAGAGAGAGAGAAAAATAGAGGAAGAGGCAAAGAAGGAATCCTAGAAAGAGAAGACAAAGACATATGAAGAAGTAGAGTTGGAAGTACAACATGATAAATCTCTCATTGCAGAGCATAAATAACAGAACCAATATGGTTCTGTAGATGCTTTTAAACTTACCATTGATTTCCAATGTGAAGGTATAGAGGATGATTTAGAAGAATAGTTAATTTTTCTTGAAGCATGGGTTGGAATGCCATGTCTAGATGAAGTCTCCATAGAAGCTGTAGAAATGAATGTTGAAGGCAACATGCATGATGAAGAAATTAATGAAATTTTCAAGTATTGGAGTCCTAAAGAGATGGAATTGTATTATGGTCTTATGTTGCATCAGATTGATGATGAAAAGCGAAATACAGAAGATAATATGTGGCAATAGTCCACATACAATCCATTTTTTGAAGAAGTCTAGAGTATTCTTAGACAGCTTGGAAAAATGGTAGACCTACACTAGCGAATGAAGAAACTAAGGTTTGAAGGATACAACAAAGAGAAAAAGTTGAAACAATTTAGAGGCTACAAAATCTGGAAGAAGAGAAGAGGAAAAGAAAATGTAGTTGAAGTCAATTTTTTTAAATTGTAAGCCTAGCTGCGACAAACCATAAGACATATTAGTTTAAAATTTTATGTGGTTGTAATTAAGGGACAGTGTTGGAGAATGTAATTCCAACCACCTATTAGGTGTCAAAATAGTCCCTCCAAGTGTCCTAGTTTAGTTTCACTGATTCCAGTTTAAGCTGAGTTCGACTACAGTCATTTACTACTGGTGTTTCCAACGTAATCTTATTTAAGTGATTTGTAATACTGAGAATAGAAGTCATCTGCTCCATGTTTTGTTCTCTTCATTTTCTGTCATTTTGAACCTATGAAAAAAAGTCACTGCGTCACTTTCACACCACAGAAAAATAGAAAGTGCACAAAAAAATGGGGCTAAGCACCCTGTGAGTGCAAAGAGTGCACAACACTATGCATAAAACCTGCAGCACATGCGCAAATGGAAAGACAAATTTTATAAAGGGAGGAGAGGCTCAGAAAGTCAATTTTTTCACAAAACTGAATAGTTAACCCTACTGACAGTCAAATGTCTTCATTGTGGTTTATTGAGTTGAGTATTATTAGGATGAAGGCTCCACGAATTCTAGGCTCATAGGATCTCAAAGAGCTCATGATAAACCTTGTTTAAAAAAAAAATTCAACGCCAAAAGAGGTACCAAAATTCCAACTTATTTTTTCCCAACTCTTGGCATTTGGTATAATTCCAAATTTTGTTTGAAGGGAGTTTGTTTGAAGAATTGAAGACCTACAAAGTTCAATTTTCAATAATCAAATAAAATTTTGAAGGGTTTCCTTTTATAAGGTGTTTCATATTAAAAAGGGAAAAAGGGTTCCATATTAAAAATGGAGGAGGGTTTTTTTATAAAAAAAATGATTTCTTATTTTAAAAAACATATAATTGTTAAAGTTAAAAAAAAAAAAAATAGAATTTGTAAAGGTTTAATAGAAAAGAAGATATTGCACTTTTTTAAGGAGATAGCTTTTCTAATATTTTAAAGGAGATTTGTCTTATTCACATCTACACTAAAAAAATGGCTTCCTCTAGTGCCTTGCCGCAGACCCCAACTCATCTTGGTAAAAATAATGAGTTTTGGTCTGTAAGGGTGGAGACTTTATTGCAAGCACAATAATGTTGGGATACCCTGCCAAACAATTATGTAGAGCTGACACAAGAACAATTAGTAGCCATGAACAATAATTAGAGGAATGTTTCTAAAAAACTAAGAAAGAAAGATCATAGAGCCAAATTCTGGATAAAGAACTCAGTTTATTACTCTATCTTTGACAAGATAATCGATGCATCAACAACAAAGCAAGCTTGGGATATTTTAAAAGATACATATCAAGGTAATGATATTGTGAAGATTGTTAAATTGCAGACATTGAGAGCTCCTTTTGAAACCCAGAAGATGATTGACACAGAGAATGTGGATCAGTTCATGTCGAGAGCCATGGGAATAGCTAACCAGATCAAACTCACTAGAGAAACCATTACAAATCTGAAGATTGTTGAAAAATTCCTTCGAATACTTCCCACGAAATATAACATGATTGTAACAACTATTCTGGAATCCTAAAACCTTCTCAATAGAAAAATTAGCTGGATTACTTTTGGCACATGAAACAAGACTCAACTTTGCAGTAGATTCCATGGAACAAGATTTTGAATCACAACTCTCTGTTGGTAGAGGCAAAGGCAGAGGATATAGAGGAAGAAATAAGGGAGGCAAAGGTCGTGGAAGAGGCATATCATAACATCATCATGCAAAAGTGCAATGGAGATATCCACAAAACCAAACACAGAAAATAAGATCATGGAGAAAATCTAATGTTCAATGTTATTACCGTAAGAAATTTGGACATTATGAACATGAATGCAAAAAGAAACAGTCAGATCAATGAAGAGGTAGTGTCTATATATCCACCAATGAAGGAGAATCCTTTGACACAATGTTTCTTTCTTGCCATATATCTGAAGGCACTCATAGAGAGGACATTTCGTTGCTGGATAGTGGTTGCAACAATCATATGAGGTAAAAAAATATGCTTTCTTATATTGATGCTTCAATAACATAAAAAATTACTCTTGGAGATTGTTCTTATATTAAAGCTAAATGGAAAGGTATTGTCGCTGTTCTTACCAAACAGAATCACCAGAAATACATACTTTATTTTTATTATGTTCGACATCTGAAGCATAATCTCATAAGTGTAGGTCAATTTATCGAACATGTCTATGATATAATATTCCTAGGGAACACGTGTTATATCTATGACAAACCTCCCAATAGAAGACTGATAGAAAAGGTTGAAAAAACCGAGAATAGGATGTTTCCATTGATTCTTAGAAGTCGAAATATCTCACAATCTTTTTCCCACAATGTGTCAGGAATAGATGAGTATCAGCTATGGCATTCTGGGTATGGCTACATCCCATTCAAGGGTCTCAGTCTTTTTTAGAAACATTCAATGGTCATTGGTCTCCCTATTATGAATGAAAAAAAGATTAATTATGACATTTGTGTTCTAACAAAGCATAAAAGAGATAGATTTCCCACATCTTCCTCTAGAGCAAAAGAGTCTTTACATCTATTCCATACAGATATATGTGGCCCAATGCAGATAGGATCCATTGGTGGTATTATTTATTTTATAACCTTCATTGATCATTATAGTAGAAAGATATGGGTGTATTTCCTCAAAAATAAATTAGATACATTCTCAAGGTTCAAAGAATTAAAACAGAAGTAGAAAAGCAAAGTGAAAATATTTTAAAATTCCTCAGGTCAGACAAAGGAGGAGAATACAGTTCCAATGACTTCAAAGTTTTTTCTCAACAAAAAGGAATCATAATCTAGAACGAAAAAAGATATATTGCACAACAGAATGGAGTAAGAAAAAGGAAAAATCGGTCAACCATGTACATGGCCAGATGTATGCTTCATGAGAAGAAATTGTCAAATGACTATTGGACTAAAGAAATTTCATATGTAGTCTATGTTATCAACATATCTCCAACAATCACTCTTAAAGATACAATACTTCAAGAAGCATGGGATGGAAGAAGGGTAAATGTATCTCAATTTAGAATTTTTGGATCAGTAGTATTTGCACATGTTCCTGAGTAGCTAACAAAGAAGTTTGATGATAGGAGTGATACATGTATTTTCATAGGCTATTGTGAGAAGTTTAAGGCCTATAGACTTTACAATCCATTTACCAAGAATTTTTTTTTAAGAAGAGATGTTAAATTTTAAGAAAATAAATCCTTGTGTGATCATGTTGATGAAGCTTCAAATCAAATTTTTAATCCACAACTACCAATATTGCAAGTTCAAGAAGATCCATACCATTCTGAAAATGGTACATCTTCAAGTAGTGAATCCACCAATGATTCAACATATTCAGAAGACAATCAAAGTACAAGAAGCATCAGAGAAATCTTTGAGCATGAGTATGAGTTTGACTAGAAAAATATGTTTTCATTTCTTTCATATCATCCAACCCATTTCGAAGAACAAGTTAAATAAAAACATTGGGTTGATGAAATGAATGGGTATATAAGACCAAGCTGAATGAAAAAGGACAAATTGAGAAACATAATGCAAGGCTAGTTGCTAAAGGATTCTCACGATAGTTTGGTGTCAACTATCATGAAACCATCGTTCTAGTAGCAAGGGTAGACACTATGATAACTATTTTATCCACAGCATCTCAACACAAATGGAGGATCTATCAACTTAATGTAAAATTTGCTTTCTTAAATGGTATATTGCAGGAAGAATTTTTTGTGGAGCAATCTCCTAGTTTTGAATTTCCAAGATAGGAGAAAAAGGTATACAAATTAAAGAAATATTTGTATCGTTCGACACAAACTCCAAGATCTTGGTAAAGTTGCAGTGACACTTATCTCATCAAAAGTGGTTTTTGTAGAAGCAGCCATGAGCCAACTTTGTATGCCAAAGCTCATGAAGGTAAAATTCTTATTTTATGCCTTTACGTTGATGATCTAATTTATACATGAGATATGATGTTATAAGAATTCAAAGAAGCAATGAAAAAAGAGTTTGATATGACTAATCTTGAGGTCAAGAAATGCTTGTTAGCCATTAAAATTCAACAATTTGGTAATGGAATTTTTGTTGGTCAAAATAAATATGCCATTGACATCATCCAAAAGTTCAGAATGATAAATTACAAACCAGTCAATACAACAATTTTTGAAGGCAACAATATGAGCAAAGAATATGTAGCACCACCAGTTGATTCCACACTGTATAAAAGTCTAGTTGGAAGTTTGTTGTATCTCGCTGCAACTAGACTTGATATCATGTTCGCTGCTAGTTTTGTCTCCAGTTTTATGTAGTCACCTAAGATTTCTCATTGGAAAGTTGAAAAAAGGATGTTAAGATATATTTCAAGGACCATAGACTATGGTTTGTTCTATACACATTCTGAAAAATGTTCACTTTCATTTTATACAGATAATGGTTATGTAGGCAGTCTAGATGATCACAAATGCACCTCAGGGTATAATATTCACCTCGAAACCAATTTTATCTCATGGGAATCCAAGAAATAGTTAATCATTTCAGTATATTCAGTAGAGGTAGAATATGTAGTAGTAAATTCAGTAGCTTGTCAAGTAGTGTGGTTGAGAAGATTATTGAAAGATATTTCAAAATATTAAGAAGGAATGATATCCTCTTTACTATGATAACAATTCAACAATTTATTTATCAAAAAATCATGATTTCCACAAAAAGAGCAAGAAGATAGACACACATTTTCCTTTCATCCATGATCTTTTCAACAATGGGTACATAGTACTTGCTTTTTTTGGTTCCAAGGATCAGTGTGCAGATATTTTCACAAACCCATTAGGAAAAAATGTATTTGAATTTCAAAGAGAGAAATTAGGCATTGCAAATGCCTCTACTTGTAACAATTAAGAATAGGAGGTGATGTTGAGGTATTAATCTCACTGTCTACTAGGTGTTGTCACATTTATTTTCATCATCTTATAGGTGTCACAATAAGTTCATATTTTTTTAGTTTAGTCGAGTTTCACTATGGTCATTTATTGTTGATGCTTCCGATGTAATCTATTTAAGTATTTTGAATATTGAGAAGAGCAATCTCTACTCCACAATTTCTCTTCATTCTTTGTAAATTCTGGTGTGTTGCATATTATGTGTGGAGGTAAAGTGTTGAAGAGTGTGGGAATTGTGGCGCAAGTATTGGTGTGGTGTCCATTAAGGAGAAATTACATTAAAAAATTGTCAATAGCCTTGTATAGTATGTTGTTGATGGAAGCGTTGGGATGAGCAAAGACAAGCCAAATTCCACATTGTAGACTTGGAAATGTGGTGATGTAGATACATGTTGATGAATCATTGTAGTAATATGTGGTCACTGAAAGAGTATCGTCATGTGAATTGTTTAGGCTTGTGGAGGAAAAACTTGTGGTGTGTGTAGCACTTTGTTTTCATCGTCTTTCTAAGCGCTTAGTATGAGAGATTATGTGGATAACTAGTAAGAGTTGTGAATTTTTTGGCGTAACTTGGTATCATATATCTGCTGAAGCATTGTGGGGCTGTGGTACTGTATGAGGAGGACGTTGAGCTTGGCGTAGTTCTCTTCGAACCTGGTGGAGGAAACTGATATTGGTAGATTTGTGTTGGAAGGTTGAGCTTATATGTAATATGAAGGTTGTTGGGTTCATGCTATGTTGGAGACCGATAATGAAATAATTGGCCTCTGCCTGACATGAGAGGAGTTGATTGTGTGGAGTTGAGTTACATCCATATTCATGCCCGAATAAGGAGATCCATTCTTCTATCTTGAGGCGGTCTTTAGTGTCGTCTTGAGATGAGACCCAAAATTCACCCATAGCAATAGTGTGTGGCATAATGCAGACACATGAATTTTCTTTTGTGCAAGGGCTTGGATTAAGCGATGCTCGATCAGTGAGATTGGTGAGGTCTATGTATTTTGTCCGGCGTGATCATGAGGTGAAGTTGTTGTGGTCATCGTGGAGTGGTGAACATACCTATATTATGTATTGTTGTCAAGGAGGAAGATTTTGAGTCACCAGTAGATCGACTGGAAAATATTGGTGATGTCTGTGTATTATTTCTGGTCTGGTGTGTGACTTACAAGCTGAATTCATTATTGTATAGTGTGGAGACACTTGGTGGCATATGTTAGATCTTGTGAACGCTTGTGAAAATAATGAATAGATCACTATGGAGTGTGATCAAACTTTGTGGTGGATTATATAGATTGTGTGGATAGATTTACCGAGGAGCTATCGGTAATTCTCTTCCTATGGAGTACATTGCAAAGTAAATCATGGAGAGTTAATCCATGTCAAGCGGAGGGAGTTGTTCCAATCCTCCTGTGTTGAGACTTGGATAAAGAAGAATATTTGTTTTATGTGACAAGTCAGCTATAATGCCTATGATCTGTGGAGTTGGCTCAAGTATGGATTTTGCATTGTTGTTTGGATGTTGTTGGGACAACACCGATTAGCGTTGAGTTATATTGAGAGGCGCAAACTGTGAGGAGGAGTGAGCCCCTGGAGTCAATTGAATTCATCAATCTTGAACCAAGTTTGTGGCTGAGGTATGTGTTTGATTTTTATTGGGTTAGGCCTCCTGGATTATTTTAGATCACTTGATCCATTATCGAGTAGCTATTTCAACCATAGAAGAGTCTACTGCAAAACACACTAGCATAGTTGACTGCAGATTGTGAGGAGGAAAGGGTGTGCATTTGTGTGTATTCACATTATTCCTTTTGGTTATGTTTTGGTCTTGTGTTAGTGGTTATATGAAGTGTAGAGAAGAGACATAGAACAATGTGTATTCAACAATTTTTAAGTTGTTATGGTATTTGTTTCTATTGGGAGAGAGTACTAAGCTACACTTTGTGTAATCAAGGAGCCTGCGTTGTTTGACGTGTACTCGTAGTCATTGAAAAAAAAACTTTTTTGCATATTTCTTGATAACTCGTCATTGGTATCTCTCCATTTCGATACAAATAGTGCCATGTTTATTTTTTCATCATTGGAGTTGTTGGTTGCTATGGTATGCTTGGAAGAAGTGTGGCTTGTGTATGGCTTGTGGAGTTGCTGGAAAGCAAGGGTCGCTACCTAAGATTCAAAAGAGGGAGTGGAACTAGTGTTGTGTTTTCTCTATAATCAACATGTACCCACAGTGGAGCCTAGATATGTTGTGAGGGTATAAATTGCATTTGGGGATACGCTGCTGTCAGAAACACATAGTGAAAAGGCTTACAAGGACAGGCTTAATCGATTAGTGTTGTGATTTTTGTTGCTTGTGATTGGAGGTGCCAAAGAAGCCACCATGCCAATTGGAACGTGAAGTTCTTGTGGCATATTGAAGAATGTGTTGAGCATTTTGTGTGGTCCTTGGAGCTGGGTTTGCCCAACATGTGGACCTTGGTGCAGCCTGCTATTTAGTTTAGTGTGGACCCGCTTGGTGATGGTTTTTGTGGGTTGATTTATTCAATGATTGGTGAGCCGCTTGGCGTGGTTGCTGGATCACTCCTCATGGAATATTGAGTGGTGTGAACACTAGGTGAAACCTTGGCATTAGATGATTGTACTGGTTGCATTGGTTGTTGATGGTGTTCACTGTAGTATAATTTAAGTTAGGATTGGAAGTGCCATTGGTAGCTTTTGGAATTCTATGCTTGGTATGTTGCATGGGGTTGTGACATTGTTTGGCCAGGGTTTTAATTTATTTTTCATAACTCAGGCTTGACATTGTGTAGGAATTTCATTTATTTTTCATAACATTTTTTTCATAACCGTGGTGTGATCAATTTAAAGAGTGTGTTTGGCGTTGAGTCTGTAGTTATTGAGTTGTGTGGAGAAGAGAGCCAAGTAATATGGTGCCCTATATGCTTCTTGATCGATGAGGTGTATTCATATTGTTCACTGAATGAGTATGTAAAGCCTAGAAACCATGTAATATTTGAGGTCAGTGGTGTGAGTCCGAGAATGGTGGTAATTTGTTAAATGCACAAGTTATCATGGCTCAACAAAGGAGAATTAAATAGGTCATGTGAGAACTAAAACAACTGAGGATAAATAATAAAAGGTAAAAAGTTGTTGGTGAATATGAAATGCTTCCAGCCATAAAAGGAAATATACACATAAATCCTAAAGAACATGAAATTAGTGTAATATTGAAGCAATTAATGCAAGTTATATCATCTTTCTCAAGTAAAAATTTTAAGATTTGGGAAATTAAAATGGAGGGACTACTTGGTTTAGTATATTTATGGGAATATTCAAGAAACTTCTATAAATCACCAAGATAAGAGTAGAGGTGCAGTAGCATTGATTCTCATTATATGAGTTCTCGATGAAAACATTTTGTTTAGTATTTTATATGAATTTAGTGAAATATGTGATGAAAAATGTTTTGGGATATAATTGAAATGAAGTATATTGAGAAATGTAACGAAGACAGATGTGGATCATTACTAGAAAATTTATAAAAAGGTGCAGAGATTGTAAAGACAAAAGCCATGGAGGACTTATCAGCAGCTGGAATGGTGAAGGTTCTTGAAAATGAGAAAAATGAAGAAATTAAACATTACTATGGTTTGATTGAACAAGACTTAAAAACACTCAATGATGAAAGTGATTTTAATGAAAAAGTTGAAATGAATTGGCATCATCCTATTTGTAGAAAGAAGCGATATCCATAGTTCATGATATGTATTAAGAAGAAGTAACAAGTTGAAAGCACCTATGTTTGGAGCAACAAATTAATGAATATGTTTCATCAATATATTGCAACAAGGAAAGTAAAAATGAAATACTTAAGCACTTTACCACACCTTGTAAGCTTGGTTGATACCAGCGGGTATGTTTTCTATGTTATGCTTTGTTCCATTTCTCCATTAAAGGGGAGACTTGGAATAATGGAAAAATGTAGAATTACTCAAATTATTTTATTATTAGCTATTGGTTGTGGTTATTATAGAGGTTGGAGATAGGTTAGACTTTCGGAAAAAGGGGGGTAAAGTATAGAGGGTGGAGAGAGGTTAATTTTAGGATAGAGGGAGGTAAAGCATAGAGGGTTGAATATGGGGAGAGAGAGAGAAGAGTGGGAAGCAACGAAAGAAAAAGAGACGTTGTAAGGGAGAATAAGAGGGGAAAATTGAGGAAGAAGGAGAGAGTGAGAGAAAGTAGTGTGATAGCGAGGAGAGGTGGGTGGTGAGGGAGCGGGAAGGATGGTGAAAGAGAGAAATAAATGAAGGGATAGGAAGGATTTTGGATAGATAGAAGTAGACAACAAGTGGGGTGGAGAGATATAGAGATGGAGAAAGTGATGAAGGTTAAGAGAGAGGAGTATAAGGTGTGACAACAAGTGCTATAATGAGAAAAATAGGTTGGAGAGTGACGGGTAAAGGGGAAATAAATGACCACATTATTTACTATATAGTAAAATTAACAAAATTTTATTAAAATTAAAGAATATTCTTCAAATGTTATATTGATATTTAAATATAATGAAAATAATTTATCATTTTATAAGATTAACAAACATTATTAGAACATAAGAAACATTATTCAAATGGCATATTTGTAATTAAGTATAATGGAAATAATTTATTATTTCCTAATATAAAAAAAAAACATTGAAACATAAAAAAATATTCTTCAAATATCATATTTATGTTTGAGTATAATGGAAATGAAAATACTAAAAATGAAATACTTAATCCATAAAGGGGATGGAAGAGAGCTTTTCTAGGGTTTCCTCAGAATTCTAAATACTTCCTGTAAAAGAACATTCCCATATATATGAAACCTATATATTGTCAATAAGTTGACATCAGGCTGGTTGGGCCCATGTCATTTTCTCCTAGGGGAGGGGGAGCCCCCCCCCCCCCGTCAATTTCATTCTTATGAGAAATCATCGAGTTTCCCCAAATCCTTCTGTGTCGATATGGAACCAAAAATTCCAACAAGGTGCCCCTCCAATGTTGGGGCACAATGGCAGTCCAAGTTGAAGAGACATTGTCTCCCGAATGCAACGAAAAATCCCCGGGTTGTAATCCCCAATAAGCCTTTTACTTTGTAGAAGCCTGATAATAAATCTGTTGTATCTCTGTAAATTCAGATCCTCCAGTTCTGAAATTACGACCTGTAGTAACCTTCTGCGTCCTCTTTTCAAGCCACAAGTCTAACCCAAATTGGATTCTCCAAGGAAGAGTTATAAGAAATCTCCCACAGTGACTTGATTATAGACTAGTTCAGTAAAGCAAACTTGTACGACGTGCCACGAGTCACTGTTTCGACCTTTTGATCTGAAAAATGCATACAAGAAACTACAGTCTGTCCTCTTTCTTTACCTTCTTACAAAATTTCAATCCGATCCCCAGAGAGAATGTTATGATGATTTTCCCCAGGTCAACTGTTTGGAATGTAATTCAGGAGTCTGCAAAAAGACCAACTTCCTCAGATCATATCTCCGTAAATATAGTGCGAAAAGCTCTGAAATTCGGACCCAAGGTTTAGAGCGATTTCTTCTCAAATGAGTTTTTTTTTCAACTTCTGAAACATCGTAGAAAAAAATTTATAGCGAAAATGCCACGATGACCTGTTTGGGGCAACGAAACCCTAGAATCCAAAGCTCTGATACCAAATGTTATGAAACCAGCTCAAGAAAAGATAGAAAAGATAGATCAACGCCTTAGAATTCAGCCTCTTCAAGAGGGAAACCTCCTTTACATTACATAAATGAACAATTCTTGGATGATACAAATGAAAAGACCTCCTTTCTATATATAGGAGTCTAAGGGGTCATAACATAATCAGAGCCAACATAACATTAATAATGTAAAGGCACAATAATAACAATAGTGGGCTTCTAGGGGGCATAATAGTAATATGGGCACTGCATGGATACATCAATATAATAAGTGGGTTGTACTAATAATAATAAGGGGTTACACTAGTAGTATAGGGGCCTAACACAGACAATGTATCCCTCGATTAGTCTTAGAAGAGAAAAATGAGGTTCTAATGTGGGAGATATCTTATGAGGAAGTAGAGGAGGTTGTTTGTGATCTTTCCTCCAATAAGGACACTGGGTCACATGGTTTTACCTTAGACTTATTCAAATCCGACTAGTCCTTTATGGGCCGTAAAATACATGAATTGGTCGAAGAAGCCCAACAATCTCAAAGAAGCTGGTCGGGTAGAAATGCCACTTTCTTGAATCTTATTCCAAAGAAAAGTGCGGCGGTGGACCTAAATGGTTTTAGACCTATAGCCTTATGTAATGTCATTTACAAGATAATTTCAGGCATCGTTGTTCACCAACTCAAACCATTAATGAGGTACATCATGATCCGTGAGCATACTAGTTTTGTTGAAGGAAGGCATATCATGGATGATATCATTATGGCTCAGGAAATGGTGCACTATGTGCACTCCTACAAATCCCTAGGTATGTTAGTCAAACTAGATATGTCTAAAGCATATGATTGTGTGAGATCAAATTATCTTCTTTCAATGCTTGAAGCTTTTGGATTTTCTCCTTCTTGGATTGCTTGGGTAAAATATATGATAGAAACCCCCTTCTACTCTATTATTTTCAATGGATCTCCCCCTCTCCCTTTTAGGGGGTCGAGGGGGCTGAGACAAGGAGATCCTTTGTCTCATTTCATATATATTATTGTAGTAGAATGTTTGGGGAGATTAATCAAACCAGCTTCTAAGTATCGTCTCATTCAAGGACTGAGAATCATCTCGACGTTCCTTTACTATATCACATCAATAATTTGTTGATGGAAATATGATTTTTAGTAAGCATACACTATGAGAAGTCCTGCAAATTGGATCCATCCTGGAACTTTTCCAGCAAGCATCAAGAACCGTTTTCAAAGGGAAAAAATATGATATTTTATTTTTCCATACACACCCCAGTGTGCAAAGACATATGGAAAGGTCTCTTGGCTTCCTGATTGGCTCATTATCATGTACTTATCTGGGTATCCCCTTGGTCCCAAATTCATTAAGGTCTTCTTATTTGAGATATCTTTTGGACTGTATAGATAGTAAACTCTCCTACCAGACTTTCAGAATCCTAAATAATACCAGTAGACTTACACTTCTAAAGTCAGTTCTGCTAGCTCTTCCCATTTATCGAATCTCGACACTCCCTACCCTTAAGAGTGTCGATAAATATTTGGATTCTATGTTCTGAAATTTTCTATGGTCTGGTATTCAGATTGGTAGAAAATGGTCCCTGGTTACTTGGGATAACCTCTGCAAGCCTAAAACCCATGGGAGTCTTAGGTTAAAAGACCCAGAGAACTTATCCAGGGCGCTAGGTGCCAAAATTTGGTGGAAATGGCTGCAAGGAGAACAAGAAACATGGAAAATGTTATGGTCTCACAAATATGGTCATATTTGCACCCGAGATCTAGTGGGAGACCCTCAAACTATGCCAATTGTCTCTTTCATCTGGACTTTGGCGAGTGAAAATAAACACTTAATTTAGAAACATAGATTCTGGGAAATCTAGAATGGTCACAGGGAAAATTTATGGAAGGAAGCATGGAACTAATATCCCAAGTTATCCCAATGGGAAAATCTTAGGGACATTAAGAACTTCACCTCCGAAGTTGGGGCGGTGCAGGTAAAATACTTTTCGGTAGCCTCCAATCCAGCCTCTAAATGGAGCGAATGAAATTTGAAGTATAATTGCCCAGATTGTGATCCATTCCAACCTTGGGATGACCTATCGACTATACTTCAACAATTCCATATATTTTCTAGTGATACTCCAGACAAGCTTTGATGGGGGCACCATTCTAATTGATTTTTTTTGTTAAAGGAAGCATAAACCATTCTTTCAACCATAGATGGCCCAGAGCAAG
This sequence comes from Pinus tabuliformis, assembly GCA_031772625.1. Lineage (NCBI taxonomy): Eukaryota > Viridiplantae > Streptophyta > Pinopsida > Pinales > Pinaceae > Pinus > Pinus tabuliformis. The sequence continues at coordinate 217,608,006 of CM062819.1, forward strand.
ACCCTTTTTGGCATCAAATCTGGTAGTCGGGTTTATGGCCCAAAGTGGCCTTCTTTCTCTTTTTAATTGGTTAGGGTAAGTTCCTTACTTGGGACAAAATTTGGTGTAATGTTTTTGAAGGCACATCTCAGTGTCCACTTTGTTTAAAAAAGGAAGACACAATGAATGATCTCATAAAAAAATTCCTCGTGGTGTAAGAACTTTGGAATCAATTAGAAAATATTTTTGGAGTCCAAGACCAATAGATGAATAGCTTAAAAGAAACACACTGGATTTATTGTGCTAGAGCCTTTTTAGGAATCAAGTTGTCAACAAAGCATGGCGTCTCTCACTTGATTTGACTCCGTGGAACCTCTAAAAGGTAAGGAATAAGGCAGTATTCCACTTAGAGGCTATAGGAACTAGGTAGGTTTGGGACATAATTAAATGGAATATGAATAAGTCTATCTTGATCAAAATATTGAGGAAAAGGATTGGAAACACGTCGGCAGGGAGTCCTCAATTATTCCGACCTTGGACCTTTGTCCTGATGTATTTTCATAAGATCCCACTAGGGTGTGATCAAGGATAAGATCATCAATAGACAAGTTTCTTCGGCCTCCAACAAGAATTTTCACATCGAACTTTTATGGTGCCTCAAATGGAAAACCCAACCCAATAGGATTGGGCGGTCTAATCCAGGATTATGAGGGAAAGGTTGTTAAAATATTTGCAACATCATGTGGTTATACTACCAATAACATTATCGAGAAGATTTCCTTGGAGAAGGGCCTTCAAATAGCAACATAGATAGGTTTAATCGATCTCAAAGTCTCAGGGGATTTCCAAATAGATTTATATCCTTCAAAAGTTAATAAATGTATCTCATTTGGAAAAGGTTGTTAAGAGTTGGAGACCAGAATTCATCTGTGAAAGAATCCATGCTTGTTTACCTTCCATGGGATATGTAATTAGTGAACATGCTCAAAAACAAGGGAACACAATGACCAAGAGGTCCTCCTCGAATGGTTGTTCCCTTCCATCTCCCCCCCTCTAGTTGAGTTATGCCAAATTCTCACCAGAGAGTCTGATTCCCTAGTGGGGTTGGTGAATAACTAACTCTCTCTAGCGATCGACGTATGAATCTTGGCATAAGACAAAGGTGGTGGAGAGAAGGCATGATAGCTCTCCATAATGCAATTGTTAATGTGTCTGCTTATGTGCATGTGAACTTTCATTCCTCACCTGCATGAGGCATATTATGGAAATCCATGGCATCAGTATGTTAGTGGGTATTTAGTGTGGGTTATGTCACATTTCAATTAATATTCAACTTCCAGTGGATCTACAATTGGTTTATGGCTTTGATCACCTGGGTCATGTGGGTTTGGTGGTGTGCTTTCATCTAGTTCTCCTTCTTCTGTGGGCTCTGCAAGATAACAATTCCACTCTTACCAATTTGGGTGAATTTTTCCTGTCCGTGGTTTTCTCAATGATGCAGGAGCATTTGGCTTGAAAAAATCATTGTGTGATTGAGTGACTTAGGGGTGTGATATTTTTAATTTCTTAATAGGATATTTATGTAATTTTTGTGTGCATTTAATTAATTTTAGTTGAGTTGTTGAGATCCTCAAGGGATCATTGAGATATTTTAGGATTATTTGAGTGATCTGTGGAGAAGATCATGGATTTAGAATGATCCATAACTATGTAATTGTTTCTATATATTTGTAAGCCTTGAAGGCATTGGGGAGGCCAATTTAAAATAGAGAAAACTAGGTCAGAGAAGGGAAGATTACTGAATGTAATCAAGGTCATGAAGGTAAAAAATATCTTATGTAAACTTATGTAATTTTTGTGTGCATTTGACTAATACATGAAAAGGAACACCCTGTTTCGAATGTTATATCAGTAGACTATGTAAATTTATGTTCATTATGAAATAGCATATATCTCTGCATATTGGGTGAATTTTATGATTACAGGAACATGATGAAGTTAGAATGGTGAAATCAATTTTAAGAAAAGTATTTCTCATCGGACTGAGAATTTGTTTGAGAGATGACTACCATGTATTGAAGAATTTTGATGAAATCATTGTTTGTAAGTTTACTTAGAAGGTGAAGAAAATCGTTGTGTTTAAATATCCGAAGGTAGCCTGTTACATTTAACGGATTATTGATAGTTTGATTTCAATTTATTGTTGAGCCAAACAAGTAAGGAAAAAATGTTAATAGTTAAATGAAGTGTGGTTGAACTGTGGAATTGTCGATGTAGAAGAATTGAAACATTTACTGCAGAGGACGCAAAATCAGATTAAAATTTAGAAGATGCGTGGAGTGAACAGAATGTCGCGCATAGGTAAGTCAAAGGATATTATTTAATTGCCATCAATTTAAAATTCTTTGAAGAAGTTTGTGTGTTAATACATTGTGCATATTCACTTCTAAAATTGCAAGCTACGAAAACACCCACGTTATGCATTCACTATGAATGCTATGTAAACGCTACGTTTACACTTGTATGCTAAGTCTCACCTCAACAATTAATGAATTGATCGATTCAAGCTAAAGTGGAGCCGAGAAAGGTAAGGAGTAAGGTGTTGAAGGGTTGCTAGGTGATTTAAATCCGATTGAGTTTTTTGGTTAATTGTCTGTGCAAGAAAACACAGGTATTCAGAAACAGAGTAATTTCCAATTTGAGTTGTTTTCCAGATTTCCGTTGTGGCTTATGCAAAATATAGGTGGACTGCGAACAATAAGAGGTTCACTTTATATAGATATTATTTTTTTTATCAAAGGAGAATACAACAGTGATTCGAGGCTAATTTACCTTGCATCGATCGGAGGGCACAAAAGGAAGTGTTGTGTTACATAGTAATTTTTCACCGACCCCTTATTCCCTGATCCTGGATACTGCCAGTCCATATTACTGACATCTATTTTATGTCATGTTGCCAATTATGTGTCAATACCTTCCTTATAATCTCAGGAAGAATGTTTTAGTTCATTATTCCTGAAGCAAACCCATTTTTACCTAAGTTTCTAGGTCGTCGTAGGTCATCTACTTTTGGCAAGTTTTTTAACAACTCATCGAAGCTTTGAGATGAAACTGCTTCATGGGTAGTCCTAGGGCTGGTTGTTGGGTCATATGAGCTTGCTTCTCTCCTTTTGGATAGTTGTTCCACCTTTTGTGCAACCTCCTTAAGAGATAAGCTCTTCCTCCCATCTCTTATGGAACCTCTCCCTCCTATAAATGTCTCCTCCATGAATGAGATTAGCTAGCTTGGATGTAATTTGATGATAGCTAGATGCAATTTGGTAGCTTCAAGTTTCTAAGAGAGGAGTAGAGGTAGAGAGTGTTATTAGAGTGTGGAAGTAGCCTCACATGTAATTTGGCTTGAGAGATGTTTAAGTAGAGTTGGCTTCAGAATTTTCTAGCATCAACCTTTGGAATGAAAGAGAGAGTAATTTGTTCCCTTGGGAGATGGTGCACAAGTGAATGCTTATGGAGACATGCCGACAACACCCTTCGAGGAGACTTACGATGTCAAGGCTCTGTCGTAAGTTTTACTTTTATTTATATTAATACAAATCAATAGCTTTTTTCCTATATCGTATGTTGAATTGTATGTCGATAGCTTGAGGTTCCTTGACTCTTCAAGTAGCTTGAGGTTCCTTGAATCAAGATATGAGAATAGCTACTAGTCTTGTGTTAATGTCATTAAAAAATGAAACAAGGAGTCATGAGCATAGTTTTTTTCTTGTGTCAAGCTCGTTAAAAAATGAAACAAGGAGTCTTGAGGATAGTTCTTTTACTGTGTCAACCTCATTAAATAATGAAACGATTCCCTTTTCCAAATCGAGTCTTCAATTAAGATCTCATAAAATCCCAGTCGAGTCTTTCCTGGATCTCAAAAATGAACCTTCATTCCATCCACCTAGCTGAATGAAATGAAGCTTGGGGGGTATGTACCTCGATTTGAGTCATTATGTTGGGGGCATGTGAACTTATAGCAAGCATAGTTTTTTCATTTCAAGCTTGTGTAAACATGAAACTAAATCTAAGCAGATTTCTCCATGGTTCAAGCTTGTGTAAAAATGAACCCACACTCGATTTACATCTCGTGATTGCCATTTTAATCCACTAATTTCTACTAGATGAGCCTTGGTTGTTTCATTCCATCGCCACCATCTCTTTCGATGATCACATTCTTTCACTTGGTTATTTTTCCTTTCCTAAGGGACTGCAAAAATGAGTGGTTTTATTAGCCAGCCTCTTGACCATTATGTGTTTTGAGCAGTTCCTCCATTGCCGGAACCATTTGCTACCCTTTACACCACTTGTTCCTCTAAGACAAGTCACCTTTAAGCTCTTTTCTAACTCGTAACAGTTGAAAATATTGCCGAGTATTTTTCCTTCTTTGACTCGAAAAAGAGAATAAAATGGGGGGTCTACTTTTATCTCTTTTCCGACCCTTTAAAAATAAAAAGATCATTGAGCTTTTGTTGCTTTGAACTCGTTAAAGGCTAGGAAGCGTCATCTACCCAGTATAACTTTACCCATTTTACGGACTGGGATAGATTACTTACGAAAAAGCTATACGTTGATCTATCTAGGTCAATAGGTTCCCTTGGGTATTGTTTTCTACTTTTCTGGATTCGAGGGAAAAATTTATGAAAAGGGACCTTCAGAGTTTTCTTTTCCATGTTTTTTTCAAACTCTCTAAATATGAAACAGACTCTGAGTTTTACCTATGTCGGACTCGTTAAACACTGATGACAATGGGCTTGTCACTATGACGAGATTGAGCTTCTCCTTCCTAAGGCTCATTAAAATTTACTAGGTTAGATTTTTCCAAAGGACAAACTTATATTACAAGCATATGCTATCCATTTCAACGTTGTGTTTCAAAAATAATTGGGGTACTCGCCTGAAGTGGTTGGGGAGAATTTGGAAACATTCTGTTGTTTTTATTAGTTATTATCGCAGCTTTTCGCTCTTGAACATCGACACTCTTTCTGCTTCGCGTCGGGTTCGGATATCCTCACTTAATCATTGGCCTCCTAGGTTTTGGGTTGTTCGTTTTGCCTCATTCCATCTAATCCTTGCTATATCATCATGACCTTTGATCCCTTGGTACCAAAATGCTATCAAACTCCAGAGTCGTGTCGCCGATATGTTTAAGAGCTTAATCCTTCTGCATTTTGTAGCCTTACACACCTTCCTCAAATTCTCTATCTCATCCACATTCATCTCGTTCCTTTGTCTCACGTTGATGATGTGGGAAACATTATGGCCTTCCTTCGACCGATTGCTTCATGTCAACCTCAGCTCATTATCCGGGAAGTTGATCTAGAGACTCCTTTCCGGTACGTCAATGGCAAGTTCTTCGTATTCAACGACAGGCTTGCATCATTGGTCTTGGATTGAGTGATTTCACAAGTGTTCGAATTCAGATCATTCTTCACACTTTGTGGATTGTACTGGCCGTACCTTGAGAACCATTGACATTACTGGTGGCCTCTCTTGCACTTGTTAATGGTTTACATCATTGGCCGGTAATCAAGTGATTTTCTAGTATGCTCAACTTCAGCACATTTATTCGCATATTAGAATTTATACCATGATCGGGTTGGGATTTAAGACCCTGGGCTCATATTACAGAAGTCCAGGTTGCGTGGATTGTTGCATACATGACTATTTTGATTGGATGGCTGCGACCATACCTTAGTCTCTTTTGTGGTCTTTCTGATTGGATGGCTACATCCATACCACATATCATTAATGTTTATCTTCTGGATGGCTACGCCCATGCCTTATACACATGTATTTGCTTTCACTATCTACTCATGTATCATAGATATCAGTTGTACTTACGTTGGAAAGTTCTTCGTGAGGACGTTCTATTTCGGTTATGGATTCGTAAAGCATTTCACCCCTCCCACTCTCCCGGCCTTCATGCTTTAGGGGCATATCTTACACAGTAATTTGTCACTGACCCAACATTCAGTGATCTTGGATACTTCCGGTCCATATTACTGAGATATATTCTATGTCATGTTGCCAATTATGTGTCAATACCTTCCTTGTAATCTCAGGAAGAATGTTTTAGTTCATTCTCCCTGAAGCAGACCCCTTTTTACCGAAGTTCCTAGGTCATCGCAAGTCATCAGTTGTCCCACTAGTGAAGACGGTCAAGTTTGCACTAGCCCTAGAGAGGTCGTTGCTATTTCCTATGTTTCACTTGTGACGATCTACTTTTGGCAAGTTTTTTAACAACTTGTCAAAGCTTCAAGATGAAACTGCTTCATGGGCAGTCCTAGGGCTGGTTGTTGGGTCAGATGAGCTCGCTTCTCTCCTTTGGGATAGGCGTTCCACCTTTTGTGCAACCTCCTTAAGAGATAAACTCTTCCTCCCATCTCTTATGGAATCTCTCCCTCCAATAAATGTCTCCTCCATGAACAAGATAAGCTAGCTTGGATGTAATTTGATGATAGCTAGATGCAATTTGGTAGCTTCAGGTTTCTAAGAGAGGAGTAGAGGTAGAGAGTGTTATTAGAGTGTGGAAGTAGCCTCACATGTAATTTGGCTTAAGAGATGTTTGAGTAGAGTTGGCTTGTGAATTTTCTAGCATCAACCTTTGGAACGAAAGAGAGAGTCATTTGTTCCCTTGGGAGAGGGTGCACAAGTGAATTCTTATGGAGACATGCCGATAGGACCCTTCGAGGAGACTTACACCATCAAGGCTCTGTTGTAAGTTTTACTTTGATTTATATTAATACAAATCAATAGCTTGTTTCCTATATCATATGTTGAATTTTATGTCGGTAGCTTGAGGTTCCTTGACTCTTCAAGTAGATTTTTTGGTCGTTTTCTATTGCGTTTGTGGTGTTTCTCTACATGTTTTTTTCAAGTATAAGTGACCAGAAGAACAAGACCTAGAGCAACACGACGAGGACTTCATCGAATGATGTACTGAAGGTAGGCCTTCATAACACCAACTTTCTAAGGAAATTTTCTTTGGTATTGTCTTTTCAGTGACTAGACCCACTCTAGGACTAGAGGGGTTGCCTCTGTCCATAGAGGGAACTTTCCTATGTCACAAGTTGTGACCATGCTGGGGATCTTGTCTTTTATCTTTTGTGTTGATTGGTTTTGTTTGTTTATTGTCTCCCTTATTTTTTGGGTAGCATGCTCTATTTTGGAAGTTGTTAGACTACTCCTGTAGTCTTCCTACTCTCATGACTGATAGATTTGGCATTTCCTCAGCCAAAATTTCATTTTTTTCCTTTGATCTGAGTTCATCGATGTTTATGTTCTGACAGTCACGAAGTAGTCGTGTCTGCGCTGTTTCCTAGGTTGCACCTTTTACTATCTGGCACGATTAAATTTCCTAACAGTCACGATGATTCCTAAATTCAGCTCGGTGCAGCTAACTGGTGTACTTTCATGACGAAGTTGCAAAGTGCTTAGTTAGACGGGTGAAACAATTTATTGTCGGCACATGTTTTTAGTTTTATACTCGCGACGATTCTTGTAAGTTTCGAATATTGAAGTTTGCTGGTTGATTGGCCAGTGTGTCTATCCTCTGAGCTTTTTTTTCGCCTCTTTATTGTATCAGAAGTGTTGGTTGTTAAGATTTTCGATTCTGGGTTTCAAATCTTTTGAAATCCTTCCTGTTGAACCATGTGACCTAAACAACTTAGGGTTTCTTGAATGATTGGTTTGCTTCAATTGCTCATTCATTGAGATCTTTAGGCTATGCTTGACATAATCTTTGACTTTGTTTTAGGCTTCTTCCTATTTGCTGTTTGTCATCTTCTTGATTGGTATGTGACATTTGGTTACCGAACTTTCATGTCTTGTTCGTTCGGTCTCCTTCCTTTACTTGGCATAGATCACATTGCTTCCCGGTGAGTGAGACAAATTTCCAGTTTTGCAAAAAGAAATATCTCCTTAGTTTTGAGTCTTTGATTCATTTTTCATTTAGTTTCTTATCATTTATTTGAAAAAATCAAAAATTTCATTCATCTTGTATTAGGATTTGAAAGACGATTTTTTGCATTAGTAGATTCTTGAGATTAATACATTGAAAAGCAAAAGGTGTGTTTTCCATTTTCTTGTTTAGATTGCTTGCAAGTTTGAGTAAATGGTAAAAGTATTCCTTTTTTCCTTGATTGGTTTGCTTTCTTGTCATTCAGTTGTTGTGCATTAAACCTCTCACTCTTCCTTAGCTAGTTGCTCATTCAACGAGAATAGTATTTTTGCTCATTTAGTTGCATTCTAGGAGTTTTGAAGATACATCGATAGGGCCTTGAAACTAACACTTAATTCAATATTAACTGTTAAAATTTATTGAATTAACCTAAGGAAGCATTGAAAATTAACGCTCATATCTAGAGGTCTAGGCTAGAGATGTGTTTTGGCGTTGTTAAACCTAGTTGCTATTGTTTTCACTAAGGTTGGGTGATTCCTCATTTTGTGATTCAATAGATACTAGTACAAATTTGTACTGCCTGTACCGTCACATATATGTTGGGAGACCCCACTAGGTTATCATCCTATTATCCATAGGAAGCTGAGTCTACCTTCTTACGAATCGCAACGCACCGAACACAACATTCGAGAAGATTGACTACCGTACGAGAAGTCCTTGGTCATTTTTCTTTCATTTTATTACCAAGATGTATATGAAATTTTACGATTTGTTTGGTAAACCTTTTGCCTAGAGTTCCAGAGCAGTCACATTCATTCCTTTTCGACTCTCTAAAAGTAAAAGGATCATCTGAGCACTTATCCTTTCGAGCTCGTTTCCAATTGAAACCGATAGAGTCACATTTCGCCCTTTTCTCGACTCTTAAAATATGAAAGGGAAAAGTTTTGTTTTAGTTTTATAAAATTAACTTCCCACTAAATATTCCTAGTAAAAGTTGACTTCCTTAGTAATTCTTTAAAGTCGATTCCAATGGCAACATTTCCAGAGTCTACCAGTTAAGGGTTTCCCTCGGAAGGGAATCCCGGTCCTTTTCCTTCCTTTGGAAATGTTGGTGCTCCATATATGGCAACATTGTCCCTTCCTCTGTTAACCATTGGTTTACCTGTTTGGTTATTTTTGACCTCAGTGATCCCATGTGTGTCAACTCCTGCCCCACTGTCTCCTTCGTTTGAATCAAGGCATGATTATTCTAAGGTTGACCCCTCGCCTTCTTCCCCTATTTCTCCACCTTCCTCTTCTACTTCACCTGGTGAAAGTTTCAAATCTAGTAACCAGGAGGCTAAGAATAAGAAGAAGAAGATGAAGAAGAAAAAATTAGCTAAGCAAGGGGCCAACTGTGTGGTTGTTACTCCAAATGCACCTCCTATAGGAAAACTTTTGGATCCTCCATGGAAGGTCAAATTACCTTGCAGGATGTGTAAGGGTTACCATCTCCTCCGAGACTATCCTGGCATTCCTAGAGTCTTAGAGGTATGGTCTCAAAATCTGGATCGACCATCCCCATCGACCTCTGGAGATCATGTCAATGCTACCCTCTTGGCTAGAGATGGTAAGAAGAAAGGGAAGATTAGGTTTCCCAGTAGGTTATGTGAAGGGGAACATCTTCTTCACCTTTGCCCTCTTATGATTAAAGCTTCCAAAGTTTTGGAAAACCTTATGGCTTCTAAACCCCAACTCCCTGTTGGTTATCAAAGGCTTTCCTCTGACCCTCTCCCGTCTGGTAAATAGATTGACTTGGATTCATCTCTCACCTACCCTGGTCTTCCTAAGATTGACTTTGTTGTGTCTGTTCCTGACTAACCATTGGTCAAAGAGAGTGTTGACTTGGTTTCACCACCAGTTGCTCACTTTGTTCCTGTTATGCCCCTATACCAATAGGTGCCATATATCATGATTGAGTTATTGAGCTATGTAATATGTTCATACCTTTACTTGTTGCAAAGGTTTTCCATATTTGTAAAAAATCAAAAAATTTAAAAAAATGTAAAGAGGGTATACCCTAAAATAAAAATCAAAGGGTGAAAAGAATAAAAAGATGGACAAAAAATGAAAGAAAATGAACCCCAACAAAAATAAAGACCAGGAAAGTATGCAAGTCTAAATGCCACTACATTTTTACTGTTGTAGAATAAAAAATTGTGTGCAGCTTGTTTCCTATGCCACAGTTCATGAATAGTCAAATAGTTTAAGCTTGACTAATTCATATTTTCAATTTCATGTTGTAGAAATAGAGAATAAAGATCTGACCAAACAATGTAATTTTGGCAGATAAGTAGATACGTAGAGTGAAAAAAAGGATCTCAACAGTTTAATCTGAGCCCTTGGATGTAATAAGTGTAGACTTAGGCATTACCATGTAAAAGAAAAGAAAGTTTGATAAGGGTTTACCAGTCTAAGTGCACTCTAATAAAGAAGTAAAAATTCTAGGTTAAGTAGGTAGGGTAGGTAGATGATGGTTGCAGAATAATATGTGGTGAATGATGAATGTGTAAATCTTTTACTTTCATCACAAGACATAGGTATACAACACATGGAAGACATATCAAGCAAGCAAAGTCAAAATAATTAATTCCCCTACTCATTTCCCTTAAATTTTCACTAATTTCCCTTAGGTACTAAGGTATTTATTAAATTAGAGGGGCTCAGAGCATTTCTCTAACTTCTGGAGGGACCATACCCTCAGCCCAAAATTTATAATGCCTAAGTACTTAAGCCTATTCATCAATATTATATCCCTTCATAAAACATTCATTCCCCTTTATAAGTTCTTTTGTAAGTAAAATCCTATTTCACTTAGGGAAATTAAAACATTTTCCATTAAAACCTTCATTTCCCACTTAGCCTAAGTTTAAATACACACATTAAATGTTTAATACTTAGCACTTTTCTATTCATTATGTCATATTAACTGTTAACTTGTATTAATATATAAATCCCCTATAAAAATCTACCCATTCCCATATTATTGTAACTATGAAAAACCCTAAAATGTTAATATCCCACCCCTTTGGTTAAATATAACGATAATACATTAATAAATTTGATTAATGAGTTAATCAGTAACGCGTTAAGAACCCCGACCCCCTGCCACATCAAAAAGGGATTAATTAACCCTCACGGTTAATTAATAACACTCTCGGCCAATCCTGCCACCCCCGATATGATTAAATAACTCCTAATTATATCGAGCCTGCGCTCATTAAACCCCTGTTACTTCTCATCCCCATTAACCATCCGATCACACCTCTCACATCCGACAACCATTATCCATATCGTATGACCCTTTGCGACCGCACTTTAGCGTGCGATCACAAAGCAGTTTTGTGCACAGTACCTCTGCCACGCGTCATCCGTTCTATGGAATTGCTGGCCCGAGGCTAAATATGACCCCCTCCCTATAAGCGGTGTGATATGAACCACTTATCACCTCCAAACTAAACAACAAAACATAATGTCATTCCCCTGCCGTCGTCACCCATCCAAATCCCAAAACCCGCCAATCCTTGACTTTGTACATAAAACAAAACAAGTCAATTTCATTGTTTTATTCTGCGAACCTATACGCCCATGCAAACAAAACGTCGAGGTCAACCAGCTTGAACTTGCAGCTGCAAACCTGCTTCAAAATTTGCAGTCAAAGCCGCCCAGAGCCATTCAATCACACCTAGTACCTGCATTCCGTTGCCTTTCCCCCAAAAGCAGGTATTTATCAATTTCCTGACAAGAAACCCTGCAAATACTTTTTTTCCACTGCAAATTAACTAAAAAGCCAAAATTCACCATAATTCAGTTATTACTTTCATCATTCAAGTCCCCTAGACCCTCTATTTACCCATTTTACAAAAAAAACCTCGGTTTCCTTTCTAAATTCACAAGACCCAGAAATGGAAACCCCAGTAGCTCTGAACGTTGCATCCATTAATGCCCCTCATCGAGATTTAAACTATCTGCCTCTAGCAGATAATGACTTCCAAATAGAAGACTTAACTACTGATAAATACCACCTCAAAGTCTTTCGGAAATGTAGAGATAACTACTTAAATGGCTATGATGTCATGGGACTATGGGAATCCAACCTCCCAATGTACTTCCTCCCCTCTGTGCATGTTTTTCCAGACATAATCCATCAGTGCCATGCAAATTATGACCCCAACCACAGAGCAGTCATGTCTCCCAACCAAACAGTCCTCTTCACAATAACCGCTGAATCAATCAATGAGATGCTCCAATTTCACCCCAGTCAAGCCCTCACTCCCATTTCCATTGGGAATTTACTAGAGAAAGCATAAAAAATGTCCCAATCTGAACTTAATCGCCTCTGCCAGACTTTCATACTAAAGGAATATCAGACTACAGATCCCCCCTCCTTATGGGTCAGTTTTCTTCACATATATGGGTAAAATAATAGTTGATATGATATCTGTAGTCATGGGATTCAACACTAGTGAGTATGTAGATGAGTTGACCCTAGTATTGATGTCTATTTTTACCCCTAAACAACTCCCTACTGTCAAGCATGATTATGCCTCATTTATAGCTGACAAAATTCATGATCAGTTCATGACACTGGAGAATGAAAGGGTTTTCAAGTATACCGCCTTCATATATCACCTCATAATCTACTATCAGTCGGAAAAATTTCCATTCTCTGTCAAGAAACTAGATACCAAGGGTAATCCAAGGTTTGTCATCTTTTGGACTTCCATATTCCATAGATCCTTTGCTTGACCTTACTCATATAATGAGTTTGTTGATCAGTTTGTTCATCCAGCTACCACCTTGCTGACAGGGATTTCACCTCCTAGAATCAGTGATGACATTAAGAGGATCCTTTAGCTCTCCAAACAGTACAGAGTGGGTGACTGGTATTTGTACCATAATTACATAGAAATCAGGATATATGGGTGTGAGCTTTCCCCTTTCAAGCTACCAAAATATGTTCCAATGAGACTGTTTGCATTGGAATACTATAGACAGATAATAAACTCAGACTTGATTCATTCTACTAAGGCTAAGAAGAAAGCACAACTAAGGATCAAGGATCAGTTAGGCCCTTTCTTCTGCAACACTAGGGAAGCATGGAAAGAAACATAGAATATCTTAGAAGACCATTTGAAACTAAACAAAATTTTTAATTGGATTCCTTATGATCCCCATAATTTCATCTGTGATAGAAGGACGAAAAATAGATTGTCATCATACTTGCATCACAGAATCCTAGAGATTGAACAATTTTCCAACATGGATGAATGGAGGGAAGGGACCCTAATAGAAATAGATAGTAAGCAGGTCAATATAGAAAATGTAATGAAGGATCTTGAAAAGACACTTGACCTGGATTCTTTTGGACAGGTGTAGTTTGAGACTTCTCAAAAGCCAGCATCAGGGACTAGTGCCTCAACAACTAATACCTCACAAAGGCACTCACACGAGACCAGCATACCACTTGCAGGGACATCCTAGGGAAAAGAACCAAAGACTAGCACCCAAGCAACAGAGCAATCAACCATGTCTAAGCAGCCTGAAACTTCCCAAGAACAGGCTCAAACACAGGCCCACCCAAATCAAGTCAACATGGGAGAGCCACTAATTTTGTAGACCCCTTTGAATGAGGAAAGGAACGAAAAGAGAGACAGGGAAGTAGCTACCCCTGCCAGTGGCCCATCAGACTAGCCTGGTGCTAAGAGGTAGAGGCTAAATCCTCATTCAGAAGAGGAATTTTTTGAGGAAACTACAGACAACTAGAGGAAAGAAGGTACACACAATCAACAAACATTCCCAGCAGGTGGGACACCTTCTAGCTCACAGAGACAGGAACTAGAAAGGCAACAAAGTGCTGAAGTGTCATCTTTTAAGCTTCCAGGAAATGAGAACCTAGATATCGAAAATAAATTTAAAGAAATCAAGGCTACGAAGGAACCATTGAGGGCCCAAGTTTATGATCAGTATTTGAAAGTGGCCCCCACTAATCAAACTAGGTTGATGTCAGCTTATGACATCAAAGAAGGCAAGATGCAAATGAGCTTCTTCAAGCCCAAGATACAACAGCCCCAGTCAATAGCAGACTACCTCAAAACTGATTTTGAGGTTATGGCAAAGGACATTCACCCCTTGGATTAGATTGAACTACACAAGCAGACAGGGGAAATGACATATTCTGCATTAATCGGTAAGGCTATGATGGCCCAAAGGTTACAAAATTCTTTGAATAATACAACTGCTCAGTTACAGTTGGAAAGAGCCTCCTCACAGGCTAAAGACAACAGAATTAAATCTTTTGAGGAGTTGGTTATTGGATTGGGCCACAACCCAAAAGATGTGAAAGATGTAGAAGCCTTGATTAAAAAGAAAGATGAACACATAGCTGCCTTAAGAAAGCAGTTAAAATTACCTCCATCAAGGTATCCACAAAATGTTGAGATTATACAAAAGAGGTCTGAGGAAGAGCTTATGGACTTAGTCCTAAAGATAAATGAGCAGTTAAAAGAGATTGAACAAGAATTGGAGAAATATTTGAAAAGGAGGCAGAGTGAGTCAACCACTCAGCCTCAAAATGTGATACCTAGTCTCAACAGCAGTCCCTTCAACATTGGCATCAGCTCTGGCACCCAATGTCCCTTTGGTCACAGCTGAAGTAATCACAGGTAAAAGCAAAAGAATAGCATCAACAAGAAATTCAGGATTGAGCACAGAGGAGTTAACAAAACCAATGGAGGAAATGAAGCTGCAAGTCTCTGAACTACAAAAAGTAAAAGAAAAATTTGTTAGCTTAGAACAAAAATATGATGTCTCCAAGATTAATTTTGTTGAAGAGGTAAGAAAGAATAAAGGCTTGGCACAACGACTGAAAACATTGGAAAAATACCTCACTCTTGAAAAACCCCTAACAGACATCAGGAAGATTCTTTGGACCAACATCACACAGTCAATAAATGATGTTTGGTCATCTATACAAATAATTTTTGAACAGATTGATTTGGTACAAGTGGCTCTTGAAGAAATTCAGAGGACAAAGGAAGAATTAGGAGGGAAGCCTGAGGAAGCCATCAGGCTAATAAATTTTTTGAACAGCAAAAATAAGTACCAGCTAGAAGATCTGGGCATTGAGGACAGAACAGGGACCATTTTAGAAGTCAAAAAGGTATTGACCAAAAAGTCACTTATGCAGAATTTGGAAAGAAGATGCCAGAACATGCAAGAAGAGATTAATGATTTCATGAAGAAATTTGGCATTTTGCAGAGCAAAGGACTTCCTAGTCCTTTAGTAATTAATGATAAATTGATGAGACATGAAGACTATGTGGACAAGTTGGCTAAATATGCAGATAACCAGGCCAGTTCATCAGCAAGTGCATCTCCACCAAAGGCACTACCTACAGGCAGAGTTCTCTATGATAGCCTAGAGAACCTTTTCTATGTGGAACATGAGGTAAAACATTTGTTTCCAGTTCAGCCTAATTTTTTCAAGTACACTGAGGCTGATGAAATATTCAGAAAACTTCAAAGAACCAGAGTACTGAAGGAAGAGTGGTGGACGAATATGACAAAATTTTTGTAATTTTCTCTGGTAAAAAAGTAAATTTTCAAATATTTACCATAGTCAATGTTGGTAAAGGAATGTGAATAAGGATTAAGCAAGTAAAGCGTATCAGATTAGGATCAAAGAGTATCAGTAAGAAGATGAAAAGCAAAACAGCTAGCACAAATTTGCGAGGAAGACAGCAAGATGCTCCATCATAGGGCTTGCCTCCAACTCATTCACAAAAATAGGGATAGCAAGTCATCAGTTCACATTTATCTTCTTTCTTCAAGACCATCTGTCTCTACTTTCATGTAACATATAGTTAGTCATCCTAGAATATATCTCTCTTTGCTATGAGATATTTTATTGTAAAGTTTTGTATAAATACTCCCTCATTCGGAGTATTGAGTGTGGATTCTTAGACATTTCTATAGACTTATCATTTTGGAAAAGAAAAGTTGTTAATCAACTCTTGTATGGCTAGTTGGATGAAGAAATAGAGCAAAGGACTTTTTACAGGATTCATGTGTCAAGCATTGGACAATTAAGTATTTTATATCTCATGTGTTATTGTTTTCTGATTTAATATTTCAATTGTGTTTCATATCTGAATATTAAAACGAAAAATTATAACTCAGAAAGTGCTTAAGTGCAATCTATTTTCAAAATCGTTTTTATTCTAAATGTTTTCTTCCAAACTATCATAGGCAAGGAATTCTTAATTTTTCCTGCTTCTTAGTTTGTCATTTTGATCATTTAATAAGAAATTCTTAATTTCTTTTTATTAGTGATCATCCACTTTCCCTCTTCTTAAAACACGTGGAAGGATTCTTAATTGCCCTTCTTCCCTTTTAAGTCCATCTCATCCATTCAAGTTACCATTTGTTTCCTATTTAGCTATCTTGCCCTATGAAGCCATCCTTTGTTGAAAAGCCTGATCTAGTTAAGCCATCTTCAGTTGACTCCATAGCCCAATGGCCTGAAATACTTCGTTCTATCCATCTGCTCCTGAATTCCACCACCAAACACAATCAAAACCTCCAAGCTATCATTACTAGCCTAATATCTCATAAAACAAAGATAAATCTTAAAGAGAGATCCCTCTCAGAGTATAGATTGGCTAGATTATGTACTTAAAAGTTGGTTTGTGGTTACCTCGAACCCCTTTCCTTCTTCTAATAACTTCAAGGAAAATCTGAGTGATAATAGCTCTGGAAGAGCATAATGATCATATTTCTCATGTTCTTCTCGTCTCCTCAGATTCTCATGAATTGAAGAGTGACCGTCCCATCTCGGCTATTCAGGAGAGTCCTTCTTCTATTCCTTCAGAGCATGGGGACAATGATATGATACCCCCACCAAGTAGTTTTGTCGTTTCTTTCGATTGGAGTCACTTGATTTCTTTCTGCCTCCCATCTTATGTGTCTTTCCAGATTATAGTACAAGCCTATAATATGGTAGTACCTCACACTCTATTAGATGAATGTGCGTCTGTTAGCATCATTTCTTCTACTACTTGGTAAGCTTTGGGTTCCCCATAGCTTGTGCCCATCATGTAGAATCTGTTGGCTTTCGACGGAGGTACTATTCAACCCTTAGGGATCCTTCCGAAGTTCCCTATTACTTGGGAGGAAAGACCGTCTATACAAATGTAATGGTAGTCCAAAGTCGGTTAGATTTCAATCTTCTCCTTCGACATGACTATGTTTATGTCATGGGAGCTCTTGTTTCTTCACTTTTTCATGTGGTTTGTTTTCCACACGAGGGAAGAATCACGACTATTGATCAATTATCGTTCATTGGTCACCAGGCGTCTCCTTTTCAACATCATCCCCTATCGGCTCTTGTCTGCCAGTAGTACCTTTCCCGACACAGGTCAATTATGTGGCTACCTATTCCATCTCCACATCTGCTTATGATAATGCAGATGGTCATGTACATCATGTACTAGGGACATTGGAACCTAATCTGTCGTTGGTACCCAATGACATGTTTTCCTCCTGGAGCAAGGTCCTTCCGTCTAGTGAAGATCTCTTGGGAGCCATGTTCTCATATGGTCCATGAATAATTTCGATGATGATAGTTCTTTTCTTGTGTCAACCTCGTTAAAAAATGAAACAAGGGGTGATGAGGATAGTTCCTGGTCTTGTGTTGACCTCATTAAAAAATGAATCAAGATATGAGGATAGTTCCTGGTCTTGTGTTAACCTCGTTAAAAAATGAAGCAAGGAGTCATGAGCATAGTTTTTTCTTATGTCAAGCTCATTAAAAAATGAAACAAGGAGTCTTGAGAATAGTTCTTTCACTGTTTCAACGTCATTAAACAATGAAAAATTTTCATTTTCCAAATCAAGTCTTCAATTAAGATCTCGTAAAATCTGAGTCGAGTATTTCCAAGATCTCAAAAGTGAACCTTCATTCCATCCACCTAGTTGAATGAATGGAATCTTGCGGGTATGTGCCTTGATTTGAGTCTTTATGTTGGGGGCATGCGAACTTATAGCAAGCATAGTTTTTTCGTTTCAAGCTTGTGTAAACATGAAACTGAATCCAAGCAGATTTCTCCATGGTTCAAGCTTGTGTAAAAATGAACCCACACTCGATTTACATCTTGTGATTGTTGTTTTAATCAGCTCATTTCTACTAGACGAGCCTTGGTTGTTTCATTCCATCGCCACCATCTCTTTGGCTGATCATATTCTTTCACTTGGTTGTTTTCCCTTTCCTGAGGGACCACAACAATGAGTGACTTTATTGGCCAATCTCTTGACAATTATGTGTTTTGAGTAGTTCCTCCATTGGCCGAATTAGTTGCTACCCTTTATACCACTCGTTCCTCTAGGACGAGTCGCCTTTAAGATCTTTTCTGACTCGTAAAAGTTGAAAAGCTTGCCGAGTATTTTTTCCCTTTTTGACTTGTAAAAAAGAATAAAATGGGGGTCTACTTTCATCTCTTTTCTGACCCTTTAAAAGAGAAAATATCGCCGAGCTCTTGTCACTTTGAACTCGTTAAAGGCTACGAAGCGTCATCGACCTAGTATAAGTTTACCCCTTTTACAATGTTAAAATTGGCAACCAGGGCAAAAATTCATGTGGGTCATCTTATTCATGGCTAATAATATTTTTATTAGATTCCTCTCGTCGAGAGGTGTAGGATTGATATAAAGATCATCTAATTCCGATAAGTATTCATGGAGATATGAATTTATTTTGATTATGGAATTATTATCAAGCCGACCTACAACTCATGTAGGCTCAGAAGCCCAACAGTCGCATCTATTCACCCACCAACGTTGTGTATAAATATAAGAGGACTTTTCCTCATTTGGACTCACTCATCTCATCACATCTCTCTCTCTCTACTACGCAGATATGAGTCTCTTCTCTACTGCGCTGAAATGGGTCTCTCTCTCTCACACATGTGAAGCCGGAAGCTGTTGAAATTGAAGCTGCAACTGCAGAAGTAAATATTGACTTGTGTGGCCTAGAAGATCTCCTCCTTGGAACTGCGTTGTAGGTTCATCTGAACCTCCTTTGAAAGCCGCAACTTTTGGTGGTGGAATGAAGTCAATCCGACGAACGGTTTGCAAGATATCGACTGCCCTAGTTTGAAGCCGGAAACTGCTGAAACTGAAGTTGCAACTGCAGAAGTAAAGATTGACTTGCGTGGCCTAGAAGATATCCTCATCTGAACTGTGTTGTAGGTTCATCTAAACCTCCTCTGGAAGCTGAAACTTTTGGTGGTGGAATGAAGTCAATCCGACTGTCAGTTTGTGAGATATGGTCTGCCCTAGTTTGATAATGAAGCCGCTAATGTTGATGCTACTGATCTAGGGTTTGCTACTGCTGATATGAATCAGATTTATTGTACTATTTCTCTCTACTGAATTATTGAAGATAAAAGAAGATTCGATCAAAGGGTTTCCCCACACATTGTGGGGTTTGTCCCTGGCTAGCCGCCACATCTTGTGTCTCTTGTCTTGGCTTGTTTTCTGTCGATCGTTTAATGTTCTATCTGCACTTTACTTTATGTACATGTGATTGCTAATCGGTGGAATATAATAAGAAAAAGAAGTAAACTGTTATAAGCATAGAACATACCATAACTTAACATGGTATCAGAGCTGAGGTGAAGACAAAGCTCGAGCAAGAGCAAGAGCAATCATTGAAGAGAAGATTGGCAAGGCTATCCTAAAAGAACTATGGGGTCCTCAACACTCTTTCCTGTCGAAGACAAGCTCCATGAGAAAGCTGACTATCACGGATGAAAGATGTCTATCGATCTAACCCTTGAAGATCAAGGAGTGCTGGACCATGTAAGAGGCAATATTGTTGAGCCTTCATCAAATGCATCTGCTGCTGCCTGGAACAAATGGAAAAATGGAGAAGTCAAAACATAGAAGATCATCCGGGACTCTATCGACAAGCTCTTGGTGGCCTACATCTCTGATCTAGACACCTCCAAGGAAATCTACGACAGACTGGTGAGTTTATTTAAAGTTAAGGATGCAAATCAAGTTTTGTTTCTTAGAAATAAGTTGAGGGAAATAAAGAAGGGTAAAGATGAAAGTATGCAAGCATACTTCTTAAGAATCACCGAGATCAAGAACGATCTCCTATATATTGGGGAAACCATTACTGATAGAGAAATGGCACTCACAACTCTCGGAGGATTACCATCTGAATGGTATGTGTTCAGGACTACTCTTCTGAACAATAATGTAATTCCTAGTTTCGAGGAATTAATGGCTAGATGCATTCAAGAACAAACAAGGGTAGAAGTGCAAGAAATGCCCATGCCTAAAGGTCCTCTTGCTGCCTTTTCTTCTCATGCAAAGAGAAGAAAGGACTCACACCGGGACGATGATCAAAATCCCTCTGATGGCAAATCAAAGGAATGAAAAATTCAACAGCAAAGGTAAGAGGAGAGCTGGAGATTGAGGAAGAGGACAACCATTCAGGAAGGCTAGAAAGTCCAGGATGTATTAAATGCACCTGACCTCAAAAGGAACCTAGTGTCCATCTTGGCAATGGAAGACAGAGGCTACAAGGTAACCTTCAGCAATGGCAAGGTATGTATATGGAAAAATAATGATAAAGATTCCTTTACTCTTGGGTTTAGTGTTTATTCATTATATCAGGTCGATGGAAGTCCGTTAGGTGTCATGTATTGTGACACAACTCTTTAGTTCGAACTTTGGTAGTGGAGGTTTTCCCACCTTCATTACAAAGCTCTACCCGATGTAAGACAGATGGTAACAGGGATGCCCAAATTCCAAGTAGAGAAAGAAGGTGTATGTCCGGGATGTGCCGAAGGAAAGCTCAAAAGGGGACCATTCCCCTCAAGCCAAAGCAAGACCTCCGATATATTACAGTTGGTTCACTCAGGCATACCTGAGGTTGGCATTAAGAGGGAGACTACTACACCACATACTCCTGAGCAGAATGGTGTGGTGGGAAGGAAGAACTGCACGATGATGGAAGCTGTCCGGGCCATGCTACATGATCAAAGACTTCTGAAGTTTCTATGGGCTGAAACTACAATCACCGCCGTATATGTACAAAATCGATGCCCTCATCAAGCATTGGGTTCCAAGACTCTTGAAGAAAAGTTCACCGCAAGGTGAACAATCTTCTGACTTTGAGGAGCTCTCAAGAAGCCGACACCAGGGAACTGAAAGAAAAGGATGATGAATCAATGCCTGATGTAGAAGAACCCATGGATCTGATTGATTCTCATCCACATGAGCCTTCCTCTTCTAGGAAGAGGCCTTCATGGCTTAGGGGGATACTTGATGATTCTGAAGGACATGTTGCACCCTGAGGAACCTTCCGTCAAATTAAGAAACTTAACAAGTATCAGGGATACCTAACCATCATGAGCACGATCATACAAAATGAGCCTTCATCATTCTCAGATGTCGTCAAGCATTAACTATGGAAGGGTGCTATGACCATAGAATATGAGTCTATTATGGAGAATGATGTCTGGGAAGTAGTTCCTAGACCCTGGACAAGACAATTGTTACTTCAAAATGGCTTTACAAGATAAAGCATGCAGCAAATGGAAGTATGGAAAAGTATAAGGTTCATTTTGTTGCTCGTGGTTTATCCCAGAAGGAAGGTATAGACTATGATATTTGCACCTGTTGCCAGATATACGACCATCCACTTGATCATAGCCCTTGTGACTTCACAAGGATGGAACCTACATCAGATGGATGTCAAGACTACGTTCTTGCACGATTTGATCAAAGAAGAGGTCTACGTGGAGAAACCCGAAGGATTTGAGATTTATGATTGAAAATCTCATGTATGCAGGTTGAAGAAGGCTCTCTATGGGCTGAAGCAAGCACCCCGAGCATGGTATGAGAGGATCGATAGCTACTTGATGAAGTTGGAATTCACTAGGAGTGAAGCCGATCCTAACCTTTACTTTAAGGTTGAAGATGAAAAGCCTATCATACTGGTGTTGCATGTGGATGACCTCTTTCTACAGGTGCAAACCCTCTCATTCACAAATGTAAGAGGGAGATGGCTTCTGAATTTGAAATGAAGGACCAAGGACTTGAAGTGTGGCAGAAGCCAAGGGAAATTTTCCTATCTCAAGGAAAATATGTGGTAAAGATATTGGAAAGATTTGGTATGATGGACTACAAGCCTGTGACTACCTCGAGGATTTGAACTTTTAAAAGTTATATGGTAGTGATGTCGGACCTGATTTGGGAAATGCCTCTGAGTTTCATAAACTCATTTGCATTGATGTTCTTGGTGAACCTCCATCCGAACATATGTTTTGCAGTTAGCATTGTGAGCTCATATTTGGTTGAGCCTCACTGGATTGATGCCAAGAATCTTCTGAGATATCTTTGTGGCACAATGGTTTAAGATACAGTGTCGAAGATGTGAGACTACTTGGATATACTGATGCTGATTGAGCAGGCAGTGTGGTGGACCGTAAGAGCACTTCCGAGTTTTGTTTCACCTTGGGATCTGCTTTGATATCCTAGATGAGCAGGAAGCAGAATTCGGTGACTTTGAGCACCGCTGAAGAAGGATATACTGTTGCTAGCATGACCTCGTGTGAGGCAATCTGGTTGCGAAAGCTCTTCAGTGAGCTGTTTGGATTTACATTGGATACCATTGTGATTCTCTATAACAACCAAAGGTGGGATTCGATTATTGAGGAATCCCGTATTCGTCGATTGCTCCAGCAGATAGACATCATCTGTGATATGGTAAGTTGATGAGCAAGGAGGCTCCATCGCATTAAGATGATGTACAAGTTGATACACCTTGTCAAAACCCTGAGGAAAGATCTAATTTGTGATTTTCCCAAACGACTTGGAGTCATCAAGAAACCCCTGTACAAGGGTCCTGCATGTTGCATACATTGAGATCTGGGAGCTCTGAGGGCTTGTGGTTCTTACTGGAGCAACATACGACCACAGGGTGACTCACCCTCCCCTGGTGGTGTGCACTGGAACAAGATGATTCACTCTCTTGTGGAACAAGATGATTCGCTCTATTGTGGAACAAGATGATTCGCTCTCTTGTGGAACAAGATGATTCGCTCTCCTGTGTAGCAGGATGATTAGTTCTCATGTGAGGCCTGGATTGATGTGTTCTCCATGGCGATTGTAGCAAGATTGATGTGTTCTCCTATGAGGCCTAGATTGATGTGTTCTCCATAGCGGCCTGGATTGATGTGTTCTCCATGGCGATTGTAGCAGGATTGATGTGTTCTCCTGTGAGGACAGGATTGATTAGTTCTCCTGTCGAGGCATCCTACCCATGCAGTCTGGGACTCATGGGAAGTACCTCTCATCTGATCAATGAGCAGGGAAATGAAGTTAGGGACCATAGTAGTACCGATGGACGCATCGTTGTAACTACCGTACTCCCTACACTAGGATGACCTCCATTGATCTAGGATCAATGATACTGGTCTGGGACCAGTGGTAGGAGTTGTTATAACGCCGACTTCAGGTCGGTTGAGACTGGTCTGGGATCAGTGGTACATACTCTGAGACTGACTTTGAGTCAGTGGAGGATGATATTGGTCTGGGACCATTGGAGTTGTACTCACTATGACGCTGACTTTGGGTTGGTTGAGACTGGTCTGGGACCAGTGGTACATACTCTGAGACTGACTTTGAGTCAGTATGATACATCCTCGATCATTTCTTCTTCTTCATAATTCAGACAAAAGCAGATTAGAACAGAACAATGCAAGAGCAGAGCAGAACAGAACAAAACAGTACAAATCAGTGCAGGGCAGAACAAGACAAAGCAGAACATGCAAAATAGAGCAGAGCAGGTGGTGAGCTCTAGTATTGTAGCAATAATGCTACAACTCCTATAACTCCCTTCTTTAATTTTATCAACCCGGTAGTTCGTAACAAACTTGGAAGCGACAGTGCTGTATGCACAAGTACTAGCTCTTGCCGCAGCTGTCACTTGGTCAGCTGGCACAAGTCCGCTAGGGTCTCAAGCCAACTTCTATGAGCTCTTAGAAGAAGCTTTTTAACTGATGGACGAAAGCTAACTCAAAGGAAGCTAATCTACTTGCGGAAAGAAACTGAAAGCCAAAAAGAAACACAAACCCTAGCAAACCCTAATTCTACCAGCTAGTCCTACTGATGCAAAGGAGAGAATGCAAACTACGAAAAGAGATGCCACTACTTCTAGGAAGGTAAAATGCATGTGTCTAAGTTATCACTATCTGAAGAAAACATCTTTTTGTATTTTTGATTAAGTTATTAGAATTATCATGCATGTGCTTTTAACTGGCTTTTCACTGTGCAGGGATGGATCAAGGAGGAGGAATGCTTGGAAAAGGTTGGGATGGTACAGAGAGGGTCTAAGGGATCCCTAACATCCTTTCCGAGAGTTTCACAAAGTCTGGATGCTATGCAACCAAGGTTATGGACTTCTACAGGAAGTCTGCAGGGGTTTCTACAGGATGTTCTGTAATTCTTCTACAGGATGTTTCGAAATGGGATTTTTGAGGATGGGTGATTGATGGAAGATGCATGGATGGTTATGGAGGTAGGATGGGGGTCTGAAGTGACCCAGGAACTGATGGATGGAGTGGTGAGATGATATGTGGAAGGCTGATTTGGCTTTAAGGTAGTTGAGACAACAATGGAGAAGAAAGTAGGGTTATGTGGGCAAGAGGATGGGTGTGAAGCGAGAAGCCTAGATATGGGATGAATCAGATGGCTCTGATGAAGCTTGACCATGTGAGTGAGTGATAGGGATGCCATGCACAATGCACATTCAACCGAATCAATGAATTCTTGCAAACAAACTAAGTCCTAGCTAACTTAATCTAACTGTCAATGAAATGAATAAACAGCAGCCTTGTTTGGAAAGAGAACCATGTACATCACGTGAGCAAGAACATTCTGAACGATCTAAATGCATGACAAACTCCTACCAATCGATCCTAAACATAAAAAGCTACTTCAACCATCAAAAGAAACCTAAGTAACAAAGCACGAATTAAATCTAAAGAGCAGATTTTATTTTAAGAATGCAGCGAACACACATAAAGATAAACAAGGGAGGTATTGGGCGCTTGAGATGGGCCCAACCCCAAGAGCTACAGCCTCCCAAGAGAGATTTAGAGCTGGTGCAAAGCTGGATTCATCTTTATTAATCAAGAATGAAGAGTTACATCAAAACTGTCCACAAGGAGAGCTTGAGAATGAGCTGAAGCAAAGCTAATCCATGGCCTACAAATCGAATTACAAAATGACTACAACAAGGCTATGAAATGACTAACTACTAGCTACTATCTACTGGCTAACTAGCTAACATCCACTGGCTAACCAAATTGACTAACTGAAATGAGGCCCTCAGCCCTCTTATTTATACAAATTGAGGACCCAACAGTCCTCCTAAACTTTAGGGACCCGGCTGCCCAAAACTTGTAGTTAACAGCAGTCCTACTTGACTTGCTTGGCTGCCCTTATGCTAATTGATTCGGTGGCCCTTGAACTCCGAGCTGATGGTGGAGAATTCGAGGTAAGGGCCCATAAATGAAGGGGACACCTTCCTACAAATCCTCTCCCTTGTTCTCCCACGAATTTGGCTGCCAAGTGCTCATTAAGACCTTCAATTTTGTCTCCAAATTGACCAAAAAGGCTACACAAAGCACCCATTAGACTTGTTGGCATAATGACTAACCAAATTCACTCTATTAACATAAATATAATCAAAAACATGCAATAAACTAATGAGAATGGTGGATTAAGTCAAATTAGGAGGTTGAATGAGCCCAAATAATTGTCCATTTTTGGGGCTCATCATCACCCCCCTACTGAAAGTGTTGCTCATCCTCTGAGCAACCAATCTCTCTCCTCATCTTTGATGGCCCTGGTGGCTTCTTTGGCTAACATCTCGGCCGATTTCTCCTTTGGCTTCCCTCTTTTTAAACTTCCTGTAGAAACAGTTCGCTGGCTTCCTGTAGAAACAGTCTGCTAACTTCCTGTTGGAGAGGTAAATCACCTCTACGGGTAGAGGCGATCCCTACTAGCCCAGCATGGGTCTAGCAACAATCAAACACGCTACTACGCAAGTTCCTAGTTGTACATTAAAGGTGAAATGAGAAGACCAACCTGGAATCCCACGCTATAGTTGAAGTAGAGTTGGTATTCCCGCTCCCTCGCTCCGGCAGGTCACAATCCCAGCAATCCTTGCAAACGGACACCTGCACATGCAAAGGAAGAGACAAATACAAGCATAATATTCACCAAAGCACAACTATATTTCAGTCAGAAAGGAAATAAATCACCATTACCATAATCAACAATGAGATTGGAACTATAATAGCAGTCGTTTATTATTAATCAATAATCAGAGGAAAGATACAACCAAGTTCTGACGCTGCATCCTTCTCGAGAGGGTCCAGCCAGCTGATCTCATAAGCATTCACCCAAGAAGTGGATCTCCCAAATCAAGTAACTCTCTCTCACACAAAGCTCTAAGACTTCATAACCTTTCTCTAGCTCTCTAGCAATCCACACTCTAGCACACCATACTATCTACTAGCAGCACACAAAACTATGAATTCCTTAATGTCAAAGTTTATTTCCACAAACTGAGAACTAGCTGCTGATAGTAATGGTGGAGGAATATATAAGAGAAGGAGTCTCCATGGAGGGTGGAATGATAAGCTCATCTCCAAGAAAGGTGGCTCATAAGACGAACAGACTTGCCATAGAAGGGAGGGCGATACTCACAAGGCCAACAACCAGGTCTGGAGTCATCTGGAAGGTTGGCTGTTAGAATGAATTCGCCCAAACAGGATCAGCGCAGATTATAAGACAACTAGCGCGCTGATGTCGCGCCCCAATGACTAGGGAAGTCACGTCAGCGCGACTCATTACTCAGAAGAGGTGCGCTGGCTCATGAATTTCGACCAGCGCGGAAACGTGATGTGCTTCCGCGCTGGCAGCGCACTGGATACACTATGAGCCGCCAGTCAGCGCGGATATTTGAATAACAGACGCGCTGATGCAGTAAACTTTGGCAAAGTGGGTTTTTTGACCAATTCAGAGAGCATGAATTTGATTTTATGACACAGTAGGGATACTGATTGGATGACAGTGACATTTTGCTGTGTAACAGATGCCCCCTAAAGCATGAAGCCCGAGAGAGTGGGAGGGGTGAAATGCTTTACGAGATTCGCCGAACTGGAACACCACCAGGAAGGACCTGCACGTATATACAACTGATAGCATGATTACATGTAGTCTAGGCATGGGCGCAGCCATCCAAAAGACATACAAAGAAAAGGTTTGTGGTACGGACGCAACCACCCAGCTGAAGAGACCATGATGATAACAAGGTATGGTCGCAGCCATCCAGCAACGAGTCATGTAATATCAATCCACAAAAATCGCAGCCTGGCTCATAAGAGACTAGAACCAGGGTCTTACGCTCCATCCCAATCCAAACAAAGTACAAGTTCAAGCACGTGAATACATGAGTTGAAGTCGAACGTGCATGAACATCGTCTGATTACCAGCCAATGATGAAAACTGTTAACAGACGCGAGAGGGGCCACCAATAATGACGATGGTCCTCAAGGTACTATAGGTACAAACCACGGCATGTGAATCAATGAGCTGGCGTCGAACACCCGCGGAATCATTCGATCGGAGGCCAATGATGAAAACCAACCGTCGAACACGAAGAACCTGCCATTGAGGCATGCAGGCTCTAAGGCACCTGGAAGGGGTCTCTAAGTCACCATCCTGGATAATGAGCTGAAGTCGACAGGAGGTAACCTTGATCGAAGGTGGGCCATAATGTTTCCCACATCATCGACACGAGACAAAGGAAGATTAGTGTGATGAATCAGAAGTATGTGAGGCGTCAAGGGCAGGTTGCAACGCTGCAGAGGTCAACTTCTCTTGAACATATCGGCGGCACAATGGCGGACTTTGGCAGTATTTGACATCAACTGTATGGGGGTCATGGTGACAAGGCAAATGAGCAGATGAGAGGTCAAAATAGGATAACCCAAACCCACGGAGGCCAGTGGAAAACAAGATGAGATGGTCCCACCCAGACACGAAGCAAAGGAGTGCCATGTTCAAGAGTGACATACTGCCGACACGACTATGATTACAGTTCCATTTTTCCCCACCATTTCTGGCAGGTACCCCGGTTATTTTTGGATGACAAGCTTGACGGGGATAGCATATGCTTGAAGAGTGTCATTTTGACAATGTCCGATGTCATCAAGTGTTTAACGAGCCTGACAAAGGAAAAACTCGGCGTCTTTTCTTGTTTAGAGAGTCTGAAAAGACAGCGGAAAAGGAGACTCCAGGGGGGCCCTTTTTCGTACAGTTGTGTCTCTCGAGCCCGAAAAAGTATAAAACTATGCTCGAAAGAACCGCCCGACCATTACGATCGAGGAGTACTTTTCGTAAATAGTGCTTTCGACCCGAAAAAGTAAAAAAGCGGTCGGAAATACGTCGTTTTAGAGCCGATAACGAGTGCGAAACGACAAACACCCGGCAATCTTTTTAAGTTACACGGTCGGAAAAAGAGCTTAAAATGACCTCCTCTCGTTCCCTTTAACGAGCTGAAAGGAGGCTCGGCCATCTTTTCTTGTTTCACGTCGGAAAAGAGCTCAAAGACGACATTTTTTTGGGACCAAGTGATTTTAGGTTCATTATGATTTCCACTGTTCCTGAGGACCTGCACAATGAAAATACCCGCATAAATCCGTTCAACATGTTAAAAACACATTAAAACATGTATAAGACATTGACAGAAGTGCTAAATCGATGGTAAAATCATGACAAAAACCCACATTTGCAAAATCTATAGTTAATTGAGCCATTTTTGCTATAAATAGGAGGGTAAATAGTCATTTTTACCATTGTTACCATATTGAGCCTCTGAGAACGTTGTGAAGCTGTGAAGTTGACGGAGCAAATTCTTCCCCGTGCGGACACCATTCGGCGAACGGCTTGATCCAGGTAGGTTCCCCTTGCCATACTCGAAAAATTTGCCCAAATGGGCGAATTCCACCGTTAAAATTTTGCTAAATATAATCAAAATGGAGCGCATAGTCGCCAAATTGTTGGAGAGGTAAATCCCCTCTACGGGTAGAGGCGATCCCTACTAGCCCAGCATGGGTCTAGCAACAATCAAACACGCTACTACGCAAGTTCCTAGTTGTACATTAAAGGTGAAATGAGAAGACCAACCTGTAATCCCACGCTATAGTTGAAGTAGAGTTGGTATTCCCGCTCCCTCGCTCCGGCAGGTCACAATCCCAGCAATCCTTGCAAACGGACACCTGCACATGCAAAGGAAGAGACAAATACAAGCATAATATTCACCAAAGCACAACTATATTTCAGTCAGAAAGGAAATAAATCACCATTACCATAATCAACAATGAGATTGGAACTATAATAGCAGTCGTTTATTATTAATCAATAATCAGAGGAAAGATACAACCAAGTTCTGACGCTGCATCCTTCTCGAGAGGGTCCAGCCAGCTGATCCCATAAGCATTCACCCAAGAAGTGGTTATCCCAAGTCAAGCATCTCTCTCTCACACAACACTCTAAGACTTCATAACCTTTCTCTAGCTCTCTAGCAATCCACACTCTAGCACACCATACTATCTACTAGCAGCACACAAAACTATGAATTCCTTAATGTCAAAGTTTATTTCCACAAACTGAGAACTAGCTGCTGATAGTAATGGTGGAGGAATATATAAGAGAAGGAGTCTCCATGGAGGGTGGAATGATAAGCTCATCTCCAAGAAAGGTGGCTCATAAGACGAACAGACTTGCCATAGAAGGGAGGGCGATACTCACAAGGCCAACAACCAGGTCTGGAGTCATCTGGAAGGTTGGCTGTTAGAACGAATTCGCCCAAACAGGATCAGCGCGGATTATAAGACAACTGGCGCGCTGATGTCGCGCCCCAATGACTAGGGAAGTCACGTCA
Source organism: Pinus tabuliformis (assembly GCA_031772625.1). Classification (NCBI taxonomy): domain Eukaryota; kingdom Viridiplantae; phylum Streptophyta; class Pinopsida; order Pinales; family Pinaceae; genus Pinus; species Pinus tabuliformis. The sequence goes on from CM062819.1 coordinate 217,637,996, forward strand.
GCGCGACTCAATACTCAGAAGAGGTGCGCTGGCTCATGAATTTCGACCAGCGCGGAAAAGTGATGTGCTTCCGCGCTGGCAGCGCACTGGATACACTATGAGCCGCCAGTCAGCGCGGATATTTGAATAACAGACGCGCTGATGCAGTAAACTTTGGCAAAGTGGGTTTTTTGACCAATTCAGAGAGCATGAATTTGATTTTATGACACAGTAGGGATACTGACTGGATGACAGTGACATTTTGCTGTGTAACACTTCCTGTAGAACCAATTTTCTCTGATTTTGCTTGCTTGGCTGGGGGTGCCTTCTCCTTGAACTGTGCTGCTACCTGAAAGCTGACGAATCCAACACAAATGGCGAGTCTAATGTATTATAAAAGCACACAAGTACAATGAACTGCCCGAGAATAGATATTGCATGCCAAATCTGGATGGGAAAAAGTGTTTCCAGGCCTTTAACTGAATCAAATGGCATTCTTAATCTTGGATTTGAACTCTGCTAAAAATTGATAACAGAAGCAGAACAGAACATAAGATAGATCAAGGGCAGAGAAAATATGACTTGCTCACATATCACTGCTATGAATCAGCATTTGCCTTCAATATGAAATTGCTTCATTGAGATCTTGATCTTGCTATGAATGTAATTATGCCAAGACTTCCAGCGCTGAGACTGAGGTTGTCCTCATTATTGCACCATTATTACATCATCATTGAGACCCTCACTGTTGCTTCTTTATCATATCCATGAAGTCTACCTGAAGGTTAGATCTCCATGTGTGTCTAAACTGTGATTGCAACTGTGGAATTTTATTTCAAATACCCATTGAGAGATATCAAATTACAGTTCACACTGAGGTATGCAGGCTAATATAAATTGTATGCTGAGATCCTTGATCATAGGACAGATCCTTCAACTTCATCTCTTTGATGAAAACACTTGCAGGTTGACAAGATGATGTTCATATATATTCTTAGGTTTATACATCCATAGATATTTCCTTTAATCATAGGTATGCTGAGTATCACATATATTCGTTGTGATATGTCTAGACAGATCTGAATATAGAGCCGAGATGTAACCCTTGTTATTTCTGCAATATATATACACAGTCTTCTCTGTCCCTCAACTGCAAGTTTCACAGTAACAATCCTTCCATCAATGGTTTTGTTTGGTTCCTCACGGGCTCACTTAGTAGCCTCCACAGTCTTGAGAGTCACAAATGAAAATCCTTGGTTGGTTGCTTCCCTGCAATGCTATAGAGCTCTGTCTAACCAACGCCAGGAGACCTTTCAAACAAGTCAAAGCCACAGATGGAAGTCTTTTAGCACATCGTCCAATTGCAGAGACTGCATCTGCGGCAAACTTTCTATCTAGATCCCTAATATAGTCCTGAAACTCTAGCAATATTGTATGAATAGATGATTCTGTTGCAATGAGAGACAAGATCTCCAGCTTGATTGCTCGCATATGGCATGTATCAGAAGATTGAACAAAGAAATCTTCAAAGAATGGCTCAAATAAGGAGGGCATTACTGCAACAAATGTTGCCAGATTTGATAGTACCACATACTGTGAGTCATAAGAGGACCTGAGAAGGAACAAAAGCAGCTTCACAATTCTTTTCACATCCTTAACTGGAGCCATGAGCCAATGGACTCCAGCAGCAGCAACAACGACCCCACTGTTTTGACTCCATAACAAAGGCAATGTGCATTGCAATAGAAGTTTCAACTCACTATGTAGCTCAATAGTAGGAGTAGCATCATCTGAATCCGATGAATCACTGCTCAAGGAAGTCGTCTTTTATAACTTACGTTGATCATTTCTCAAGTAGCTTGAAACCAGGCCCTGTCCTTCCATTTTTTTGACCTTCCTCTACGTTAGAGGCACTGTTTTTCCATATCCGTGGTTCATAAAACCCTCTGATGAACTATCAGAATTTTATGTTTCAATGTTTAGTCTCTTTGAATAACTTGAATTGAATGCGGCAGACATTTTTGAAATTCCATGTTTTGCAACAGCATAACGTAATAAAATCTCAATCAAGATAATCTGGCCCATATGAACTGTTGTGCTATCATGAACTGTAGTGGGTAACTGTGTGTTCTCTGCCTGTAATCTCATCCATCAGTTGCACTGGAGTTTAGACTACCCACACTATCCGTGTTTTTTAAATTTCACGTGCATGACTGACCCATGCATGCTGCGTGACTTTCTCGTGAGTGCTAGAGAACTGGGTGTCTTGCTACATTCATGGCTTAATTTCACCATTCCATTCGTTCATGCAATGCTTAGACTAGATTCATGCAATAGATGAACAAGGTTTAGTCACGTACCTGAAGTCAAACGGCTGCTTGTGAAGCTTTTTGCTGCTGCATGCTCATGTTCTGCTGCTGCATGCTTGGATCCTTTGGTTGCATGAGGGCTTGGCTGATGATTTTTGATTGCTTTTCCTTGTGCAGGTGTCCTCTGACCAGATCTAAGCTGCATGCATTTGTTTCCACGTTCAAATCTGCACCTTCAAGCTGCTGCTGCTGCAATGTCACAGAACCAGAACTTGTTTTCGCCATTTCTCCCAAACGGTAAAGCAGATTGATCTGAAACTTTCTGAGCATGTTTCTATCATCATGATGCATCTCCCATAGCAAAATCGTGATCAATGGATGCACGGATTTCGAGAAAAATGGAAAATGGCTGAAGATTGCAGAGATCGATTTCTCAGAAACCGTGCATCGGAATCGACTGAAACTGCTTGGGTAGGTTACTATCACTCACATACATATCCCCATGAAACAGGTTTTGAAACGGATGCACGGATATGGAGAAAATGCAAAAATGGCTGATGGTGATGGAGGCTGATTTCTTGGAAACCGTGCACCGGAACGGCATGAAACTGCTCAGGCATGTTTTCATCACCCTTGTACAATTCCCCATAAAACGGTTTGTCAAATGGATGCATGGTTTTCAAGTTATGGCAAAAACAAATTCTGTTCTATGTGTTTTTGCTTCAAGGCACTTTGCATTTTTGTTGCATGGTATGAAAAAATGAATTTTTGTTGTGATGCAGGTATGGAGATGATGGAGGAGGAGTTGGAATATTGCATGAGGACTTCTGAACCCTTGAGGAAGCTACCATGTTTTCCAAACCACTTTTTGAAATCCATGTCTAGTTTCCCACAATTTCTACAGGAAGTTCCTGTAGAAGCACAATGAGAAGCACAATGAGGTGGAAAAAATGATGGAGAAAGGCAAGGGATGGACACACAAGTGCTTGTAGGCCTAATCAACAGATTCCCACCATCAGATTCCATTTTAGACTTGAATTCGGTTCGTCCAAAGGTTCTACAGGATGTTTCCTGTAGAAATACAGAGCTTCCTGTAGAAGGCACAAGAAAAATTCCTTTAACCTTGATTTGAGTGTTCCTCCTGTCATGAAACGTCCTTCTTTCAACTTGCAATTAGCCAATGGAATTAGTTTTTTTTTTTTTTTTTTTTTTTTTTTTTTTTTTTTTTTTGAAAAACAACTAGGGCGCCTCATGGAGGTTTTCACCCTAATTGCCCGCCTTGGGCGCCTCCAAGGGAGGTTTTCACCCAAAGATCTTATTGCCTTTTTATTTTCTCTTCTTTCCAACCCATTGACCGCCTCATGGAGGTTTTCAATCAATGAGCCAATCTAAGGCGCCTCCGAGGAGGTTTTCACCTTAGATTTTTATTTTCTTCTTATTTTCATTTTTTCTCTTTTTTCCCCCCTCTTTTTTTCTACCCTACCCTACTTGAAAAACAAAATCATTTTCAAGTATAAGAATACTTCCAATGGAGCCATGTGCACATCGAGATTAGAGACAAGATGATGTGAAGGCTCGGAATGCATGCTTTGACAACTATCCAAATTTCAGAGACAAAATGATCTGACTTTGAAGGGATCAAACATAGCTGAGGAAGAGAGTACCGCTGCAACTTAGTGACCGTCTGAAACCATATCTCAATATAGCTCTGATATCCTTGGTTCTTTTGCTAATCTGGATCATGTTTCATGTCACCTTCTAACATGACTTTCTCATCTTCCTCTTTTTGTTGATCTTTCTCTTGAATACATGGAAGATTTGATGGTAACCATGAGGAAGATTTCTCGATCTCTTATTCTGATCTCTTCTCTTCATCAAGTGCAGCCCATGGTTCTTTGATCTCCTCTTTTGAGTCTTCTTTTGCTGGATGTGATCCTTCAATGCTTTCAAGATGATCTATTTTTTTCAATTCTTTTCCTGAGCTATGGTGAACATCATTGAGCTCAAAAGGAGTCATTTGCACATGTTGTGCCTCATCTTTGCAATTGGGTTGAGCTACTCCATTGTATGGCTTTTGAAATGGTACGGGTAGTTGAGTGGATGTGTGAAATTGAGATGGAGATGGATGGCATTGTGGTTGGGTAGGCATTTGGGGTTGCCTTGGTGGAGCAGGAGGCGATGGTTGTGGATGAGCAGGTGGTGGAGGAAAATGAGCGGGATGAGAGTTATACTGGGGCCTCCACTCCTGATAAGGTGCATTCCACTGAGGCTGTGGCTGAGCATAAGAGTGAAATGAATGAGCAACTGGTTGGGCATAATATGGATCTGTGAAGGAACAAGGAGGAGGTGTGAACCAGGAAGGATGAGCAGGGGGACCCCAAGAAGGCATGAAAGTGGCTTGATAAGGGTCATAATAGGTCTCAGATGTCCCTTGCAGTTCCTGCTGGTAAGATCTAGGTCCATGTGGCCTCCTTTGGTTCATATAATAGAGTGATTTAGTGGCTCCTTTGGCTCTCTGATATGCAGCTTTGATTCTGGGTAAGGAAGGGCACTGATCTGTAGGATGGTATTCTTCACAGATGAAACACACTTCTAGGGAGTGCATTGGACATTCATTCCTAAGATGCTTTCTAGTGCACCTAGGACAAAAAATGGCCAAAGCCCTCTTGGCTTCTTCTTGCTTCTTTTGGATCCGCAAGATATCCAGTTGCATGGCAAGAAACTGCCTCATATCACTCTTGAAATCTTCCAGCTGATTTGCAAATTCATCTTTGGATAAGGGACTACTCCCCACATTTCTACTTGTAGCCATTTGCTCCAAAGGAATGGTTTCTTCTTCTTCTTCCCTTGAGGTTCTTCAAATATGTCTTGTTGTCCACCTAAGGGTTCTTTAATCACAACCATCGAAGAAGAGAGAATGTTGGCTGTGTGAAGCAGTGGGGGTGTTGTGCAATCATTTTTCTAACTTATCTCTACTCCTACAAGGCATGAAATGAAATCTTTTTGGTTGATTTTTGCTTTTTTCTACTTCTACCTGCAAAACTAAAATGGATTGAACTACAACTAACTATCTTGCTGAAATGAAAATGCGGAATTGAAATGAAAGCAGGAAATGACTAATCTATTTTGCTCAAATGAAATTGCAGGAATGAAATGCTAGGCTACGCTTGCGAAATTGAAATGCTAATCTACGCTTGCAGAAATGAAATTGCGGAATTGAAATGCTAATCTATGAAAGCAGGAAATGCTAATCTACTTTTGCAGAAATGAAATTGCATAATGGAAATGAAATAAACTACTTAGCAGAAGATTGTAGTGGAAAATAGAAGAAAAGCAACAATCACTAATACTCTGACACTTCCCCGGCAACGGCGCCAAAAAAATATGGTGAGCTCCAGTATTGTAGCAATAATGCTACAACTCCTAGAACTCCCTTCTTTAGTTTTATCAACCCGGTAGTTCGTAACAAACTTGGAAGCAACGGTGCTGTATGCACAAGTACTAGCTCTTGCCGCAGCTGTCACTTGGTCAGCTGGCACAAGTCCGCTAGGGCTCAAGCCAACTTCTATGAGCTCTTAGAAGAAGCTTTTTAACTGATGGACGAAAGCTAACTCAAAGGAAGTTAATCTACATGCGGAAAGAAACTGAAAGCCAAAAAGAAACACAAACCCTAGCAAACCCTAATTCTACCAGCTAGTCCTACTGATGCAAAGGAGAGAATGCAAACTACGAAAAGAGATGCCACTACTTCTAGGAAGGTAAAATGCATGTGTCTAAGTTATCGCTATCTGAAGAAAACATCTTTTTGTATTTTTGATTAAGTTATTAGAATTATCATGCATGTGCTTTTAACTGGCTTTTCACTGTGCAGGGATGGATCAAGGAGGAGGAATGCTTGGAAAAGGTTGGGATGGTACAGAGAGGGTCTAAGGGATCCCTAACATCCTTTCCGATAGTTTCACAAAGTCTGGATGCTATGCAACTGAGGTTATGGACTTCTACAGGAAGTCTGCAGGGGTTTCTACAGGATGTTCTGTAATTCTTCTACAGGATGTTTCGAAATGGGATTTTTGAGGATGGGTGATTGATGGAAGATGCATGGATGGTTATGGAGGTAGGATGGGGGTCTGAAGTGACCCAGGAACTGATGGATGGAGTGGTGAGATGATATGTGGAAGGCTGATTTGGCTTTAAGGTAGTTGAGACAACAATGGAGAAGAAAGTAGGGTTACGTGGGCAAGAGGATGGGTGTGAAGCGAGAAGCCTAGATATGGGATGAATCAGATGGCTCTGATGAAGCTTGACCATGTGAGTGAGTGATAGGGATGCCCTGCACAATGCACATTCAACCGAATCAATGAATTCTTGCAAACAAACTAAGTCCTAGATAACTTAATCTAACTGTCAATGAAATGAATAAACAACAGCCTTGTTTGGAAAGAGAACCATGTACATCACGTGAACAAGAACATTCTGAACGATCTAAATGCATGACAAACTCCTACCAATCGATCCTAAACATAAAAAGCTACTTCAACCATCAAAAGCAACCTAAGTAACAAAGCATGAATTAAATCTAAAGAGCAGATTTTATTTTAAGAATGCAGCGAACACACATAAAGATAAACAAGGGAGGTACTGGGCGCTTGAGATGGGCCCAAACCCAAGAGCTACAGCCTCCCAAGAGAGATTTAGAGCTGGTGCAAAGCTGGATTCATCTTTATTAATCAAGAATGAAGAGTTACATCAAAACTGTCCACAAGGAGAGCTTGAGAATGAGCTGAAGCAAAGCTAATCCATGGCCTACAAATCGAATTACAAAATGACTACAACAAGGCTATGAAATGACTAACTACTAGCTACTATCTACTGGCTAACTAGCTAACATCCACTGGCTAACCAAATTGACTAACTGAAATGAGGCCCTCAGCCCTCTTATTTATACAAATTGAGGACCCAACAGTCCTCCTAAACTTTAGGGACTCGGCTGCCCAAAACTTGTAGTTAACAGCAGTCCTACTTGACTTGCTTGGCTGCCCTTGTGCTAATTGATTCGGTGGCCCTTGAACTCCGAGCTAATGGTGGAGAATTCGAGGTAAGGGCCCATAAATGAAGGGGACACCTTCCTACAAATCCTCTCCCTTGTTCTCCCACGAATTTGGCTGCCAAGTGCTCATTAAGACCTTCAATTTTGTCTCCAAATTGACCAAAAAGGCTACACAAAGCACCCATTAGACTTGTTGGCATAATGACTAACCAAATTCACTCTATTAACATAAATATAATCAAAAACATGCAATAAACTAATGAGAATGGTGGATTAAGTCAAATTAGGAGGTTGAATGAGCCCAAATAATTGTCCATTTTTGGGGCTCATCAGCAGGGCAAGGGTCAGGCTGTATAAGGCAGTGCATTTGATGGATGAATAGTAACAACCGATAGACAGATTGCAGATGAAGTTCTCCATGGTTGAGAGGGAGTGTTAAAATTGGAAACCAGGGCAAAACTTCATGTGGGTCATGTTATTCATGGCTAATAATATTTTTATTAGATTCCTCTCGTCGAGAGGTGTAGGATTGATATAAAGATCATCCAATTCCGATAAGTATTCATGGAGATATGAATTTATTTTGATTATGGAATTATTATCAAGCCGGCCTACAACTCATATAGGCTCAGAAGCCCAACAGTCGCATCTATTCACCCACCAACGTTGTGTATAAATATAAGAGGACTTTTCCTCATTTGGACTCATTCATCTCATCACATCTCTCTCTCTCTACTGCGCAGATATGAGTCTCTTCTCTACTGCACTGAAATGGGTCTCTCTCTCTCACACATGTGGAGTCGGAAGCTGTTGAAATTGAAGTTGCAACTGCAGAAGTAAAGATTGACTTGCGTGGCCTAGAAGATCTCCTCCTTGGAACTGCGTTGTAGGTTCATCTGAACCTCCTTTGAAAGCCGCAACTTTTGGTGGTGGAATGAAGTCAATCCAACGAACGGTTTGCAAGATATCGACTGCCCTAGTTTGAAGCTGGAAACTGCTGAAACTGAAGCTGCAACTACAGAAGTAAAGATTGACTTGCGTGGCCTAGAAGATCTCCTCATCTGAACTGTGCTGTAGGTTCATCTGAACCTCCTATGGAAGCTGAAACTTTTGGTGGTGGAATGAAGTCAATCCGACTGTCGGTTTGTGAGATATGGTCTGCCCTAGTTTGATAATGAAGCCGCTAATGTTGATGCTACTGATCTATGGTTTGCTACTACTGATATGAATCAGATTTATTTTACTATTTCTCTCTGCTGAATTATTGAAGATAAAAGAAGATTTGATCAAAGGGTTTCCCCACACATTGTGGGGTTTGTCCTTGGCTAGCCGCCACATCTTGTGTCTCTTGTCTTGGCTTGTTTTCTGTCGATCGTTTAATGTTCTATCTGCACTTTACTTTATGTACATGTGATTGATAATCGGTGGAATATAATAAGAAAAAGATGTACATTGTTATAAGCATAGAACATACCATAACTTAACATATAGACTGGGATGGATTACTTACGAAAAAAGTATACGTTGATCTATCCAGGTCAATAGGTTCCCCTGGGTATTGTTTTGTACCTTTTTGGATTCGAGGGACAAATTTATGAAAAGGGACCTTTAGAGTTCTATTTTCCGTGTTTTTTTCAAACTCTCTAAATATGAAAAAGACTCTGAGTTCTACCTATGTCAGACTCATTAAACCCTAGTGACATTGGGCTTGTCATTATGATGCGATCGAGCTTCTCCTTCCTAGGGCTCGTTAAAATTTACTAGGTCAGAATTTTCCAAAGGACAATCTTATATTACAAGAATATGCTATCCCCTTCAAGCTTGTGTTTCAAAACTAATTAGGGTACTCGCCTGAAATGGTGGGGGAAAATTTGGAAACATTCTATTGTTTGTATTAGATATTATGGAAGCTTGTCGCTCTTGAACATCGACACTCTTTCTACTTCGCGTTGGGTTTGGATATCCTCACTTAATCGTTGGCCTCCTAGGTTTTGGGTTGTTCATTTTGCCTCATTCCATCTGATCCTTGCTACATCATCATGACCTTTGATCCCTTGGTACCAAAATGCTACCAAACTCCAGAGTCGTGTCGCTGATATGTTCAAGAGCTTAATCCTTCTGTAGTTTGTAGCCTTACACACCTTCCTCAGATTCTCTATCGCATCCACGTTCATCTCGTTCCTTTGTCTCACGTAGATGATGTGGGAAACATTATGGCCCTCCTTCGACCGATTGCTTCATTTCAAACTCAGCTCATTATCCGAGAAGTTGATCTAGAGACTCCTTTCTGGTACCTTAGAGCTTGCATGCCTCAATGGCAAGTTCTTCGCATTCGACGAGATACTTGCATCATTGGTCTTTGATCGAGTGATTTCACAAGTGTTTGACTTCAAATCATTCTTCACAGTTTGTGGATTGTATTGGTAGTACCTTGAGAACCATTGACATTACTGGTGGTCTCTCTCGTGCTTGTTAACTGTTACATCATTGGTAGGTAATCAAGTGATTTTCTAGTATGCGTGACTTCAGCACATTTATTCTCATATTAGAATTTGTACCATGATCAGGTTGGGATTCAAGACCCTTGGCTCATATTACACAAGTCCAGGTTGTGTGGATTGTTTCATACATGACACTTTTGATTGGATGGTTGCAACCATACCTAAGTCTCTTTTGTGGTCTTTCTGATTGGATGGCTGCGTCCATACCACAAACCATTTATGTTTATCTTCTCGATGGCTGCGTCCACGCCTTATACACATGTATTTCCTTTCATTATGTACTCATGTATCATAGATATCATTTTTACTTACGTGGGAATGTTCTCTGCAAGGATGTTCTGTTTCGGTTATGGATTCGTAAAGCATTTCACCCCTCCCACTCTCTTGGCCTTCATGCTTTAGGGGGCATCTGTTACAAAGTAATTTGTCACCGACCCCGCATTCCCTGATCCCGGATACTGTCGGTCCATATTACTAACATCTATTTTGTGTCATGTTGCCAATTATGTGTCAATACCTTCCTTGTAATTTCAGGAAGAATGTTTTAGTTCATTATCCTTGAAGCAGACCCTTTTTTACCTAAGTTTTTGGGTCGTCGTTGTTCATCAGTTGTCCCACCCGTGAAGATGGTCAATTTTGCACTAGCCCTAGTGTAATCATCACTTTGTCCCTGTGTTTCACCCATGACGATCTAGTTTTGGCAAGTTTTTTAACAACTCGTCGAAGCTTTGAGACGAAACAGCTTCATGGGAAATCCTAGGGCTAGTTGTTGGGTCATATGAACTCACTTCTCTCCTTTGGGATAGTTGTTCGACCTTTTGTGCAACCTCCTTAAGAGATAAGCTCTTCCTCCCATCTCTTATGGAACCTCTCCATCCTATAAATGTCTCCTCCATGAATGAGATCAGCTATCTTGGATGTAATTTGATGATAGCTAGATGTAATTTGGTAGCTTTAGGTTTCTAAGAGAGGAGTAGAGGTAGAGAGTGTTATTAGAGTGTGGAAGTAGCCTCACATGTAATTTTTCTTGAGATATGTTTGAGTAGAGTTGGCTTGAGAATTTTCTAGCATCAACATTTGGAATGAAAGAGAGAGTCATTTGTTCCATTGGGAGACGGTTCACAAGTGAATGCTTATGGAGACATGCCGACAGGACCCTTCGAGGAGACTTATGATGTCAAGGCTCAGTTGTAAGTTTTACTTTGATTTATATTAATACAAATCAATATCTTGTTTCCTATATCGTATGTTGAATTGTATGTAGGTAGCTTGAGGTTCCTTAACTCTTCAAGTAGATTGTTTGGTCATTTTCTATTGTATTTGTGGTGTTTCTCTACATGTTTTTAGGTATAAGTGAGTAGAAGAACAAGAACTGGAGCAACATGACGAGGACTTCATTGAGCGATGAACTGAAGGTAGGCCTTCATAACACCAAATTTATAAGGAAATTTACTTTGGTATGGTCTTCGCAGTGACTAGACCCACTCTAGGGTTAGAGGGGTTGCCTCTATCCATAGAGGGAGCTTGCCTGTGTCACAGGTTGGTTGTTGAAAATTCTGCATCTTTATTTTTTATTTTTTGAAGTGGAGCGAGGAATTAGTGGGTAGCACAAAGAGAGGGTGATTTGGGTGTTGGAAACCATTGTGGATGCATAATTTGGTATCAAAGCCCATTGGTTGAGTCCTTATTTGTAGAGGAACATGTTGCATTTTCGTTGTCTTTCTGTTGAAGAATAAAGTCCTGGTGAATTGGATGTTGAAAAATCGAGTCTCGATGAAGGACATTGATGTTCTATGATATGTGATTGGAAAATGTGGGAGGACCGAGGCTGGTGAATTGATTCTGTTGTGTTTGATGGGAGGCACACTTTCTCCCACTTCAAATCTTGTGCAACCAACCATCATTGTAAGGTTGTAGTGATTTGTTTAATTATTTAGTTGTATGGAGGTCGAATTGGGCATGATTCCAAGGAGAATCAAAGTTAGTTAGTGCTGAAGTCGAGACAAGGCTGTAGTGATTCAATATTTTCTTCATGGAATGGCCATCCATATTAATGGCATCTTTTTTAAGTTCTATAATTTGCATTGAGATCGCTCAAAATTCTCATCGTGCCTGCAAATTGTAATTTGCATCAAGACTCAGTTATATGATAATTTGTGAATTTATGTGTGAATGCATTGTAAATCGAAAAACTCTCGACTATGCGAGACACTTGAGGCACAAATTATGAATATTGTGTGAACTTCTTGAAGCTCTATATGTGTGATTTTAACAACTCTGTGGAAGTAATGCAAGTTTTGTATTTTTTTTGAAGATCGAGTTTATGAACCTAAGGATAGTGACACCAACACAGGGAGAGTAGTGCATGAGGAAGAAATCAGATTTTAAATCTAATAGGAAACAGTTATGCAGTGTGTGGGAACATGAGGTTTGTAGCATGTAAAAAAAGAGAAAAAAGGAGGCGTAGGCAGCAAAAGTGGATCGAGCAACTATGGTGGGTGATTTATAATCGTGTGTGTCCTGGCGTCTCTTTCTGAATTTGAGCAGCATGGAATGAGGTCAAAAGTTGGAGGTCATGCAAGCCATAAAGGCCAAGCCTAGAGAGTTGTTTGTCATTGGTGAAGGCTATAGGAGGTCGTGGTAGTGTTATTATGCGCGTAGAGTAGGGTGATTTTGGACCCACAACGCATAGATGTTCCTATTTTCATTTGGCCACAATGTCATAACTAACCTGCCAGTTAGAGACTACCATTGTAAGACGTTTCGCACAAGGAGCAGCTAAGAAATCTCAGGAGATCATCTTCGAGGCCAAATATATAATAAACCACCACGATAGTACCTTGTCTTGTATTTTTTTTTTATGACACCATTTCAGATTTTACTACTTCATTACCTTGTCTTGTCTGCAACTTATTTCTTCAATTTCAGGTTCACTAGGTTGCCTTTTTTTTAATGCTTTTGGAAGATATTGTCATAGGGGAGTTTTCTAACCATGGATGGAATTATTTAAGCCTTTAGTAGTTTTATGGTCACATGGAGAAGGTTTTTGTATTTGAAGACTTTGTGTCATTCGATGTTTAATCGATTGGTCATGGATGCTTAAGAAGTAGAGTCGATGATATTGTTCTGTTTTGGTATAAGCGCATGTATAATGTTTAGTATGAAGAATTAGTGAAATTTCTCCATACTGGATAAGAAATACAACAGTGAATGAATGAGGTTGACATTATTCCCTTTTCGTGAAACGATCCCACAGTTGAATGAGGAGGAAATTCAGATCTGTAGAACTTAAATTAATGAGAACAAAGAACATGAAATCTGAATCAAAGAGAAGGTGACCATTCAAATGATGAAGAAGGGAGAGACAAGATCATGAAAAGATCTTGCAGGTATATTTTTGTGATAACTCTGGTTTTAGAGATGTGTTTACAGGTTACAGGTTGTAGACAAAGAAGGAATATCTCAAAAAAAGAACAACAAGAAGAGCAGTAAGAAGAAGGACTAGTTGTGTTCTTAAAGGCAGAGTAATTGGATACTCTGAAGGAGAGTGGTGAAGAACCTAAACATTCCAGCTGAAGGTTGGATAGAGAGGACAAGAGTGTTCTCAAAGGAAGTGGAAGCTGCAGAAGCAAAGAGGAGCAAGAGAGTTGCTCAAAGAATGGTTCCAAAGGTAGAGAACCATAAATCAAGCTTAAGGATAAAAACTTGATGAGATATCGAAAGTAGGTACAAAGGCTTGCTGAAAACGGAGGCTTAAGTGCATTCCACAAGTGAATAGATGAAGTTCACAAAGGAGGAAAAGATGATTGTTGATAGTCATTGTAGAGGTTCAGAGAGAAGCCACAACAGAGGATAGGAGAAGAAAGATGCCAAGGCAAATGGCATGAGAATGAGTCAAGAGGAGATTGATAGAGAGAAAGCTAAGATAAAACTCCATCTTGAGTTATTGATGGATATGTTGCAGAGGAGTAAGAAATACCAGAGGTATGGTTGGCTTATGATAAGGAAAGTAAAATGGAATAGATTGCATGTCAACTGGGAGCATAGGTTGAATGCTTAGCTAAAGGAAGAGTTACTCAACGTACATGAGTATGTGGAGGAAGTTTTGGTATGTGAACCAGAACATGGCCAATTACTTTTTGAAAGTAATGAAGAGACAAAGGAAAGATCTACAAAGGATCTTCTGAATCATATGAAGGATTCAGAGCAACAAGAAGACCTGATGGCTGAAGCATCAAATGAGACCGCAAGGTCATATGTTTTTAAAACTGATAATTTGTGTATGATTACATGCATTTCAGGAGATAGAAACCTTTTGAAGATGTCTTCAGGATGGATGAATATCTTGAAGTGAAATATGAGGAAGAAAACCTTTCATATGAGGAAAGATTTGAACGGTTGCAATAGAAGGAGTTCGTCGATGAGTTACTTAATGGGAGAGGACAATCATCTAAAGTTGTTATGAAGATAGAAGATTAGAATCTTATTCTAATGAAGGATGAGGGAATATTGTTGCAAAAATTTAAGCCAATGAATTTAAATAATGTTCTTGATGAAGAAAAATTACAGGAAAACATTAATGTAGAAGATGGGGTAAGGATAGCTCTTGAAGAGGGCTTACAAAAAGACAACAAGGCAAAGTGTATTAAAGAAAGAGTTGAGGCAGATTTGTATTAGGACAAAGAGAAGACAATCACAAAACTGAAGGAAGAAGAAGGACATCTACTAAAAGATATTAAGAAAGAAGAATCTGTTGAAAACTATAAACAATATCATGATGAAGTACTGGTGAGGTGTCAAAGAGAAATTGAGTTGCTAGAGTATTTATTGAAAGAACCAGAGTATGAGAATGTGATTGTAGTAAGGAATGGAGTGTATCAAGCTTTGATTGGGGCAAAGGTATGTGTTAGTTTCCAAGCTTCTGATGTATTGGCTAACAAAAGAAAAGGTGGATCAATATGCAGTCAGAAAGATGACAGACATTTTACTTCTTGAAAGTAAATATGAAGATCAAAAGAAGCAAATAGAAATTGCAAAAGAAGATGTTAATGAAAGAAAACAGGGAACAACAGAAATAGATTCTGTGATTGAAGAACTATGGAACTTAATGATAAACCAGTTCAAATGGAGAAATATGACAATGATCAATCAAAATTTGGAGCTGATTGAAGTAAAGAAGATGAACCAGAAGATAATCAACATACAACAACAATAAATGTGTAGAGCATTTCAACAATTATAAACTAAAATTTGGGACGCGGGATGTTTTCATCAGCATATGGACACATGATCAGGAGATCATGAATGTTTTCAACTTTGGGAGTCTGATGCAAGAGCATTTGGCTCAAAAAATCATTGTACGATTGAGTGACTTAGGGGTGTGATAATTTTAATTTCTTAATAGGAAATTTATGTAATTTGTGTGTGCATTTAATTAATTTTAGTTGAGTTGTTGAGATCCTCAAGGGATCATTGAGAGATTTTAGGATTGGTTGAGTGATCTATGAAGAAGATCATGGATTTAGAATGATCATTAACTATGTAATTGTTTCTATATATATGTAAGCCTTGAAGGCATTGGGGGGGCCTTCAAAAGTTAATAAATGTATCTCCTTTGGACAAAGTCGTTAATAGTTGGATACTGGAATTCATCTATGAAGGAATCCATGCTTGTTTACCTTCCTTGGGATATGTAATCAGTGAACATGTTCAAATACAAGGGAACACAACGACCAAGAGGTCCTCCTCGAATGGTCGTCCCCCTCCATCTCCGCCCCTCTGGTTGAGTTATGCCAAATTGTCACCAAAGAGTTTGATTCCCTAGTGGGGGTAATGAATAACTAACTCTCTCTAGCAATCAACATATGAATCTTGGCATAAGACAAAGGTGGTGGAGGGCAGGCATGAAAGTTTTCCATAATGCAATGGTTAATGTGTCTGCTTCTGTGCATGTGAACTTTCATTCCTCACCCGCACAAGGCAGATTACGAAAATCCATGGCGTCAGTATGCTATTGGTTATTTATTGTGGGTTCTGTCACATTTCAATTAATATTCAACTTTAATTGGATCTGCAATTGGTTTATGGCTTTGATCACCTGGGTCATGCAGGGTTGGTGGTGTGCTTTCATCTAGTTCTCATTCCTATGTGGGATCTGCAAGATAACAATTTCACTCTTACCAATTTGGGTGAATTTTTCCAGTTCGTGGTTCTCTCAGTGTTGCAGGAGCATTTGGCTAAAAAAAATCATTGTATGATATAGTGACTTAGGAGTGTGATATTTTAATTTCTTAATAGGAAATTTATGTAATTTGTGTGTGCATTTAATTAATTTTAGTTGAGTTGTTGAGATCCTCAAGGGATCATTGAGAGATTTGAGGATTGGTTGAGTGATCTATGGAGAAGATAATGGATTTAGAATGATCCATAATTATATAATTGTTTGTATATATTTGTAATCCTTGAAGGCATTGAGGAGGCCAATTTAAAATAGAGAAAACCAGGTCAGAGAAGGGAAGATTACTGAATGTAATCAAGGTCGTGAAGGTACATAATATCTTATGTAAATTTATGTAATTTTTGTGTGCATTTGATTAATACATGAAAAGGAACATTCTGTTTCGAATGTCATATGAATAGACTGCGTAAATTTTTGTTCATTATGAAATAGCATATATCTTTTCATATTGGGTGAATTTTATGAGTAGAGGAACATGATGAAGTTAGAATGGTGAAATCAATGTTAAGAAAAGTATTTTTCATCATACTGAGAATTTGTTTGAGAGATGACTGCCATGTATTGAAAAATTTTGATGAAATCGTTGTTTGGAGGTTTACTTAAAAGGTGAAGAAAATTGTTGTGTTTAAATATCTGAAGGTAGCATGTTACATTTAATGGATTATTGACAGTCCGATTTCAATTTATTTTTGAGCCAAACAAGTAAGGATAAAAATGTTAATAGTTAATTGAAGTGTGGTTGAAGGTGGATCGAACTCTGTTTAAGTTTGTATGGTATAGAACTGTGGAATTGTCAATGCAGAAGAATTGAAACATTGATTGCAGAGGACACAGAATCATATTAAAATTTAGAAGATGCGTGGAGTGAACAGAATGTGGTGCACAGGTAAGTCAAAGGATTTTATTTAATTTCCATCAATTTCAAATTCTTTGAAGAAGTCTGTGTGTTAATACACTGTGCATATTCACTTCTGAAATGTGCACGCTACGAAAACACCCACGTTATGCATTCATTGTGAATGCTACGTAAACACTACGTTTACACCTGTATGCTAAGTCTCACCTCAACAATCAGTGAATTGATGGATTCAAGCTAAAGTGGGTCTGAGAAAGGTAAGGAGTAAGGTGTTGAAGGGTTGCTGGGTGATTTGAATCCAATTTATTTTTTGGTTAATTATCTGTGTAAGAAAAGGCAGGTATTCAGAAACAGAGTAATTTTCAATTTGAGTTGTTTTCCATATTTCTATTGTGGCTTCTGTAAAATATAGGTGGACTGTGAACAACAGAAGGTTCATTGTATATAGATATTATTTTTTTATCAGAGGAGAAGACAATAGTGATCTAAGACTGATTTACCCTGCATCGATCGGAGGGCGTAGAAGAAGGGTTGGTTGTTGAAAATTTTTCATCTTTAATTTCTTTTTCAAGTGGAGCGACGAATTAGTGGGTAGCACAAAGAAAGGGTGATTTTGGTGTTGGAAGACATTGTGGTTGCATCACTCAGCTGGTTGTACGGGTGAATAATTGGTTGGTTTTAGGATTTTGTGTGTTGTGCACGGTGTTATAAATTTACTACATAACATAAATAATTACTGAGAGGGATAAATATAAAAATAACCAGCAACAACCATAAACACATAAACACAAATGTTTATCCGGGAAAACCCCAAATCCAGGGAAAAACCCAACCTAATAAGATCTTATTAGCATTGGCCAAAACCCTGGCCAATATGACCAAGTGAGCATCCACCTCTCACCTCCAGGTCTTGCATTATAATGAATTCCTTCCAGCCTTTTATAAGCTCCATTACATATAATACCACGGGCATAATACTATGGGTGCACAATACCATGTGCCCCAAAACCATCACTGTTTAACCTGGTCAACTTTGACTCTATCCCGAGTCAAGTTTACCTAACAATTCCCCCCTTAAACTTGACTTGGGGTTCCTTGACTAAATCTAGCCAAACCTGATAAGTGAGACAAACCCGCTCACTCTAACTCTTACCCCCTTCAGAGTTTTTACCTTGGGTATTGTTAACCTGACATCCCCCCTATCACCTAGGTCTAACGTAGACTTTACCGGTGATCACCGAGGGGTACACATGCCTTACCAGGTCTTACAGTAGTATGCCCGTTTACATGCAATAATTTTGACTTCATTAAAATATTTCTTTTGTTTATGACTGATGCGATTCTGATCCATCCTCTCTCAATTTGATTTGCTCAAAAACTTCTATCAAACCGCTCCAACTGCGAGCCCGACGAGAACCTCGTAGATTCTAGCACCAATGGCCTCGTGTAGCAGAAAATGAATAATTTTCGAAGCCGCATGAACAGTTTTCTTCTGCTGACCTTCTTTAAATAGCCGCATGAATCCCGACAATTCGTCAGCATGTTCCAAACCGGTAAATATCGCAAATGCACTGCAATCCCTGGCAGTTACACCACTATCTTCTGCACATTCTCCTCGAGGTTCTTCCACGTATGGTTGTTCCACCATTATTTTCAGACCCAGATCTTGTAAAAAAGGCTACATTGATCTCATCAGGCACTATAAACTCCTGGAATCAAAGAATCCCTTTGAAGCCAATATCTAGCTTTGATACCAGTTGTTATAAAATTATATATTATGGAGCAATGGAACACATAAAATATTGCAGAAATATAAACACAGAAAACGCATAAAACAAGAGAGACACAGATATACATGGTTCACCCAGTTTGGGCTATGTCCACCCCAAACAGCCAGTCCTTCCTTTCTATTATCTAGAAAAAATTAAAGAGACACAACCTACAACAAATCCGTTGTAATATCCTTTGTTTTCTCTCACAGTCTCACCGCTCTACTTCTCGCTCAGAGAATACACATATATTACACAAACTCAATACAATGCCCTCATACAAAGAGAGGGTTTGCCTTCTAGGGAAAAAACCCTAAACTAAACATAAGTTCTACTGTCAGATCATCCGCCTAACGAGGTCTAGATTGAGGGGTGTACAAACTTCCTGGGGTATACATCCCACTGAAACAAAGACCTCTAAACAATCATGCTCCACACACAACAATCTCCCACTTGGAGAATGATTGTAGCAACTCCACCGCTGCTTCATTTTCTAGACAATGACTCCTCTTTGGACCTGGTTGTTTCTCATCTTCATCGTCATCCTTGAAGACCAATTGAAACTGAGCATATTCTTAGTTTCTCCCTGGTTACAACTTTTGTTATCATATCTGCAAGATTCTGGCTAGTGTGTATCTTATCCAGCTTCAACTCTCCATCTTCCAACACTGATCGTATTAAATGGTACTTAAGCTATATGTGTTTAGTCTTGGAATGAAACGTTGAGTTCCTTGCAAGATGAATGGCACTTTGGCTAACAATGTATAACGTGCCCATATCATGCTCCTTACCCAATTCACCCATAAGCCTTTGTAACCAAATCCTTTCTTTACTAGCCTCTGTAGCAGCAACATACTCTACTTCTGTTGTTGAAAGTGCAACAACACTTTGGATTTTTGAAACCCAACTGACAGCTATTCCACCAATATTAAATACATATCTTGTAGTGCTCCTCATGTTATCTCTGTCACCTGCCATATCTGCATCAACATATCCCTGTAGAGAAATGTTTGAACCACCAAAGCATAATGCTTGATTTGTGGTACCTTTCAAATATCTGAGAATCCATTTCACTGCCATCCAATGTTCCTTTCCTGGATTGTCCATGTACCTTCTTACAACTCTCACTGCATGTGTAATATCAGGCCTTGTGCAGACCATTGCATACATTAAGCTTCCAACTGCTGATGCATATGGAACTTTAGACATATAATCCATGTCTTCATGGGTCTTTGGGCACATTTCCTTACTAAGTTTGAAATGGCTAGAAAAAGGTGTATTAATTGGTTTTGCATTGTGCATATTAAATATTTTCAACACCTTTTGTATGTACTCATTCTGAGACAATGTTAACTTGCGATTTTTCCTGTCTCTAGTGATTCTCATACCAAGGATTTGTTTTGCAGCTCCCATATCCTTCATTGCAAATGAATTTGCTAATTTTCTTTTGAGCACATTTATTTCCTGCATGTTAAACCCTTCAACAGGAATGTCATCTACATACAATAACAATATAATATAGCTGCCATCATTTTTCTTTTTCAGATAAACACAATGATCAGAGTGACATTTAGTATAACCTTGTTCATACATAAACTTGTCAAATTTTAGATACCACTGCCTTGGAGCCTATTTTAAGCCATACAAGCTCTTCTTCAACCTACACACTAGTTTCTCCTTCCCTTTCACCTCATATCCTTGTGGTTGTTGCATACATATCTCTTCCTCCAAATCCCCATGGAGAAAGGTTGTCTTTACATCTAACTGCTCAAGATGCAAGTCTTCAGCTGCTACTAGACTTAAAATAGTTCTGATTGAAGTCATTTTAACAACAGGAGAAAATATTTCATCAAAATCAATACCTTTCTTCTGTGCAAACCCCTTCACCACAAGTCTAGCTTTGTACCTCTATTTTCCTCCATCTTCTTCCTTCATCCTGTAAACCCATTTATTCTTCAATGTAGTTTTTCCTGCAGGCAACCTGACTAAGTCCCAAGTCTAGTTATGCATTAAGGAGTCCATCTCTTCTACCATGGCTACCTCCCACTTCTTCTTGCTTTCAACTTGCATTGCTTCTTCATAACATTCGGGTTCACCAGAATCAGTCAAGAATAAATAATATAATGAAGGAGAGTATCGTTCAGGGGGTCTACTTATCCTAGTATATCTTCTAACACCACTTTCAGGTGTTTGGGGTGCCTGTTGTTGTTGTGGTGGTTGCTGTTGTTGATTATTATTATTTTCAGGCACCTTTACTTTTGCAGTGATTTCATCAAGGATTGTGTATTCCTTGTTTTCTTTTTCCTATTTCTTTTCCTGCAACTGATTCTTATACGAGACCTTTTCATTGAATATTACATCTCTGCTCCTAATGATTTTGTGATTTTCGTAATCATATAAGCAATAACCAAGATCATTAACACCATATCCAATAAAGGTACATTTCTTTGACTTTGCCTCAAGCTTTGCTCTATTTTCTTTATCAATATGGAGAAAGGCCTCACAACCAAAAGGCTTTAAAAAAGAGTAATTTACCTTTTTACCTGTCCATGCTTCCTCTGGAACACCACCATCCAAGGAACTTGAAGGCCCTCTGTTTATTAGATAAACAACAGTATCTACAGCATCTACCCAAAACTGTAAAGGAAATCCTACATGCAATTTCATGCACCTTGCATGCTCCATGATTGTTTTGTTCATCCTTTTTGACACACCATTTTCTTGTGGTGTTCTTGGAACTATCTTCTCTCTGTGAATTCAATGCTCTGAATAGTACCTATCAAACTATTTGCTGCAATATTCACCTCCATTGTCTGATCTAAGACACTTCAATTTCTTTCCTGTCTCAATCTCAACCAAAGCTTTCCATTTCTTGAAAATATAAAATACATCAGATTTATTCTTAATACAATAAATCCAAGCTTTTCTAGTTGCATCATCAATAAAAGTAACATATAACGAGAGCCACTGAGAGATGATACTTGAGCAGGTCCCCATATATATGTATGCACAAGCTCTAATTTTTCGCTCTTCTTTTCTTTCCCAACTCTAAGAAATCTAACTTTCTTCTGTTTTCCATAAATGCAATTTTCACAGAAGTCCAAATCAACATTCTTCAAACCCGGCAACAAATTCCTTGAGTGAAGAATCTTCATCCCCTTTTCACTCATGATTGTTTTGTTCATCCTTTTTGACACACCATTTTCTTGTGGTGTTCTTGGAACTATATTCTCTCTGTGAATTCAATGCTCTGAATAGTACCTATCAAAATCTTTGCTACAATATTCACCTCCATTGTCTGATCTAAGACACTTCAATTTCTTTCCTGTCTCAATCTCAACCAAAGCTTTCCATTTCTTGAAAATATCAAATACATCAGATTTATTCTTATTACAATAAATCCATGTTTTTCTAGTTGCATCATCAATAAAAGTAACATAATAACGAGAGCCACTGAGAGATGATACCTGAGCAGGTCCCCATATATCTGTATGCACAAGCTCTAATTTTTCGTTATTCTTTTCTTTCCCAACTCTAAGAAATCTGACTCTCTTCTGTTTTCCATAAATGCAATTCTCACAGAAGTCCAAATCAACATTATTCAAACCCGGCAACAAATTCCTTGAGTGAAGAATCTTCATCCCCTTTTCACTCATGTGTTCGAGCCTATGATGCCATAATGCTGCATCTGCTCCTTTGGAAGTTAAAGCATTAACAGAGTTAGAAATACCATTGCATAAATACAATGTACCAACCTTTTCGCCTTTTGCTATTACTAGGTCTCCTTTGGTGACCTTCCAAGCTTTATCTGTGAAAGTTGTCACACAACCTTCACCGCTTAACTGCCCTATTGAAATCATATTTTTCTTTAGATCTGGAACATGCCTTACCTACTTTAGTAGCCATTGGTTTCCATTCTGTTGTTTTACAAGAAACTTACCCATTCCAACAATTTTACAGGGTTTATCACCACCCAAACGAACTTGTCCAAAATCTCCTTGAACATAGTCATGAAAGTATTTCTTATCAGGTGTGGCATGGAATGAGGCCCCTAAATCTACCACCCAGGAATCAGTAATATTTTTGAAAGAAAGAATCAAAGCATCTTGTAACACCTCACCTGTCACATTTGCTTCATGATTGTTTTCTTGCTGTGGATCTCCTTCTTTTCCCTTCCGAGATCTACAGTCTTTCTTTAGGTGTCCTTTCTTCCTACATTTCCAGCACACTGTCCCCGATCTGGTCTTGGATCTGCCTTTCCTTGATTTACTACAATATCCTGAGCTCTTTCCTCTTTCCATTTTTCTTCCCCTAGGCTCTGCACTCAAAGCTTTTCCCGATGTCTCACCGGAGATTTTCTGTCACATTTCCTCGCTAAGGATAGCATTGACAACATCATCAAACTTTAAAGTGCTAGATCCAAATGGAGAGTTACTAATTGCCATTACTAAACCATTCCAACTTTTTGGTAATGAGCACAAGAATAATAGAGCTCTAACTTCATCATCAAAGTTTACCCCTATAGAACATAACTGAATTGTAACAGTATTAAAATCATTTAAATGTTCTGCAACAGATCCACCTTTCGACATCTTCATATTAAATAACCGTTTCATAAGAAATACCTTGTTTGAGGCCGAGGGTTTTTCATATAGTTTCTCCAATGCCTTAATCAAACCCTCTGTCGTTGTTTCCTTTGAAATGTTTAAGGCGACTGATGTTGTGAGGCACAACCATATTGTTCTGAGTGCCTTTCTATCGAGAAGGTTCCATTCTTCATCTGTCATACTCATCGGCATCTTTGCTTTTCCACCCAATGGTAGGTATAGATCTTTCTGATACAAATAATGTTCCATCTGCATCTTCCATAGTGAGAAGTTTTGGCCGTTAAATTTATTGACCCTAAACTTACCATCTTCCACCATTGCTCTCACTCGAACGAGGAACCCTTCTTTCCTGCAAGTTCACTTCTGAAATGTGCAAGCTACGAATACACCCACGCTATGCATTCATTGTAAACGCTACGTAAACACTACGTTTACACCTGTATGCTAAGTCTCACCTCAACAATCAGTGAATTGATCGATTCAAGCTAAATTGGGTCTGAGAAAGGTAAGGAGTAAGGTGTTGAAGTGTTGTTGGGTAATTTGAATCCGATTCAGTTTTTTGGTTAATTATCTGTGTAAGAAAAGGAAGTTATTCAGAAATAGAGTAATTTTCAATTTGAGTTGTTTTCAATATTTGTATTGTGGCTTCTGTAAAATATAGGTGGACTGTGAACAATAGAAGGTCCATTGTATATAGATATTATTTTTTTATCAAAGGAGAAGACAACAATGATCTCAGACTGATTTACCCTACATCGATCGAAGGGTGTAGAAGGAAGGGTTGGTTGTTGAAAATTTTACATCTCTAATTTCTTTTTCAAGTGGAGCGAGGAATTAGTGGGTTGCACAAAGAAAGGGTGATTTTGGTGTTGGCAGACATTGTGGTTGCATCACTCAGCAGGTTGTACAAGTGAATAATTGGTTGGTTTTAGGATTTTGTGTGTTGTGCACAAGTCATTCTTTTTTGGTATTATGGGTGGTATTGGGGTGCCCCTCTATGTGTTGTGGATGGGGCTATGGCTTGCTGCACTCTGTGTCCTGTATCTAGTAACTTATCTTGGCTTGAGTTTACATCGTCGACCATAATTATGTTCTCTATATTTTTCCTTCTTTGGTTCTCCTATTTGGATGATGTTGGTCGCAGAATTATCTTTGAGGAATGTTGGTGGCTCTTACGCTACTTACACTTTTGGGAGGTATAATGTTGGGTTTTTCAAGTGAAGTTGGCTGGCTCTCTACTGGGCTGCTTGGTGAGTGGTTGGTAAATTTTGGCCAACCTCTATAGAAAATTCCTAGTGAATAGAGTTAGAGGAGACTGGAGTGGTGGAATTTCTAGGGATCTCCTAGTAAGGTCATGGAGTATTGGGCCTGCGATGGTGTCCACTTCATATCAGTTTTCTTGGAAAAAGGGGTGTCGTGCCGGAGCTTCCTAGTTAGTTTTGGAGGTCATTAGGACCTCAATGTGGTTTTATGGTTGTAAGCAAGGCTCTGAGGATGAAGCCTCTCCCCCACTCCTCGCGTGCTATTGTGGGGATGAATCAAGATTTCATCAGCCTGTCTCAAGGTGTGCCTGTGTCTTTCAGTTCCATAGGTGGAGAAGTGTGTGCTGGTAATGTTGGTAGGCGTCGTATGGTAGCCTCTAAGCATGGTAAATTTAGGGGTTTTGTTCATGTGGGTGGCAGAGGGTGCATGGCCTTTTCTGAGTTTTTTTGTGGGAGTGGAAGCATGGGTGGAAGATTAGACCCTATTCAAGTCTCGAGTGCTCGAAGGCAAGGTGGTGGGACGCGTTGCGTGGTCTCTGAAGGGCATGTTACTGCTAGTCACATCAGGAGATCTTCAACACTACTAGAGATGCTTTAGTCCATATTTGATACATTGGAATCTCAGGAAAAGGTCCAGAAAGAAGAACATGAGGCCATTATGGCCATGTTGGTGTAGCTGCAGTATTTCCAGTGCCACGTTCATGAACGAGTTGTGGTTGTTTAGACTGGGAAAAAAATTCTGATTGAGAAAATCGAGAAGTTGGAAACCTAGCTTGCTCAATTTGAAAAATATTTCCGTTGCCTCTACCTCCCTGCTCCATTTATGGGGATAGATAATCCTTCCTCTAACACTTCAAATGATTAATTATGGTAACTAGTGTCTTGTTTGTTCTTTTCGTTTTTTGGCATGTAAGGCCTATATGGTTGTGGGTCTCCTATTTGGGTATATTGATTTTTTTTTGTAGTATGGTTATAGAATTGGTCAACAAACATGGTCAGGGTGAGGCCACATGCATTTTGACGTCGTTGTACATACTTTTGGATTAATGAAAACTGTTGACATATCTTTTTTTATGGAAAGAATAATTTATATTATGTAACATAAATTATGTTCTTTTCTATATGAAATATTGAGAATGTGACAATAAACTACATTACTGACATAGTTTTATATTTATTTTATCTTTAATTTGAAGAAGTTTAAAGATTTGTGATATTTTTGTTCATTTTTTTTTATATTTTGGAGAAATTTATTTCTTAAAGAAAATTTACCTTTGTAATTGTTAATACCAATCTAATTTAAATACATGTTATTATTAATAGTAAATTATATTAAGAAGAATTGATTATTATTATAAGTATCACTTATGTTTTATGCTAATGTAAGTATTTTCAGTCTTCTTTTGAATAACACTTATTTTTTTTAATTTTTTATTTTAAAAGATTGGAAAATTTAATTCTAGTAGTCAAATTAATATCTAAAACTGTGTGATAATATCATCTTTTTTCTATCATTTTAGTTCTAATTTTTTCTTTTTAATCTTAATAGGAATGTAATAACTAAATTAAATATTTGTTTTATTTCAATAATTAGTTCATACTTTATAATAAAAAATTGGTGAGTCAATGTTTTTCTTTTCCTGAAATAAAAGATTTACATTCGAATTATAGGAAGTGTGTGATGGAGTATCACCAAGGAAAATATATCAACACAAAACTTCAATTGTTTCAAAATATAAAAAGTGAAAGAGCTTTTTTCTTCTAAATAGCAAATAGTAGAAGTATCTCTCCGACCACAATGACCTTTCTTCTGCATATAACTAAATCAAGAGAAATTAAAAAAAAAAAAAAAACTAAATGTAGAGAGTTAGATATGCATGCATGCCACTTTCTCTAAATTAGTAGCTTAGACATGGATTGGGTATTTGTTATTGCCATCACAGTAGCCAAGATAAGAAGGAGGCCCCATTCTTCATTCAATTCTTGCAACTATATGGTCCAGGGACATTAGAAGTAATTGCATTTGATTCAAAGAAAAAATAGTGTCATCCTTAAGCTCATTCTAATTTACAAGCACTTTTCCCAATCGAAATCTAGGTTCCCATAGATGATTATTGGGTGTGTATATTTATTATCTATGCTCCTTCTATGACTATCATCAAGAACCCAATCTACAACATAAACGAGCATATGTATATCGAATTATATCAATCCTTTTAAGGTTCTATTTCCACCTCTGTGATTTCTTTTGGAATTTGTCGAGCTCTCAAATTGAGTTAGAGCTTAGGAGGGCCTCACTCTTCATAGTAATTTTCTCCCCACATAACTCAGGCCTTTTGGCATGTTGATTTTGCCATATACCCTAGGTCTAGTTTATGGCTAGATATAAGACACACACACTAGAATGTTCAATCAAAAGAAATTTCCATAGTGGAAATATAATGACAGTAAAAAATAAAGTAAACATGTTTATTGATGGCCCAAAACATGTTACTATTATTCCTTTAGTAAAACAAACATAGGGATCTTGTACTAGGTATCATGGCTCTTTATGAAACCTGATACAAGACTAGTATACAATATTATACAACTATGGATTGAGGTAAGATCCCTTTGACCTTCAAACTACCAAAAATAATAAATAAAAAATACCTAACTTACTTGTTATAGCCCTCCTTTACCCTTGGTATTTTGCACTACATTGATGAACATAATTCAACCAATATACTTAACAATCATCTACACAATAGAAAAATATCCCTTTCATCCTTTTTTGACCTCTAATTACGCTTAATGCACCTCATCCTTGTTAGCTATGCCCCTAAGCCCTTTCAAACCCCTTTAATCCCTATGACCTAGCTTAGAACATCTATTGCCATCTCTGTTTCATCAGTTAATTCCTTTTCATCCACTTGTAACCAGTCTCAGGCCCTTTAGGCCTCTACACATAGATATGGCCCTCCTTTTGAACTAAAATAGAACTCACACCCCATTCATCTTTCACCCAGTAGAGACATCCAACCTTTTCGTCTAGCATAGAAGCTTACATCTAGTAGACATACGTAGGAGGATATTTGAGCTCTTTCATAAGACAAATCTCTTTTAGAACACAAAAATTTTTCCTCCTTTAAGATCTTAAACTTCTCTTTTTTGCTTGCGCTCACACAAGATGAGTTGTTATGATAGTGAGATGATGTCCAAGGTCTCTCAAATGTATATATCTCCAATTAATTACTTAAGGGTCCCTTAAATCCATTAAATAGTATCCTCCATAATAATTAGAATAAAAAAATGATTTATTTGGGTTCTCTTGAAGGTGCTAGACCAACCAACATTCAGGGGATCTCCGTGATATGAAGTCCCAACTAGACCTCACACTATTTGGTGTAGGAGTCCCATCCGGTACGATGGCCTGGTTGCCATTATCTTAAAGATATTCCTTAGCTCTTCCTTGTCAGTACGAGAGAGTGGCTTGATTTGTCTTCGAGAAATGAGGTTTGCATGTCTGGCAAGTGCTTAGTGTCACTTGTGTTAAAGTTCTTTCACTATAGAGGGAGAGGGTGGAAGTGAGTCTCCAGTTGAAAGGTAATAGTCCCAACTCTGATAGAGACACACAAAACAACAAGACATGCACAGCTTCTGATGGAGTAGTCCACATGGATGTGGCAGTGGCAGACAAAAGGTGAATAGATAACATGTACAACACCTAGTGGAATAGTCCACATGAGTGTGACAAGCGTTATAACAAGTTTACAAGAATGAATATGTTGAGTGTCTGGTGGGATAGCCCACACAGGTGATACAAATTTAACAACTAATACAACACACATCTAATAGCGTATGTACTAAAAAAACTAAAATAGTCCAAATGTCTTAATACAGGTTAAAGCAACATGCATTACAAGTTTCCAAAGAATAATATTACAAAGAAATACATAACATGTGTGAACACGTGTTGGCCTATTAATGGGCTTCTAAATTAAGTTAAAGTTCCAAGACACATCCATACACCATTACATCACTAACCCCGATAGTGCCCGTTAGAGCCACTGCTCTCTCATCAAAGAAAATATTATAAATTCTCAAGGCTATGTGGGAGGAGGCAAGGTGATAAATCCTTTTGCATGTACAAATGAGGGGTATTTATAGCCAAGGGTAAAATGAGCCCTTATCACTATTCGACTTCCTTCATGACTGTTTTACTTACATGACTCTTCAAATTTACATGATTCTTCATATTTACCTGTGGGTCTCTTGGACTTCCATGTTACATTACATTTATTACAACATTGTGGCTCACAGTAGTGATGTGGTTGAGATGACTCATGACATGACTCAACACGACAAAACTGGTATGTTCATGTTGTTGGTGGTGTCCATGTCAAGTTGTAGTGCTGCTGAGTGATGGATGTGCTCTTGGTGTATCATAGCTTCACCTCTGCATGGAAAAGTGTGCATAGTCTTCGATGACCTTAGTGTTCGCTTGATGTTTCACTTGCATGTATCTCCTTGCTTTTACTTGGCATGCTCCATGTGTTCGTTCGTTCGCAGACAAGTCCCCTTGCATGTGATCCTTGTTCATCCCATTCGTTGTCATGCCATTTATCATCAATGTACTTGTATCTACAATCACTCATGACTATATGACATCAAATTTGGAAATTACCTAGTCTACCATGATGCATTGTTTTTCGCTTTAGGATGCAGGTGACTGGGAGAGAGAACAAGGCTCTGAAACTGCACAAAGCATATTTCAAGCTGAAATGCGGGATTTGTGAATTGTCCATGAAAATTTCATAGAGGTCACTAGGAGGCCAATATAGACAATCTGCATCAACAATGACTATCTGCGAAATTTGGCTCGGTTGGAGGGCAGATTTGCGCAATGTTTCCAGGGAGATAGTGCAGGAGCATTGGAGACTAATAGTGAAAAATACATAATTTCTCCAGGGAGGCTGGAAACAGGCTGTGGGAAGCTGCTGACAAAAACTGCGAAGAGTTGGGAGGCTATCCTGTAGGACATCTGTGCACACTTTCTAGGTTGAGTGGGATGCTGGGTAGCTGAGAGACTTCTCATGAAAACTGATAGTCTTGAGGAGGAGCAACAAGGTGAATAATAGGGTGACTGGCTTAGAAAACTGCGCAATTTTTTAGGGTAGTGCGGCCCAGGATCACCGCCTGGTCAAACTCTCTGGTGGACTAGCTAGAGGCTTGGTGGTTTTTCTAGCTAGATGGCTTTCTACGAAACTTTTGTGTTGTTCTAGGTAATAGTCAGTCAAGTTGACTCCAAGATTGCACAATGCAGACTCCCTAGGAGGAATTCTCAAGCTCTGTACAATTCTGGGTAGCAGTACATGATCACTGAGAGCTAAGATTATGAGTGTAGCTCAACGAGGGTCTGGTTGTTGGAGGGTGTTCAGCTCGATGGAGTTTAAACAAAATGACTCTGTGTGTGAATGAGTGACTTTGTAAGTGCATGACCTTGCGAACACACAATCAACATGACTTGATGAGAAGAAACCTTCAACCATCAGTATAGATACATTAAGTGTGACTGACCGATGTTTGCAAGTGACAAGCGTGACACTTGTGATAGATCGTTGAACGACTGCGACGGCACTTTCACGACAACACCATCTTGTGTGTGTGATAGATGTTTACATAGAGAGCACAATAAAAACACAACCTTGAACATCACCAGAACGAGGTCGCAAGCATGAC
Organism: Pinus tabuliformis; assembly: GCA_031772625.1. NCBI lineage: Eukaryota > Viridiplantae > Streptophyta > Pinopsida > Pinales > Pinaceae > Pinus > Pinus tabuliformis. The sequence continues at coordinate 217,668,285 of CM062819.1, forward strand.
ATAACAATCAACATGCCGAAGAGGATAATTGGTCAAACAATTGAAAAGGAAGCAAGACATGTAGAAGAAAAAAATAAATGACTTTTCGTGTTTGTGCACATGCATGTTACTGAGGAGAGGATGATATGACAATGATAAGCGGTCCTGCAAAATCAAGTAAGAGGTGTTCTTTACTTAGCATACTTACCTTCAAGATGATCATGCATCCGACAAAGTTTTCATGCGGTCCTAATATTTTCCATTAATTGGTTCCTTGGTCCTTCTCCTCAACTTCTTGGAAGAGATTTCAACATGTAACCTTTTCCTATTTTCATTGAGAGGTAGATCTGTGCAATTTCAACAGACTGTGACTGCTGCCAAAATGAGGCCTTGGGAGGCTTGTTTGCGCAATCTCTGCATGCAAGACAGACACGTCAAATTGGAAAAACATTGTGCACTTTTGAGGTAGAGGACACTGCTACAGGATGGGGGTCCTGGGAGGACATGTCTTTGCAATTTCTGAGTTTATTGTGGTTGCATTGCTCTGAGCATTTCTGGAGATCATTATTTGTTGCCTGACTGCTCTGCACATTTTTGGAGAGAAGTGTTGGTTGGGGTCTCTGGAGGTTGCAGGGTTTCAATAGGCAAGAGAGGTTGGTGTCTCTACGGGCTACAGAGTTTCAATAGGCAAGGGAGGTTGGGGTCTCTGCGTACTATGGGGTTTCATGAGGGAAGGGAGGAAGCTTGATGGTTGCACAGGAAAAGAGCACAGTTCTGGGAAGCTAAATGTGGCTAGGTTTCTCGAGAAGATGGCTAAGTGTGAGGTCAGTGAAAGATATGTAAACATTGATAGGACTTGACTATTATCACACAGAGACACTTAGTGACACAATGTAGAGTATCCAAAATACATTTAAGACATAATTTTCTTGATGCAACAACCTTCGTGAGAAAAGTGCGTGAAGTGAGTGTGAGACATGTCTATGTGATGAAAAGCACTTATGCACACATGATTTCCCTAGAAGAAAAACAACATTCCCTTCTCATGAAAAACAACAACCCCTATGCCTGAAAATGACACATGCTACATAAAGATGAGAACACAAACAAATCGTAGGATCAACGAGGGGAGCTTGAAATCATCAACTTACCAATAAGTGACCAAGGATGATTGATCCTAGGATCCAAAGTAGGCTCTGAAATTTGCATCCGAGCCAAAATTTTAGAGGGTGTTGTAGCCACTGCAACACTTGGGGACACACTGGTAGAACTCCAACTCTATGAATGGACGTTTTTTTGTGAAAAGCAAGTTTAACCCTTTAAAAGGTATTGTTCGATTCTTTGATCCTCGTGGTTTCCACACTAACTTGATTGAAAGAAATAGCACCTGGCATGATCTTGATTGGCCAGCACAAGTAATATGACTATCGGAGTTTAGGTTTCATCTCTGGTGTTGCTCCATTGCTAGCAAGCCTTGACAGTACCTCAACGGAGTCAGGTAGGAGCACAAGCATCACTCCGCTACGAGTGAGCTTGGGTAGTAGCCTTACAAAGTTGCTTGCATCACCTCTCTATGCAGGAAGACTTTCTCTTCTTTTGCCTGATTCATTTTTCAATTTTTATTTTTTTTCCAAGGACTATGCATAGCCACTTATTTATTAGAGAGACAGAAGAGGGATCCTGACTTATTGAGAGCATAATAGGTTGTTCCTTCAGAGAAGTATGTTATGTATACCTCTAATATACTTTTTAAGGTTTTCCCCCTCACCTTTCTCTACTTGACTGAGCTGACAAGGGTTAAACCAAGGGAATCGATTAGAGTAGGTGGTACTAGTTAACAGTGCAAGATTTTTATTTTCACCAAAACTTAGTCTGAACAAAACATATTTTCCAGCAAGGCATCATCGACTAAAGACAACAAGTGCTTCATTAAGAGAGGGACAACAAATGACCAGATGTTGATAGTTGTACAAGTCCTCTTAGATTTAACCATCTTGTCTCGAGATTGTGACATGGTTTCACAAGAGGCTAACCTACGGGTACAAGGAAGAAAATAAAGAAAAAAGAAAAAAGCAGAAGTAAAGTGAGAGAAAAGAAAGTAAGAAAAGTAAGAAAGCAAGTAAACTAAACCAACTAAGCAAGAAAAGAAAACATGAAAACTAGAAAGTGAAGCAAAGAAAAGGAGAAAACATTACTCCTACTCCTACGCTAAATAGTGCATGGACCTACTCACGTAAAGTGATATTTCCAATGCATCCATCGACGCATTGGTTGGCCCATGTTGGTGAGGGAATGGTTCATGAAAATAATAGTCTAATGAACCTATAAACATGAAATATATAACAATAGAGACAAACACACTTTTAGTTTAGATAAGTCCACCGAAAAGATAGAGTGAAAGCACAAGACAAACACTTTGTGGACTTACCATGGTGTTGTGACATATTGCGTATAGATGATAAGAGTATGCACTCTCTTGACTGTGACAGACGAGAAAACATGAGAAAAAGAGACAACTTACACCTTGGAAGTGTGCTTGCTGTGAATTATTCCTCCACTATGTAAGAGATGGGATCATGTGATTTCGGCGGAGGAAGTGAAAATTGTGTGTTGGATTAATCCTTAGTACAGACATATGAGTGATGAGGAGCCTTGGGTGATTCACAAATTTTCTGATGGGAAGTGGAAATAACCTCAGGATAGCGAGGAGTTGAAACAACCATCAACCTAGGATGAAGTGCCTCAACAACCTGCAAGGTTTCCACTTTGTCAATAGATAGATAAGATTCAGAGACTAGTGGCTTAGATTGATTAACAATGAGTGAATCAACATCATTATCAAATGAATAAATATAGAGATCATGACAATCACAATCAGAAAATTCAGGATGTTCGTCGGCATCCTCGTGAATTGATGAATCATACAGAGGGGTATATTAGAAGCAAGGATGTTCACCCTCTATATTTCTAGAAAAATTAGATGAAAATTAAAGTGGATTATCAATTAAAGATTTGTCCTCCCTGTTGTCAAATGATAGATTGAGATCGGGTGTGTTCTGTGAATGATCGGAAGTAGGTTCATCATTGGATGAATTTACACAAGGGAAATAAAAGATATAAGAATAACGAGAGATGTCAGAAAAAAGTGGAGGAGTTGTAGACAGAAGGAGCGCATCCTTTACCACATGTTCATGTTCACATTTTCGCACACACTCATCATGAATGATGGTGTAGGTTGGTTGTAGAACATCAACTCTGTCGATAGTTCAATCTTTGTTCACAACACGTGTGGAGTCCAGAATGAAAGAATACTAGACAATACAATCGGGAGGAATAATGGAACATAGGGATGGAGGTTGAGGGAACAAATCCATGTGACAGCCAGCATTTTTGCAAGCCAAATCTGCATAGATATCAAGAGCCAATAGGGTAGGAGGATGTGAAAATTGAATAGATGTGTGTGCACGTTCTCCCACATCACTCTACGGCGGTGGAGCTTTTTGATGAGGGGAAGCAGGAAAGTCCATTGTGACAAGGACTATGTCTGGTTGTGATCACGCAGCACCATCACCGAGGTATGCTAAGCAGGGTTTGAACTTTTTCTTCTCAATGGGATAGATTGATTTGTGAAGGTAATATTCAAATATGTCCATGTGATATTGGAATTTCATGTGACTTTTCGAAGTTCAAACATGAGTAGATGGAATCACCCCCAAAATTCCTCTAGAGATTCATGTGGGGCCTTCCGTTGTTGTAGCATTTTTTTTATCAAGTGCTTGAGGATAAAAATGGTGAAAAATAGATTCTATTAGATCACTAAATTTCTTGAATGAGTTCATGAAGTTATGAGGAAGTATGCTACACCATCACAATGGGTAGTCACGAAGTGTGTGCGCAACAAGCGAACAGACCTTTGTTTCATTAAAACCTTCCATGTTCTCCATGAGCACATGGAAGTCATCTAAGTGCTCAGGCCAAGCCAATTCACCTTCACAATCATACATTATTTCTGAGAAGTCATCCCAACACTCCCTCTCAACGTGAAAGATATGTCTATTGGATAGACAGTCTGGAGAGTGAACTATAATAGTCCCCATGATAGATGTGTGAAGATTCAAAGCAGATTGTGAGGACCCAGCTTGCATCTTTCCCTCCTTCTAGCGCCAAAAATGTTGACGGTGTTGGACCCACCAACATTCAGGGGATCTCCCCGGTATAAAGTCCCAACTAGACCTCACACACTTTGGTGTAGGAGTCCCATCCAGTATGAGGGCCTAGTTGCCATTATCTTAAATATATAACTTAGCTCTTGCTTGATAGCACGTGAGAGTGGTTTTCTTTGTCTTTGAATAGCTAGGTTCACATGTTTGGCAAGTGATTAGTGTCGCTTGTGTCAAAGTTATTTCACTGTAGAGGGAGAAGGTAGAAGTGAGTCTCGGGTTGAAAGGGAATAGTCCCAACTCTGCCAGAGACACACAACACAACAAGACATGCACAAATTCCGACGGAGTAGTCCACATGGATGTGGTAGTCATAAACACAAGGTGAACAAATATCACCTACAACACCCAACGGAATAGTCCACATGAGCGAGACAAGCGTTATAACAAGTTTACAAGAATGAATCTGTCGAGTTTCCGGCGAGATAACCTACACAGGCAAGTCAACATTAACAACTCATAAAACACATTTCCAATAGAATATGTACTAAAACAACCGAAATAGTTCAACTATCTTAATACGTACACCATTACATCACTAACTCCGATAGTAGGGCATTGGATCCACTGCTCACTCCTTGAAGAAACGATTATAGACTCTCAAGGCTATGTGGGAGGAGCCAAGGTGAAAAAGCCCTTTTCATGTACAAATGAGGGGTATTTATAGCCAAGGGTAAAATTGGCCCTTGTGATTGTTTGACTTCCCTCATGACTATTTGACTTACATGACTCTTCAGATTTGCATGTGGGTCTCTTAGAATTCCATGTTACATTGCATTTATTGCAACAGTGTGTCCCAAAGTAGTGATGTAGCCTAGATGACTCATGACATGACTCGACACGACAAAGTTGGTATGTTCATGCTGCCATAGGTGTCCATGTCGAGTTGTAGTGCTACTAAGTGATGGATGTCATCTTTGTGTATCATAGTTTAACCTCCGCATGGCAAGGTGTGTGAAGTCTTTGATGGTATTGGTGTTCTCTCGATGTTTCACATGCATATCTCTCCTTCGCTGGTACTTGGTATGCTCCATGTGTTCATCCGTTCGAGGAAAAGTCCCCTTTCATGCACTCCTTGTCCATCTCGTTTGTTGTCGTGCCATGTCTCATCCATGTACTTGTATCTGCAATCAATCATGATGAGACGACATCAAATCTAGAAATATCCTAGTTTACCATGATCCATTATATCTCTCTTTCGGATGCAGGTGATCGGGAGAGAGGACAAGGCTCTGAAAATTTGGAAAACACATTTCAAGCCAGTATGTGGGTTTTAGGCACTGTTCATGAAAATTCTGCAGAGGTCACTTGGAGGTTGATATGGGAAGTATGGATCGGCAGTGAAATTCTGTGGGATCTGGCTCGACTAAAGGGCACATCTGCGCAATTTTTCAAGGAATATAGTGCAGGCAGTGGGGGGAGACTGGCAGCGGGTTGCGGGAGGCTGCTAGAAAAAACTTTGCAGAGCTGGGAGGCTAGCTTCCAGGACATTCCATCATAGTTTCTGGGCTGAGAGGGATGCTAGGTGGTTTGGATATTGATCATGAAATTTGTGTAGTTTTCAAGACGAGTAATAGGTCGGCTGACAGGGTGACTAGCTGAGAAAACTGTGAAATATTTTAGGGTAGTGGAGTGATAGGCAGTAGGTGTCTTTCTGGCATGTGTGCGCAATTTCTTCAGTCAGTGGAAGTGGTCATGCTTGGAAGCTTCTACGTAATTTTTTGGAGTGAGGCCCAGGGTCACTGCCTAGTCAAACTCTTCAATTGACTAGCTAGAGGATTGATCGTTTTGCTTGCGGGTAGTGCAGATTGAGATGGCTTGCTGAGAAACTAATGCGTTTTTCTGGGTGATAGTCAGTAGGGTCGAATGTAGGATTGCATAATGCAGACTGCCTGGGAGGAAGCCTCAAGAATTGTGCAATTTTGGGCAGCAGTACATAATCACTGAGAGTTTAGACTGCGCAGTGCATCTCAGCGAGGGTCTAGTTGTTGGTGGATGGTCCGCTCGACAAAGTTTCAGAAAAATGACTAAGTGTGTGAACGAGTGACTTTGTACATGCATGAACTTGCGAACATAGACTCAACATGACTTGACAACAAGACACCTCAAACCATTAAGACAAAATACATTCAATGTGACTGACCGATGGGTGAGAGTGACAAGTGCGACACTTGTGATAGATTATTGAACGACCACGACGACACTTGCATGAAAATTCTTACAACATCATGTGTGAGTGTGATAAATGTTTACATAGTGAGCAAAACTCAAACACAACCTTCAACATGACCAGAACGAGGTCGCAAGCATGACATAGAAATCAACATGCCGAAGATGATAGTTGGTCAAACAAGTTAAAAGGAAGCAAGACATGTAGAAGAAACACATAAAATGACTTTTCATGTCTACACACATACATTTTATTAAGGATAGGATGATATGACAATGACAAGAAGTTCTGCAAACTCAACTAAGAGGTCTAATTCGAAAGATGTTATTTACTTACCCTCAAGATGATCATGCATCCGATGGGGTTTGCATGCTGTCCTCATATTTTCCATTACTTTGTTCCTTGGTTCTTCTCCTCAATTCCTTGGAAGCGTTTTCAGCATGTCAGCTTTTCCTGTAGTCACTGAGAGGTATATTTGCACAATTTCAGCGGATAGTGATTGCTCCCAGAATGAGGCCCTAAGAGGCCCATCTATGCAGTTTCTACATGCAAGACAGACATGGCAGCTTCAAAAACATTGTGTAGTTTTGAGGCATAGGACATTGATGCGGGATGGGGGTCTTGGGAGGAAACGTCTGCCCAATTTGTGAGTGCAGCACAGCTGGACTACTCTTCAGTTTTTTGAAGAGCATTGGTGGCTTCCTGACTGCTCTGTGCATTTTTTGAGAGCAATGCTAGGTAGGGTCTCTGTGGGTTGCATGGTTTCAATAGGCAAGGGAGGTGGGTGTCTCTCCGAGCTACAGGGTTTCAGTAGGAAAGGGAGTGCTAACAAGTTTAATCCTCTCTATCAATAGAGACGATTGCTCTATCCCAATGAGTGGGTCTAGCAACTTGAGAGGACAATCAACTAGACATCTTCCAAGATTATGATTGGAAGATAGAACAAGAGAGCAGGCCTACCTTGTTCTAATGCTAATCAGATTTCCTTTGTTGAGATCCTCGAACTACTTGTGTCAAGGTCTTGTTCCTGCTTCTTCCAGTGCTTATGTACCTACGCAAACAACCAAGATACAACAAAGCATGCCAAAACCAATAGCAAATCCAATAATAATCTATTTAGCTGATCAAGGAATTCCAAAAAAATACATACATGAACATATATATTGGGAAGATGAACCAACAGTTGTATTATTATTTAAAGAATAAAGGGGAAGCTTACAACCATAGCCTTGATGTTGAAATCCTCTCCTTGAGTGGTAATCAAATTCCAAGCCAAAAAACTATCCAGCACTCGTTCTCCAAGTCTAATGAATAACCTCTAAGCACAAGCTCAGCATAGGGGTGCAAATGGACATAGATCAACCATTTGGGAATGGTAGAGGGGAAATTTATAGGTTGGGAGAGGGAGCTAGAACTCCTCCAAAGATAGGATTAGGCCCACATCTTAAGGAGGTAGCTCATAGCGATCAGACCAAGAGGTCAAATTAGGAGGATTCGACCTCATCTATACAAAACCACCTCCAACTCGTCACTCTAGAAGCGTATAGATCACGAAGCTTCTCAACCTCTTTAGGAATACTTCCTTTCTGAGACCATCATGAGTATGAGAGGGGAAATTTATAGGTTAGGAGAGGGAGTCAGAACTCCTCCAAAGATAGGATTAGGCCCACATCTTAAGGAGGTAGATCATAGCGATCCGACCAAGAGGTCAAATTAGGAGGATTTGACCTCATCTATACGAAACCACCTCCAACTCGTCGCTCTAGAAGCTTCTAGATCACGAAGCTTCTCAACCTCTTTAGGAAAAATTCCTTTCTGAGACCATTGTGAGTATGAGAGAGAACAGAGAGATGCCATCATTGGCTTAACAAGGTGCAACAGGTGACCATTAGAGTTTTTAGCTTCATAAGGGCGATGATTCTCATTTTAGGGTTTCATGAGCTATTTCTTCAGGGAAAGTTCTAGATATTTTCTAGGAAAAGTTAAAGGAGGGATTTGAGCTACATACATTGATGAGTATACTGGATAATGATCATGTTTCGGGCAATTTAGGGTATGTCACAGGGAAGTGTAGGAGGCGTGACAAGATACTGTGTAATAGATGCCCCCTAAAGCATGAAGGAAGAATCGGGTGTGATGGCTGAATTCTTTACGAGATTTTAGCAAGGATGAGGATGCAAACTGTCAAGATACCTGCAAATAAAGGACGCATATACACATACATATTTTAGATTAAGACATAAATCCATGGCATGGATGCAACCATCCAGATAATGAAGCCTATATAAAAATATACATGGTATGGGCACAACCATCCAAACAACAGGGGTCAGTATAAACATTAAGTCTCACGGTATGGTCACCGCCATCCGTATAGAAGAAACATGTGTATAATCATGAATAACATAAAACTATATGCATCTTGAGACATAACAGACATGACTCGGGGTCTTGTGCTCCATGCGAATAAATGTGTTGAAGTCGAACATGCTAGAAAACCACTTGATTACCAGTCAATGAGGTGGACTGTTAATAGGTAGGTGAGAAACCATCAATAATGGCAATGGCCCCCCAAGGTACAATAATAGAATATGTGAATGTGGTAATGAAGTTGAGGTAGAACACTCATGGAAGCACCCAATCAAAAGAAAATAATGAAGACCTGTCGTTGGACATGAAGAACTGACCATTAAGGCATGCCAAATCTAAGGTACCGAAAGGGAGTTCCTAAGTCATCTTTCCTGGATAATGAGCTGAAGTTGACAGGAAGTGACCCATCGAAGGAGGGTCATAATGATTCCCTCATCATTGACATGAAAGAAGGAATAAAGTGGAATGAAATGAGTAAGATCCAAGGCTATAGCAATGACTCAAAAGATATATAGGTAAATAACTCCAGATTGGACTTCTCTTGAACATATTGGCGACACGACTCCAGAGTGTGGCAGTATTAGACTCAACATAAGACCAAGGGTCATAATGACGAGATGGAATAGTCAAATGAGAGGCAAAATGGATCACCCAAACCCATAAGGACAAATGACTGAGTGAGGATATCCCAAAACCAACACGAGAGTAGAAGAGTGTCATGTTCAAGAGTGACATGCCGCCTATACAACAAATGCTCAATCTTCATTTTTCCCTACTATTTATAGAAATTACCTCTTTATTTGTACACAATATTGAAGATGATACCATATGCTTTTCATATAAGTTCATTCTTTGAATGAATCCATCCTAGTAAGATTTACGAGCCCTTGGAAGGAGAAGTGTGGTCTCATCATGGTGATGAGTCTTTCATCACAAAGTTTTAATGTGATCGACGTAGAATAGTTTCATATCTTTTTCATGTTTAGAGAGTTTGAAAAAGAGACGAAAAAGAAAACTCCATCATGTCCCTTTTCGTAATTTGTCCCTCGAATGCGAAAGGGTAGAAAACAATATCTGAGGGAACCTCCAAGCCATGTTCTAATGAGGTGTTCCTTTTTTGTACAATAGTCTATCTCAATCCTGAAAAGGGATAAACTTATAATGAGTAGACGTCAATTCATTTACTTTAACGAATTTGAAATCACAAGTACTCAACAATATTTTCATATTTTTAGAGTCTAAAAAGAGTTGAAAGGGGACTCCACCTGGAGGAATGAGTGGTACAGAATGATAGAAACTGGTTCTGATCATGATGGAACTTCTCAAAACATGTAATGGTCAAGAAGTTGGCTAATAAGACCACTCATCGTAGTTTTTCATCAAGTAAGGGCAAAACAACCAAGTGAAAGCGTACAATTAGCCAAAGAGATGGTGACGATGGAATGAAAGAACCAAGGCTCATATAGAAAAACAGGCAGATAAAAACGACAATCACGAGATGTAAAGCAAGAATAGTTTCATTTTTACACAAGCTTAAAACATGAGAAAAAACTATGCTTGGATTTGGTTTCATTTTTACACAAGCTTGAAACAGAAACAAACTATGCTTGAATTTGTTTTCATTTTTACACAAGCTTGAAACAAGGATAAACTATGCTTGAGATATGTTTGCTTGCCCCCCAAGCTTCATTTCATTCACCTAAGTGGATGGAATGAAAGTTTACCTATGAGATCAAGTCAAAGACTCGACTGGAATTTTACGAGATCTAATCAAAGACTCGAATTGGAAGGGGATTTGTTTCATTTTTTAATGAGCTTGACATAGGAAAAGAACCATGCTCATGACACCTTGTTTAATTTTTTAACGAGCTTGACACAAGTAAATGAAGTCTACTCATGGAGACCTATTTCATTTTTTAACAAGTTTGACATAGTAAAAGAACTATCCACGGGGCCCTTGTTTTATTTTTTAACGAGCTTGACATAAGACAAGGAACTTTTCTCCATGGTCCTTGTTTCATTTTTTAACGAGCTTGACACAAGACGAGGAACTTTGCTCCATGGTCCTTGCTTCATTTTTTAACAAGTTTGACACAATATGAGGAACTTTGCTCCATGGTCCTTGTTTCATATTTTAATAAGCTTGACAAAAGATGAGGAACTTTGCTCCATCTCTTTGATCACAAACCAAAGGAGGCCATGGCTTCCATGATGTTCTCATTAGATGGAAGAACAACACTCTAGAAGGGATACATATCCAGGGATCCAAATGAAAAATCAGGCTCCAATGCCCCTAGTACATGGTGTACTACATCACCTACAAGATCATCAATAGATGTTGGCATGGAACACGTGACCATGTAATTAACCTGCGGCGTGGGTGATCCCTATTGCATAAAAGAACCATTCAGGGATGATGGTTGAGTGGGAGTTGATTCGAGACAAATTAATGTAATCTGATCAATAATCACAATGTTCCCTTCATGCAGGAAACACATCACTCGAAAGAGGGAAGAACAAGAGCTCCCATGACGTAAACATCTTCACGGCCAAGGAGTAGATTAAAATCCAATGGGCCTTGGAAATCCATCACGTCTATATAGATAGTATTTCCTACCAAAGTAATAGGAAACTTAGGAAGGATCCCTAACGGTTGACTAGTTCCTCTGCTAAAAGCTAACAGATTCTGGGTGACAGGATCAAGGTGAGGAAAACCTAGAGCTTGCCAAGGAGTTGAGGACATGATACTCACATATGCGCCCTCATCTATTATTTTTCTAGGTACGGCCGTATGGTAAGCTTTTACTGTAATATGGAAAGGTGCATAAGATGAAAGGTGATATCCTACTAGTCAACTCTAGTCAAAAGAAATGACTAAACTATTGAGAGGGGGTGTCTTAGGAACATGAGATTTGACTTCTTACTCGATGGGAATAGGAGAAAATCTCTCATGCACCTCAGGAATAGGAGGATTTACCTCCAGTTCATTAGAAACTAAAGAGGCCAGAGGAACTTGTGCAATATGAGGTTCACTCTCTACCAGAAAAGTACAGTTAATTGAAGGTCGGGACAAGTCTCTTGGTTTCTCAATCAATGGTTGTTCGAGAATTAACTCACAAGACTCACTTTCACAGAGAGCAAGGTTGACCAAAGATGACTTTTGATCAATCACTGGATCAACTAGTGAAGGATCAAGGGAAAGCTTTTGATAAACAACCGGAAGATGAGGTTGAGAAGCTGTAAGGGTTTCGAAATCTTTGGAAGCTTCATCCATAAGAGGAAAAAGGTGAATGGGATGATTACCATCACACAACTTACAGGGAAATTTGACTTTCCACTTTCTCCTATGATCTTTACTATTACTAGTTGAAGGCTTATCACCAGCATGATCGCAAGATGCTGATGAAAAAGGTCGATGTGAACATGTAGACCACACTTCTAAGACCTTGGGAATATGAGAACAATTCCGAAAAAGGTGGTCACCCTTACATAACATGCAAGGTAGTTTTACCTTCCAAGGCTCGTTGGAATATTTTTCTTCATTAGTTGCATCCATTGCAATGGCTTCTTGGGTTCCCCCTTGCTTATTTCACTTCTTCTTCTTCGACCTCGTCTTCTTCTTCTTAACTTCCTCGTTATTAGAATCCAGACATTCACCAGGCGAAGAGGAAGAATGAGGTGAAGGAACAGGTGAAGAAGGCGAGGGGTCAACATTTGGATCAACATGAGGTTGATGTTGTTCAAGTGGAGGAGAACTCGGTTGAAAAGAAATTTCGACACTCGGAATCAGTGAGGTCGAAAACAACCAAACTAGTAGACCGATGGTCAATCTAGTAAGGGACAATGTTTCCATATAGTGAGCACCATTATTTCAAAAAGAAGGAAAAGGACTTGGATTCCCATCATCAGGTTTTCCTTGACTGGTAGACTCAGGAAATGTTGCCATTGGTATCAACCTAATATCTACTAAGTAGTATTTCCATGGAAGGATGTCGTTCCGCGGTCAATTAATTTTATAATTTGAAACAAAAACTTGGCTTTTTCATGTTTTAAGAGTCGAGAAGAGGACGAAAAGGTGACTATAGTCACTTTCATTGGTTTGGTGAGCTTGAAAGGACAAGTTTCTCGATGATATTTTCAAATTTAAAGAGTCAGAAAAGATCAAATGATTGCTCAGGTGAGTATAGGTAAAAGGAATACCAAGTAACCGTGAACTACAATAGAAACCTCAGCCAATAAATTGACCAAAGACATGTGTACATGAAATCTCACTGAATGTTGTGTTCAATGTATCACGTTTACAGGGCGGAAAACTTGGCTTCCTATGGATAAAGGATTGAAACCTAGAGGGGTCTCCATTTATATACGCGACTGTATGGGAAGCATAAGTCCATGCTAGCATTTTATAATGCCGAAGCTAACGAAAAAAACTAAGTTTGAAATACATCATAACACATCTCTAACCTAGACCACTAGATATGATTGTTAATGTTTCAAATTCTCCTTAGGTTAATTGATAGATTTTAAAGTTGGTCTTGTAATTATGTCTCAACTTCTAGGCACTAACAATGTTTCTTCTTCCTAAAATGAAAACTAGATGTCGAAATGAAATATTTGAATTTGATGAAGGCTAGCTATGTAGGGAAGAAAATCACTCAAATCATGCATCAAACCAAATGCAATATGGATATATGACCATCTTAAAATGAAAAAAATATGAAATCTAATCTTCCATATGATAAGAAAATGCAATTCCAAAACAAATCTTAAAGGAAACTCTCTAAGATATAATGATGATTTTTTTCTTCTCTTTTCGAAATGCAACAAAAAAAATCTAGTGCAAAGGGAAACAGAATGCAGACAAACCAAGAAGCATGAAAATCACTTTCACATCAATGATTCAAATGCAACGCAAAATGTTCCGAAAACTAGGAAACGAATTGCACTTTCACTTTTAGTTCGAAACATAAACAACTTCAAAGAAAACACTTTCTTTTGATTCCAAGGAGACAATCGATTTGTAATCTATCGCTTGTCAAATGAAGCCTAAGAAACTTTCACTATATCCACTAATGAAAACAACTTAAGGCACAAGAACCAAAATTAATCTACAAGGAGGTATGAACACACAAATACTTTATAACGCAGGAAATCAATCTCTGAGCAGAAGACTGATGAGTGTACTAAGGTTGACCTATAAGACCTAGAACCCTAGAAGGCTAATCAAACCTCAATAACACTCAAGCCAAGTCAAGAAGAAATTGAAAGCAGACGCTGAGAGAGTCAATGAACAAGCACACTATTAAATCTCAAGTAGAAGAACAATGAAAATGAAAATCAAATAGAAAACCCTAAATTTCTAAGTTTTTTGCAATCATTGCACCCGTCAGAAGTAAAGTAGCGATCATCGCTACTGTGACTAGAAAATACATGATACCATCACGAATGTAAGGATCATATCCGCGATGGTTGAGGAAAAGGACAAAGAAATCTAGAATCTTTAAAAATAGCTCGTGTTAAGAATCTTCAAACATCTACCAGGCAATGAAATTGATTGCAAGCAAGCAATGAAGTCTAAAAATCAATGGTTGACCAAACTCATTAAAAGACAAGGTGAAGGAGAGGAAGAAAAAGGTCATAGGATCCCTAGTGGAGTCGCAATGTTTTTGAAAACGTTAGTCCTCTTTGCAGACAAAGACGATCCCTTTAGCCCAATTAGTGGGTCTAGCATCTTGAGAGGACAATCAACTAGACATCTTCCTAGATTATGATTGAAAGATAGAACAAAAGAGAATGTGTAACTTGTTCTGATACTAATCTGACATCCTTTTTTGAGATCCTTGAACTACTTGTGTCAAGGTGTTGTTCATGCTTCTTGCAATGCTTATGTACCTTCATAAAAAACCAAGAGATAGCAAAGCATGCCAAAGCCAATACCAAATCCAATAATAATATATTTAGCTAATCAACGAATGCCAAACAAATACATACCTGAATGTATATATTGCCAAGATGAAACAACATATGTATTATTATTTAAAGAATAAAGGGGAAGCTTATAACCATAGCCTTGATGTTGAAAGGTTCTCCTTGAGTGGTAATCCAAGTCCAAGCCAAAAATCTCTCCAACACTCCTCCAAGTCTAATGAATAGCCTCTAAGCACAAGCTCAGCATAGGGGTGCAAATGGACATAGACCAACCATTTGGGAATGGTAGAGGGGAAATTTATAGGGTGGGAGAGGCATTTAAACCTCATCCAAAGATAGGATTAGGCCCACATCTTAAGGAGGTAGCTCATAGGGATGAGACCAAGAGGTTAAATGAGGAGGATTCGACCTCATCTATGAAAAACCACCTCAATCTCTCCACTCTGGAAGCTTCTAGATCACGAAGCTTCACATCCTCTTTGGGAAAACTTCCTTTTTGATACCATCATGAGTATGAGAGAGAACAGAGCAATGCCATTGCTGGCTTAACAAGGTACAACAGGTGATCATCGCGGTTTTGAGCTTCATAAGGGTGATGATTCTCATTTTAGGGTTTCATGAGCTATTTCTTTACGGAAAGCTCTAGATATTTTCCAGAAAAAGTTAAAGGAGGGATATGAGTTGCATACATTGATGAGTATACTGTATAATTATCATGTTTCGGGAACTTTAGGGTATGTCATAAGGAAGTGCATGAGGCATGAAAAAATATTGTGTAACAGGGAGGTTGGTGTCTCTATGCATTGCGGGCTTTCATCGGGCAAGGGATGAAGCTTAATGGTTGCAGAAGCAAGACACACAGTTTCGAGAAGCTAGATGAGGCTAGGTTTCTCAAGAAGATGTCTAAGTGTGAGATCAATGAAACATACGAAAACATTGATAGGACTTAACTATGATCACACACGAACACTTACTGACACAACATAGACCATCCATAATACATAAGACATACTTTCTTGATGCAACAAGCTTCATGAAAAGAGTGCGGGAAGTGAGTGGGAAACATGTCTATGTGATGACAACCACTCATGCACACACGCTTTCCCTAGAAGAATAGCAACATTCCCTTTGCATGATAAACAACAACCCCTATTCCCGAAAATGATACATGTTATATAAAGATGAGAACACAGACAACTCTTAGGATCAAGGAGGGGAGCTTGAAATCATTAGCTTACCAATAAGTGACCAAGGATGATCGATCGTACGATCCAAGGTAGGCTCAGAAATTTTCATGTGAGCCAAAATTTTGGAGGGTGTTGGAGCCGCTACAACAAGTTCTATTCCAATGATTTTGGATCCAAAATCCACTGTGTGGGGTACATTTCCCACAAAGTAGGTTTTATCCTCACAATTCAAGCACCCAGGACTTGTCGGAGTACCTTCTAAGATAGATGATTTTCAACGCTCCCTGTTATAGAGGGAGCTACTTCTATTCCTTGTAAGTAACTTGTTACGAAAACAATCGCCATATTTGACATCAATCACTATAGCATACCCTGTATAATGAACAACACTTCCCTCTAAAATAACCTATCACCAAAAGGATGTCACTTATTCTTTTCTAGATATGCCTTAAAGAAATTCCAAAGTTCCTTCATGCAAACTATAGAAGTGTCCTTACTTCCCACTCACAACGCGCTCTTATTGGGTTACAAAATATCTCTCTAACTTTGCAAATCACCTTTCCATATTAGAACAATACTTCAAACCCCTTATCCTTAATAATTGAGACAAACAACATGTTGTGATTGAGGTCTAGTACTCACAGTACATCCTGAGCTCATAGTAACCCTCATGAATACATCCTAAATGAAACCATGCATATCCCTTTGACAATCTTCTCTCTTATCTGAAACCTCAATGCATAATTTAGAGTCCCATTCAATAATTTTCTTTAATACTTTCTGCAATCCTTTCATATGCTTCACTACTTTACTATCAATGCACCATGCACCCTCATCAATGTTTTTTTTCTATAGCACTACGATACTAGAGAAAAATTGTCTTCAGATCTTCTTGTGAAGTCATCCTACTTGGCTATAGTGGTAGCATCAATGGGAATTTCTTTATTTTTCTCATTATATCCTTTTTTTCTCATAGAGGTAGTTACTCACATAATGCCAATGCTCTCCACATGTGATACACTTCACCTTTCTCATGTCCTTCTTCAATTTTCCCTTCATCTTACTAGAAAGAGCCACATCCTCTCCATCATACTTCTTCTTATGAATATCCTCATCCCGTAGTTCTTCCTGGATGAAGTCATTCCATAATCAGTTCCAATCTTGAAACTTATTGAGAGAAACTATTCCTTTTAGTGAAGCCCTTTAAGGAAATCTTCACTGATTCATATTTAGTAATTTTATCACTATTTGGAATAAGATCATCATTAACATGACAAACCATCATAAGATACGAAGCCACATTCCCTCTAACCATCATCTTGGAGCTTTTGGGATTCTCTTTCAATACAATCAACTAGTTCTCGTTCTTATTTCGGAACTAGTCTTGAAGAGCCTTCCACATATCATGTGCAGTTCTATTCCCAGTAAGATGAGTTATGAAGTGATCCTTTACACCATTTAGGATGATCAACTTGAACTTCATATCCAACTCTTCACACTTAGCCAATTGTTTAGTAGTTGTTGGCTTAGAGATAGAGATATTAGGATAGAGATGATTAGAGGGGAGGAAAATAGATATGTCAAGTGGTAAAACAGTAGAGAGAGTTAAAAAGTGACATAGGGAGAGAGAGAGAGAGAGAGAGGAGGAGGAGGATAGAGTAGGAGTGATCGATTGTTAGTGTTAGAGAGAGGGAGAGAGGGAAATAGAACAAAACTAGACACACACACACACACACACAGATGATTAAGAAGGATATGAACAAAGTGATGAGGGAGGGAGAGAGAGGGAGTCAAATAGATAGGATAGCGAGGGTGAGAGATAAAGATATAAAAGATACGGTGATGTAGGGGTAAAGAGAAGAATAAAATGGCGGAAAAGGGAGGGGGAAATAGTGTCAACCTTACTAAGAGGGAAGGAGAATGGTGGGGATGAATGTAAGGAGAGTGGGAGAAAGGGAAAAAGAGAGAATGAGAGAGTGGAGGTGGGAGAGGGAGGGATTGGAGAAAACAAAAAGGAGGAGATATAGAGTGGGCAAAATCAAGAGAGAGAGGAGGAAGAGAAATAGTGAGGGATGGAGAGATAAAGAAAGGAAGTGAGGGAAGAAAGTTGGGAGAAATAATGGAGGAGATAGATTAAAGGAGGAAGGGAGGTAGAAGGATATAAAGAAGGGGAGGAAAGGGATTCGGTTCAAATAAATGGAGATGGAGAGATAGAGTGAGAGATAATTGGTGGCATATATAGTACAAAGAGAAAGGATGGTGGGTAGAGAGTTGGAGAGTGAATATGATAAATAGTAGAGTGAGAGAGATAAATAGAAGAGAGGAAGAGTTAGGGAGTGGAAAAGTGAGAGAGGGAGGGGTGTAGGGAGAGGGGAGAGAGTGGAAGGAAAGTAGGGAATGAGAGTAGTGGAGATAGGTTAGAGTTTAGAACTGATAGGGGTAAAGTATAGAGGGTTGAATAGGGGAGCAAGAGAGAGCAAGGTGGGAGGAAAAGAGAAAAAAGGAGATGGGGTTATGTAGAACAAGAGAGATGGGAAAAGTAAGGGAGAAGGAGAGAGTGAGCGAGAGTAGTGTGATAGTGAATAGAGGTGGCAAGAACTAGTAGAAAATGATAAATTAGTGACTAGGTGACTAAAAATGTTAGTCGCCATAGCTTTTACAAGTTAAATACTACCAAAAATGAGAAATCCTAAGTGACCCAACTAAAAACGACTAACATAAATCACTAATTTAGTCATGGGTTAAAATATATGAATACCTAATAAGAAAGACAACTAAAAATAACTAACATGAATGACTAATTTACTCTAGTAATAAAAATACAACTACCTAACAAGTACTACAATAATATGAATCAATTTTTTATGTTAGTCATTTTAATTGTGTCAAGCTATTTAAACTTACAAGTGATACATGATTCAAAGGTTGTTAAAGATTGGCTTAAAGGTTATCATTCCTTAAACACTTCTTCATCCTCACATGGTGTATAGCATAGCCAACATTGCAATATTTATCTCTAATAATTTGTAATTTTAAAAATATATTTTTTAATAAAAAATAATTGTTTTACGTATTTTTAAAAAATCTATTCACTGAATTTGATTGGATCGACTTCCAATTTGAAATTAGTTTGAAGAGCAATTTCAACTTTTAATAATATAATATCAAATAAAAACTACTTTACTTTCATATTAACTCATGTAGATCCATCTTAACCTCGGATCTATCAAGCACCAAGAGGGATCGAATCGCTCCAGGTGCAAACTTCCTTTTTTTAGTGAAAAACTTGAGGAAAGGTTTTCACCTCAAGATATTGGATCCCTCTCGGCACTTGAAATATCTGGGGTTAATATGAATCTATATTGGTTATATAATACTATATAACATCTATATTTGTATTTGTGTCTCTTTTTTATTCCCTCTCTCTACCTCACCCCCCAAACATACGTCACACTCTCCCTCTCCCTCTCTTCCCCTTCTCTCACTCTCTCTCTCTTCCCATTCTCTCCCTCTCTATATATCTCATTCTCTCTATTACCTCCCACTCTCCTCTCTCCCTCACTCTCTCTCTGTGGCTTCCTTGTCGCCTCTCCTCTCTCTCCACATTTCTCCCTCTATGTTTTTCTTGTTGCCTCCCTCTCCTGCCCCCTTCAATTCCATCTTTCTCTCCTCATCTCTCTCTTCCTTCCTCTCTCTCCCTTATCTCCCACCTCCCTTTATATCTCCCCACTAATCAATCTCCCTCTTTCTCTCTCTCGTGTCCAACTCTATAGCTATCTCCCTCTCCATCTCCTTCTCTCTCTCCCCTCCATATCTATGCCTCCATCTGTCTCCCTTCCCCTTCTCTCCATATCTCTCTCCTCTCCTATCTCCCTCACTCTCTCTCCATATCTCCCTCCTCACTCCCTATCTCTCTATGTATTTTTTATTTCCTCCCTCTCTCTCCCCCTCCAACTCCACCTCTCTCTTTGTGTCTCTCCCTCTATCCTTCACTCTCGTCCTTCCTCTAGCTCCCTCTCTCCCACCTCAGTCTATGTCTCCACCATCACTCTCTCTCTCTCTCTCTCTCTCTCTCTCTCTCTCTGCCCTCCAACTTTGTCACTATCTCCCTCCCTCTCTCCCCCATCTCTCTCTCTCTCTCTCTCTCTCTCTCTCTCTCTCTCTCTCTGTGTGTGTGTGTGTGTGTCTCTCCCTCTGCCCTCCAACTTTTTCACTATCTCCCTCCCTCTCTCCCACTCCCCCTGACTCCCAAATCTCTCTTAAATTTTATCATATTGTATTGTGTTTAAGAAATTATCTATATTAAAAAAAAAATGTTTGTAAAATATTAAACCTATATTTTAAATCAATCATGTCAAAGGAGATAAAACAATGAAGAACTTTAAAAAATCATGCACTATATTTAATTTATTATTGCTAGTCACTTTGCTTGCTCTCATCCCTTGGATTGTTAGGCAAGATTGATATATGTAGGTTTATATATATTTAGCTAAGATGGATCTATATGTTTTTTTAACTAGCATATATCCATCTTAGCTTAATTTTATTAAAACCTTAATTTAATTTCTATGGGAATATTTTTAGTAGTCGTGAGGATGGAGGGTTTAGATATATCTCAAAGTGTAACATTTTCCCTTTTATATTCAATTAAAAAAATGTTATAAAATTATATTAGATTAAAATATTTTTACTATGAAATAAGTTATGTTTTTTTGGCATGTGGTAATGATAAGCCATGGTATTCATCCATGGTATTGTAACAAAGCCTATTTACCAGTTAATATTTATGGTAAATTGAGGGTGAATATCCATGGTTAACAATTTTGTCATACTGTTATAAAATATTTTGATTGTAAAAGAGGTTATTATTTTTGGGCATGTGGGAATGATTAGTTATGGCATTGTAACAAAGCTTATTCACAAGCTCATAATATCAATGGAAAAGCGGGGGTGAATATCCATGGTTAAAAATCTTGTCATATTGTTATAAAATATTTCGATTGTGAAATAATTTATGATTTTTGGGTATGTGATATTGATAATCCATGCTATTGATCCAATATCAATGGAAAAGTGGGGGTGAATATCCATGGTTAAGAATCTTCTCATATTGTTATAAAATATTTCGATTGTGAAATAATTTATGTTTTTTGGGCATGTGGTATTGATAATCCATGCTATTGACCCATTTTACTATAACAAAGCCTAATTTTTACAAGTTAATAATATCTACTGTAATGTGGGGGTGAATATCCATGATTAAGAATCTTGTCATATTGTAATAAAATATTTTGGTTGTGAAATAAGTTATGGATTTTGGGCTTGTGGTATTGATAAGCCATGGTATTGGCCCATGGTATTATAACAAAACCAAAATATAACAACCTTTAAATTTGTGGAAAAAACCTATGAATAGTTTATGAAACCAACCTTTCAGACTAACCTAATGAGTCCATCATCAGGGCAATGAGATTTGTCTTTTGAGAAGAGAGAGCGTGAAATCAAAATGAGATTCAAAAGGTATCTAGCTCTGGAAATTCTTAGCTTCTCAAAATTTAGGGCATTTTTCATTATGTTCCTTCCATGGTGGGACTTAATGGTGTTAAAGAGAGAGTCCATACAGGTTGGTAGAATCTTTAAATTTGTGGAAAAAACCTGTGAACAATTTATGAAACCAATGTTTCGGAATAACTTAGTGAGCCCATCATCAGGGCAATGAGATTTGTATTTTGGGAAGAGAGAGCGTGAAATCAAAATGAGATTCGAAAGGTATCTAGCTCTGGAAATTCTCAGCTTCTCAAAATTTAGGGCATTTTTCATTATGTCCCTTCCATGGTGGGACTTAATGGTGTTAAAGAGAGAGTCCATACAGGTTGGTAGAATTTTTATAAATTTGTGGAAAAAACCTGTGAACAGTTTATGAAACCAATGTTTCGGACTAACTTAGTGAGTCCATCATCAGGGCAATGAGATTTGTCTTTTGAGAAGAGAGAGCGTGAAATCAAAATGAGATTTGAAAGGTATCTAGCTCTGGAAATTCTCGGCTTCTCAAAATTTAGGGCATTGTTCATTATGTCCCTTCCATGGTGGGACTTAATGGTGTTAAAGAGAGAGTCCATACAGATTGGTAGAATCTTTAAATTTGTGGAAAAAACCTGTGAATAGTTTATGAAACCAACGTTTCAGACTAACTTAGTGAGTCCATCATCAGGGCAATGAGATTTGTCTTTTGAGAAGAGAAAGCGTGAAATCAAAATGAGATTCGAAAGGTATCTAGGTCTGGAATTCTCAAAATTTAGGGCATTGTTCATTATGTCATTTCCATGGTGGGACTTAATGGTGTTAAAGAGAGAGTCCATAAAAGTTGGTAGAATCTTTAAATTTGTGGAAAAAAACTTGTGAACAGTTTATGAAACCAACGTTTCGGACTAACATAGTGAGTCCATCATCAGGGCAATGAGATTTGTCTTTTGAGAAGAGAGAGCATGAAATCAAAATGAGATTTGAAAGGTATCTAGCTCTGGAAATTCTCAGCTTCTCAAAATTTAGGGCATTGTTCATTATGTCCCTTCCATGGTGGGACTTAATGGTGTTAAAGAGTCCATAAAGGTTGGTAGAATCTTTAAATTTGTGGAAAAAACCTGTGAACAGTTTATGAAACAAATGTTTCAGACTAACTTAATGAGTCCATCATCAGGGCAATGAGATTTGTCTTTTGAGAAGAGAGAGCGTGAAATCAAAATGAGATTCGAAAGGTATCTAGCTCTAGAAATTCTCAGCTTCTCAAAATTTAGGGCATTTTTCATTATGTCCCTTCCATGGTGGGACTTAATGGTGTTAAAGAGAGAGTCCATATAGTTTGGTAGAATCTTTAAATTTGTGGAAAAACCTGTGACCAGTTTATGAAACCAACATTTCAGACTAACTTAGTGAGTCCATCATTAGGGCAATGAGATTTTTCTTTTGGGAAGAGAGAGCGTGAAATCAAAATGAGTTTCGAAAGGTATCTAGCTCTGAAAATTCTCAGCTTCTCAAAATTTAGGGCATTGTTCATTATGCCCCTTCCATGGTGGGACAAAATATAACAAATTGAATTTATTATTTTTATTAATTTAACTTTTAAGTATTAATTAAGCCAATATTTAAATATTTACACTCATCCCCAATATCACTTTTAGTTTCTTCTTATTCTTTTTAATTTAGCCTCTAACACCTAAATATAAATTTCTGATTAAAAATAAATCATTTAACCCAATTACAATTTATATCTTTTATTTTTCTATTATAAATATTTATTTTATTTTTTTGATTATAAATATTTATTTTCCTTGTCATTTCAAGATTAGTGTTGGGTTCAAGTAAAATGTTCTCAAGTTACAACATCACATTTTAGCACTACATTTTGCTCTACCTTGTAGATATCTGTGTGGAAATGCTAGAATAATATTCCTTTTCTCTTTCATTTCAAGTTTAACATTGGGTTCAAATACAATGTTCACAAGTTACGACTATCTCGATCCAGTTAGGAAATATCTCGGCAGGGTTCAAATGTTCACGAATTTAGGGAGCTATGAACAACTTTCCGATAATGGGGTAATTGGTGAAAGGCCACTAAAGTCCAAACTATATGGATATCTAGAGATAGATCTGTAGGGGTGGGATACATGTAGTCTAGATCATACTTCGTGAAGTCATTTCTTTGAGGTTTCCTCCCTACGCTAGATCTCTTACTCCAAACCCAAGATCCATCACCCTTCTGCAATTTTCTTGTTTTAATGGGCGTGAACAATTTATGTGTGGAGAGATGGGTCTCATTTAGCGTGAATATTACCATTTTGATATATCACACTTTTGTAGTTGCAGGTATACGGTTACATCTATGTATTTATAAATGTTGGTCCACTCAACTAGAAGCAGTGGGCACGGAGTTTGTCTTCAGCAGGGAAGTGTGTTGAGGACCCCATAGTTCTTTTTAGATAGCCTTGTCTTCGATGATTGCTCTTGCTCTTAATTGGGTTTGTCTTCACCTCAGCTCTGATACCATGTTAACTTATGGTATGTTCTATGCTTAGAGAAGTTTACTTATCTTTCTTTTTACTATCCACAGATTAGCAATCACATGTACATTAAGTAAAGTGCAGATAGAACATTTAAACGATCAACATAAAACAAGCCAAGATAAGAGACGCAAGATGTGGCGGCTAGCCAGGGGCAAACCCCAATATGGGGAAACCCTTTGATCAAATCTTCTTTTATCTTCAATAATTCAACAAAGAGAAATAGTACAAAAGTATGATTTATATTAGCAGCATCAGCGTTAAACTAGGGTAGTCAATATCTGTCAAACCAGAGGTCGGATCATCTTGATTCCTATGCCAAAAAATGCGGCCTTCCAAGGAGAGTCAACTTCACCTACTACACAGTCAAAGAGAGAGAACACTGGTCAACACTGGTCAAAATTTCAATCTGCAGCTTGTAAACCCTAGAAGATTGTGTCCTTCCTTCCCACGTGTGAGAGAGACCTTTCTGCGCAGGAGAGAGAAGAGACTCTTTTTCTGCGCAGGAGAGAGAGATGTGTGATGAGAAGTGAAGTGTGCAAATGAGGAGAATGCTCCTTGTATTTATATGCAAAACGTTGATGATGAATAGATGTGTTTGTTGGGATTCTGAGCCTACATAAGTTGTTGGTCGACTTTGACAATTAGTCCATAATCTAAATAAATTCATATCTCCATAAATACTTATCGGAATCGGATGATCTTTAGATCAATCCTACACCTCTCGACGAGAGGAATCCAAGAAAAATATAATCAGCCATGAATAAGGTGGCCCACATGAAGTTTGGCCCTAGTTGCCAATTTTAACATAATGGAGGAATGTCGACCTGGGCAGGAAAAATGACGGATGGGGCAATAATGAATGGAAAGAGGGTAGTATAAATGGATAAGTGAGCGGGACAACACAACCAAAATCAGGGTTTCTTGTGAAATACCATCCTTGGAACCAAGTGGTGAGTAAAAGAGATCCCACGAGACTAGAATGCAAGGTTAATTCCTAAAAGGGGTCTAGGGGACAGAAGCACAGACCTAGCCCATTCTTTCTGAAGAATCCCCCCATTAATCCATGCTCAGAAGTGTCCATAACAAGAAAACTACAATACTCAATTTCCAAATGACAAGGCATACATTTAGATTTGGGAGGCCCACTTTCAACATACGATCATGGCAGATGGGCGAGGGACCAAATGGTTGGCTCAAATGGCAGCGAAAATAACACAATGAGCTAACTGGCGGCTGCAAGGGGTTGTTGTCTGGTGGATAAGGACCATCTTGGAGAAACATTTATGCTATGGATATTACCCAGAAAATGGTGGTTGACAGGTTCAAAAGGAATCAAATTTTAAGGGTCCCCCATCATGGAAAAAATCATTTTTTAAGGGAAATTGGCCCTTCAGGTGTTGGTGGTCAAGTCAAATTGAATTTTTGAGGATAAAAGTTCAAATATTATTTGTGGGACTAGAAAAAAGAGGTTTTGAGAGAAATTCGATTATTTCCTCCAAAAAAAAAAAATTGACAGAGAAGATAGAGTTATTTCAAAAGAATATCAATGGATGAATTTATTTTGACGAGGATCAACCCAACTAGTCGTTATTTCCACATGGAAGGGTTTTCTCTCTTATTTTTCTATATAAGGAATCATTTGAGCTTCTCATTGCAACTTCAATGTCAACAATGTTGAAAACATTTTGTACTTAGCAAGGCTATGTTGGATTTTGTAATAAAAGCATAAGACTGCAAGATTCAATTCAGGTCTCTCTCACTTTTTGATTTGCGGTACGTGTTGGATGATTTCTTGTTATATCCTTTGAGTTGATATATTACATGATTATTTTTCAATTGTTTGTAGTAGGAACAACTATTAGCACAGTTATCTCACTTTAGGTGTTGTGCTAGAGTAAGCACTCTAGGTCTAGGGAATCTTGCAGGTATCTCCAAGTTCATAGATTTCTTGAATGGATGAAATCCATCTTGATCTAATAATGTGTTATTCGAAGTGCACTTGAGCTATAGGTTGCTCCAACCCTTCGAAACCCCAAGTTCACAGACTATGAGGGGATAACACTTTGTTTGGCTTCAAGTCTTTAATATAACGAATATTTGATGCACGAGGGTTTTACCAAAATTTAAAATTTATTCAAATTCTCTCATTTATTTACTTATGCTACAAAGATTAATATGCTAATAAGAGCAATTTTATTCTTGTATATATTGTAAATACTTGTAAAGAATTTTTTCCTCTAACCTTTGTATTTTAATACTAACCCATTATTTCTATTTTGTATAGCATTGGAGTTTTATTTAAATTTTTTGTATATATTTGGTATTTGGCCTTTCTACATATGTGTAGGTATTGATTCTAGCATTTGAAGCAAGAATCAAATTTTTGAAGAGCCTTAGCTTTACTAGCTTAGATGGCTATGGTTTTGAAGGTTTTTAGGCCTATTGAGAAGTCGTGCAACCCAATGCAGCAAAACGTCCAAGTGTGAAGGCTTGAACCGAGGTCTTGAGGGCTAGATCCAACCTTCCCAAGCTCAATTGCCTCAACGTCTAGCTCATAAAATGAGGTTGCAACCCTTGCAGGGTTTTTGGAGGAGATTTTTCATTGGTTTCTTGGCAAATTTTGTTGTTGCAAGGGTGTCGAGTGGGGTTTTAGCCTCTTGGAGGCTAGCCGCAGGCCTTGGAGGCCCTAATTCTCCTAGTCGTAGCCCTTTGTGGACCTATTTTGCTAAGCGCATCCCACACTAGGCCTTATTTCCTAGCCACATTCACTTGTGGGACTATTTGTGGCTTTGGCATTTGGTTTTGGCACTAATCTTGGTGTTTGCAGGCTTATGGTAAGTTTGAGAAGGGTTTGAAGTTGATTTCCATACCATTTTTGCCACTAATATTGTGTTTCAAGCTGACTCTTTGTTTTGTAGACCTATCTCTAGTTTGAGGAAGGACTCAAGGGGGTTGAAGTCTCACCGGTCTATCAATCATCCCTAGAAGCCCTAACCATTGTCATAAGAGGGTTGACCCATCATTTTTCAAGCTAATAATTTGTGTTGAAGGTGTTTGAAGGAACTCTAGTGCATATAAGAAGTTCATCTATCCATCCAACAAGGCCTCAAGGCCTAGGGGTTCGCCTCTTCTCTCCTCTTTTCCTCTCTGTTTTCATAATCAGATCTGGCATAGCTCTTAACAATGGTCTAATACCTCAATTTCATCATCTATAATAGCCCTATGATGCATCTAAGATATTGCATAAGCTAAATAAACATTTATGCTTCTCTATTGATGACATTTTAAATGCTTATTGAGGTATGATATGATTTTTTGAAGGTTTGATCTGAACATATAAAGGTTTTATATATAAGTTGATAGTGGTAAAAAACACCTTTCTAAGGCTTAACATTCATAATAACTCATTTCTAACTCTTATGAGCATTTTCTCTCTTTTTCTAAGCTAATGTTGAAGTGGTTGCTCCTAAGAAAATTTATTTATCTTTGAAATGGTAATCTCATTACACATTGGAAAGTGTTTCTCTTGCATTTTCATTGGTGTTTTCTGCTCTTAAAGATCACAATTAGCCATCTCTAAAGAAATTATCACTTCGTTGACTTTTAATTTGGCAACACTTGAGTAAGATATGTGATATCGATATCATAGATATCAAAACCAGACCGGTCATTGAACTGGTAGACCCTCGAGACTGAGTACTAGTTAGAACTGTATGGAAAACAGTAAAAAAATAAGACCAAAGGGCAGTTAACTAAAAACACATAAAATATTCAAATTTTAAAGAAAAACATATATATTCATGTGCATCAATATGAATCCAAACCAGTGATACATAAATAAGCAAAAGTTCCCATTATGTAGTATGTAAGGGTGCACATAACCAAAATAGTACCGAGTGCAATCCATCTCTAAAACAAAAATACATCAGCAAACAAGTTCCACATGGCTAACATCCAAAAAAAATTATGCTACAACAAATACCTACATATCATCAAAATCATTGCTATATTGGGATATTTGTCATCTATATTACCCTCTAAGCATTAAAATAAGATAGAAAAATCATAGCATGTCAAGTCAAGATTTTGTTGGAGTGATAGGTATTTTTTAGTAGGCTCATGATAGAGACGTTCAACAACCAATGCCACTAACATCAAGGTACATAGAGGGCTTGGTGCTCTTGATTAAATACTAGTTCCATACCCTCGTACATGAGAAAATCCAATGTAGCATTGCAATCCCCCCAATCCTGAATTCCTATAAAACTATTAAGTCTACTGGATTTTGAGTGAGATCTAAAATTCTTCCTTCCCCATACTAAATCCAATGAGGTCAAAAGCACTCTCAAACATCTTGAGTTAAATCATGCTAATGTTAAAAATTTAAGTAAAAGGATGAAAATGAAAGATAAAGGAGAATGTCACTTTTACTTTAAGAATTTAACATTACCAAGAAATGCACAGCAATAGTAGGGCCATATGCTTGAATATTAGGTAGTTCTTATGGGTTATTTCCCAGCTAAGACAACATTAAAAATAAAAATAAAAAAATATAGGCCCAACTTGTTGCATTCTACGAGGCTTTACCGTACCAACCCATACAAAACCGGTTCAAGTCACTGATTCAAATCGGTTTTTGCTTCAAAACGGTCAGACCAGTTCGATCCTTATAACACTAATTGGTATAAATAAGAATCTTGGATAATAATTGCGGTGAATGTCATTGTTGTATCTCTTGTCTCTAATTGACATATCAAGCTTAAAGAGAGATTGCTATTGTGCTCATAACACATCTTGTCATTTATTTTTTCATGTTGGGATTGCTATTTGATCGAGAATCATTGAATATCATTGCTGAGCATTGATTTATTGGAGTAATTCAAAGTATTTTCCTTTTGAACGATCTTTTCACTTTGATATTCCAAAATTGGGCATCATATCTTAAAGAACTTTCCTTTATAAAATTGCAATTCTAGGTTCCTCTTACTAATTGCGCATCAAGTAAGTGTTTGAAATCAAATAAATTAAGTGGAGGAATTCATTTCGGTGAATAAATTTCATTAATGCATTCACTCACATCTTGCATTTCATTCAAGGACTAGATGTGCGTTTTTTAAAAATACCTATGAGCATAAGATTGGTTGTAAGAAGATAGGACAACCTTCCTCACCCAACTTGCGAAGTTTAGACACTCATTTATAGTTAACATAGGCAACCTTTGTTGAAGAATCTAAGGCAAGATGACATTAATGATTCCTCTAACTATGATAATTGCTTGTGATGTCTTTTTACTTATTAGGATTATCTTCTTCTTATTATTCTTATAGTGTGTTCTTGAATCATCAAACAACTACCAAAACAAGAAGATCAACAAGATGCAAGTACAGAAGATATAGGCTCCAAGCCAAGGCAAAACCTCTCTTCATGAGAGGAAAACCCTTCAATCTCTTCTTATAGATCCTTTATTGATGAATACCAACACTCTTGACCAACACTAAAGCCCTTACAAGACCAAAATCAACTTCTCAAGAATGTGCTTGCTTCATTGCTTTCCAAACCTAGCAGAATCTCTTCTGGAAACACTACTTCGACCTCCAGCCACAACGTTTCCACCCTAACTGCAAATATGCAACTTCGGGCCCCCAGGAACAACTACTACTTTTCATGTGTGGACTAGAACTGCTTCTTCTTTGCCTCAAAATGCCTCACTTGATCTAATTTGTCTTCTAGATCTAGAAGGGGACTTTGTTGTCCCTTCCTTCAACTCTTTTTCACCAGATCGAACCTCCACAACGAAACCCTAGCCCAGCAACAAAAACCCTAGCGAAAAGTTACATAATTTCAACCCTCTTCTTCACACGTGTGGAGAGAAAGAGAGAGAGAGGAACCCAAAGTACTTATTCTCTTTCTTCTACCTTCTTCGTTACGCTTTTCTGCTTCTTCCTTCACATAAGAGAGAGAGGAATGAATGTGTCCAGGTGAGGGCCGAACTGTCTCTTATATATATGTCTTCCAGGGGTATGAATTCCAGCTTTTAGGCCGACTTGATAGGTTGGCAGGCCAACTTGGTCTTGGAAGGCTCAGTAAAATACAAAAATAATTCTTTTTACAATTTACAAGATGCTTGATGGGGTCTTCATATTATGACAATGTCCCTATTTGACTTCTTGACCTAGGACAACCCTAGAAGCACTTTCAATTAGTGTTTGACCTATAAAACAAATTTCTTGGGCAAGAAACCCAAGCTTAATAATAATAATAATAATAATAATAATAATAATAATCATTTTTCTTTCTTTTTCAAAATACAAGAATCAAAAGTACATTTCATATTTATGAAAACTAAACCTAGTTACACTTTCTTCAACACTCCCTCTTAATTAGGGAGGTATTCATAAATGGTATATGGCTATTCTCAGTACTGAAGAGATCTCATAAGAAGAGTCAGACTAGTAATCCATTTGTATGGCATCATTGTAACCAACATTGTCACATAGCAAGGCCTTGAATAACAACTATATCTCTCAATAGATCAAAGCACAATGTTGGTGAGACCAATGATTATAGACACCATCATTGCCTCTCAAGGTACATACCCACTCGGTTGTTCACCGAGTATGCCCTTCTAGGACTATTCTTATCTTGGGTCCCCAGCCCTCAAAGAATATCGGTCCTCTTGCCTACTCTTATCTTGGATGCCCTAACACATATTCAAAGAGTATCGGATGCCAGATGATTACTCAATCCTCCATTCTTTCTTCCAAAATGAAGACAAGAATGATGTGGTTATCTCTCCCTCTCAACTAGGGAAGATATGTCAAGCAATCCAAGCTTGTTTCTAAAATACACAAGCTTCTCATTGGGGAGAGATTTTGTTAAAATATCATCAGTTTGATCATTTGTGGGGATATACTCCAGCTTCAATACACCATTTTGTACCAACATTCGAATGTAGTGGTACTTGTTGTTTATGTGCTTTGTCTTTCCATGAAATATCGAGTCCTCAGACAACCTTATACCGCTGGTATTATCACAATGTATTATAGTAGGGTCCAACGGTCCTGCAAACAGATCAGATAACATCTTCCTTAATCAAGCCGCTTCTTTGCTCACTTCACAGGTTGCAATGTACTCAGACTCAGCACTACTCAAAGCCATTGTCTCTTGCTTTCTGCTCATCAAAGAGACCATGGAGGATCTCAAGTTAAAACATCCTCCTGTAATGCATCTTCCATCCTTCTCGTTGCCTCCCCAATTAAAATCCATAAATCTGTCTAGATGAACATCTTTTCCTTTTTCATACTTCAAGCAGTAGTGGACGGTTCCCTGCAGATATCTCAATATATGCTTGGCAGTTATCCAATGCTCATGTCTAGGCTCCATCTGAAATTAACGTTGAACATTTACTGCAAAACATATCTCTGGCCAAGTATTCGCCAGGTACATCAGGGAGCCAATCAATTGTCTGTACTTAGTAGGATCCATTGGACTAGATTCAGGATGCCTTAACATTTTCAAGTTTGTGATCATCAGAGTTGTCATGGGTTTGCATTCTATCATATCAATCCTTTTCAATAGCTCGATCACATACTTTCCTTGTCCCAAGAAGATTTCATTCGATTCCTACCAGATTTCCAATCTCAGATAATAATGCATAGGTCCTAGATCCTTCATATCGAATTCGGCTGCCAACATTTTCTTACACTCTTGAATTCTTTCTTCATTACCAGTTAACAGAAGATCATCTACATATAGAAGAATGCTAACAGGATCATCATTCTCTACTTTGATGTTGAGATTGGGATTTGTCGTGCTTTCCCTTAAACCCAACCTTTGCAAGTATGCATCCATTCTAGCATACCATTCCCTAGGAGCTTTCTTGAGGCCATAAAGTGCCTTCTTCAATCTGCATACATGAGTTTCTCTATCCTTCACTTCAAATCCCAATGGTTGTTCTATGTAGACTTCTTCATCTATGGTACCATTCAAGAATGTTGTTTTGACATCCATTTGGTGTACCTTGCACCCCATTGATGCTGCCAAAGATATCAGAGATTGGATTGTGGTATACCTTGATATGGGAGCAAAGGTCTCTTCATAGTCAATGCCTTCTTCACGACAGAAGCCTCGAGCCACACATCTAGCCTTGAATTAATCTATACTTCCATCTGCAGCATGCTTGATCTTATACAGCCACTTAGAGGTTACCATAGATTTGTTTTCTTGTCTTAGAACAATTTACCATACTCCATTCTTCATAATAGATTGGTATTCCTCATTCAATGCATGCTTGGATTTTGGCTGCTTCTTCAAAAGTGGAACGTTCATTTTCAATGAGCTTCGACATGTATGTTGCATATCCCAAGTATCTTTTCGGTTTCTTGCTCTCCCTGAATCTTCCCCTTTCGATGTGACCTTCTGCTTCTTGAAGTGTAGAAGTTAACCAAATAGGTCTCTTTCTTCTTTCAGGGAGAGAGATTGGTTCACTAGGACCTTCTTCTTCAAGATGAGAGACTTCCTCTTCCTTATTAACTTCTTCCTCAAACATAGGAAGATCCTCCTCATTAGAATCAGATGGGAGATCTTTAGATTTCTTGAAGGAAATGCTCTCATCAAAAATTACATCTCTACTAACTTCTACATGATGTCCTTCCTTTATGTAGATCCTATAAGCCTTGGAAGAGTTTCTATATCCAACGAACATTCCTTTCTTGCTTGAAAGATCTAGCTTCTTTCTTTTGTCCCTAGGAATGTGAATATATACAGGACACCCAAATATTCAGAGATGATCAATATTTGGTTTCTTCCCAGTGAAGACTTCTTTTGGAGTTATATTTCCAAGTGACTTGTGAGGACTTCTATTTTGGATGTATACTGCAGTCTTCGTTGCTTCTCCCCATAGAAATTTCAGTACATCTTGATCATGGAGTATAACCTTGACACTTTCTTCTATAGCTATATTCTTTCGTTCAACTACTCCATTCTGCTTGGGATTGTATGGAACTATAAGCTCCCTCTTAATCCCAACCTCCTTACAGAAAGAAATGAGTTCTTTGGAAGTATACTCACCTCCATTGTCTAACCTTAGAATCTTTATCTTTCTTTCTGTAAGATTTTCTACCTCTGCCTTGAATTCTTGAACTTTTATGAATACTTCGCCCATAGATTTAAGTAAATAAACCCAAGTTTTCCTTGAATGATCATCAATGAAAGTAACATAATATAGATGACCTTCAAGTGATTTAGACATTGGACCACATACATCAGAGTGGATGAGATCTAGAATCTCTTGAGCTCTAGATGTACTATTTGCAAATGGTTTCTTTACATTCATTCCCAGAGCACGACCTTTGTAGACTCCTTGGTCTTCTTTGAGATTTGGTATCCCATTTACAATGGATTTTAGAGTTGGCAAGATCTTGTAATGAATATGGCCCAATCTTCTATGTCAAATTTCACACAAACTTATCTCAATGTGGACAAGTGCTTGATTTAGAGGAGATGAGAGTCTATAGAGTCTTCCTTCTCGAATTCCAATGGTTCTAGCTTTTTCAATGCTAAAATATTTGGCCCAAACCACTACTTTACCATCTATAAAAGCAACTCTATCTCCTTTTTCTTCTAATGATGAAACATAAATAAGATTTTTGCACAAAACTGGAACATATAGAATGTTGTTGAGAGGAATGTTACCTCCATCTTCCAGCTCAATTGATGTAGATCCAATGCCTTTTACCGGATAGCTCTTGTTCTCACCAAGCTCCACAGAGTATGAGGACTTCCCCTTGGATAGGTTTTTGAGTGGCTTGCGATATCCAGTCATGTGTCTTGAAGCTCCACTATCTATCACCCATATATTTTCATCTTGAAATGTTTCGGTGAGGGTTGAGAACAATCATTCATTCTTTGATGATTTGAGATCTTTTGAAGAGAAGAGACTATTCCATACTGCCTTGAAACTTTGCTTGATGAGACTTGCTAATGATCAACACTTCTTTTCAACCTTCTTCATAATAGAGTTGACTTTCTTCATGCCTTGTGCGAACCATAACTCTGATACCATGTTGAAGAATCTAAGGCAAGATGACATTAATGGTTCTTCTAACTATGATAACTGCTTGTGATGTCTTTTTACTTATTAGGATTATCTTATTATTATTATTATTATTATTATTATAGTGTGTTCTTTAATCATCAAATAACTACCAAAAGAAAAGATCAACAAGATGCAAGTACACAAGATGTAGGCTCCAAGCCAGGGAAAAACCTCTCTACTTGAGAGGAAAACCCTTCAATCTCTTCTTATAGATTCTTTTTTTACGAATACCAAGACCCTTGACCAACATGGAACCCCTTCCAAGACCAAGATCGGCTTCTCAAGAATGTTCTTTCTTCACTGCTTTCCAAACCTAGCAAAATATCTTCCAGCAACACTACTTCGACCTCCAGCCACAACGTTTCGGACCTAGCTGCAGATCTGCAACTTCGGCCCTCTGGTAGTAGCTGCTACTTTGCATGTGTGGACTACAACTGCTTCTTCTTTGCCTCCAGTTGCCTCGCTTGACCTAATTTGTCTTTTGGATCTAGAAGGGGACTTTGTTGGCCCTTCCTTCAGCTCTTTTTCACTAGATCAAACCTCCACAACGAAACCCTAGTGAAAAGATGCATAATTTCAGCCCTCTTCTTCACACATTTGGAGAGAAAGAGATAGAGAGGAACCCAAAACACTTCTTCTCTTTCTTTTGCATTCTTCACTGCCCTTTTCTGCTTCTTCCTTCGCATAAGAGAGAGAGGAATGAATGTGTCCAAGTGAGGTCGAATTGTATCCTATATATAGGTCTTCCAGGGGTACGAATTCCAGCCTCTAGGCTGACTTGATAGGCTGGTAGGCAAAATTGATCTTGGAAGGTTTAGTAAAATACAAAAATAATTCTTTTTACAATTTACAAGATGCCCAATGGAGTGTTCATATTATGACAATGTCCCTATTTGACTTCTCGACCTAGGACAACCCTAAAAGCACTTTCAATTAGTGTTTGACCTATAAAACAAATTTCTTGGGCAAGAAACCCAAGATCAATAATAATAATAATAATTTTTCTTTCTTTTTCAAAATACAGGAATCAAAAGTACATTTCATATTTATGAAGACCAAACCTAGTTACACTTTCCTCAACAACCTTATAGTTCTCTTGTGGGAAATCCCTTGTAGGAACGAAGGCACTCGGGTGGTTAGAACTCCATGGGAGGTATCGTTAATGAGGCCTTAGACTCCTTCCTTTAGACTTCTCTCTAGAACCTACATTCGAGACTAACTTTCAAAACAGTTAAGAAAAATGACTCACCTAGATAGGGCATTTAACTAAAATCTACCAAGATCTTGCATTTTACTTAGCTCTAAGTCTTGCACTTCATTTCAGATAGATTTGCATCCTGCAACGACTGTTCATCGGGTAACTTGGAATTTTAATTCATATTGTGCAAGTATATTGACTCCTAAGGCACTGTTCTCTAACTAATAATTTCAATAAATCTAATCAAGCGATGCTTAAATAACTATATGTTCCTTTAATTTTAACCAAATTGCTAGGCCATTCAATTGTGTCTCCTTCACTTGATGGTTCCCAACAAGTGGTTCATCTTTTCACCCATAAGGACTACCCCCCTTAGTTGTAGTTAGGAGACAACTTAAACAAAGAGGATAGGGATAAGAGTGACAAACCCTATCTTGAGCATTGTCGCAATCTAGTGTACAATTTGGGTGACAACAAGTCTCATAGACACCATCTAAGACTAGAAAATCTATCCGAGTTATAGAAACTAATATCAAGGATGTCAATAAATCCTTAATTATTCCACATACTTCAACACCTCTTGAGTCAAACCCACATACATTCCTATATGGTCTTATAATTTCTAGCCCTAATTGCTTCATGATCTCCAACGGAATTATGTTAGTTGACGCTCCTGAATCAAGCATGCAATTATGAAGCAAGAAGTCGTTGATTTCCAAAGTTATGAAAAATGGGGGATGCCCTTCATCAAATTTTCATGTGTATAAAACAATAGGAGGATTAGTCTCATCTCCCATCGACCTGAGGAATTTCAAGGTTTTTATGGGAAATTTGGTGCTCAGTGTTTTGATCTTCTATTTGGTTAATCTAAGTAGCCATGGCTTTGTAACTTTTCATCCCAAAAAGCATCCATTCTCCAAATATGTGCTCAACTTAAGGTTTCCAATTGTTACATCTTGTTTAATGGTAGTACAGCTCTACTTATCACACTTAGACCAAAATATCTCCATTACAAGCTCTTTATGGTTCTGAGCCTCTTAAATGGAGGGAATTTGCTATATAGGAAACAAAAATTCCATCAAATAGGGATCAATTAGAAGAAAACCAAAGCATCCTTCACATGCTCAAGGAAAACTTAAATATTACAAGAAAGTGTATGAAGCAGCAAGCTGATCGACATAGGAGAGAGAGGAAATTTGAAATTGGGTTTTTTTCCAGTCCCAATCTTACAGACAACTATACCTAAAACAACATGGAAAGAATGAGTTGGCTCCGAAGTTTTACATAACATACTAGATTAACAGAAAGATCAACTAAGTAGAATACGGTTTGGGCCTACATGATAAAAGCTGCATTCACAATGTTTTCCATGTATCTTGCCTCAATAGAGTGTTGATTAAACACCAAATATTATAGACAACAATTCCTATTTTAGATGATGAAGAGAAGATTTTTTACAACTAGAAGGTATCATTGCTGCTAGAGAAAAGAAATTATGCTCCCAAATGATTAAAGAATATCTCATTAAGTTAAAGAACCTATCAAAAGAAGATACCGCTTGGGAATCACAAACTTTTCATCAACGTCATCTTTTGTTACCCATGCTGAGGGCAAAGCATTTCTTAAGGGTAAGGAAATGTTATGTACAAAGCAAAAAAGAAGATAAGCCAAGTAATAATTAAAAGAAAATACTAATATAATAATAAAGAAGAATAACAACCAAATGGTTATGAAAAGAAATTACTTAATTAAAAGTCACAATCTTTCGGAAGAGGCAGCCCCTGTGTGAATATTTAATGGGCCCTCCTGGTAAACATTTCAACAATTCATTCATCCATATATTTTATTATATTAAGCTATTAAGCAAATTCAAATGTTCTTGCCACATCATCATATTTATCTTGCAGGGTGAAGTTTGGTAGACATGTGATAGGATAACAAAGCGGAAAGTGTCCATCTTGCATTGGATGAAAATCTGGCTGTGGGTACTTTCTCCACTAAACTGGGGACAATGCTCACTGTTTGATATGAGCTGATCACAAGCTGTAGAATTTGGTCTGGATCATAAGATGAAAATAGTACAAAATTTAGAGACTGAACCAAGCACAGGATAACCATGTATTAGCAATTCAAGTGGAACTTATTCTAATGTCCATGGTTCTGATCACATCTGCTCATTCATTAAAAATTACAGCATATCAAAGGCAGCTTACTGACATGATGTTCATCACTCTAATCAGGAAATTCTAATGTTATCCAATACTGAAAAGAATACCTTAAATACTACCTGAATGAAGGACATTAAATTCAAAACCAATTTTCTCTCCATCTAAATTATAGTCTTGCTCTTCGCTGTATCTTTCTTCGGATTAATCCTTCTTGTGCCACTGACACTACAAGCTGCAGTTCAATATATTTCCATATCAATCAACAATGGCACTTAATAAACCATAATAAAGTTTGGTAAGTTTACAATAGTTCAAAATGGTCAAATTGTGAATTTAATACATAGCCTACCTCTCCAGATTTTGTGTACATACGACCAATGTTAAATCCACGACCATTACTTGCAATTGGGCTTTCCATCTGCATAATAAACCATGTAAGGAGTTAATATGACTTGATCAAATAGACTGGTGGAGAACAGATATACACGAGTAGCTCGGATGCAATTCTGATTAGATGATCTCAAGTTCAACCTAAACCAAAACTTACCGCAAACAGCAGCCATTCATCAGCCTTGAAAGGCTGGTGGAACCACATTCTGCAGAAAGAACCAAAATGCAAAGATAAGTTAGTGATTATGAAGCATTGCAATTTACATTTCACTATTGTAAATTTCCATTCCTGCTTTCCTCTTTTATTTCTTCATTGATCTTTGCCGACACTTAAGAAATTCCAATTTTGCAATAAACAAAGAGAAGTTAAAACAAGAAGGCTTTCTAGTTTTTTTTTTTTTAGTGCAATTTCCTTTTTTGCTTTTTCTGCAACTCCATTTGTCGGTACCTATCTAGGGAGATTAGATGTAGAGTAGTGGGAAGGCCTTCTACAACCATATCGTAAAAGACCTTTATGACCTTGGCCTTGTAGGGCACAGCTCCGAACTTGTTCCACACTATAATAAAAGCTGGTGGATGGGGAATCTTGAAGCACACTGGATAAGCAGGTGTGAGGCTATTTGAACATCTCACTTTTTTCTACAACTACAAAGTATTTGGGTGAATTATGCTTAGCCAAGGTTTGGTTGCCAATACCAAGCTTCAAAAAGTTGGTATTACAAATGTTGCATGCAAGCTTTGTGGTAAAGATGAAATGGATGCACATGTCTTAAGAAGACACATGTCTGGCAAGAATTTTTGGAAGTACTTTTATATTGAATTTAAAAAGGTCCTCTCCTTGGGGACTATAGGATGATTAGGGACAGCAACAAATTTTTATGGCACATTATTCAGCTGTTTGATTGGATTTCTGTGGAAATCAGGAGCAAAATTTTTCCCTCTCCGTGGTTGGATTCCTATGGAAACCAAGGTGTAAAGCTACTTTTCATTAGGAACCATCCCCTCTTAGCTTAAAGAAATTGAAGCTTTTTAAAGAGGAATGAGTTTTGCTTGTAAAGTGCAAATTCAATTTTGTTGTAAAGATGTTGAATCCCTAACTGCTGGAACACATGCTCTGATGTCAATGTTTCTGGCTTTTTTAGGAAGGGAGTTAAGTTGTGCTCGTACCTTAGGGCCCATTAATCCCATTTGTGGGTTCCTTCATGCCTGGCAGGTGTTTCCCTTATTGGCATCTGACCAGGTGGCTTTCTCCCATTTGTCGACTTTAACTCATTTTCTAGTGGGAGTGTATAGGTGGGCTGCAAGTTGCAGTTGCCAATGGGTGTCTATGGTTGGATCCTCTTACAACAAATCAACCAAGAACCATGCATTTCAATCCATTGTTAGGTTAAACTTGACTCGGTCATAGCTTCATTTTGATACGATAACTAATGGGCTTACCATTGGTGGTTTATGGTAAAACCCTATCCTTTTAGGGTTTGTTGTTAATGTCTAAACACCCTAGATTTATCAGGGTTTGCTAAATCAGGGTTAATGACAAAACCGTTGTAATAGTCAATATAAAACCCTAGAAATAGATCTTTGGGTGTTTGTGCTTCCGTATAATTGAAACCCTGGCCTGGTCAAAATTTGTTGTATATCTAATTTTGGAATTTGCTGTTTATATCTAGGTTTTACAATAAAACCCTAGTATGAGACTGATATAAGTTTCTAGGAAATAATAATGGAACCCTAGAAATGAAATTGTTTATATTCATGATTTAGTTTTTATTAATGAAATCTAGGGTTTGTAATAAAACCTTAGTAGATATTGATAGAGATTGATATTCTAAGGCATGATAATGAAACCCTAGAAGCATAATGTTTTTTACTATTGATATGATTTAGTTTTGATCTAGGTTTTGTGACGAAACCCTAGTAAATGTTTTTGCAAGAAGTCTTATGGATAAAACTCTTGATTGATTATAAAACCTAACTAGGTTTAAAAGAATGTTGAATGAATTAATTCACAAAGAGCAAACAGCTCAATGATAATACAAAGATATTTACAATAATAGAAACATCAGGTTTCTATGTACAAACAGTTTCATCTAAGAAACTGCTAAAAGAATAAAATTAGCAACAGCTAGAAGACTGAGCATTAAATACTAAATAGACATATTCTAATACCCTCCCTTAATGCTCAATCTATTTACAACACCAACAGACCCTCGGAATTTTACAAATTTATCAGGACCAAGCGGCTTGGTGAAAATGTCGGCGAGCTGCTCTGTTGTGGGAACATATTGCAACTGCACTGAGCCGTCTTCAACCAGCTGGCGAATGTAGTGGCAATGAGTTTCCACATGCTTTGTTCGTTCATGAAAGACTGGATTCTTGGCAAGTTTGAGTACTCCCTCATTATCACAAAACAAAGAAGTAGGCCCTGTCTAGAAAACATGCATATCTGCAAGCATACGGCGAAGCCAAACTGCCTCACAGGATGCCTTAACTGCTCCCCGATACTCTGCTTCTGTTGAGGAGAGAGCCACTGCCTGTTGCTTCTTACTAGTCCAAGTAACAGCACCAGATCCTAGACTAAACACATACCCAGCTGTAGATTTACGGTCATCAACCGAACCGGCCCAGTCAGAATCAGTGTAGCCACTGAGAATAGGATTGGAGCTGCGAGTATATAAGAGGCCATAATCAGAAGTACCACGCACATATCGTAGCACCCGCTTTGCAGCTATCCAATGATCAGCTTTAGGAGCTGACATAAAGCGAGAAATGTAGCTTACTGCAAAACTGATATCAGGTCTGATAGCAGTAAGATAGATGAGACTGCCCACTAATTGCCTGAATAAAGTTTCATCCACAAGAGGAGAGGATGATTGTGCTGAAAGTTTGAGCCCTGGTTCCATAGGAGTCGTGGCCGGTTTGCAATCCTGCATTCTGAACCATTCCACAAGATTGTTGGCATACTTGGACTGAGAGAGAAAAATCTGATTTTCAGTCTGCCAAACTTCAACCCCCAGACAGTAATGAAGAAGTCCCAAGTCTGTCATCTCAAAAGTTCTGCATAGATCTTGTTTGATCCCATGGATCAAATGTGCAGAGCTGCCAGTAATGATGAGATCGTCCACATAGACAACAACAAATAAGATATCAGCACCAGTATGCTTGATGTACAGGTTTGCATCAGATGGGCTCCGCTGAAAACCCTGATCTGTCAGATACTGATCAATTTTCATGTACCAAGCCCGAGGAGCTTGTTTCAATCCATAGAGTGCTTTAGCTAACCGGCACACTTTCTGTTCTTGACCAGCAACCTTGAATCCTGGAGGCTGCGTCATGTAGACTTCTTCCTGAAGATCACCATTTAGGAAAGCACTCTTTACATCCATCTGATGAACTTTCCAATTGAACTGAGCTGCTAGGGCAAGAACAAGCCTTATGGTACTCATCTTGGCTGTAGGAGCAAAAGTCTCCTCATAATCGATGCCTTCCTTCTGTGAGAACCCTCGAGCCACAAGACGAGCTTTATACTTGTCTATGGTTCCATCAGCTTTGTATTTTACTTTATACACCCATTTGCAGCCTATGGGCTTTTTTTCGGCAGGAAGATCAGAAAGAGTCCAGGTGTGATTCTTCTGAAGACTCTGGAATTCGGCTTCCATAGCCTGTTCCCACTCAGATGTACCCTTAGCCTCTGAATAGGTTTGAGGCTCAAAAATACTGTGAAGGTTAGCCATAAGAGCAAAATTGACTGTAGACTGTTGTCTGTTCTTATGCCTAGAAGTTCTACCTTCAAGGAGCTCATCATCCCGGAGATCACCTATGGTTTTAGCCCACCATTTAGGCCGAAGAGAAGAAGAACCAATATCAAGATTAGAGGAACCAATATCAGGAGGAAGAGAAGAAGGCTCAAGAGCAATAGGAACAGCAAGAGGAGGATTAGCTTCTGGAGGAAGCTCAGATAGAGTAGTATCAAATCCTGATGCTACATCATCCCTCCCATCAGGTGGACTGACTGGGAGAAGAACACTGTGAGGCGGATCCTCAGAACGCTGCTCAGAAGAAGAAGACTGAAAGAATCCTCTGTCTTCATCAAATACTACATCTCGACTGAAGCTAAGTCGACCAGTGGCTATATCTATCAGCCTATAGGCCTTGTGATGATCACTGTAACCTGTCATCATGAGTTTCTGACTTTTGGAATCCAACTTAGAGCGCTTAGCAGATGGAATCCAAACATATGCAACTGAGCCAAAAACTTTGAGATGACTGATCTTAGGCTTACGACCAGACCACACTTCTTCAGGAGTCTTCCCTTTAACAGCCTGAGTAGGGGATCTGTTAAGAAGGTAAACAGCAGTAAATACTGCTTCAGCCCAGAATTTGTTTGGAACACTCCGGTGTTGTAACATGGAACGAGCCATTTCAACAACCGTGCGGTTGCGACGCTCGACAACACTGTTCTGCTGGGGAGTGTAAGGTGTGGTTAATTGACGTTTGATGCCATGAATATCACAGAAGTTGGCAAAAGCTGAGGAACAAAATTCCCCCCCATTGCCGGTCCTAAGGGTCATGATATTACAACCAGATTCGTTTTCAACTAATGTTTTAAACTTCTGAAAGGTACTAAGAGCATCAGATTTATTTTTTAAAAAATACACCCACATCTTTCTACTGAAGTCATCTACAATAAGTAAAAAATATTTGCAAGCAATGATAGAAGCTGTATTCATAGGACCACAAATATCAGCATGAAGTAACTGAAGTACCTTGGATGCGCGCCAAGATTCTCCATTTTTGAATGAAGACCGATGTTGCTTTCCCGCTTGACAGGCGCTGCATACCCCCAACTGCTGAGTCTGAATATCAGGTAATCCTGACACAAGTCCCTCCCGAGAGAGCTGAGAGAGATACTGCATATTGAGATGCCCATATCGCTGATGCCATAGAGTACTGATGGGAGACACACGTGCTGCTAGAGCCACTTCTGGAAAGTCACCGGTGTCAAGTAGCCTGTATAGACCATGGTCCTCTAGGCCAACAGCAACTGTTAGACTGGTCTCCCTGTCAATGATGGAACACTTGTGTGCACTGAACACAACATCAAGCTGAGGAGAATTCCTCATAATCTGACTGACAGAGAGCAGATTAATCTCCATACCAGGAACATAGTATACATTTAGAAATATGAGCGTGCGTCCACCAGACTGAATTTGAACTGTACCCCTGCCAGCTACATTGTACTTTTCACCTCCACCAAATACCACTGAATCACTGAAAGGTGAGAAGTCAATAAACCAGTCACGCCTGTGAGAGAAGTGGCGTGATGCACCAGAATCAATGTACCATGCAGAGGAAGGAACATGTTCTGAAGACCTTTTAGCCATAAAGGCGTAAAAGGCAGAATCTGTCTGCTCGGAATGTTCTGCAACATTCGCTGTCTGATGTGGCCCTCCCTGTTTCTTTTGTTCAGAAGCAATCCTCTGTCGGCAATCTTTCTTCATGTGACCGAACCTGTGACAGTAATTACACTGTACACTTTTCTTCCTGGCAGGATCAAAAGACTGAGGCGAGCCTTTCTGCTGAAAAGACTGAGAGGACTGATATTTTGCAGCAAATGCATTTTCCGAGGGCACTGATGAAGTACCACTACCAAACTGCTGTTTCCACCTATCTTGCTGCAGAAGTTTGGTACATAAATCTGGAAACTTCAGATCAACATTTGTGGTTGTAATGTTGAGAGTTTCGATGAAGTGTTCATAAGATTTCGGTAGACTTTTCAGAGTAATGACTACCATATCTTCTTCCTCCATGGTCTGACCAATAGCTTCGAGCTGATCTCGAATGTCTTTAATTTTGTTGAGATGTTCCTGTAAAGACATATGGTCATCCATCATGATGGAGAACAATTGATTTTTGAGAAAAAATGCTCTGCTTTTGTCAGATGTCTCATGCAGTTCTTTCAACTGTTGCCAGATTTCGGCAGCGGTCTTGCCAGAAGGAATCTGTGGTAACTGATCATCAGCGACAGAGAGC
Organism: Pinus tabuliformis; assembly: GCA_031772625.1. NCBI lineage: Eukaryota > Viridiplantae > Streptophyta > Pinopsida > Pinales > Pinaceae > Pinus > Pinus tabuliformis. Next base: position 217,712,084 of record CM062819.1, read on the forward strand.
TTGAGAAGCATAACAGCCTCTCGATTTCGATCATCAAATTTATCTTGATCGGTCCCAGCTGTACCGGGACGAAGCTCTTTGCCCAAAATGAGCTGATCAAGACGCCTGTATTCAAAAATGGTCAACATTCTTTGTTTCCAAATGTTATAGTTGCTGCCATTAAAGCGTTGATTTCCTTCTAACATCAGATTGGTGAGCGTGGCCATTTTCTTAAAGAAAATACAGAAGTCTGATACACAAAAAGAATGTAGCTGCCTGTTTATCCTGATGTAAATCAAAACAGATTTTGTTCTGGAAAAAAAAATTACCCAGCAAAAATATCTCTCCCTGTCTAAAAAATAGCAATACGGCTGTAGCTGTACCCTTCTTTAGGCAAATACCACAGGACAGAATTTTAATGAATGTAACAGGTCCAAATCATAAGATAAAGTTTGAGATTCCTTTCTCTGTCCAGTTCTGAGATTTGTCCTAAGGTAAACACAGGTCTGACTGCTGCAATGTCCAGGCTATAAACAGGTAATTTTCCTTCAAATCTGAGTTGTAATGGAGGCTGTCAGGATCACTATGGAGAAAAAAATTCGCTGACTGGAAAACAACTGCCGGCAGACAAGACTGTTTGAAAATTAAATACGTAGATTGAAAAAAAAGAAATGGACCCACGTCTTCTTCACGGCTTCACGTCCACAGTTCTACGGTATATCAGCTACGATTTTAATTTTTCACGGCTCACAAAACAACAAAAAAAATGGACCCACGTCTTCACGTCTCAGCTACGGTTTAATTTTTCACGGCTCATAACAAAAAATGAACCCACGTCTTCACTTCTCAGCTATGATTTAATTTGTGTTACGGCTTCACGTCCACAGTGCCGCGGTATATTAAATCGACAAGCAATTTCCTCTAAATCGAAGATCGAACAGCATAGACATGTGAAGTATATACTTACTGAATATTCATCCACGCATTTCTAAGATAGTTTGACCATGAAAATGGATGGGTTTGAGCATACCGAGGCGAGAATTGAAGCACTCGAAGCCGAGAACGCAGAGGTAAGAGCAAACGCTAGAAGCCGTGAGGGTTCAAATATCAATATACGAGAGCTTGATTGAATACCCGAGGTGTATCCACAGGTTCCACAACTTCGAAGAAAATAACCGGATTCGCCAGCCAAAAAAAAATCCCGCTCCCACGAAGAAAATAACCGGATATGCGTGCGATTTCCAGATATCGTGACAGAAGAACACTGAGATGCCACGTTCCCGTGGTTATCGTCTCAGCTGAGGATTCACCGTGAAAACGCTGGTACGAGACTAGGGTTGAATACTGAGAATTCACGGGCCACAAAAATAAACAAGACTTCAAAACAGATAAACTGTTCAACCGACAAATCGACTGCTGCCCCTGGATTCAAAATGCCGGATTTAATTTCAAGAGAATTTCACGATCCCGAGTACCGTCACAAAGTTAATTCCTCATAATAAAGATAATGCAGGAGAAGAATCCCTTTCTGTATCGAGATTGACGACTGTAAGCTTTTATCACAATGAGCAAAGCCGAAGCTAAGACTCAGTGAAGGCTACCTGGCTTACAGAGGGCTCGACCTTAGAAAGAAATGAAGAGGATAGCTGATCAAGAAATCTACAGACCCTGAGAGCAGTTTCGAAATGAACTCCTGAATTTTTCAAACTATGAAAAATTATTTCGAAAAAAATCCCTGTGCTCTGATACCATAAAAGAATGTTGAATGAATTAATTCACAAAGAGCAAACAGCTCAATGATAATACAAAGATATTTACAATAATAGAAACATCAGGTTTCTATGTACAAACAGTTTCATCTAAGAAACTGCTAAAAGAATAAAATTAGCAACAGCGAGAAGACTGAGCATTAAATACTAAATAGACATATTCTAATAAGGTTTAGGTCTTGAATGTCTAAAATCTAATTTATTATGCTCCTATTATAATGACATGCTAACCCTATATTGACAAAATTGACTTTATGCTCTTATACATATATATTTGTGTTTGGTTGTACCTATTGTTGAAAGTTTACAGGTACAAAGTCTTCAAGATGATGAAGATGCTTACCTCTTAATTTGATGATGATGGTGAGCATGATAGAAAGAGGGAGTTGTGAGAACCTCAATGACATTAAAAGTTTGATAGATGATCTTGTTGCCATATGAAGGAATGATGAAGTTTTGGAAGGTCTAAATTCTCCGATGAATTGCTGATACAAAAAGGAAGAGCCTATGTGACTGGAAGAATAAGATAGTTGATAGGATAAAGGAAAGTGTATATCTCCCTAGTTGAGAGGGAGCTTGAAAGAGAAGTGAACAACTTGATGAAAAGGTCATGAGCATGTTTGAAATCGGAGAATGATGGAAGCAATATTGATGGTTATTCGTGATTGATAAAGTTGTTTTTGGAAGAATTTTTGAGGCTGAGTTTGGTGTTGATGGAAAAGTTGAAGAAGTAAAGCTTCCGACTACATGTGTTTTGTTGAGGAATCTAGGGCAATTAGGTTAATAAGATTCTTCTGACGATGATATCTATTTGTGAGATACCTTTTACTTTTTTATTACCACAATCTACTCTTATTATTATTAGAGTATGTTTTTATTACTTCATTAAATAGTTACCAAAACAAAAGAGACAAGAACACAGGATGTTGGCTTTCTACCAAGGCCAAAACCTCTCACTCTTTAAGAGGAAAACCCCCACAAATTCTTCTTATAGAGATTCCAATTGACGAATACCAAGACCAAGACCAAGACCCTTGATCTATTAGCCACTCCAAGACCAAGCCACTACTTCCTTTGAATATCTTTTCTTCTTCGTGATTCTTCCTTTGCTTCGACCTTCTTTGCATCTCCACATCATTATCTTATCAAGATCCTTCCATCAAGATCTTCTTCTCACTATCATATCCTTCTATTAACTGTCTCATCTTCTTTGTTGCTACTGAACCATGAAGATCCGACTTCTTCCTTTAGACACCCAATTTCTTCCTCTATTTGATAGTCTAAGCTCTGCTCTCACATCCGAATCATAGAGATGCTTCACTTGATCGCTGTCTACATTCAAGAGGGATTTGAATTCCCTTCTTCATGGAACTGTGATCTTGTAACCTTTGACTGTAGTCTTTACCGAAATATGTATGATCTGAGATCTTCTGATGTCCTAGTTCACTGAAATCTCAGAGATGCGAAATATTGTGATCACCCACCGAGATTGCAGAGGTATCCGCATACTGCACCATGGACAGACTTCTGAAAATACCTCACTGTGGCATCCGAAACCCTTTTCTGTGACAACCATCTAAAACTTCAGAAGGATATGAGTTCTGCATTTAACTTATGCAAACATCCTAGTTGGGTATATATAGTAATTCGTCCCACATATTAAGCTAACATGACAGTATGAATGGATATCTATAAAAAGCCAACATGAGCTTTCCACACAATTTGGAGGTCGACTTTGAAGAGGATGGCAAGTGCTTGTCATTGGAGGGATGAGTAGACATATTTATAGACTTATATACATTGACACATGCTCAAGAAGAGCTTCTTCATACATAACATTGACTCTTTTGTTGATTTGGGGTAGCATCGGATGTGCACTAGCCACGAAATTTGGTGTAGAGGTTGGGGCACATGAGATCTCCAATACCCAGAAAGGGTTTGGGCAGATTTTAAACAGATCAGGAGATATTAAAATAATTAATATTTTTAATGGATTCCCTAAGTCTAAACTTAGGGAAAATAAAATATTAATGTGTATTAATATGAATCTATGTTAGAATGGTCCAAAAGACATGGATTAAACCAGATCTAATCTTAGCTGTTGATTAGGAACTTAATCTCGGCTGTTGAGATGTAAACAGGGAAAGTATAAGAGGAGGCTTGAGGGTCACTTGGAGAATACACCAGAGTGATCAATCATTCTATTCTCTAGAGCAGGGTTTGCTAAGAGAGATAGAGCCAGTGATCGGAGAGCAGCTGAGGGGCATTGAGTACAGAGAGACAGAGAGGCAGAGATAGTGTCGAGATAGCAATGGAGCAGCTAGAGAAAAAGATGCAGGAGCAACCAGTGCTCACGCAGGGCCACGCAGAGGCAGTTAAGTGTTGTGCAGAGCACCGAAGGGGCCAGTGTAGCTGACGCAGAGGCTCAGAGAGCTAACGCAGGCCAAGAGAGGCTGACACAGTGCCAGTGCTGGGCTAGGAGAGGCTGACACAGTCCAAATTGGGGAGATGCTGGGGCTTCTGGGGCAAATTGGTTCTGAGTAGCTACCGGAAGGATTATCCAAGGTTTTAGCCAGTAGATTTGTCAGAAACTGAGAGTTATTACTGCCAAGGAAATTCTTTATTGGGTAGGTCAGTTTCGGCACCCAGATTGACTCTGATATTGCTTAATAAGAAAACCCTCAGATAGTTGCATCGGTTTTCCCACATTGGGTTTTTTCGAGGACATTAGTCCAAAAATAATGGTGGCATATGGTGTGTTTGTTCTTGTTTCTTTTGGTTGTTGATCTGTAATATGTTGAGCATGCACTAGTGTTTATTTTCAGTGTTTACATTGTAAACAACTTGTTAAGGAAAATAACAAGTAGGTAGGAATAAATCAGATAAAGTGCATGGAAGGTTTCTAACTAAGTAAACTTAGAAACTTCAACATATTTGACTCAATAATAAATCCTAAGGCTCTCAATGGGAACCACTAACAAATAAACCTCTTGCTCATGAAACCCATGAAGCAAGGCATACAAAAATAATTTTATTTCTTTTGTTTCATTATTTACAAAGATCATGTCATTATGAAGACCGAACCTAGTTCCATTTTACAACACTCCCTCTTAACTAGGGAGGTATTCATAATGGTACTTGGTCATTCTCAATCTGAAGAATTTCTCATAAGAAGAATCAAATTGGTAATCCATCTGTATAGCATCATAGTAACCAACATTGTTTCCACAATAAGGCCTTCACTGATAGCTCTATCTCTCATTAGATCAAAGCACAATGTTGGTGAGACCAATGACTATAGACACCTTCATCATCGTCTCTCAAGGTACATACCCACCCGGGTCTTCACTGAGCATGACCTTCTAGGACTATTCTTATCTTGGGTTCCCAACCCTCAAAGAATATTGGTCCTCTTCCCTACTCTTATCTTGGATGCCCTACACATCCTCAAAGAGCATCGGATGCCAGATGATTACCTAATCCTCCATTCTTTCTTCCCAAGTGAAGACAAAAATGTTGTGTCTATCTCTCCCTCTCAACTAGGGAAGATATGCCCATTCCTAAAAAGGAATGTACCCAAGCTCCTTCTAACCAAGAACTTGTCCAAGCTCCCTCTTAATTAGGGACTTGCCAGAGCTCCCTCTTAATTACGGACTCTCCTTTTCATGAACAACTTCTTCTTCGTGGGTCCTTCAGCTGCTTGATCAATTTATTTTCTTGATGTCATGAAATTCAGTCGAGCTTCTTTCTTGTATGGCATTAGCCATCAATCACTTTCCTCCTTGGTTCGTCATGTCCTTCCTTTCGTCATGGAAAGTGGCTTTCTTGGTACATATCTGGATCTTCTTCATATGGCTACTTCTTTCTCATCATGCTTCTTTTAGGAATTTTCATCCACCACATGAATGCTAGTTGTACTTGCACTTACAACTCTTGTTCCAGTAGCCCTGCATGAACTCATCAGATATTATTCAAGAAATCAAAACATAACATTACATCAAATAGTACCTTACAAGATGGCTCTTCATCATGACATCTTCTTGTAGGTATCAATATCCTGCATACATGTTGACACATCTCCCAAAGATATCCATTGTCAAAGGTCTCCATCTTTTTCAAACTATCATCAGAGTCTTCATATCTTCCTAGGAGATTTCCCAGTCAAATCTTCTTGGTCTTTTGGATGTTGATCGCCTTAATCATGGTTGCATATCTCATGATCTCTTCCTCGGTAGCTTCCAATTAGAGCTCCTTAATTGTAGTCAACCACCTCATACCTCATATGAGGACATATTATGTTGATTTCATTTAGTGTGACTTATGCCTTCCATCATCCCTTTAGAGGAGGAGATCCTTTTCCCTTGATCATGTTTCTCAAGATAGAAGTAGTGATCCATGTTACCTGCAACCATACAACATGACTTATTAATATTAAATACAAGCATACATACCTCATTTTACCTTTAGGTCATCTAGACTTCTTGTAGCAGCTTTCGTGATTGAAGAGATCTTCAACCTCTTGATCTATGTCATTTATCATGTCATCATACCATCATCCCATGAATTCCTCCGATGAGGATTCCATCAGAGAATCTTGAGGATCTCGCATATTCTTATTCAGCAGATCTTTCCCTTTTGAATGATGTATGATGAGAGTTGCCTGGATGACTTTTTCCTTTGATCTTTCCATGAGGTCACTAAGAGCTATATTGACTACCATAGATTTTGTTCCAGCTGTCCTTCATATTTCCCTATGGGGATGTCACGAACTCTTGCTTTTATTGCTTCTCCTTCTTTTTTCTTTCTTCTTTCAGTTTCCTCTATTTCTTCAGCGAAATGGGCTTCTTCTTTATTCTTCTTGTTATTGTCCCTTTCAGTTTTGCTCTTTTTCCCTTTTCTGAGTACCAAAACTTCCTTTCCTTTCAACAAATGTTTGAGTACTCGACACTTTTGCCCTCAACTTGTCCTTTTCTATCTTGCATAGAAATCACAAGTTGAACTTATCCCATGAATTTTGTTACCTGGTGATGATGTCACGGGTCTTTATTTCTAATGCTTCTAAGATGTCATGCTGCATCTTATTGCAGACATAACCTATGCAGGATCTATGAGCCAGTGAGGGAGACTATCTTAATGATTTCTTACTCCCTCTTACCATGGAATTTTTAGGTGGGTTGTAGGTGGCAGCGTGGGATTGTGGTAGGCCGCAGTCCTAACCACCTCACAACAGGGACAGCATGGAGAGTTTGAGGGTTCAAACATGCCGTGAACAGCAACATGCTAGGGGAGGTGTCTCATGAGAGTATAACACAGTTTTCTTGACGGTTGTTCGAGGACTGTAGGGCTGCCTAGTGCCCTAACCAAATCAGTCATGAACAACAAGGTATGGCAAGACTGTTAGGGACCACAACTACATCAATATAATTAAGCAGTAGCAAGCATGGAGATGCATGGGACAACTACATAGTAAATGGGACAACAAAGGAATACTAAGACAAACATGGGACAGCAACAAGCATGGAAAATGTTGACCACTACGTGTCAACGACCCATAGCAGTACACTCCCTTTTTTTGCAAAAGGAATAGTGCCTGATTGATGTGTTTGTGTCGTCCAGCTATCATCATCTTATAATGTAAACCCAGTCTACATGTGTATACTATAGATAATCTCAGCAAATCCGTGTCGTGTATGTAATCACTTAGGTAAACCTACTTTTCTAGTGACGATCTACATTCCGAGAGGATTTTTGTCTCACCAATCCATTCTCGAATGGTCGGCAAAGTTTTCTTTCAGCCTTACCCTAAAGCTGGGATGGATTTTGTCACTGGGATCTTAGGGGAGTCCTAGTGTTCTAGATCGAGTCTATGTAAAAGTGATTTGGGAATAATCCTAGCTATTTGGTTAGGTTATTTTATTATAAATTGCTTCATATACTAGATTATATTTGTGTCGTAGAACTGGGTAGCCTGTGAGGGTCTTTTGCAAATGGGTTTTTCCCCATGACATGTAAAAAATGTAAAAATCGTGATGTAAAGTGTCTTGAGGGGTAGAAAAATAATTTATCCCCTCATAGGTTAATTAACTAAATTTTCTAGCCAAAATTAATTAAAATCCTAAGCCAGAAATTTGATTAATTTTAAGTCCTCGGTAAATTTAAATTCTCCAAAGGCCAAATTCGTTGGTCCTTAAAAAATTAAAGTTTAAGAGGTTCAGGGACTAAGGTAAATTAATTATTTCACTAAATTTTAAGCCTTTGGTCCTTGGGGTTAAGTCAAAGTCAAAATTTTGAAGGAATTAATTCAAAATTTTAATTTTTGAGTTAATTAAAATGCATTTAATTGAAAAATTCGAATTTCCTCAATATATTAAAATTTCGACGAATGAGATTAAAAGAAATTTTAATCCTCATCAACAGTCGAGAATGCTTTGACGAGGATCACTCGAACCAGTGTTGATAATATCGCCGAGATATCGGCGATATTCGGAAATATCGCGATATTTTCGACGAGCCGATATATCGGCGACAAAATATCGCGATATTTTTGGCTTTTGAAAATATCGCGCGATTTCCGAAATATCGCCGATATTTCGGAAAATATAGCGCGATAATCGAAAATATCGCCCGGTGACTGTAAAAAAATTCTGCACGGCCTATAAAAATCCGATTTTGGTTTTTTTTCATATCATTTTCATTTCTGATTGCTGGAGAAGGAAGGGGAGAGCTATGTGGTTGCTGCCAAGGAGGGTTTGAGCATTCTAGGCCCTAGTATTGATATGCTATCCATGGTAATGTTAAATTCTTAAAGTAAAAGTGGCATTCTACTTAATCTTCATTTTCATCCTTTTACTTAAATTTTTAACATTACCATGAAATGACTCAGGATTTTTGAGAGTGGTTCCGACCTCATTGGATTTCATATGGAGAAAGTAGAATTTTAGATTTCATTCAAAATGCAGCAGACTTATCAGTTTTTTAGGATTTCAGGATTGGGAGATTGTAATGTTTCCAGGTGACACCACCTGCCCGGGCTACCCCTGCCACCAGTAGAGGACGTGGTCTACCTCCTATAGCTCCTACTTCTAGTTCTTCAGCTTCTAGAGCATAGCAAACTCCACTGCCAACTCCACCAGCACCAGCATCTACATCTAGAGGGAAAGGGAAAGCTGTGGCATTTTCTCGCAAGAGGGGCAGAGGAAATCAATAGGATTAGACTTTAGTTATTTTCTTATGTGCTTGTAAGTTGTACATGAACAATGAACATTGAATATTCAAGAATCAAGACCAAGCATATCACATTCTAATTTCTAAATAGTAAATTTTGATTCTATTTATTTTTTTAAAGTGAACTATGAACTTTGAGAAGTAATTATATTTTAATTTGATTAGATAAGCTGCAACCTGCAATTTATTATGGATAAAAGACTATATTTTGGTATTTATATTTAAAACGTGTCCCCCATGTCTTCTTTCCAGGTCGTTGTGTTTCGTATTGAATACTCGTATTTACGTGTCCTCCGTGTCTCGTGTCCTCATGTCATGTGACTTAGCTTAGACAATATTGATGTATTGTCTCCATGGAGGGTGGAGTCTGAGGAGCCCCTCTTGGAGGAGTCACCTTCATGGTTAGAGCCAGTGGCAGATGATCCATTAGAGCAGGGGCAGCAAGAGGAGGACTCGGAGTCAGAGGAGCAGCAGCACTCAGAGGAGGAGCAGGAGGAGGAGGAGGAGGACACTGCGGGAGCATCAGCGTCAACACCATCTGCTATAGATATAGGAGAGCATAGCCCCATACCTAGCACTTATTATCTGACATTAGGTGCAGAGGCAGGGTCAGGGCCTCCTACTATTAGGGGCAGGCTTGGCAAACAGCCCATCATGTTTTCCCGTAAAAGGGGGAGAGGGCAGTGATTTCAGATAGATAGTTGCTAGTTTTATTTGTTGTGCTACATATAACTCATGATGATGAGATACTTTTATATATGTGATGTTATTTTGTATTGGTTCTCCACATTTGGGTCCTTGAATGGACAATTATCAGGGATCAGCAGGATTTGGTATCGCCTTTGATGTATCATTTCTATTTGACATCATATATATTAGTGTTTTCTTCGTATTTATGTGCCAATGTGTTTATTTCATGTTGTTATTGCTTTATATGTTTAAAAATCTGAAAAAAAATGAATACATTATGCATTTTTTATGCTTGCCGATATTTGTTGATATTTTGCCGATATTTTCGCCGATATTGCCGATAAGATATTTTCTGGACCCTCGCTGATATTTTCCCGATACCGATATTATCAACACTGACTCGAATTAGCTTTTGGAGGATTTATCTTTATATAGGAGGTCATTTGTCAGTCAATTCCATCCGATCTCTGGATCGTGTACTAAGTGAAAAGCTCTCTTGTAATCTTTTTATGAGCAATAAAGAAAGACTTTGGGGTTAAATTTTGCCGGTATTACTCTTCATGGGAATGCTATAAGATGTATTGTTTTCATGCGTAGTTTATTTTTAGCCATTGATGATAGCTTTCTGAAGAGCGATTTAAGTACAGGTATCTTTCTCAGTCGCTGGGGTTTGAATGATAATTTAAGTTTTGAATATAATAGCAGGTATCTCTATTTACTTGAATTTTATTATCGTTTTCTCGCTCTATGTTGATAGTTAAATTGAGTTTTGCAGGAAAGTCTTGATTTTTTTTTTAGATCATCGAGCGTTCAGGGAAGTTCTCGCTTGAACCAACCAACTCCCGATCCGTGTTTTCTGAAGAGCCCAGCTTAAATTTGATCCCAGGCTTATCATAAGATAATTTTTTTGTGGGTGATGCATGAAGGTTTTGAGCTCGGTACCTCCTTTAAAATTCAAAAAATTTAATTTTTCTGTGCTAAATTGATAAATTTGGCTTTCAAGAGCCTTAGATTATCAGATCTGGGAGCGGAGTTGGACTCACACTCGCCAGATCTAATAGATTTGTTGTCCCTGTGCATAGATCTGTAAATTTTTTAATTTCTCTTACTAGGGTTTCTAGGGTTTCATTTGTTTTTCTGGGTGTTTGTGTTTTCAGAAACAGGTTGCAAATCTGAAGGTGAAGTTTGATTTTGACGCCAGATCTAGCCCCTGGAGCATAAGATCTGGCCTCAAAACCGCTTTGGCAGGGGCATTATTTTTGCAATCCAAGGGTTTTCAAATTTTTTTTAAATCTAGAAATTTAACTTTGCAGGGGTTTCATTGATAAATCTGGAGCATAAGTGTGAGATTCGTTTTTCTAGGTTGATCTTGAGTTTGGGCTATAGTTTCTCTGTTTCCTGAGGATTTCAGATCTGTTTGTTGCCTGGGGTTTTTCCAGCAAATTTATTTTCAAATTTTCTTAGGGATTTGCTGCCTTGGGTTTTATTTTTCTCCCTTGCTGTCTGAAATTATCTTCTTTTGTTGCCTCATATGCCAACCATAGTAGCATTGCCTGCTCCATCTTCCCTCACGCATCTCCTTTTTCGAAGTTCCTTCCTTGCTGCCATATCAGTCCAACTTTAAACCCGTCATCCCTGCTCATTCACGCTGCTATAACCCTAGTTGTCCGTCCTTATCTTCAAGCCACGATACCCTTTCCTTGCTTCAACCTTTGTCTACCCTCAGCCCTCTTCGTGCTACCTGCCCTTCATGCATTCTACTCCATCATTGCCTTATCCCTCCACGAAATACCCTCAAGTTGCCTCGTTCTACTATCCATTTACACGCTGCCTCCTTACCTGCAGCCTCTCCTTTCCACCTGCTCCTTCCTCCATTTCCATCGACTTGCATGTGCACAACAGCAATACACTTTCGACATTCATTCCATGTATGCGATCACACTTGTATTTTCATTTAGAGTTGGGGTTATATTTACATTTATGTTTTCCTTTTTTTTTTACTTTGTGCATTCATAGGGTTGGGTTAGGTGTGATGTATTATAGCTTTATGAATTTTATTTTGTTTTGAATTATTTTGATTTTGTTTTTTTATTTGATCTTTTTATTTAGTTTGTATATGGTTAGGGTTACTTTACTTTTATTTTCATTGTGAGATATGCATTTGGTTTAGTTTGGTTTAGTTTTAGGTTAGTAAATAGCTAGGGTGTGTATATTTTTTTTTAATTTCATTTAAATTTTAACTTAAGACTTTAACAAACAAACAAACAAAATTCACCTCTTTTTTTTCATTTAAAAAATCTAAAAACTTTTTAAAAATTAACCTTTTCACATTTTATTTTTCTTTCTTTTATTTCTGATTTAAAAAATTCAATAAATCCTAAAAATTTAAAAAGAATCTAAAAAATCCTAAAAATTAAAAAAAAAAAATAAAAATTCTAAAATTTTAAAGAATTTCTAAAAAAATAATAAAAATGAAATAAATTACGGGGTTTTCGCTTAAACATTAAAATTTTTAATGTGGCCTATGGCCCATTAAAAATTTCGATTTTTTTAACCCGTTGATTTGTTTTTTTTAGTTATCGCCTAAGGAATAATTAAGATTTAAATTTGAAGTTCCTTAGTGTTATTAAATGCATATTTTTCTATGGTCAAGGTGAAATAAATGTTTTAAATCATATTTCGCTGTTGGAGAAAGTTATTTGAATCTAGATCTGGGCAGTTAAATGAGAATCATTTTAGATTTTGAATCTCTTGCATGTTAAAGTTTTGGGGGTTTATATTAATCATTCATAATTGTCACTGTTCGTCACATATTGGAAAAATATTTTGGATGACTTGTTTTCTTACTTGATTGAAGGCATTGGTCTATAATTATCTCTAGTTGGCGGTCGTGTCTTGGTTACATTAGTGTTTGATCTATTAATCTGAGTTACTCAAGATTCATTTAAATTCGTTAAGTTGTCCATCACTAAAATCTCCTAGAGCCCGTGTTCCACAAGCTTTCTCATCCATTTACCTTAGGGACTACCCCCCTTGACTTGCCTAGGAGAGAGCTTAAACGGAGAGATTGGGGATCAGGGTGACAGCCCCCGATCTAAGCGTTGTCATGGTGCCTAGACATTCTGTGCGACAACATTTTTTGGCGTCATTGCAAGCGATAGAGTTTTTTTGTCCTTGGTTTCCTCAACATCATTTTAATCATCTCATATTTTCCGCCATTCATTAGTCGGTCAAGTGACACAACATTTCCTGGCATCATTTGATCTTTTCATCGCCCTATCTTTCATCATCTCATTAATCGTTTCATCTACACCTTTAGCACCTGGACATTTCAGTTCGTTTCTTGTTTGGGTGGCGACTCCATTTCTTCCATTTATTATTTCTCAGACAAGAAGCCCTCCCTTATATCCAGTTGTTTGTTGCATTTTGGATCCTAGAGTTAGATTCATGTTCAAGTGGCGACTCCACTTCTATCATTTCTTACAAGAATTTCTACTAAAAGCTCGCTTCTTGTGGATCTCTTGATTTTCTTGAGCAAGGGTCTCTCTCTATCATCCCTCAGGCAATTCATCATGGATGATTCATTTACCCCGTGTCATTTTACTGATTTTCTCCATGATATTCCGGAAGTGGCCATTCATAAATTGTCTTTGTTCTCGGGTGGTGATTCAATCGCTGTTAGAAAGCATCTATGCAGGTTTACTCATACAATACTCAGATATTGTAGTTCTCCCCAGTATGATCATGAAGATGTCAAAATGTGTCTATTTGCCTTTTCTTTAGAGGGTGATGCTTTGAATTGGTTTAATAATTGTCCTGAAGATTCTTTCACTTCTTTACAAGACATCGTCAATGCTTTTATAGATAGATATGGTTATCAAGGTAGCTCGCCTTATGCCCCTAAAATTATGCAACAGAATGAAAGTGATCTTGTGAAAGATCCCACTGTCAATGAAAGATTTCAAAACAATTCTCCATATTAGAGTGTGCCATCCACTTGTACCGTTGCAAGTCAAATCCATGATAGTGGAAAAGCAGGAACAAGTTGTCAAATCAATGTCGACAATGAAAGGGAAAATGATAAGCAAATTATAGAAGAACTAAAGCAGTCGATTAAAGACATGCATTTCAGTCAAACGCAGCTGGTAAAAAATATGGAGCTTAATCAAGAGAAATTTGTAACTGATTATGTCACGGATATGAGACCTTTATACATTCAACTAGAAAAACGTGATGAGGAGATGGAAATCATGAAAATTAAAAAATCCGATCACGTAACCACCGTAGCAGAAAAATGTGCTCAGAATATGGAGGATATGAGGACCAACATGCAGAAGGAAATGGAAACCATGAAAGCTAATCATGGCAGAGAAATTAATTCTATGCAAAGCAAGTTATTAACTATGGATGAAGAAATGACCAACATGAGATTCGATTATAATAATCAGTTGGCTACCATGCAAGCAAATCATAAGAAAGAGATAAACTGTATGCAAAACTGTTTCATGGGCATGAAAGCAAAGAATGAAAAAGTAATAAAATATGTCGAAGCTGGTCAGATATGTATTCTCAATAAGTTATTGACCATGGAGGAAAACCATGCCAAGGAAGTCAGTGCTATGAAGGTTGAACGCTCTAACCAGATGGATGCCATAACAATACAGGTACAGAAATTTCAACATCGGTCAGAGGATGAAAGAAACAAGGATACGTCAACAGATCAGAAGCCTCCTTATCTGTTGCCGCGAGCTCCATCTTATTATGAGGAGGTTATTTGTTCCATTGAAAAGTGGTTAATTAAAGGTGACCCGATAAAATTGAAATTGATAAGAATCAGGTTGACGCTCACATGGTTAAACGTTAATCCACCAGTCATAGAAGATCACGTTATAACTCATAACACCTGTGACACTGATCCATCATTCTTGACAGAGCAGATGCAGAATGAAGAGAGACATGTCATGCATATCTTACATACTTCATCTGAAATTTTTGAAGCAGAATGTTCCACATCATCAGTGATACAACCTGCCACAAAGAAAAAGCGCAAGAGAAAGAGAATGAGAAAGCAATTTGATGCCTCTGATGGCTGCGAGCAACTTGATTTTCAGATAGGAAAAAGTCCTACCGTATGTAGAATTGGACATGGCACATCTGAGAAACAACCGACAGATTTGCCTGAAAGCACGTAAATGCTCAGTATGCACTATATTGAACATATCTGATGCCATGGGGCATCTTTGTATTATATTTCTAACCTTATGCCCTGTTATTTTAGTATTTCATTTTGTAGTTAGATTTGTGTTTTTCATGTTGTTAAACTAGTTAATAAAAGAAGAGCTTATATTTTTCCTATGCTTAACGTTATATGATGATTTTTGGATGGACGCTACTTATGTTTTGTTGTGTGTTGCGTGGATGCAGATTCTGGATTCTCACATTTCTCCAGTGCAGCAACATGTCCCCAAGTAGAGCCAGATGTTGACCACTACATGTCAACGACCCATAGCAGTACACCCCCTTTTTTCACAAAAGTGATAGTTCCTGATCGATGTGTTTGTGTCGTCTAGCTATCGTCATTAGCTTGATCATGATCTTATAATGTAAACCCAGTATGCATGTGTATAATGTAAATAATCTCAACAGATCCGTGTCGTGCATGTAATCACCTAGGTAAACCTACTTTTCTAGTGACGATCTACATTCTGGTAGGTTTTTTGTCTCATCGATCCATTCTCAGATGGACCGCAGAGTTTTCCTTCAACCTTACCCCAAAGCCGAAATGGATATTGTCACTGGAATCTTATGGGAGTCCCAGGTTCTAGATTGAGTCTATGTAAAAGTGATTTGGGAATAATCCTAACTATTTGGTTAGGTTATTTTATTACAAATTGCTTCATCTGCTAGATTATATTTGTGTCGCCGAACTGGGTAGTCTGTGAGTGTTAATTTTAGGTATGTTTTATGCTAGAGCAATTTATTTCAATTTTCACAGTTAGCTCAATATCTTTTCCAGATTAGCAATCACATCAGCATTAAAGTAAACTGCAGATAGAACATAAATATAAATCGCAAAAGACAAGCCAAGACAAGAGCACACAAGATGTGGCGCTAGCCAGGGACAAACCCCAATGGGGGGAAACCCTTGATCAATTCTTCTTATATGTTCTTCAATAGTTCAGCACAGAGAGAAAGAGAGAGAGAGAGAGAGAAAGTATGTTTACAACAGAAGTCAACAATTTTGACTTACCTAGATAAGAGCATAGATCATCTCTAAGAAGATGATACATGAGATCAGTTGAAGACATGCTACTTCAACTGATTCTCCAAGGTGACTCTTTCACCTATCGTTGTGTTTCATTTCGTCATCATGCTACACCTCACCGCGCTGCACCATGTTGCACCCATCATCACAATGCTGGACCTTAATGACCATGCTATGCACTTCATGTTGTTGCTCCTGTTACTGTGTTGCTTCAATCATTGAGCTGCTCTTATCACGGATTTTCACCCAATGTTGTACTCATCGTTGATCTGCACTCAATGACTGCTATGCTGCATTTCATCATGCTTCATTCATCATGATTGTACCTATCACTGTACTGCATTATGTGCCTTTGCTACACCATGTTCCCATCCTGACCTATGTGTTGGCTGCACCTTGCTTGCTTGTTGTCCCTAGCTTTAGTTAGTTGTCCCTTGCATGCTGCCCTCCTTCGGAGATAGATGCTCCAGCAGTTTCGGTAGTTTCGACTTTTTCATCTTTTCAGGCAGTTCCGACTTTCTGGCAATTCCAGCTTTTCCGGCAGTTCCGACTTCCGATAGTTTTGGCTTTTCTGACAGTTCTGGCTTTTCTGACAGTTCCGGCTTTTCCGATAGTTCCGTCTTTTCCGACAGTTACGGCTTTCCGGCAGTTCTAGCTTTTCCGGCAGTTCCGGCTTTTCTGGCAGTTCCGACAGTTCCGGCTTTTCCGGCAAATTCGGATTTTCAGGTTTTTCCGGCAGTTCCAGCTTTTTCGAAAGTTCCAGCTTTTCCAGTGTTTTGAGCAACTAGAGCTTATTCTCCCGTGACTGCAATTAGATCTAGGGCATGTTATCTAGGGCAATGTATACCCTAGGGCACTCCCTCTAGCTCTCATCTTCATCAAACCCAAAACAGTATGAAGTGAGATCACAAGAGTGAGTGTGTGTAACAAATGACTTCAAGTCCTCTTCTATTTATACTAAAACGTAGAAGTTGAATAGACATGACTGTTGGGCTTCTGAGCCCACATAAGTTGTTGGCCGACTTGACTTGATAATCAAAATAAATTCATATCTTCATAAATACTTATCAGAATCGGATGATCTTTAGATCAATCCTACACCTCTCGATGAGAAGGATCCAAGAAAAATATCAACTGCCATAAATAAGACGAACCACATGGAGTTTGGCCCTAGTTGTCAATTTTAACACTCCCTCTCAACTAGGGAGAACTCCATCCGTTGATCCATATGTCCGACTGTACTATCTCTGCCATCAGTGCCCTGCACTGCTCTGCTTCGCTCTGATCTGCTCTGTTCTGCTCAACCATGAAGAAGAAGAATTGATCAAGAATGTCTCATAACATTCTTTACTGACCCGAAGTCAGTTTCATCTAAAGGGAGTGTGTCACATCACTCTTACTGACCCGAAGTCAATTTCATTGATCCCAGATCAATGGAGGTCATCCTAGCATAGGGAGTACGGTGGATACAACGATGCGTCCATCGATAGAACTACTATGGTCCCTATCCTCATTCCCCTGCTCATTTATCAGATGAGAGGTACTTCCCATGAGTCCCAGACTGCATGGGTAGGATGCCTCGACAGGAGAACGAATCATCCTATCAGTGGATGCCATGGAGAACGAATCATCCTGTTCCACAGTCGCCATGGAGAACGAATCATCCTGGCCCACAGGAGAACGAATCATCCTGTTCCACAGTCGCCACGAAGAACGAATCATCCTGGCCCACAGGAGAACGAATCATCCTGTTCCACAGTCGCCACGGAGAACAAATCATCCTGGCCCACAGGAGAATGAATCATCCTGTCCACAGTCGCCACGGGGTATCACAGGGAAATGGTTAAACCTCTTACCCTGTACATAGTGCACCACCAGGGGATGGTGAGTCGCCCTGTGGTCACATGTTGCTCCAAGAAGTACCCCAAACCCCCCAGAGCTCCCAGAGCTCAATGTATACAACATGCAGAACCCTTTTACAAAGGCCTTTCAACGACTCCAAGTCATTCGGGAAAATCACAGATTTGATCTTTCTTGAGGCTTTGACAAAATGTTTGCGACCTGTACATCAGTCTCAATGCGATGGAGCCTCCTCGCTCATCGACTTATCATATCCTAGATAAGGCAGTATCTGATGTCTATTTGCTGGAGCAATCATCGAATACGAGATTCCTCAATAATCGAATCCCCCTCTGGTTGTCATAGAGAATCACAGTGGTATTGATCATGTGTACAAACAACTCACTTAGGAGCTTCTGCAACCATGCAGCTTCACACGAGATCATACTCGTAGCTATGTATCTGGTCTCGGCGGTGCTTATAACAACCAACTTCTTCTTCCTGCTCATCCACGATATCGACGCAGAATCCAAAGAGAACTAGCACTGAGAAGTGCTCTATTGTTCCTCCACACTACCTGTCCGGTCAGCATTCAATAGTCATGCAGTTTCATATTTCCGGCAGTGTATCTCAATCCATGGGAGATTGTGCCCCGAAGATATCTCAAAAGATTCTTGGCACCAATCCAATGAGGCTCATCCAAATATGAGCTCACCATGCTAACTACAAAACATATGTCCGAACAGAAGTTCACCAAGAACATCAACGTAAATGAGTTTATGAAACTCAGAGGCATTTCCCAAATTTGGTCCGACATCACTACCATATAACTTCTGAAAGTTAAGATCCTCGAGGTAGTCACAAGCTGCAGTTTATCATTCCACATTCGGAATCCAACTCCCTCTTACTTCTGCAAATGAAAGAGTCTGCACCTGTCAGAAATAGGCCGTCCTCATAAGGTGCCGGTATGAGAGGTCTATCATCCACAACCTTCAGGTAATGGTTTGGATTGGTTTCACTCCTAGTGAATCTCAGCTTCATCTGACAACTATCAATCCTCTCATACTACGCCCGGAGAGTTTTGCTTCAAGCCATAGAGAGCTTTCTTCCACTTGCATACGTGATATTCTTGATCATCAATCTCAAATCCCTCGGGTTGTTCCAAACCAGTGGACCTGCTACATGAGGGGAATGGTCCCCTTGCAAGATTTTCCTTCGGTACATCTCAGACATGTACTTTCATGCTCTTTTTGAATTCAGGCATCCCTATCACCATCTGACTGACAGACCTTCAGTGCTATGTGTCAATGGACATGGTCCCCAGTAGACTTCCTGTAACTTGATACAACCTTGAACTCAAAAACATCTTTTAAAATTCTATTTTCAAACATGTACCTTTCCATCGATGAGTGCCACCCTGAAACCTTTGACTTCCATTGCTGAAATGGACACCAGGTTCTTCTTGCAATCAGGTACATA
Source organism: Pinus tabuliformis (assembly GCA_031772625.1). Classification (NCBI taxonomy): domain Eukaryota; kingdom Viridiplantae; phylum Streptophyta; class Pinopsida; order Pinales; family Pinaceae; genus Pinus; species Pinus tabuliformis. The sequence continues at coordinate 217,731,329 of CM062819.1, forward strand.
AAAGAGATTCTGTAAATGAATTGAGTTACCCTCATTCAATTGAGGGATAACATTCCCTACACCCTTTTCGGGATAGGTGGCATCGGCTCCAAGTATAATCCCATGATTGTTTCCATCTCTACCAAATTAGAGAGTGCACCCATCTATCCGATGAAGTGCCTTGAAGCACTACAATCAATAAGCCAGATTCCCAAAGAATTTGAAGGAGAGGGCCAATACAAGATAATTCTTCTTTATCTTATCAGAAACAACATTTGATTCTTCATACCTGGGGTTCCTTGCTTTCTTTGAAGAGTAGACCATTTCCTTGATGACCTGCATTACCTGTCATTCCTTTGATCATTGAAGATGTCCCTAGAGTGATTGTCATCTTCATCAAGAGATGTGTCTCTGCCATTCGGACACTCCTTCGCATAATGGCCGAAGTTATTGCAACCAAGGCATCCGCCTTTCCTTCCACCCTCAGATCCGAACTTCCCAATGAAGTGATCTTCATGTAGGCCATCAGAAACTTCCACTACGCCATTCTGATAATATTCTCTGCTTCGAATTCACCATCGGTGAATTTGAAGAAGAATGAGGAATTCACTGATCCTTTTGTCCTTTCCCAACTGTCTTTGGTGATTCCTCTTTCACTCTTGCTTCAGCATTGCCTTCACCTCAGCTCCAATACCATGTTAATTTTAGGTATGTTCTATGCTGGAGCAATTTATTTCAATTTTCACAATTAGCTCAATATCTTTTCCATATTAGCAATCACATCAGCATTAAAGTAAACTGCAGATAGAACATAAATATAGATCGCAGAAGACAAGCCAAGACAAGAGGACAAGATGTGACGCTAGCCAGGGACAAACCCCAATGTGGGGAAACCCTTGATCAATTCTTCTTATATGTTCTTCAATAGTTCAGCAGAGAGAGAGAGATAGTACGTTTACAACAGAAATCAACAATTTTGACTTATCTAGATAAGAGCATAGATCATCTCTAAGAAGATGATACATGAGATCAGTGGAAGACATGCTGCTTCAACTGATTCTCCAAGGTGACTCCTTCACCTATCGTTGTGCTGCATTTCGTCATCATGCTGCACCTCACCGCGCTGCACCATGTTGCACCCATCATCACAGTGCTGGACCTTAATGACCATGCTATGCACTTCATGTTGTTGCTCCTATTACTGTGCTAATTCAATCATTGAGCTACTCAAATCACGGATCTGCACCCAATGTTGTACTTATCGTTGATCTGCACTCAATGACTGCTATACTGCATTTCATCATAACTGTACCTATCACTGTACTGCATTATGTGCCTTTGTTGCACCATGTTGCCATCCTGACCTATGTGTTGGCTGCACCTTGTTTGCTTGTTGTCCCTAGCTTTAGTTCGTTGTCCCTTGCATGCTGCCCTCCTTTGGAGACAAATGCTCTGGCTGTTCTAGCAGTTCCCGGCAGTTCCGATAGTTTTGACTTTTCCGATAGTTCCGGCTTTTCCGACAGTTCCGGTTTTCTGGCAATTCCGGCTTTTTCGGCAGTTCCTGCTTCCAGTAGTTTAGGCTTTTCTAGCAGTTCTGGCTTTTCCGACAGTTTCGACTTTTCCAGCAGTTCCGACAGTTCTAGCTTTTCTGGCTTTTCCGACAGTTCCGGCTCTTCTGGCAGTTCCGGCTTTTTCGGCTTTTCCGACAGTTCCGGCTTTTCCAGCTTTTTGAAAGTTCTGGCTTTTCCGAAAGTTCCGGCTTTTCCGACATTTTGAGCAACGTAGAGCTTATTCTCCCATGACTACATTTAGATCTAAGGCATGTTATCTAAGGCAGCGTATACCCTAGGGCACTCCCTCTAGCTCTCATCTTCATCAAACCCAAAATAGGATGAAGTGAGATCACAAGAGTGAGTGTGTGTAACAAATGACTTCAAATCCTCTTCTATTTATACTAAAACGTAGAGGTTGAATATACATGATTGTTGGGCTTCTGAGCCTACATAAGTTGTTGGCCGACTTGACTTGATAATCAAAATAAACTCATATTTTCATAAATACTTATCGGAATCGGATGATCTTTAGATCAATCCTACACCTCTCAATGAGAGGGATCAAAGAAAAATATCAGCTGCCATAAATAAGACGACCCACATGGAGTTTGGCGCTAGTTTCCAATTTTAATAGTGAGGGTCTTTTGCAAATGGGTTTTCCCCCTTGAGATGTAAAAAATGGAAAAATCATGATGTAAAGTGTTTTGAGGGTTAGAAAAATAATTTATCTCCTCATAGCTTAATTAATTAAATTTTCTGGCCAAAATTAATTAAAATCCTAAGCCAGAAATTTGGTTAATTCTAGGTCCTAAGTAAATTTAAATTTTCCAAAGGCAAAATTCGTTGGTCCTGAAAAAATTAAAGTTTAAGAGGTCCAGGGACTAAGATAAATTAATTATTTTGCTAAATTTTAAGCCTTTGGTCCCTGGGGTTAAGTCAAAGTCAAAATTTTGAGGGAATTAATTCAGAATTTTAATTTTTGAATTAACTAAAATGCATTTAATTGAAAAATTCAAATTTCCTCAATAATTTAAAATTTCGACGGATGAGATTAAAAGAAATTTTAATCCTCGTCAACGGTCGAGATTGCTTTGACAAGGATCACTCGAACTAGCCATTGGAGGATTTATCTTTAAATAGGAGGTCATTTGTCAGTCAGTTCCATCCAATCTCTGGATCATATACTAAGCGAAAAGCTCTCTTGTCATCTTTTTATGAGCAATAAAGAAAGACTTTGGGGTTAAATTTCGTCAGTGTTACTCTTCATGGAAATGTTGTAAGATGTATTGTTTGCATGCGTAATTTCTTTTTAGCCATTGATGATAGCTTTCTGAAGAGCGATTTGAGTACAGGTATCTTGCTCAGTCGCTGGGGTTTGAATGATAATTTAAGTTTTGAATATAATAGCAAGTATCTCTATTTATCTGAATTTTATTATCGTTTTCTCGCTCTCTGTTGATGGTTAAATTGAGTTTTGCAGGACAGTCTTGATTTTTTTTAGATCGTCGGGTGTTTGGGGAAGTTCTCGATTGAACCAACCAACTCCCAATCCGTGTTTTCTGAAGAGCCCAACTTAAATTTGATCCCGGGCTTATCAAAAGATATTTTTTTTTGTGGATGATGCAAGGAGGGTTTTGAACTCAATACCTCCTTTAAAATTCAAAAAAAAAAAATTTTTTGTGTTAAATTGATAAATCTGGCTTTTAAGAGCCTTAGATTATCAGATCTGGAAGCGAAGTTCAACTCAGTTTAGCTACCTCATGTATCATCTTCTTAGAGATGATCTATGCTCTTATTTAGATAAGTCAAAGTGTTGACTTCTGTTGTAAATGTACTATCTCCCTCTCTTTCTCTACTGAACTATTGAAGAACATATAAGAAGAATAAATCAAGGGTTTCCCCACATTGGGGTTTGTCCCTGGCTAGCGCCACATCTTGTGTCCTCTTGTCTTGCCTTGTCTTATGTGATTTATGTTTATGTTCTATCTGCAGTTTACTTTAATGCTGATGTGATTGCTAATCTAGAAAAGATATTGAACTAATTGTGAAAATTGAAATAAATTGCTCTAAGCATAGAACATACCTAAACATAACATGGTATTAGAGGTGAGGTGAAGAGAAATCCCAAAAAAGAGTGAAAGAGCAATCACCGAAGACAGTTGGGAAAGGACAAAAGGATCAATGGATTCCTTATCCCTCTTCAAATTCACCAAGGGTGAAATCGAAGCAGAGAATATTATCAGAATGGCGCAACGGAAGCCTCTGATGGCCTACCTAAAGATCACTTCAATGGGAAGTTCGGATCTAAGGGTGGAAGGAAAGGCAAATACCTTGCTTGCAATAAGTTCGGCCATTATGCAAAGGAGTGTCTGAAGGGTAGGGGCACATCACTTGATGATGATAACAATCATTCCAGGGACATGATCAGAGGAATGACAAGTAATGCAGGTCATCAAGGAAACGGTCAACTCTTCAAGAAAGCAAGGTACCCCAGGTATGAATAATCAAATGTTACTTCTAATAAGATAAAGAAGCACTATCTTGTATTGGCCCTCTCCTTCGGACTCTTTGGGAATCTGACTTATTGATTGTAGTGCTTCAAGGCACTTCATCGGATAGAAGGGTGCTCTCTCTAATTTGGTAGAGATTGAAACAATCGTGGGATTATACTTGGAGTCAATGCCACCTATCCCAGAAAGGGTGTAGGGAATGTTACCCCTCAATTGAATGAGGGTAACTCGATTCATTTACATAATCTCTTTTATGTACCTGATCACAAGAACTTGGTGTCCATTTCGGCAATGGAAGTCAAAGGTTTCAAGGTGGCATTCATCAATGTAAAGGTACGTGTTTGAAAATAGAATTTTCAAAGATTCTTTTTCTCATGGGTTAGGATTGGCAATTTGTATCAAGCTGTAGGATGGTCCATTCATGTCAATTGACATATCTCATCTATAACACTAGAGGTCTACTTACCTGATGTGAGTCAGATGGTGACAGGGATGCCTGAATTCAAGAAGAGCATGAGGGTACATGTCTGAGACGTACCGAAGGAAAATCTTACAAGGGGACCATTCCCCTCATGTAGCAGGTCCACAGGTTTAGAACAACCGAGGGGTTTGAGATTCATGGTCGGGAATCTCATGTATGCACGTGGAAGAAAGCCCTCTATGGCTTGAAGCAAAACACCCCTGGCTTAGTATGAGAGGATTGATAGTTGTCTGATGAAGTTGAGATTCACTAGGAGTGAAGTCGATCCAAACCATTGCTTGAAGGTTGTGGATGATAGACCTCTCATATTGGCACCTTATGAGGACGACCTCTTTCTGACAGGCACAAACCCTCTCATTTGCAAAAGTAATAGGGAGTTGGATTCTGGATTTGGAATGCTGAACTGCAAGCCCGTGACTACCTCGAGGATCTTAACTTTCAGAAGTTATATGGTCGTGATGTCGAACCAGATTTGGGAAATGCCTCTGAGTTTCATAAACTCATTCCCGTTGATGTTCTTGGTGAACTTTCGTCTGGACATATGTTTTGTAGCTAGCATGATGAGCTCATATATGGTTGAGCCTCACCGGATTGGTGCCAAGAATCTTCTAAGATATCTTTGGGGCACAATCTCTCACGAATTGAGATACACTACCAGAAATGTGAAGCTGCATGATCATTCAAATGCTGACTGGGCAGGTAGTGTGGAGGATCACAAAAGCACTTCTGAGTGCTAGTTCTCTTTGGGTTCTACTTCGATATCCTAGATAAGCAGGAAGCAGAAGACGGTTGCTTTGAGCACCGCTAAGACCGAATACATAGCTACGAGTATGATCTCATGTGAAGCTGCCTGGTTGTGGAAGCTCTTCAGCGAGCTGTTTGTACACATGATGGATACCACCGTGATCCTCTGTGTCAACCAGGGGGGATTCGATTGTTGAGGAATCTCGTATTCTATGATTGCTCTAGCATATAGACATCAGATACTACCTTATCTGGGATATGGTACATCGATAAGCAACGAGGTTCCATCGCATTGAGACTAATGTACAGGTCACATGCATTCTGTCAAAGCCCCAGGGAAAGGTCAAATTTGTGACTTTCCTGAACAACTTGGAGTCGTTGAGAGACCCTCTTATGAGGGTCCTGCATGTTGCATGCATTGAGCTCTGGGAGCTCTGGGGGGTTGGGGTACTTATTGGAGCAACAAACGACCATAGGGCAACTCACCCCCCACTAATGGTGTGTTGTGTACAGGGTGAATGGCTCAGCCTTCCCCTGTGATACCCCATGGCGACTTAGGGACACGATGAGTGGTTATCTTGTCGAGGCATCCTACCCATGCAGTCTAGGACTCATGGGAAGTACCTCTCATCTAGCCAATGAGCAGGGAAATAGGGTTAGGGACCATAGTAGTACTATCAATGGACGCATCGTTGTATCTACCGTACTCCCTATGCTAGGATGACCTCCATTGATCTAGGATCAATGAAACTGATCTGGGATCAGTATGAGTGGTTTGAGACACTCTTGTGATATTGATCTGAGATCAATAAAAATGACTTCGGGTCAGCAAGAGTGATATGACTCACTCTCTTGGAATTGATCTGGGATCAATAAGAGTGGAATGACACACTATCTTCATATGGAACTAACTTCGGGTCAATAGAGAATGGTATGAGACATTCTCGATCAATTCTTCTTCTTCATGGTTCAGCAGAGCATAGCAACACAGGGCACTGATGGCAGATACAGTACAGTCAGACAGATGGATCAACGGATGGAGTTCTCCCTAGTTGAGAGGGAGTGTTAAAATTGGCAACTAGGGCCAAACTCCATGTGGGTCATCTTATTTGTGGCAGCTGATATTTTTCTTGGATCCCTCTCATCGAGAGGTGTAAGATTGATCTAAAGATCATCTGATTCTGATAAGTATTCATGGAGTTATGAATTTATTTGTGTTATAAGACAATTCGTCAAGGTTGGCCAGCAACCAAATAAACCCCACGTGTGCTCAACGTTTTAGTCTAAAAGGAGATGACTTGAGAGTCATTTCACACACACTTCTATCTTGATTTCTCTCCACTTGCCTTGGGTTTTAGTGGAAGAGAAATCTAGGCGTGGAAGCCCTAGATGTTGGAGGAAAAGAGGTTGCCCTAGACACAGCAAAGAAGGCAGGCCAGCGAAGCGATGGAAGGGTTCTATGTGTTGACCTAAAGGAGCTCAAGGAAGAAGCATAACGTTATCCTAAGGCAGCGCTAACGCAGTCCTAGAACCCAGCCCTAACATAGTCCTAGAAGGCAGCCCTAACACTATATTAAACATACCTATGGTGCCCTAGTTGCAGGCATATGGTGCCCTAGACGCAGGACTAATGCAGCTAAAAAGGAGGACTGTTTTAAGGCCTAAAACAAGGCACCGAGCTGCTAGAAGGAGGTCGAGGGTAGGCCGAGTTGAAGAAGGGTTGTTTGAACCAGCGAAAAGGTGGGTTGTAGGTGACAGTGTGGGACTATGGTAGGTCGTAGTCCTAACCACCTCAAAACAAGGACAACGTGGAGAGTTTGAGGGTTCAAACATGCCCTGAACAGCAGTGTGCTAGGGGAGGTGTCTCATGAGAGTATACTGCAGTGTATCAGGAATTGGCGAGTACTCGCGAGTTAAAATCGGATCGCCAGTGAAAGGAGCAGAGTCAAAACTCTGCGAGTCAAATCGCGTTGATTGAGTTTGACTCGTGGTCAACACGAGTTTGAATCACAAGTCTTTGATTGGGCTGATTTTCACATTTTTTTCCCAAGTCCCGCCAGTTTTGGATTGTCGCTTTATCGGGTTTTCATTGTTCACTACGCTGCCGCCAGTTTGCTTGTTCACTTCGCTGCCACAGAGAAACCTCATCCCACGACGCTGCTGAGACATACGCCGCAAAGAATCAATTCTCCATGTCAATAAATTGAAACAATCATCATCGATGCCTGTCTTTCCTTGCGACTGAGTGAGAAAGAAAAATTCCGACAGCGTAGTTTACGAAAAGGGTGGGCATGGAACACTGGTTTTCGCTTTTCCTTTTTATATGCATTTTGAACTAGGGTAGAGCCAAAGCACCTACACCTGTACACTTAGTGTCTCTCGGTCTGAAATACTCATCAATACAGAAGAATTTGAGAGCATAATAGTGACAACCATGTGAAGATTTGCTTGACTCATTTAGGTATTGCATTACAATCACGTTATATTCAAAAAAGTATCTGTATGTTGTAAAGCCACTCTTACCAGAGGTCGTTGTTGCAAATTAAAATTAGCACTGCAACGTTTTATTAACTGCGGTCTATCTCATGCGCATGACTAGTGAAAAGGGCGTGTCAATTATCTTTATTACTAAAAACCCTTCCCATGAGGAGAGAGACTCAACCTTTAACTCCCATCGTTTAAAAAAGAATAAAATATATATATATATATATATATATAAGATAAGATGCTCAACCTTTTACTCCCATCGTTAAAAGCATTCTTACATGGCATGGTGAATGTAGGCTTTTCAAATACTCATAAAAGCAATTTCTCATATAGGTTAATAAGCATGTCAATGTCTTCCTTTAGCAATAAGCATCCAACTGTTTTATTTAATCACTAAGCAAATGGTTGAATTTAAACTAAAAGGAAATATATTATTTTATATTTTCCCAAGTGACAAGTTATATATAGATTTGCAAACTACAAATGCGGCAGACTGGGTCCAATTAGAGGAGGCTCCTATTTTAAGCCTTCATGACTTGGAGAACTTTAAGAGTCAAGCAAGCGAAGGAGTGGGAGAAATCACTTCTAGTTCTCACTCTTAAGAGTCTTAGACTCTTAGTTACTGATTTATTTATTTATTTATTTTTTTATTTTTTTTATGATTAGTATGCAATTTTTTGTAAACTTTTAGAAGCATATGCTTCTGGTTCTATGTAGTCACTGGGTAGGACTCAGGAGTCAAGACTCAGTACTTTGGATCATGTTTGGACTCAACATATATGAGATATTTATTCATTCATGATATTTTGGACATCTATTGATATTATGCATTGTTTGGACATGACATGCCTTTACCGAATATTAATGAAAAATGGTTTTTTTTTTTAATTCAATATATGTGTATATTTTTATTTAATGAATTCAGCGATCTTTTGCTGATTTTTTCCCGATCCGATTAAAACTCTTCGCTCTTTTGCCTCGCCGATTTATTGCCAATTCTGAGTCTGGTAACATTGGTATACCACAGTTTTCTTGACAGTTGTTCGAACACTGTAGGGCTTCCTAGTGCCCTAACCAAACAGTCATGAACAACAAGGTATGGCAAGACTGTTAAGGACAGCAACTACATCAATATAACTAGGCAGTAACAAGCATGGAGCTGCATGGGACAGCTGCCTAGTAAATGGGAGAGCAAAGGAAGGCTAAGACAAACATGGGACAGCAGCAAGCATGGACAGCATGGCAAGCGTGGCACAATAGGACAGCAATGACATTGTGCAGAAGTGGCACAAAAGGACAGCAATGACATTGTGCAGAAGTGGCACAATAGGACAGCATTGACATTGTGTAGCAGTGTCACAATAGGACAGCAGCAACAGCGAGGTACAGCAAGTACATAGTTGAACTAGGTGCAGCAATAGTACTTGGGACATCAATGATGCTTGGTGCAAAAAGTACATGCTACAGTCATGATTGGTGAAGCATGATGAGATGCAACATAGTGATGATGGGTGCAGCATGATGCAGCACGATGAGGTGCAGCACGATGATGAGGAGCAGCGCAACGATAGGTGCATCAAGGTGATGGACTCACCTTGGAGAATCATGAAATGCAGGATGTTTCAAGTGGTTTCGCTCATGTTTCATATGGAGAGCGCTTTTAGATTTCATTCAAAATCCCAGACTTATCAGTCCAGGATCTGCACGGGAGCAACTCATTGAGCGACTAGGAGCGAACTCGTAAAAAAAAAATCGCTCTATGCCTTGACGTTAGCGTTTTGCCTTTTTGCAAATTTGTTGTTGTAGTAATGTTCAAATGCATTTTTTTTAAAGAAACAAATAATTTTTGAGTGGGGCAGCTTAATGATCAAGTCTAGGCCCTAGTATTGATATGCTTGCAAAGTAAAAGTGACATTTTGCTTAATTGATTTTCATCCTTTTACTTAAATATTTAACATTACCATGAAATGACTCAGGATGTTTGAGAGTGGTTTCGGCCTCATTGGATTTCATATGGAGAAAGTAGAATTTTAGATTTCATTCAAAATCCAGCAGACTTATCAGTTTTTCAGGATTTCAGGATTGGGGGATTGCAATGTTTCCATTGAATTTTGTCATGTATTAGGGTATGGAACTCGTATTTAATCAAGAGCACCAATCCCTCTATGTACCTTGACGTTAGTGACATTGGTTGTCGAACTCCTCTATCATGACCATCCTAAAAATGTACGCATCACTCAAACAAAATCTTGACTTGACATGCTATGCTTTTTCTATCTTATGTTAATGCTTAGAGGGTGATATTAATGACAAAGATCCCTATACAGATACAGAGGTAATAACAAAGATACCTCTGGATATTAATGCTTAGAGGGTGATATTAATGACAAAGATCCTGATTTTCCAACAAGACTAAAAAATTAGACATTTCTCGTGGTGGCAAGAGGCCCAAGCATAAGAAATAGATAATAGATTTACTTCTCTTTTCTAGTTTGTAGTAGCTTTTATAACTATTGACTCTTTCATATTTATTATGATATTTTTTTAAACAATATATGACAATTTAAGTTTGAAGTTGGCAATTATAACTCATTAGTAATGAATTATGAATATGATGCTTCGTGAAAGTTGAAAGTTGTTTCATTTCATTTCATTTTATAACATTTCATTTCATGTTAGATATTATTTGTTGTAATGGTTACACTAGCCTACAAGTACAACTTTGGTGATCAATGATGATAAATGTTATATATTGAATTTTGAACGCTTGAAACTTTAAGATTGATTTATCATGAGACTCAATATGTTGTATGTTACTATGTTACTAACTTGTGGACGTGGTTGATGAAATTATAACTTCTAGGTGATTGTTGTTATATGGTTCAATCTATGTTTTTTTGTTTTTTATATCTAATTCATTATTCTACATGTTTTTGTTGACATATATGTATCAAAATATAAAAAATTTATATATATATAAAAAAAATGCTTCAGATTTGCAAATAAACCACTAGCTTCTGAAAATCTCACTCTTTAGAAACAACGCTCCCCATATTTTATCATTCTCCCAAGAAAAATTGGTTCAGCTACCTCGTGTATGATCTTCTTAAGAGATCTATGCTCTTATTTAGATAAGTCAAATTGTTGATTTTGCTTTAAATGTACAAATCCCTCTATCTCTCTCTCTCTTGTGAACTATTGAAGAACATATAAGAAGAAAATGTTCAAGGGTTTCCCCCCATGGGACTTTGTAATTGTCTAGCGCCACATCTTGTGTCCTCTTGTCTTTGGCTTGTCTTCTGCGATTTATGTTTATGTTCTATCTGCATTTAATTTAATGTTGATGTGATTGCTAATCTGGAAAAGATATGGAGCTAATATGAAAATATAAATAAATATATATAAGCATATAATATACCTAAACTTAACACTAAGCCGTCTAGTGAAAGGTAAATTTTTGAAGTACTAAGATAAGCTAGGTATCCGTATCCGTCCCGTATCCGTTCAGTGCAACTTAGTGTAGAGGCTAGTGTTTACTTTGAAAGGTCTTCTATATAGGCCAGTGTTTTTAAAATTGGAACCGGTGACCAGACCGGTCCACCTAATGAACCGGTCTAACCGGGACTGGTTTGGTCTAAACGAACCGGTTTTAGAAAAATACATTAAATAATTAATTTTTAATGAAACAAAACTATTTTTAAGATTTAAAACCATGATTCCAAGCCAATAGAGACAAAATATGCAAAGTTTTCTCATTTATATATCATGTAAAGGTGAATATATCAAAATGGCACCGAGTGCAATACATATCATCAACAAAATAGCAAAATACATAAGCAATGAGGCTCTAAATGGCCTATAAAGTCCAAAAACAATGCTGCAAGCTATGAGGCCATTGGCCTACTACAAGTCTGCAGTGTACACATGATCAATCATCAAGTTCATCACCACTACTAGCCACAAGATCATCGTCAGGAGCTACATAGACATCATCTGGTTCAGAGTTTGAGGATGCCTCAGCCTGATCTGCAACCTCAGTATCAATGCCACCAATAACAATAGAAGAGGACCTAATGGAAGCACGAGTTTGTCGACCTGCATGACTAGTGCCTTCCATTGGTTCTTTGACTTTTCTTGATGCCGCTACTAATCCTAGTTCTGATGCCACCACATAATCTACTTCATCCCTCGCTAAAGCCATGTCGATATCAAAATCAGCCTCAAACACAGATTCTTCAGTCTCCTCCACCCATTCTAATGTTGGATCAATATCATCCAACACAATGGGATCTAGATCAGGATTTTTGCTCATCATTTGGAGCTCCGATTGCATTTATTGTTTACCCCCAAACCATGAAATCCTGAAAACCATTAAGTCCGCTGAATTTTGAGTGAAATCTAAAATTCTAGTTTCTCCATATGAAATCCAATGAGATCGAAACCACTCTAAAACATCCTGAGTCATTTCATGGTAATGTTAAAAATTTAAGTAAAAGGATGAAAATGAAAATTAAAGGAAAAGTCACTTTTGCTTTAAGAATTTAACATTACCATTAATTGCCAACATTGTTAGGGTTGAAATGTGTCAGGAAAATGAGAGGGTAGACATGTTTTTCTTGGAGGGACTATTTTCAGAGGAAGACAGCCCCAAATTTCCCTCAAAACAACTTCAAAACTCACAAAAATGCATTCTGTGGGGGTTATACTTGCCCTGGCAATAAACAGGCCAGTTTAGGACAAAACCGGCCGGTTTGACCACAAACCGGCCGGTTCCGTCCTAAACTGGCTGGTTAGGACCGGTTAGCTCCAATTTTTGGCCAAACAAGTTGTCTGACCGGGTTTTTTGACCGGTTCCAACCGGTGGGCCTGCTAACCAACCGGTTAGACTGGTAACCGGTTAGCTGGGCTGGTTTTGAATACTATGATATAGGCTTGGTGTCTTAGCATGTGGGAGATGATTTATTGCCTCTTTATGTGTTCGTTGGGGGGAGTAAGTGATTTATGTCTTCTTTCCTAAGCCTAACTTAGGAAAAGTACAATAATTAAATTCAATTTATTATTGTGGACTATTAAGTCATTTTCTAACGATGAATGATTTAATTATTTAAGTGACTTAAAACTAATCTCAATTGTTGAACTCCAAGATGTTCTAGAAGGGAGATTAGGATTAGGGATTTGGACTTAATGAAGATTATAAAGGAAGCTTAGGGAAGAGGTGAAGACATACAAGAACTCAAGAGTGCGAGTGGCTTAGTGGACTAAAGCGCAAAGGAACAGTAAGGGAGAATTGAAGTTGAATCTAGGAGGCCAAGTTGAGCAAATTGCAAGGTCAAATTGCTAGGGGAAGGTCAATTTGATTTGGAGAAAGCCGAATTGTTGGGAACTGAGTTTCCTAGGGCGTAGTGATAGTTCAGAGGGAGGGCGCAGGTGAATTTTCCAGCAGATTGAATGGGCCAAATTTCTCTAGGTCGATTTCTTCCAAAGGCCAATTTCTAGGTGGTCAAATTCCTTGGACCGGATTCAAGCTATGGGGCTGAGTTACAGGTTCCAGTTATTGTATTTTTCCTTGTATCTATGTGGGTTGAGAACCCAGATTTTCCATCTTAATAGATAATGGAGAATTGTTATGGGTGAATTATTTTTGCAATGTGTGATTGATCTCTCTTATTTAAATTCTACTACATATATTCATTTCTAAAATTAAAAGTTACTTGTGATTTTAATTTTCCATAATTCAGTATTTATTTAGCTAAATAAATAAATTGTTGAGAATAAAATTAATTGTCGTGAGAAAATAAATCTGGCTAGTATTTGGAAATTTAACAATCTAGTTGTGACACACCTCAAGTTATTCGGGTTAGAGAGGGAAATTTGTGCAAGTTACGAGGTGAGTCTATTCAAACCTTGGTTCATAGCATTGACAATCGTTGTGAGTTGTGGCACGGGAGAATAGGGCACTTGGATTACAGCATGTTTTCGATTCTAGGGAGATTGTTACGGGTCTTCCGTTGTGTTCCCAAGAAGCGAGTCCATATCCAGGGAGATTTTGGATCTAATGCATTCAAATGTATGTGGGTCGATGTTAGTAGCATCTGTACACAGAGGAATGTATTACATGTCTTTTATTGATGACTTCTCTAGGAAGACATGGATCTACAATAAACCTGAAGAAAAACATCACTTTCCATAGAAAATGTAAATGAACAAGGAAAATTACAAAATAAGATCTCTCAATGGAAAACATAAAAACAATTGAGCTCTTATCACACTAACTTCTGCCATTCAATCAAATGTTTTTGTAATTGCAGGAAGGAATTTTACACATAGGGTTACTTGGATTCAAATGATACACAACAAAAATTAACTGAGCCAAAAGTAAATGAGAATATTAGAATGCATGTTTCTTTGCATATAAGGATGTATCGTGTTTACAGATTTTAGAAAAACTATAAAAAGTCTGTTTCCTAAATGCGAGTAGAACAAAGAAGCGATCCTATAATTTACTTTATTTTTAAACTCTCTCACACTCTAGCAAATTTCATATCAGTAAGTAGAAAACGATACCACAGGGTTATTCCCTTATTTATCTACGATAGACAAACACATATTCCCAGCCCATAAATTCCTTCTTCTAGCGTATACACCATTCGATCTTTTAAAGAATAACATGATATATTTCCTTTCAAAATGCTTCTTTACTTAGCAATCTAACTGTATATTTAAGGTGTAAAAAAATACTGAAAGAATGGGAGCCTTGACATTACGAGTGATCTAGACTTAGTGATGATATTTTATCACCCTTTCTGCGATGTGGAAGAAGGCTGGTGTCCAGAAAAATAAGATCTGAGGCAAATGCAGCTACACACCTGCAACAATAAAAATCTACATTCAGTCCACATAAGACACCGCTTCTATCAAAAACTCATCAAATAATTGATCCATCTACACAAGCAATTTTAGTGATTTATGTATAACTGATCTATTTTCTGTCTCTAAATTCCCCCTTCTATCATTACATTCTTGAGGTTGTGGCCAGGATTTTTAACCATGTTAAGCTAAATTTTGTGTGTGCCTGAGAGTCTAGGAATTTTTCATCCAACCATGGCAATCAAGTCTAGGTACTGTTATTCATGAATCTGATGTGAGTATAGAGCTATTGAATTACTGATATCAAGATGCAAAAGTCACCCACAACGGCTTTTGGATATGGATAGTACATGTGGCTTATGGAAACCCATTCGTTTGTATTTTGGATTAATTAATAATATAAGAGTGTTTTTTTCCCTTCCATATGATATATTATGGGATTTTACTTTAAAAATTAATATTTTAATGTAAAGGAAGTTGAGCTTCTTGCTCTTTGGATCAACTTGGTTCTATTCTCAGCTAGAGTTCAAGTATAGGCAGTAGAACCAAAGACTTTAAGATGACTTACATTGGGCTTTCTTCCAGACGATGCTTCCTCTGAGATCTTATGCTTTACTGTCATCGTGAAAGATCTGTTCAGCAGCTATGCTGCTGTGAACACTGCTTTGGCCAAAAACCTATTTGGAACAGACCTATTCTGCAACATACACCTGGCCATCTTTGTGATAGTACGACTTTCACATCTCAACCACTTCATTTTGCTGCAGAGTGTAGGAGGGTATAGGATACTTTCTTTGGATCCCATATTAGTACAAAAGTTATTGAATTCTTTGTGATAGAATTCTCCACCATTATCAGACCTAAGAGAGGTAATTGGCAACCTGACCCATTTTCTACCAAGGCTTTGAACTTTTGAAATTGATTAAATACTTCAGATTTTAGTTTAAAAAAGCACACATAATATTTTCCTACTGTAATCATCAACAAACAGAAGGAAATACCTGGCATTGGTGACTGATGCCATGCTCATTGGTCCACAAATGTCTGCATGAACCAGTATAAGGCCTTTTTACACTATCCAAGCCTGTCCTTCATCAAATGGCACGTGATGTTGCTTCCCTACCAGGCAAGCTCTGCAAACTCCCTGGATCTGGTGTTGAAAGTCTGAGAGTCATCTACCAATTTCTCTCGTGTCAACTAAGAGAGGTAGGTCAAGTTGAGGTGTTCATATTGTTGCCTCAAATCTAGCAGGTCCCACGAGAGGCCTAATAAGACAGAAAACAAGATGAAAACACAATAATGAGGTGGATGCGATTGTCACTTCAACAGTCCACTTCCTACTCTTTAGTGGAATTTTACCACATGGGATGCTTCTAATTCTCAGTATAGGTCACCTAAACGTTATTCTAGGTCAAAGGATCAAAGGTGGCATTCTAATAGGTTTAATCAAGGTACTCAGACTAGGAACAAGGCTGAATTCTTTGTGACAAGGAATTTGCATACCTATGAAGAGGCCAATACAGAGAGACTTGTAGCCTTGGTTTTTCAAGATATCCTTCAAAAATGGAACAATTAAGCATACAAGCAGAAGGAAAAAGTTTTCCTGAAATATATGATCAACAACAGTAGCAAAAAACCTTCAAATGACCCTAAGTTGAAGCCCTAATGCAGAAGTAGGGTTTTTCAAGCCATACTCAACCCCAGGGAAGCACTTTTTGTTAGAAAATGTAATGTGGCAACTTATTAAACTTATTTTCTTTAACCTTGATACTTACTTGGGAATCTTAGATATCTTCTTTATGTTTCTTTACTTAGATCTTTTCATCAAACAATATCAGGAAGCAATAACAACAAAGAGGACATAGATGTAGTCTCTTAGCCAGGGGAAAACCCCTCCAAGGGGAAAACCTAGAAACTCTTCTCTTCTTAGAATCTGCTCCAAATGAGATACAAAGACCCAATCCCTAGACCAAGTCCTTTTCCTGATACCAAGTCAATGTTATCCAAAATATTTGTGTCAATGTATTAATGCTTGTGCATATGTTTGTTTCTGTATTACGATGTGATATCTGCAGCAATATTTATTTTAATGTTTATTGAAGTAATTTCATAAATAACTTATTGTGGAATAAGTAGGAAAAATAAATCAGTTGTTGCAGTGATAGAATGTTCACGGGGTATCAAAGGGAATAATCAGAAACAGAAAGGGAAAATCAATTATGGGTCGAGACCACGATGCAGAGGCATCCACGTCAGGAGACTCACACAGATTTTCAGAAGATTGCACAAGAGAAAGAGATTTTGATTTCTCTATGTTGGCTTCCAGGCTGGAAGAAGTGGCGTGTATGACTAGTGTTGCATCATCAAAAGTATGGTATATAGACAGTGGAGCTTTGTGGCATATGATGGGAATCAGGGAGTGTTTCTCAGAATATAGAGTAGAGAAGATGAACTTTCAGATCACCATGGGGAACAAGGCAAAGTGTACTCCAGTAGGGAAGGGTACCATAGTTTTTCAAACAGAGTCGGGAGAACGGTTCCGTGCTACAAATGTACTGCATGTACCAGGATTGGAGATGAACTTACTTTCCATGTCGCAACTACAAGACAAGGGCTATGACGTCTACTTCATCAAGGAGAAGGTATACATCAAATACCCGTACTGGAAAAAGAAAGTGCAGATCAGGATCATAAGTAATCAGTTGTATAGATTGCAATTAGAATCACCAATGGCACTAATAGGTAGTCATGGAGACAAGGACTTGAACAAACTATGGCACAGAAGAATGGGTCACTTGCACCATGGAGCTCTGAGAATTCTCAGGACCACTGTAACAGGAGTTCCGGATTTGACTACGGAACGAGATGATGTATGTAGGGGATGTGTTCTAGGAAAGTATGCCAAGGTAGCATTTCCTAGGAGCAAACACAGGGCCAAGAGTGTACTAGGATTGATACACTCAGATATCTGCGAACCTAGGTCCGTCAAAGCTCTCATTGGTGCCGAGTATTTCATTATCTTCATTGATGACCACTCAAGGAAAACTTGGATTTATTTTCTGAAAACCAAGGATGAGGTTTTCTGCCGATTCAAGGAGTTCAAGGCTCTAGTGGAGAATTTGACTGGGAAGAAAATAAAAGTTTTGTGCTCAGATAATGGTGGAAAATATGTCGACAAAGACTTCATTGATTTTTGCGCTAAGGAGGGCATTAGAAGAGAGTGGACATTGTTATCACCCCAAGAAACTCACCTAGGTTGTAAATCAGTGATGCTCAGGAACATTAAAAATTCAACAATTATGTTGGATAAGATGATGGATAAATGAAGATACGCTGCACATTTAAGCAAGATAACCACTCCTACTATGACTATCCCCAGACATGGGTGAAGACCCCCAAACTACAAGGCTTTCAACCACCAACTACTCACAGTTTAAGGTAAAGGTGATGATGGAGAAAACTAATTGCACCAGCAGATGCACGGGACCCTGTGATGGCCAACTGCAACCAGTCAGAAGATCTGTAGAACTATCGTTTAATATACAGACAGGATGAAAGCTCCCTGATATTAAACAACAGCAATCTGCAAGCAATTTCAATGAGCCACTAAATTATAATACAGAGGTGGGATGACAGCCCCTCTGATATCAAACATTCACAGCACATCAAATAAATGCAAGCAGGCACAGCCTAGAACAAGAAGAAGAAGTGGAAAGTGAGCAGGTGACAGCAAAAGAAGCTTGTATTAATGGAAATCAAGACCAGAAGCTGCAGGTCTCATAGTATTAACAGTCTCCAGAAGTTAAAAGGCTACAATAAGCTCTCATTCATCAAACACTCATCAATCTATTACATCTTTGTTCTGGGTATATATAGAGTTTGTTTACAAAATTGCTCTGCTGGTTATGCGTGCAGGAATCAATAAATGAGGGCCAACAACATTTACATTCAGGAATGGGCCTTTGATACGAATCTGGCTGTGTTGTAAATGGATTTGCCTCCCTCTGGCTCTCTGCGGTCCTTCTTTGGGCAGGTGGAATGAAATATGGGTGAAACCCATAACCGTTGAATGCTCCGATTTGATCAGCGTTGTCCTGCTTCTCCTCGGCCATACTGTTAATTAAATGCTGCTGCTGAATCATTGAATGGCTTTAATATGACTGCTCTGGCTTTTAAACAGAGTAATGCTGCCCAAACCATTCATTCCCGCCCATCACTGCTTCCATGTTGACTTTTTAAAGGTTTCAGGCATAGTTTTATTTACTATCGGGTCCGCCTTTGGCTTGCAATGCACGTTTAAACAGGCCCTCCTTTGTTTCTTAACATTTGACAAATACATGCAAAACCGCCACAAAACCACGAAAAATGGCTTTGGCGGACTTGAGATATATATATACTTTGCTTCCCGGACCCCATCGGGTCCGGGCTTCATCGCTATCGGCACCCGCCAGGCATCCTTTGTATTTTCTTTATACAAAGAAAATACATGAAAAACATTTAAAAACGCGAAGGGCGCGGACCTGAAATATTATGAAATGGAGTGCTGCACTGTAGTCGGGTCCGGCCCATCGCATCGCAACATAACTCATGGTAAAGCCCGCCCCCTTTGACATCACCGATAGCGATACGCCGATAGCGATATCGGCGATCGCTCATCGCGCGAATAATAAAGCCCCTTCGATAAGTCCTCCATTGCGATACGCCGATAGTGATATCGGCGATCGCCCATCGGCGTTCCATTATGTCGCTGCCACTGCCATCCCCCGATCTGCGATATGCCGACGCGATCTGGACCGTTGATCGGCCAGATCCGACGGCTGAGATTAAAGCGGATCCTTAGGCCTGTAACTTGATTTTTACATGGTTTTTGGGGTATTTCCGCCTCCCGATAATGTATTTCTGCCCTCCAAAGGGCTTTCCCCTTGCAATTTTTTCGATCGGTGGAAGACTTTTAGCCATGATTTGAGAACTTGAACAGCATCAATGAATCCTTTGGCATGATTATAAGTATATTTGCAGCCTTTGAGAGTGTTTGAATCCATTTTTGATTTTTTGTTAAGCAAAGCTAACACTGGCTCCTTCTGGGGATGAGATCCTCCCTGTGAGGTCTCAAGAACCTGCAGATCAATGCCTTTCCAGCAACAAACAAATTAGCCAAAATTCCTAGTGTTCCATTGGGCATGGAGTCTATTACAGCTACACTAAAAACTGATAAAAGCAGAATATTTACAGCTTTTAAGGCCAAAAGACCTTAAATCACATAGTTCTTCAGAAACCGCCCATTAACTGGGCCATCAAAGACTGGTTCTCCTCCCATACTTTTCAGTATGAAGGTATTGTTCCCTTGAATCTGTGAAATGATGAAAGGGCCTGTCCAGAGAGCATCAAACTTCCCATGATTGCCTTTCTTTTCTTTAAAAGCATCCCATTTCATGACCAAATCACCAACCTGGAAATTGTTTCTTTTTGTCTTCTTGTCAAAGGTTTCCTTGATCTTTTGCTGATGTGTTGTAGCTTTTTCAATCAGCTGTTCTCTGGTCTGATATAATTCTGTTAAATCAGTGATTCTGTTGGCCATATCATCTTCTTCATTCTGCGCTGTTTGGAGCAGCTTTGCCACAGGGAGGGTAAGTTGAATGGGAAAAACAGCATCAGTACCATATACCAGCTTGAAGGGAGAGCAGCCTGTAGATCTCTTAATGGTCACTCTGTCCGCCCAAAGTGCATACTTCAGCTTGGCATCCCAATTCTTCTTATTATCCTCTAGCAGCTTCTTAATAATCCTGATCAGACTTTTATTAGAGGATTCTGCTAGACCATTCCCTTGGGGGTAATAGGAGGTGGAATGAACAAGTTTAATGCCCATTGAATCACACATTTCCACCAACTCTTTTGCCTTGAAGGCTGCTGCATTATCTGTTATAAGCTTATGTGGGCAACCAAATCTGCTGAAAATGTTTTCTGATAAAAATTTCATTATCACATTATGATCAGCCTTCCTTGTTGGGATTGCTTCAATCCATTTTGTAAAATAATCAGTGGCAACTAATATCCACCTGTGCTGGCCACTGGAATGTGGGTTGATTTCTCCAATAAAATCCAAGCCCCACTGCTGAAAAGGTCCTTTTGCAATTATTGGCTTTAGGGGTAGGGATTTCAACTGCTGCTTACCTTCAAATCTCTGGCACCTGTCACAAGATTTAACAAAAGCAAATACATCAGAAAATAAAGAGGGCCAATAGTACCCGGCTCTGAGAATCTTTTGGGTTGTAGTTCTCCAATAATGATGTCCTCCACACACGCTGTTATGAAATTGCTGCATAACTTCTATTGATTGTTCTTTGTGCAGGCATCTTAAAAGCACCCCAGATGGATCCCTCCAATAAATCAAGCCGCCATTGATGCAATATTTCATTGCCTTGAGTTTTAACGTTGTTGCTTGACTTTGAGAAAATTCTGAAGGAACTTCTAGCTTTAGCAGGAAATTAATTATTGCGACATACCAGCTACATGAAGCTAGGTTCTCAGCCACCGACTGTCCTCTTTGCGTTTCAGCTGTTTCATGCTCTTCCATTTGACCATTTTCTGCTACATTAAACAAGAAATCAATGTCCAAAGACCTGCAATTTTCTTCAGCCAACAGCTTAGCAAGCCCTTGACCTTTTACCAGCTTGGTGGGCTTCAGCTCTATGTTGAATTCTATCATTTTTGCAATCCATTTCGCTCTTTTTCCATCAGCATCAGGCTGCGTTAAGACATCCTTTATTGCAGCAGAGGGCACATATGCAACTATTTTGGAATGCAAGATGTATACTCTGAAAGCTTTCAAAGATTTGATAAGAGCATAAGCCTGCTTTTCAATAATATCATACCTTAGTTCAGCATCCCTCAAATTCTTGCTGAAAAAGGCCACTGGATGCTCTTGATCTGCTTCGTCTTGCTGCAACAGGACAGCTGCAATGGTATCCTTAGAGGCAAATGAGAATAGATGAAACTCCTTGCTATAATCAGGGCTTATTAAAGTAGGAGCTTCTGCAATAGCCATCTTAATGGACTCAAAAGATCTTCTAGCCGCATCAGTCCACTTCACCTCTGCTCCCTTTTTTAACATGGAGGTTATGTGCTTAACCAGCTCAGCAAAATTAGGAATGAACCTCCTTACAAAGTTAATTTTGCCAAGAAAAGACTGTATATCTTTCTTTGATCTTGGAAGAGTCAAGGCCTGAATCGCTTTGACTCTTTCTAGGTCAATCTGAACACCTGCAACAGACACTATATGCCCCAACAGTTTCCCTTCTTCCAAAGCAAATTGAGACTTTTTGGGATTGAGTGAAATTCCAAATTTCCTGCATTTTAAAAACACTCTTTTCAAATGTTGTAAATGATCATGGTGGCTGCCAGAATAAACAGTTATGTCATCAAGATATATTAGCACGAATTTATCCTTTTCACCCACAAAAGCAATATCCATAGCGCGCTGAAAGGTGGCTCCAGCATTCATCAGCCCAAATGGCATTTTTGCATACATGAACGTGCCCCAAGGAGTGGTAAACGCTGTCTTTTCTTGATCATCTGGATGCACAGCAATTTGATTAAAGCCTGAAAACCCATCTATGAAAGACATCACTTTGGCACCTGAGACTCGCTGCAACAAATGCTCCATTTTTGGCAGGGGATAATTATCCTTTTTGGAGCACTTATTTAGATTCCTGAAATCAACGCACAGTCTGATTTCTCCATTCTTCTTCCTCACAACAACCAGATTGGCCACCCATTTAGAATATCTGAGAGGCACTATAATCTTAGCAGCCAACAACTTTTTAATTTCTTTCTCAACCAGAGGAAGGAGCACAGGATTCATTGGCCTCAGCTTCTGTTTGAAAGGAGTAGTGCCTTTCTCAAGTGGAATTTTGTGCTGAATTATATTCTTGTCATATGTTTTCAGATCACTGTACTCCCAAGCGAACACATCAGCAAATTGCCTCATTAATTTGCAATATTCAGCACTCTGATCAGCAGATAGATTAGTGGACAGATTTATGAATTTGGGCTGACCTGGACCTCCTATATCATGCTTGCAAACTTCAGACTGATCTTCTTTTTGGGCAGCTTTGTAAGGCACATCATTGTGGTCAAACAACCTCTCAAGAGGAATTAGACCCTTAGGAATATGGTTACTAGGAAGCTGGACTATGCTATTCTTGCCAATTTTATTTCTAAGTTGGGCCTTGGGATCCTCTAGCAAAGCATCATTATTTTGGTCAATATGCATTTCAGAGAACTCATCAATGACTTGAAGGAACCTATTTAACTCATCATCATCATCAAAAACTTTCCAATGGTGGACATTATCAGGCACAGAGGGTCTATACTTCATTTGTACCTCATACACTAGTTTGGGAGGCGATGGAGGGATGAACAAACTAGCAGAGACAGCAAGGGAATTAGCAAGCTGATTTTGGGCTCTAGGAATATATGAAATGCAGAAAAAATCAAAGAACTCTTTGACTCTCCATACCTCATCTTTATAAGCTTTCAGCCTTGGATGCTTTGCTTGGAATGTTTTGTTTACTTGTTGAATTATCAGATCAGCATCTCCAAATACCTTCAGATTTTTTATTCCTCTATATTTGGCTTCATGAAGGCCCAAGAGCAGTGCTTCATATTCTACTATGCTGTTTGTCACCTGAAAAACCAGCTTTAGAGATAACTGAACTGTTTCTTGTTGTGGAGATACTAGCACCACCCCTGCTCCTGCAGTCTCCTTGGTACATGCTCCATCAAAGAACATCTCCCAAATCTGACCTCCTGTATCATGCTCGGCCTGAGCTGTTGGTTTCCTGATCTGCAATTCAGCCTTATGAGATTCTTCTATTTGGAGAATGCAAGCTCCAAAATCAGTGTCCACTGCATATATGGGATGGTTTGTAGGATTCTTCTCATCACTAATAACATATGCCAGCTGTGCTTCTCTATATAACCTCCTGCTTTCTCCTCCAAACACTGGAACAGTTGCATAAGATAGATCATTCTGCAATGTCCCACCCAGTCTCTTAATCCACCCTCTAGATAACAGCATACCAAACTTCGGAGGAACATCAGCCACCACTATATCCATCATCATACTTTTCATGGGCAGTTGGGTTAAGGTAATAGCCAGATCCTTAATTAATCCAAGGCATTTTACCTTCCTTGAATCAAAAGAAAACAAATCATGATAAGGTCTAGTGATATCAAGGCCTAACCCTTCCATGAGAGTTTTTGGCATTAGATTGTGGCTGGCCCCTGTGTCTAGCAGGCAATTGTGGAGGATTTTATCATGGATAGTTAATGAAACATAGAAATATGGAGAGCTATTATCAGCAGATTCAATCATGGGGCTAAGCACGATAGCAGGCTTGTCATCTTGCAAATTAACAGAATCAATGGAGGTTTGTTTAGACTCTAGTTCAAGGGCCTCAAGAATGGGCTTCCTAAACAACTCACTCTTCACCAACTCAGCCAGAGGTACAGCTATTTTCAATTTTTGAACTTCTGACTCAAAACTAAAAGAAGAGAGTGCTTTATCAGCGGTTTTTACCTCTTGAACTGGAGCTTTGAGGGTAACAAGATCAGTTGTTGGTCTTCTTTGCCTGCTATTCTGTGGCACTGTTTGAGCAGTTGCTTCTTGCGCAGCATTTTCTTTGACATTCTTTGCATTGGATCTTAGATTATATCTTTGCTGCTGCTCACCAGATTGCAGAACGGCACCACTGTCCCACCTCTGGCTGTTTTGCTCTTGCAGCAATGACTCTTCATATTCGGCCAATGTTAAAAATGCAGCACTACCTTTATCCTCCAAGCAATGAATTTCATCCTCATCTTCTTCAAACTGTTCCTCCTCCATGACTGCATTTTGAAAAGGAGCTTTCACTTTATGATATTCTTTTGCTTCTTCACCCCTTTGCATAATTTGTAGCTGCTCATTTGCCTTTCTAAGTGGGTATGGATTTCTTGGAGCAAATGTGTTTTGCTGCCTTGTTTTGCCTAAAGTCTGCTCAACATTTAGCTTAGAGATTTGAGCAGCCAATGACTCCATCATCTTAGTCATTTTGTCTAACTTAGGCTCTGAAATTGAAGCAGGGGAAGAGGAAGTCTCACCTCTCGGCCTTCTTCTATCAACCTGACTCTTCAGCTTCTCTGCTGCCATAATATTGGATTCCACCTCCAGGGCTGCCTCTTGCATATCACCCAGAGTAGCACATCGTCTTTCCCTCAACAATAAGCAGAAATCAGAGTCAAAAGCATTGGCATATGTGAGTTTAGCAGCAGTGGGGGTAGGCTTTACCTCAGTTGGTATTTTACTATACATTCTATTAAATCTTTTATTGAAGTCAGGCAAAGACTCACCCTTTTCTCTTTTCAAGTTTCCAAACTCTGTATGATAATATAGCAGGTCCTTCTTATCTCCCCATTGCTTCAAAAATGCCTCATCTAATGCTTCAATATCTGTTATAGATCTCTGGGGTAATTCTCTAAACCACTTCCTAGCCTCTCCATCAAGGCTCTGGACAAAAACTCTCATCCATACATCATTCTCACTGATATCTAAATTGTCAGCATAACTATAAAAAGCTTCAAGATGTTCTTCTGCTGTCACTCCCTCTGTTCCAGTAAATTTGGGCATATATTTTTGATATTCTCCTGTAGGCATGGCATTTAAAGGTGCAGGCAAGACCAAAGGTCCATATCTAGCAGCAACAATCCTTTCAATCCTAGTAGGTGCTTGTTGTCCTGCCATGTTTGGAATATGTGGAAGAATACTAACAGATGGAGCAGTAGGAGATAATGTAATGGATGGGAAAGATATTGGGATGTTTTGGACAGTATGGGAAGCTCTCTTCGGACTGAGATTCAAAGGGGAACTAAATGGACAAGGAGGTTTATGAATCTCTGCAGGTATTTCTTCTTTAGGAATACTAGGCTCTAAATCTTCAAACTGTGTATCCTCAACTAAAAACTCCTCATGCAGAGACAAATAAGATTTCTTGGGCTTACCTGATCCTGATGCTCCTTTCTGCGATGTTTTCTTCGGGTTAACAATCTTTTCAGGGTCAGGCACTGGAACAGCTGGAGACTTCTGCGGATTTCTTCTAGTATGCCTCACAAACTGCGCCAGAACTTCAATGTGGAGTCGCCAAAGGATGGCCTTCCTCCAGTGGAGTCACCAGACAGATGATTACAACCAAAATCTGTGTTCAAACCTTGTCTGTCATCAAAGTTTGAAGCTGTGTCGTTCTCCCAGGGAAGCTGAGCTTCGATTCTCCTCTCCCCGGCAACGGCGCCAATTAATGTTATCACCCCAAGAAACTCACCTAGGTTGTAAATCAGTGATGCTCAGGAACATTAAAAATTCAACAATTATGTTGGATAAGATGATGGATAAATGAAGATACGTTGCACATTTAAGCAAGATGACCACTCCTACTATGACTATCCCCAGACATGGGTGAAGACCCCCAAACTACAAGGCTTTCAACCACCAACTACTCACAGTTTAAGGTAAAGGTGATGATGGAGAAAATTAATTGCACCAGCAGATGCACGGGACCCTGTGATGGCCAACTGCAACCAGTCAGAAGATCTGTAGAACTATCGTTTAATATACAGACAAGATGAAAGCTCCCTGATATTAAACAACAGCAATCTGCAAGCAATTTCAATGAGCCACTAAATTATAATACAGAGGTGGGATGACAGCCCCTCTGATATCAAACATTCACAGCACATCAAATAAATGCAAGCAGGCACAGCCTAGAACAAGAAGAAGAAGTGGAAAGTGAGTAGGTGGCAGCAAAAGAAGCTTGTATTAATGGAAATCAAGACCAGAAGCTGCAGATCTCATAGTATTAACAGTGTACAGAAGTTAAAAGGCTACAATAAGCTCTCATTCATCAAACACTCATCAATCTATTACATCTCTGTTCTGGGTATATATAGAGTTTGTTTACAAAATTGCTCTGCTGGTTATGCGTGCAGGAATCAATAAATGAGGGCCAACAACATTTACATTCAGGAATGGGCCTTTGATACGAATCTGGTTGTGCTGTAAATGGATTTGCCTCCCTCTGGCTCTCTGCGGTCCTTCTTTGGGCAGGTGGAATGAAATATGGGTGAAACCCATAACCGTTGAATGCTCCGATTTGATCGGCGGTGTCCTGCTTCTCCTCGGCCATACTGTTAATTAAATGCTGCTGCTGAATCATTGAATGGCTTTAATATGACTGCTCTGGCTTTTAAACAGAGTAATGCTGCCCAAACCATTCATTCCCGCCCATCACTGCTTCCATGTTGACTTTTTAAAGGTTTCAGGCATAGTTTTATTTACTATCGGGTCCGCCTTTGGCTTGCAATGCACGTTTAAACAGGCCCTCCTTTGTTTCTTAACATTTGACAAATACATGCAAAACCACCACAATACCACGAAAAATGGCTTTGGCGGACTTGAGATATATATATACTTTACTTCCCGGACCCCATCAGGTCTGGGCTTCATCGCTATTGGCACCCACCAGGCATCCTTTGTATTTTCTTTATACAAAGAAAATACATGAAAAACTTTTAAAAACGCGAAGGGCGCGGACCTGAAATATTATGAAATGGAGTGTTGCACTATAGTCGGGTCCGGCCCATCGCATCGCAACATAACTCATGGTAAAGCCCGCCCCCTTTGACATCACCGATAGCGATATCGGTGATCGCTCATCGCGCGAATAATAAAGCCCCTTCGATAAGTCCTCCATTGCGATACGCCGATAGTGATATCGGCGATCGCCCATCGGCATTCCATTATGTCGCTGCCACTGCCATCCCCCGATCTGCAATATGTCGACGCGATCTGGACCGTTGATCGGCCAGATCTGACGGCTGAGATTAAAGCGGATCCTTACGCCTGTAACTTGATTTTTACATGGTTTTTGGGGTATTTCCGCCTCCCGATAATGTATTTCTGCCCTCCAAAGGGCATTCCCCTTGCAATTTTTTCGATCGGTGGAAGACTTTTAGCCATGATTTGAGAACTTGAACAGCATCAATGAATCCTTTGGCATGATTATAAGTATATTTGCAACCTTTGAGAGTGTTTGAATCCATTTTTTATTTTTTGTTAAGCAAAGCTAACAGACATCTCCATATAATCCGGAGCAAAATGGGGTAGCAGAAAGGAAGAACAGGACTATTGTAGAAGCAGCTAGGGCCATGATGTATGATCAGGATATGCCAAAATTCCTGTGGGTAGAAGCACGCAACATAGCAGTCTATGTTCAGAAGAAGACTCCTCATCTGGCAGTGGGCAAGATTACTCCAGAGAAGGTCTTCACAAGGAAGACACCTAAAGTTAGTCATTTCAAGATATTTGGGAGTCTAGGGATATCTGGTAGGATATAACGAGAACGCTAAGGCATACAGAATCTATCTTCCAGGGAGCAGGAAGGTAGTAGTACGACGAGATGTAAAGTTCATTGAGGACGACGCTTCTAGAAGATCTCACGAGAAGCCTTCCGAGGAGCAGTGGAAAGAGGAGCCATTGGTTAAGCCTCTTCAACCAACAGAAGTAAAGAATTATTCCTCAGGACAGGAAGATTCTCAAGATGAGGAGGAAGAGGAGCGAACAGAAGCACTTGCTGGCAGAGGAAGAACTAGCAGGGATCTTCGTCAGATTTTGCGATATGCAGAGGACTTCATTGGTGCGCAAAGAAACAATAAGAGGGAGCGGAAACAGCCAGATAGATATCAGGCATTAATAGCTCAGGATGGAGAGCCTGCCAGTATCAAGGAGGCAGCTCAACATCAGGTTTGGCTAGATGCAATGGTAGAGGAATACAACTCCATAATGGTAAGTGATGTCTGGGAGGTTGTGCCAAGACCTCAATACAGATCAGTGGTAGGTTCAAGATGGATCTACAAGATCAAATACGCTGCAGATGGTAGTGTTGAAAAATACAAGGCCAAGTTTGTGGCTAAGGGGTATGCTCAAAAGGAGGGGATTGACTATGAGGAGACCTTCGCCCCGATAGCCAGGTATACATCTATTAGGATGTCAAAACGGCATTTCTGAACGGGGTAATAGAAAAGGAGGTATGCATTGAACAACCAGAGGGCTTTGAAACTCATGAGAAGAAGTGTCATGTATGCAAATTGAAGAAAGCCTTGTATGGGCTGAAATAGGCACCGAGAGCATGGTATGGTCGAATAGATGGCTACTTATAGAAGATGGGGTTTGTCAAGAGTGATGCGGATCCGAATCTCTACTATCTAGTTGTAGAGAAAGAGTCGTTAGTCTTAGTATTGTATGTGGATGATCTCTTTCTGACAGGATCATCCAGGCTCATTACTGCAAGAAGAATCTAGCCACAAAATTCGATATGAAGGATTTGGGACGAATGCACTACTTCCTAGGGTTGGAAGTTTGGCAGCAGAAGGGAGAAATCTTCCTTGGGCAAGGGAGGTATGCTACAAAAATCCTGAAAAGATTCGGGATGGAGGACTGGAGACCTATGGCTACGCCAATGATCACCATATGGAAGAAGATTGATGCATCAGAAGACAAGGATGTCGATCCCACCCTATACAGGTAGCTCATAGGATCCTTGATGTATTTGGTCAATACTAGGCCAGACATTTGCTACTCTATCAACACCCTCAGTCAGTTCATGGTGGAACCGAACAGGGCGCACTAGGCAACAGCCAAACATGTTCTCGGGTATTTATAGGGAACAACCGATTATGGACTCTTGTACACCAGGAGTAAGGATATCAGATTGAGTGGATTTATTGATGCAGATTGGGCAGGAAGTTCAGTGGATCGAAAAAGTACCTATGGGTATTATTTCAACATTGGATGAGAAATGACCTCCTAGTGCAGTAGGAAACAGAAGTCCGTGGCTCTGAGCTCATTTGAGGTAGAATATATGGCAGCAAGCACAACTTTGTGTGAGGCCATATGGCTTAGAAAACTGCATGTGAACCTAGTCAGAAGGAATATGGAGGAGACCAGGATCATGTGTGATAATCAAAGTTGCATCAAGCTCCTTGAGAATTCAGTGTTTCATGATAGGAAGCCTACACGAAACGCCGATTTCATTTCCGTGTGGATAAACGTCAAAACGTCATGCATCACAGCTCCTATGAGAATCTCAGATGTAGGTTACGAAAACTTGAAGCAACATAGGTTGAAGCATATTGATATCCGGTGTCACTTTGTCAAGGACTGTGTCCAACGAGGACCTGTACAGTTGAGCTACACTCCTACAAGAGAATAGGTGGCAGACGTCCTCACCAAGGCCCTTGGAAGGACAAAATTTGACTACTTCAAGGAAAAGACGGGGATGGTAAAGAACCCATTTCAGTAGCAGAAATGGGAGTAATAACTACAAGGATGCAGAGGGAGTTGTAGTGATGATGCAGTGTTGGGAGAAAGGACTAGCAACAGCATGGATGCAGAGGGAGTTGTCGTTCAGATGCAGCAGTGGCAGTAGCAGAGGCATTCGCAAGCAATACATGATGCAGCAGTGCAGAGGATGTTGGGCACAGAGGCTTAGCATCAGCATAGGGATCGATGCCGGATGATTAGGGTGATACTCAGTGAGGAGTATTAGTAGAGCAGAGTCCTCGCTAAGAGGGAGTGTTGATTTGGGGTAGCATCGGATGTGCTCTAGCCACGAAAATTGGTGGAGAGGCTAAGGCACATGAGATCTCCAATACCCAGAAAGGGTTTGGGCAGATTCTAAACAGTTTGGGAGATATTAAAATACTTAATATTTTTAATGGAGTCTCTAAGTCTAAACTCAGGGAAAATAAAATATTAATGTGTATTAATATAAAACTGTGTTAGAATGGTCCAAAAGTCATGGACCAAGCCAAATCTAATCTTAGTCATTGATTGGGGACTTAATCTCGATCGTCGATTTGTCAATGAGAAAAGTATAAGAGGAGGCTTGAGGGTCATTTGGAGAACACACTGAGGGAGACCAGTTAGTTCAATTTCTAGAGCGGGGTTAGCTAAGAAATTGAACCAGTGGTTTGGTGAGCAGTCGGGAGGCAGCAAGTACGGAGCAGAGAAGCGGGATCAGCCACTAGAGATCAGCGTTGAGGCAGGATAGGCAGACGCAGAGGCAGCAGAAAACTGTGCAATCACTCGCTAGGCCTGCATGAGTGACGTAGAGAGGCCCAGGGTTGACGCAGTCAAGTAGGGGCCGACGCAGAGGGTTTGAGAGCCATGCAGAGGTCAGTCGGGCTGACACTGGGATTGGGAGAAGCACTGGAGAATTATTTCTCTCTGTCGGTAAACCAGTTTGGCACCTTGTTGTACAGGAAAATCGCTGAATAATAAAATCCTCCCTTTCTGCACCGATTTTCCCACATTGGGTTTTTCCGGGGACTGTTGTCCAAAATATCTATGTCAATGTGTTAATGCTTATGCATATGTTTGTTTCTGTATTACGATGTGATATCTGCAACAGTATTTATTTTAATGTTTATTGAAGTAATTTCATAAATAACTTATTGTGGAATAAGTAGGAAAAATAAATCAGTTGTTGCAATGAATCTTAGTTAAGGAAAAATAACTTATTTTCTTTAACCTTGATACTTACTTGTGAATCTTAGATATCTTCTTTATGTTTCTTTATTTAGATATTTTCATCAAACAATATCAATAAGCAATAACAACAAAGAGCACACAGATGTAGCCTCTCAACCAGGGCAAAACCCCTCCAAGGGGAAAACCTAGAAACTCTTCTCTTCTTAGAATCTGCTTCAAATGAGATACAAAAACCCAATCCCTAGACTAAGTCCTTCTCCTAATACTAAGTCAGCCCTTCCTGAAGTCCTTGAATCTACACCAAACTGCTACACACTGCAACTTCGATGTGCCAACTACAGCATTGCAACTTCGGCGTTGCAGGTCCTAAAGAAACCCTAGTTCAACCTTCTTTTGGGACCTTCCAAAAACAAGACAACTCATCCTAAGCTCAGTGACGTCTATATAGAGTTTCCCTCCTTCCAGCTACCGATTTCTACACTTCGTCCTACTGCAACTCGACCATCTTCTTGCAATCCAAAAACACTAGAATTTCGCAACTGTGAGAGAGATAGAGCCCAAAAACCAAGAAATTTCATCCATCTTCCTTCTTGACCTTGAGTCTCCTTCTTGCAGCTACCTAACTATAGATTGAACTCTTTTTTGTAGATAGAACTTGTGAGTGAGTGTGTCTCCAAATGAAGTCGAACTGCTCTTTATATGGCCTTCTCGAGGGGTCGAATTCCCTCCTTTAGGCCAACTTGAGGATCCCAGGCCCAACTTGTACTCTTGGAGATTCCCAAACTTTCTAGACTCAAAAATAATTCTTTTTACAATTACAAATTGCCTAGAAGGGTCTTATAAAGATAATGTTGACATTGTTGACTCATGACAATAAATCCTAAGACCTAACAAACCCTAGAAGCATGAAGAACATGCTTTTGCCTAGAAGACCATCCATAATCATCATGAAACCCATGCTTTAATAATAATAATTTTTTTCTTCTCTTTCTGACAAGATCATCCAGACTCATTAAAGACTGCAAGAAGAATCTAGCCATAGAATTCGATATGAAAGATTTGGGACGAATGCACTACTTTCTAGGGTTGGAAGTTTGGTAGCAGAAGAGAGAAATCTTCCTTGGGCAATGGAGGTATGCTATAGAAATCTTGAAAAAATTCGGGATGGAGGACTGGAGACCTATGGCTACGCCAATGATCACCATATGGAAGAAGATTGATGCATCAGAAGACAAGGATGTCGATCCCACCCTATACAGGAAGCTCATAGGATCCCTGATGTATTTGCTCAATACCAGGCCAGACATTTGCTACTTTGTCAACACCCTCAGTCAGTTCATGGTGGAACCGAAGAGGGCGCACTAGGCAGCAACCAAACATGTTCTCAGGTATTTATAGGGAATAGTCGATTATGGACTCTTGTACACCAAGAGTAAGGATATCAAATTGAGTGGATTTATTGATGCAGATTGGGCAGCAAGTTCAGTGGATCGGAAAAGTACCTCTGGGTATTGTTTCAACATTGGATGAGGAATGACCTCCTAGTGCAGTAGGAAACAGAAGTCCGTGGCTCTGAGCTCATTTGAGGCAGAATATATGGCAGCAAGCACAACTTCGTGTGAGGCCATATGGCTTAGAAAACTGCTTGTGAACCTAGTCATAAGGAATATGGAGGAGACCAGGATCATGTGTCATAATCAAAGTTGCATCAAGCTCTATGAGAATTCAGTGTTTCATGATAGGTTGAAAAATATTGATATCCGGTGTCACTTTGTCAAGGACTGTGTCCAACGAGGACCTGTACAGTTGAGCTACACTCCTACAGGAGAATAGGTGGAAGACGTCCTCACCAAGGCCCTTGGAAGGACAAAATTTGACTACTTCAGGGAAAAGATGGGGATGGTAAAGAACCCTTTTCAGTAGCAGAAACGGGAGTAATAACTACGAGGATGCAGAGGGAGTTGCAGTGCAGATGCAGTGTTGGGAGAAAGGACCAGCAGCAGCATGGATGCAGAGGGAGTTGTCGTCCAGATGCAGCAATGGCAGTAGCAGAGCCATGGGCAGCAGTGCAGAGGATGTTGGGCATGGAGGCTTAGCATCATCATAGGGACCGATGCCAAATGATCAGGGTTATACTCAGTGAGGAGTATTACTAGCGCAGAGTCCTCGCTAAGAGGGAGTGTTGATTTGGGGTAGCATCGGATGTGCTCTAGCCACGAAAATTGGTGGAGAGGCTAAGGCACATGAGATCTCCAATACCCAGAAAGGGTTTGGCCATATTCTAAACAGTTTGGGAGATATTAAAATAATTAATATTTTTAATGTAGTCCCTAAGTCTAAACTTAGAGAAAATAAAATATTAACGTGTATTAATATAAAATTATGTTAGAATGGTCCAAAAGTCATGGATCAACCCAAATCTAATCTTAGTCGTTGATTAGGGACTTAATCTCGATCGTTGATTTGTCAATGAGAAAAGTATAAGAGGAGGCTTGAGGGTCATTTGGAGAACACACTGAGGGAGACCAGTGAGTTCAATTTCTAGAGCGGGGTTAGCTGAGAAATTGAACCAGTGGTCTAGTGAGCAATCAGGAGGCAGAAAGTACGGAGCAAAGAGGCGGGATCAACCACTAGAGATCAGCGTTGAGGCAGGACAGGCAAATGCAGAGGCAACAGAAGACTGTGCAATCACTCGTTGGGCCTGCTTGAGTGATGCAGAGAGGCCCAACGCTGACACAGTCAAGAAGAGGCTAACACAGAGGGTTTGAGAGCCACGCAGAGGTCAGTCGGGCTGACGCTGGGATTGGGAGAAGTACTAGAGAATTATTTCTCTCTGTCGGTAAGCCAGTTTGGCACCCTATTGTACAGGAAAATTGCTAAATAATAAAATCCTCCCTTTCTGCACTGATTTTCCCACATTGGGTTTTTCCGGGTACTGTTGTCCAAAACGTTTGTGTCAATGTGTTAATGCTTATGCATATGTTTGTTTTTGTATTACGATGTAATATCTACAGCAGTATTTATTTTAATGTTTATTGAAGTAATTTCATAAATAACTTATTGTGGAATAAGTAGGAAAAATAAATCAGTTGTTGCAATGAATCTTAATTAAGCAAAAATAACTTATTTTCTTTAACCTTGATACTTACTTATGAATCTTAGATATCTTCTTTATGTTTCTTTATTTAGATATTTTCATCAAACAATATCAAGAAGCAATAACAACAAAGAGGACACAGATGTAGGCTCTCAACCAGGGCAAAACCCCTCCAAGGGGAAAACCCAGAAACTCTTCTCTTCTTAGAATCTGCTTCAAATAAGATACAAAGACCCAATCCCTAGACTAAGTCCTTCTCCTAATACCAAGTCAAACCTTCCTCGAGTCCTTGAATCTGCACCAAACTGCTACAAACTGCAACTTCGATCTGCCAACAACAGCATTGCTACTCGACCTGCAACTTCGGCCCTGCAAGTCCTAAAGAAACCCCAATTCAACCTTCTTCTGGGACCTTCCAAAAACAAGACAACTCATCCTAAGCTCAGTGACATCTATATAGAGTTTCCTTCCTTCTAGCTACCGATTTCTACACTTCGTCCTACTGCAACTCAACCATCTTCCTGCAATCCAAAAACCCTAGAATTTCGTAACTGTGAGAGAGATAGAGCCTCAGGACCAAGAAATTTTGTCCATCTTCCTTCTTGACCTTCAGTCTCCTTCTTGCAGCTACCTAGCTATAGATTGAACTCTTTTTTGTAGATAGAACTTGTGAGTGAGTGTGTCTCCAAATGAAGTCGAACTGCTCTTTATATGGCCTTCTCGAGGGGTCGAATTCCCTCCTTTAGGCCAACTTGAGGATCCCAGGGCCGACTTGTACTCTTGGAGATTCCCGAACTTTCTAGACTCAAAAATAATTCTTTTTACAACTACAAATTGCCCAGAAGGGTCTTATAAAGATGATGTTGACTCTGTTGACTCATGACAATAAATCCTAAGACCTAACAAACCCTAGAAGCATGAAGAACATGCTTTTGCCTAGAAGACCATCCATAATCAACATGAAACCTATGCTTTAATAATAATAATTTTTTTTTTCTCTTTTCTCGTTTGTTACATAGGATACATACTAAAATGAGTACAACAATTATTAAGACTGAAACTAGTTATATTTCTCAACACTCCCTTTTAACTAGGGAGGTATTCATAATTATACAACTAGTACAGCAACATATCTCAAATTGAAGAGTTCTCAAGAAGAGTTAGATTGATAAGTCACACTAAGCATCATTATTATAACCAGCATTGTCCCTGATGCCTAACCAAACAAGCTCTTCTTTCAAGAGCATTATGTTGGGAGGCTTTATGTGTGATACTGCACTACCTCTCTAAGGTGCATACCCCATCCAAATGTCCAGAAGGTATGTCCTTTTTGTTAGAAAATCAGAAAGGCGGAAATATTTTCTTATATAGATAATTACTTGTGATTCTATTATCTTTATGTTCTTCTTTTATCTTTTAGTTCATTAAGCAATTACCAAAACAAGGACAACAAATGCAGGCAGATAGCCAGGGCAAAACCCCTATCTAGGGAAAAGCCCAGTCAGCAATTCTTCCTTCAATAGTTTATTGAGATAATCCAAGACTCTTTCACCTAGACAAAGACTCCCTCCACACCAAGTCAGCCCTCAATCCTTCTTGCAGATGATAACCCTTCAAAATCAACTTTGACCTAGCATCATCAACATGCAGTAGCATCTTTGACCCAGTAGCAACAGCAGCAGTAGCTTTGACTAGACTAAAAGAACTTTTATCTCCCTTGATACACCTTAGAAGTGAGAGAGAGTTGGCCCAAAATTTCAATCTTGGTGTTTTCTATCTTCCTCCAAAAACACGCACTCCTTTCCAGCTCTCCTTCCAGCCCTTTTCCAACTTCGCACTTCCCATCCTCCAGCTTCAGATATCGAACTATGTGTGTGAGAGTGAATTGCTCCAAATGAATTTGAATTGCCTTGTATATATAGCCTTCGATTCAGGTCGAATTACCCTTTTTGAGGTTGGCTTGATCTTCTTGAGGCCGACTTGGTGTGGAGGAGACTAAATTCATTTTTGACTCAAAATTAATTCTTTTTACATGATTTGAAAGCCCAAGAAGGGTTTCTTTTAATGTACAATGACTATAATGACTCGGAATAAATCCTAGAAGTCTTCAATGGAGACTTTGACTTGAAACATGATGACCCAAGCATGAAACCTATGCTTTAATAAGTCATAATAATAATAATAATAATATTTTCTTCATTTTTTTTATAATAAAAGTGCTTTCTTCATTTTTTTTATAAGTAAATTTCATTATGACTCAAATACATTTATGAAGACCGAACCGAGTTACATATTTCAACACTCCCTCTTAACTAGGGAGGTATTCACAACTACAAGGAAGACCTCAGAACACATGAACCATGAAGAATTTTGGCACCGCAATGCCATGGACTAGATTCCTGACCACAGCAATCCATCCAGGTGGGACTAAGATGGACTCAAGCTTTTAGCCTCTCTAGGTACCATCAGGCTTACTTACTAACCATCAACCCAGGGACCTAAGTGCGTATCCGAGGTCAGAGCTCCATGACCAATGCCACCCTCCCTACTTCAGAAACTAAACATCAACACAAAGTGTTAGCCAGATGTCCTCCTAGGAAATGTGTCTTACACACAAAGCCTCAACACCCTTGATTATTCCAATTGATAACAAATCCTCCGCGATCAAACAGATCAGTAACAACAAATCTCTCCCCGATAAACTAATCGATAAGCATATAAAAACATGTTATCAAAACTCTGAGAGATTTACCCATACAAACACAACCCCAATCAATCAGTAACAAATTTTCAAATGTACATAAATAAACACAAACCTCCAAGGTCTTTCAGACAAGTTGATGTTGCTTCTCAACTTTTTACAGTAAGACTTAGAGCATTCCAAATGAATCTTGACAGAAGATTCCTCAATCATATAGCTTCCTTTCCTACTTTTCATGCAGCAACATATTCTACAACTGGATCCTGCTTTCCTTTCTTTTAGCAGCCCTTCAGAATACATTCTCCAATTTCCTTCTTTCAAGGTATCTATCATGACTATGATATGACCTCCCTCTCAACTAGGGAGATTCCATTTATCCAAGTTCCCTCTTAACTGGGGGGCTCAACTTTTCTACGACATCGGAGAATCTTTCATGGCTTCCATCCTTCTTATCAAAGTTATCATGACCATCATCATTCACATCATGCTTATCATAAAATTTACTTTACAAACATCTTCACCATCTTGAAGATTATGTACCTGCACAACTTAGGTAGCAAGTACAAACAAATCTATAGAAGCATGAAGTTAACCATATCAAAATCATGGAAGCATTCAACTTTAGACATCAAATAGCCAAACTTAGTTACAAACAAGAGACACATACTTTTCAACATCTTGCTATGGTTTTTGTCATAGACTCTAGACTATATCATTAGGACTTTATTTCATAACAACCTTCATTACATCTAGGGTTTCAATGTTTCTTCCAGAGGTATGACATACCCTACTACATCATATTGCAAACCCTAGAAGTAATTCAAACAAATATAGATCTACAATGTACCTAACAACTTTAGAATTCAAATGTTAGACTTCCTACTAGGATTTAGTGCGAAACTCTAGATTTTATACATGAGCTTTTAACAATCAAAATCAATCACAAGTCAATTCAAAGTAACAACGTGACTAGCTTCCACTAGGGTTTGTTGTAAACCCTATATTTTATCTCAAATTCATATTTCAACAAAGTCACACAAATCTCAAATTATCACATTGTCATCATATATCAAAGATTTGAACTTCTACCAAGGTTAGTTACAAAAACCTAGAATACAATCATCCTAGAGAATCAAACTTTGACTAAGGCGTAGATCCAAACCCTAGGATTCATGACCATTAACAATTAGGTCAACTCTAGGATTCCATCATCATGCACAAGCATATCATAACATGTGTTAGTTAAACCCAAAGACACAAACACCCATAAAAGTTAGACATATAACAAACTTGATCAGACTAGGGTTTGATTGGACAAACATAAACATGCCAAGGATTTTCATTTCTAGGACATTATAAGGGTCTTGCTTATACACCCTACCAAACCCTAATGATCTAAGGTTTCAATACAAAACATAGCAAACCCTGAATTACCAATACTTCAAAGATTTGAGATTTCAAACATTACCATTCAACCCTAACAAGTTAGGGTTTCCATACTCGTACCAAAACCCCAAACATGACATCATCAAAACATCAGACATTTTTAGACTTCATCAATAACCCTAAGTAGGCTAGGGTTCCACACATAATCATTAACATACCCTTAAGTTAGGGTTTTCACAGATAACCATTCTAGAGTTCCACAAGAGTAATCAAAGATACGAGGAGGGTAGATTTATCTAATGATGAATCACCCAATCAAGAATCTCGATGATTCAAGAGGGCTAGACACAATGATGTTAGTAATAGTTTATCAAGAATGAATATGAAGATAGCAAAAACTTGTAGTTCAAAACATACCTCTTGTTTCTTAACAAACCTTGTAATTCCAATGCTTTGTCTTGTGAGGCCTTCTTCCTTAGGTCTTGAGAAAGTTGTTCTAAATAAGGAAAATATGAGTAGAAATGTGATTAGTATTTAAAGCAAACAAAACTAGATAGGTAAGGAAGACTAAGAATGAAAATGGTAATAAGATACTTATCTTTGGAGGTTGGTGAGGGCTCCCTCCAAGCTTGAGGGATACCTACAACCTTATGAACAAATAAAAATGTTTTTCCAAAATATGTTAAACATACAAAGTCGAAAAATCAAAAATAAAATAACTAAAGCTTAGATCAAAGGACTTAGTAGTGTACGTCCCTTATATCCATTTCTTCGGGCTTATTCTTCTTTGGAGATCCTCCTTCAGCAACATTGGTTTGGTCTTTGCTTCTTTCTTGTTCTTCGAATTGTCAGGACAGTCACTTCTATAGTGACCCATTTTGTGGCATTGGTAGCATTCTATCTTGGACATATCGACCTTCCTTCTTGGCCCTCTTGACTTCTTGGAGTGTCCTTTCTTGTGAGAAGCAGAGTATGCATTTGAAACCTTTTCTTCTTCATTGTTGGATACTAATAAGATTCTCATCTCTTCCTGGGTGCAAACATTCCATAATTGTTCGAAGATAGGAACTTCTTTGCAACTGTTGAGACCTGAAGCAAACGAAATCCAAGTAGGTGGTAACCCCAATTATGCAGTGATTATTAGCTCCTTTTCTGGTATAATTTCATCTATGGCTTGAACTTCATCTCTAATTCTACATATCCTCATAAAGAAGGAAGCCACAGTATCATCCTTTGTCATTTTTGTAGTCCTTAAGTCAATCTTCAAATTTGCTACTTGACCGATGTTCTTGATAGTGAATAATTTTGACAAAGCTTCATACATTAATTGAGCATGGTCTATATTGGAAATGTATGGGAAAACATTGTCCTTTATGCTTTCTACCATTTGTGTCATAGCCAATATCTCTGACTCTTTATACTTCACCTTGTTTGCATCACTGGATTCTTCGGTAGGTGTCTTCACCTTTCCTTTGACCAAATCCAAGACCTTGTTCTTTTCAAGAATGAGGTCAATTCTCTTCTTCCAAGATCTGTACTTTGATGCTCCTTCCAATTTGTTCTCACTCTTTATTGTGTCATACATTGTGCTTGAAGATAGTGAGCTTCTTCTCTTATAAGATCTCCTTACATGATCCCTTGATCAATCCTTTACATTCCTTCTAGTAGATACTCAAAACCGCATTTTTCCTCCTTCACCTTAACTCTGATACCATGTTAGAAAATAAAAAAGGCAAAAAGATTTTCTTATATAGATAATTACTTGTGATTCTTTTATCTTTATGTTCTTTTATCTTTTAGTTCATCAAGCAATTACCAAAACAATAACACAAGGACAACAAGTGTAGACGGACAGTCAGGGCAAAACCCCTGTCTAAGGGAAAACCCAATCAACAATTCTTCCTTCAATAGTTTCTTGAGATAATCCAAGACTCTTTGACAGAGACAAATACTTCCTCCACACCAAGTCAACCCTCAATCCTTCTTGCAGATGATAACCCTTCAAAAGCAACTTTGACCTGGCAGCATCAACATACAATAGTAGTTTTGACCTAGTAGTAGCAACAACAGCAGCTTTGACTAGACTAAAAGAACTTTGATATCCCTTGATACACCTCAGAAGTGAGAGAGAGTTGACCCAAAATTTCAATCTTTGTGTCTTTTATCTTCCTCCAAAAACTTGCACTCCTTTCTAGCTCTCCTTCCATCCCTTTTCCAACTTTGCACTTCCCAGCTTCTAGCTTCAAATATCGAACTATGTGTGTGAGAGTGAATTACTCCAAATGAATTGGAACTGCCTTGTATATATAGCCTTCCAGTGAAGTCGAATTACCCTTCTTGAGGCCCACTTGGTGTGGAGGAGACTAAATTCATTTTTTACTCAAAAATAATTCCTTTTACATGATTCGAAAGCCCAAGAAGGGTCTCTTTTAATGTACAATGACTCTAATGACTCAGAATAAATCCCAGAAGTCCTCTATGGGGACTTTGACCTAAAAGATGATGACCCAAGCATGAAACCTATGCTTTAATAGGTCATAATAATAATATTTTCTTCATTTTTTTTATAAGTACATTTCAATGTGACTCAAATACATTTATGAAGATCGAAGCTAGTTACATATCTCAACACTTTTAGGACTATTCTTCTCTTGGATCTTCATACATGAGTCCTCAAAGAATATCGGTCCTCTTCGACCACTCTTCTCATGGATTCCTGCCCCATCCTCAAAGAGTGCCAGTCCCTTTCCTTTCTTGGATGTTATATTCTCAAGGAAACCACAGATGCTTATCCAATCCTCCATCATTCTCTCTTCATCACCTGAAAAGGACAATGCACATGTGATGTTCATCATCACTCCCTCTCAACTAGAGAGTGCATCCCTATTCTCCCTTAATCTTGAGAATAGAACCTTGCTCTTAATTCATGAAGACACCTTTTGCTCCCTCTCAAACCAGAGGAGATTCCTTCCTTCCAATAATGGATGCCAGCATCACAAGCCATACTTTTTGTCTTCATCCTAGTATCAACTACTAGTTCTCCATAGCTACATGGCTCCCTTTTCTTGCATCAAGCCTGCTTCCTTTTGAGGTATCATGGAACCATCTCCACTCTTCGTTCTTGTGACAAGATCCATGTCATCTCTCTTGCTCACCAATTTATTCTTCAATCATGAAGGCATAGCATTTTCCCTTCCCAATCTTCAATATCATCATGAAAGTGATCTTCCTTGACCTTTAGGGTATTTTCTTGTACAGCTATCCTTTCAATCCCAAGATGGACTCATCTTGACTTTATAGTTGCCAGGTACCAAACATTCTCAACATTCGGTGTTCATACAGTTGAACTTGCCTCAACTGTCATCATGTATCCCTAAAACATTCTTTTCCTGGTAGCCAAAAATAATATGTTAGCTAGATAACCAAACCATAAATGAAATAGACTTACCTCACCATGGTGACCTTCTCATGCTATCGACATCCACATTGACCATCTCCACCTGATATTTCCTTCATGCATCAGATCGCCCAAGGATTAAATTTGATTATCAAGTTACAAGTTCTCTTCCAGAGATTATACTAGATGTTAATCAAAATACATATTCTAGAGAAAGTCCCAACCTTACATACATTCTTAAGTAAGTGACATTCTATCATAAATACTTGAACATAATTTTATAACCAACTTT
This sequence comes from Pinus tabuliformis, assembly GCA_031772625.1. Classification (NCBI taxonomy): domain Eukaryota; kingdom Viridiplantae; phylum Streptophyta; class Pinopsida; order Pinales; family Pinaceae; genus Pinus; species Pinus tabuliformis. The sequence continues at coordinate 217,773,402 of CM062819.1, forward strand.
ATTCCACAAGATTCTCATACATGAATCTTATCCAAAGTATTTCCTTTTAACATACATTCCCATGCTTTCATCCAATTATCTAGCTATAATTCACAAAAGGTTTGTATCCTGACCCATTGCAATCTTTCATCCCATTTTTACTAGCATGATTCCACAATACATAGAATACATACTATTTTTGTCATGATGTCTTTCCCAAGGATATCCAAATGATGGTCCTGTTATCGCTCAAATTGTACAGGAACAGTGCGACAACGACTCAGGTCGAGGGTTGTCACTCTGATCCCTGACCTCTCTGTTCTAGCTGTCTCCCAACAACAGCCTATGGGGGGTGATCCCTATGAAATGTGAAAATGTAGGACTCGTTGGCAACCAACAAGTCCAGGAGACACTATGGAATAGCCTAGCCATTTGGTTGATTTTAGCAAGTTGAAGGATTAGATTGAATTGTTAATGAGACCAGTGCCTTATGAAGTCAACTACTTGCTTTAGATCAATTAAATACCAGGTGATTGGATGAACAACCGTTCTTTGAAGAATTCTTGACTATCCTAGATGCGATGCAAATCCTATGATCTAGGTGTGATGCAAGAAATCTTGGTTAATTTTAATTATATGCCTAGCTAAGTGTATCCCTTAATCATTATCTATTTTGAGGCTAGTCTCAAAAGTAGGTTGTAGAGAGAAGTCAAGGCGAAGCAAGCAAAGCCTTGGTTAACGATACCTCCCCTTGAAATCTAACATACCCGATGCCTCCGACATTGCAGAGACTGTGACTCTGACGATTGCAAGGTCATTGTTTTAAACACTAGAGAGGGTCTAGCATTCGCAAGCTAAGAGTTGAAGGGTGTTCCTATCTTTCTATCAACCAAGCTTATGCTTGCAGGTGAGTTAATTAATGCAAATCTAGGCCTAGGATGCAAATGCAAAATGATTGGGTGATCTTGAGTTAAGATTGTTTATGATTTTAAGTACTTAGTTATCATTGATCTTGTGACAAAAAGTACTTGACAATAAAAGACCATCTTAAACACAAGATAAATTTCAATAGTGCTCAAAAGATGTATCCAATATAACCAGGAGATAATTGCTCAAACACTAGATGAAAACAAGATAGATTCTCTTAAATAACAATCTGCCAATATGTCAAAGATAAAATTATTATCCATAATAGATATTTACTTTAAAATTGAACCATAAATGACAATAATGGCTATAAGATAAATTTGAGCACTTATCCACGATATCGTGTAGAAAAATTTACAATAATGATTTACACAAGAGATAGACAACTTGGATGTTCTTTAAACACAATTAGCACATCTTCACTTTGTGACAAATTTTATCACAATGCCAAATTAGTGTAGAACAATTAGATCTCCAATGCTATTGTGAGAGAACAAGGGATACCAATATGCCCAAAATCCAATGACCAATTAAACAATATTAACCATTCAAGATGCTATTAGATCTCTTGAGATTTTAAGTGCTTGTGTGAGTGAGTTTATTAAGTGCAAATTTGTAACTTTGGAGATTATGAAACTCACAAGAAAACACAATAAAAGATCTCTTGTTATGAGGCAATGTAGGAACTAAACCAAAATCCCGATGTTAACAATCCTTTCCATGATAGAGCCTTAAATGCGATTAGAAGCCTTTATGTAACTTATGTTCCAATGACATTCAATGAACAATCACTAAACATTTAGGACAGCGGCAAGTTAATTTCAATTCGAGCACTTGGGATGAAAAAGATGAAATGCACGAGTGCAAAAATGCGAATAAGACAACCCAAATGCTAAACTACTTTTCCAACACAAGATTCTCAATGAATTAGGTTCTTTTAGATGCCAATTTCACTATTATGATCAGACCTTAATATGCTTATGACAATGACCAAATTTTCATGAAACAAGCCTGTTACACAGTAATCTGTCACTCTTCTATCACTCCCCGTTCCTAATCCCGAAGAACCCTAGTAGTGACTACTATGTTATACTTTCACCATGAAACTTATGCTCTCACATCCCTTGAAGTTTGAAGAAAGTAGTTCTGACTCCCTTCAGAACATTTCCAGAGAATCCTTCTTAAAACCCATTTTGTAAGATCAACGCTCTTTCCTGGTGTCTCACCCGCGTCGATGGCAGAATTTTACACTGTGACCCGTGCCGATCGGCACTACTGTTAGCCCAATACCCGAGTCGGTCTACTTTTGGATTGTTTTCATAAAAGGAAACAGAGTTTCACGTCTAGAAACTTCTAGTGGCGATGTGCTAGATGTTCGTTTGGTTGGATAAGGGCCGAGAACTCCATATAAGGTTCTTTCCCCCCTTAAAAGTGGACCTTCCCAAGGAGATAAGACCTTCTTCCCCTCATGAGTGGATCTCATTCTTATCCTCCTCTCCCTATATAAACCACTTCCTCTTACCCTTTTTGGTTACAATACAACACATAGTGAAAGTGGTGGAGATAGAACCAACGGCAAAATTCTGAAATCTTTAGCTTTTGATAGAAGAAGATTGGTGTTACATGACAAAAGACTAGTCTTTGATAGCTAAAGCATGAGGAGAGAGAGTTAGAGCTTGGAAGCCATTTCATGTCAAGCTAGAGGAGGAAAAGAGTGTTGAAAATGCGTGTAGCGGGACTTGGATACCGCAAAGGAGATCTCCAACGTCAAGGCTTCGGTTGTATTTCTCTTTGAAGTTTATTTTAATACAACTAATGGTTTATTTCCTATATTGGGTGTAATATTACATTTGATAGCTTAGAACTCCTTGACCTTTTAAGTAGATTGGATTCGATTTTATGCTATCACGTTTGTTGTTGTTTCTTGCATGTTTGTTTCAGGTACTTGAACGAAAGGAACGAAAGGAAGCTGGAGCAAGGAAGCAAGATCACCATCAAGTGGATTAGCATTATAAGAGGTAGGCCCTCTTATTCGATTCTAATCTAAGGAAATTTACATTAGATTGTCTTATTTGTGGCTAGACCCTCTCCCCTGGGCTAGAGGGATTGTCTCTATCCACAGAGAGAATCTTCCTACACCAAAAATTGGCGACTCCACTGAAGAAATACATCTCCTTTTTATCACTCGGTTTTTTCTACTTATGTGCCTAGTTTGTTTATTTAAGGTCTTCTGGATCTGTATTGACCTATTTGAAGGCATACAGACACTAGCCCACCCTCTGATGTGTTAAGTCTGGCCCTGTGTGAAGTTCTTTTTTATTTTTTCTTTGAATCCCTCGATCAGTGCTAGTTTCAGCCAAACAGTCGCGCTGATCAATGCCAGTTTTAGCCTGATAGTCGTGTCGAACCCCTTTTCAGCGCTAGTTTCAGCCAAAAAGTTGTCCTGGTTTCTGATTTAAGAAAAATCAAAGTTTCTCACATTCTAGTGCCAATGTATCTTGACCCTCAAACTCTCTTCTTCCGCCCATAAGTGACTCGGATGCTTTGTTCGTTCGATTTGATTGATTGATTGGCTTGAAGTTTCATTGCTTGATTTTTTGAGTTTTTTGGATGGTTTCTATGATCCTAGGGCATCTAGGTCAACTACCATTCATTTGTTTGTTTACTCATTGTGTCAAGTTTCTGATTTGCTACTTCATTTAATCCATCTTTAAGTCGCAACATCTTCATTGCTTCAATTTCAATTGAATGAGTGAAAGAATCTCGTTTGTTCTCTTATTTCGAGTCTCTTTTCTCTTTCTGAGCATAGATTACATTGCTTGGTTTGACGATTGAAGCATTTATGTGTTTGGTTTGTTCGATTTAGGGAAGAAGTTGCTTTTAGTTTCATTTATCATGCTTTGGATTTAATCGATGCTTGTTTGTTCAAAATTGTGAAAATTTTCATTAAAGTGCTTTATGTGAAAGATTCATTTTGCATTTTATGAAAAGAAGAACATCATTCTATTTTACCTAAGCAAAAATATTGCATTAGTAGCGTTATTGAGAAGTTAGAATTGCATCATCATACGCATGAGAAATGAAATAAAATAAAATAAAATAAATAAAAAATTGTTGTTAAAGGAAGATTAAGTGCATTTAGGACATATATTAGTAAAAGATTTCATTCTTGGATTGTTGCGTTGATTGTGTGTTCTATATCCCTCAATTAATGTAGGGCCTTGAAATTGAAACCTAATTCAAGATAAACCGTTAAAATTTAATGAATTAACCTAAGGAAGCATCGAAACTTAATGCTCACATTTAGTGTTCTCAGCTAGAGACTTCTTCTGATGTCTTTAAACCTAGCCACTGTCATTTGCAACAATCTTTCATTAGACAGCACTAGCACGGACTTGTGCTCGTCGTACCGTCGTGTATATAAAGGGAGACCCCTATAGGTTGCAATACTTTATCCATAGGAAGTTGAGTCTACTGCCTTGTAAACGTGATACACCGAACACAACATTTGGGAAGATTGTCTGCTTGTACTTTTCGATTTGTTGGAAGATATTCTGCAATTCACGGTTACCTGGTAATCCTTTATGCCTAGAGTACCCTGAGTAGTCATTTTTTATCTTTGCTGACTCTTTAAATTTGAAAAGCACTTGTCCTTTCGAGTTCGTTAAATTTGAAAGTGACTAGAGTCACCTTTCGTCCTTTTCTCGACTCTTAAAACATGAAAAGGCAAAGTTTTGTTTCAATGTCTTAAAATTAACTGCCCACGAAATATTCCTGGTTAAAGTTATCTTCCTTAGTGATTCTTTAGGGTCGATTCCAATGGCAACATTTCTGGAGTTTACCAGTCAAGGATTCCCCTCCAATGGGAGTCCTGGTCCTTTTCCTTCTTTTGGAAACGCTAGCGCTCCTTATATGGCAACGTTGTCCCTTCCTAGGTTAACTATTGGTTTACCTGTCTAGTTATTTTCGACCTCGGTGGTCCCGAGTGTCCCAACTTCTGTCCAACCATCTCCTTCACCTGAACAACACCATGTTGATTCTAAGGTTGACCTCTCACCTTCTTCACCTATTTCTTCACCCTCCTCTTCTACTTCGCCTGGTGAAAGTTTGAAATCTAGTAACCAGGAGGCTAAGAAGAAGAAGAAGAAGACGAAGAAGAAGAAGTCAGATAAGTGAGAGGCCAACTGTGTAGCTATTGCTCCAAATGCACTTCTCGTTAACAAACCTTATGATCCTTTGCGAAAGGTAAAATTCCCTTGCAAGCTATGTAAGGGTGACCATCTCCTTCGAGATTGTCCTAGTATTCCCAGAGTCTTAGAGGTATGGTCTCAAAATTTGGATCAACCATCCCCATCGACCTCTGGAGATCATGTCGATGCTACACCCTCGGCTAGCGATGGTAAGAAGAAGGGAAAAATTAAATTCCCCTGTAGTTTATGTGAAGGAGAACATCTTCTTCACCTTTGTCCTCTTATGGATAAAGCTTCCAAAGTTTTGGAAAACCTTACAGCTCCTCAACCCCAACTTCTTGTTGGTTATCAGAGGCTTTCTTCTAACCCTCTCCTAGTTGGTAAAGAGATTGACTTGGATTCATCTCTTGCCCATCCTGCTCTTCCTGAGTATGACTCTCTTGTGTCTGTTCCCGACCAACCATTGGTCGAAAAGAGTGTCGACTTGGCTCCACCTTCAGTTGTTCACTCTGTTCCCGAAGAGAGTAGTGATCATACTGCTCATGTTCTTCTCATCTCCTCAAATTCTCATGAATCGAAGAGTGGCCCTCCCATCCCAGTTGTTCAGGAGAGTCCTTCTCCTATTCCTATAAAGCATGGGGGCAATCCTATGATACCCCCACCAAGTAGTTTTGTTGTTTCTTTTGATTGGAGTCAATTGACTGCATTCCGCCTCCCATCTTATGTGCCTTTCCAGATTATGGTACAAGCCTATAATATGGTAGTACATGGCACTCTATTAGATGAAGGCTCATCTGTTAACATCATGTCTTCTACTACTTGGCAAGCTTTGGGATCCCCACAGCTTGTGCCTGTCACCCAGAATCTGTTGGCTTTCAACGGAGGAGCCAGTCAACCTTTAGGGATCCTTCCGAAGTTCCCTATTACTTTGGGAGGAAAGACCATCTATATAGACATGATGGTAGTCCAAGGTCCCTTAGACTTCGATCTTCTCCTTGGGCACGACTATGTTTATGTCATGGGAGCTCTTGTTTCTTCGCTCTTCTGTGTGGTTTGTTTTCCACACAAAGGGAGAATAGTGACCATTGATCAATTATTGTTCGTCGGTCACCAGATGGCTCCAATCCTACCGTCATCCCCTATTGGTTCTCATTTGCAAGCAGTACCCTCCCCGCCACAAGTCAATTATGTGGCTACCCATTCCGTCTCCACATCTGTTGATGATCACACAGATGGCATGGTACATTATGTATTGGGGGCATTGGAAACTGATCGTCATTTGTACCAGTTGACATGTGTTCCTCCCAGAGCGTAGTTCTCCCGTCCAGTGAGGACCTCTTGGGGGCCATGTTCTTGTATGGTCCATGATCAACTGTTACGAGGATAGTTCTTTTTCTGTGTCAACCTCGTTAAAAAATGAAACAACGTGCGAGGATAGTTATTTTTCTGTGTCAACCTCGTTAAAAAATGAAACAACGTGCGAGGATAGTTTGTTCCTGTATCAACCTCGTTAAAAAATGAAACAAATTTCGAGGATAGTTTGTTCCTGTATCAACCTCGTTAAAAAATGAAACAGATGTCATGAGGATAGTTCCTGGTCTTGTGTCAACCTCGTTAAAAAATGAAACAAGGTGTCAGAGCATGGTTCCTAGTCTTGTGTCAAGCTCCTTAAAAAATGAAATAAGGAGTCATGAGGATAGTTCCTGGTCTTGTGTCAACCTCGTTAAAAAATGAAACAAAGTGTCAGAGCATGGTTCCTGGTCTTGTGTCAAGCTCCTTAAAAAATGAAACAAGGAGTCTTGAGGATAGTTCTTTTACTGTGTCAACCTCGTTAAAAAATGAAACAACTCCCTTTTCCAAATCGAGTATTTGATTAAGATCTCGTCAAATTCCAGTCAAGTCTTTCCTTGATCTCAAAAGTGAAACTTCATTCCATCCACCTTTTAGCAACCCGATGTCTACTTCGGTGAATGAAATGAAGTTTGGGGGGCATGTGCCTCAGCTCTCATCATGCTGGGGGCATGCCATTTTTTCATCCAAGCATAGTTTTTCGTTTCAAGCTTGTGTAAACATGAAACCGAATCCAAGCATAGTTTTTCATTTCAAGCTTGCGTAAACATGAAACCGAATCGAAGCATAGTTTCCTATGGTTCAGGCTTGTATAAAAATGAACCCATCTCCATTTGAACCCTCGTGATTGCCATTTTTATCAGCCTCTCCTGTTAGATAAGCCTTGGTTTTTTCTCCATTCCAACGCCACCATCTCTTTAGTCGATCATTCGATTTCACTTGGTTGTTTTACCCTTTCTTGAGCAACCGCAGCGATGAGTGGTTTTACTAGCCAGCCTCTTGACCTCTTAGTTTTTGAGTAGTTCCACCATAACTAGAACCAATTGCTACCCTTTATACCACTCGTTCTTCTAGGACGAATCATCTTTGAGCTCTTTTTTGACTCTCAAAATATGAAAATATTGCCGAGCTCTCATCGTTTTGCACTCTTTAAAGGCTGCGAAACGTTGTTTACCCAGTATACATTTACCCCTTTTTCGGGTTGGGATAAAACTATTTATGAAAAATATATACCTTAGTCAAACATGAATAGGAGGTTCTCTTGAATATTGTTTTCTAACTTTTCGAGTTCGAGACAACTTTACAAAAAGGGACCCTTAGAGTTTTCTTTTCCATGTCTTTTTCAAACTCTCTAAACATGAAAAAGATTCTGAGTTTCACCTTTGTCGGAATCGTTAAAAGATTAAACGACATAGGACTTGTCATTATGACGAGACTGAGCTTATCCTATCTAGGGCTCGTTAAAATTTACTAGGTAGGATCCATCTGAATGATGGGCTTATATTACAAACATATGTTATCCCCTTCAAGCTTGTGTTTCAAAAATAACTAGGGTACTCGCCAGAGATGGTGGGGGTAAATTGGAAGTATTCATCAGTTGTATTCTTCACTTGAGGCAGCGTGTCGCTCTTTAACATTGACACTCATTTGTTGTTCGTGTCGGGTTTTGGGACATCCTCACTCTATCACTTTTCTTCCCGGGTTTGGGTTATCCATTTTTACCTATCATCTAATCTCTGCCACGTCACCATCACCTTTGATCCTATGATGTAAAATGTTGCCAAACTTTGGAGTCGTGTCATCCACATGTTCAAGAAAAGTCTTCTTGCCCATACATTTTCTGATAATCTATCACATTCTTGGATTACTCTCATTCATTGTCTTTCCCATTTCGTGCCGATGATGAAGTATCCATTATGACCTTGCTTTGACGAATCGCTTCCTATCGACTTCAGCTCATTATCTAGGAAGTTGATCTAGAAACTCCTTTCCAATACCTTAGAGCTTGCATGCCTCAATGGCAAGTTCTTCATACTCGACGACAAGTTCTCATCATTGACCCTCGATCGAGTGATTTCACAAGTGTTCGACTTCAGTTCCTTATTCACACTTCGTGAATTGTACTAATAGTACCTTGAGAGCCATTGACATTATGGGTGGTTTCTCTCGCGCTTGTTAACGGTTCACATCATTGGCTGGTAATCAAGTTATTTTCTAGCATGCTCGACTTCAACACGTCTATTCACATGTTAGAATTTGTACTTTGATCGAGTCGTGTTGGAACGCAAGACCGTGGGCATACATCACAAAAGTCTAGGTTGCGAGGAGTGATGAGTCATTCAAGATTATATACATGATTTTTAGACTGATGGTTGCGACCATGCTGTGGGTATCATTTTGATCCTGCTCAGTCGAATGGCTCCGACCATACCGTGGGTCTTTTCATTTTGATCCTCTCTATGCGAATGGATGCGCCCATGCCGTGGATCTATTTCATATGATCGCTTCAAACAGATGGTTGCGTCCATGCCAAGGATCCATGCACATGATCCTTTTCTTGATGGATAGCTACACCTATACCATGGATTCATGTATTGTTATATGCCTCTCATGTTTATCAGATTTCAGATATGTACATGTATGTTTGAGTTGCAAGTCTTTCGAAGTTGGTATTCCAAGTCCTCGCTCTGTTTTCAAGCATTTCAGCCATCACTCTCAGCTCTGACTTCATGCTTTAGGGGGCATGTGTTACACAATAATTTGTCACTCTCCTGTCACTCCCTATTCCTGAACCCAGAGAACCCTAGTAGTGACTACTGTGTTATACTTTCACTATGAAACCTATGCTCTTGCATCCCTTGAAGTTTGAAGAAAGTAGTCCCCACTCCCTTCAGAACATTTCCAGAGAATCCTTCTTAAAACCCAATTTTTTAGATCAGCGCTCTTTCCCAGTGTCTCACCCGCGCCGATGGCAGAGTTTTACACTGTGACCTGCGCTAATTGGCACTACCATTAGCCCAATACCCGCATTGGTCTACTTCTGGACTGTTTTTATAAAAGGAAACAGAATTTCACATCTAGAAACTTCTAGTGGCGACGTGTTGGATGTTCGTTTCGTTGGATAAGGGTTGAGAACTCCATATAAGGTTCTTTCCCCCTTAAAAGTGGACCTTCCCAAGGAGATAAGACCACCTTCCTCCCTTGAGTGGATCTCATTCTTATCCTCCTCTCCCTATATAAACCACTTCCTCTTACCCTTTTTGGTTACAATACAACACAGTGAAAGTGGTGGAGAGATAGAACCAGCTGCAAAATTCTGAAATCTTTAGCTTTTGATAAACGAAGATTAGTCTTAGACGACAAAAGACTAGTCTTTGGTAGCTAAAGCATAAGGAGAGAGAGTTAGAGCTTAGAAGCCATTTCATGTCAAGCTAGAGGAGGAAAAGAGTGTTGAAAAGGCTTGTAGCAGGACTTGGATACTGCAAAGGAGATCTCCAAAGTCAAGGCTTCGGTTGTATTTCTCTTTGAAGTTTATTTTAATACAACTAAAGGTTTATTTCCTATATCGGGTGTAATATTACATCTGATAGTTAGAACTCCTTGACCTTTTAAGTAGATTGGATTCGATTTTATGTTATCACGTTTGTTGTTGTTTCTTGCATGTTTGTTTCAGGTACTTGAACGAAAGGAATGAAAGGAAGCTGCAGCAAGGAAGCAAGATCACCATCAAGTGGATTAGCATTATAAGAGGTAGGCCTTCTTATTCGATTCTAATCTAAGGAAATTTACATTAGCTTGTCTTGTTTGTGGCTAGACCCTCTCCCCTGGGCTAAATGGATTGTCTCTGTCTGCGAAGAGAATCTTCGTACACCACAAAGCCAAACAATGAATGCCCAATTGATGCAAGTGACTTAGCAATATGTTAGACAACTTATGAGTAATTTTTAGGCCCCTTAAATGAATCTTTTATCATTGTTATCAAATGATTATAGGCTACTAGCAAAACAGTGAGGGAGTGAGGGTTTGAAGAAGCAAACCATTTGGCCTAAAAGATGGCTAGAAGACTTGCCCAAAACTTCTCTAATGGAGTGACCACCTGCAACTGCCAATGTTAGCTCAAAATCTCATGAAAGTTGATGTTGCAACCACAATATGTTAGAGGCCAAAATCGAACAATAACCCAATGCAATGACTGAGAGAAGTAAAGAGGTCTCAAAATAGGGCAATGCTAGGCCTAGAAGGCTAGAGTTAGGGCTAGAGAAGGGGCAGCAAGGCCTATTAGTCCTATGGCTAGGGCTCAAGGCCTAGATGGGCCCACGACAAGGATGGATGAAGCCCAAGGGCTTGACGTCAAAACCCAAGAAGGGTTGCAGCCTAAGGAAATGAGACCCTAGGGCCTATGACAAGGGGAAAGGAGATAGTGGAGGGAAAATGAGGGCTCATGGAAGGAGGAGGAGGCTAAAGGGAGGCCTTTAAGGCCTGTGGCCAGGGCTAAAAGCCCTAAGAAAGGCAGTCGCAAGCCTTTCTAGGTCTGCGGCTAAGGGAAGAAGCTCCTTAGGGGTTGCGACCAAGCCCTAAGGGTTGTCGCTAGTAGGCCAAAGCCTCTAGAGGGCCAGATGGCTCCTTAAAAGAGAAGTCGAAGGCTCTAAGAGAGCCTAGAAGGGGACAACTAGGGCTAAGGAAGAGAAGGCTAGGGTTGGACAGGGAAAAAAAATTAATAAGTTGCGATAAATTTTTCTCCACAAATTTCTTGCGGAAATGTTCAATGCTTAGCCTGCAAAATCAAATTTGAGACTGGATCTTACCCTCAAGGGCATAGATCTAGCTCAAAACCCTCAACAAAAATTCTCTTGACCACCTTAAAGCTTACTTGCACAAATGAAAATAAAATTTCCCCAAAACCCCAATGTATACAAAATTCAAAATTAACCCCAAACCCTAATTGTTGCAAAACAAGGGTTAGAACAATATTTTACAAAATTATATTTGCAAAATATTTACAAATATACAATGCTTGTAAAATAAATAAAAATTTGAGAAAATTATTTTTTGAATAGTGACAATGGATCAACAACCAATGTCACTAACATCAAGGTACACAGAGGGATTGGTGCTCTTGATTAAATACAAGTTCCATACCCTAATACATGACAAAATTCAATGGAAACATTGCAATCCCCCAATCCTGAAATCCTGAAAAACTGATAAGTCTGCTGGATTTTGAATGAAATCTAAAATTCTACTTTCTCCATATGAAATCTAATGAGGCCGGAACCGCTCTCAAACATCCTGAGTCATTTCATGGTAATGTTAAAAATTTTAGTAAAAGGATGAAAATGAAGATTAAGGAGAATGTCACTTTTACTTAATCTTCATTTTCATCCTTTTACTTTAAGAATTTAACATTACCATGAATAGCATATCAATACTAGGGATCAGAGTCAGACAGGGAAACCCATGAGTCAGACAGGGAAGCCCAGGGAGTCCCCAAAAATGAAATTTCAAAAAAAAATGCCGCTGAAGTGACTTGACCGGCCGCTGTTACCGAGCCGGCCGAGTTGGCTCGGACTCGGCCGAGCCAGCCAGGTTGTTACCGAGCAGGCTAAGCGGTTAGCCAACTCAGCCAGCTCGGTAACAACCAGGCTGGCTGGTCCGATTCAAAGGCCGAGTCGACCCAGTTGGGCTATGACTCGGACCAACTCGGCCGAATCAGAGTCGAAACGGCCGGTTTTTAAAACAGTGCTTTATACAAATCTCAAATCATCATATTCGAGAGATTTTACTTTGACTAAGGTTTAATTCCAAAACCTTAGAATTCCATTTTCACAGACTCAACAATCATTACATACATAAATCTCAGATTGTTATATTTCACACTAGACAATGTCACTACTAGGATCTAAATCCTAGATTTTCAGATACCATCATCCTAGAATCTTAGACAAGGACTTCCACAAAATCCTAAAACTCATAACCATCAGCGACCATGTCAACACACATATCTAGGAATTCATAATCATACATAAGCATATCATATGTCCATAAATACATTTGACCTAGACCAACCTAGGACTTCAATCAAAAGGACATATCTATATATATGCTTAGATTTCATCATCATGAAAAATACATTTCATATCATGTGTTAGTCAAACCCAACTTCACAACAATATCAAATAAGAGTTAGACACACAATCAATTTGATTATACTAGGGTTTGATCAGTCAACACACACATACCAAGTAAATCAATTCTAAGACAATGTAAGGGTCTTGCTCATATAGTCTACCAAACCCCAATGAGCTAGGGTTCCAATGTAGAATCACATACTCCACCAAACCCTAATAAGCTAGGGTTCTAATGTAGAGACATAGCAAACCCAACATTACCAAAACTTCAAAGGTTCGGGATTTTAGACCTCATCATTCAATCCTAACAAGTTAGGATTTCCCGATCATACCAAAATCCCAAACATGACTTCATTAATAAAACTTCAACTAGCATTTCACAATATCCCTAAGCAGCTTAGGATTTCAGACATTCACATAAGCATACCCTTTGATTAGGGTTTTCCAGAACCTCTCTGGGGTTCTACATAGTCAATCAAGAATCTGAATGGGGTGGGCAGATTTATCAAGAGATAAATCACCCAAACAAGAATCACTAGGATTCAATACACCTAGTCATGACAGAGTTAGAATAGATCATCAAATGAATAATCCAATCAATGTATTCAAAACATACCTTTGTTTCTTGACTAACCTTGTCTTGAGAGATCCTCCTTCTTGCAGATGTTTTTCCTAACCAAGACAATACAGGGAGAAAAGGAAATTAGTATTTAATATAATCAAAACTAAATGAGTACATAAACCCAAAATTGAAAAGACATGAGATACTTATCTTTGGGTGCTGTTGGGAGCTCCCTCCAAATCTTGAGGGAAACCTACAAACTTAAAAAAATACAAGAATGTCTTGTCCAAAGATATGTTAAAAACCTATAAATTCTAAAAATATAAACAAGTTATGTAAACCAAATGACTTAATAGTGTAAGTCCCTAATGTCGGATTCTTCAGGCTTGACTTTCTTTGAGTCTCCTTCTTCAGTTAATTTGGCTTGACCTCTTCCTCTCTTTTTATTTTTTGGATTCTCGGGGCAGACACTCTTGTAATGACCTTTCTTATGACATTGATAGAACTTTACCTTAGACATGTCAACTTTCTTCCTTCGTCCCTTCGATCTCCTTCCTTTATGATGAGAAACATAAGCATTTGATACTTCTTCGGGATTGGCAACCATTGAGATCCTTAATTCTTCTTGACTACATGCAGTCCATAATTCTTCAAAGGTGGGAGTTACCTTCCAACTGTTGAGACCTGAAGCAAATTCACCCCAAGAGGGTGGCAACCCTAATATAGCAATGATCAACAATTCTTTGTCCAGAATAATCTCATCGATGGCTAAAATATCATCCCTGAGTCTATCTATCTTCACAAAGAAGTTTGCAACAGTATCTTCTTTAGTCATCTTCGTATTCCTCAGCTCATTCTTCAAACTTGCTACTTCGCCAATGTTCCTAATAGTGAACAACTTCGATAAGGCTTCATAGTACATACATCTCCCGAGCATGATCGACGTTAACAATGAATGGGACAAGATTGTCTTTTATCCCTTCTACCATTAGAGTCATAGCCACCAACTCTAGGTCCCTGAATTTCGCTTTGTCGGCATCACTGACTTCTTCGGTAGGCTTCTTTACATTTCCTTTTACCAAATCTAGCACCTTGTTCTTCTCAAGGATTAGGTCAATCCTCTTCATCCAAGATCTGAAGTTAGATGCTCCTTCAAGCTTGTCCTCACCCTTGATAGAGTTAGACATCCTCTTCGAATATAATAGACTCCTTCCCTGAGATAGTGCCTATGAATGGATCTGCCTTTTTCTTCCTTCTTCACCAAAGTTCTGATACCATGGTTGGAAATCAGAAAGGCGGTAAAGATTTTCTCGATCTTGATAATTACTAGTGATGTTTCTTATTATTACAATTCTTTATATCTTCTTTCTTTAGTTCATCAAGCAATTACCAAAAGTAGCAGCACATAAAACAATGAACACAAGATGTAAGCACATGCCAGGGCAAAACCCCCCCTCAAGGGGAAAACCCAGTCAAAGTAATTCTTCCTTTCAAAAGTATTCTTTCAGACACTTCACTCTAGACATTGACCGGACCTTCCCTCCACACCAAGTCAACCTCCAGAAGATTGACCTCTTCCCAACAACTTCGACTATGCAACAACTTGTAGCAGTCAACAGCTTACGACAACAATCGAACTTGGAAGACTTTGTTCTCCTAATCCAGAGCACGAAACAGAGTGACACCACCACCAAAATTTTGATTTTTCTCTTCTCCTTAGACTCCCCCAAACTCAAATTCACTTTGGCTTCTTGGCAACATCCCAACTATCCACTTCGCACTTTTGCCCAGCAACAGGATTTTTTCACTTCTGCCCAGTAGATGAGAAGATGAGAAGTGATTCTCCAAATGAATTCGTAGTCCTCCCTTTTATAGGCTTCTTGTGGGGTAAAATGGGTCCTTAGGCCGACTTGATCTTCTCTTAGGCCGACATGGTGTGGAGGTTCCATAATTCATATTTGACTCAATACTAAACCGATTTACATGATTCAAAAGCCCAAGAAGGGTCTCTTTAAATGTACAATAATTCTATAGACTAGGAATAAATCCTAGAAATCCTCAATGGGGGCTTTGACCTAAAACATGATGACCCAAGTATGAAACCCATACTTTAATAAGTCACAACAATAATAATAACAATTCTATTCTTTATCATTTTGACAAGTACATTACATGATGACTCAATTACATTATTGAAGACCAAACATAGTTACTTTTTCCAACAAAATGAAGTAACTGGAAATATTTCTTCTAACTAATAAATTAATTATTCAGTTTATTTTGTTCACGGCAAAATAACAAAATATTCACACTGCAATTTCTTCACAAATAAAATGTTGCAGAAGATAAACTGGAAACTGAGAAACTACTAGCGCACACATAAAAATGACAAATATTTTTGGACAAATGTCCCGGTAAAAACCCAATGTGGTAAAAACGGTGCAACAGCTAAGCGTTTTATTATTATGCAGAAATGAGAAATCTTGAGTACAACTAGATGCCCAAAACTGGCAATCCTCTACAAGAGAAACTAGCCACAAAAATTAGTGAGACAAATTTTGTCTCACCCAGCACTGATCTAGCTCCACAACAGGCACAAATAGGCTACACGAAATCCCCTGTGTCACCCCTGTGCAAGCCCTTAAACGCTCCGCTTGGAAACTACAACTGATCAAGTCATTGCCCAACTCAACTTCTGAGAATGACTTGTTGGTGCCTTCCAGAAAATTCTCTCGACGTCCAGCAATTGAATCTACCCTCTGACTAGCGAAATCAAACTTTGCCTCTAAAGCTTCATCACAAGCCCTGCGCAGTCCCACTGAGCAAACTCGGCCCTCCTATAGTTGACTCTCCGGAGTTGGAAGACTTACTTTGGACTCACTGTCTCTGCCCCTCTCTGGATCAAACTCTTCCGGCAGAATGTTACTCTCTGGAAAATCGAACTGCCCAAAGAAACTCGCTCTCCAAGAGTGTTTCTCCATCTACCCATCGACCTCTTCTTATAATCTCCAGTTGGGACTCCAACAGCCATGATTAAAAATTAATTGATGGTTGAGATCATCTCCAAGTTGATCCGTGTGAGTGTTTAGAGGATTCTCACCTTTCTTAATTAATTACTATTAATTAACTACTTTTCCTAAGTTAGACTTAAGAAATTTTTAATTATGGTCAATTAATTTAATTGAGTCATCTCGAGGTGGAATTTCAATAAATGATTTCAGGGTTTTGGAGAACTCTTGTGTTTTAGCCTCTTCGCATAGTTTCGAGACTAGAACACCATCTGATGCTACAAAAACTAACAGTCCCTCTTAGTGAGAAGGTGTTCTCTCCAACTAGTGTTGCACAACTGTCACAACACCTTGTCTCTAGAACATCCTCCAACCACGTTGTTGATGTCTGACAATTGTAGCTGCCTGCCACCGTCCACCAACTACTGCGCTAACTCTAATTCATCTGCCACTGACTGTAGTTGAATCAAACTGTTGCATTTGTGTTGCTGCTGACATTGCACTGTAAATCCTATATTGTTCCCAACTTTGCATTTGCACTACAACTCCCTTTCAACTATTGTTGTTGCTACTACAACCACTGCAACTGAGAAGCATCCAAAATACTGAATCAACTGTCTCTGTGTTGCAATTGTCTCCTTAGCTTCTGACTGCTACTTACCTCTACACTGCCCACTGATAAATTTGCGTTGTTGTTAACTTTGCATTAAGCCTCTTGCTCTGCTATGAACACTGCACTGCGCTTCTCAACACCTCACTGCCACTAGTCTACAACTATCATTCTGGAATCTAACTGCAATAAATGACATTGATCCACCTGCTACTGAATATTGTGCGCCCTTGTAGCAAGGCTAATGATCCATGAGGAAACACCATCCAATGCTCACCTGAGTGGACCTTGCCCAAATCTCTGCACAATTCTAGGACTAAAGTTACATATCGCCCCACCTCACTCGTGGAGGTATAGCTGCAAACATGGCGAAATCTTCATCCAACCTGGAGGATAACATGTTTATCTCTGCGGATGTTGTCGACTCGCCTTGCTTCTCTGTTATGAATATAATTTATGTAAACATAATAAATAATAATCATAATAATATGTAAATAAATAATAATTAGTTAAACAAAGAGGCATGTCTAAGGAGACATGACCTTTCATAAACTTCGTATATAAGAAGGCCCTTCACTCTCATTTGTATTATTCTTACTCAAACATTTTTAATATATATTATGGTATCTTCAATGGAGATCTACATATTCCAAGTCTTCTGGAATATTTAACTTGAAGAACAAACGTTGTCTGTTCCATTTGGTATCAGAGTTGTTTGATCCTCTGGCCGCTCCACTGTTGCACAGAGCCAGTCTGATCCAACCCTTGGCCATCAACTATTCATCAACTTTATTGTTGTCGCAATTCAAGCATTTTGCTACACACATTTCTAGAGATTCTCCATTTTGCTATAAGGCCTTTGGCCTTTAACAAAAGATAAGAAAAAAAAATATTAAAAAAAAATAAAATATGAAAGAAGAGATTTTTTTAAAAATCATATTTAAAAAAAATAAAATATATATATATATATATTAACAAAAAGAGACTTTATTTAAAAAAGAAAGAAGTATTAGAAAAAAAAAACAGTTAGAAGAAAAAATACATTTATATAAACAAATGAATAAAAATAAAAATAAAAATGGGGCTTATATTAAATAAATAAAAAAATAAATAAAAAATAAAATACGTTGCATAAGCTGCTGAAGCCAAAGCTGGTTGTAACCCATCCCACCGTAGCGCGCAACCTGTAATTCATCGTCCCATTGCATGCTAATTCTGTGGCGCTGCCACCATAATAAATTACCTTGCAATGTTTGAGCCTTTGAAATCGACTTGAACAGGTTCCCATTGTCGAGGTTACACTAGTGTAGGTTGACCAGTTTGATGTTCTCATCCAACACTGTCAGTCGATACGACTACTTCGATGATCATTGTTTCAACCCACACTATTCGGTTGTCGTGCCAAAAACCCCAACGATCTTTAGCAACAATTAAATGGTCATCAATCCATACTTTCACGTCCATACGGTCGAAGCGTCACAACTATTTAGTAAGTTGTTGAATTAACTAATTGGGGTTGTCAAGCATTCCATATGATTTATGTACTTCGTATACTATTGTTACATAACGTTGTGCCAGCCATATTTCAGCGTCCAAATAACTCTTTTAGTCACTACCGTACTGCACAACTGCGTCCCTATTTCATTCGTAGGTCAAAACTCTCCATAGGTGGCCATTCATGGAAAAACATTAATCCAATGCTTTAAAGGAGTTATAAAGTTGCAAGCTTAATGGGAAAATAGGAAAATATTATTATATTCGTAGTCCATTATTTATTAAAAAGGGTCTTCATAAGGGTGATATTATAGAAGAAAAAAGTATTATTACAACGATTGAGAGGGCTATTTTTAACCCTAAGGCTCATCCCGAAAAAGAAAAAATGGAAACCAGTAATGAAAGAAAATTTCCAGAAACTTCACGTAATTATGCTTCAATGCTATTTAGAATTAAAGGGTCTATTGCAGGAAAAGATGTCACTATGGCTATCTCACCTACCGAAGATAAAAATTATATAGCACCTCATATCGCAAAACCAGTTAATGATTCCGGAGTCAAATATAATCGAAAAATTAGAAGGTTTTTGGGAACAAAAAATATGACACAACCAATTTACAGTTGAACATTGATGATTATACATTTATATTGCAATTCTCAGTTCAAACCCTATGGAGCAATCAAGGTGACATTATTTTGGGTTCACCCGGGATGAAAACTCTAGGATCCTTCATCTTAAATACGGAAGTTTTTAACATTTTCCTACAAGAAGAAGAAAATAACACTCCAGAATGTTACACTAAAGACAAATTCAATAACACCCAAAGACATTCAAGATATTTCAAAACTAATTTTTCAAGAAGGTAAAAAATTATTGCAAAATATGCAAAAAAATTGACAAAATCACTTTTGATCGAAATGAAGAAGTTCCTCGGCTTAAAGACCATAGTGAAAAATTATTAACACAAATGAAGAAGCTTAAGAAGGACAAAAAGTCGTTGGAAAATAAGGTACAACAACTTATTGAGAAGGAAGCGTTGAATTCTTCAGATAAAGAAATTCAAGTTAAAGAAAATGGAATGAATATCAACCCAGCGAATATCACAACTCAAGAAGAACACGCGTTGGTTAAAAAAAAACACACTCAGATGTTGAGATGAAGTAAATTCCAAGTGAAGATTTTGTAACCAACTCGACGACATCAGGACCTGAACTAAATCAGAGTCTAGCCACACACATGATAAGGGAAACCAAAAGAACTATTTATCTACATCTGAATCACAAGAACAGACATCTCAATCAACCTACGAATTCGTATCACTCATAACATAAACAACAAACTTATGTTACGAAGAATATTGAAGTGCACACAACTCAATCAAGTGATAACAGTTCATCACAAATTTCCAATAATCAAAATATTTCACAAAAGATTAATTTAGGATGTCCTCATATCCTTCCTCTATGCGACAATTTTATATATCAATCCAAGGATCATATCAACTTGTATCGACGAAGATGACTATCCCGAGGCGAGAAGACATTCGTAGCAGAAAAAGAGATCAAGCCCTTTCATCAACAAGCTTTGAAGACATAGCTTTTTAAAGAGGAAGACAATGTTATGAATATAATTTATGTACAAGTAATAAATATAGATAATAAATAATAATCATAATAATATGTAAATAAATAATAATTAGTTAAACAAAGAGGCATGTCCAAAGAGACATGAAATTTCATAAAGGGACGCCTGCTTGGTATATAAGCAGACCCTTCACTCTCATTTGTATCATTCTTACTCATACATTTTTAATATATATTATGACATCTTTAATGGAGATCTACATATTCCAAGTCTTCTGAATTATTTAACTTGAAGAACGAACCTTGTTTGTTCCATTCTCATGCGTTTCCTTCTTCCTTTAAGGACACTGAGTACTGTAGTGGCCAAACTCGCCACATCTGAAGCACATGACCTTAGAATCTTAGATAGATCCTTCTTTTTCTTCTTCTCCGCTTGCGAACCTTGTCCATGACTGGGACCCTTTGACGCAAGGGCCACATTATCTTCCTCCTTCACACCTTTTGATCCCTTGTTGTTGCTTTCGCTAATGGAGTTCTTCACTAATGCATCTCCTCATGTTGCAGGTTTGAGCACATCCTGTCCCACCTCGGTAATGTATCTTGTCCCAAAATACATTGGATGAAGATTGCTCAATGCTCTAAGACATTGTTCAGGGCCAAATGCACAAGCTCTATACCTTGAGGTGCTTTTCTTACGGCGGCAAATTGATCCTAGATATCCTAAATTCTGGTGAGAACTGGATCAATGCCTTCACCCTTCAGCATCCTGATATTCTGCAATTTCTCCTTTAGAAACATCTTCCACTGCTCGGAAGCACTATGATATAGCCCTACGAGAGCATCCCACATCTCTTTGGCAATGTTCTAGCCAAATATATGTGAAACTATATGGTCCCAAACTCCATCGAGCGTCATCTGCTTTGCCTTGTCAATTTCCTTTCTGAAGTTCGCTAGTTGTTGTTGATTAGTAGGTTATACCACAACGTTGTCTACATAAGTTTTCAGACCATGCTCATCAAGGAGAAAGGACATTGTGGCATACCAAATGACATAGTTGGAGGCACCGTCCAATCTATCTTGATCACTGAGCCCGATTGTAGCTATCTCTGCAAAAACTCTACCTAATGGTGAAATCTCCCTCTTTCTCCTGCTCGATTTCTAGCTCTGCTCTTCGCACTCCCTTCTGGAGTGAGAAAATCTACCGCAGCTATTATCGGCTACAACTAGAAATTTGGATTTCCGAAGCTAGAAACCCTTTGCGAGAAATTCCCTTTGTGTGTGCACTTTCTCTTCCACCCGACGTTGATTCTACTCTAGCATGCTGCAAAACCCTTCTGCTAATAAAATAATTATTTTTCTAGAGGGATCTTGGGATTAATTCTCATGGTATCCCACCCTCTAATTGAGTACGATGGGTTTAGATTGATCTACTAACTTAGTTTAGATCTAAGTTAATTCAATTTGAAAAGTTAGACCCTCATTCACGGTTAACACAAGTGACCTTGTAGTTCTGTTCTGGGACATCCCTTGTAGGAACGAAGGCAGTGGGGTGGTTAGAAGGTAGAACTCATGGGGAGGTATCGTTAATGAGGCCTCAGCCTCCTTCCCCAACAGTTCTCTCTACAAGCTTGTTTGTGACTAGCTTCAAAACAATTGAGGAGAAGGCTTTACCTAGACTAGGCATATAACAAAATAACCAAGATCTTGCATCTCATCTTGCATTCGATCATTTGATAAGTGGAATTGTTAGATCAATATCATAACTACAACCTTGCAACACTTCTGAATATCATAAGTTTCTTTTTTGCAATTTTCTCACTGCTCATATTTCCAGTTACCTTGATTTGTTGTACTAACATCTTGTAGCATTGCTTAGCTAGTAACTTGAAGCTCTTCATATTTGTGCAAGTGATATAATCTACTTTGAGCATTGTTCATTAGGCACTGGTCTATATTTGTTGATCTTGCTATCGCTTCATTGATCTTAATTGAATCCACCTTGTTGAGACATACTTTGCTCATTTAATAAACACACTTGCTAATTAATCTAAGTCCAACTCACTTAGAGAAGTAGTGATATTGACCTTAGATCTCCTAGACTTGTTGTTTCAACAAATTTTTCTTCATCCCCCCTTGACTTAGCTAGCAGAGAGTCTAAACTTAGTGAGTAGGGATTAGAGAAACAACCCCTTCTCTAAGTGTTGCACCTCAGGTGTACAGTTTAGGCGACAAAAAACTCCTAACCAAAAGGATCACAGACATGGATCCCTCGACGTCAAACTCAGACAGAGAGTCTTGGCCTGTTAGTTTTGTAGCATCAGAGGTGTTCTAGCCACGAAATTTGGTGGAGAGGCTAGAATACATGAGATCTCCAAAACCCAGAAATCGTTTATGGAACTTTCGCCCATAAATGACTTAATGAGTTAGGGTTAGTTTAGATTTTTTTTTTTTTGAACTTTGTATTGTTATGATTTAAGTTTAATTTGTATTTTTTTTTTTTGTTTGGTTAGGTTTTGACTTTGATTTTTATTGTTTCAAATTCATTTTATTTTATTTTTCGATTTGTTGTTTTATTTTGATTTTATTTTTTCTATTTTTGTCTTGTTTTGATTTGATAAAAAAAATTATGATTTTTTTTATTTTGAGTTTTTGATTTCCAACTTATTTTTAGATTTGATTTTTTGAATTTGAATTTATTTATTTTCATTAAAAAATCTAAAAAAATTCCTAAAATTTTAAAAATTTTAAAATCTAAAACACTTAAAAAATCTAAAAATAAATTTACTCTGGTGACTTAAGAAACTAAAAAGGATTTGCACTTTCACACTTAATATTTTAATGTGGCCTATGGCCCATTAAAATTTAAATTTTTAACCATTTGATTCATTTTCCGGTCGCATTAAAGATTTTGATTTCTTCATTCAACTAATTGCTTAAGGAATAATTAAAATTCTAATTTAAAGTTCCTTGGTGTTATTTGGTGATTAAATGAAATTTTCATGATTCTTCCATGGTCAAGGTGCGATAAATGTTTTAATTTTTAAATTATATTGGCTATTGAAGAAAGTTAATTGTTCTAGATCTGAATTCCTAACGAAAATCATTTTTCTGGAATCTCTTGCATGATACAGTTTTGGGCGTTTATATTGATCATTCATGATTGTCACTATTCGTCATATATTGAAAAATTGTTCTGGATAACTTGTTATTATGTAGCTTTTAGTTAAATAACATTAAAGGCACTGGTCTATAGTGATTTTTATCTCGTGATTGTGTCTTATTTAGTCGAGACTTGCTTTAAATTCATCAAGTTGTTCATCCTTAAAATCTCCTAGAGCCTGTGTTCTATAGGCTACCCTCATCCATTAACCTTAGGGACTACCCCCCTTGACTTGTCTAGGGGAGAGTCTAAACGGAGTGAGTAAGGATTAGAGTGACATCCCTTACTCTGAGCATTTTTGCGATGCCTAGACACTTTGTGCAACAATATTTTTTGGCGCCATTGCCGGGGATATTTTATTCTCAGCGTTTCAACGACATTTTCTCATCATTCTTCTCATTTCTCATCTTTTCATTAGCCCATCAAGCGGCACAACATTTTTTGGCATCGTTGTCGAGGACCAATTTATTGGGCCTTTGCTCTACGACATTCTTCATTCATCTTTTATCTTTCTATCATTCATTTTAGCCGGCAACGCCAACATTTTTTGGTGTCGTTGCCGGGGATGGAGTTTTCTTGTCCTTGATTTCCTCGACAACGTTTTAATCATCTCATCATTTCCGCCATTCATTAGCCTGTCAAGCGGCACAACATTTCCTGGCGTCATTTGATCTTTTCATCGCCTTATCTTTCGTAATCTCATTAATCGTTTCATTTGCACTTTTAACACCTAGACATTTCAGTTTGTTTCTTGTTTGGGTGGCGACTCCACTTATTCAGCCATTATTTCTCAGACAAGAAGCCCTCCCTTATATGCAGTTGTTTTTGCCTTTTGGATCCTAGAGCTAGATTCATGTTCAAGTGGCGACTCTATTTTTTCATTTCTTACAAGAATTTCTACTAGAAGCTCGCTTCTTGTGGATCTCTTGATTTTCTTAAGTAGGGGTCTCTATCTAGCATCCATTTGGTCCCTCCTTATCCCTTTAAGCACGTCATCATGGATGATTTGTTTACCCTGTGTCATTTTACTAATTTTTCTCCATGATATGCCGGAAGATGCCATTCATAAATTACCTTTGTTCTCAAGTGGTGATTCAACCATTGCTAAAAAACATTTATCCAGGGTTACTCATATGATAATTAGATATTGTAGTTCTTCCCAATATAAACATGAAGATGTCAAGATGCGTTTATTTGCCTTTTCTTTAGAGGGTGATGCTTTGAATTGGTTTCATAATTGTCCTGGAGATTCTTTCGCTTCTTTACAAGACATCATCAATGCTTTCAAAGATAGATATGAAGATCAAGGCGGTTTGCCTTATGCCTCTAGTACTATGCAACATGATGAAAATAATCTTGTAAAGGATCCAACTATCAATAAATTATTTCAAGATAGTTCTCCATATCAGAATGATGAATCCACTTGTATCGTTGCAAGACAAATCCATGATAGTGAAAAAACTGGAACAAGTTGTCAAATCAGTGTCGACAATGAAAAGGAAAATGATAAGCACCTTATAGAAGAACTAAAGCAGTTGGTTAAAGACATGTAGTTTAGTCAAACGCAGTTGGTAAAAAATATGGAGCTTAATCAAGAAAAATTTATAGCTGATTACACTAAGGATATGACAACTTTATACACCCAGCTGGAAAAACGTGGTAAGGAGATGGAAATCATGAAAATTAAACACTTTGATCACGTAGCCACCATAGTAGTAAAGTGTGCTCAGAGGCTCATCATGAGAAAGAAGGGACTGCCATGCAAAAATATTTACTTGTCATGAGAGAAAAGCATGCTAAGGAAATGGAAACCATGAAAGCTAATCATGACAAAGAAATGAGCTCTATGCAAAATTGCTTGATGACCATAAAAGTAGATAATGACTAAGTAATAAAAGATATGGAAGCTGGTCAGATATGTCTTCAGAATAAGTTATTGACCATGGAGAAAAACCATGCCAAAGAAGTCAGTGCTATGAAGGTTGAACACTCTAACCAGATGGATGCCATAACAATACAGGTACAGAAATTTCAGCATCGGTCAGAGGATGAAAAAAACAAAGAAATGTCAACAGATCATAAGCCTCCTTGTCTGCTGCAGGAAGCTCCATCTTATTATGAGGAGGTCATTTGTTCCCTTGAAAAGTGGTTAATTGAATGTGACCCGGATAAAATGGAAATTAATAAGAATCAGGTTGATGCTCACATGGTTAATTCACCAGCCATGAAAGATCAAGTTATAAATCAAGACACCTGTGAGATTGATCCATCATTCTTGACAGAGCAAATGCAGAATGAAGAAAGACATGTCATGCATATCTTACATACTTCATCTGAGATTTTTGAAGCAGAATGTTCCACATCATCAGTGATACAACCTGCCACAAAGAAAAGATGCAAGAAAAAGAGAATGAGAAAGCGGTTTGATGCATCTGATGGCTACAAGCAGCTTGATTTTCGGATAGGAAAACTCCTACCACGTGCAAGATTGGACATGGCACATCTGAGAAACAACCGACAGATTTGTGTGAAAGCAGGCAAATGCTCAGTGTGCACTATATTGAACACATCTAATGCCATGGGGCATCTTTGTATTGTATTTCTAACCTTATACCATGTTATTTCAGTATTTCATTTTGTAGTTAGATTTGTGTTTTTCATGTTATCAGGATAGTTAATAAATGAAGAGCTTATATCTTTTATGTGCTTAGTGTTATATGATGATTTTTGGATGGACGCTACTTATGCTATATTGTGTGTTGCGTGGATGCAAATTCCGGATTCTCACATTCCTCTAGTGCAACAATGTGTCCCCAAGTAGAGCCAGATGTTGACCACTACATGTTAACGACCCATAGCAGTACACCCCCTTTTTTCACAAAAGGGATAGCGCTTGATCGATGTGTTCATGTCGTCCAGCTATCATCATCAGTCAATCATCATGTTATAATGTAAACCCATTATGCATGTATATGGTGAAAATAATCTCACTAGATCCGTGCCCTGTATGTAATTGCCTAGGTAAACCTACTTTTCTGGAGATGATCTACATTCCGGGAGGTTTTTTGTCTCACCAATCAATTCTCGAATGCTCGGCAAAGTTTTCCTTCAGCCTTACCCCAAAAACGGAATGGATTTTGTCACTGGGATCTTAGGAGAGTCCTAGTGTTCTAGATCGAGTCTATGTAAAAAGTGATTTGGGAATAATCCTAACTATTTCGTTGGGTTATTTTATTACAAATTGCTTGGTCTGTTGGATTATATTTGTGTCGCAGAAATGGATAGTCTATGAGGGTCTTTTATAAATGGGCTTTCCCTCTTCAGATGTAAAAAATATGAAAATTATGATGTAAAGTGTCTTGAAGGTTGGAAAAATAATTTATCCCCTCATAGGTTAGTTAATTAATTTTTTTCGCCAAAAATTAATTAAAATCCTAAGCCAAAAATTTAATTAATTCTAAGTCCTAGGTAAATTTAAATTCTTCGAAGGCAAAATTCGTCGGTCCTTAAAAATTAAATCTTAAGAGATCCAAGGACTAAAGTAAATTAATTATTTTGATCAATTTTAAGCCTTTGATCATTGGGGTTAAGTCAAAGTCAAAATTTTGAGAAAATTAATTCAAAATTTTAATTTTTGAATTAATTAAAATGCATTTAATTGAAAAATTCGAATTTCCTCAATAATTTAAAATTTCGACGGATGAAATTAAAAGAAATTTTGATCCTCATCAACGATCGAGATTGCTTTGACAAGGATCACTCAAACTAGCCGTTGGAGGATTTATCTTTAAATAGGAAGTCATCCGTCAGTCACGTCATCCGATCTTTGAGTCGTGTGCTAAGCGAAAAGCTCTCATGTAAACTCTTTTTTTGAATAATAAAGGAAGACTTTGGGGTTAATCATTGTTGGTGCTATTCTTCATGGAAATACTATAAGATGTGTCATTTTTCATGCATAATTTTTTTTTAGCCATTGATAATAACTTCTGAAGAGTGATTTGAGTACAGGTATCTTGCTCAGTCACTGACGTTTAAATGATAATTTAAGTTTTGAATATAATAGCAGGTATCTCTATTTATCTAAATTTTATTATTGTTTTCTTGCTCTATTTTTATGATTGGATTGAGTTTTGCAGGGAAGTCTTGATTTTTTAGATCTTCGAGCATTAGGGGAAGTTTTCAGTTGGACCAGCTAACTCCCGATCTGTGTTTTCTGAAGAGCCCAGCTTAGTTTGATCTCGGGCTTATCATAAGAATTTTATTGGTGAGGCATGAAGGGTTTTGAGCTAAGCACCTCATTTAAAATTTAAAAATTTGATTTTTTGTGCTAAATTGATAAATATCGTTGTTAAGGGCCTTAGATTATCAGATCTGGGAGCGGAGTTGGACTCACACTATCTAGATCTGATAGATATACCAATCTTATTCATAAATCTGTAAAAAAAATTGGGTTTTCTGACTTGGGTTT
The DNA here is from genome assembly GCA_031772625.1 of Pinus tabuliformis. Taxonomy (NCBI): domain Eukaryota; kingdom Viridiplantae; phylum Streptophyta; class Pinopsida; order Pinales; family Pinaceae; genus Pinus; species Pinus tabuliformis. Next base: position 217,800,862 of record CM062819.1, read on the forward strand.
CTGGGGTTTCATTTATTTTATGTATATCCGGGTTCTGGGTGTTTTTATTTTCTGGTACAGGTTGCAAATCTGAAGGTGAGGTTTGATTTGAAACCAGATCTAGGCCCTAGAGGGTAAGATCTAGCCTCAAGATTATTTTTGCAGGGAGTCTATCCAGATTATTGCAGTCAAAGGGTTTTAAAAATCTTTTAAATCTGGAAATAATTTTACAAGGGTTTCATTGATAAATTTGAAGCGTAAGTGTGAAATTCGTTTTTCTGGGTTTATCTTGAGTTTGGGCTGCATTATTTTCCCTTCCAAAAATTTTCGAAATGTTCATACTGTCTGCATTTTGAGGGTTTCTGGAATTTTCGGATTTCGAGCTCCCTGCTACCTGCATCCTTCTCTTTGTTGTTTGATCTCTTCTTTGTCGGTGGCTACCCAAATCTATGGCCATCACTCCTGCCATACTTCTCTTCGACCTACACGCTGCCCCATTAACCCTCATTGCGACTTCCTCACCCATCCGTTGTCGTTTCTTCATCACCGTCAGTCGCATTCCTTTCCTCCATCGAGCTCCCTTTTTTATGTAGTTGCTCCTCTACATATCCCTTCGTCCCTCAAACACTACCTACGCCCATCCTTCCAAGCTGCGTCTTCCTCCTGCGTGCTCTCCCCTCCACTTGTGTCTACTCCCATCCATATCTGTGTGCGTACATTCCATCAGCAGCAAGAAGCTCCCTCCACCGACGAACTCTTCTTCAAACCCTCCGTCGAGCACTCCTGCCTTGCTCCCTTTCTGCGTCGAGCTCCATCCCTATCCGATGCTCCTCATTGCGCCATCATCGACCTGCAAACTTCCTTCCTATCACCGATGTCGATGCCATCTTCTCCAACACTGCCCAGACACCTTCACCCTCCTCTCCACGCAGCTCTTTTCCATCAATCCGCCTAACCGCATCCATTCCTTGCCCTCGCTGCCATATCCACATCCCCTCGAGCTCCATCTCCTGCCCTCACTACTATTTCAACCCGAGCTCCCTTAAACCTCTGCGTCCCTTCCTCGTTTTCCCTCCATTCGCGGGCTTCTTCCTTCTGCTGTAACTCGTAGCTTTCCCTTCCTCTCGTCCCTCATTGCTACTTTCGAGCTTTCCTCATCCGCCGTCGGACTTGCAATAGCGAACAACAAACACATTTCGCTTTCTTTTTTTTTATTCGACTTTGTATAAGTTAGGGTTAGTTTAGATTTCATCCTATTTTGACTTTTTTTTATTTTTTTTAACTTTGTATTGTTATGATTTAGGTTTAATTTGTATTTTTATTTTTTTTGGTTTGGTTAGGTTTTGACTTTGATTTTTATTGTTTGAAATCCATTTTATTTTATTTTTCGATTTGTGGTTTTGTTTTGATTTGATAAAAAAATTATGATTTTTTTGACTTTGATTTTTTTATTTCCAACTTATTTTTAGATTTGATTTTTTGAATTTGAATTTATTTATTTTCATTAAAAATCTAAAAAAAAAAATCCTAAAAATTAAAGATTTTAAAAATCTAAAAATATTTTTTTTCTGGTGACTAAAGAAACTAAAATGGATTTGCACTTTCACACTTAATATTTTAATGTGGCCTATGGCCTATGGCCCATTAAAATTTTAATTTTTAACCATTTGATTCATTTTCCAGTCGCATTAAAAGATTTTGATTTCTTCATTCAACTAATTGCCTAAGGAATAATTAAAATTCTAATTTAAAGTTCCTTTGTGTTATTTGGTGATTAAATGCAATTTTCATGATTCTTCCATGGTCAAGGTGCGATAAATGTCTTAAATTATATTGGCTATTGGGGAAAGTTAATTGTTCTAGATCTGAATTCCTAACGAAAAACATTTTTCTGGAATCTCTTGCATGATACAGTTTTGGGCGTTTATATTGATCATTCATGATTGTCACTATTCGTCACATATTGGAAAATTGTTCTAGATAACTTGTTATTATGTAGTCTTTGGTTAAATCACATTAAATAACTTGTTATCAGAGCCATGTGAGCGCTTGGACATAATCCGCTGCACAATATGCCATTACGTCTATGTCTTGAAATCATTGAACAGTTAAATGAAATTCAAGAAACGTTTTAGCAATTAAAAAAATCATGTGCAGAATTTACAGCATGTCTAAAGGAAGCATACATTAACACTGGCGACTAGGGCCAAACTCCATGTGGGTCTACTTATTCATGACAACTGATATTTTTCTAGGATTCCTCTCGTCGAGAGGTGTAGGATTGATCTAAAGATCATCTGATTCCGACATGTATTCATGGAGATATGAGTTTATTTGTGTTAGGGGACAATTCGTCAAGGTCAGCCAGCAACCAAATTGCCCCCACTTATTCTCCATGTTTTAGTATAAATAGAAGAGTACTTTAAGTCATTTGTCACACACACTCTTGTGATCTCTCTTCATTCTGTTTTGGGTTTGATGAAGATGAGATCTAGAGAGAGTGCCCTCAGTGATATGCTGCCCTAATAGGAGATGCCCTAGAAGCTGTGATGGAGAAGGCTCTACACTGTCATGGAGGACAGCCCTTATCTCAGCCACAAAGAAGCCCTAACGCTGCCCTATGGAGAAGCCCTAATAATATGTTGCCTGAAGGGGTCATAGCCACAAAGGAAGAATAGCTTTATTCACAGCGAAGTCGCAGTCCAAAAGGGAGACCCTAGCCACAGTAAGGAAGAACCTTAGCCACAGAGATCTAGCTGCTATCCTGGAGAAGAACCCGAGCCCTAAACGTTGTCTAAGTGAGCTACAATGCACAGCCTAAAAGGGTTCTCTAATCCGCAGTCTATGGGACACTTCTATCAATTGTCAAGGAAGCCCTATACGCAGACAAGGGAAGGCTTACACACACAGCTAGTCACAGTTCAAGGGCGCATAAAAGAACTCCTAATCCGCAATGAGAAACAGTCCTCAAAGACGTGATTTAGGTGTTGTCCTGCAGCCTTAACTGTTGTTCAAAAGGTGACCTCTATTCACCGTGAAGAGTGATTCAAGAAACCCTTATTCGTTGTAATAAGGTGTCTCAAGCACGATGTCTCAATCTCTAATCTCAGACGGATAGTGGAAGCGGTCAATGTAATCACCAGAAAGATAAAGGATAGCAAGTTCTATTTAGGACTAATATCAGTCAACACAATCTCGAATTCATCTCTAATCTAATACAGCGATAAGCGGATAAACTACAGTGAGAAGTTTGATGTACAATACGAGTTCGGATGGCTTGTGGTGAACAAGTATCTCGTCATGTGGGAACTCAGAATATTGTGATAACAATTTTAGTGCTATTACAATGGTCACATTTTGGTGACACTTGTTTGAAAGGGCTGACAACTGTGTTAAGTTCTTATGATGCTTGGAGGCTGGTTGATACAGGGCTGAAGGTTTGTCTTGTTGCTAGGCTAGGCTACAGGCCATAGCCAGCAACAAGGCTATTATCAAGATTGCCTATCAGATGGACAGAGCTACTGTCATGGGTTAATATCTATGTTGAGCTAACAAGAATGCAGGATGGCTATAGTTGCAGTATGGTTAATGCAACACACTGAGGTGTGGCACAGTGAGGATGGGTGCAGCATGTTGTAGCACAATGATGATGGGCATGGATGTATAGCAGCAGCAAGAATGTATTGCAGCAGCATGATGATGATGTATTGCAGTGCAATGATGAGGTACAGCTCAGTGATGGGAGCAGCATAAAGATTGAGTGCAACACAGTGTCGAGTGCAGCATGATGATGAGCAGTAGCATAGTGATTGAGTGCAGCACAGTGATGGGTGCGGCATGATGATGGAGTCACCCTGAAGGATCAGTTGAAGCAGTATGCCTTCACCTGAGTTCAGATCAACTACCTCATGTGTTATCTTCATAGAGAAGATCTCTGCTCTTATTTCGATAAGTCAAAATGTTGACTTCTGATGTATATGTATTATCTCTCTCTCTCTACTGAACTATTGAAGAACATAAGAAGAATTGATCAAGGGTTTCCCCACATTGGGGTTTGTCCCTAGCTGGCGCCACATCTTGTGTCCTCTTGTCTTGGCTTGTTTTCTGCGATTTATGTTTATGTTCTATCTGCATTTTACTATCATGCTAAATGTGATTGCTAATATGGAATTGATATTGAGCTAATATGGAAAATTGAAGTAAATTTGCTCTCAGCATAGAACGTACCTAAAATTAACAGGGTAGAATACATGAGATCTCCAAAACCCAGAAATCGTTTATGGAAATTCCACCTAGAAATGAATTAATTAAATTGTGAACCAACTTTTAAATATTTCCTAAGTTTAAACTTAGGGAATATGGTTAATTAATCAGTATTAATTAAGTCAAGGCAAGAAACATCTAGAAACTAACAAGGATCGATCTAGAGATGATCCTAACCATTGACTAAGTTTTAATCTTGGCCGTTGGTTCTCCAACGGAGGATTATAAGAGGAGATCTATGTGGTGATGGAAATATCACTTGAGACACTTGAGCAGTTCGATTTCTTCGCAAACTTCGCACATCGATTTCTAGAGTAGTAGCAGTGAGTTGCCGGAGAGAGAAGGAGATCGTCGAAGTGAGTGAGGGGCAGAGGCAGTGAGGTTGGAGGAAGCATTCTAAACCCAACGAATGCATTTGCAGAGAGGCAGAAGAGCCACAGAGAATCTGACATAGGGGCAGTGCATTAGCTTCTAGAGGCAAGTTCAATTTGCTGAGAGGGATTGACGTTTTCAATTCCAAAGGCCGGGAAGGAGTCCCAGAGTGCCGAAGAAGCATCTTTCCAGTTAGTAGAAGGCAAAACGACTTCATTAGAGACCAATTGACATCAAGCAGGCTGACGCACAGGGTGAGAGGGCCGAGTTTCTGAAGGCAAGTTGTTCCGGGTATTGCCTGTGGGGTCAGAAAATTCCTTAGTAGTTTTTGCCGGTGGTTTTCTCTCTAGGATGGCCAAATTTCGACATCCAGTTGTACTCAGAATTTCTCACTGTTCCATAATAATAAAACCCACAGTTGTTGCACCTGTTTTCCCAAGTTGGGTTTTTCAGGGGACTGTTGTCCAAAAATAATTTTGTTAATTTTATGTGTGTGATAGCATTTCTCAGCTTCCAGCGTTTCTTTTTTCCGCATAATTTTATTTGTGAAGGTTGCACTATATTTATTTTGATATTTGCGTAGCAGATATATTGTTAATTAGTTAACAATTAGGTGAAATAATATCAGTTTCTGCAATATGACTTCAGTTTAAGAATTTTTCACACAGCCACCATGTCCAGAGGACACCCCTGCATAATGAAAGTCTACAAAGCACCATCCCATACCAGCAGTTTAATATCCATTAGTTTTAATATGATTTCCATTATATTTTATGTTTTCTATGTAGCACTCTTTGCAATTTTTGCGCTATCAAATCCTCAGATTATGAATAGTAAGAACAACTTCAAAATTTTGTGTCTGTGCTACTGGTCTGGTTTCCTAAGTCACAGGCCAGTAGAGTCAATTGATAATGTATGCTCATATTTTTTATCATAATATAAGTACTCTTATTTTACAAAAAAATTATATATATAAAATTTAAGTGACTAAGAACTCATCTTCCTCAAAAGTAAGGAAACAAGTCAATGGCTCAAGATCTAGAGGCATCTAGGAGCATTGAATGTCTACCCCATTACGTACCACCAGGTTTTGTCTACATATAATAGTGTAGCCACATGCTAGCATCTTCAAACTGTATCAACGAAGGTTAGGCAAGTAGCCATGAATATTGTAGCATTTTTCCTGCTTCGAATATATATATATATATATATATATACCTTTCGTTTCCCCACAGTACCTTGATCCTTTCTTTTCAAACATTTGACAGATCCACATCCGCATCCACATCAAAATCCATATCCGAATCGAGGTTGGATTATTTTTAATTTGTGCTTTTGGTAGAGAAAGAGTCGAAACAAATTGGTTGCCAGGAAAATATTTATAGCCTTTAGCTTCTATCTATAATATTACTATTAAAAGTCCAAGGCAACTATCTTTTCTTTCTCATTCCCAGTAAGTCATCAATCAGCAACCCTTTTCCAAAGCCCAATCCAAAAGCCTTCCATCAAAATGATCTAGTTAGGGCCAAATGTGCACTTGTTTTGGACAATTCATAACACATCAGACTAACCTTTAAAGTTCAATTTAATCCAAAGGGAAATTCCCTTTTTTTAAGAAGTTTTAGCGTCCTCTCTGTCGCTAGCAATTTGATCTTCCTCTCTCCATTTTTTTCTTCACAATGGGAAAGCACTGAAGCATCTACTTGAAAAATTACAAGCCCAGCAACTCTAATATTTTCTGATTGGTTTATTTAGTGGACTATAATAAAGAAAAGTTGTTTTATGGATTACAGTTTCACAGAGTGCAGCACTATACAGAAAAAAAAAGATGCCATAAGAACAGATAAATGTAAAAATTGGTCTCCTAAAAATAGATGTGTTGATGACAGTTATTTGTCATGCATTAAAAAAAGTTACACAAGCAGTGGCATACCGATGCAAAGCCAGGTCATCTGAGAGTTTTCCTCGTGCCCTTAGCCAATATTTCTGTCTGCACCAAGACAACCTTATTCAGAAAATCATGCATCATATTAAGATTGAAAAAACTTTTAGAAAAATGGAAAAAATATATATTGCTGTTACAACTGCTCAATCTTTAAAGTACCCATTTCTCCATGATTATGGATTGTTTCTCCTGGATCTAACCTTGGTTCTCGTGTAGCAGGAATATTGGAGTCTTCATAATCATAAGTATCAGCATCACAAAAACGAATCTCTATAGGCCATGGAGCAATGTTTCTTTTTGCAAGACTATTCCTTTTGGACCTGTTGATCAACCAGAAACTTAAAGAATGTGCATACGTGTAGTTACTACAAGGCCATTGCAGAGATGGAACCAAAGGCATGTTACACCATGTAGACCAAGATTTAGAAGAATACATCTTACATGGGGACTCGAGGATCAGTGAGGTAGCTCTCCAAAAGCGTCTCCCTTGATACAAGCTGCAGACGTTTTTTACTCATAGAGACTTAGTTCACTCGACAAATTATAGCCAAATTAGAGCATTGCATTTAACACATCCAAATTAAAGCCTTGCAATTAACACTCCAAAGCCAAAAAAGGAATGTAAGTTTTAATACCATTTCTGGATCAGGTGCACTTGGCATAGGCACATGGTGCTCAAAACCCTTTTCAGGCTTCTGCAGAGAATATGAAATCAATGATGTTATAACTTAGCACAAGATGGATTAGGGATATAATTGACCATACAATAATATAAATTATTTTTCTTAGAAGGAATATCTTCTTTAATTTGAGAATTTTCACTCATTTCTTGTCACAGTTTACCAGTCATTTGGAAAACAGATGAAAAGAACATGCTCTGATATAGAAGGGCGATAGTCTTAAACTTAGTGCTCTTAACCAAAACCTAATTGCTAATTCTGTCTTTTAAGCATTTTTCACTACATAGTAAAATAGATAATTATATAATCAATAATGGGAAAGAATTGTGAAAATTTCATCTATCACAGCAACTAGTAATTATTTTTCTAATTGTTAATTTATTTAACAATTTATATGTTGTTTGCTATGGCAAATATCAAATAATTCACACAGTGATTTTCACAAATAAACTGCGGAAGAAAAATAGCGCAAGAACTGAGAAAATACTAGCACACACACATAAAAATGACACCATTATTTTTGGACAAATATCCCTGGAAAAACCAACTTGGGAAAACCGGTGCAGCAGCTGAAGGTTTTACTATTGTTGATTTGGGGTAGCATCGGATGTGCTCTAGAGGCTAAGGCACATGAGATCTCCAATACCCAGAAATGGTTTGGGCAGATTCTAAACAGTTTGGGAGATATTAAAATAATTAATATTTTTAATGGAGTCCCTAAGTCTAAACTTAGGGAAATAAAATATTAATGTGTATTAATATAACACTGTGTTAGAAGGGTCCAAAAGTCATGGATCAAACCAAAGTTAATATTAGCCGTTGATTAGGAACTTAATCTCGGCCGTTGATTTGTCAACGAGAAAAGTATATAAGGAGGCTTGAGGGTCACTTGGAGAATACACCAAGTTGATCAAGATTTCGACTTTGTGGGGTTGGGTTTGTTGAGGAAGTCGAGAGAGTGATCAGAGTTGCAGCTGAGGGGCAATGAATACAGAAGCAGAGAGGCAAAGATAGCACCAGGAGGATCAGCACAGTAGCCGAGAGTAAGGGACGCAGAACTAGCCAGGGTTGACACATAGGCAGCCAGGAGTTGCACAGTGCCTCAGAGGTCTAGCGTGGGTGACGCAGAGGGTCAGAGGGCTGACGCAATGCCTCCAAAGGCTGACGCAGGCCAAGCCAGAGTGACGTTGGGCAAACGCTAGGCCGGAAAGGGTTGACGCTATCCCTAGAGGCTAACGTTGGGGTTTCGTGGCGTAGATTGGAACTATGAAGCTGTCGGAGTGATTATCCGAGGTTTCAGCTGGAACATCTGTCTCCAACTGAAAGGTACTACTGCCGAGATTATTCTTTGTTGGGTGAGCCGGTTTTGGCACCCAGATTGCATTCAGAAACTGCATAATAATAAAACCCTCAGATAGTTGCACCGGTTTTCCCACATTGGGTTTTTCCAGGGACATTGGTCCAAAAACAACGGTGCTACTTGTGTGCTTGTTTTGTTTCCTTCAGTTGATGATCTGTAATGTGTTGAGAATGTACTTGATTTATTTCCAGTATTTACATGGTAAATAACTTGTTAATTAACAAAACAAATAGGTAGGAATAAATCAATAAAGTACATGAAGGGTCTCTAACAGTTAGACTTAGAAATTCCAACATGGTATCAGAGTGTGTTTGCAGATCACAGGAGAACTAAGGGCATCAGCTGAGCAGAGCAGCAACAACAGAAAACAATTGTCCTGACTCCCGAGTGACAGAAGTTGTTCCTAGCAGAGTAGCGGCAAGGAAGGGGTGACGCAGTCCCTGCATCATCAAGATTGAGCCAGGAAGAGGCCAGCACAGAGACTGACGAGGGCAGAAAAGGCTCACGCAAAGCCACGCAGAGACCAGGAGGGTTGACACAGTTGGCTAGGGGAGCACTTCAGCCAGTGCCTGATTGCACAAAGCCTAGGAGCTCTAACCTTCAATTTGTTGGGGTTTAGGAGGTTGTGGGTAAGTTGCAGAGTGGAGCTGGTGGGGTACTGTAGTCAGAACAGTACCTAACAGGGCAAGGCCAAGGAGGGGGGAGTTGCTACCAAGGATTTCTAGCCGAGAAATCTGGATCAGTGGTGCAGCTGCACTAAGGATCGGGGTGGGGGCATCTCGACATTGGCAGAAGGGTTTCCAGGAGGGAAATCGAGGCTCAGAGGGAGTCACACCAAGAACTTCTAGAAGTGAAGTAGAGGAGCAGCGAGATGGCAATGAATGGGGAAAGAGACCAGGATAGGCTGGACGGAGCCTCAAACTTCATAGTCTGGAAGGCCAGAATTTTATCTGTTCTAGACAAGAATTGTGTCAAGCACTTCGCCTTGAGGACGATAACGATCCCAGTTGACCCAACTGATAACGACAAGTACGAGGAGGCAATGAAGAGGGCCAAGAGCATCATTCTTGACAGGGTAAAGGACCATGTAGTACTACATATTGCCAAAAAGGACACGGCAAATGAGATGTGGGAGGCCCTAAAGAAATTGTACCAACATACTTCTGTGCAGAGAAGGATGTTACTAGAAAATCAGTTGTGGTCATACCAGATGCAGAAGGGAGAACAGATCGACACCTTCCTCGGACGATTGAAGGAGATCCGGGATCAGCTGACTTCCATAGGGGCCACACCGGATCAAGAATTGACGGTGAGAACAGCCTTGAACGCAGTCTCTGAAGACTGGGAGGTGTTTGTCCAGAGCATATTGGGCAGGGCGACCCTTGCAGATTGGGAGGAAATGTGGGTGGCTCTTCGCCAAGAAGAGATCAGAACACTGAGCAAGGCAGGAAGCAGCGGCAAGGGGATCAAAATCAAGAAGGAGGAGGTAGTGGATGATGCCCTAGCATCTGAGGAAAAGCAGGAGAAACAGAAGAACAAGGACCTCTCCAAGGTCATATGCTTCCACTGTGGCGAATTAGGTCATTATGCGACCCAGTGTCCAAGGAAGAAGAGCAAGGGAGAGGCCTCCGACACCAAGGTTGTGCTAGCAAGGGCAGAGAAGGATGTCGAGACAGATGATGACTGTGCCATGAGTGCTCACATGCCACTTGAGCAGAAGTGGGGAGACATCGAGCTGTAGTTAGATGGACTACAGGCAATGAGGGGCAAGATCCTCAAGGTACCCAACCTCTTGGATTATACCTTTGCTACAGGAACCCCAAAGAGTAGCAGCAGCACTGGCGGATGTCAATAAAGACGGATGCGGATGGAGCAACAGAGGGAGCTACAGTGCAGGATTCCCAGGACAGAGTGAGGCAGTAGTGCGAGAAGCACGGGAGTGTTGCACCAGTGCAAGATGGCACAGAGAGGTGTGCAACGATGCGAGATGCATGGAATAGTTGCAGCAGCGCAAAGGTTAGAGAGGGAGCACTTGTCAATGATAGAGGGAGCCTACGCCACTTTGTGTGGCTCTGCGCAGCTCTTGTCCCTCTCTGCGTCATCCCTACGTCTCACTAATCTGTGTCTCCCTCTGCGTTGTCTCTCAGAGTCCCTGCGTCACTCTTCTTAGCTCCCCAGACTGCTACTAATCCCCCTCTTCATCCACCCTGCAACTCTCCTCTGAAATCGATCTCCTTCTATTTGAGAATCGATTTTCCTTGAGATACTAAGTATCTGCTGGTGTGTCTTCAAATGACCCTCAAGTCTTCTCTTATACTTTTCTTGTTGATGAATCAACGGTCGAGATTAAGTCCCTAATCAACGACTAAGATTAAAACAGACTTGATCCTCGTCTCTTAGAAGCTTCTCATCCTTATCTTTATTAATACCCATTAATATTTTTATTTTCCTAAGTTTACACTTAGGAACCCATTAAAACTATTAATTATTTTAATAACTCCTCAACCGGATGGAATTTCTCAAAACGATTTCTGGGTCTTGGAGATCTCTTGCGCTTTAGCCTCTCCACCAATTTTCATGGCTAGAGCACATCCGATGCTACCACAAATCAACAGGAAGTACCTCCCTCGCTAAGAGGGAGTGTTGATTTGTGTAGCTTCGGAGGTAATCCAAGCCCTAGTGTTTGAGGGTTGGAGGGCAAAGCGCAACAAGTAGGCTTGTGGGCTTGGAATCCAAGCTTGGGGCTCTGCACCCATCAAGATTTGGGCCAAAACAGTGACAAGTCTTCAACATGTGATGGATGAGGATGATAGCTCTCGGCAAGACGACTCTAACGCAACGAGAATCATCTGATTCTAAGTTGTTGTTAAGGAGTTCTGAATTTTTGAAGATAAGTGTGGGTGAAGATGTGGGCTTGTTCAAGTCAGCCTAATGTTAGTAGGTTGTTTGAGAGGTTGGCAACCCTCTTAGGGTTGTTCGTTGGAGCCCCATGAGATCCTATAAAAGAAGGTCTAATGTGAGGCTATTAGTATCATCCACGAAGGCAACACATAGCTCTGAAACAACACATAACCGCAAGAGGAGGAGCTCGTTAGAGGCTAAAAGAACTTGGTCAAGGCAGCTAGGGCACTCTTGTTGAAGGCCGCAGAAGAGAGGCTACTATAGCGTGGAAAAGAGGTTGCATGGAGCCTTTTAGGAGTTGTTTGTAGGGTTGTTGCTTCAACAAGGAGGTCGAGCATCTTTAGGAGTCTATACAATTTTTTTGGGCAGCAAACGAGGTAAGGAGAACTGGTTTTTGGGTGGGCTATAGATGACAGCAGAACTATGGTAGGCCGCAGGCCTAACCACCTGAAAACAAGGGCAGCATGGAGAGGTTTGGGGCAGATTTGTCCCCAAAACAACAACACAGTTGAAGAAAGTCTTCCTAGCCTAGGCCGCAGATTATAAGGGTTGTTTGGTGAATTTGTTAGGGCTATTGCAGCAAGCGTGATGCCCTAACCAGTCACAATATGAACAACAGCGAAAGCAAACTTGGAGCAGCAGTTGCATGCGTTTTGGGTCTATGATTTGTGGACCACAACTTGGATCAGTTGATGGGCAACTTGAGGAGACCTTAGGAGTTGTTTGGAGGAGCCCACGTCGACTGTTGGGAAGCCTACCACGCATCCAAGGTGACAGGAGGCTCATCAAATGATAGGCAAGAGGACAGCAGCAGAAGGAGTTGCAAATGGACTCTTGTATGATGGGTTGATGGTTTCCTACAAGAGGACAAGTTGTTGATGCCCAAATTTGTGCAATAGCTCCTCTATTGCAAAGCAAAGTGTAGATTGGTGGAGTCTGTGGGCAGCCATGTGCAAGGGTCTCCTAAGTGTGGGGATGCCCTAATGAGGTGCAGATGCTACAGCATGGACTTGGTCTCTCGTGGATTGTTGGAGGGCAGCGTGAGAGAAAACCAAGTGGGGACGAGATTAGGCACTTATGGTCTGCTGGAGGACAATGTGATAAGTGTCCAAGTTGGAGTCAAAGTGCAGCACCTTGATGGACAAAGGTGACTACTAGCCTAGCAGTTGATGAGCTCAAGGGTTGACGAACCAGAGGAGCAGTTGAGCAGCCCTAGACTTGTATGTGGAGAAGGACTTCTACGGCAAATGAAGGGCAGTTCTCCTAGCCCGTGTTCATTTTGGGAGATGGAAATCTTGCAGTGATAGGTGGCATCCCTTCGTGCTCTATTTTGGTCTTCATCGGAGCAACACAGGAAGACCATAGTGGGTTGAAGTCCCTGAGTAGCTGAGGAGCAACAGTGGGCAGTTGAGAGTTGTGAACAACTCGACAAGAGTCTCGATGTGTAGTGGCCTTGATGGACGAAGGCACAACTAGGAGCAGATTGGATAACCGAGATTTAGTGGCCAGATGGACTTGGAGCATTGATAGAGGCAAGAGTTGCAGATCGAGAGCCGAAGGACCGGGCAGGTACATGGTACGACCAAGAGGAGCTGAGAGAGCATGCGACAATCAAATGGTCAGAGTATCTTGATGAGGGTAGATTGGTTGTCGATGGACTGACACCAGGCCCCAGTTTGTATTCTTGTACTAGTGGATGTATGAGGGCCATTATCCCTAGTATAGAAGCCCTAAACTGTTGTATTATATGTTATTTGATATAACAAAGTTGGGTTGAAACTTGTAAAAAGTTTTATATATTTTGTGCATGTGTGATTTATTGTTGTTTATATTCCACTGTGCAAAGTAGTATCGTTGAGATTCTTGGTTTGGCAGCATCAAAGATTTTAAGATTCTATCTATCATAGACCTAAGGTCATGGAATTTCAACACCCTCTTTGTTGATTTGTGGTAGCATCGGATGTGCTCTAGCCATAAAAATTGGTGGAGAGGCTAAGGCACATAAGATCTCCAAAACCCAGAAATTGTTTTGGGAAATTCCATCTGGTTGGAGAGATATTAAAATAATTAATATTTTTAATGGAGTTCCTAAGTCTAAACTTAGGAAAATTAAAATATTAATGGGTATTAATAGAAAATTGGGTGAGAAGGTTCTAAATGACGAGGATCAAGCAAAATCTAATCTTAGCCATTGATTGAGGACTTAATCTCGGTCGTTGGAGACTCAACAAGAAAAGTATAAGAGGAGGGTTGAGGGTCAGTTGGAGATACATCAGCAAATACTCGGTATCTCAAGGAAAATTGATTCTCAAAGAGAAGGAGATGGATTTCAGAGAGAGAGTTGCAGGGTGGAAGAAGAGGGTGAATTAGCAGCAGTCAGGGACCTCAGAAGAAGTGACGCAGGGACTCTGAGAGACAGCGTAGAGGGAGACACAGGGATGATGCAGAGAGGGGCCAGAGCTGTCCAGAGCCACATAGAATGACGCAGGGTTGACGCAGTAGAGAAAGGAAGCTCTCCAGGGTGTCAGAAAGTCTCGGAGAAAAGTCTCAAGTGTTTTCTCCCAGTGTCTATGTAAATTTTTATGTAAAAGTGATTGTTGCAAAAGATTAATAAAACACACCTTTGCTGCACCAGCTTTCCCGCATTGGGTTTTTCCAAGGACAATTGTCCAAAAATAACTGTGTTGATGTGATAGATTCTTGTGCATATATTTGTTTATGTATAGTAATTAGATATCTGCAGTAGAATTTATTTTAATATTTACTGAAGGGATTTCATAAATAACTTATTGGGAATAATAAGTAGGTGAAATAAATCAGTTGCTACAGTAATAGAATTTATGTTTAGAAATTTTCACACTCTTGCCCCCACTCCATTCCATCACTATTTCACATGACACCTGCCATTTGATGGATGTACAATGGACATGTCACTCCCTTAGGGGTTGAAACCACCTAATAGGGTCCTTTATTAGCATCTCTTGTTAAGGAAGGTAACACCTATACATTTTCAAAGCCTATTTGGAAGGGCATGCCACTATGAAGTGTCCATTTTTGCCCTTCATTAGCATGCTTATTTACTCAATTACACCAATGAACTATTGTGCTTAAAGGTGAGGAGACACAATGGATCTTATACTGGATTGCAGGTGGGTTTCCATCTTGGACCTGGCCCCCCCATAAGGGATCCAAGCCCCCCATAGGGTCATAATGGCACTTCTAGAGTGAGTGTTGGGAGTCATGGGCCTCTAGACTTTTAGAGCATTAATTGCCACACCATGGTCTTTTTCAACACCACCACATTGCTTGTTCGTGCCCCAGTTATACAGAGATGACCATGCACTTGGACCATGTTGCCTAGCCAGCTACACATTACACCCAACACTTGGCAGTTGATCTAGGGCCCAGAGGAGATTTTGTTTGTCCCGGGGAGAAGTGGGAGGGCATGTGTCATCTTCTAGCACTCATTAATGGAGCATTGACTTGATCTTGGGCCATTTGGAGACCCATGAGACCCATTTGGAGCCCACAGAGCCCAAATTGGGGTTTGGAGATGTTTTGCAGCATTTAGAGGGCATCCCCCTCTTATCCATTATTTTTGAGGTCCTCACACTCATCCCCAACATATCAGGCCTCAGTGCTAGCATTGGAAAGCACTCTGCATTAATTACATGGTCTAAAAGAGAAATAAAATAATAATTAACGTTAAAGTTATATTGGTTGGCTCGTCAATAAGGGTTTGTTACCTTGTTTTAACACTTTAGGGGCTTCCTCATTAGAAATTCGAACTTATGAGTCTTGTATAAATATGAGAGGCTCACTCTCATTTGAGATCATCACACTTTGGATTTTTGGCTTGCGACTTTGTGGAATGATTTGGATGAATCTAATGCATTTTGACGTTTGGAAAATTCTGTTTTCTCTCTTGGAGCTTCTCTTTGGCAATTTGATGGATGGATATATTAATCATTATCTTACCAGTGTTGTTTAAAGCCATAATTGTGATCTAATAAATGTCTAATGCGTGGAATCTTGTCTATGGTTTTTAATGTGTCCTAATTTTGTTAGAACATTGAAGCTATTGTAAATTTTGCATGTGTTACTCGTGGATAATGAATGTTCCTAGAGGTTGTTTTGTATATTATATCCATGAAACTCCATTTATTCTTGCCAGCGAAGTATAAATTCCTAAAGTAGCTGTGAAGTTGCCTCCATTAGGGCTAGCGAAGCTACCTTTAGATCTCCTTAAGGAGCAAAGTTCTCAAATCAAGATCATTTTTTACTCCAATCCTCCCAATTGCTAGGCACTGGTCTTAGATCCTTGGTGATCACATTATACTTCAGAAATAATTCTCCTTTCACCTTTTCTTCGCCCTTTCCTCATCCCCTTAAGGATGAGAAAGCCTCCATAGGGCTTGGTGCGAATTTCATTAGGAAGGAGCTTTTACAAAACCGTTTGGATAGTCTTTTGTGGTGGTGTTTCCTCTAGCTCTCCTCTTGATTTGAGGCAATTCTCACAATCAAATCTCAATATAATTGATGCCCTAGCCATCACACCAAGTGGGAACCCTAGGTGTTATTCTTCAACTTGGGGATTGTTGAAGGCTTGACCTTTAGTACTTGTTGAAGTATATCAATCATAAGCCTTTTCTCTTATTTACCTAGACCTTGGATGGACTTCTATCTCATCAAATATCTCAACTAGGCCTCAGGTAGTCTTCTTTCAAGGGGTTTCTCTTGGAAATTCCCCCTGGATTCTCCCAAAGCTCTGGTTTTCATTGAATCTTTCCATGGAATGAGCCACCTTGCCTCACTTAAAACCTATCCTAGGAACATCTATCACAAGTGAGAGATATTGGGACTATTCCTGTCCGTGAAAATCCGAGAAGAGAAGGGGACATAGGTTGTGGTGAAAGCGGGCCTTTATCCCAGAGTGTTGTTGTGCCCTCTAGATTTAGCCTATTTAATAGGCCTGCTAGTTTGTGCAGCAACCATGCCTACATGAATCCCAAAAATAAAATTTATTTTATTTTAATTTCCATAATTTTACTAGGCCGATTGAGGAGGCATCTTGGCATGTGGGAATACCTGCCAATGCTACACAAAAATCAACACCTAGTTCTCCAAAAATGGCACATCTCCCTATTAGCTTGGAAATCCTTCAAAAAGCACATGACCCAAAAGTCACAATTTCCTACATGGCATAGCCAAAAGATTTAGTTCAAGCCTGCATTTTCATGCATGTAATTAACAGAGTTCAAAAACAATATTATCACAAAATTGTCCATAAATTCATATATATACAAGTGACAAAGAGACAATACAAACACCAAAAAAAAGAAAGAGAAAAATGAAAAATGTGTGTACTTTTAACAACAAAATAAGTCCATAATACTCTCTAAAGGTGAGCTTTATGTGACCAAGATATAGAAGCCTTCAGATGTGAAAATATCTGAAATGGGTGGTGTGGCCTGAATTTGAACAGGGCTGTTAAGGGATACCATGGGCAGGAAGGAGGAGAAGAACGGATAGGTATTATCATAGAACCATCAATTAGCTGATCTAATATGAAAGGAACCATCAGGATGGAATTTAGTTTTTATTAATCCAATCCTACAAGCAGCATATGTATTACCTGGAAAGAAGCAAACATGCTGGTTCAATTAGCTGATCTAATATGAAAGGAACCATCAGGATGGAATTTAGTTTTTATTAATCCAATCCTACAAGCAGCATATGTATTACCTGGAAAGAAGCAAACATGCTGAATATTTCATGCCCTCTTTGTTTTGCTACCACATGTCGTGTTGAAAAACTGTTTCCATCACGAATCCGATGAATATGATAGATAATTGGCACTACAAGGAAAACAAATACATATGAATATTATGAAAAGGCTTTCACAACATGACCAAAACAGTGAAAATTTCTCAACTTTACTGAAAATTTGCAAGTCCAAATAATTCATTAAGGAAAAACACAAAATAATTAATTTAAAATATTATAATTTAATAATATACTTTATTACTTTTGAAAAATACATCTTATGTTTACATAAAATTATTTACAAACAACAAATCAAAAAAAGGAAGGGTATATACAACAGATCATGTTAACCCCCCCAGGTTGGCACACAGCAATCCAAACAGAGAGGGAGATTTTCTAGTGACACTTAAGGCAGGTTTTCCTATATATTCACTGATTTCTACTGCTGATTTTTAAAGTTTACATCTGTTGAGATTGGTAGCTTGGGAGGTACTCCAAACCCTAGGGTACAAGGTTGTGGAAGAATTTGACCCACATGGGCTTGGTGGGCAAGAGTACCCAAGCTGTGGGCTTTGCACCCAAAGTTGTGGGTGTGAATCCATGAGAAGTTTTGGACACTTGGCACTTGGAGACGATAGAGCACCCTATGAGGAGCTTGGGGCTGCTTGTAGCAGCAAGAGAGGCCTTGTAGATTGTGAGATAATAATTTTTTAGTGTTTTGAGTGGGCTTGTGGCACAAAGAACAAGTCAGCCTTGACTTGAGGAGGTGCCCTTAAGGGCTAGACGTTGCCACAAGAATATTCATATAACTAAGAGTGAGGAGGAGCCTCATTCTCATCAACACAAGTGCATCCTATCAAGTAAAAGAGCAATCTGAGGCAACCAATTTCTACACGAGCAATCTGAAGTGGAGAAAAGGTCAAGTTTGTGTCTCTTTCTCATGATTTGATCTGCCGAGGTAGGAAGGAGGCCAGCTGAGTTTAGTAGGAGAAATCTGGGTGTGTTTTTGGCATGTATCTCTCTGAAATTAAGGGCCACAGAAGTCTATTCATAAGAAGGTAGGCCGAGCTCCATTGTAACGGCTTGAATAGGGTCAAAAGCCCTGTTTTGGAGGGCCAAGGGTTCAGGATCATAGCTGAGGGAAGGCCAAACTTGATAAGGGACCTGAGCAGAGATTTGGAGGGATGTTCGGCCTGTTTTGAGGTGAAGGAACAGTCCAAATTAGAGCAGACTGGGAGCCCTAACCAGTGTTAGGATATTCCGACACATAGGAAATAGTTAAGTTCAACTTGGTCTAGTATAGAGTTAGGTATAGAGTTAGGTAAAGTGTGTTTCTTTACCGTTGTACATTTTGTAACTTACAATCCGACGGTCACGATATGTAGTGATCCGATGGTTCACTCTCTCCTCGGTATTACCGACACTTGATCCGTGGCTTGACACCCGATTGGTCCATGAGTTCTATTTAAAGCGCATGGAGGGTCATTGTTCGGGTAATCCGTCTATGAGAGAAAGCTTATGTAAATTTTCATTCTTTGATTAATAAATTGCCTGAAGTGGCCACGTTGGCTCAGGCCGTGGACTGTTTCCCTCTTTGAGGGTTTTAACCACGTCAAAAATACTGGTGTATTGTTTTGAGATCTGGTTGTGAGCGGTGTTCTTTTGGTGTTCTTTCTGAGGAACTTACCCTGTAAATTCCTACATGGTATCAGAGCTATTTGAGGGCCGCGTCCGTTGGTGATCCAAATCTGAAGCCGGTAGAACTGCATGCGGCTGTCGTTTCCTAGATCTACTGTTTCTGACTGCTTTCGGGCCGAGAGGACTGCTCTGTTGTGTTCGGAGCATCTGTTCCAGTGAGGAACCCCTTTCGTTTCATGCGAAAAGGTTTCCGGTAGCCCTATCTGCGTCATTTTTAAGATCTGGAGGTATACAGTGTTTATCTGCAGTTTACTGTTATTTTCTCTCTGGTTATTTCAGTTTCTGTTTATTTAGCCTTTTTTATTACCGGATCTATACCTTTCATTTCTGCGTATGCTCTTTGCCCTGCGACTCTGTGCGATCTGGGCAAATCAGAAACAGAAAGGAAGTTTTTTTTCTCATGCGTATGCTCTTTTCCCTGCACCTTAGTGTGATCTTGGAAAATCAGAAACATTGAGAAAAATATTTAGTTTCTGGCTAAAGCTAACTTCGAGCCGTAAGGTTCGTTTTTCTTTGCATATTCGTGTTGGGTTTTGTGTTTTTGTTTTGTAGGAAAAAAGAGCTTTCTCAAGGCAAGCACGCAACCCAAGGCCCCCCCCCTCTCTCTCTCTCTCTCTCTCTCTCTCAAATTTTTTGTATAGCTCAATTGGTTCAA
This sequence comes from Pinus tabuliformis, assembly GCA_031772625.1. Classification (NCBI taxonomy): domain Eukaryota; kingdom Viridiplantae; phylum Streptophyta; class Pinopsida; order Pinales; family Pinaceae; genus Pinus; species Pinus tabuliformis. Next base: position 217,820,481 of record CM062819.1, read on the forward strand.
AGCTATTTTAAGAGAGTAGAGGTCTTGGGTTCAAATCTCCATTTTGTGGGGGCATTTTTTTTCATTCCCGCACATTCGCGCACTTTGCCGGCAACTTCAACAAATTTTTTTCAAAAAGCCATAACTTCTTCATCCGGAAGCCTTTTTCAGAGCCATTTTTTTTAAAACAGCCTAATTTTTCGAGATCTATCCATTGGAACACTTACTTTCAGCATCTTCAGCTCCAGTTTTTTTTTAAATGGAAAGTCCATGCCAAGTCATTCTTGACAGCACTAACTACTTCCAATGGATATCCTACATGGAAGATTTACTTAGAAGTAAAGGTCTCTACAGAATAGCCACAGGCCAAGAGAAGAAACCAAAAGATAAAGACAAGGCTGCAAAATGGGAAAATAGACAAGATCAAGCACGTGGTTTGATAGAGATGTCTATTTCTCCTGATCTTAGATTCCATATTGCAGAACTTGATACTCCTCATGAAGCATTGGAACAAATCACTAAAGTTTTTGGGATTAAAAATGAAATTAGAGCCCATCAACTTGAAAATGAGTTGCTTACATTGGATCCTAATAATTTTTCTTGCATTGAAGATTTCTTGTCCAAATTCAAGACCCTTAGATATCTCTTGGAAGGTGTTAAGGTTAAGAAAGAAGATAGTAACCTTATTTATTCCATCCTTACTAAGTTGGGACCAGCCTACTCTGTATTTGTTTCCACCTTCCATTCTACAAGGGAAGCTTTCATTTGTCAAGGAAAAGACTACAAGGCCCCTTCCTTTGACTCTTTTTGTGATTCTTTAATAAGAGAACAAGAAAAACTCTTACACCTTGGTCTTCTTAATCTTGGAAACTCTTCCAAGAAAGCGTTAGCCGCCCAACAGCAACCAAATTTAAAGAATCCTAAGAAGTCATATCCTAAAAAGAATGGTCCTAAACCAAACAAGGGTCCTAAGCAAACTCAGCCTCAAAATGAAAGATCATTTCAGCAAAATGATAAGACCAATAAAAACAAATGGAAGAAGACTGATAGACATTGTAACTTTTGTAATCGAGATGGCCACTTAGAATCTAAATGCTTTAAGAAGATGGAAGCCTTGGAAGCCGCAATGAAGAAACATAACATCCATGTGGAGCATTCTTCTACTTCAACTTCAACTTCATCTTCAGGAATGGCACTTTCTGCATGTCGTTGTCAATCATCTCAGTCTGGTTATGCATTAAATGTATCTTCTTCTTCTCATTCTCATGAGTGGCTCATTGATTCTGGAGCCTCTTATCACATGGCCAAAAACAAAGCCATGTTTTCTTCTTTAAATGATTGTAACACCAAAAATATATATGTTGGTGATGATAGATCTCTTAATGTTGTAGGGACTGGAACTGTTCATCTAGACAATGGTCAGTTTAATGATGTATTATGTGTTCCAACCTTATCCTGCAACCTTCTATCTGTATATCAGATAACTCATTTAGGTGAAGGTAAAATTGTTGAATTTTCACCTCATGATGTTGTAATCAAGGATCTAAGAGATCCTAAACAGATTCTAGCTACTGGTATTGCTGATGATTCCACAAGGTTGTATAAGTTTCACAACTTTGGGTCATCAAATCTTCCCTCAGTATTTGTTGCTCATAATGATGAAGTGAGCAAACTTTGGCATGAGCGATTTGGTCACTTAAACTATCGCTCCCTTCAGCATCTATGTAAAGAAAATATGGTGACAGGTCTTCCTATGGTATCTTGCAGAGATGGTGTTTGTTCCGGATGTGTACTCGGAAAACATCATCGGGACAGTTTTGAAAAACGTGCCTCTTGGCACGCCTCAGCCCCTTTACAGCTTGTGCACAGTGATTTATGTGGTCCACTTCCTGTTGCTTCATTCTCTGGCTGCAAGTATTTCTTAACTTTCATTGATAATTTCTCCAGACGCACTTGGGTATACTTCTTAAAACTCAAGAGTGAAGTATTTAACACCTTTTTGGCCTTCAAGGCCTTTGTTGAAAAACAATCTAGACATCAAATTCTTAAGTTAAGATCTGATAATGGCGGAGAATATGTTAAAAACACATTCATCAACTATTGCACTGAGAATGGAATTCAAATGCAACATATTGTTCCATATACTCCACAACAAAATGGTGTAGCTGAAAGGAAGAATCGCACCTTAAAGGAAATGGCTAATTGTATGCTGCAATCTAAAGGACTCAGTCTTAGTTTTTGGGCCGAAGCAATTAATTGTGCAAATTATATAATAAATCGCACTCCTACTAAGGTTCTAAAGAATATCACTCCAGAAGAAGCTTGGAGTTCCATTAAACCAGATGTAAGTCACTTTCGTGTTTTTGGAAGTGAAGCATGGGCCCATATTCCAGATGAAAAGCATAAAGCTTTAGAACCTAAGAGTGAGAAATGTACTTTTGTTGGATATTCTGAAGATGTAAAAGGTTATAGACTTATTCCATTTAAGTCCAAAAATGTTATCATTAGAAGAGATGTAAAATTTGATGAAAATAAATCGGCCTGCGAGCCTAGTCCGGCGGATGTGCCACCTCTTCCTATCTCTTCTACTTTTGAAAACATTTCTTCTTCAGATGATGAAAGTGAGGATGACAATCCTCCCCCACCTTCTCAGGATCCTCAACTTCCAAGATGGGTCCGTGCTACTCGGGATGCAGCAGGTGATCTTGCCGGTGATCCTACAGATCAGCGACGTACACGTTCTCAGTTTGAAAGAGCCTCTTCTTTACTGGCTCAAGCTCCAGTAAATCATGATCCTGACACTTTTGCAGAAGCTTCAGGCCATCCACATTGGGAAGCAGCTATGAATGAAGAATATCATTCATTGTTGGCAAATGATACATGGGATCTTGTTCCTCTACCAAAGGGACGCAAACTTGTTAGATGTAAATGGGTTTACAGAACCAAGTATGGACCAGATGGGAAAGTTGATAAACATAAAGCTCGTCTTGTTGCCAAGGGCTTTTCACAGGTTGAAGGCATTGACTACACTGAAACCTTCTCCCCTGTTGCCAAAATGAACTCTATCCGCCTTGTTCTTTCCCTTGCTGCCTCTTTAAAATGGGAAGTCCATCAGATGGATGTTAAATCTGCCTTCTTGCATGGGGACTTGCATGAAGAAATCTATATGGAACAACCCATTGGCTTCATCCAAACAGACTCCAGCCTTGTATGTCGACTTAAGAAATCTCTTTATGGTCTCAAGCAAGCTCCTCGGGCTTGGTATGCCAAAATGGATAGCTTTCTTTTAGAATCTGGCTTTTCTAGGTGTTATTCTGACAATACTGTCTACACCAAGAAAGTGGGCAACTCTCTTATCATCCTTGTTCTTTATGTTGATGATCTTATTCTTACTGGTAATGATCCCAACCTTATAAACCATGTGAAGTCTAGCCTTAAAAAGAAATTTGAAATGACAGACTTAGGACACTTACACTATTTTCTCGTTCTTCAAGTCTTGCAATCCAAGGAGAGTATTTCCCTTTCCCAGTCCAAGTATGCTTGTGATATTCTTCGTCATTTTCACATGGAAGAATGTAAGCCAGCCCCTTCTCCCTTTCAGTCTGGAGTCAAACTTTTAGTCTCTTGTACTTCTCCTGAAGTTGATGCTACCTTATACCGTCAACTTGTAGGAAAACTCTTGTATTTAACCCATACTCGTCCTGACCTTTCCTTTGTTGTTGGCCTTGTTGCTCGTTTTATGCAAAACCCCCGTGAAAGTCATTGGAAAGCAGCTAAAAGAATACTTCGTTATGTTCGAGGTACAGTACAGTTTGGGATTCATTACAGTGCCAAAGCAGCGCCTCTATTAGTTGGTTTCACTGATTCTGATTGGGCTAGTGACCCTGATGATCGGAAGTCTACTGCCGGTTATGTCTTCACTTTTGGTTCAGGACCTATTACATGGGCTTGTAAGAAACAGGCTGCCATTTCTCTTTCGTCAGCAGAAGCAGAGTATCGTGGTGCCGTGGAAGCTAGTAAGGAAGCCTTGTGGCTTCGTCAGATCCTATCAGAGTTTGGCTTTGAGCAGCAGCATCCAACCACACTTTGGTGTGATAATCAAAGTGCCATTCAGCTATGCAAAGATCCAGTCCAGCATCAGCGCAGCAAACACATTGAACTACACATGCACTTCATCAGAAAACTCATTCATGACCATGTTCTTGAAGTGCAATATTGTTCAACAGATGATCAGGTTGCAGACATCTTCACAAAGGCCCTCACAGAGGCGAAGTTCACTAAACTTCGATATATGCTTGGAGTTCAGGAAGTTGTCACTAAGGGGGGATAGGCTCTAGTGCCTCCTTCCTTCTCCTATTGTGTCATATTTGTAAATCCTTCAATCCTATCCCAAGTTGTTCTTAAGGGGGGATGTTAGGATATTCCGACACATAGGAAATAGTTAAGTTCAACTTGGTCTAGTATAGAGTTAGGTATAGAGTTAGGTAAAGTGTGTTTCTTTACCGTTGTACATTTTGTAACTTACAATCCGACGGTTCACTCTCTCCTCGGTATTACCGACACTTGATCCGTGGCTTGACACCCGATTGGTCCATGAGTTCTATTTAAAGCGCATGGAGGGTCATTGTTCGGGTAATCCGTCTATGAGAGAAAGCTTATGTAAATTTTCATTCTTTGATTAATAAATTGCCTGAAGTGGCCACGTTGGCTCAGGCCGTGGACTGTTTCCCTCTTTGAGGGTTTTAACCACGTCAAAAATACTGGTGTATTGTTTTGAGATCTGGTTGTGAGCGGTGTCCTTTTGGTGTTCTTTCTGAGGAACTTACCCTGTAAATTCCTACAACCAGAGGGCAGATTACCTCAGTACTGAAGCTCAAATCCGTGGAGAATGCAAGGCAGCAAAGGACGTCTTGGACAGGTATGTGATTATCTCTTTAATATTTGATGAATGCTAGGTGTTGAAGTCCAGATTTGGAGAGTTGTTGGACATCTTGTGGCTGTCAGGAGGGCAGCAAGTAGTTGTTTTTTTGAGCCCTAAATGCAAACCTTGAAGGACTTTAGGTCTGCTAGGAGAGGCAGATTTGGAGAAGCTCGAGGACTGATCTTTGAAGAACAAAAGAAAGCAGCCAAGGGAGCAGTTTGTCTAGCCCAAGTTTACTGAAGAGAAGGACATCTTGCAGTGATAGAGGGCAGCCCTCCATGCCCTAAGTTTGCCTCATTGAAGTAGCACAGGAAGGAAATAGAGGGAAGAAGTCCCTAAGAGTTGAGGAGCAGCAGTGGGCAGTCTAGGAGTTGTTCACAAATGGAGTTGTGAACAACTCGCAAGAAGACCCTATGTGTTGATTTGTTGATTGACTAATGATCAGCTAGAAGGCAGATTGGAACCGTGTTCAGAAACCTAAAGGAACAGGATCGTTTATAGAGACAAATTGGTGATGCTGCAAAAATGGGAGCCAAAGGACCAGCAGATGTGTTCATGAATCGTGGACTAAAAGGGTTGCGGAGCACCACATCAACAAGTAGGTCAAGTGTTATCTTGTTCAAGGTAGATTGGTTGTCATTGTTGTTGACATTGTTACCCACCATTTTGTGGGTAATATCCCTAGGAGAAAAATTTCCTCAGTCCCTGGCCGGCAGCCAGTAGCCCCTTGCAGCCACCGACTAGCTCGTTGTTCCATTTCTCTGCCACCTGAGCCAGCCATGTGGTTCCTCACCCATCTGTCATGATCATATGTTTGAAGGTGGGCCTCTCGAACCTAAAGGTATGCCTTGTCATTTGGGTAATTGAGTATTGTAGTTTACTTATCATGAATACTTTGGGGCATGGATTAATGGGGGGATTCAGCGGAAAGAGTGGGTCAGATATGTGCTCTTGTCCCCTAGACCTCTTTTGGAGGTTAACCTTAGACCCTAGTCCCGTGGGATCTCTTTTACTGACCTTTGGGCTTTAGGGATGGCACTACGTGGGAAACCCTGATTTTGGTTACGTGGTCCCGCTCCCTCATCCACATACATCATTCCCCTTCCAGTAATTATAACCCCATTCATCATTTCTCCCACCTGGGTCCACATAGGGTTAGCCTTCCCCTTCCCCTTTCCCACACCTTGGGTGGGGCCTGGAATGATGCCCCGGAGGTTGATGCAGCTGAAAAGAAAAGTAAAAGCATAGTTGGCCACATTCAATAGGAAGATGCACCACAAAATGCAAAAGATAACCGAGACAAACACATTTAGCACATGGTAAAAATCCAATACATGAGCCCTACCCCATCATCATGGCCATCACCCTGGTTCCTACAGGCCTTAGATGAGCCTCATTTATCATTCAAGAACCCATGATTGTCCCAACCCCTGGTAGGCAATGAATTGCCCTACCTTAAAAGCGGTATCCACTGTTATATCTTACACATCATGCTCTTATCCCGTGAGCCCCGCGCAATCAATTAAAGAAAAATCCTAAAAGGCAAAAGGCATATAAAGAAGGGTGGAAACATCAAGATTGGGGCACCTCATGTACAATGATTGCTCCCTCATATACATTATATACCCTAGTGTGGGCTTACATTTTATTAGCTATCCTTGTACCCTAGCATGTGGCCCAAGGCTACCCCTTTCATTCCCTACTCCATTCATCTTTTTATCACATACCACCACCCTTTTAAAGGATGTACCTTAGACATGTTATCCCCTTTAAAAGTAGAAACCACCTAATAGGATACTTGGTTAACCCCATTTGGAGCTTAGAGACATTAACACATGCCAAAGCCCACTATGGAAGGGCATGCCATTGTGAAGTGCCCGCTTGATGTCCATGGTTTGTAAGCTCTTTTACTGGATTTCCTTTGATGACTTGTTGTACTGGAAGGCTAGGGGACGCACTAGATCTTATGCAGGATTGTAAATGGTCTCCATTTTGGGTTTGGTCTCCCTATACAGGGTCCTAACCATCCAAAGGGCTACATTAGCACATGTAGGGTGTGTGTTGAGAGGCATGGGCCCCCACAACAATAGACAACACTCCATGGATCCCTAGAGATGTTTAGAGATTGCTCGAGATTCACCTATTGGACGAGTAAGATGCACCTCGTTCACCATGCCCAATCGGCCTCACAGTTGTACCATGCACTTGGCAGATGACCTAGGACTTATATGCTAAATAGAAGTGATGAGGATTCATTTTAGCATCATCACTTGGTTTGGACTTGTATCTCTTTAGAGATTTTCGCTATTCCTTCTCGGTGGACGAAATTTTGGAGCATGGAATGAATTTTGATGTTTGGATTATCTATTTTTGTCTTGGAGCTTCTTGATTGGCAATTTGTTGATGATTGGATATACTCTCTTACATGTAAGTACAAATTTAATGCTATTCATTCTTTTACTTTTTCACATCCATTGATAATGGGATTTTCGTTATACAAGGGCTAATTGTTGCATGCATTATTACAAAATTGTGGAATTATTGTTTCTAGATAGCATCTCTCTGTGTATGGGCCATGTAACTGCCGAAACTGCCGGGAAAGCTGACGTAGAGGGCAGAAGAGGCTGACACAGTCCCCAGAGGCTGACGTTGGGGTTTTTAGTGGGGCAGATTGGAGCTGAGGAGCTGTCAAAGTGTTTATCTGGGGTTTCAACCGGAGAATCTGTCTCCAAAGGAGAGGTACTACTGCCGAGATTTTTCTCTGTTGGGTGAGCTAGATTTGGCACCCATATTGTATTCTGAAACTGCTTAATAAATCAAACCCTCAGATAGCTGCACCGGTTTTCCCGCATTGGGTTTTTCCGAGGACATTAGTCCAAAAATAACGGTGTCATTTGTGTGCTTGTTTTTGTTTCCTTTAGTTGATGATTTGTAATGTGTTGAGCATGTACTTGTGTTTATTTTTAGTATTTACATGGTAAATAACTTGTTAATTAATCTGAACAAGTAGGAAGGAATAAATCAGACAGTACATGGAGGGTTTCTAACTGTTAGACTTAGAAACTCCAACATGACGGGCTCATCATCCACGACCTTGATTTAGAGATTCGGATCAGCAAAACTCTTCACGAACCCAATTCTAAGTAAATATGCATCCATCCTTGCATACCATGCCCTAGGTGCTTGCTTCAAACCATATAGGGCCTTCTTAAGTCTGCAAACATGAGAGTCCCTGCTATTAACTTCAAAGCCTTCGGGTTGTTCGATGTATACTTCCTCATATATGGTCCCATTCAAAAATGTGGTCTTCACATCCATTTGATGGATATTCCAACCCATTGTAGAAGTTAATGAAACCAAAGATCTAATAGTAGTGTGCCTTGTTGTGGGAGCAAAGGTTTCTTCATAATCAATGCCTTCCTTTTGAGAGAAACCCCTTGCAATGAATCTTGCTTTGTACTTGTTTATACTTCCATCAACAGCATGTTTGATCTTATAGATCCATTTGGAGGTGACAACCGATTTGTCACTAGGTCTAGGAATGATTTCCCAAACCCCATTCTTCATGATGGATTGATATTCTTCCTACATCGCTTTCTTCCAAACCTCTTGATGAGCAGCTTCCTTGAATGTAGATGGTTCGACTTCAATTAACTTCGTCATATATGCAGCATAACCAAAATATCTCTTCGGTCTCTTACTTTCCCTGAAGGTTCCTTTCACAGCTTCATGTCCTTCAGCGTCTTCTAATGTAGCTTTTAACCAATTTGGCATGTTACTTGTGGTTGAGATGACCACCGATTGAATAGGCTCACTTGGTCTCTCTTCTTCTTCTTGATTTGTAGTAGGGTTTTCATGATGAACTTCTTCTTCAAATATCGGAACTTCTTCGTCATCAAAATCAAGAGGAATATCGTTTGATTTCTTGTATGCTTGATTTTCATCAAATATGACATCCCTGCTTACTTCAATATGTCTTCCTTCCTTAATGTAGATTCTATATGCTTTTGAGGAGAGACTATATCCAACGAATATTCCCTTGATACTTGTAGATTCCAACTTCTTTCACTTATCCTTTGGAACATGGATGTATGTTGGACTTCCAAAGATTCATAGGTGATCCACACTCAACTACTTTCCTATGAATACTTCTTCGGGTGTTGTATTATCAAGACTTTTATGAGGACTTCTATTTTGAATGTACACTGCTGTCATTGCTACTTCTCCCCATAAGAATTTTGGCAGGTCTTGATCAAGGAGCATAGTTCGACTGCCTTCTTCAATTGACCTATTCTTCCTTTCGGCCAATCCATTTTGTTTGGGATAATAGGGAACAGTGAGCTCCATCTTAATACCTGCTTCCTTACAATATGCAATCAATTCCTTAGAAGTGTTTCCCCACCATTGTCGAACCTTATAGTTTTTCTCTTTCTTTCGGTTAAGGGTTTCCACTTTAGATCTAAATTCCTTGAACTTATCAAATACTTCATCTTTTGTTTTGAGAAGGTAGAGCCATGTCTTTCAGAATGGTCATCAATGAATGTCACATAGTAGAGATGACCTCCAAGTGATTCGTCAGACATGGGCGCACACACATCAGAATGGATGAGATTTAATATCTCTTTAGACCTAGTTTCACTATTCGGAAATGGCTTTCTTGTATGTTTTCCCAAAGAGCATCCCTTGCACACACCTTCATGACCTAAACTTCATATTGGGAATACCATGAACCGATTGACTAAGAGTAGGGATGACCTTACAATGTAGATGACCATACCTCCTATGCCATATCTCAATGGGACTGATTTCCATATGAACCAAAGCTTGAGTAGGTGGTGTAATGACTCTATAAAGACTTCCTTCATGAACTCCAATAACCCTAGCTTTATCAATGCTAGAGTATTTTCTCCAAACCAATACTTTTCCATCAACAAAAGCAACTCTCTCCCCTTTATATTCTAAACAATAAATAGAAAGCAAATTCTTTTTCAAACCTGGAACATATAGAAAGTTGTTGAGGTGCAGCTTCGATCCATTTTCCAGCTTCAACGATGTTGATCCCAGGCCTCTAACAGCATAGCTTTTGTTGTCACCCAATTCCACTGCATGAGAAGATGGTTCCTTCGATAGTATATGAAGTTGTTTACTTTCTCTTGTCATGTGCCTTGATGCTCCACTATCAATGATCCATGCATTGTCATCATTAAGAGAACCTGTAAGGGCAGCCAAGAATCCTTGACTTTTGACCTTGTTGAATAAGTAGTAGATGACCTTCTTGATCCAACTTCCAGCAGTGTTGATACCCATTCTTATGTAGTTCATCAAATAGGGAGAATCCATGCCAACAAAGTGATCTTCAACTTTTCCTAACCTTAGCTTTGATACCATGTTGGAAAATCAATGCAAATAGATTAGGGTTTGATTCTCCTTACTTGATAATTACTTGTGAGTTATGTTGGCTTCTTTTACTTCTTTATTATCTTATCTTTCATCAAGCAATTACCATATTATGTGTGTATGAAGATCTCAAAAACAACAGACACCAGATATAGGCATTATGCCAGGGAAAAACCCCCATCGAGGGGAAAACACAGTGAAAAATTATCTTCCTTTCAATAGTATTATTTGAGACTCTTCACCCTAGACAAAGACCAAACCTTCCCTCCACGCCAAGTCAGCCTCCCAGATCTTCGTCCTCTTTCCGGCAACACTTCCTTCCCAGCAACTTCGACTATGCAACAACTTCCGGCATCAGGCAATAGCAAAACTTGGAAGACTTCGATCTCTGAAACTAAGGCACGAAACAAAGAGAGAGAGGCACCAAAAGTTCGATTTTCTTCTTCTCCTTAGACTCCACCCAACTCGCACTTCCTTTTGCTTCCTTAGACCCACTTCGCACTTCTCCAACTTCTTTTGAGATATCGAACTAGCTTGAGATGATATGCTCTAAATGAATTCGACTTGCTTCTATTTATAGGCTTCAAGTGAGATCGAATAAGTGTCCTTAGGCCGACTTGGTGTGGAGGATACATAAATTGTATTTTACTCGATAGTAAACTTTTTTACATGATTCAAAAGCCCAAGAAGGGTCTCTTTGAATGTACAATGATTCTATAAACTCAATATTAATCCTAGGAGTCCACAATGGGGACTTTGACTAAAATAATGATGACCCAAGCATGAAACCCATGCTTTGATAAGTCATGATACAATAATAATAAAAAAAATCCTTTTATTCTTTTGACAAGTACATTTTATGATGACTCAAATACATTAATGAAGACCAAACCTAGTTACATTTTCCAACAGAGGCAAGGATAGCAACCACATATAACATGCTGAATAGAGATTGTGAGAAGGTAGTGCTCTCACACACAAATTTCGAATGAGTTAGATTAATTTTCTGGCTCAATATCAGAAACACAAAGTACATAGAACTGTAACAAATTCAAACCTTTTTTGAAACCAGGCTACCTAATTCTGAATCTGACATGCTTCCCCTTCTTTCATAGAAGTGCATGCATACCTCGGAATTCCTATGCGACTAACGCAGCTACTGAATTTCTAATTGCCTTTGCAAGAAAACTTGCTATCCAAATAAAAGACAATAGTTTCATTAAAAATGGTAAGGGTCTAAACTCATCCTTAATATTAAATATTATTTTTCAAACATTCTATGTTCTTTTAGTGCCTCCAGTGCTTCCTTTACAAAGTGATTAAGTTTGAATATGAACAGAGATAGAGTTGATGATTCTGCAATATCAAATTTCTTGCAAGGGGGACTGTCAATGAAACAATCAATGTGATAAACGGCACACCACCATAAAAGGTCTTATTTGCATTAGCATAAAGAATAAATAAAACATGCTTACAGTTTACATCTCCAGTTCTAAGGAAATATGAATGCAGGCTATGAGCGAGCATAAGGGGATCCACAGATTTGCTTGCTGCAGCCAGTGCCTGCATTGTGACATTTAGTTGACCTTAGCCTTCTTATTATAGTTCCAACTGTTTCCTCTAATATTATAAACTGAAGAAATTAACTATGAGAAAAAAAAATGCCTTCAAATATATGCTGCCACCTTGTATTCATCATACATTTCTCTCAAAAAAAATTGTGCTTCACGTAATCTTAAAGGAATTGTATGATATGTCCAAATCAGCTACTATAAACAGACAAGGCATCCAAAACTGTTAGTTTCCACTTACCCATCAGCATTATCTTTTTGAATATGTATAGGTGTTAAATTTTGGTATGTTCTATACTTAAGAGCAATTTACTTCAAATCTTCTTATTAGCCCAATGTCAATTTCTAGTATACCAATCACATTAACATGATAGTAAAATATTGATAGAACATAAATGAAAACAACAGGAGACAAGCCAAGACAAGAGACACAAGATGTGGCGCCAGGCAGGGGCAAACCCCAATGCGGGGAAACCCTTTGATCAATTCTTCTATATTCTTCAATAATTCAGCAGAGAGAGAGATAGTATAATATCACAAATCTGTGATTTACAACAACAGTGATGAAACCCTTGAACAGCAATGACAAGGTTGATCAATCAGCTCCCAAATGTCCTCAAGACAACCTAGGAGAACTCAACCTCCAATAGCAGTAGATAGCAGCCCAACCCAAAACAGTCAATGGAAGGAGGTCAAAACTGCAACCAATGCTACAGCAATACCGCAGCCAGCCCTAACCAGTCAACGTTGTCCCAAAGATGTCCTCCAACAGGTCAACGCAGATTGTCCAGCAATGCGGCCCACACAAATCCGCAGTCAAGGGAGCCTATATGCTGGTCAATGCAATCCTTTAGCACCCAAAACAAAGTTGCTACACCTTCCTGCGTCCTCCTACATCTCCTGCCCTAACTGCATCCTCATTCTTCTTCCCACGTGAGAGAATCTTCTTCCTCTTTTGGATACCCAAGAGACAAGGAGAGAGAAGAGATGTGGAGATGAGATGAGTGAGTTAATGCCTCAAGGTCTCCTCTACTTATATGCCACGTTGAGGCTTAGCTGGGGGTGTGCAACACTATTTTACTTGTTGGCCGACCTTGACAAATTGTCAAGAAAGACAAATAAATCCATATCTCCATGAATAGATGTCGGAATCGGGTGATCGTTAGATCAATCCTACACCTCTCGATGAGAGGAAGCCAAGAAAAATATCAGCTGCAATAAATAAGATGACCCACATGGAGTTTGGCCCTAGTTGCCAATTTTACCAATAGGTCATTTGTTTACATTAGAATTCAATGAATAAAATTAAAATAAGGTTTTACATCACTAGTTTAGTTTATAAGTTCATGATCCTATAAGATGAATTCAAGAGCATTCAAACACAATGCAATCAAGCTTGTAAAGTGCTCGAGATGTCCAATAATAATTTCCAAATGGTTCAAGCAGAAAAATATACTTGCTGCAAGACCAACTATTGCTTTCTGTCTAAAAACGGCAGTTCTATAAGGTCAACTTTTATAGACCATATCTCCCTCAATATTGCTCAAAAACTCTATTATAACCCCATTTTGGAAATCTCACAATTTTCTTTTAGATGGAGCTAGAGGGAACTCTATCAGACATGTTAACACCCAAAATGAATTTCTTCAAAATTGATTTTGGGAATCGAATAGTGGCAATTCATGGTTACATTTTGAAGTAAACTCAACATTATTGAGTTCACTATTTATCATCATTGGTTTGTTGTTGATTTTCGTAGCCTCGGAAGGTCTTCTACATTGGCTTTTTGTCTTAGCATGTTAGAACATATTTGATTGCCTCTTTAGTGCTTGCTTGGTGGAGTAAGTGATTTTATGATTTTTTTCCTAAGATTAACTTAGGAAAAGTATAATAATTAATTTAATAAACTATTGTGGGCTTTTAGGTCAAAGTTCTAAGGATAAATAATAAAATTATTTAAGTGACTTACACATAATCTTAACCATCGATCTCAAGTGAGGCTTAGGCTTTAATCCTAACCATTCATCGCATAGGAGATTAGGGTTAGGGATTTTGGCTTAATGAAATTATAAAATAAGCCCAAGGGAGAGGTGAAGATACATTATAGTTGAGGAAGCGATTTTCTCAAGAGCGAGAGGCTCAATTACACTTAAGAGAAGTGAAAAGCAATGCAGCAGAGAATTTAGAGAGAAAATTTCAGGGAAGCCAAAGCTAGGCGAGAGAAAGGTTGAGTCAGCTAAAAAGGATGGCCAAATTATTGGAGGAGGGCTGAAATATCCAGAGGCCGAATTTCTCAAGTGCACAAGGGCCATATGAGGGAAAGGAGAGGGGTTGAATTGCTAGTGTGTGACAAGAGACAAGAGAAACCAAAGATTAGGCCAGCGGCCAAGGCAAAACCCACAAGGGGAAACCCAGCAATCCTTTCCTTATAGAATGAATTCAACAAGAGATACACAAAGTCAAGATGACTAACCAGCATAGAAGACTAGCTCAACCTCTCACCAAGAAACCAAGTCAGTCGTCCTCAATCTTATTGAAATCACATAGATAGAAGATGCTTGGCTTTTGCACAGAGATGACCAACGGAAGTTCAATCTTCCTTCACATAATTTCGGCCTTTTTCCATGGCATATGTCCATAGGAGTCTTGTTCTTATTGCATAGAGATGTGGTCTCCAAATTCTACAGAGATTCGGCCTCTGACACAGAAATCAATCATAGAAAAACCCATCCCTTCCAAGAGTTTTGCCACAAATGTTTTCGATCCTTCTAGTACAGTAATTACATAGAGAAATTCGGTCTTTTGCTTCAAGTAGGTGCCACAGGAACATGTATTGATCTCGACCTTCTTTCCTTGCTTGCACAAGGATAGAACCAATTCTATCTTTCTCCATCTACATTCGACCTCCTTTCATCTTGTATTGTAGAGATATCTTCCTTGAGAGATGGACTATTCGAATTGCCCTAAGGGAGGATGAGTAACTTATTTTTATAGTCTTATTTGAGGGTCGAATGGGTGCCTTAAGGGGCTAAGCCGGCTTGTGCAAGAGGCGGGCCGACTTGGTCTTCTTGTGGAGGTAAACCATAATTTCAAAATTCAAAAATTTCCTTCTTGAATATAAATAAATAAATAAAAAATTTCTTGCAAGCATGAAGAACATGCTTCATAGAAATTTTATTTCACAAATACAATTCATATTCGAGAGCATGTTATTCAAATAATTAATTATTTTTAATGGTGCCTAAATTAAAACTTAGGAAATTAAAATAATTAAAGTGAATTAATGTAAATATGGGTGAGAAGCTTCTAAGTGATGAGGATCAAGTCTAATTTAATCTTAGCCGTTGATTAGAGATTAGATCACGACCGTTGATTTCTCAACAGGAAATGTATAAAGGAAGGCTTGGGGTCAGTTGGAGAACACACCCAGGGAGAGCAGCACTTCAGCTAGATTGAAATTTTGGGGCGTGGTTTGACCATAATTTCGGAGTAAGCTTCTAGTGCAGAGGGGCAATTCGACAACGGGTCTTTCGTCCAAGGCCGAGAATACATAACAGAGAGGAAGAACAGCACCAAGGAGAGACAGCGCAACTATAGAAGGGTGACACAGAGGCTGGAGGGCTGACCCAGTCACACAGAGGCAACGCTGGGGTTTCTGTGAGGCAGATCGAGCATCAATTGAACAGATCGATTTCAGAGCTGGGAAGGCTCACCGGGAGGATGACGCAACTCCTAGAGGAGGTGACGCAGTTCCAGCGCAGAGCTGGGAGCAGCCATCGCTGCACAGCACTCGGGGCAGCGCAGTCACCTTTGAGGTTTGTTCATCCAGTTGCTGGATCCGCCAAAATATCTATTTTGGGATAGAGGTATTTATGACGAGTTTATTCTTTGTTAGGTGAGCCGGATTTGGCACCCTAGTTGTATTCAGAAATCTGCATAATAATGAAACCCTCATATGTGTTGCACTGGTTTTCCCACATTGGGTTTTTCCGGGACATTTATGTTGAAGAATCTAGGGCTAATGTAGTTAATGAGATTCTACTTCCATTACAGTTATTTGTGATGTATTTTGTCTTTAGATTATTACCACAATCTTTTGCTTATTATCATTAGTGTGTGTGTTTCTTCCTTCAACAAATAGTTATCAAAGCAAAGAGACAAGAGCACAAGATATGGCATTCTGCCAGGGCCAAAACCTCTCCCTCCTGGAGAGGAAAACCCACACAAAATTCTTCTTATAGGGATTCCTATTGATGAACACCAAGACCATGACTCTTGACTTTCTAAGCCACTCCAAGACCAACACACCAATCCTCTTCACTGTTGTGTTTATCTTCATCACTTTTGCTGTACCAGGGTCAATACTATTGTATCACTAAGGACATGATAGCAGCATCGGCACTGAAACAATGACTGTTCATTTACTGAGATCTATTACACCCTTCACTGAGATCGTAGTTGCATTCTGGAGATCATCTTTTGTGTCTTCACTGAAATCATCATCATACCAATGAGATCTATATGTACATAGATCCATGAGAGTTGCATTGATAACCTTTATCATGATCAAGACTTCAAGACTATGTTATTATCAAGCTCATGACAGAGATCGAGATCATGACAAGTCATGACGTGTTGTTATGGGGTCATATCCAAACGTATTACTGCAATGATATGTCGAGAGTGTAGCCTTTCCATTCACGAGTATGCACTCCCTTAAGAACCGAGATCGTCATCATGAGACTGTGATTACAGTAGTACTATTTCAGAGTAAGCCGAGATTGTATCCTTCCATCCATAAGTATGTCGAGAGTATATATCATAGCGACATCGTTTATCTGACTGCATTGAATCTCCAGAGTGAGTTGCCCATAGATTGTGTTACGTGATTCTTCTTCATCACATAGATGTCGAGAGTAATTCCTTCATCTGCATGATGAGAGCAAGCCAAGAGACAGAGCTTTCACCGAGTACCGAGACAGAGCTTTCATGAGATCGTACATCGAGATTCTGTGTCATTTTTCGTATTACCAAGATCATGCTTTGAATAAGTCACCGAGATGTTATCCCTTTATGTATCTTACGAAGTTTCAGAGTGATCCAGCATCATATCAATCAGCGTTGTCATAGTGCAAGGCTTTGACTAACAGCTCCATCTCTCCACGAAACCATGAGCTACAATGCTGGCGAGACCAATGATTTATAGACACCTTCATCATTGTCTCTCAAGGTGCATGCCCACCCGGTGTTCACTGAGTATGACCTTCTAGCACTATTCTTATCTTGGGTTCCCAGCCCTCAAAGAATATTGGTCCACTTGCTTACTCTTTATCTTGGATGTCCTACACATCCTCAAAGAGTATCGAATGCCAGATGATTATCCAACCCTCCATTCTTTCTTCCTAGGTGAAGGCAAGAATGATGTGTCTATCATGTGTCTACATTTCAATTCATGGCCTTTATCTAGACTTACGGTTGTTAGTCCTGGTCTAGTGCATGACACATGAAATAGAAAAACCACAATTGTCGCTCCTTTGTAATCAGGGGTGACCTAATTCAAACTCCCTCTTAATCAAGGATCTGTCAGAGCACCCTCTTAGCTAGGGACTCTTCTATATCTCAACCACTTCTTCATGGGTCCTTCAGTTGTTTGATCAACTCTCTCCTTGATGTCATGAAATTTAGTTGAGCTTCTTCTGTGTAGGGCAATAGCCATCCATCACTTTCCTTCTTGGTTTGTTACGTCATTCCTTTCTTCATGGAAACTGGCCTTCTTGATACATATTTGGAACCTTCATCATATGGTTGCTTCTTCCTCATCATGTTTCTTTCAGGAATTCATCCACCACATGAATGCTAGTTGTACTTGTAATTACAACTCTTTGCCAGTAGCCCTACATGAACTCATCCAGATATTATTGAAGAAATGAAAACATAAAATCAAATCAAATTGTACCTTTAGAGATGGCTCTTCATCATGACATCTACTTGTAGGTATCAATATCCTGCAAACATGTTGACACATCTCCCAAAGATATCCATTGTCAACGGTCTTCATCTTTTTCAGGCTTTTATCAAAGTCTTCATATCTTTCTAGGAGATTTACTAGTCAAATCCTCTTGGTCTTTTGGAGGTTTATCGCCTTCATCATGGTTGCATATCTCACGATCTCTTCCTTCCCCACACCGTTATGCTCTTAACCTGCAAGACAATACAAGAATACCAATATGCGCAGAAATATACCCAGAACATAGAACAGTGAGAAATAACAGCAGGTATTTTATTATTCAAAAAGTAATGTTCACTTGCCTCTTCGAGGGGGCAACCTCCAATAGAGCAGAGCTCGATTACAAAATAAGACACGATGCTCCTCACAGGGAGTCTCTATCCTTTATATATGACCCATACATGCAATACCATGGTTCTTATTAATACCATCTATCTAATACCATGGCCCATTTGCAACTAACTGTGGTCCCGTCATTAAATGCGGGTTAACCACTTACAATTATTAATATGGGCTTTATTGACTCTTTACTTAACTATAACTATGACTCGATCCTACTACATAAATAAGGGGGTTAGGGTGGGACCCTAACATGCCCTCCCCCTTAAGAATAGCCTTGTCCTCAAGGCTGAAGCTGCAAAAACTACTGAAGAATAGTGGCTGGTTCCCAGGTTGCATCTTCCGGAGAGGTGTCTTTCCACTTGACAAGGACTTCCTTGATCATGCGGCCACGCAGGTGTCGTTCTCGTGTGTCGAGGACCTGTTCAGGTTGGAGCCAGATTGACCCTTCTTCATCCAATTCAGGTAGACTGGTTTGAATTCTGCAATTGTTCCCAATCACTTTCTTGAGGCATGAGACATGGAAAACTAGATGGATTTTTGCAGTGGGTGGCAAAGCTAGCTTGTAGGCCACTTCTCCAATGCGTTGAAGTACTTGATACGGTCCGTAGAATTTTGGAGATAGTTTCTGACAACCCTTGTCTTTGAGTGATGTTTGCTTATATGGTTGCAGCCTCAAAAATACCTGATCCCCTTCTTGAAATTGGCGTTCTGAGCGATGCTGATCTACCTGTTGCTTCATGCGGTTTTGAGCTTGATGAAGATTCTCTCTAAGATGGGCGAGCATGGTTGTGCGGTTCTGTAGGAGTTGATCCACTGCTTGTACCTTTGAGCACCCCTTGATATAAGAAGTAGGGGAAGGAGGGAGTTGACCATAAACTGCTTCATAGGGAGTCACTTTGGTGGTGGCATGATAGTTGGTGTTATACCACCATTCAGCTAGAGGTAACCATTGTACCCAAAGATGTTGCTTTTCTGAAGTGAAACACCTAAGGTAGGTTTCCAGACATTTGTTGACTACTTCAGTTTGACCATCCGTTTGTGGATGATAGGAAGTACTGAGTTTTAGTTGGGTACCTTGTAGCCTGAAGAGTTCCTGCCAAAAATTACTGGTGAAGATCGGGTCACGATCAGACACAATAGAAGTGGGCATGCCATGCAATTTGAAGATCTGATCCATGAAAGATTAAGCAACCAAAGTCGGTGTAAAAGGGTGGGGTAGGGCGCAAAAATGAGCATACTTAGAAAGTTGGTCCACAACCACCATGATGACTGACTTGTTTCCTGACTTTGGAAGACCTGTAATGAAATCCATAGAAACCTCCGTCCATATTGATGTCGGGATGGGCAATGGTTGTAATGTGCCTGGTGCTTTGACTGTCTCCCCTTTGTGGCACTGACAGACATCGCATTCCGCTACAAAAGTAAGAATGTCCTTTTTCATGCTTGTCCAAAAAAATGATCTTCTAGTGCAAGCATACGTCTTCTGAAAGCCTGAATGTTCTGCAATGGGGGATGATTTCTGTTGCTGCTGCAAACCCCTCTTGCGAGATCTGATCTGACAGAGATTATGCGTGATCCAGAGATAGAAAAGGGAACTATGGTCTCGAGGAGTGTCAGGTTCTACAGATCGCAATATACATAAGGGTCTAACAGTAGTACTCGGCCCAATTTTCCAGGGCACTAACCAAGGAGGATCAACCGTACCCTTAGCCGTACAACCCGACTACCCTATTGTACGAGCGAGTAATCTCTCCGAGTGCTGTTCTCAGTGTACTGTAGCAGGAAGACGGCTGACGTTTTATCTATGGCGAGGTTTCAAGGGAGCGAGGGGGCTTCCGATATACCAGAGGGTACTTGGAAGACAGTCCGTGCGCGGTTCTGTCTAATGCGCTACTACTCGAAGGGGTACCCACAAGGGTTACAAGGGAGTCGAACAAGCGTGACCACCTCTTGTATTTCCTGCGTGCATGCCTCCCCAAATCCGCAGGTTTATGCGCTCAACGACAGATCCAGTGGTTTAAAGACGCCGGAACACATCTCTACCCAAAAATTTTTTTGCTAAAAATGGAGATCCCACCGGCCCTGGAAAGCGCTTTGATACCACTTGTTATGCTCTTAACCTGCAAGACGATACAAGAATACCAATATGCGCAGAAATATACCCAGAACATAGAACAGTGAAAAATAACAGTAGGTATTTTATTATTCAGAAAGTAATGTTCACTTGCCTCTTCGAGGGGGCAACCTCCAATAGAGCAGAGCTCGATTACAAAATAAGACACGATGCTCCTCGCAGGAAGTCTCTATCCTTTATATATGACTCATACATGCAATACCATGGTTCTTATTAATACCATGGCCCATTTGCAACAAACTGTGGTCTCGTCATTAAATGCGGGTTAACCACTTACAATTATTAATATGGGCTTTATTGACTCTTTACTTAACTATAACTATGACCCGATCCTACTACATAAATAAGGGGGTTAGGGTGGGACCCTAACACACACATTCCATTTCCAGGAGCTTTCAATCAGAGTTTCTTAGTCAACTACCTCATACTCATATCAGGACATATTATGTGGATTTCATCTAGTGTGACTTATGCCTTTTTGCATCCTTTCAGAGGAGGAGACCCTTTTCCTTTGATCATGCTTCTTAAGATAGATCATAGAAGTAACGATCCATATTATCTTCCACCATACGACATGATATTATAAAATTTAAACATAAGCATGCATACCTCATTTTACCATTAGGTCATCTAGGCTCCTTCTAGCAACTTTCTTGATTGAAGTCTCTTCAACCCCTTGATCAGCTTTTCCTCTTATGTCATCACCATCCATGAATTCCATAAATTGGAGTTCTTGATGAAGCACTTGCTTCCTCTCTAGATTAGTGAATCCTTCGATAAGGATTCCATCAGAGAATCTTGAGGATCTTGCATATCCCCATCTGGCAAATATTTCCTTTTTGACTTGATGTATGATGAGACCTATCGTGGATGGCTTCTTCCTTTCCTTCAATGTCCAATGAGGTTCTTGCTATATCCTTTAACGTTTAACTCTCGTCGATGTTTGTTCTTCATGATTCCCACGGGCTCTTGCTTCCAATGCTTTCATGATGCCATGATGCATCTTATTATCATGATCATATCTAAAGATTTAGGAGCTTATGATAGGACCCTTTTTGCGAGGGAGATCATCTACTCATAGTGGAGATTTGTTGCTCCCTCTTTCCTTGGCCCTTTTCTTCATCTTCCTCCATCTTTCCGGTGATATGAGCTTTCTTTTCACAATCTATCCATAGTTCTTGTTTTGTCTTACTTGAGATCAGACTTTCATTTTCCTTCTACAAATGTTTGAGTCCTTTATTCTTTAACATTTTTGTCTGCAACTTATCTTTCTCTATCTAACATAGAGACCACAAATTGTTGAATGAGGTAACCTTCTTGTTTATAGACATTTGTTACCTTGCTTATCTGTTGGAACAATGATGATTACCTTATTATCATCTTTCCCAAATCTCTATGAAGTTATTCCTTCATTATTTGATGCTAACCATTGAGTCTAAGTGATATGACCTTCTTTTCACTTTCAAGGAATATATCTTTTAGTATTTCATATATATATATATATGCCTCCTCTTTTGCTACATAGGCATGGGATGACCTTTGAGTGATATCCTATGAGTCTCTTGTTGTATTTCAAACAATGTTTGACTTTCAAAGATCTTTCCATAGACATCAATGACTTCTCTTTTCTATGAGGATTATAACAATCCTCTTTATTCTATGCAAGGAGTTTCGATGACTTGTTGACCTATAGATCTCCTTGCAATCACGAAGTCATTTTACCAAATTGATTAATCAAAAATACTTACTTGATTTGTGAAGACAAAATCTTCACCTTGATCATGTTGATAAAGATTGACGAGGGCTTCTTTTTGAATGATCTTCTTCTAGGGTGAGAAAATGATCCTTGCTTTCTTGAAGATGATGACACTGTTTTCTTCCTTTTATGCTTTGCCTTGTAGATCATAATTGCTTCTAGGGTTTTGACTTTCTCCAAGCTGATGTGATCTTCATTTTGAGATCCTTTGAGCTACCTTGCTTCGTGGACAATTTGATGAGTGCCTTGATGGCCTTTTGATGATGCCTATGTAGACACGAGCTCTTGTTGCTGTAGGCTGCTCTTTGATCTAGGATTTGATCAAGATTAAGGTTTGATTCTGCAAAGTAGATCTTGATGTTCTTCAACTTGCTTTGATGCCTTGCTAGAAACTTGATCCTTGAATGTCTCTTTCCTGCCCTTCCTTTGACTGTAACCATAGCTTTGATACCATGTTGAAGAATCTAGGGCTAATGTAGTTAATGAGATTCTTCTTCCATGACAACTATTTGTGATGTGTTTTGTCTTTAGATTATTAGCACAATCTTTTGCTTATTATCATTAGTGTGTGTGTTTCTTCCTTCAACAAATAGTTATCAAAGCAAAGAGACAAGAGCACAAGATATGGCATTCTTCCAGGACCAAAACCTCTCCCTCTTGCAGAGGAAAACCCGCACAAAATTCTTCTTATAGAGATTCCTATTGATGAACACCAAGACCATGACTCTTGACTTTCAGAGCCACTCCAAGACCAAGACACCAATCCTCTTCAGTGTTGTGTTTATCTTCATCACTTCTGT
This sequence comes from Pinus tabuliformis, assembly GCA_031772625.1. Taxonomy (NCBI): domain Eukaryota; kingdom Viridiplantae; phylum Streptophyta; class Pinopsida; order Pinales; family Pinaceae; genus Pinus; species Pinus tabuliformis. The sequence continues at coordinate 217,843,388 of CM062819.1, forward strand.
TGTACCAGGTTCAATACTATTGTATCACTAAGGACATGATAGCAACATCATCACTGAAACAATGATTGTTCATTTACTGAGATCTATTACACCCTTCACTGAGATCGTAGCTGCATTCTTGAGATCATCTTTTGTGTCTTCACTGAAATCATCATCATACCGATGAGATCTATATGCACATAGATCCATAAGAGTTGCCCTGATAACCTTTATCATGATCAAGACTTCATGACCATGTTATTATTAAGCTCATGACAGAGATCAAGATCATGACAAGTCATGACGTGTTGTTGTGGGGTCATATCCAAACGTGTTACTGCAATGATATGTCAAGAGTGTAGCCTTTTCATTCACGAGTATGCATTCCCTTAAGAACCAAGATCATCATCATGAGACGCTCATTACAGTAGTGTTGCTTCAGAGTAGGCCAAGACTGTATCCTTCCATCCATAAGTATGCCAAGAGTATATATCATAGCAACATCGTTTATCTGACTGCATTGAATTTCCAGAGTGAGTTACCCATAGATTGTGTTATGTGATTCTTCTTCGTCACATAGATGTCCAGAGTAATTCCTTCATCTGCATGATGAGAGCAAGCCTTGAGACAGAGCTTTCATGAGATCGTACATCGAGATTTTGTGTGTCATTTTTCGTATTACTGAGATCATTCATTGAATATGTCACCGAGATGTTATCCCTTTCTATATCTTACGAAGTTTCAAAGTGATCCAAAAATTCATGTTCGTTGATTATTCTAGTTGCATATATATAGTTCGCTGACCATATATGCAAGCCGACATGAGCCAGTGAAACTTTGCATCCTTCTATTGAGCCGACATGTCATCTTTTTATATACTTTGACTTGACTATCTTTCTCATCATTTTTGCAGGCTGACTTTTTCTTTGGAGGATGACGCTTGTCTTGGAGGGCTACCTGACACTAGGTTGACCCACGTACATTACATAAATGCTCAAGAAGAGCTCTTTAACACGATTTTGACTCTTTGACTTTCCTAGACCTATGGAATGAGCAAGAAACTTATTCATATAATTTACAAAAATAATATCTTTTTCTTGACAAGTACAAAGATCATAATTACGTTGACAAATACCGAAGCTAGTTACACTTTTCTTCAATAGTTTAGTCCAAAAATAAGTGTGTCCTTTGTGTGGTTGTCTCATTTATTTTTTCAATACTTCATCTGTATATTGGTGTAGGCTGCGGTGTATTTGCATTAATATTTTCTGAATATTTCTGAAAATAACTTGTTAAAACAAAGAACACAAGTAGGTAAAGCAAATCAGTTTACTGCAATAGGATTTCTGATTTGTTAGATTCAACAGTTTTCACAATTCCCGCATGACTAAATGAGCATCAAGTCAACCATAGATGTATTTATGTAAATTTTTATTTTACTAAGACAAGTCGGCCAGCCATTGAAGGGACGTGTCCTTGGGTTGTCACACCCATTGTTTTAAAACTGGAATCGGTGACCGGACCGGTCCACCTAACGAACCCGTTTACCGACCGGAACTGGTTAGGTCTAAATGAACCATTTTTAGAAAAATACATTAAATAATTAATTTTTAATGAAACAAAACTATTTTTAAGATCTAAAACCATGATTCCAAGCCAATAGAGACAAAATATGCAGAGTTTGCTCATTTATATACCATGTAAAGGTGAATATATCAAAATGGCACCGAATGCAATACATATCATCGACAAAATAGTAAAATACATAAGCAATGACTCAAATAAACAATTTGTTTGGTTTGCAATTTTATTGCCATAAAAAACCCTTTATCTTGCACTGGATCACCACAATGAAAAGATATGGTTGTTCATTAATAATGAAAAATGGTTCACCTGTCTCCACCATGTTTGGCTCTCTAAGATCATCAAAGATAGACCCTACAATGCTTTCTCTGTGCTTCATGAGATGGTCTTTGACGCTAATTGGAATTGGAGTAACTGACTATGCCAATTAGACATTTCTCTATTAAACTCTCAATATCCATGTCAGAGATAGGATCTCCACAAACAAACCAGTAATACAAATGCCATGTATGCCTTACAATCAAAAAAGTGTCAAAATCCTCATCCTCTTGGTCGTCATGCTCTTCATTACATGAGGGAATGATAACACCTAAAAGGTTTTCATCTTCAGGGTTCTTCTACAAAATATACCCTCTCCAAATCACCAAAAGAATCATTACTAAATTCAGAAACTTGGAAGGGAATATGACTTACCAAACCCTTGCCTTCATGCAAGTGTATCTCATCATCACAATGTGCTTCATTTGAGACATGATTACATGCATACTAATTAATAGAAACATGGGGTGCTACAACAAGGCCTTTGTCACACTTTTCTTCCTTGGATCTGAAATCTCATGCATATATGGTTCAAGTGATGAGAGAGAATGCTCGTCATCCTCAAACAATTCATTTCCAAGTTTCCAATCATGTCAGAGATAGGATCCCCACAAACAAACCAGCAATACAAATGGTGGAGGCTGGCATGGCAGGTAACTGGCCGATTCCGTCCTTAACCGGACGGTTAGGACCAATTAGGGCCAAAACTTTGCCACATTGCCTTCCTGACCGAGTTTTTCAGTCAATTAGACCGGTAACCCGTTAGTTAGGCCGGACTTAAAAACACTGGTCACACCCCTCTGACATGTATAAATAAGATCATGTGATGTCTCATTTGAACACCAACCAAGAGCAAGTCTTTCTCTCTTATCATTCTTTTCTCTTCTTGAGGCTACACATGTGAAGGTCAAGTTTGACCAGCAATCTAACCAGTGGCACGTGTGAACAGTTGTTTGAAAGATTGACTGCAAGAAGGTCGCATGTGCCAGGGTTTGACCAACCACAGATTGACCACAGGAAGGTTGCATATGTGGGTTGACTGTAGTGTCAAGTTGACTGCAGGGCTGAAGTTGACCACGCCAAGTTGACTAAAGAATTTGACTATTTAACTAGAGTTAACCGAGTTGGTTTGACTGATTTGACCAACATTATTTTGTTGTTGGTTGACTAGGTTTGAGTTTTCACTGATATTTGACTTGGATTATTGGCACATATTTCTAGAGAAAATGTTAATTTGTAAACCTTGTTGAAGAATAATTTCTCCTAAGAAAAGTTGTTGGGCTTTCTCCCAAATTTGGGTTTCCCAAGGTAAAATTTAAAAATTATTGTCTCTATTGTGCATGGTTGTCTTTTTATGATCTTTACAGTTTCCACTGCATTTAATATTGAGATTTTCTAAGTATAATTATTCAACAATAACAATGGCATAAAATATTGTTTGAAAATCATTAGGAAGTAATTATCTGGCAGAAAATTCTATTCTATTGTACTTGCCATAGAATTTCAACACATGCAAGTGTTCATTTATTATGTAATGGAGCATCAAGTGCTCAGGAACTAGGCAATGGCTAATGATGGGGGTAGAGATCATGCTAGGCTTTTACTCACACACTAATAAATGTCCCGGCCATCTTTTGCATTTTTTCTTTTTCTTTCATTGTGGGCATTTTATGTTTTTTTCTTTTCTTTTAGCTGCATCAACCTCCAGGCAAAGTTTTTGGCCCAAACTGAAGGATGAGGATATGAGGGTGCCAATCCCAATGAATCAATGACCACAAACTCAAAGGATGGATATGAAATCAGGAGAATGGTGGAGAGTGGCAAGTATGGAAAGGTTATGGACATGCTATATCAATCCAAGTCTCTTAAGTAGTGTTCCTCCCATAACCATAAGGCCTTAGAGGAGGTCCCACTGGAATAGGGTCAATAACTAACCTAAAGTGAGCAAACAGGTTTACATTCAAGATTGATCAATCATCCAAATTACCCATTAATCCATGCCAGAATGCCCAAAACATTAAGTAAAAGCACATGATTGCAAGATGGTTGAAGTACTTGCCAAATAGTGACCCACCTTCCTTGAAAGGAATTCCGAATGGTAAGAGGTGTATGACCAGTGAAAATGGTGGAGGAATATGACATATCACCATGTACTAAGCAAATGTAGGGCTGCTGGCTGGCTGGTTGTCCAAAGAAGGAAAAAAATTCTCTTATGGGTTTACCCATTCTTTGGTGTATAACAGGGATCATAATCAAAGTTTATTTACACAAATTAAGTAGCTAAAGAATGAAAAGAAGTCGCTACAAAACAAATTAGAGAAACTTACCAACAAAGAAACACTGATTTAACCTATGTTTTTAAATATATTTTCTGTATAATATAAGACATGTCCTCAAAACAAAATTATACCAAACATGGTACTTGCAACCAGGTAACAATGTTTCCTATAGCTGTTCTAAAATAAAACATTGTGTTATAAACATATTTATTTGTGACTCAAACAGAAATGGCAAGAAAACCATGTGCTGAAAAATGGCAAGCATAATAATACTAAGTTGTTACCAATAGGATATTCATCATCCTTGAGATAAAAGAAGCATTATCAACAATGATATAGAGAAAATGCAAGAACACTCAAATATTGATAGTTCAGAACTGGGTAAAAATGTTTTATTTTATGTGTACAATATAATACATAGTCAAGAATGTTAGTTCAATAAGGAAGAATGTAGGTCTTTATATTTTTCAAGTTATTGATGTGAATGTTTACTTTAAACTTAAATACCCTTTACGTGTAGTAACTAAATTATGTTAAGACAAACCAAAAGAACTAATTACAAACAAATTTATCAATGAAGGTCTCAATACTATTGCATTCTTGCATGAAAAATACATTTGTGGTCTAGTGCAAGTTTCAAAATTTTGACACCTTGTAATCTTTCACAATTTAAATGAGCTTCTAAAATATTGAGAACATTCTCAACAATAAAGATGTTTTCATGCTTCCAAGAGAACATCGGAAAAGAATTTTTAACCAAATACAGTAACTCCCAAATGCGTACCAAAAACATATAACCAGCGCTAAAGGTTGATCTATCTAAATAAATCAAAAGAATGTTATACATCAGTGCTTTAATGGACGGTAAAAAATTTCAGTCAACCAAGAACAAGGAAATTTGACCACAATGTACCTGGGAAATCAATTGTCCCCCAAAAACATTCCCAAACATTGGGGCATCTGGTAAAGTTATTCCACGAAATATGTCAACCTTGGACAGAAAACAGAAAAAGAAGAATTAGAACAAAATACATAATGCCATCATTTATTATTCTATTAATATTTTGCCATTCAGGAGTGCTCCAATTGCAAGTGTATGTGCCATTGGACAAGATATCGATTCTTGATGGCCATTGTTTGCATAGCAAGATGTTGAATCATGGAATTTTGAATGTCAACAATCATGATCAACAAAACTACTTTAGAATGTGTGTGGATTGAAGGCGGATGCATCCCTTACATTGTGAGATGAGTGCCTAGGATTGGTACAATGATGTCCTCGGCTATTGAGGACATCACTAACTTGTCAAGAGACGTCCCTAGTAGAAGAAACCCCCCAAGACAAGGGATCTCCCCACCCAAAAACACATTGAAAAAAACATAGATTCCATAGACTTTATGTGGATCACTATTGAGCCATCTTTTCTTCCCAGAAACTCTACTCTTTTCCATTTCACTTACTTTCAGTGTTCAATAACTTAGTGGGAACATAATATTTCAATCTAAGTTGCACGAACCAGCAAAATGTGTACAAGCTTGCAAAACAAGAACGCCTTAAAATGTTACCCTCCTAAAATGGGTATAAAAGGGAAATGTGGCATATAAAAAGTACAAGAAACATATAGTTTTTTTTGAAGTAGCACACTATCTTGCAAAAAGATAAGCAAGAAAATAACAATGATACACATAAATGGAATTTTAGAAAGAAATCCATGTACATTGTATATTAACTCTAACAAATAGTTACAAGATGCAAACTCCCATAGCTTGGTCTTATTGACAAATGTCAATCCATACCTTCATACATGATAGAATCTAGTGAAAATGCTACAGTCATGCCAACCTTGAAATCCTGAAAACTATTCAAGTCCATTGAATTCTAAATGGGATATGAACTTCTACTTTCTCCAGATGAAGTTTAATGAGGTTGGAACCACTCTCAAACATCCTGAAACAATTAATGGTAATGTTAAAAACTTGACTAAAAGTTGATATTCTCATTTATCTTTTACCTAAAAGTTGATATTCTACTTCTACTTTATCTTACCTTTTGCTGCCATCCTCCTTTATCTTATCTAAAAGTTGCCATTCACCTTTATCTTACCCTTTCTATCATTTACTTTAGGAATTTAATACTACAGTCTACCATTAATTACCAAGGTGACAAACTCTTTAAAGCTCAATTCCCTGTCTCTACTTTGTCTTAAAGTATCACTAACACAAATAGGGCGATATTTTCCAATGGGTACCACACCCTCATGGGCACTTCGGTGGGCCCAGAAACATTAAAAAATGTGTCTAAAACATCATAGGAAAAGAATGAAACATCTTGGAAATGTCATGTGCCTAAAACGGGTATCAACCATACCATATAATTTTTTCAAATTTGGAAACACAGTACAATATGACTAGTGGCATTTCGTACCATTTCAGCATTTCTAGGTTTTTCTTGTTTTTTCAGGTGCTAAGATGAAGCCAAACTAGGTGTTTCATATAGCTTAAGTTTCACTTTATTCTAATAATGATATAGTTTAGCATAATCTTCTTAAGAAAATGCAAAACTCAATAACCTTCCAACATGTTAGTTTAATCCAAATTGTTTGGGTCTTAAGACAAATATAGAAATGAAATCAACCTCTCCCCAACATGTAATTACTAACTCTCAAGGTTACTCTAAAAGTGTTAAATGCTTTGGGTGCTTCATGAGACTCGGGTACATGGTGTATGTTCAGCCCCTTGATGATCTGAGATGAATTGGCATGTTACCCACCAAAAGTGGGTGACCCCATAGGAGAATTTTTTATCCCATCATCTCTTCCATCCGGCTAGCCAGCAGCCCCGGACAGCACTCGAGAGTCACCAAGTTAACTATAATAAGGGATTCTTCTCTCCTCGTCTCTTATTTACAAAAAGGCTCCTCCCCCAATAATTCGAAATCAAAGACTCTCCTTGCAAGAATAAGAGGTTACTTCATGAATTTTGTTAAATTTCGAATACCAACCAGATTTATTTTCTCACAGCAATTTATTTTATCCTTAGCAATTTATTTATTTACCCAAATAAACACTAAATCACCGAAAAATAAAATAACTGGTATTTTTAACTTCTAGAAATAAATATATGCAATGGAAATTAACTTACAGAAATAAATCACACGTTGCAAAAATAATTCACCCACAACAATTCTCCATCATCTATTAATTTTGAAAATTTGGGTTTTCGACCCATAGTGATACAGGGAAAATACAATATCCGAAACCTATAACTCCGCTCCCACAGAATGAATTCGTCCAAGGAATTCGACCTCTAGGGAATCAGCCTCCGGAGCAAATCGGACTGAAAAAATCTGCCCAAATACTCAGCTAGAAAAATTGAGATGCACGCTCATTGTGTGCCACTATCGTGCACTAGGAAAACTTGGCCCTCCATCAACTCCCCCTCCTCCAGATCAAATCAATCTCCCTCCAACAACTCAGCCTTGCAATCTCTTCCAATCGGCCTCCTGGATTCCCACTCACAGTTAGAGAAAACCACTCTCTCTTTGTGATGACTCACTCAGTTGAGTTCTATGTTCACCTCTTCTATAGACTTCCTTTATAATCTTCATCAAGCCCAAATCCCTAACTTGTAATGTCCCTATTGTTGAAAAATGTAACTAGTGTTGGTCATCATAATTGTATTTGAGTCGTAAATTCGTAATGTAATTTATGTATCAAAAGAAAGAAAAAGAAATTTTATTGACTCATTAAAGCATGGGTTTCATGCTTGGGTCAATGGTTAATAGTTCAAAGCCTCCATTGCAAGCTTCTAGGGTTTGTGTCAAGAGTCCTTGTCCCTATCATAATCTAATAGACCCTTCTTGGGCTTCTTGAGTCCAGAAAGAAAAATATTTTTACGTAAATTAAGTCTTCTAGGCCTCCTCCACCAAGTCAGCCTCAACTTGGACAAGTTGGCCTCATCAAGGGAATTCAACCTCACAGATTCAGTAAATATTGGTAGCTATTCGACCTCATTTGGAGCATCAACTCAAGAAGTTCGATCTGCAGTAGCTGGAAGCAGTAAAAGGGTGTGAAATTCAAGGAAGAGGAAGGAAACCCTAGCGACGCTGAAGGAAGTCTTTGGCAAGCAAAATAAGTCGAATTTTCTCTCTCTTTATCTCACACGTGTGAAGTTGATTGGCTGCTGGAAGGGCCGAAATTGCAGTGCTGAGGCTGGGCCGAAATTCTGAAGTAGTTGGGCCACAATTTTGTCTTTGATGCAATATTGATGCAGTATTGTTGCAGGTGATCTTTGGTGTCTGGAAGAACAGTTTGAGGGATGACTTGGTGGAGTGAGAAGAGTCTTTTGTCAAGTCTAAGGTCTTGGTCTATCTCAATTTGATTAGTGGAAGAGTTCAACTAGGTTTTCCCCTAGAGGGGTTTTAGCCCTCGCTGAGTGCCTACAACTGGTGTCATTGATCTCATGTTTTGATTGATGATTGCTTGATGAAACAAAGATAAAAGAAGAACATAAAGGGAAGATAATAAGAATATCACAATATAAGAAAATCTTTCTGCCTTTTTGATTTTCTAAAATGGTATCAAAACTAAGGTGAAGAAGGAAGAAAAAGGCAGCTTGAAAATCCACTGGAAGGGTCAAAGGAAAGGATCATATAAGAGGAAGCTCTACTATTCATATCAAGACAAGAAGACTGTAACGACCAAAAGTCATATACGCAGTGGAAATATTTAAAATACTTCGAAGACAAAGATGACCATTGTAGGATAGTAATTGTAAATTGTATGTTCTATAAAAGAATTGATTTAGGATGATTACAATTGAAAATGAGGGCCTGCTTATAAACCTAGGCAAGTGCCCTTCCACGAATGGTCATGTCTCTAAGACATGCCTTTTCATTACTAACAAACTAACCATTAGTTAATTACTTATTATTTATTTTATATTTATTATCTATTTTTACATAATTTATGTTCATAACAAAGACATGACAATGAAGTCTGAAAACAAGCTAGAAGGAGCCTCCAACTATAGGGCATGGAAGAAGAGGATAGATCTTATTCTTGCTAAGCATAAAGTTTTGGATCTTGTTCAAGGAAAAGTTAAGAAACCTACAAATGATGCAGGAAAGGAGAAATTCAGGGAAACCGACATCTTGGCCATGAATCTAATAGTAGATGGAGTGAAGGACAATCTAATCCCATACATATCCAATATAGACTCTGCTCAAGAAATGTATGAAGCCCTCTCCAAGTTATTTACCATCAAGAACATTGGTCAGATAGCTAGCCTCAAGAATGAACTAAGGACAATAAAGATGACAAAAGATGATATTGTGTCATCATATTTTGTAAGGATATCTAGAATAAGAGATGAACTCCAAGCAATTGATGAAGTTGTACCAGAGAAAGAACTTGTAATTGTTGCACTACTAGGTCTACCAAAATCTTGGAGTTCTTTTGCATCAGGAATTAGCAGTTGGAAGGATACACCAACCTTTGAACAAATGTGGAATGCATGCAGTCAAGAAGAAGCCCGCATCTCATTAGTAAATAACAAGGAGGATGAAGAAGACAACACTTCCAATGCCTACTATGCTCATCACAAAAGGAAGGGAGGATACAAGAAATTCAAAGGACCAAAGAAGAAAGTTGATCTATCAAAGATTGAATGCTACAACTATCATAAGATGGGACACTACAAAAGTCAATGTCCTGAAAATCCAAGAAACAAGAAGAGAGAAAGAGAAAATGCAAATGTTGTTGATGAATCTCCACCCAAGAAAAACAATACTGAAGAATTTGAAATCAAAGACTTATTTGCTAAAGTCTCTTAGGGACATCATCCCTTGCATATCCTTCTACTTTAAGTTTTGCAATGTTTTCTTTTATGTTTTGATTTTTAGGATTAATAGATCTAATATGTCTTGTTAAAAATTCTTGAAGTTGTTTTGATAAGTTGTAGGCATCCCTCAGAAACATTGGATTAAGAGGGAGCCTTCAACATTTTACCAAAAGACGAGTATATTGTTCTTTATTTCATCTTTCATGTTTGGTTTCCTCCTCACGTCGAGATTTGTTTGTATTGTATACTAATAACCTTTCTTTATATTTTTCTTGGTAGGAAAGCTTGCAGAATACACGAAGGTTATGGAGGAAACTTCAAAGGAAATGCTTGAATCATAAAATAAGCTTTGTTGCAAAGGAAGCCCTTCAAGAATTGATGTCCTACAATGTTTGTTAAAGAAACAACTCAAGGTATGTCATAAACTACAAGATTTGTTGAAGCCTTTCTTCATACAAAAGGTATGATCATTCTTCTTTTGAAATTTGCTTTACATTACTAATACTAACATCTTTATGTCTAGGGTTTTGAATCTTAAAGATTCTTGTTTGGATGATTAATCATTAGATTGAATCTACCCTTATTATATCATCTCTTGTCATTTGTTCAATTTTTTGTGAAACCCTAACCTTTAGGGTTCATTGTAAAAACCCTAGCCTTCGAATGTTAAGGGTATGTCAATGTTAATAATGTAGCCCTAGGTGTATATTCTTTTGTATGATCGAAGCCCTAGCTTGGTCAAAATTGTTATCTAATTCTAGAATTTGGTGTTTGCATCTAGAGTTTACAAAGAATTCATAGAAAGGAATTGATATAAGAGATGAAATGCTAGTATGCTAACTCGAGTATTAATATACATGTTTTAGTTTTTGAAATATAGGGTTTGTAACAAAACCCTAACAGAGGTTGATATTCTAGGGCATGACAATGAAACTGTAGAAGTATATTGTTTTCGATTATTGATATGATTTAGTTTTAATGATGAAATCTAGGGTTTGAAACAAACTCTAGTAGAGTTTGAAATGTGATTCTAAAAGCACATTATTGAAACTTTATGATTAGATTGACATTTCAGTTGAGTCGTTGAAGATGGCATCTATGGTTTATGACAAAAAACCTAGCAAGATGTTGAAATATATAAAAGATGTGACCCTTGTTGATTATGAACCTAACTAGGTTTAGGTATTTGATGTCTAAAGGCTTGAATGTTTTGATGCTTCCAATGTAATGACATGATTTTGATATAGTTAGCTTCACGCTTCTATATATTTGTATTTGGTTGTACTTAAAAACTTGCAGGTACATAATCTTCAAGATGTTGAATATGTTCATAACTGAAGATGATAATAATGATAACCATGCTGAAGGAAGCTATAAGAATTATGATTATCAAAGAAATGAAGCTTCAAAAAGTTACTTTGATATTATAAAAGAAGGAAGTTGTTGATCTCCCTAAGTTGAGAGGGAGCTTGGATAAAAGAAAGGGTATATCTCCCCAGTAGAGAGGGAGGGCATATTATGACAAGCATAATGAATACCTTGAAGAAAGAATGAATGAAAGTACTTTAGACAAATTCATGAAGTTGCAAACAAAAGACTTGAGAAGTATTGAGGTTGTATTTGATGCTACTAAAGAAGTAAAAGAAGAAGAAAACTTCTGACAAATTGTACTTGATGATGATATGAGTAACATCACCATAATTGAGGACTCCAAAGGTTTGTGTTTATCTATATATATATATATATATATTTGAAGGTTTGTTACTGATTGGGGTTGTGATTGTGCAAGATTTCTGTTTAAATTGGAAACTAGGACCAAACTTCATGTGGGTCACCTTATTCATGGATGATAATATTTTTACTAGATTCCTCTCGTCGAGAGGTGTAGGATTGATCTAAAGATCATCCAATTCCAATAAGTATTTATGGAGATATGAATTTATTTTGATTATGGACTACTTGTCAAAGTCGGCCAGCAACTTATGTAGGCTCAGAAGCCCAATAGACGCATCCATTCATCATCAACATTTGCATATAAATACAGGATGTCTCCTCCTCATTTGTACACACACTTTTCATCTATCTCTCTCTCCCTCTCCTTCAGAGAAAAGAGTCTCTCTCTCTCTCCCGCGTAGAAAAGTCTCTCTCTCACACATGGGAAGGAAGGACGCAGTTTTCTAGGGTTTGCAAACTGCAGATCAAAACTTTGACCAGTGTTGACCAGCATTCTCTCTCTCTGGACTGCGCAGTAGGTGAAACTGACTCTCTTTGGAAGACTGAATTTTTTGGTGAAGGAATCAAGGTGATCCGACCGCCGGTTTGACAGATATTGACTGCCCTAGTTTAGGGTTGATCTAGGGTTTGCTACTGATGATATAAATCAGATTTTTGCACTATTTCTCTTTGTTGAATTATTGAAGATAAAAGAAGATTTGATCAAAGGGTTTCCCCATATTGGGGTTTATCCCTGGCTAGCCGCCACATCTTGTGTCTCTTGTCTTGGCTTGTTTTCTATCAATCGTTTAATGTTCTCTGCACTTTACTTAATATACATGTGATTGCTAATCTATGGATAATAATAAGAAAAATAAGTAAACTGCTTTGAGCATAGAACACACCATAACTTAACATGGTATCAGAGCTGAGGTGAAGACAAAGCCCAAGCAAGAGCAAGAGCAATCACCAAAGAGAAGGTTGGCAAGGCTATCTGAAAAAAAACTATGGGGTCCTCAACACACTTCCCTGCTGAAGACAAACTCCGTGAGAAGTCTGACTACCACGGAAGGAAGATGTCTCTCGATCTAACATTAGAGGAACAAGAAGTGTTGGACCATGTGAGAGGCGGAGTTGTTGAGCCTCCATCAAATGCATCCGTTGTTGCCAGGAACAAATGGACCAAGGGAGAAGTCAAAGCAAAGAAGATCATTCGGGACTCTATCGACAAGTGCTTGGTGGCCTATGTTTCTGAGTTGAACACCTCCAAGGAAATCTACGATAGACTGGTGAGTTTATTTAAAGTTAATGATGCAAATCAAGTTCTGTTTCTTAGAAATAAGCTTAAGGAAATTAAAAAGGGCAAAGATGAAAATATGCAAGCATATTTCTTAAGAATCACCGAGATCAAGAACGATCTCCTATCTATTGGGGAAGTAATTCCTGACAGGAAATGGCACTCACAACTCTTGGAGGACCACCATCTGAATGGTATATATTTAGGACTGCTCTCCTCAACAATAATGTAATTCCTGGATTTGAGGAATTAATGGCAAGATGCATTCAAGAAGAAGCAAGAATGGAAGAACAGGAAATGCCCACACTTAAAAGTCATCCCGTTGCCTTTACTTTTCATGCTAAAAGAAGAAACAATTCCGAGGCTAAATCCAAAGGAAAGTCTAAACCAAAGGGTGGAAGAAAAGAACAATGTTACCATTGCAATAAACCAGGTCATTATGCAAGGGAGTGTCCTAATAAAAGGAACTCACAATGGGATGACGATCAAAATCCCTCTCAAGGCAATCAAAGAAATTGCAGGTCAAATGCCCGAGGTAAAAGGAATGCCGGAAATCAAGGAAGAGGACAACCATTCAAGAAGGCAAGAAATTCCAGGTATGAATCTAACACTGTTGACAATAAGCAGGATGAATATTATCTACCAACTGCTCTGTCTACCTCTGCTCTTCCGGACTCGCTGGGAAATTGGCTTATTGATAGTGGTGCCTCAAGGCACTTCACTGGTCACAAAGAAGTTCTCCATAATCTGATAGAGAAAGAAACCAACCTGGAAATTGTCCTTGGAGATAATATGAAATATCCCGTGAAAGGTGTAGGCAATGTCTCTCTTAAATTGAATCAAGGTAATACAATCCACCTACAAGATGTATTATATGTACTTGATCTCAAAAAGAACCTAGTGTCCATTTCGGCAATGGAAGACAAAGGCTACAAGGTGGCTTTCAGCGATAGCAAGGTACGTGTATGGAAAAACAATATTAAAGATGCCTTCATTCTTGGGTTTCGAGTTGATTCATTATATCAAGTCGGAGGAAGTCCGCTAGGTGTCATGTCTTGTGACACATCTCTTCACTCTGAACTATGGGAACGGAGGTTTGCTCACCTTCATTATAAAACTCTACCTGATGTAAGAAAAATGGTGACCGGGATGTCCGAGTTCAGATTAGAGCAAGAAGGTGTATGTCTCGGATGTGCTAAAGGAAAGCTAAAAAGGGGACCATTCCCCTCAAGCCAAAACAAGACCTCCGATATATTGCAGTTAGTTCACTCAGACATATCTGGCATGATGCCTGTGAACTCCTTGTGAGGATATTCATATTACCTCACTTTTACAAATGATTGTTCTCGCAAGACTTGGATATACTTCTTGAAAAATAAGGATGAAGTGTTCTCCTGGTTTCGACACTTCAAAGCCTTGATCAAGAATCAAACCGAAAAGAAGATCAAGATCTTAAGGACTGATAATGGGACTGAATATTAATCTAATGAATTTCATGACTTTTGTAAAGAGGCTGTCATTAAGAGGGAGACTACTGCACCATACACTCCTGAACCAAATGGTGTGGCAGAAAGGAAGAACCGTACGATTGTGGAAGTTGTCTGTGCTATGCTCCATGATCAAAGACTTCCGAAGTTTCTATGGGCCGAAGCTGCAAACACCGCCATATATGTACAAAACCGATGCCCACATCAAGCATTGGGCTCCAAAACTCTTGAAGAAATGTTCACCGGTAAGAAACCTGATGTATCTCATTCTAGAATTTTTGGAAGCCCTATATATTTTCATGTGCCGAAAGAGAAAAGGAATAAATTGGGTACATCTGGAAAGAAAGGAATCTTCGTGGGCTATAGTGAAAATACTAGGGGCTATAGAATCTATGTAGCCGGTCAAAGGGAAGTCGTGATTAGTCATGATGTCACCTTTGACGAAGATATGGCTCTCAGCAAGGTGAACAATCTTCTTACTGTGAGGAGCTCTCAAGAAGCTAACACCAGGGAACCGAAAGAAAAAGATGATGAAACAATGCTCGATGTGGAAGAACCCATGGATCCTATTGATCCTCCTCCACCTGAGCCTTCCTATTCTAGGAAGAGGCCTTCATGGCATAGGGGGACACTTGATGATGCCGAAGGACACACTGCATCCCGAGGAACCTTCCATGAAAGTAAGAAACCAAACAGGTATCAGGGATACCTGACCATCATGAGCATGGTCATTCAAAATGAGCCTTCATCATTCTCAGATGTCGTCAAGCATCAAGTATGGAAGGATGATATGACTGAAGAATATGAATCTATTATGAAGAATGTTGTCTGGGAAGTGGTTCCCAAACCCCTGTACAAGACAATTGTCACTTCTAAATGGCTTTACAAGATAAAGCATGTAGCTGATGGAAGTACGGAAAAGTATAAGGCTCGTTTTGTAGCTCGTGGCTTCTCCCAGAAGGAAGGTATAGACTATGACGAGATATTTGCACCTGTTGCCAGATATACCACCATCCGCTCGATCATAGCCCTTGCGGCTTCACAAGGATGGAACCTACATGAAATGGATGTTAAGACCGCGTTCTTGCATGGTTTGATCAAAGAAGAGGTCTATGTGGAGCAACCCGAAGGATTTGAGATTTATGATCGAAAATCTCACATGTGCAGGTTGAAGAAGGCCCTCTATGGGCTAAAGCAAGCACCCCAAGCATGGTATGAGAAGATCGATAGCTACTTGATGAAGCTCGGATTCACTAGGAGTGAAGCCAATCCTAACCTTTACTTTAAGGTTGAAGATGACAAACCTCTCATACTGGTGCTGTATGTTGACGACCTTTTCTAACAGGTGCAGACCCTCTCATTCACAAATGTAAGAGGGAGTTGGCTTCTGAATTTGAAATGAACGACCTAGGACTGATGCACTATTTCCTAGGACTTGAATTTTGGCAGAAGACAAGGGAAATTTTCTTATCTCAAGGAAAATATGTGGTGAAGATATTGGAAAGATTCGATATGGTGGACTGCAAACCCGTAACTACCCCGATGGAGCTTGACTTCAAAAAGTTAAGCGGTAGTGCTGTTGGACATGTTTTACGAAATGCCACGGAGTATTGTCAACTCGTTGGAGCATTAATGTTCTTAATGAACTCCCGTCCAGATATATGCTTTGCAGTCAACATGTTGAGTCAACATATGGTTGAACCTCACCACATACATTGGATTGGTGCCAAGAATCTGTTGAGATATCTTCGTGGCACAATTACTCATGGGTTAAGATACATTGCTGGAGATGTGAGACTACTTGGATACACTGATGTTGATTGGGCAGGCAGTGTGGTGGACCATAAGAGCACTTCCGAGTGTTGTTTCTCCCTGGGATCTACTTCGATATCCTAGATGAGTAGGAAGCAGAAGTCGGTGGCTTTGAGCACCGTCGAGGCAGAGTACATTGCTGCTAGCATGGCCTCCTGTGAGGCTGTTTGGTTGCAAAAGCTCTTCAGTGAGCTATTTGGATTTACATTGGATACCACCGTGATTCTATGTGACAACCAGAGCGGGATCCGTTTATCAAAAAAATCTTGTATTTCATGATCTCTCCAAGCATATCAATATCAGGTACCACTATATTCGAGATATGGTGCAGCGAAGAGCAATAAGGCTCCAACATATCGGTACAGATGAACAGGTCGCCGACATTCTGACAAAGCCCCTAGGAAAGGTCAAATTCCTGACTTTCCGAGAACGACTTGGTGTCGTTCAGAGACCCTCTGATGAGGGTCAAGTATGATGTAATGAGCTCTGGGAGCTCTAGGGGGGCACGGGATACTTCTTGGAGCGACATATGACCACAGGGTGACTCACCATCCCTTGCACTTTGTACAGGGTAAAAGTTACAACCTTCCCCTGTGACACCCCGTGGCGACAATGGAACAAGATGATTAGTTCTCTTGTGGGCCAGGCTGATTCGTTCTCAATGGCGGCTATGGAACAGGATGATTAGTTCTCCTCTGGGCCTGGATGATGTGTTCTCCATGGCAATTGTGGAACAAGATGATTCGTTCTCCTGTGGGCCAGGATGATTAGTTCTCCTATGGGCCTGGATGATGTGTTCTCCTTGGCGATTGTGGAACAGGATGATTCGTTCTCATGTGGCCTAGGATGATTAGTTCTCCATGGCATCCACTGGACAGGATGATTCGCTCTCCTGTGGACAAGATGATTAGTTCTCCTGTCGAGGCATCCTACCCATGCAGTCTGGGACTCATGGGAAGTACCTCTCATCTGATCAATGAGCAGGGAAATGAGGAGAGGGACCATAATAGTATCGATGGACGCATCGTTGTATCTACGGTACTCCCTATGCTAGGATGATCTTCATTGATCTGGGATCAATGATACTGGTCTGGGACCAGTGAGAGTGGTACACACTCTGAGACTGACTTCGAGTCAATGGAGGATGGTATGATACATACCGAGCAGAGCAGAGCAAAGGAGAGAAGAACCAAGCAGAGCAAAGCAAAGCAGAGTAGAGCAAGTAGGGTCAAGCCATATAGGTCAGTGCATTTGATGGATGGACAGCAGTGACAATCCAATAGATTGCAGATGAAGTTCTCCCTAGATGAGAGGGAGTGTTAAAATTGGCAACTAGGGCCAAACTTCATGTGGGTCACCTTATTCATGGATGATAATATTTTTACTAGATTCCTCTAATCCAGAGGTGTAGTATTGATCTAAAGATCATCCGATTCCGATAAGTATTTATGGAGATATGAATTTATTTTGATTATGGACTAATTGTCAAAGTCGGCCAGCAACTTATGTAGGCTCAGAAGCCCAACAGACGCATCTATTCATCATCAACATTTGCATATAAATACAGGATGTCTCCTCCTCATTTGTACACACACTTTTCATCTATCTCTCTCTCTCTCTCCTGCGCAGAAAAGAGTCTCTCTCTCTCCCCTACGCAGAAAAGTCTCTCTCTCACACGTGGGAAGGAAGGACGCAATTTTCTAGGGTTTGCAAACTGCATATCAAAACTTTGACCAGCGTTGACCAGCATTCTCTCTCTCTGGACTATGCAGTGGGTGACGCTGACTCTCTTTGGAAGGCCACATTTTTTGGTGAAGGAATTAAGGTGATCCGACCGTCGATTTGACAGATATTCACTGCCCTAGTTTAGGGCTGATCTAGGGTTTGTTGCTGCTGATATAAATAAGATTTTTGTACTTGTTGACCACTACCAGTCAACTGCCCATAGCAGTACCCCCCCTTTTGTTTGCAAAAAGGGATAGCGCTTGATCGACATGACCGTGCCATCCTCCAGTCATCAGCCGCTTGATCGATTTATGTTGTAAACCCAGTCTGCATGTATAAATTGTAAATAATCATAGCAAATATGAGTCATGTCTGTAAATTGCCTAGGTGGACCTAATTTTCTAAGTGATAATCTACGTCCCGGAAGGTTTTTCGTTTCACTGATCCATGATCGGCAGAGTTTTCCTTCAGCCTAACCCCAAAGCCGGGATGGATTTTGTCACTAGAATCTTAGGAGAATCCTAGTGTGTAAATCTGCTAGATTATAGTGGTGTCGCAGAACTGGGTGGTTTATGAGGGTCTATGCTAAATGGGTTTTTCCCCTTAAGATGTAAAATTGTAAAAGTCATGATGTAAAGTGTCTTGAGGGTTGGAAAATGTTTTAAATCCCCTCATGTCCTAGGTCCTAGGTGATTTTTCCAAAGGCTAAGTTCGAGGGTCCATTTAAAAAATGAATTAAAAATTTAAAATAAATAAATATATAACTGAAAAATAAAAAATAAATAAATAAATAAAAAATAATAAAAATAAAAAAATTATAAAATAAAGCAAAAACCCTAAAAAATAATAAAATAATAATATTTTGAGTAAATACATGCAAAATTTCATTTTTTAATGAATTAACAATTTCGACAGATGAGATTAAGAGATGTCTTGATCCTCATCGACGGTCGAGATCATTTCGACATGGATCACTCGAACTAGCCGTTGGGATCTTTTCCTTTAAATAGGGTGCTAGGAGTCATTTGAGATCATTCGATCTGTGAGTCTTGTGCTGAAGTTCTCTTGTAATCTATTTCTGGTTAATAAAAGAAGACTTTGGGGTTCAAATCTGGCTGGTGTTACTCTCTGGAAGTGCTGTGAGCTGCTTTATTTTCTGCATTTTTTTTTTTTCAGCCATCAATAACAGCTTATTTTTAGAGTATTGTGAGCACAGGTATCTTGTTCACTTGCTAGGGTTTGAGTGGTGTTAGAGTTTCTGAAGTAATGGCAGGTATCTCCATTGCTTTTTGAGATCTAGCATCATTTTTGCTCTCTTTACTGATGGTTGATTTAAGCTGTGCAGAAAACCCTTACTGAAGAAGATTGGTGGACGTTTGGGGAAGTTCTAGGCTGAACCAGCGAACTCCCACAAGCTTTTCCATGTAGAGCCTAGCTAATTGTTACCCTGGGTTAATCATTTAACTTTACTTTTCTGGTTTGCATGAGAGATTTTTTTTTTTAGCCTTTTCACAGCAAATTTGAAGTTTCTAATATTCTGAAAATATTAATGTTGTTATTGCTAAATCTGGTTGTTCTAGAGCTGTGAATTTTTGTGATTTTAGGTTAGTTTTGAAGGGTTTTACCTTAAAGTTTTGCATATATCTTCCGGGTTTTTTTTGTTTTCTATTTGCAGGTTACAGGCCTGAGATAATATCTGGAGGAAAAATTAAGTGTTGCAGGGTTATCATTTCGCTGTCCAGGGTTTTGCAGCCTCCAAACGCCCTGCAAAAGATCGTGCCATTTTCAACCTGCAACTTACCTTCTATCTGCCGCCATAAGGAAGCACGAATTTCTGAGAGCATTGTCGTTGATCAGATATTCAACAGCATAACAAGTACAGGGCCTGTCGTCCAAACTGAGCAACGACCTTTGTGACTACTTTCTCAAGATCAAACCGCAGGCATTTGATTTGGCACTCAAAACCTAAAAAATACCCACGCATTTTTCTTGGCTGCACGCTTTGAACAGTGGTGGGCATATTGTAAGAAAGTATCAGGTTTCTGGCATAAAGCCGCTTCAAAATCTCGTTCTTTTCTCTGCATCGGGGTGTTATGCATGTGGGCGTTCAGCCTAGGAGAAAAGCTTCACGTGAACCATTGTTGCTCCAGCAAAAGCCTGGTAAGAAAATCGATCTTAATCGAAGTCTTTCGACTCAGCATCCTCAGGTAAGCTCTAAAACGGTTTTTGAATTGTCAATCTCTGCTGAAAGTACATGTTATGACCATCATATCTCTGAGCTCGAGCCTGTCAACACGCCGCTGTGACCTGTGCCTGTCGGAAAAAAAAATTATGCGTTCAGTCTTGTTTTGCTTTGCGTTGAATCAGGGTTACGATATTATCCTTCAGCGTCTTATTAGACGTATGTTTGATTGCTTAAAACTTAGTTTTATGAGATATGTACATTCGCGTATTCAGGTGTTAGCTTTTGTTAGTTAGGGTCTTAGCATTAGAAATCGAATTTTGTTCATTAGACTTTAGATCTTTTTTTTATTTTTTGTTTAGTCTTAGATTTAAATTTGTAGTCTCATTCATAACTTTAGATTAGGTTACATTTAGATATTTTTAGGTTTTGTTTATTATTTATTTTTTTTAGTTCAGTTAGTTTAAATTTCTTTTAATTCATAAATAAATTAATTAATTAAAAAAAAAAAAAAAAAAATAGATTTAGATTTAGCATAAAAATATTGTGGAAAATTTTTGCCAGATTTAGTCCCAGCTAGTCGCGTTATATTTTTATGCTGAGATTTAAATTTTCGATTTATGCAAGTCTGCACACAAATGATCATCTTGAAGATTTAGCTGCATAAATGTGATATCTGGTTAATGATTCATGATTTGCGGGGTTGTGTAAAGCATTCATCTCTTCAAAAATTTTAATTACTGGATATCGTTATTGAGCTTTGGTCATTATAAGAATTTTGTGGTTTTAAAGAGATATCTTGCGTTGTTCTAAGTTATTTGATGATAAATGATTGTTGTTCATGGTCTTTTAACTTCACAAAATCCATTTAGTGCTTATCATATCGTGTCTCCCAACCAACTGGTCGACAGTTGGTCTTCGTCACTTCATAGGGTCTAACCCCCTTAGCCGTGGGAGACAGGCTTAAACGGAGGGACCGGGGATCAGGGTGACAACCCCCGGTCTGAGCGTTGTTGTGACAATCTGTGCGACAACAGTACTATTTCTCTCTGCTGAATTATTGAAGATAAAAGAAGATTTGATCAAAGGGTTTCCCCATATTGGGGTTTGTCCCTGGCTAGCCGCCACATCTTATGTCTCGTGTCTTGGCTTGTTTTCTGTCGATCGTTTAATGCTCTATCCGCACTTTACTTAATATACATGTGATTGCTAATCTGTGGATAATAATAAGAAAAATAAGTAAACTACTCTAAGCATAGAACATACCATAACTTAACAATTTCTCTGTGAAAAGGTTGAACATTTGAAGCATTCTTGGATTGGTGGATATATATCTAATTAGGAGAGACGAAGCATCTTGTGGCAATAAGATGCTTGGGAGGACATTTAGCTGGCCTATGTGTTGATGTCTAGGTCCCGAAGTAGGGAGGGTGGCATTGGTCATGGAGCTCCAACCTTGGATACGCACCTAGATCCCTGGGTTAGTGTAAGAGCTTAAAACCCTGATGGTACTTGTTACCCACTACCTGTGGGTAGTATGTATAGGAGAAAATCTTTCTCCTAGATGGTCGTCAACCGGCAGCCAGCAGCCCCTTGTAGCCACCAAATAGCTCGATGTGTCATTATCTCTGTGACCTGAGCTAGTCATGTAGTCCCTCGCCCATCTATTATGATTGTATGTTTGAAGGTGGGCCTCCCAACCCCAAAGGTATTGCTTTTCATTGGTATAGTTGAGTAACTTTCCTTACTTATCACGGACACTTTTGGGCATGGATTGGTGGGGTGATTTAGCGGAAAGAGTGGGCTAGGTTTGTACTCTTATCTCTTATGTTTGATTTGGTGATTAGCCTCGTATCCTAGTCCCGTTGGATCTCCTTTACTGGCCATAGTGATGAGGAGGTTGAGGAGTCAAGGCAGAGACAGATACAAGAGCAAGGGCATCTGACTACAGTAGACGAGTCATATCAGCTTGGGACTAAAGGCCCTGCTATTGCATCTATGTTAGGACTTCTCAGGTATCATGAATTCAGAGTTGGGGGGGGTCATGTTGGGATAGAAGGTAACAATGTTGATTGACGGTGAGCCATCCCACAACTTTAATGATGCAACGTTGGTGGATCGGAAGGAGATTACGATGGACGAGTTTGATTGATTAACTGTGGTCACAGCAGGCAATCATCAAATGAAGTGCACTAAATGGATCCCCAAGCTAAAAATAGCCATTAGGAACTACACATTAACAGATGACTTCTTTGTGGTGGGCATACCGGATACTAATGTCGTACTCAGGGTAAGTGGCTTTACTCCATCAGGATATACATTATTGATTAGAGAAGGATGGAGATGGAGTTTCCAAATCATAATGGCAAAAAGTTAGTTTTGAAGACCATGAATCAATATCCACCCGAGATAGTCTCATGTCAGAGTATGGAGGCAATGTTGTGGCATGGAGACATAGAGTTGGCAATAGGGTGCTACATTTCTCATAAAAGACAGTCATAGCAACCTCGACTATATCCAAATGACACTCGGGTATTGCTCAGCAAACATCAAAAAGCTTTTGCTGACATTCCTCCAAGTAGACCTCCGAACAAGGATTTGAGCTTGTGATAGAGTTGGAAGAGGGGTTATAGGTTGTTATAACAAGACCTTATCATCGTCCCAAGGCCTATAAGGACGAAATTGAGAAGGTTATCAAGGAGCTACTAAGATTGTGCCACATTCATCCTAGTTCCAGCGACTTTGCTTCCTCAATTGTGATGGCTAAGAAGAAGGATGGCACCTTGAGTATGTGCACTATCATGCACTTAATAAAAGGACAATAAAAAACAGGGACCCCATTCTAAGGATTAAAGAGCTGATAAATGAACTGAGGGGCGAAAAGTATTTTTCAAAGATAGATCTTCGCTTGGGCTTGTGAAATTTTATCTATTGTAGCTACTTGAGGTTATTCTTCTAACTCATAAATTAATTCTGCAATTTATTTACTACGGCAAATAATGAATAAATTCACAGCTGCAATGTTCACCATAAAAACACTGCGGAAAATAAAATACTGGAAACTAAGAAATTCTAGCACACACACAACAAAATTGAGACAATTATTTTTGGACAATTGTCCCCGAGAAACCAAACTTGGGAAAATCGGTGCAGCAGATGATGGTTTTATTATTAATGTTCAATAGCGATTCTGAGTACAATAATTTAGATGCCTAGCTGGCAATCTATTCTGAAGAAAACACTGGCAAAATGTTGTGAGAATTTTCTCTAACCCCACAGCGATTTTATGCCTCTAAATTAGCTTCCCCAACCACTGCGCTGAGATGCCTGCGTCAACCTTAAACTTGGGAAATATTTAAAATTGGTTAATAATCTAATTGAGACACTTCTAGGCAGAATTTCCATAAAACATTTATGGGTTTTGGAGATCTCGTGTATTCTAGCCTCTCCACAAAATTTTGTGGCTAGAACACATCCAATGCTACAAAAACTCACACTCCCTCTTAGCGAGGAATGTGTTCTAGCGTTGCTGCTTCCTGTAGCAACACTCTATCTCTGCACCATCTCCTGTTACGCCGCTGATGTCTGGATGCTGCTACCCACCAACCACTGCGCAAATCTGATATATGATGCATCTGTGTTGTTGCTGACCCTGATATACTGCTACCAACACTACGTCTGCACTGCAACTCCCTCTCATTTGTTGTTATTGCAACTACAACATCCGCAACATCCAAAATAGCTTATCCCTGCTACTGAAACGGGTTCTCCACCATACCCATTTGTTCTTTGAAATAGACAAACTTAGCTCTCCCTAGAGCTTTCGTGAGTAAATCTGCAACCTGCTCTTCTGTGGGAACATATTGTAGCTAGACTGCTCCTTGTTGTACACAATCTCTGATGAAGTGACAATGAATATCAATGTGCTTCGGTTTATCATGGAACACTAGATTCTCATAGAGGTTTATGCAACTCTGATTATCACAATAGGCATTGGTTGCCTCCATCCTCTGCCTAAACAACCTTACTAGCAGCTTTCGAAGCCATATAGCTTCGCACGTAACTATGCTAGCTGCCATATACTATGCTTCTGCAGAGCTCAGTGCTACTGACTATTGCTTCCTGCTACGCCAAGAAACCATCCCTGATCCAACACTCAAGCAGTACCCAGAGGTACTTTTCATGTCCACTGAACTGCCTACCCAATCTACATTTGTGTACCAACAAAGTCTGACGTCATCCTCTCGAATATATTTCAACCCATACTCGATTGTGCCTCAAATGTACCTCAGAGTATGCCTCGTTGTTTCCCAATGTACCATTTTTAGTTCCACCATGAACTGACCAAGGGTATTGACTACGAAGCAAATATATGACCTAGTGTTGACCAGATACATGAGAGACCCAATGAGTTGTCTATACAAGGTGGGGTCGACATCCTTGTCAATTGATGCATCTATCTTCTTCCAATTGGTAATCATGGGTGTGGACATAGGTCTGCAATCTTGCATTCTGAACCTCTTCAAAATATCTGTAGTGTATCTTCCTTGCCCAAGGAAGATCTCCCCATCCTTATGCCACACCTCCAATCCTAGGAAGTAGTGCATCAACCCCAAATTCTTCATGTCAAATTTTGCTACCAGGTTCCTCTTGCAATCCTCTATGAGCCCTGATGATCATCGCAAGAATAGATCATGCACATACAAAACTAGAATGAGTGGTTCATCCTCTACCATCAAATAGTAAAGGTTGGGATCTACGTCACTCTTAACAAACCCCATCTGCTGCAAGTAGGTGTCAATTCTACCATACCATGCCCTGGGAGCCTACTTGAGCCCATATAGAGCCTTCTTCAATTTGCACACATGTGTGCGCCTCTCCTGAGTCTCAAAGCCCTCTGGTTGTTCTATGTACACTTCCTCCTCTATCACTCCATTCAAGAAGGTTGTCTTGACGTCCATCTGGTGAATCTGTCATCCCATCTGAGCTGCTAGAGATATAACTGACTGGATAGAAGTGTATCTGGCAACAGGAGCGAAGGTTTCCTCATAATCTATCCCTTCCTTTTGTGCATACCCCTTTGCCATGAACCTAGCCTTGTACTTTTCCACACTGTCAGCTACCGCATATTTGATCTTATAGATCCACCTCGAACCTACAACTAATTTGTCTTCAGGCCTCAACACTACCTCCCAAATATCATTCGTCATAATAGAGCTATACTCTTCTACCATGGCATCTATCCACACTTGATGTTATGCGGGCTCCTGAAAGCCAAAAGGTTCTACAACCTGAGCTACCAATGCTTGTATCTGTTAGGTTGTTTGCGGTGTGCATTATCTCTTGCTCATCCTAGGAGTTTCAATAAACTCGTTTGCATCCTTTAATGTTTAATGAACCTCTCTACTGGCTCGACCACTAGTCGTGGGAGGTTCTTCCAACTCCTCCTCATCCTGTCTCTACTGCTCCATCTGCTGAGAACTCGCACCTGAGGAAATACTGGTCACAGTACTTGACCCTTGTGACTGTGCTCCTGCTTGTCCCACTAGATGCTCCTGTGGCTGCCCTTGTTGTTGGACTAAAGGAGCTTTTGCTGACTATTTCTGATCACTTGCAAGCATCCCACGAGACCTCTTGAAAGTTCGGTCTTCCATGAACTTCACGTCTCGCCTTACTACTATCTTCCTACTGCTAGGAATGTAAATTCTGAATGCCTTTGTGGTTCCGTTGTACCTAATGAAAAACCCCTTCTCTACAGTTTGATCCAGTTTGGTCCTTTTATCATCTGGCATGTGACAATAAGCAACGCAACCAAAAACTTTGAGGTGGCTAACTTCAGGGTTCTTCCCCATGAAGACTCCTTCTGACGTTTCTTCCCCAAGCTCTATGAGGAGTCCTATTCTGAATATACATTGTTGTGTTACATGCTTCTGCCCACATATAACATAACCTTTGCAGCTCCAACAATGGTTCTATTTTTCCGCTCCGCTACACCATTCTGTTGTGGATTATATGGAGTTGTCCATTCTCTCTTGATGCCTTCCTTCGCACAAAAATCTGTGAAGTCTTTATCAATATACTCTCCACCATTATCTGAGCAAAGTACCTTGATCTTCTTCCCTATCGCATTTTCCATGAGAGCTTTAAATTCTCTGAAACGATCGAAGACCTCATCCTTGGTCTTCAACAAGTAGATCTAGGTTTTCTTGGAATGATCATCAATAAAGGTGATGAAACATTTGGCACCGCTGAGAGCTCTGGGGACATCGGGCCACAAATATCTGAGTGTATAAATCCTAACACGCCATCATCTCTGTTGTCACTCCTTGGAAATGCCGCCTTAGCATACTTCCCAAGTACGCACCCTTTGCACACATCATCGTCTTCAATTCCTAGTTCAGGAACCCTTGTTATGGTTTCTTCGAGCATCCTGAGTGCTCCATGATGTAGATGTCCCATTCTTTTGTGCCATAATTCATTCAGCTCCTTCCGATTGCTATTGTTGCTGCCTATCAGTGTCATTGGAGAATCGAATTGTAATCGGTACAACCTGTTACTTCGAACTCCAATCTATCTTACCTTCTTCCAACTCGGGTGTTTGACATACACTTTCTTCCCTACGAAGTGAACATCTTACCCTTTACCCTGCAACTGGGATACTGAAATGAGGTTCATACCTAATCCCGGCACATGAAATACATCTGAAGCACCGATGCTTGCTCCTAACTCCCCCTAAAAATTTATGGTACCTCTCCTTGCTAGAGTACATTTCGTTATGTTTCCCATAGCAATTTAGAAGTCCATCTACTCCTCTTTGTAGCTCGGGAAATATTCTCTAACCTCTTTCATGCGATTTGAGGCTTCACTATCTATGTACCAGACTCCCTGTGAAGTTGATCCTGCTAAGCAAGCAAATTTGTCTTCCAATTTGGAAGACAAATCTGAAGTCTCCTAAATGCTACTTCTGTCCACGGCTATACTAGAACAAATTTAGTGTGCTATTTATCTTTTCCTCCCGACACGGATTCTTCTTTGCAGTCTGCAGCAAAACTTTCTGCGTCCAACCAGTATTTTGCTCAGCGAAAATTTGAGCCGCAACTACTCCCTCTGAATGTTGGAATCACTAATCTAGATAATTCGATTTTCCTGCCTCCTTCCAACTGAAAAATCAAACTGCTGCCCTAGCAACTCACACAGCTTGTTCTGGGCTCTACGTAGTCTCTCTAGGAATTTCGATTTGCTGCTCCCTCTGAACAGCGAAATTCCTTTCTCTGCTTCCTAGCTGATCAATTAAGCTTTGATACAATGTGAAATTTTATCTATTGCATGTACTAGAGATTATTCTTCTAACTCATAAATTAATTCTACAGTTTATTTACTACAGCATATAACGAATAAAATCACAGCTGCAATGTTCATAAAAATACAGCAGAAAATAAAATACTAGAAACTGAGAAATTCTAGCACACACACGATAAAATTGACACAGTTATTTTTGGACAATTTTCCCCATAAAAACCCAACTTGGGAAAACCGTTGCATTAGATGAGGGTTTTATTATAATGTTCAGTAGCAATTCTGAGTACAATAATTTAGATGCCGAGCTTGCAATCTAATCTAAACAAAACACTGGCAAAAATATTGTGAGAATTTTCTCTCACCCCATAGCTATTTTTTGCCTCTGAAATAGCTTTCCTAACCTCTATGCAAAGATCCCTACGTCAACCTCTGCACAATCCCTACATTGGCCCTCTGAAGATTTCGGCCTTCCTTCCTTCGACTCTTCCAGGAACTGAAAACTTTCTCCCAATATGTTGTTGCTCTCCTCTTCCACCTGCTACTCATCCTCTGGCTCTATCTTCTCTGCCGAGCTGCTACTACTGAGAAAATCAAATTACCTGGGCAACTGAGTATCTGCACTGGATGATCTCCATTACCACATCGACTTTCTTTTATAATCCACTGTTGGATCACCAACGGCGAAGATTAAAGATTAATCAATGGCTAGGATCATTAATGGGTCGATCTGTGTGAGTTTCTAGATGATTCATGCCTTATCTCAATTAATATTGATTAATTAACCATATTCCCTGAGTTTAGACTTAGGAAATATTCAAAAATCGGTTAATAATCTAATTGAGACACTTCTAGGCGGAATTTCCAAAAACGATTTCTGGGTTTTGGAGATCTCATGTATTCTAACCTCCCCACAAAATTTCATTGCTAGGACGCATCTGATGCTACAAAAACTAACAAGGATATCATAAGACCCGAGTTTGAGAGCAGGATATCTCAAAAACTGCTTTTAGGTGCCACTATGGGCACTATGAGTTTCTGGTTATGCCATTTGGGCTAACCAATGCACTCGCAACATGTCAATCTTACATGAACCATGTGTTCAACCAACAGTTGTGAAAGTATATGTTGGTTTTCTTTGATGACATTCTTGCCTACAACAAAACTTGGGAGGATCATCTCAGGCATTTGGACGAAGTGTTGGGAATTTTGGAGGAACAGGAGTTATATAGGAAAGCGTCCAAGTGTGAGCTCAGTATGACTGAGATGTTCTACTTAGGGCATGTGATGAAGGAGAACGGTGTTCAGGTGCACTAAGAGAAGATCAGGGCAATCATTGAGTGGCCTACCCCAAAGAATGTGATTGAACTAAAGAGCTTCTTCGGTCTTTGCACATAATACAAGAAATTTGTTAAGGGGTTCTCACAGTTGACAGCACCTCTTACAAACCTCACAAAAAAGAGAGTTTTCAATTGGTTTGATAAGGCATGGAAAACCTTCGAGAGGATGAAGCGGTTAATGAGTTCATGCCTTGTGCTAGCACTACCCGGCTTCACCCGGCCATTCATGTTTCAGTGTGACGCATCAAGGGCAGGGATAGGAGCAATGTTAATGCAGAATCACCACCCCATTGCATTTGAGAGGCACAAACTTAAGGATTATGAGTAGCATTATTCTATATATGATAAAGAGATGTTGGCCATTATGCATGCACTAGCCAAGTTTAGATAGTACCTAGTGGGGAACAAGTTTAAAGTGAAGATTGATTATAACAACCTATTGTTCCTCATGGAGAAAAAGGAGTTAAGTGAGAGGCAACAGAAGTGGATCAGCAAATTACAAGCATATGGTTTTGAGATAGAGTAGTGAAGGGCAAGAACAATGTGGTAGTAAATGCCCTTTCTAAAATGCCATCCACCCTCTCTCTCATGGAGATTACGGGAGACTGGAAATCCATCCTGTTGGTGGAGTATTCCAAGAACAAAGTTGCTTGTGAAATCCTCAATGGACTAGTCCAGGATGACAAGTACCGTTTCGTTGATAACATTATTTACTACAAAGACCGGATTTACTTGGTACTCGAGTCTCAGCTCAAGGAAAAGATTATGCAAGTAGCACACAGCCCACCCCTAGCAGGGCACCTTGGGTACTTGAAGACCTATAGACAGATCAAGGAGAGATTCACATGGAAGAGCCTCAAGACAGATGTGCTAAGATATGTGAGAGAATGCAACATCTACCAACAAAACAAAAAAGAGCATACTCACCCGGCAGAATGTTGAAAAATATAACTAGTTTCGGTCAACAAAATGTCTTATGTACTATTGATTTTATGTATTTGATGTAAAGAGAAGAAAATTTATTATTATTATTTTATAGCATGGGTTTCATGCTCAAGGTCAATTTATTTATAGGTCAAGCACCCATTGTGTGCTTTTAGGATTTGTCACAGAGTCAATAAGTCAATAGAGTCATTGTCATATATAAAAGACCTCATTGGGCATCTTGTAACAAGTCAAAAGAATTTATTTGAGTCAAAATTGTGTCAAAAGACCCTCCAAGATCAAGTCAGCCTACAAGAGATCAAGTCGGCGTCATGAAGGCAATTTGTACCCCTGGGAAGCCTATATATTAGAGGCATTCGACCTCATTTGGAGAACACACAAAGAGAATCATTCAAGCAAGAGAAGAAGTTCAATTATAAGGAGAAGAAATCGAAGGAGCAAGCAAAGTTCAAGAAAGAGTTTGGAATTAAATTTTTTGGGTCTCTCTCTCTCTCTCTCTCTCTCACTCTCTCTCGTGCAAAGAAGTTGCTAGGATGAAGTGAAGCTACAAGGTCGAAGTGAAGTTGCATGTGAAGTTGCTAGATCGAAGTGAAGTTGCAAGGTCGACGCTGTAAAGTTGCATCAATGTCGAAGCTGTGAAGTTGCAAGGTCGACACGGTGAAGTTGCATCAAGGTCAAAGTTGTGAAGCTGCATCAAGGTCGAAGTTGTGACGCTGCTAGGTTGAAGTTGTAGAAATTGTGGCTGGAGGCCGAAGTTGCTGGAAGGTCGAAGTTGCTGGAAGGTCGAAGTTGTGAAAGGAAAGATCACTAGGAAGGTGTTAGTTTTTGTAACATTAGATGTGTTCTAGCCACAAAATTTGGTGGAGAGACTAGAATACATAAGATCTCCAAAACCCAGAGATCGTTTCTAGAAATTTCACCTAGAGATTACTTAATTAGATTATTAACCTATTTTTAAATGTTTCCTAAGTCTAAACTTAGGAAGATTGGTTAATTAATTAGAATTTATAAAGTCAAGGTGTGAATCATCTAGAAACTCACACAGATTGACTTTGATATGATCCTAGCCATTGATTATGTTTTAATCTTGGTCGTTGGTGCTCCAACAGTGGATTATAAGAATAAGTAGATGGGCACTTGGAGAACACAATAGCAGTTCGATTTCCTTCACAGATTGATTTCCAAAGAGCAGCAGCAGTTGTCGAATGTTAGTTTTTGGTAGCATCGGATATGTTCTAGCCATGAAAATTGGTGGAGAGCCTAAAGCACATGAGTTCTAAAGAACCCAGAAACCGTTTACTGAAATTCCACCTAGATTGTATTTTATTAAAATAATTAATATTTTTAATGGGGTTCCTAAGTCTAAACTTAGGAAAATTAAAGTATTAATGGGTATTAATCAAAATATGGGTGAAAATGTTCTAGAAAGCGGATCAAGTCAAATTTTTAATCTTAGCCATTGATTAGAGACTTAATCTCGGCTGTTGAAGTCTCAACGAGAAAAGTATAAAAATGAGGCTTGGGGTTCATTCAGGAACACACTGAGAGAACGAATTGATCTAGAGTTCGAAATTTTTGGGGCTAGGAAGCTGAGAAATTCGTACTAAGTGATCATTCTACGACAAAGGGGCAAGGATAGTTCGGGAATACTGGGTAGAGAAGCAGAGAGCCACCAGTGGAGGCAGCGCAGCACCTAGAGGGACTAACATTGGGCCAGTCTGGGCCCACGTAGGCTTGACGCAGAGCCAGAAGGGCCAGCGCAAAAGGGTAGCTGCCCTCATGCGAGGCGCTGCTGGAACAGCCAGGGAAGGTTGAGGGATAAGCTCCAGGAAGTAGAAGAGAGCGCAGAGCTAACGTAGAGCTTGTCAGGCTGACGCAGGTCCTACGCAGGGCCAGTGCAAAGATAGTCGAGGTTAGCCAATTTGCTATCGGATCAGCGGAAAACTGTAGGGCGAAGTGAGATAATCTGACTCAGTTTTCTGCCATTATATTTTTCTCTGTAACTGGATTTTCGGGAGGGTATCCAGCATTGTATTCAAAACTAGTGGTTAATAATATAAAACCCTCAAAGTTGTTGCACCGGTTTTCCTGCATTAGGTTTTTCTGGGGACTATTTTGTCCTATTTATCTTGTTCTTTGCTCAGTTTCTTGTTTCATGTAATCAAATTAAATTATTGTAGCCTGCAGAAGTAATTTACTTCAGTATTTTTTAGAAAATAACTTGATAATGTATATTTAAATCAAGTAGGAAAAGTAAATTCAGTTTTGCTACAGTAGGGGTTCCTTGAGTATAGAAATTTTCACATGGTATCAAAGCATTGATTTTGAAACAAGAAGAACAAATCCAGCACTGAGCAAAGAGGCCAATAGTTGCATTTGGCAGCAATTCGAATCCCCTTGAAGGGATTGCGTAGTCCCTGTCGAGAAAGCAGAGATTCCGAGGAAATCTCTCTCTGAGAAGGTCGACAAAGAGGTACGATTTCTGGTTCGTGAGCTTGTAGAGGCAAAGGGAGTGACGCAGAGCCTCAGCGCAATGCTTGAAGGGCGTAGTTTCTGTCGAGGCAGAAATCCATCAGAAAAGAGTGAAAACACATAGAAAGGGAATTTTCTCCTCAGAGGACTTTTCTCACCAAAAGTTCGAAATTTTTCACTTGTCAAGCAGCAGACTGTTGATTTTGGGTAGCATCGGATGTGCTCTAGCCACGAAATTTGGTGGAGAGGTTGGGGCACATGAGATCTCCAATACCCAGAAAGGGTTTGGGCAGATTCTAAACAGTTTGAGAGATATTAAAATAATTAATATTTTTAATGGAGTCTTTAAGTCTAAACTTAGGGAAAATAAAATATCAATGTGTATTAATATAAAATTGTGTTTGAATGGTGCAAAAGACATGGATCGAGCCAGATCTAATCTTAGTCATCGATTAGCGACTTAATCTCAATCGTTGATTTGTCAATGAGAAAAGTATAAGAGGAGGCTTGAGGGTCACTTGGAGAATACACCAGAGTGATCAGTCATTCTATTCTCTAGAGCGGGGTTTGCTAAGAGAGATAGAATCAGTGATCAGTTGCAGAGAGGGGCAGTGAGTACGAGGTAGAGAGACAGGGACAATGCCGACAGACCAACACAGAAGCAGAGAGAGGCAGACGTAGAGCCAGAGGGAGCCACGCAAAGGCAGCAGAGACTGCGATGAGCCAGAAGGGACTGTGTCATCCACGCAAAGGCTGCAGGAGGGACACAGAAAGCCAGATATGCTGCGCAGAGCCTCAGTAGGCTGATGCAGAGGTTTCAAGCTGATGAAGAGGCCAGCAAGGTTGACGTTGAGCTTCAGATTGTGTTGGAGAGGGATTTTGTGGAGCAGGTTTTTTGAATACCTATTTCCAAAGAGAGATATTGCTGCCAGATTTTTATCTCTGTCAGGTTAGCCAGTTTGGCACCTAGTGTACTCGAAAAAGAGTTGCTGAATAATAAAACCCTCAGATAGTTGCATCGGTTTTCCCACATTGGGTTTTTCCAGGGACATTAGTCCAAAAATAACAATGTCATTTGTGTGCTTGTTTCTGTTTCCTTCAGTTGATGATCTGTAATATGTTGAGCATGCACTTGTATTTATTTTCAATATTTACATGGTAAATGACTTGTTAATTAACAGAACAAGTAGGTAGGAATAAATCAATAAAGTGCATGGAGGGTTTCTAACTGTTAGACTTAGAAACTTCAACACAAACCAGTGTTGCGCAGTGACCAGAGGAGTCAATTCGACAGTTTGGGTGAGATGGCATCACATGGGCTCAAAGACCAGGACAAGTTGCAAGGAGCTTCCAACTATGTCATATGGAAAACCAGAATCTTAGTTGTTCTGGAGGAGTACGATCTCGAAGCTTACGTCAAGAGTGTTGTGGTTGTTCCCGCGGACAATGATCAGAAGAAATACAAGGCCAAGCAAACAAAGGCGAAGACGTACATACTCGATGGAGTTCGGGATCATGTGGTCTTACACTTGCAGGGAAAAGGTATAGCCCGAGAAATGTGGGAAGCTTTGTCTTCACTGTATGAAGGTTCTTCCAAACAGCTGAAGATGTACTTAGAACAAAAGTTGCAGCGAACATTGATGCAAAAGGGAGAAGGGGTTAACTCCTATATTCAATGTCTTCAGGACATCAGAGACCAGCTTGCTGCAATGGGGTCTACTCCTCAGTCTACCGCGATGATAAGGATGGCCCTGAATGGAGTCTCGGATGAATGGCAAATCTTCGTCCAAAGTATATTGGCCAGGCCCTTCATGGGAGGAGATGTGGGCAGCTCTTCAACAGGAAGAATTAAGGAGGTATCCGGTTAAGATCAACCTCAATGGCAGCAGTGGGAGTGGCACGAAGACCAAGGAGGAGGAGGAGAATGCACCTCTAGCATCAAAGAGACAGCAGAAGCAAAAGCAGAAAAAGGACATTTCGAAGGTGAAACGTTTCAAATGTGGCGAGATGGGCAATTTTGCATCCCATTGTCCTTTGAAGCAAAAGGATAAGGATGTGAAACATGATCTAAGGCTACTCCAGCGAAAATTGATGAAGATGAATTTGCCATGAGTGCCCAAGCATCTCTAGAAGGGAAATGGGGCAATACATAATTGTAGTCAAGAGGACTACATGTGGGCAGGATCCTTGAGGAACCCACCTCTTGGATCAATTCCTTGCTATAGGATTCCGAGATTTAGCAGTAGCGAGATGGACTTAGTGTCACATGATGCAGTGGGTTGGTTGGAGAGACAGATGTAGTAGCTTGAGACCAGACGCTGATCAGCGCAGAGCAAGGTTGGCAGCAGTGCAGATGGCACAGTGCAGAAGTCAGCAGCAGCGCAGAAGATTTAGAGGGTCAGAGACTAGTAGCAGTCAAATTCCAACATTCACATGGTATTACGCTGAACATAGTTACTTCAGTGATTTTGGGTGTTTTTCAGTTGCTTCTCTTAGCAACTGAGTTGCAATACGAATGCAGTGTTAGCAGTGGCAGTGCTAGTAGCATAGCAGATGCAGCATTTGAGAGGGACATGTAGTACAAATGCAGCAGTGGCAGTGGTAGTGTCATGGGCAGCAGTACAGTAGCAGCAGTAGTAGAGACAGGCTAGAGTCACTTCCAACAGCAGAGACAAGCTAGACGGCTTGCTCAGAGGCAAATTCGAGCCACACATGTGAGAGGAAGCGTAGGGACTAAACAGAGGGCCTACGCTAGGGTTTGGACGACCATTTTTCTGTAGAAGCCAGTGTCGGGATTGCTTGTGGGGTGAGAATTTTTTCTCTAATTATTTCTATCAGATACTTGCTGATTGGATTGTCAGTTCGGCATCCATAGATTGTACTCAAAATTTCACTACTGCACAATAATAAAATCTCTTAGTCGCTGCACCTGTTTTCCCACTTTTGGTTTTACCGAGCATAATTGTCCAAAATAACTGTCATTTTATGTGCGTGTGTGTGCTAGAATTTTATCAATTTCCAGTGCTATTTATTTTCCACAAAATTTTATTTGTGAAGGTTGCGGTGTGTTTAATTCAATGTTGTCGTAGCAATAAACTGAATAATTAGTTTATCAGTTAGAAGAATTAATTTCAGCGGTAAGTTTTGAAATTTTCACAAAAGGAAGGTTCACTTGGTCTTGGATGGGTCTTTGTTGGGTTTATAGGTCTTGGAATTCGTCATTTGAAGATTCTATAAGAACGGAAGAATTCTTGGGGTTTTCCTCTCAAAGGGAGAGGTTTTGGCCCTGGCTAGTAACCTATATTTTTTATCCTCTTGTCTCATTGATCTTCATAGTTTTGTGGTTGTGTGATGATAAGAACTCAATAATAATCAAGTGAAAGAGTGTTAATTTGGCATCTCAATGACAAATTCCAACAATTGGACGAAATTCCTCTTTTAGAGAGGATCAATTTCGACTATCGAAGCGCTCAACTTGGACAAGGGAAAGTGTATTTATGAATTAAATCCCACATGTGCATATTTGATCAGGTCGGCCCTAAAGGAAATTGGACATTCTTGGAAATCTATATATACAAGTGACCTCAACCTCATTTGGACATGATCATCAAGCATTATTCTATTCTCCTCTTTGGTTTTGGCTTGCACAAGTCTGAGGCAGTTCATGGAGATTGACTCACACAAATACGAAATTGCAGGGTCCGAAGCTCGCACACATGTCTAGGATTTTGGGTCACAACCGCAAGCCTGTCACGGGCAGATTTCAACTCGATAATCGTAGGCATGCAGGCCTATGTGTGCGGTTGAAGGGTTTTAGCGGCATGCACGACACTCTCTCCATGCAATTGAGACCTATTGACTGAAAATTTCGCCAGTTGACCACAGAGTTTAGCAGTTGACTATAGACAATGACAGTTGATCGCAGGCTTATGAATCATAGTTTTGGATTATTAGCGTTGGTGGGTTCATCTCATGGATATTGTTTGGTTGATTTTGTTGGATAGGTTTATCGTAGAAGATATGGATCATTGTACTCTCTTTTGTTGAATCATCAATGACAATCTAATAAGAATAAGCATTTGAAAGGGTTTTCCCCATAGTGGGGTTTGCTCTGGTCTCCGACCATTCCTGATGTCTCTATGTGTGAACGCTTTTCTTCTATTGTTTCTCTATGTTTCGCTACATTGATGATAATGTTGTTATTTCTATATAATTGCATATGTTGTGAATAATGATGTAAAATTGAATATTGATATGATACCTTAGGGTGAATTTAATATGCAAATGAAGAAATGCAATTATCTATGTTGAAATTTGGTACCGGAGGACAGGTGGTTCCCTACGGCTTTTATCTTTGGCCTAGGGAAAAGTGTCCAAAAGAATTTAGTTTTTCTCCTAAAGTGACTTTATAATTTTTATAAAGTCAAATCTAATTTAAAAGTGACTTTAAGTGATAAAGTTACTAAGGTCTAATTTTAAAGTGACTTTAATAAAGTCAATGTAAAATTAGAAAGGAAAAGTGATTTGGAAATAAATGACTAAGCGGGTCTTTATTAAAGTGGGGTGAATTAAAAAATAGAAAGTGAGATTTAAATGAGCATTTAATCTCAGCCCTAGATCTCAATCTATTTCAGCCATTGGATTTAGAGATTCCCCAAAAGTCACTTAAGGTTAAATTAAAGGAGGGAAAGGAGGAAAAGGTCATTAATTCTTTCATGAGCAGATTGAGAGAAGGAGAGCAAGAGAACAACGGAGATTTCTGGACAGTGAGGAGAAGGAGGCAGCAACTTGGCACACATTCCAAGGCAGCGTTCCAGCAAGTCCATACAGCTGAGTTAGCACACAGTAAAGGGTAGGTTTTGGGCACGATTTTCTAGAAAGGTCGTTCAGCAGTTCTGGCTCAGATTCCAAGGAGGCCATACAGCAAGTTTGCACAGAAATCGAGGAGCATAGTCTGAAAATTGCTGGCACATTTTTCAAGGGAGGTTGTACAGCAAGTGGTTGTACCTTGGCACGCTTTTCTAGGCAGAAATCCGTACAGTTGTACTGTTGTTTTCTGCACAGAAATAGAGGAAAATTGTACAGCAACATTTATGGCAGCATGCACGCTTTTCTAGGAAGTCCGTACAGCAGCATTTAAGGCTTAAATTTGGGCACAAAAATCGAGGAGGCCATACAGCATTTATTATTGTTCTGTTTTGCTGTTTGCAAGTTTTTCCAGTTGGCTGTGAGGCATGGAAAATGAGATAAGTTGTAAAAGTTTGTTTGCTGATTTTTGTGGAATATTTCTCTTACTGTAAAAGCATTTTCCAGAAACAAGAAGGAGCTTTCGTACTGGTTTTCCCCAAGAGTTGTAGGGGGTTTTTCCAGGGTCACCTTGACCAAAAATCACTATGTTTAAATGTGTTAAATGGCTGTTTGTATGTGTTGATATTTATTTCTGCATTTTCCAGCATTCTGTTATATTTCCAGAATTCTTGTTTTCAGCAAAATTTATTTTCATGTTGTTGAATGTATGGATATGGGAAAGGGCATTTAACTATTTTGGAGAAATAAAGTGAAACTGAAAACCGGGGTGGGAAATAAGAAATTTCTATATGCTATCAGAGCTTGAGTGCTAAAGTGCAGTTTGGGACAGCAAGGAGGAAAATTACAGCCTGCTGATTTTTCACTCAAAAAATTCCAGCAAGCTGATTTTTCACTACAGCAGTGCTATTTTTCAGTTTTAGGACAGCAAGATGTCATTGGAATTGAGGGTGGAGGATAGGTTGGATGGGCATACCAATTACAGCGTTTGGAATGAGAGAATGAAGAGTATCTTTGAGGAGGCAGAAGTCTGGAACATCATGGTGCATACCACACATAACCCTGTTGTTGTGCCTACTCATGCTACTCAGTTGGCTGCTTATAATAGAAAGAACAACAAGGGTAAGAGACTGATTCTAGACGGAGTCAAAGACCATTGCATTCCTCATGTGAGAGGAAAGAGAAATGCCCATGAGATGTGGACAGCATTGTCCAATCTCTACCAAAGTACCAATGAGAACCGGAAAATGGTCCTGAAGGAGAAGTTGAAGACCATTAAGATGGGCAACGATAGTACAGCTGGATATCTCGCAAAGATTACTAATGTGAGAGATGAGTTGGCAGCAGTTGGAAAGGTCATTCCACCCACTGAGTTGGTGCGGATTGCAGTGAATGGCCACCCTCGTTCATGGATGAACTTTGCTGATGGGGTTTGTGCACGTGAGACCTTTCCCACATGGGAGAGGTTTTGGGATGATTGCATTCAGACAGAAATCAAGAAAGGTCAGCTTGGGGCAGCCAAGCCAGTTGAGCAGGATGAGGATGTAGCACTGTTGGCAGGAGGCAAGAAAGGCAAAGGGAAGAAGCAGGCTTCCACAAGCAATGGTGGGGGCAAAGGCAAAGGTAAAGGTAAACAGGGTAACACACAGACGGACTATTCCAAGGTGAAGCGTTGGAATTGTCAAAATATGGGACACTATGCAGTTGTGTGTCCGGAGAAGAAGAAGAAGAAGGGGAAGAACCAGAGCATGGCAGCTTCAGCAGAGGTGGAGGACTTTGCAGATCGTTTTGACCAGGAGTTTGCATTCACTGCGTGTAAGTCCTCTAGTGCAGGATCCCCTGCCACTCAAGTTCAGAGGGAGCATGCTTTTCCCTTTATTAGCGGAGCATCTTCGGGTATCTGGTATGTGGACAGTGGGGCTTCACGTCACATGACAAGAGTCCATGAGTACTTCTCAAAGCTTTCAAAGAGTGGCACTGATATAGAGGTAGTACTCGGTGATGACAGAGTTGTTAGAGCAGTCGGTGTGGGGACACTGACATTTCAGAGGGAGTCCAAACCTCCCTTGAAGGTGTCAGATGTTCTTTATGTGCCAGGGATGAGAAAGAACCTCATATCCATCTCAGCTTTGGAGGACAGAGGATATGAGGTACTGTTCAGGGGAGGATAGGTGTTGATGTATCCCAGGGGCACTCCAGCTGATTCAGCTAGAGTGATAGGTGTACGCCATGCAAAGGTGTACAAGTTTGCATTCCAGCCCCTTTTGGCATTGAGCACTAGTACTGACAGCAGAGCTAGCAGTTCTGAGCTGTGTGAGATTTGGCACCGCAGGATGGGGCATATGTATCATGGAGCCTTGAGGACCTTGCGGGAGATCACTACAGGTGTGCCAGATTTCAGTACTGATCACTTTGATACTTGCAGAGGATGTGCAATGGGCAAGTTTGCCAAATCCCCTTTTCCCAGCAGTGACAGCAGAGCAACTGGGATTCTTGATTTGATTCATTCCGATGTGAGCGGTCGGATGTCTCATGTTTCCTTGAGTGGATATGAGTACTGTTAGTGTCAGTCTTTCCAGCCTTCCTCCAGTGATCAAATATGCTCTTACAAAGTGGTCTCAGAGTGTCAAGGTCAAATTTTGTCATTTCAGTGAGTCTTCAAGCAAAATTTGGTCACTAGGCATTAGGTCTAGGGTTTGCTCTCACTCTTTTCAAAGTTGCCCAAAGGCCCATCCATGTCATCATTCAGCTGAGTCTATCATCATTCATAGGGTTTTGATTATCATCTCAGTGTCTAATGAGTCATCTTACACCTTGTCCATGCTTCAGTTGCACCTAGGCAAGGTCATTTCCCTCTCCTAGGGTTTTGAAGGCAATTTCTCTTGGGCGGTCAAATCATCGGCAAAACTTGTATCCTGATGTTCATACACCTTCCCCTATCCTTAAAGTACCTTATCAAACACTTCCCATCCCATAGATCCGCCAAATTCCTCATTTTTGCACAAACCCTAGTTTCTAGCTACAACCTGGCAATTTTTTAGGTTTGGCCTGTGTTTTGCCCTTTAGGACCCCTTCCCCTCACTCAATCTCTGAGATTCCACTTTCCCCTACTTCCTAACATCCCTCCCTACTCCCCAAAATTTCCCCAAGAATTTAGAAACTCCCTATCCCCTTCATTTCGCTTCATTTCCACGAAATTCCTTGTTTCACACATCGGGGCAAGTTTCACTCAAAAGATGTTTCAGAGCAGTCAAAGATGAATTTTGGAAAACTGAGAGAGGTTTTTGTCCACAACATGCCAAAGAAGAAAAACCTCTTTCACTTTTTGCACAGGTGTCATGGTTTGAGAGAAATGTCAAGAATTCCGTTGCCTCAGGAGAATCAAAGACACTTCTGAAGTGACCTTGGGAAAATCAAGTTTTCTCCTAGCTTGGTTGGCCAAATGATTTGCCTGATGGGTAAAATGATAACTCGACACATAGATCTTTCCAATGAGCTATCATGAGCTAAATTTGGGGTTGAGGAAGGCATTCAAAGGTTGACTGCAACAGTGCTCTTCCTTGAGGCAGCCTTATTTGGCACATTTTGACCAGTCTTGGGAGATTTGATTTTTGACAGGTCAAATCAACTCCAAATTGAAAAATTCCAGTTGGGTTGGAAAGTAGACTCAAAGACCTTTCCAACGAGCTATCCTGCACCCAATTCTGACACCGGGAAGGCCTCCAAAAGTCTCCTGCAAAAGCGCGACCCGTCAGGAGGCTGCCTGCAGTGTATTTTTTCAACGGGCGCGACCTGTTGGGCGAGGGGCGCGACCCGTCAAGTTGTCTCCCTCCAAACTCATTTCAAAATTTGTTCAAGCTCCTCTAACTCATCAAATCACTTGAGGTAGGCTCTTTAAACTTGTAAATGGCTGCTGGTTAGTTGAAAGACATCATGAGTGTGTTTGTAATGATCAAATTGTGCAAGAGAAACCACTTCATATGACTGCAGTGTTAATGGTTAAAATGTGCTAGGGTTTGTGTTGTTTCAAGGTTTTTTCCTTTGTAATTGTTTCCCTCCTTCCCCTTTCCACTCACATTTATATTTATATCTATTTTCCCATACTATTTTGCAAACCCTCTCCTCTCCCTAATCACTAAAGTGCAAACCCTACCCCTTTTCCCTTTGAAAATAAAAATCAAACCCTAACCCTACCCCTCATAACACCTATGTAAACACATGAATTTAATGATGCATATGCAGTGATATTTTCAGTGTTTTTTCCCTAAATTCCCTGTTATATATATGTATTCCCATTTTCCTTGTAAAAATGCCCCTCCCCTAACATTTCCCTCATGTTCCTTGTCCCTTTGAAACAGCATATAAATCAACTTTTTACAGGCAGAGACAGCAGTACAGTTTGTCCACTTTGCTCCTAAACTATGTCAGAAACCGAAACTTATGAGCAAAGCGATGACCAATCATCAGCTTCAGAGATTGAGGTACCAGAGAGGGGCAAACAGCCCAAGATTGATGAGGGACCATCAGGGGTTCCAAATATTGAGGTTATTGATCTTGAGGCCAGTTCTCCTAGCCGAGAGGCAAAGGAGATCATTCAGCATCTCTGAGCTGAAAATGATGCCTTGCAGAGGAGATTGGAGGGTGCACAATGGACCATCACATACCTCGAGCAGCGCAACAAACAGTTGGAAGATGAGCAAGCACTTGATGAGCTATGGAGGATTCATAGTGACCGAATCTTGAACCGAAGAAGACCCGGTGACCCATTGCCCGCTGACCGAGAGTCCATGCTCATCCGGGTAAATGCACACTTGGAGAGGTTGTTGGCTAAGGCCAACCAAGAGAAAAGATTGCTGAGGAACATGAAGAAACCATTACTGGGCAAGAATGCATGTGTGCAAGGCCAAAATGAAGATGTTTCAAAGGCGGTTGACCGAGGTTCTAAAACGGAGAAAGAGGCCAAATCCCCTCCGTATCTTGGCTGAGGCTTCACTCAAGGATCAAGGCACTAAATAGCCTAGCCACAGCACAAATCCCAAAAAAAAAAAATTGAAAATTTTAGGTAATTTTGGCATTTTTTGGCAATTTACAGGTTTTTGCTCATTAACGGGTCTCACCCACCGCGCGACCCTTCATCAGGGCAACTCCTTTTCACAAAAACTCAGCATTTCCAGATTTGTCATGCAAAGTTACATATGCCTATGGATGGACTTGAGTTTTTATGAAGTTTTGGGCCTCCAAAAAGTCAAAAAACATGCAAAATTTGACTTTTTGCCACTTTTTTGAACTGCAAAAAGCTGTCTTGGGAGAATTGATTTTTGACAGGGCAAATGAACTCCAAATTCAAAAATTCCAGTTGAGTTGGAAAGTAGACTCACAGACCTTTCCAACAAGCCCACTTTTGCTCAATTTGGCCACCTGCAAGTGCCCCAAACATGGCTCCAAAGGGGCGCGACCCGTCAGGCAGGGGGGCGCGACCCGTCAGGCAGAATTGTCCAGAAATGCACTGTACAGCCCAGAAAACGCAGATTTGACTTAGTTTGACTTTTTGAGGTGAATGATGATTCTCTTTGATGTAATTATGGTACTTTTTAGACACTTTTACCCTTATGTAACTCTTCTAGAAGATTCATTCATGAAAAGGGTAAAAATTAAATGAATGAATTGGTTTCCAAGTTTATAGAGGCAAGTTGTTTTGACTGCCTAGTTTGTAGTGCTTAGTTTAGAGGTGGTTGAAACAGCTCCTAGGATAGTGAGCTCGACTCATAGAGGCAGGGAAAGAGGTTAGATCATCTATATTATGTACTTTCTTGCTCATTTTCATGGTTGGACTCTTGAGGGAGCAGCTATCATTCTAGTATTCACTGTATCTCTGCATTTTTGGCTAAGGAAGACCAGGGTTTTGCAGTCCTCTTTGGGATTCTTGTGGACTCATGTGTTGATGGTGTGTTTCTCAATGTACTTGTAAGCTTGTTATGTGATTCATTTCCTTTCTTTTACTTCTGCACATTAAACAAATGAAGTGTTAAAGTAAGAATTCATGCTTGCCATGCTCTGCTTTTAAGTTTGTTTAATTTCAATGTTTTCTTCTGTCTAAAGAGAATTCAAAGTTATTGTTTGCTCTCTTTAGCTCTTCATCTTTCATTCCTGACCATCCACCTCAGTTAAAGGCATCAACACTGTCTCCTACCTCGCCCCAAGGAACCCCCTACAGAAACTGTATCCAATCCTCGCACCCAAAATTGCCCTCTCCTCAAATTGCCACCAAAAACCCAAAAAACCCCAAATCAAACTCTTTGATCAGTTTACTAGCCTAATATCAGTGTTACCTTATTGGTCATCTCATCTATTGAAGATTTTACGAGATAGACCGGAGAGAGCCTTCTCCTGCCCCGTAGGGCTAGCTACGAGACTAAATGGTTTGATGTGGCCTTGAGGTTTACCTTTCTCAGCCTGAGGTGAAATTTCAAGCGCTAACAAGTACTATGTTTTATTCATTGATGATCACTCCAGGAGGACCTAGATTTATTTCTTGAGGACCAAGAGTGAGGTCTTCAAGCGGTTTCAGGAGTTCAGAGCTCTTGTGGAGACACAGACAGGTCGGAAGATCAAGTCCCTGAGGTCGGACAATGGGGGAGAGTACACCCTTGGAGAATTTGTTGACTATTCTGCGGAGGCAGGCATTAGGAGGGAGTTCACTGTTCCTTACAACCCCCAGCAGAACGGGGTTACGGAGAGGAAGAACAGATCCATCAGAGGGGCTGCGAAAGCCATGTTACATGATCAGGGGTTGCCATTGTTCTTGTGGGCAGAGCCCTGCAACACCGCTGTTTATTTGCAGAACAGGAGTCCGCATCGTGCCTTGGGGCACATGACTCCGGAGGAGGCTTTTTCTGGGAAGAAGCCTGATATTGGTCATCTTCGTATCTTTGGGTGCATTACATACTCCTACATACCCAAGGAGAAGAGGACCAAACTAGAGCCCACCGCAGAGAAGGGTATCTTTGTGGGCTATAGTGAGACCTCAAAGG
This sequence comes from Pinus tabuliformis, assembly GCA_031772625.1. Lineage (NCBI taxonomy): Eukaryota > Viridiplantae > Streptophyta > Pinopsida > Pinales > Pinaceae > Pinus > Pinus tabuliformis. The sequence goes on from CM062819.1 coordinate 217,887,495, forward strand.
CCTTTCGGATTTACATTTCTGCACAGAGGAAAGTTGTTGTCAAGCGGAATGTGAAGTTTGAGGAGGACAGGGCCTTTAGGAGATCGCGGGAGTTAGAGTATCTGGATCAGCCAGACCCTCAGCAGCAGTTGAGTCAGTCGCAGGGATCCAGTGGGCAGGGATCAGGAGGATCCGGAGGTACATCTATGAGGATGTCAGGTCCGTCAGTGAGCAGTGGCTAGCCGAGCCAGAGGGGTGGTGCTCCGGGCAGCATGCAGAGCAGTTCACAGAGCAGTTCACTAGGGAGTCCACTGATGGACAGTTCACACGGTACCTCAACTTCTACAGGGTCAGGTGCAGGCAGGAGGACAGCAGACAGACAGTCAGGAGTTCAGCCTCATGATGATGATGAGGAGGAGTTTCATTCTCCAATGGGAGAAGTACGCTCAGGGAAAAGGAAGCCCAAGTGGCTTTAGGACACCTTGAGAGATGCCACATCTGTTGCTGAGCCTAAGAGGCCGGTCAGAGAGAGTAGACCACCTGAGAGGTTTTGTAGCTATATAGCAATGGCTACCAGCATCCTTGACTCTGAGCCTTCTAGCTATGAGGAGGCAGCTAGCCAGCAGGTCTGGAGAGAGGCCATGCAGGAGGAGTATTCTTCTATCATGAAGAATGATGTTTGGGAGGTGGTTCCGAGGCCTGAGGGCAAATTCGTGGTTACTTCCAGATGGCTTTACAAGGTAAAGCATGCTGCAGATGGCAGCATTGAAAAATTCAAAGCAAGGTTTGTGGCTAGAGGGTTCTCCCAGGTAGAGGGAGTTGATTATGAGGAGACCTTCGCTCCCGTGGCTCGATATACTTCGATTCGCTCCATTATATCGATAGCAGCAGAGATGGGTTAGAAGATCCACCAGATGGATGTGAAGATGGCATTTCTCAATGGCTTCATACAGGAGGAGGTGTACATTGAGCAGCCACAGGGCTTTGAGGTGCATGGGAAGGAGTCCCATGTGTGCAGACTGAAGAAGGCCCTTTATGGCCTGAAGCAAGCTCCCAGAGCTTGGTACTCCAAGATAGATACGTACTTGCAGGGGATGGGTTTCACAAAGAGTGAGGCAAATCCGAACCTTTACTATATTGTGATAGGTGAGGAGCCTCTCATTCTGGTGTTGTATGTGGATGACTTGATCATTACAGGTGCAGAGAGACTCATAGAGCACTGCAAGAGAGATCTTGCGGCGGAGTTTGAGATGAAGGACATCGGCTTGATGCATTACTTTTTAGGTTTGGAGGTGTGGCAGGAGGAGGGGCATTTCTTCCTGGAGCAGAGGAAGTATATTGTGGACATCCTTGGCAGTTCCACATGGAGGATTGTAAACCCATGTCGACATCGATGATCACCAACTGGAAGAAGCTTCATGCTTCGGATTCCGAGTTGGTAGATCCCACATTGTACAGGCAGCTGATTGGTTCCTTGATGTATTTGGTCAACATTAGACCAGATATTTGTTTTGCAGTCAACACGATGAGTCAGTTTATGTGTGAGCCTAGGAAGGTTCACTGGGTGGCTGCAAAACACATTTTGCGGTACTTGCAGGGGACAGTGAATTATGGTCTCGACTACAGGCAGGGGGATGAAGTGAGATTGGTAGGTTATACTGATTCTGATTGGGCAGGTTGTGCTTCTGATAGGAAGAGCACTTCAGGGCGTTGTTTTGGGTCGGGTTCGGCAGTAGTGTCATGGTTCAGCCGGAAGCAGCAGTTAGTAGCATTGAGTTCAGCGGAAGCAGAGTATATGGCAGCCAGTCTAGCTAGTTGTGAGGCCATCTGGCTTCGCAAGATGTTGTTTGGCTTATTTGGTCAGCCGTTGAGACCTTCAGTGATTTACTGTGATAATCAGAGTTGCATTAAACTCACGGAGAATCCAGTATTTCATGACAGGTCAAAGCATATCGGGATCAAATATCATTTCATCAGAGACTGCATTCAGAAGGGCGCTGTGAAGCTTGAGTATATTCCCACTGATGAGCAGGTTGCAGATATTCTTACCAAAGCCTTACCACGAGGCAAGCATGACTACTTCAGAGACAAGATGAGTGTGGTGAGGAACACCTTCTTCAACAAGAGGGAGTGTTGAAATTTGGTACCGGAGAACAGGTGGTTCTCTAAGGCTTTGATCTTTGGCCTAGGGAAAAGTGTCCAAAAGAATTTAATTTTTCTCCTAAAGTGACTTTATAATTTTTATAAAATCAAATCTAATTTAAAAGTGACTTTAAGTGATAAAGTTACTAAAGTCTAATTTTAAAGTGACTGTAATAAAATCAATGTAAAATTAGAAAGGAAAAGTGACTTTGGAAATAAATGACTAAGTGGGTCTTTATTAAAGTGGGGTGAATTAAAAAATAGAAAGTGAGATTTAAATGAGCATTTAATCTCAGCCCTAGATCTCAATCTATGTCAGCCATTGGATTTAGGGATTCCCCAAAAGTCACTTAGGGTTAGAATAAAGGAAGGAAAGGAGGAAAAGGTCATTAATTCTTTCATGAGCAGATTGAGAGAAGGAGAGCAAGAGAGCAAGGGAGATTTCTGGACAGTGAGGAGGAGGCAGCAGCTTGGCACACATTCCAAGGCAGCGTTCCAGCAAGTCCGTACAGCTGAGTTAGCACACAATGAAGGGCAGGTTTTGGGCACGATTTTCTAGAAAGGCCGTACAGCAGTTCTGGCTCAGATTTCAAAGAGGTCGTACAGCAAGTTTGCACTGAAATCGAGGAGCAGAAAATCTAAAAATTGTTGGCACGTTCTTCAAGGGAGGTCGTACAGCAAGTGGTTGTACCTTGGCACGCTTTTCTAGGCAGAAACTCGTACAGTCGTACTTCTGTTTTCTGCACAGAAATAGAGGAAAACTGTACAGCAGCATTTATGGCAGCATGCACGCTTTTCTAGGCAGTCCGTACATCAAGGCTGAAATTTGGGCACAAAAATCGAGGAGGCCATACAGCATTTATTGTTGTTCTGTTTTGTTGTTTGCAAGTTTTTCTAGTTGGCTGTGAGGCACGGAAAACGAGATAAGTTGTAAAAGTTTGCTTGCTGATTTTTGCTGAATATTTCTCTTACTGTAAAAGCATTTTCCAGAAATAAGGAGCTTTCGAACTGGTTTTCCCCAAGAGTTGTAGGGGGTTTTTCCAGGGTCACCTTGACCAAAAATCACTGTGTTTAAATGTGTTAAATGGTTGTTTGTATGTGCTGATATTTATTTCTGCATTTTCCAGCATTCTGTTATATTTCCAGAATTTGTGTTTTCAGCAAAATTTATTTTCCTGTTGTTGAATGTATGGATATGGGAAAGGGCATTTAACTATTTTGGAGAAATAAGGTGAAACTGAAAACCGGGGTGGGAAATGAGAAATTTCTGCAATCTAGAGCAAAGGACAATATAGTCCTAAGATAATTTAATGTGGTTTCAAAGATGGGCTGAAGAAAAGTCTTTGAGATCACCCCTATGAAGGCACCTTTGTTGGATGCAAGAGAAGATGGAGGAGACCTAGAAGAATATTAGGGTTTGAAGGAAACACTAGGCAATTTGATTGTTAGGGTTTGATGGATATTATGAGGTTAGGGTTTGGAAGAAACCCTAGATTATGACAACGATTTGAGAAACCCTAGCATGATCAGTGTGAAGATATTCTAGCACTTGTGACAAGTTTGATGTAGCCCTAGATGGGATAGTCTCAATTAGGCCTTGGTTATTGATGAAGTTGGTTGAAATATTGAAGGCAACAATGTTATATGGTCAATGGACAGTCACGACTCTTGAAAGTTGGTTCAAGAGCGAGATGATCAACTCTCATTGAAGATAAGTGATTTTTAATTATGTTACTCCTTTATGTATTTACTTTTTGTTTAGATTTATTGATTTGATCATTGATGATCTGAAAATCACTCGTGAGTGACCTCAGTTAATTAGTTAATGAATGAAGGTATTACAGACTCATGTGCTGGTGTGTGTCTATGTTATTTTAGGCAACGGATTGATCAGATTGCAAAATACACAGACACTGGAAAATGGAAAACAGTAAGAGAAACACAATAAGCAATTACAAGAACACAACAAATTAGTAATGAGTTCACCCTATTCTCCAGGGCTACGTCTCCGGTCCAGCTTTCAGTGGTGGCCTTCTTTTATTGTGTCCTTAAAACAGATTTTTACAGTGAGGAGCTCAATGTGAGTCTCATGAAACAGATAATAATTGGTAGGGTGGTCCTTGGATTCCCCAACCCACTAGAGTGCACAGACTCTTTCCTTACCAAATCTTGACCTCTCTAGTCTCTAATGGGAGGAGTCCAATGTGAGTACGACAGATCCTCACCGGGATTGCTTGAACCTCTCAAGCCTTCTGTCTGTCCGATGCTGCCTTACGCTGCAGGTCAACTCGGCTCTCTGTTTTCTGCTTCTTGCTTCACTGTCTCTTTCGCCTTTTCTTTCACTGTTTTTCTTCTCTGGTTCTTCCTTCCTTTTTTCCTTGTTCTGTTCTCTGTTTGTTCATGGCTTAAAGCCAATCTATCCTTAACTGTTCACTTCCTCTTCTGCCCCTTCGGATCGCCTGTTGTTGTTCGCTTGGAGTTCCATGCCTCTGCGTCATCACCTACGTCTCACAGGGAGGTGGCCACTTGTCCTCTCACGAACTACACCAACTCTTTCCTCAACGGTTCAGTATTTCAGTTACATTGTGGAATGACTCATCCGCCAACTCAGCAGTCAAATCAGACTTCAGACTTTTTTATGCCGCGGCTTGATTCCCCCATCAAATCCGGTTTCTCCATCGGGCGCAATCTCCGCCGTCAAATCTAGAGCCCCCAGATCTTACGGTGTTCGCTCTTTTCACGCGGTTGACTTGCTCGACAGTTAGCCCGCGATGAGAGGCAGTTTTCTCTCTCATCCGTCGGACACGCGTCGTGCGATGAATGGAATCATTCATTATCTGCCCAAATCCGCTTATCGCCCAATATGCCTCCAATATACCGTCGGTTTTGGAGCGCGGGACCCACCTTTCGCCTTAGCGCTTTCCCTACGGTTTCCCGGCTTGCCATGCGACTGAGCGCTTCGGGGCTTTTCCTTCTCGAGGGGTTTTGCCCAGCAATCGCGCATCAGAAATGGCCTCCATTTCCAAATTCGGGCTTCCTAATTGCCAGTTTTGCCTCCTGCGCGGTCTCCATGGGCCTCGGTCAGCGCGCTTTGACCGAGGTCCTCGTCGTTCCTTGTTGGCTGCAAACTGCCACTGTCCAGAGGTCTTCTTGATAGCTCTTTGTTCATAAATTCGAAGTCTGTCCTGATTTGATACAGTCATGGTACTTTGATAATTTTCATGGATCCAATTCGAATCACGGCCTTCCCACTAAAAATCTTTTGGACCACCAAAAGTCAGTTTTCAAACATCGACTAAGTGAGGGTACAATTGTCTCACTTGTCCAATCTCTATCCACTTTGCACTACGCAGCTTTGAACCCTTGAGCCCAATTCTGAGGTACTCAACATCTCCCTTGCGCGTCGTCCTCACCTTCTTGTCTAGAACTGTGTCTTCCTGTAATTCATTAAGATATTCAGGTAGCAGGTCATCAATAGAAGACAATTGACTCTGCTCTTTGGGATCCTCAATTAATGATGGTTCAAACAATCTCAAGCAATCTGCATTTACGACTGAGTAGATGTGCAAGTAAGCTGGTAGATCAAGGCGAAAAGCATTCTCACACATCTTCTCAAGTATCTTGAAGGGTCCATACCTGATAGGCTTTAGCTTTTTACTTTCACCTTGCATCCTGTCCTTGTTGATGTACAGCCAGACTTGGTCACCAACTTAGAAACTATGTTCCATCCGATGTTTGTCATGCCTTGCCTTGTATTTGGTTTGGCTCTTTTCCAGCTGTTCCTGTACTGCCTGGTGGATCTCTTGGATTTGTTCAATGAACTTCGTTTCCCTGTCCACATCACTGTGTCCCTCAACTGTGGTGTCTTTACCAAAGACAAAATCCAAAGGAGACCTTGGTGTGAAACCAAAACAAGTCTCAAAAGGAGATCTCTGTGTAGAAGAATGTTTTGCTATGTTGTAAGCATGCTGCACATAACACAAATGTTCATCCCAAAGCTTAAGATGCTTGCTGCAATATCCCCTGAGCAACTGGATCACTGTCCTGTTAACTACTTCCGTTTGGCCATCAGTTTGTGGATGAAAAGCTATGCTTTTCTTCAGTTTGGTGTCCATCAGTTCCCACAAACTTGACCAAAACTTCCCCACAAATCGGGTGTCTCGATCAGATACAATGGAAGTGGGTAATCCAAAATGAACCCATACATGTTCAAAGAACAATTTTGCAGTTTGTTCAGCGGTAATCTGTTTATTACAAGGTATCAAAATACACATTTTGTTGAACCTATCCACAACAACATATAGATAATCATGACCTTTCCTAGATTTAGGCAGTCCTCCAACAAATTCCATGGAAACACTTTCCCAAGGGTGAGAAGGAACTGGTAATGGAGTGTACAAGCCTAGTTTTTTATTGTTGCGCTTGCTTTTAGCACACATAGTACACCCTCTTACATAGCTAGAAAATGTCTCATTCATTTTTGGCCAATAACAAAATCTTTGCAGTTGTGCAACTGTTTTACTTACTCCAAAGTGACCTGATATCAGAGAAGTGTGTGCTTCTCTAATTATCTTTACTCTCTCAGTTTGTGGAATGCAAATTTTCCCACAATGGTATAAGAGTCGGTCCTTTACATGATAATCCAATTCTTCTACTCATTTGCCTTGACTTAAAGTTGCATATACATCTTTAAAGTCTATATCTTGAGCATATTGTTCAATGTAGCTCTCACGTAACACAGAATTATGCTTAAGTATAGTAGATGCATTTATAATGGGTCTAGATAACATATCTGCAACTTTATTGTGTATGCCATTTTTATATCTGATGACTAAATGAAACTGTTGTAGGAAACCCATCCATCTATAGTGCCTTGATTGCTGCAACTTAGTTTGGGAGTGTAGATATTGAAGTGGTTGATGATCAGTATGTATTACTGTCTCTTTGCCTATTAAGTAATATTTCCACTTTTTCACACTTTGTACTAATGCATACAATTCTTTATCATATGTAGGATAGTTTAAGTTAACTTCTGCAGAATTAAATGTCTTAGAATGATAACATATGGGTTTACCATGCTGTGTCAACACTGCTCCCATGGCATAGTCATTGGCATCCGTTTGGATCTCAAATGGTCTTTGAAGATCAGGCAGTGCTAGTACAGGTGTTGTACTAATTTTTTCTTTCAAGGTGTCCAAGGCTTTCTGCTGTTTGCCTCCCCACTGAAACACCTTGTTCAATCTTGTTAAAGCATGTAAAGGAGCTGCAATTAAGGAAAAGTTAGGAATGAACTTCCTCCAATATTGTGCTGCTCCTAAGAAGCTTCTAACTTCTATAGCAAATTTGGGTTTAGGCCAGTTTACAATGACTGCCACCTTAGAGGGATCTATCTTCAATTCACCACCCCCTACTATATGACCCAAAAATTCAGAGATGTTTTGCCAAATTCACATTTGGAGAGTTTAACATAAAGTTTTTCTCTTTTCAAAACATCTAGTGTCTGCTTAACATGCTTTAAATGTTCTTTCCATGTTTTGCTAAATATCAGAATGTCATCCAGATACACAATAACAAAATCATCAAAAAAAGGTCTGAGTACATCATTCATTAATATCATGAAAGTAGCAGGAGCATTAGTTAAGCCAAAAGGCATAACCAGCCACTCATACAATCCCTGCTTTGTTTTGAAAGCAGTCTTCTATGCATCTTGTTCTGCAACTCTGACCTGATGGTATCCACTATGCAAGTCTAGCTTGGAGAAATAAACAACTTCTTTCAATTGATCTAAAAGATCATCTATGCAAGGAAGGGGATAATGATTTTTGATTGGTATCTTATTCAGTGCTCGGTAATCAATGCACATTCTCCATGAGCCATCTTTCTTTCTCACCAAAATGACTGGTGACCCACATGGTGATGTGCTAGGTCTGATAAACCCTTTCTTGAGCAACTCCTGCACCTGCTTCTTGATTTCAGCATTCTTTAAAGCAGACAACCTTTTATACCTGTGGCTGCAATGGTTGTTTCATCTCCTGAGTCTGACCCCAAATCTTTCTGAATAGCTGTAGCAGCCTTCTTCTTCTTGCCCTCGCACTTCTTAGGTCTCAGCTCCAGATGCAGAATCCAACAAAGCTCATCATCATGCCCATCATTTTTACAGTGAGTGCATGAAGCTTTGCTTTTCTGTGCAGTGTTAGCCTTCCTTGCTTTCCATTTCTGCTTTCTTTTCTCCTTATTCTTACTTGCAACGGGTTGGGATGATCCCCCAACTTCTGAACTTCCATTCTTTCCTCTAGCTTCTAGATGAGTAGCTTGTACAGATACCTCATCTATACTAGTGGGATTAAACATGAGGATAGTGTGCCTCATGTAGCTGTGTAGACCACCAATGTACTTCAACAGAGTCTCAGGTGAGTCTAATGAGATTCCTAGAATCAATGCTCTCTTTCTAAATTCTTGAGTGTACCCTTGCACACTTTGCCCTTTCAACTGTCGAAGAGTTTGCCAACTCATCATGGCTTGTTGCATGTAGGCCAATGGATAGAACTGTTTTTTGATTGCAGAAACAAATTCACTCTAGACAGAGATAGTCTTACCATGTCTTTTCATGTCAGCTTGGGTCCTTCCCACCAAACCAAGGCAGTGCCTCCAAGGCGTAGGCTTGCCAGCTGAATCTTGCTCTTGTCTGAATCGATACTCTGCACTCTGCAATAAACATCAATTTGTCTAATCCAATTGTCCAGCTTTTCTGCATTCAACTCTCCATCATATATAGGTAAATCAAATTTAACATCTAGTTTGATCAAAGATGCTTTCTTTTTGTGTTCAAGGCTATTAGGAGGTGTGAGAAAGTTTTCCTCTTTCCCTTTGCCTTTTGAGTGGTCATGGAAGTGAGACTCATCTTCTCCTTTGTCTTGTTTAGAGCATGATGAATCTTCATCCTTATGTTTTCTAAAGTCCCTATACATTTCTTCTACCATGGACTTTATGGCTAGGAAACTATCTAGGAATTGAGGGTCTGGCCCCATAGAACCTTCTTCTGACATTGTCTTCCAAGAATAGACTCTCCCAATTTCAGGATTAGTTTCGACCAACTCTCCTTCTCCTAATTTGAGCTTTGATCTAGTTAGCATTCAACAGCTAAACCAACACAAGCATGTCTAACCTTAACAGCCTAAAGCTCTGATACCATTTCATCTTAAAATCACTCGTGAGTGACCTCAGTTAATTAGTTAATGAATGAAGGTATTACAGACTCATGTGTTGGTGTGTGTCTATGTTATTTTAGGCAACGGATCGATCAGATTGCAAAATACACAGACACTGGAAAATGGAAAACAGTAAGAGAAACACAGTAAGCAATTACAAGAACACAACAAATTAATAAAGAGTTCACCCTATTCTCCAGGGCTACGTCTCCGATCCAGCTTTCAGTGGTGGCCTTCTTTTATTGTGTCTTTAAAGCAAAGTTTTTACAGTGAGGAGCTCAATGTGAGTCTCCTGAAACAAATAATGCTTGGTAGGGTGGTCCTTGGATTCCCCAACCCACTAGAGTGCACAGACTCTTTCCTTACCAAATCTTGACCTCTCTGGTCTTTAATGGGAGGAGTCCAATGTGGTACTCAATTCCCGACAGATCCTCACCGGGATTGCTTGAACCTCTCAAGCCTTCTGTTTGCCCAATGCTACCTTACGCTGCAGGTCAGCTCAGCTCTCTGTTTTCTGCTTCTTGCTTCACTATCTCTTTCGCTTTTTCTTTCACTATTTTTCTTTTGTGGTTCTTCCTTCCTTTTTTCCTTGTTCTGGTCTCTGTCTGTTCATGGCTTAAAGCCAATCTGTCCTTGACTGTTCACTTCCTCTTCTGCCCCTTCGGATCGCCTGCTGTTGTTCGCTTGGAGTTCCCTACCTCTGCGTCATCGCCAACGTCTCACAAGGAGGTGGCCACTTGTCCTCTCACGAACTGCGCCAGCTCTTCCTCAACGGTTCGGTATTTCAGTTACACTGTGGAATGACTCATCCGCCAACTCAGCGGTCAAATCGGACTTCAGACTTTTATATGTCGCGGCTTAATTCCCCCGTCAAATCTGGTTTCTCCATCGGGCGCAATCTCCGCCATCAAATCTAGAGCCCCCAGATCCTACGGTGTTCACTCTTTTCGCGCGGTTGACTTGCTCGACCATTAGCCCATGATGAGAGGCAATTTTCTCTCTCATCCGCCGAACACGTGTCGTGCGATGAATGGAATCGCTCGTTCTCTGCCCAAATCCGCTTACCGCCCAATATGCCTCCGATATACCATCGGTTTTGGAGCGCGGGACCTGCCTTTCACCTTAGCGCTTTCCCTACGGTTTCCCGGCTTCCCATGCGACCGAGCGCTTCAGGGATTTTCCTTCTCGAGGGGTTTTGCCCAGCTAATCGCGCATCAAAAATGGCCTCCGTTTCCCGATCCGGGCTTCCTAACTGCCAGTTTTGCCTCCTGCGCGGTCTCCATGGGCCTCGGTCAGCGCGCTTTGACCGAGGTCCTCGTCATTCCTTGCTGGCTGCAAACTGCCACTGTCCAGAGGTCTTCCTGATAGCTCTTTGTTCATAAATTCGAAGTCTGTCCTGATTTGATACAGTCATGGTACTTTGATAATTTTCATGGATCCAATTCGGATCAATTGACTATACTTCCTGCATGTATATTTGAGTATTTGGATACTTCTAACTTCCTGATGAGATGTGATAAGTGGATCCTTCTTCAGGATCATCTGAGGTGCAGAAAAATATGGCTAGTGCAGGAAGAGAAGAGCTAGTGCTGGAAAAGGAAAAGAGGCATTTGATGAAAAGTTGACAAAGTGCTCTAGCTGCCAATTTTACCATATGCAGTTCCTTTCTTTGCTAATCAAAACAAGAATGATTGCTATGTTGTGTTGAGACCTCTCCTAGGTCTCATTTATTTATACCTCTCCATCATTGCCTTAGGTGCCTTTCTATTCCATTAAAACTGTGTTAATTTTAGATACCAATGGTATGTTCTATGCTTAGCACAATTTACTCAATGTTCCTTATCAGCCCAATGACAATTTCAATTATTTCCAGTAGCAATCACAATAACCAGTAAATGCAGATAGAACATAAAAACATGTGTAGTAGACAAGCCAAGAGAAGAGGACACAAGATTTTACGGATGCCAGGGAAAAACCCTAATGTGGGGAAAACCCTTTGATCAAATCTTCTTATTATTATTCAATAGTTCAATAGAGAGAAAGAGTACATAGATCAAATTCACTTGCCCAATACACAGTCAAAACAGCCCTATCAAAATCAGCAATCAACTTCAACCCTAACAGAAAGTCAACGTTGGTCAAATCAACAACAAACCTTCCTCCAAGCAACTCGGTCAATAGCAATCCAATTCACATTCAAGAAGGGTCAAAGTCAACCCAAAACAGTCCACAAAAAAACCTAGTCAACCCTGCTCAAACTTCAGTCAGCCCTGCAGTCAACGTTGGTCAAACAGCCTTAATTGCCTCGATTTCTGTGCCAGAGAATGTGGCCTCAAGAGATTGGAACTTTGCCCAGAAAACGCAGTCAAAGACAATCATACAACCCTTGGTCAACATTGTTGGTATGCACTATGAAATTTCGGCCTACAGTTTCACTTCTGAAATTTTGTCCTTCTATGAGACACGTGGGAGAGAGAGAGGTTGCCCAAGCTGTACGAACCAATCAAGAGAAGAGAGGGAGAAGAATGATGCATGTGAGTGATGTCCAAATGAGGAGAGAGGTCACTCCTATTAATACAATTCGTTGAGGGTGAGGAGAGACATCGCTTCTTGAGCCTAGATTTCACTAAGGTTGACCTTGACAATTTGTGCATGAGAGAGAATAAATTCAAAATTCCACTTCTGCTTGTCCAAATGAGATTATCTTCATATCAAAATTGTACCTCTCGAAAAGAGGAATCCAATGCAATAATCATCACCATCATATGAGATGTCCCAAGGTGGACTTTGGCCCTAGTTGCCAATTTTAACAAAGTGCCCTCATAAAACAATTAGAATAAACAAATATTAACTTTGGGTCTTTAGCCCACAACATTGGCTCTAAAGCCCACTACTTGGGTAATTTGCACACAAAAGCTTGTTTTCGTGGGTCAACTCCATAGAATCCTAGTACCCCAAGATTTGTGGGAGTACCTACCAAGCTACAATTTCAACAAAACCATCTCTAATGAGCATTTGGTTAGATCTCCATGAGTGGTTTTAACAAGAGTTGGGATGCCTTCATTGATGGGATAGTAGCCCATGAGAAACTTCCAAATTGGGGAAAGATGTGGGATGATTTCCATCAAGAGGAGATAAGGAAAAATGCCAAGAGTGGTGTGCAGCTTGGTGGGGGAGATGAGGAGAATGTTGCTCTTGCAACAAAGGGCAAAGGAAAGGTAAAGGGAAGTGGGGGATATGCTTCTATGAAGAACACGAGTAAAGTGAAATGCTTTGCATGTCACAACACTGGTCACTATGTAAACTAGTGTCTATACAAGAAGAAGAAGAAGAAAGAGGAACAGGGAACAACAATAGCTTCATCTGAGATTGATGACTTTGCTAAAAAAATTGAGAAAGAGTTTTCTCTTATCTGTTGATTTGGGGTAGCATTGGATGTGCTCTAGGCCTCAAAATTTGCAGGAAGGCTTAGACACATGCATTCTCCAATACCCGGAAATCGTTTTTGGAAATTCCACCCGGAAACAGTTTTATTAAAATAGTTAATTATTTTTAATGGGACCCTAAGTCTAAACTTAGGAAATTAAAATAATTAATGGGTATTAATCTAAACTGTGGGTGGAACTTCTAGAAGAAGGCAAAGATCAAGTCAAACGATCCTAACCATTGATTAGAATCTAATCTGGGTCACTGATTGATCAGCGAGAGGATTATATGAGGAAACTTGATGGGCACTTGTGTTGATTTGGGGTAGCATCGAATGTGCTCTAGCCATGAAAATTGGTGGAGAGGCTAAAGCACATGAGAGCTCCAAGACCCAGAAATGGTTTGGGCAGATTCTACCCGGTTTAGGAGATATTAAAATAATTAATATTTTTAATGGAGTTCCTAAGTCTAAACTTAGGAAATATAAAATATTAATGGGGATAAATATAAACAGGGTTAGAAGGTTCTAAATGACATGGATCAAACCAAATCTAATCTTAGTCATTGATTAGAGATGTAATCTCGGTCGTTGAAGGACCAACAGGAAATGTATAAGAGGAGACTTGAGGGTCAGTTGGAGAACACACCAGAATGATCAGTCATTCGATTTTCTAGAGCAGGGTTTGCTAAGAGAAATCGAATCAGTTATCAGAGTTGCAGCGAGGGGCAGTGAGTACAAGGCAGAGAGGCAAAAATAGTGCTGAGAGACCAGCACAGAAGCAGAGAGAGACAAATGCTGAGCTAGAGGGAGCCACGCAGAGGTAGAAGAGACTGTGCAGAGGCCCGAAGGGCCAGCGTCATCCACACAGAGGCTGCAAGAGAGAGGCCGTAGAGGTTGCGCAGTGCCTTAGACTGTTGATGCAGAGGGTTTCGGGCTGACGTTGAGCTTCAGATTGTGCTGGAGAGGGTTTCATGGGGCAGACTTTGCGAATCTCTGCTTCCGAATAGAGAGGTATTACTGTCGGATTATTTTCTCTGTTGGGTGAGCCAGTTTGGCACCCAGTTGTACTCAGAAAGACTGCATAATAATATAACCCTCAGAATTGTTGCACCGGTTTTCCCAAGTTGGGTTTTTCCGAGGACGATTGTCCAAAAATAATGGTGTCACTTGTGTGTTTGTCTATTTCTTTCAGTTGTTGATATGTAGATGGTTGAGACTGTATTGTTTTTATTTCAGTATTTATATGGTTAAATAACTTGTTCGTAATTAACAAGTAAGCAAAATAAACCAGAGAATACAAATAAAATTTCTAACAGGTTAGACATAGAAATTTCAAAATGGTATCAAAGCATTGCAAATTACAGGAGAGCTGAAGGCACCAGCTGAATTAGAGCATTTGCAGTAGAAACAACTATCGCGAGTGACAGGAGTTGTTCCTAGCAAAAAGCGGCGGAGAACGGAATGTGCCATCAGTTCGAGCCAGAGAGAGGCCAGCGTAGAGTCTGAGGAGAGCAGAAAAGGCTCACGAAGAGCCACGCAGAGACCAAGAGGGTTGACGCAGTTGGCTAGGGGAGCATTTCAGCCAGTGTCGGGATTGCGCAAAGCCTAGAGGCTCAGTCTTTCAATTGCTGGGGAATAGGAAGTTGCGGGCAGATTGCGGGGAGTGAAGCTGGTGGGGTGTTGTTGCTGCCGAGACAGAACAGCACTTAACGGGGCAAAACCAAGGTAGAGGGAGTCGCTACATAGGCCGATTTCTAGCCAAGAAATCTAGATCAGTGTTGCAAGTGCATAGGAAATCGGAGAGGTGTGACTCGACGGTTTGCAAGCGGGTTTTAAGGAGGGAAGACTCAGAGGGAGTCCAACAGAGAATTTCCAGGAGGGAGTAGCGACCGAGAGGGAGTCGAGGAGAGAACTTCCAGAGGGAAGTAGAGACTCGGAGGAGTCGAAAGGAAGAGCAGAGAGATGGTCATGATTGGACTGAGGGATCAAGACAAGCTAGACGGGGTGTCCAACTTTATCGTCTGGAAGGCCAGGATCCTGTGCATTCTAGATAGACATCGCATCAAGGCCTTCGCCTTGAGAACAGTGGCTATCCTAGTTGACCCAGTTGACAATGAAAAGTACGAGGAAGCAATGGCCAAGACAAAATGCATAATCCTTGATGGGGTCAAGGATCATGTGATCCAGCATATTGCCAAGAAGGAGACGGCAAAGGCAATGTGGGACACCTTGAAGACGTTGTACCAGCATACTTCCGAGCAAAGGAAGATGTTACTAGAGAATCAGATGTGGTCATAGCAGATGCAGAAGGGGGAGCAAATAGATCACTTCCTCGGTAGATTGAAGGAGATCCGGGACCAACTAACTTCCATAGGGGCCCCACTGGATCAAGAGTTGATGGTGAGAACTGTCCTAAACGCAGTCTCTGAGGAGTGGGAGACATTTGTCCAGAGCATTCTGGGCAGGGCGAAGCTTCCAGATTGGGAAGAATTGTGCACAGCTCTTTGCCAAGAAGAGAACAGATGGTTGTCCAAGACAGGAAGTAGCAACAAAGGACTCTGGGTCAAGAAAGAGGAGGAAGAGGATGCAGCATTGGCATCTGTGGGGAACCAGGAGAAGAGGAAGAAAAAGGACCTCTCCAAGATAAGGTGCTTCAACTGTGGGGAACTGGGGCATTATGCGAACCAGACTCCGAGGAAGAAGAATAAGGGAGAGGCATCTGACTCCAAGGCAACGCCAACGAAGGCAGAAAAGGAGGTAGAGGAGGATGACGATTGTGGCATGAGTGCTCATGTACCTCTAGAGAAGAGGTGGGGAGACATCGAGCTGTAGTTAGGAAGACTACAGGCGATGAGGGACAGGATCCTTGAGGCACCCAAACTCTTGGATTATACCTAGCTACGAGAGCCCCAAAGTGAGAGTAGCAGTATGGCGGATGACGATAGAAACGAATGCGGATGAAGCAGCAAAGAGTGCTACAATGCAAGGGCAGCGTAGAGAGGGTTGCAGCAGTGCAAGAGGCATAGAGAAGGTTGCAGCAGTGCAGGATGGCACAGAGAGGTTTGCAGCGGTGCAAGAGGCAATGAGTTGTTGTAGCAGCGCAGAGGCAGTAGAGGGAGCACGAGATAGCGGCAAAGAGAGCTTTAGCGTCGGGAGTGTTTCTAGCTTGATAGGGATGTCAGTAGTCGGGTGGATCAGTTACTTACTTCTCAGTAACTGAGTTACAGTGCAATAGCAGTTAACAGTAGCACGATGCAGCATGATGAGAAGAGAATTGCAGTACGGATGCAGTATTGGGAGAAAGGACCAGCAGCAGCACAAATGCAGAGGGAGTTATCATACGGATGTAGCAGTGGCAGTGGCAAAGCCATGGGCAGCATTACAGGATGCAGCAATGCAGAGGATGTTGGGCGGGGAGGCCTAACATCACCACAGGTACCGGTGTCGTATAATCAGAGTGATGCTCAGTATGGAGTATTACTATAGCACAGTCCTCGCTAAGAGGGAGTGTTGATTTGGGGTAGCATCAGATGTGCTCTAGCCATGAAAATTGGTGGAGAGGCTAAAGCACATGAGATCTCCAAGACCCAGAATGGTTTGGGCAGATTCTACCCGATTTAGGATATATTAAAATAATTAATATTTTTAATGGAGTTCCTAAGTCTAAACTTAGGAAAATTAAAATATTAATCGGTATTAATATAAAACTGGGTTAGAAGGTTCTAAATGACATGGATCAAGCCAAATCTAATCTTAGCCGTTGATTAGAGATGTAATCTCGGCCGTTGAAGGACCAACAAGAAAAATATAAGAGAAGGCTTGAGGGTCAGTTGGAGAAAACACCAAAGTGATCAGTCATTCGATTTTCTAGAGCGGGGTTTGCTAAGAGAAATCAAATTAGTGATCAGAGTTGCAGTGAGGGGCATTGAGTACGAGGCAGAGATAGTGCCTAGAGACCAGTGCAGAAGCAGAGAGAGGCAGACGCTCAGCCAGAGAGAGCCACGCAGAGGCAGGAGAGACTGCGCAAAGGCCAGAAGGGCTAGCATCATCCACACAGAGGCTGTAGGAATGACGCAGAGGGTTGTAGAGGTTGCACAGTGCCTCAGAGGGTTTCAAGCTGAAGCAAAGGCCAGGAGGGTTCACGTTGAGCTTCAAATTGTGCTGGAGAGGGTTTCGTGGGGCAAACTTTCTGAATATCTGCTTCCGAATAGAGAAGTATCACTACAGGATTATTTTCTCTGTCAGGTGAGCCAGTTTGGCACCCAATTGTACTCAAAAAGACTGCATAATAATATAAGCCTCAGAATTGTTGCACCGGTGTTCCCAAGTTGGATTTTTCCGGAGACGATTGTCCAAAAATAACAGTGTCACTTGTGTGTTTGTCTATTTCTTTCAGTTGTTGATCTGTAGATGGTTGAGACTGTATTGTGTTTATTTCAGTATTTATATGGCTTAATAACCTACTCGTAATTAACAAGTAGGCGAAATAAACTAGAGAATACAGATAAAATTTCTAAAGGGTTAGACTTAGAAATTTCAACAACCTGGAGAAAACACTAGAGGCAAACACTCAGTTACCAGAGTAAGATCAATTTTCTCACTGATCGAAGTTCTGCAAGAGAAAATCGAATCAGAGGGAGTGAAACGAAGAGAGGGCATCAGCATATTCAAAGAGTGCAAAGCAGGAAGACGCAGAGAAGGAACAGGGTGACGCACAAAGAGGCAGCGCAGAGGCAGTTTGACGCAGAGCCTGCGCAGGCAGCTTGACGTTGAGCCAAGGAGAGCAGTTTGACACAAAGACGATCAGAAGGATTTCGGGGAAGAAGTGCTTGACCTGGGGTAGAACTTGGTCAAGAAGTGTCTATAAAATTTCTCATTCCTATTTTGATGGTTGTAGTTTGTACATGAGACTTTGCTGAAGAATAATAAAACCCTCATCTGTTGCACCGGTTTTCCCACATTGGGTTTTTCCGAGGACGATTGTCCAAAAATAACAGTGTCATTGTGATTGTATTTGTGCTAGTATTTTTCCTTACATTTATTTTCTGTAATGTTTTAATTGTGAAGGTTGCAGTAGAATATATTTCGATATTTGCGAAAAGAATTCTGTGGATAACTTATTTCTGAGATAATAATTAGAAGAAATAATATTAATCATTGCAGTAGGATTTCTATTCAGAAATTTTCACATGGTATCGAAGCTAAAGGGAAGTAGAAGAAAGAAGTCGGAGGACCCATAGTTGAAAGGAGAAGGGAATTCAAAATTCCTGCAGGGACAGAAATTCAAATCTCCCAGAGGATTGCATAATTCAAGCCAAGAAGATTGGATTTCGTGGGAAAACTCTCTCTGAGTGAGTCAACAAAGAGGTAAGTCTTTCCAATCGGAATTTGTCAATAGGAGAAGCAACATCGCAGCAGAAGATTCAGCTAGGAGGGTTGTCTCAAGTGGGACGCAGTTTTTCCTGCAACAGTTGTTGGGACAGGTTAGCATCAGAAATTGGCACAATATGGATACTCAAAGTGTCTCAGATTTATCTACTAGATTAGATGAAGGATTCACATGCCTAGCAAATTCAGTGTCAGCAGATGTTTGGTACATTGACAGCGGGGCTTCAACTCATATGACTGGAGTACGAGAACATTTCTCGAGCTATCAAGAAGAACAAATGGACTTCCAAATAACTATGGGAAACATAACAAAATGTACTCCAATAGGGAGAGGCACCATAGCATTTCAGATGGAAGTAGGGACCAACATTTGAGCCACCAATGCCGCATGTGCCAGGATTTGGGATGAACTTGATTTCAACGTCTCAGTTACAGGACAAGGGATATGATGTATACTTCATGGGAAAAAAAGTATATGTCAAGCATCCAAGCTCGAAGAAGAAAAAACAAATCAGGATTCGAAGCAACAAGTTGTATAGGTTGCAGCTTGAATCACCAATGGCACTGATAGGCAGCAACTGTAATGGTGAGAAGGAGCGAAATGAATTATGGCACAGGCAAATGGGGCACTTACACCATGGAGCACTAAGGATGCTCAAAGAGATTGTTACAGGGGTACCAGTCCTTAGTAGTGAACATGATGACTTATGCAGAGGACGTGTGCTAGGGAAGTTCGCTAAAGCAGATTTTGCCAGAAGTAACAATAGAGAAAAATGTGTATTAGGATTAATCCACTCAGATATATGTGGTCCTATGTCCACAAGAGCTCTTATTGGTGGCGAATAAATCGTCACCTTAAAGACCAAGGTTGAGTTCTTTGATCGTTTCCGAGAGTTTAAAGCTCTTGTTGAAAATATGACAAGGAAAAAGATAAAGGTATTGCATTCAGATAATGGTGGAAAATATACAGACAAAGACTTCACAGATTTCTACACAGAGGAGGGCATCAAAAGAGAGTGGACAGCTCCATATAATCTGGAGCAAAATGGAGTAGTAGAACGGAAAAACAGAACTATTGTTGGGGTAGCCAAAGCTATGTTGTATGATCAGGATCTACCTAGGTATCTATCGGAAGAAGCTTGCAACATAGAAATATATATCTAGAATAGAACTCCTCATAAAGCATTGGGGAAGAGAACGCCCGAAGGAGTTTTCAAAGGGAAGAAGCCGAAAGTCAATCATCTCAGGATATTCGAAAGTGTGGCTTATTGTCACATTCCAGACGATAAGTGCAGTAAACTGGATCAGACTGCAGAAAAGGGGTATCTCATAGGATACAACAAGACCTCAAAGGCATATAGAATATACATCCCTGGCAGTAGGAAGATTATAGTAAGACGGGATGCAAAGTTCATGGAGGACAGAGCTTTCAGAAAATCTCATGAGATGCCTGCAGAAGATCAGTGAGGAGATGTTCTGTTAGTCCAAGAGCAGCAAGTAGGACAGGCAAGAGACATACACCTAGATCGAGTACAGTGACCAGCAACAATATCTCCTTAGAAGGAGGAAATGCAGATGGTTCTCAACAGACGGAACGACAGGATCAGGAAGAAGAGTTGGTTGAGCCTCCCACCACTAATGGTAGAACCAGCAAAGAAGTACAACAAACATTGAGGGACACGGAGGAGTTTGTTGGAGCTCCTAGAGCCGAGAAGAGGCAGCGTACACAACCAGATAGATACAGGCATTGGTAGCTCAGGTTGAAGAAGACTCTAGCTTTCAGGATGTTATTCAACACCAAGTATGGGTGGATGCCATGGTGGAAGAATACAGCGCCATCATGACAAGTGATGTCTGGGAAGTAGTACCTAGACCAGAAGATAGATCAATTGTAGGATCACAATGGATCTACAAGATCAAGTATGCTGCAGATAGCAGTATAGAGAAGTACAAGGCAAGGTTTGCAGTAAAGGGGTATGCTCAAAAAGAAGGAATAGATTATGAAGAGACCTTCGCCCCAGTTGCTCGATACACCTCTATCAAATCTGTTATATCCCTAGCAACTCAAATGGGATGGGAGATTCACCAGATGGATGTCAAGACAGCATTCTTGAACGGAGTGATAGAAGAAGAGGTGTATATAGAACAGCTGAAAGCTTCGAAACTCATGAGAAGAAAACTCATGTTTGCAGGTTAAAGAAAGCCTTGTACGGGCTCAAGTAGGCACTCAGAGCATGGTATGGTCGGATTGATAGTTACTTTTGATTTTTCAAGAGTGATGCTGATCCCAATCTCTACTATTTGTTGGTAGAGAATGAGCCACTTATTCTGGTATTGTATTTAGATGACCTGTTCTTAACTAGGTAATTCAGGCTCATCCAACATTGCAAGAAGAATCTTGAAGCCGAATTCAACATGAAGGACTCGGGATTGATGCATTATTTGCCGGCGTTGGAAGTTTGGTGTTGAAGTTTCTAAGTCTACCAGTTAGAAACCCTCCATGCACTTTATTGATTTATTCCTACCTACTTGTTTTGTTACTTAACAAGTTATTTACAATGTAAATATTGAAATAAACACTAGTGCATGTTGAACATATTACAGATCATCAACTGAAGGAAACAGATACAAGCACACAAAACGACATCGTTATTTTTGGACCAATGTCCCCGAAAAAACCCAATGCGGGAAAACCGGTGCAGCTATCTGAGGGTTTTCTCATTAAGCAATTTCATAGTACAATTTGAGTGCCAAATCCGGCTTGCCCAACAGAGAATGCCCTTGACAGTAGTACCTCTTAGTCTGAGACAAATGTCCCAACTGAAACCCCAGATAAACCCTCTGGCAGCTCCTCAACTCCAATCTGCCCCAGAAACCCCAGCGTTTGCTTTTCTGGACTGCGTTAGCCTCTCTCTGTCCAGTGTCGGCCCTACGTCACCCTGAATGGGTCTATGTCAGCCTCAGGAGGCCCTGCGTCAGCCTTCTAGCCCTCCTCTGCGTCAGCAACACTGGCCTCTCTGAAGCACTGCGCAGCTCCTAGCTGCCTCTGCGAGGCCCTACGTAAGCCTTGGCTACCACTGTGTCACTCTCTCTAGCTCCTGCGCTGATCTCCCGACACTATCTCTACCTCTTTGTCTCTCTGTACTCATTGCCCCTCAACTGCAACTCTGATCACTGATTCTATCTCTCTTAGCAAACCCCGCTCTAGAGAATAGAATCACTGATCATCTGATGTACTCTCCAAGTGACCCTCAAGTCTCCTCTTATACTTTTCTCATTGACATATCAACGGCTGAGATTAAGTCTCTAATCAACGGCTAAGATTAGATTTGGCTTGATCCATGTCTTTTGGACCATTCTAACACAGTTTTATATTAATCCACATTAATATTTTAATTTCCCTAATTTTAGACTTAGGGACTCCATTAAAAATATTAATTAGTTTAACATCTCATAAACTGTTTAGAATTTGCCCAAACCCTTTTTGGGTATTGGAGATATCATGTGCCCCAACCTCTCCACCAAATTTCGTGGCTAGAGCACATCCGATGCTACCACAAATCAACACTCCCTCTTAGCGAGCACTGTGCTCTAGCAATACTCCTCACTGAGTATTATTCTGATCATCCGGCATCGGTCCCTGTGCTAATGTTAAACATGTTGCCCACCATCCTTTACACTGTTGTATCATGTACTGTTGCCCATGGTTCTGCCACTGCCACTGCTACATCAATACAACAGCTCCCTCTGCATCTGTGCTACTGCCCATGGCTCTGCCACTACCACTGTTGCATCTGCACTGCATCTCCTCTCATCAAGCTGCATTGTGCTACCCACTGCTGCACTGCAACTCAGTTACTGAGAAGTAAGTAACTGATCTCCCAACTCTGACCTCACTGTTAGGCTAGAGGCCCTTCTGATGCTAAAGCTCCTTCTGTCGCTAACAAGTGCTCCCTCTCTGACCTCTGCGTTGCTGCGACAACTCTCTGATCTCGCACCGTTGCATACCTCTCTATGCCATCCTGCATTGGTGCAACACTCCCGTGCCTCTCGCATTGTTGCAGCCTGCTAGCCTCGTGTTGTCTCGGGACTCCTGCATTGTAGCACTCTCTGCTGCTCCATCTGCATCCATCTCTACCCACATCAACCAGTCCTACTACTCTTCGGGGCTCCCGTAGCAAGGTCTAATCTAAGAGGTTGGGTACCTCGAGGATCCTACCCCTCATCGCCTGTAGTCCGCCTGACTACAGCTCGATGTCTCCCCACTTTCACTCAAGTGGTGCATGTGCACTCATGGGATAGTCATCGTCTGTCTCCACTTCCTTCTCTGCCCTTGTTGGCTCTACCTTAGTCTCGGAAGACTCTCCCTTACTCTTCTTCCTTGGACACTGGGTCGCATAATGACCCAGCTCCCAATAGTGGAAGCACTTGATCTTGGAGAGATCCTTCTTCTTTCACTTTTCTTGCTTTCCCTCAGATGCTAGGGCAACATCTTCATCCTCCTCCTTTTTGACTCTGATCCCCTTACTGTTGGTTCCCGCCTTTGTCTGTCGTCTGATCTCTTCCTGGAGAAGAGTTGCCCACATCTCATCCCAAGGTGGAAGTGTCCCTCTGCCCAGTATACTCTGGACAAATACCTCCCAGTCTTCTGAGACTGCATTCAGGGTTGTCCTCACCATCAATTCCTGATCCGGCGTGGCTCCTATGGAAGTCAACTGATCTCGGATCTCATTCAGTCCTCCGAGGAAGGTGTCAATCGGTTCTCCCTTCTTCATCTGATTTTCTAGTAACATCCTTCTAGTAAATGAGATGTGTGAGGCCCTAAAGAAATTGTACTAGCATCCTTGACGGGGTCAAGGACCATGTAGGACCATGTGTGGTCCTACATGGTCCTTGACCCTATCAAGGATGATGCTCTTGGCCCTCACCATTGCCTCCTCGTACTTATCGTTCTCAGCTGGATCGACTAGGATAGCTATCGTCCTCAAGGTAAAGTGCTTGACACAATTTTTGTCAAGTACAGATAAGATTCTAGCCTTCCAGATTGCGAAGTTTGACGCTCCGTCCAGTCTGTCCTAATCTCTTACTTTGTGTAGTGCCATGTTGCTCTTCTACTTCCCTTTTGGAAGTTCTCGATGTGACTCCCTCTAAGACCTAATTTCCCTCCTAGAAATCCTTCTGTCGATGTCGAGACGCCCCCTACTCTGATCGTCTGTGCAACCGCACTACTGATCTGGATTTCTCGGCTAGAAACCCTCCGTAGCAACTCCCTCCTTAGCCTTGCCCTGTCAGGTACTGTTTTGACTACAGTACCCCACCAGCTCCACTCTGCAACTTTCCCACGGCCTCCTAAACCCCAACAACTTGAAGGTGAGAGCTCCTAAGCACTGCGCAATCCCGGCACCAGCAACTTGGCCTCCTCAACCAACTGCGTCACAGCCCTCTGGCCCTCTGCGTGAGCCTCCCTTTGCCTCCCTTGGCCTCTGCGATGCCTCTTCCTAGCTCACCCTTGATGACGCAGGCACTACGTCACCCTTCCCTTGTTGTTGCTCTGCTAGGAATAGCTTCTGTCACTCGGGACAGCTGTTTTCTGCTACTATTTCTTCACTCGGCTGATGTCCTTAGTTCTCCTGTGATCTGCAACCAACCTCTAATACCATGTTGAAGTTTCTAAGTCTACCAGTTACAAACCCTCCATGCACTTTACTGATTTATTCCTACCTACTTGTTCTATTACTTAACAAGTTACTTACAATGTAAATACTGAAAATAAACACTAGTGCATGCTCAACATATTACAAATCATCAACTGAAGGAAACAGATACAAGCACACAAAATGACACCGTTATTTTTTTACTAATGTCACCGGAAAAACCTAATGCGGGAAAAATGGTGCAGCTATCTGAGGGTTTTCAAACCAGATCTAATCTTAGCCAACATGGGTGACACAGAGGCTCTAACGGCTAACACAGTGCCTCCAGAGGCTGACGCAGGGCGAGCTAGGGTGACGTTGGGCAGACGTTGGACCAGAAAGGGCTGACATCGTCCCTAGAGGCTAACGTTGGGGTTTTCGTGGGGCAAATTGTCGCTGGGAGTTGTCGGAGTGTTTATCCGGGGTTTCAGCCAGAACATCTGTCTCCGACTGAGAGGTACTACTACCGAGATTATTCTCTGTTGGGTGAGCCATTTTTGGCACCCAGATTGTATTCTGAAACTACTTAATAATTAAAACCCTCAGATAGCTGCACTGGTTTTCCCCCATTGGGTTTTCCCGGGCACATTGGTCCAAAAACAACGATGTCACTTGTGTGCTTGCTTTGTTTCCTTCAGTTGATGATCTATAATGTGTTGAGCATGTACTTGTATTTATTTTTAGTATTTACATGGTAAATAACTTGTTAATTAATCAGAACAAGTAGGCAGAAATAAATCAGAAAAGTACATGAAGGGTTTCTAACAATGAGACTTAGAAATTCCAACAAAGACAAGGAAGTAGATCCCACCTTGTACAGGCAACTCATTGGGTCACTTATGTATCTGGTCAACACTAGGCCAGACATTTGTTTTGTTGTCAACACTCTTAGTCAGTTCATGGTGGAATCAAAAAGGGTGCATTGGGTAGCAACAAGACACATTCTTAGGTATGTACGCGGAACAGTCGGATATGGGTTGAAGTACTCTCGAGGGGAGGACGTCAGTTTGAATGGGTTCACTGATGCAGATTGGACAGATAATTCAGTAGACTGGAAAAGTACCTCAAGGTACTGCTTCAGTGCTGGATCAGGGATGATATCTTGGTACAACAGGACGCAGAAATCAGTAGCACTAAGCTCAGCAGAAGCAGAATATATGGCAGCCAGCACAGCTACGTGTGAAGCCATATGGCTCAGAAAATTGCTTGTGAGCTTATTCAGGAAAAGGATGGAAGAGAGCAAGGTTTACCGCGGTAATCAAAGTTGTATCAAACTCTCTGAGAATCCAATATTTCAGTCGAAACATATAGATATATGTTGTCGCCTTATCAGAGACTGTGTTCAGAGTGGGGCAGTACAACTACAGTATGTCCCCAAGGAGAACAGGTGGTCGATATACTCACAAAGGCTCTCGAAAGAGCTAAGTTCACTCAATTTTGAGAGCAGATGGGTATGGTTGAAAATTCGTTTCAATAGCAACAGCAGTTTACATGGACAGTTGGCAGTGGCAGTGCCAGCAGCAACACAGATGCAGACATTCGGAGGTTGTTGTAGTACGAATGTAGTGTTGGCAGTGACAGTGTTAGTAGCAATACATTTATAGCAGCAGCGCAAGTAGTTGGTGGACAGTATGTCAGTCATCAACAACGCAGAGGATGATGCTTCAGAGTTAGAGAAGTATGCAATAGCAGTATATTGCTAGAAAACATTCCTTGCTAAGAGGGAGTGTTCATTTCGGGTAGTATCGGATGTGCTTTAGGCCTCAAAATTTGTAGAAAGGCTTAGACACATGCATTCTCCAATACCCAGAAATAGTTTTGGGAAATTCACCCGGAAACAGTTTTATTAAAATAATTAATTATTTTTAATGGGACCCTAAGTCTAAACTTAGGAAATTAAAATAATTAAAGGGTATTAATCTAAACTGTGGGTGGAACTTCTAGAAGAAGGCAGAGATCAAGTCAAATGATCCTAACCATTGATTAGAATCTAATCTGGGTCGTTGATTGATCAACGAAAGGATTATAAGAGGAGACTTGATGGGCACTTGCAGAACACACCAGAGGCAGATACTCAGTTACATGAGTAAGATCAATTTTCTCACTGGTCGAAGTTCGGTGAGAGAAAATCAAATCAGAGAGAGTTGCAGGTGAGAAAAGAAGAGAGGGCATCAGCATATTCAGAGAGTGCAAGGCAACAAGACGCAGAGTAGGAACAGGGTGACATAGAAAAAGACAGCGCAGAGGTAGTTTGACGCAGAGCCTGCATGGGCAGCTTGACGCTGAGCCAACAAGAGCAGTTTGACGCAAAGCCTGCGTGGGCAGCTTGACGCTCAGCCAGGGAGAGCAGTTTGACGCAGAGAGGATCAGAAGGATTCCAGGGAAGAAGAAGCGCTTCACCTGTGGTAGAACTTGGTCAAGTGTCTGTAAAATTTCTCATTCCTATTTTGTTGGTTGTAGTTTGTAGATGAGAATTTGCTGAAGAATAATAAAACTCTCATCTGTTGCACCAGTTTTCCCACATTGGGTTTTTCCGGGGACGATTGTCCAAAAAAACTGTCATTGTGATTGTATTTGTGCAAGTATTTTTCCTTACATTTATTCTCTATAATATTTTAATTGTGAAGGTTGTAGTAGAATATATTTCGATATTTGTCGTAAGAATACTATGGATAACTTATTTTTGAGATAATAAGTAGAAGAAATAATATTAATCACTGTAGTAGGATTTCTATTTAGAAATTTTCACATTATCACCTGTATTTCGAGCAATATCACTGCTCTGTATGAGGACAGTGGGTTATGACCAGTGGATAGTAGAGCATCCAGTCACATGACAGAGATGAGGTCAGTGTTCCACATTATTTCAGAGACAAGCTCAGACTACCATGTGAGTTGTGGCACTAGCACCACGCATGCAGTGAAGGGGGTTCGATGTGTTAGATTCTCACTAGAGTCGAGGATTTCTAAAGGTGACAAGGATGTTATTTGTTCCAAGGTTGATGGTACACTTGCTCTCGATACTAGCCTTGGAGGATGATGAATGAAGATTTTTATTCTGAGATGGACATGTCCCTCTATGTTCAAAGGGAGTGACCTTGGATGCAGCAGTAGTGCTTGGCATCAGACATGGGAAATCATATAGGTTGTTTGGACAACCTGTGGGTGTATCTGAGGGAATCTTAGATACAGGATCAGTGTCAGTTACTGAGAGCAAAAAGGGTGACTAAGAAGAGTGCTTCTTCAAGTACTGCCAGGAGACTCAAATGGTATGATATGACATTGATAGATGCTCAGGAGTGTGATGGGACTCCTCCGCACATGGTTGGTTGTGACAAGTTCTCAACTCAGGTTTTAGGTCAAGTAGCAGGACAGGCTTCAAGATCAGGGGGAGCAGCTACAAGTACTAAGATGGGCTTGGAGACAAATTATGGTGATGGAGGTGCCAAAAGTACCTCCCTCGCTAAGAGGGAGTGTTAGCTTTTGGTAGCTCGGATGCACTTCTGCATTGGCGGTGCCTAGCATGTAGAAGTGACTGAACATATTTCACTCCCTAGACACTTTTACTTTATAAAGTGATTTTATAAAGTCGAGTGTACCATTTTTTTAATTAATTACTAAAAACTAATTTTTTATAAAGTGAGTGTGACTTTAAAAAGTCGGGTCACTTAAGTGATTTAAGTGGGCCCAATGTGAGATTAAATCATGACCATTGATCTTGAGATGGCCAGATTGAATCTCAGCCATTGAGATCTACGGTTATGAATTTTAGTCATGAATGAGGATTGAGAAATAAAATGAGAAAGGGAAAGTGAAGAGGCACACCATTCTTCATGAGGCTTGGAGAAGAGGAAAAAGAGAGTCAAGGGAGAAATTCAGCAGGAAGAAGAGCAGTACAGTAGTTGATACAGCAAGGAGTGCACGCATTCCCAGGAAGAGAAGGGCACACATTCCAAAGCTTAGCAGAGCTCTGAAATCAAGGAGCTTTCTTTGCTATCTGAGCACATTTGTCAAGGAGAACAGACAAGAATTTCAAGGCAATGGACAAGCACAAAATTCGAGGCAAACAGAGCTTTTTTAGCTGCAAACTAGTGCAAGTTTCAAGTGACCCAACACGAATTCTGAGGGACGAACTCAGCAGGGAAATTGGTGCAACCGGCACAAATTTCGAGGAGGCTGAGGCTATGTAGAACTGGGCACGAAAAAATGAGGCTTGAACAGCACCGCTTTCGAGGGAAAGAGAGGGTTGAGATATGCTCAATTTTCTGGGTAGATTTGGCACAGAAAATGAGGACTGTCAGTGACCGAAATCGAGGGGTTGCTGGCACAAACATCAAGGAACAATTACAACACTTTTCCCAAGGAATTCTGAGCATGAAATCTGAGAGATAAGTTGACTGTTTTCTGCCATTTGATGTTGTAATAAATTCTCTAATAAGAAATAAAATCTCTCTCACACTGGTTTTCCCTTTGGGGTTTTTCTATGGTCTTTGGACCAAAAATCTCCTGTGTTAAATTTGTGGGTTGCTTGTTATTCTCAGCAAAAATGAGTAGAGTAGGTTCATGTGTTTTAAGTTTGAAAATATGCATGTTTATGACAGCAGCATGAAACATGTTGGGTTGGGCAATAACCTTTATGTGACTTCATGAACTTGAAACTGGGTTGGGCCTAGTCTCTATTTTCTACACCAACACCCTGGTCATTTGTGCATTGCAATTCTTTATATTCCTTGATGTACTTATTGACACTAGATACCACATTCAAATTGAGATAATCGATAAAATTAATTCAGAAATCTTCTGGTTCATACTGTTTACGAAAACCACAACCTTTTCCTTAAGTATATTTATTTATATATTTTGCATCCAAATATTTCCAATGGAAATCCATCAAGAATCTACCCATAATGATGGCTATATCTTGTTACACTGCTCTATACATAAACAAAATCTGAATATTTCTACCTTTGACCAATATGGGTTCCAGAAAACCTTTAGTGCATATTGCTAAATATCAGAGTATTTAAAAGGAAAAGTTCCAATCAATTTATTTTGAGGAGAGACTTTCATATCATAAGTGCAACATCTTTAACTTACAGCTGTGACTGCTTACTAAATAATCTAGTGCTACCAAACAAACACAGGTTTTGAAGGAAATGTACACATTCAATGTAAAGAAACTGGGCAAATAACTCACTTCAATATTTTCTAATTGTAGTATATGCTCCACTTTCGGACATGAACCCATTTTCTGCTCTGCGTTCCATATTGATTCTGCTGAAAGTAAGTCTGTATGTTCATGACTTAGCACCAAGCAAATTACCTGAAATTATGTTTTAAAAAATGTGTAAAATTGCATGACGATGCCAGTGCTCTATTTGTCTATTGGGATAGATAATGATCATGCTGTGTCCAGTAACTGACCATCATACTTGAAAGATACTTCTTAAAACATGTTAGGTCAACCTTATTTTTTTAAGCTCCCATATCTCAATAGAGACTAGTTTTACCTTGCTCAAAGCAATGACATCAGCTCGATGAGTCTCTTTAACAGATCCTGCATGGGTTCACATATAGATTTCCATCAGTATTATCACTTTTGAGGAACAAAGCAAAGTGATTCGTGTTTGTTGCTAAATATTTTCTTTAAAGGCAAAGTACATTATTTTACATAAGGTAAGATGGATAACTTGTGATTTTCTTGGGGGGGGGGGGGGGGGGTGAGTTTTTTTTCTTTCTGGCCAGAGAACAGAATTGAGCAACATTCAGGTGACAAAATTATTGATGGAAGTCACAGCAATGACAGTCATGCTACAGATCTAAAACCTTGGAAGATGAAAGTTTCATCCACCTACAGGATTTCTCCCACAAGGACATATTTGCTAATCCAAAGGGAAAATTTTCCAGAACTACTAGTGTGACAGAAGTTGCAAATATTCCTGAATTCACAACAGTGTATAACCTCTCCTCAAATTCAGTCTGGGTAGAGTTGGATCAACATCAAAGAACAATTGAGAAAATGTTGGGAAAATGCAAATCTTTTGAAGCTCTTGAGATGTAATACTTGGCTTTGAAGGAGCAATTTTGGAGCCCCTTGTTGAAGCTTATAGTAGCTTGGGAAGGTCTTCTACATAGGCTTGGTGTCTTAACATGTGGAAGATGATTTATTGCCTCTATAGGTGCTTGTGTTGGAAAATGTAACTAGGTTCAGGCTTCATTTAATGTATTTGAGTCAACTTGTAATGTACTTGTCAAAAGAATAAAGAAAAGAATTATTATTATTATTATTATTATTATTATTGTGACTTATTAAAGCATGGGTTCATGCTTTGGTCACCATGTTTTAGGTCAAAGTCCTCATTGAGAACTTCTAGGATTTCTTCTGAGTCAATAGAGTCATTGTACTTTTAAAGAGACCCTTCTTGGGCTTTTGAATCATGTAAAAAGGTCAAGTATTGAGTCAAATGTAGTTTATGTATCTTCCACATCAAGTCGGCCTAAAAGAGATCAAGTCGAGCTAAGGACACTAATTCAACCTCACCTGGAGCCTATAAATACAAGCAAGTCGAATTCATTTGGATCACTTCAGCTCAAGCAAATTCGATATATCTAAGGAACCTAGGAAGTGCAAAGTCTAAAGCCGGGAAGCCAAAGGAAGTGCGAGTTGGGTGGAGTCCAAGGAGAAGAAGAAAAACGAAAATTTGGTGCCTCTCTCTCTCTGTTTCATGCCCTAGATTGGGAGATCGAAGTCTTTCAAGTTTCACTGATGCCAGAAGCTACCTGATGCTGGAAGTTGCTGCCTAGTCGAAGTTGTTGGAAAGGAGGTCGAAATTCTGGGAGGCTGACTTGGTGTGGAGGGAAGGTTTGGTCTTTGTCTAGGGTGAAGAGTCTCAAAGAATACTATTGAAAGGAAGAATTTTCTTGACTGGGCTTTCCCCTCGAGGAAGATTTTTCCCTAGCATAGTGCCTACATCTGGTGTCCATTATTTTATGTGCTATTGCTTTGGTAATAGCTTGATGAACTAAAGAAAGAAGATATAAAGAATCGTAATAACAAATCAAGAACATCACAAGTAATTATCAAGTATAAGAAAATCTTTCTGCCTTTCTGATTTTCTAACATGGTATCAGAGCTTTGGTGAAGAAAGAAGAGAAAGGTAGTCTCAAGCACTTGATCAAGGAACCATTCAAAAGGACTATCTCAGGGAAAGTGTCTACTATTTCCAAGGAAGATGTCCAACACAATCAATGGAGACAATATACTTGAAGGAGCCTCAAACTACAAGTCCTAGAAGAAGAG
The DNA here is from genome assembly GCA_031772625.1 of Pinus tabuliformis. NCBI lineage: Eukaryota > Viridiplantae > Streptophyta > Pinopsida > Pinales > Pinaceae > Pinus > Pinus tabuliformis. Next base: position 217,918,632 of record CM062819.1, read on the forward strand.
GATTAACTTCATCTTGAAAAGAACAAGGTACCGTACTTCGTCAAAGGAAAGGTAAAGAAGCCCACAGATGACCCTAGTGATGCTGACAAACTGAGATTCAGGGAACTAGAATTGGTGGCCATGGCTCTAATGGTAGAAGGAATAAAGGACAACCTTGTCCCATTCGTAGCCAACATCAATCATGCTCAAGAAATGTATGAAGCCTTGTCAAAATTATTCACTATTAAGAATATTAGTCAAGTAGTAAGTTTGAAAAATGAGCTAAGGACCACAAAGATAACAAAAGAAGACACAGTGACCTCTTTCTTTGTGAAGATAGCAAGAATTAGGGATGATCTTTTGGCCATTGATAAAATTGTTCCAGACAAAGAACTCGTGATCACTGCTCTATTAGGATTGCCAACTACTTGGGGTGCATTTGCTGCAGGGCCTAACAGTTGGAAGGAAGCTCCTACTTTTGAAGAACTATGGACTACCTGCAATTAAGAAGAATTGAGGATCTCTCTAGTTGCCAATCCTAAAGGAGTATCAAATGCCAACATTGTTCAACATAAAGGAAAGAAATCGAAAGGACCAAGGAAGAAAGTTGTCATGTCAAAAGTAGAATGCTATCAATTGTTGAAGTTTCTAAATTTACTTAGTTTAGAAACCCTTCATACACTTTTTCTGGATTATTCCTACCTACTTGTTATTTTTCTTTAACAAATTATTTACAAAGTAAATACTAAAAATAAACACCAGTGCATGCTCAACATATTACAAATCAGCAACTAAAAGAAACAAGAACAAACACACCACATGACACCATTATTTTTGGACCAATGTCCCTCGAAAAACCCAATGCGGGAAAACCGGTGCAGCGATCTTAGGGTTTTCTTATTAAGCAATATCAGATAAAAATCTGGGTGTCGAAACTGGCCTACCCAACAGAGAATTTCCTTAGCAGCTATACCTCACAGTTTGAGAGAAATCTCCTAGTTGAAACCCTGGAAAATCCTTCTAGCAGCTCCTCAGCACAAAACTGCCCTGCAACCCCAACGTCTGCCCAATCTGGACTGCGTCAGCCCCTCTCTGTCTCACGCTGGCCTTGCGTCAGCCTTTCTTGGCCTGCGTCAGCCCCAGGAGGCCCTGCATCAGCTTCTTAGGCCTCTGCGTCAGACATGCTGGCCTTTCTGGTGCTTTGCACAACACTTGGCTGCCTCTGCGTGAGCCCTTGCTGGCTCTGCGTCACTATCCTTGGTTGTTGCGCTGCTCTCGCGGCATAAGCTATGCCTTCTTTGTTTCTATGTACTCAATGCCCCTCAGCTGCTCTCCCGATCACTGATTCTATCTCTCTTAGCAAACCCCGCTCTAGAGAATAGAATCATTGATCATCTGGTGTGATCTCCAAGTGACCCTTAAACCTCCTCTTATACTTTCCCTGTTGACGATTCAACGACCGAGATTAAGTCCCTAATCAACAGCCAAGATTAGATCTGGCTTGATCCATGTCTTTTGGACCACTCTAACACAAATTCATATTAATACTAATTAATATTTTATTTTCCCTAAGTTTAAACTTAGGGACTCCATTAAAAATATTAATTATTTTAATATCTCCTGATTTGTTTAGAATTTGCCCAAACCCTTTCTGGGTATTGGAGATCTCATGTACCCCAACCCCTCCACCAAATTTCGTGGCTAGAGCACATCCGATGCTACCCCAAATCAACACTCTCTCTTAGCGAGAACTATGCTCTAGCAATACTCCTCACTGAGTATTACTCTGATCATCCGGCATCTTGTGTTGATGCTACGCCTTCCTGGCCAACATCCTTTGCGCTGCTGCCTCCTGTACTGCTACAAATGGTTCTGCCACTACCACTGCTGCATCTGTACTACAGCTCCCTCTACATCTGTACTGTTGTTGGTCCTTTCTCCTGGCACTGCATCCGCACTGCACCTCCTCTCATCATGTTGCATTGTGTTGCCCATTGTTGCACTGCAACTCAGTTACTGAGAAGTAAGTAACTGATCTCCCAACAGACCTCCCTGTTGGGCTAGAGACACCCACTGATGCTGAAGCTCCCTCTGCCGCTGACAAGTGCTCCCTCTCTGACCTCTGCGCTGCTGCAACAACTCTCCTGCATCTCGCACCATTGCACACCTCTCAGTGCTGTCCTGCACTGGTGCAACACTCCTATGCCTCTCACACTACTGCAGCCTGCTAGCCTCACGTTGTCTCGGGACTTCTGCACTGTAGCACTCTCTGCCGCTCCATCTGCATCCGTCTCTATCCACTCAGACAGTCCTGCTACTCGTCGTCGGGGCTCCCATAGCAAGGTCTAATCCAAGAGGCTGGGTACCTCGAGGATCCTGCCCCTCATCGCCTGTAGCCCCCTAACTACAGCTCAATGTTTCCCCACTTCCGCTCAAGTGGTGCGTGTGCACTCATGGCACAGTCATCGTCTGTCAAAACTTCCTTCTCTGCTCGTGTTGGCGCTGCCTTGGTCTCAGAAGACTCTCCCTTACTCTTCTTCCTTGGGCACTGGGTCACATAATGACCCATCTCCCCACAATGGAAGCACTTGATCTTGGAGAGATCTTTCTTCTTCTGCTTCTCCTGCTTTCCCTCAGATGCTAGGGCCACATCCTCCTCCTCCTGCTTGACCTTGATCCCTTTGTTGCTGCTACCTGTCTTTGACTGTCGTCTGATCTCTTCCTGGCGAAGAGCTGCCCACATCTCGTCCCAAGGTAGGAGAGTCCCTCTGCCCAGGATGCTCTGGACAAACACTTCCCACTCTTCTGAGACAGCATTCAAGGTTGTCCTCACCATAAGCTCATGATCCAATATTGCTCCTATAGCAGCCAACTGATCTCAGATCTCATTCAGTCCTCCGAGGAAGGAGTCAATCGATTGACGCTTCTTCATCGAATACGACCTCATATGGTTCTGGAGCAGCATTCTTCTCTGCACATAAGTATGTTGGTACAGGTTCTTGAGAGCCTCCCACATCTCAACTGTCGTTTCGTTCTCGGTTGTATGTGGTACCACATGATCCTTGACCCCGTCAAGGATAATGCACTTGGCCCTCGCCATCGCCTCCTCGTACTTGTCGTTATCATTGGGGTCGACTAGGATAGTTATAACCTTCAAGGCGAAGTTCTTGACATGATTCCCGTTAAGCACTGATAAGATTCTGGATTTCCAGGCTGCAAAGTTCGATGCTCCGTCCAGTCTATCCTGGTCTCTTACCCCGTGTAGTGCCATGACGCTCCTCTACTTCCCTCCTAGAAGTTCTCTGTTCGACTCCTCTGAGTCTCTACTTCCCGTCTGGAAGTTCTCTTCTGGACTCCCTCTGAGTCCTGATTTCCCTCCTGGAAATCCTTCTGCTGCTTGTCGAGATGCCCCCTACTCTGATCATCTTGTGCAACTGCACTGTTGATCCGGGTTCCTCGGCTAGAAACCCTCGGTAACAACTCCTCTGGCCCTGCTCTGTCAGGTACTGTTCTGACTACAGTACCTCACCAGCTCCACTCTGCAATATTCCTGCAGCCTTCTAGACCCCAGCAACTGCTTCTCTGTGAACTACGTCAGCCCCTGTCTGCCTCACGTTGCCTCTGCGTCACCCTGGATGGGTCTACATCAGCCCTGGGATGCCCTGCATCAACCCTCTGCACCTCTACGTCAGCAACGCTGTCCTCTTTGAGGCTCTGCGCAGTTCCCGGCTTCTTCTGCGTGGCTATGGCTGGCTCTGCGTCACACTTCCTTGGCTTCTGCGCTGCTAGAAACAGGTTTTGTCACCTCAGGACAGTTGTTTTCTTCTGCTATTGCTCCGCTCGGCTGATGTCTTTTAGTCCTCCTATGATCTGCAATAATGCTCCGATACCATGTTGAAGTTTCTAAGTTTACTTAGTTTAGACACCCTTCATACACTTTTTCTGGTTTATTCCTACCTACTTGTTATTTTTCTTTAACAAGTTATTTACAAAGTAAATACTGAAAATAAACACCAGTGCATGCTCAACATATTATAGATCAGCAACTAAAAGAAACAAAAACAAACACACCACATGACACCATTATTTTTGGACCAATGTCCCCGAATCTGGGTACAATCTAGGTGTCGAAACTGGCCTACACAATAGAGAATTTCCTTAGTAGCTATACCTCACAGTTTGAGAGAAATCTCCTGGTTGAAACCCCGGAAAATCCTTCCGGTAGCTCCTCAGCACAAAATTGCTCTGCAACCCCAGTGTCTGCCCAATCTGGACTGCGTCAACCCCTCTCTGTCTCACGCTGGCCCTGCGTCAGCCTTTCTTGGCCTGCGTCAACCCCAGGAGGCCCTGCGTCAGCTTCCTGGGCCTCTGCGTCAGACACGCTGGCCTCTCTGGTGCTCTGCGCAGCACTTGGCTGCCTCTGCGTGGCCCTACATGAGCCCTTGCTGGCTTTGCGTCACTCCCCTTGGCTGTTGCGTTGCTCTCCCGGCACAATCTTTGTCTTCTCTATTTCTCTGTACTCAATGCCCCTCAGTTGCTCTCCCAATCACTGATTCTATCTCTCTTAACAAACCCCGCTCTAGAGAATAGAATGACTGATCATCTGGTGTGATTTCCAAGTGACCCCCAAGCCTCCTCTTATACTTTTCCTGTTGACGATTCAACGGTCGAGATTAAGTCCCTAATCAACGGCTAAGATTAGATCTGCCTTGATCCATGTCTTTTGGACCACTATAACACAGATTCATATTAATACCCATAAATATTTTATTTTCCCTAAGTTTAAACTTAGGGACTCCATTAAAAATATTATTTTAATATCTCTTGATCTGTTTAGAATTTGTCCAAACCCTTTCTGGGTATTGGAGATCTCATGTGCCCCAACCTCTCCACCAAATTTCGTGGCTAGAGCACATTCGATGCTGCCCCAAATCAACATCAATAGGAGTGACTGTCCTGACAATCCAAGAAACAAGAAGAGAGTAAGAGATCATGTTAACATTGTTGAAGAAGGAGATCCAAAGAAAGTCAAGCCCGAAGAATCTGACATTAGGGACTTACACTACTAAGTCATTTGCTTGTAGCCTTATTTTATATTTTTGAAATTTGGAATTTATAGGTTTTAACACGTTTTGGGAAAAGACTTTTTCTTTTGTAAGTTTATAGGTATCCCTCAAGCTTTGGAGGGAGCCCCCAACAACTCCCAAAGATAAGTATCTCATTTCCTTTCAGTTTTTGGTTTCATGTACTCATTTAGTTTTGATTATATTAAATACTAATCACCATTCTCCCTCTATTGTCTTGATCAGGAAGAGATCTGTTATATCCTTAAGGAGTATGGAAGATTCAAGAAAGCCAACCAAGATAAGGTTTGTCAAGAATCAAAGGTATGCCTTAAACTACAAAACATTGAATTCTTTATTGTAAATGTTTATTCATTTGACAATCCTTTACTAACATTGTTAAGCCTAGCTATATTGAATCATGTTGATTCTTATTTTGGGTGATTCATCACTTGATAAATCTACCCCACTCCTACTCTTAACTGATTTTATAGAACCATAGAAAAGTTCTCAGAAAACCCTACCTAGTTATATGCTAATGTGAATGTCTGACACCCTAAACTACTTAGGGATATTGTGAAATGCTATTTGAAGTTCTTGTTGATGATGTCATGTTTGGGATTTCAGTATGATCATGAAATCCTAACTTGTTAGGGTTGAATGATGTCTGTCTAAGATCTTGAACCTTTGAAATTTTGAAATAGTACGGTTTGGTTTGCTATGTTAGGAAACCCTAGATCTTTAGGGTTTGGTTGGGCCTCTAAGCAAAACCTTTGTTAAGAAAACAATATATAGGAATGAAACCCTAGGTATATATATATATATATATATATATATATATATATATATCTGTGTGTGTGTCCATTTGGTTGAAACCCTAGCTTGGACTAGGTCAGTATATGTCTAATGTATTAATGTTGTCTAACATATGATATGCTTATGCATGAAAATGAATTCCTAGGTACGTGTGTTGACCTAGTTATTGTAAGAATTTACAGGGTAAGTTCCTCAGAAAGAATACCAAAAGGACACCGCTCACAACCAGATCTCAAATCAATACACCAGTATTTTTGACGTGGTTAAAACCCTCAGAGTGCAAGGAGGGAAACAGTCCACGGCCTGTCCCAACGTGGGTACAGACAATTTATTAATCAAAGAATGAAAATTTACATAAGCTTCTCTCATGCACGGATTACCCGAACAATGACCCTCCATGCGCTTTAAATAGAACTCATGGACCAATCGGGTGTCAAGCCACGGATCAAGTGTCGGTAATACCGAGGTGAGAGTGAACCGTCGGATCACTACATATCGTGACCGTCGGATTGTAAGTTACAAAATGTACAACGGTAAAGAAACACACTTTACCTAACTCTAACCTAACTCTATACTAGACCAAGTTGAACTTAACTATATCCTATGTGTCGGAATATCCTAACATCCCCCCTTAAGAACAACTTGGGATAGGATTGAAGGATTTACAAATATGACACAATAGGAGAAGGAAGGAGGCACTAGAGCCTATCCCCCCTTAGTGACAACTTCCTGAACTCCAAGCATATATCGAAGTTTAGTGAACTTCGCCTCTGTGAGAGCCTTTGTGAAGATGTCTGCAACCTGATCATCTGTTGGACAATATTGCACTTCAAGAACATGGTCATGAATGAGCTTTCTGATGAAGTGCATGTGTAGTTCAATGTGTTTGCTGCGCTGATGCTGGACTGGATCTTTGCATAGCTGAATGGCACTTTGATTATCACACCAAAGTGTGGTTGGATGCTGCTGCTCAAAGCCAAACTCTGATAGGATCTGACGAAGCCACAAGGCTTCCTTACTAGCTTCCACGGCACCACGATACTCTGCTTCTGCTGACGAAAGAGAAATGGCAGCCTGTTTCTTACAAGCCCATGTAATAGGTCCTGAACCAAGAGTGAAGACATAACCGGCAGTAGACTTCCGATCATCAAGGTCACCAGCCCAATCAGAATCAGTGAAACCAACTAACAGAGGAGCTGCTTTGGCACTGTAATGAATCCCAAACTGTACTGTACCTCGAACATAACGAAGTATTCTTTTAGCTGCTTTCCAATGACTTTCACGGGGGTTTTGCATAAAACGAGCAACAAGGCCAACAGCAAAGGAAAGATCAGGACGAGTATGGGTTAAATACAAGAGTTTTCCGACAAGTTGACGGTATAAGGTAGCATCAACTTCAGGAGAAGTACAAGAGACTGAAAGTTTGACTCCAGACTGAAAGGGAGAAGGGGCTGGCTTACAGTCTTCCATGTGAAAATGACGAAGAATATCACAAGCATACTTGGACTGGGAAAGGAAAATACCTTCTTGGGATTGCAAGACTTGAAGACCGAGAAAATAGTGTAAGTGTCCTAAGTCTGTCATTTCAAATTTCTTTTTAAGGCTGGACTTCACATGGTTTATAAGGTTGGGATCACTACCAGTAAGAATAAGATCATCAACATAAAGAACAAGGATGATAAGAGAGTTGCCCACTTTCTTGGTGTAGACAGTATTGTCAGAATGACACCTAGAAAAGCCAGATTCTAAAAGAAAGCTATCCATTTTGGCATACCAAGCCCGAGGAGCTTGCTTGAGGCCATAAAGGGATTTCTTAAGTCGACAAACGAGGCTGGAGTCTGTTTGTATGAAGCCAATGGGTTGTTCCATATAGATTTCTTCCTGCAAGTCCCCATGCAAGAAGGCAGATTTAACATCCATTTGATGGACTTCCCATTTTAAAGAGGCAGCAAGGGAAAGAACAAGGCGGATAGAGTTCATTTTGGCAACTGGAGAGAAGGTTTCAGTGTAGTCAATGCCTTCAACCTGTGAAAAGCCCTTAGCAACTAGACGAGCTTTATGTTTATCAACTTTCCCATCTGGTCCATACTTGGTTCTGTAAACCCATTTGCATCTAACAAGTTTGCGTCCCTTTGGTAGAGGAACAAGATCCCATGTATCATTTGTCATCAATGAATGATATTCTTCATTCATAGCTGCTTCCCAATGTGGATGGCCTGAAGCTTCTGCAAAAGTGTCAGGATCATGATTTACTGGAGCTTGAGCCAGTAAAGAAGAGGCTCTTTCAAACTGAGAACGTGTACGTCGCTGATCTGTAGGATCACCGGCAAGATCACCTGCTGCATCCCGAGTAGCACGGACCCATCTTGGAAGTTGAGGATCCTGAGAAGGTGGGGGAGGATTATCATCCTCGCTTTCATCATCAGAAGAAGAAATGTTTTCAAAGATAGAAGAGATAGGAAGAGGTGGCACATCCGCCGGACTAGGCTCGCAGGCCGATTTATTTTCATCAAATTTTACATCTCTTCTAATGATAACATTTTTGGACTTAAATGGAATAAGTCTATAACCTTTTACATCTTCAGAATATCCAACAAAAGTACATTTCTCACTCTTAGGTTCTAAAGCTTTATGCTTTTCATCTGGAATATGGGCCCATGCTTCACTTCCAAACACACGAAAGTGACTTACATCTGGTTTAATGGAACTCCAAGCTTCTTCTGGAGTGATATTCTCTAGAACCTTAGTAGGAGTGCGATTGATTATATAATTTGCACAATTAATTGCTTCGGCCCAAAAACTAAGACTGAGTCCTTTAGATTGCAGCATACAATTAGCCATTTCCTTTAAGGTGCGATTTTTCCTTTCAGCTACACCATTTTGTTGTGGAGTGTATGGAACAGTATGTTGCATTTGAATTCCATTTTCGGTGCAAAAGTTGATGAATGTGTTTTTAACATATTCTCCACCATTATCAGTTCTTAGCTTAAGAATTTGATGTCCAGATTGTTTTTCAACAAATGCTTTGAAGGCCAAAAAAGTGTTAAATACTTCGCTCTTGAGTTTTAAGAAGTATACCCAAGTGCGTCTGGAGAAATCATCAATGAAAGTTAAGAAGTACTTGCAGCCAGAGAATGAAGCAACAGGAAGAGGACCACATAAATCACTGTGCACAAGCTGTAAAGGGGCTGAGGCGTGCCAAGAGGCACGTTTGTCAAAACTGTCCCGATGATGTTTTCCGAGTACACATCCGGAACAAACACCATCTTTGCAAGATACCATAGGAAGACCTGTCACCATATTTTCTTTACATAGATGCTGAAGGGAGCGATAGTTTAAGTGACCAAATCGCTCATGCCAAAGTTTGCTCACTTCATCATTATGAGCAACAAATACTGAGGGAAGATGGGATGACCCAAAGTTGTGAAACTTATACAACCTTTTGGAATCATCAGCAAGACCAGTAGCTAGAATCTGTTTAGGATCTTTTAGATCCTTGATTACAACATCATGAGGTGAAAATTCAACAATTTTACCTTCACCTGAATGAGTTATCTGATAGACAGATAGAAGGTTGCAGGATAAGTTTGGAACACATAATACATCATTGAACTGACCATTGTCTAGATGAACAGTTCCAGTCCCTACAACATTAAGAGATCTATCATCACCAACATATATATTTTTGGTGTTACAATCATTTAAAGAAGAAAACATGGCTTGGTTTTTGGCCATGTGACAAGAGGCTCCAGAATCAATGAGCCACTCATGAGAATGAGAAGAAGAAGAAGATACATTTAATGCATAACCAGACTGAGATGATTGACGATGACATGCAGAAAGTGCCGTTCCGGAAGTTGAAGTTGAAGTAGGCTCCAGATGGATGTTATGTTTCTTCATTGCGGCTTCCAAGGCTTCCATCTTCTTAAAGCATTTAGATTCTAAGTGGCCATCTCGATTACAAAAGTTACAATGTCTATCAGTCTTCTTCCATTTGTTTTTATTGGTCTTATCATTTTGCTGAAATGATCTTTCATCTTGAGGCTGAGTTGGTTTAGGACCATTCCTTTGAGGATAAGACTTCTTAGGATTCTTTGAATTTGGTTGCTGCTGGGCGGCTAACGCTTTCGAGGAAGAGTTTCCAAGATTAAGAAGACCAAGGTGTAAGAGTTTTTCTTGTTCTCTTATTAAGGAATCACAAAAGGAGTCAAAGGAAGGGGGTTTGTAGTCTTTGCCTTGACAAATGAAAGCTTCCCTTGTAGAATGGAAAGTGGAAACAAATACAGAGTAGGCTGGTCCCAACTTAGTAAGGATGGAATAAATAAGGTTACCATCTTCTTTCTTAACTTTAACACCTTCCAAGAGATATCTAAGGGTCTTGAATTTGGACAAGAAATCTTCAATGCAAGAAAAATTATTAGGATCCAAAGTAAGCAACTCATTCTCAAGTTGATGGGCTCTAATTTCATTTTTAATCCCAAAAACTTTAGCAAGTTTTTCTAATGCTTCATGAGGAGTTTCAATTTCTGCAATGTGGAATCTAAGATCAGGAGAAACAGACATTCCTATCAAACCACGTGCTTGATCTTGTCTATTTTCCCATTTTTCGGCCTTGTCTTCATCTTTGGGTTTCTTCTCTTGGTCTGTGGCTATTCTGAAGAGACCTTTACTTCTAAGTAAATCTCCCATGTAGGCTACCCATTGGAAGTAGTTAGTGCTGTCAAGAATGACTTGGCATGGACTTTCCATTTTTTGAAAAAAAACTGAAGCTGAAGATGCTGAAAGTAAGTGTTCCAATGGATAGATCTCGAAAAAATAGGCGGTTTTAAAAAAAACGGCTCTGAAAAAGGCTTCCGGATGAAGAAGTTATGGCTTTTTGAAAAAAAATTGTTGACGTTGCCGGCAAAGTGCGCGAATGTGCGGGAATGAAAAAATCCGCCCCCACAAAATGGAGACTTGAACCCAAGACCTCTACTCTCTTAAAAAGTCTTTGAACCAATTGATCTATACAAAATATTTGAGAGAGAGAGAGAGAGAGAGAGAGAGAGAGAGAGAGGGGGGGGGGGGGGCCTCGATTTGCGTGCTTGCCTTGGGAAGGCTCTTTTCCCCTACAAAACACAAAACACAAAACCCAACACGAATATGCAAAGAAAAACGAACCTTACGGCTCGAAGTTAGCTTTAGCCAAAAAACTAGAATTTTAAAAAAAATCTCAAAGTTAGCTTTTAACCGAAAAACTAAATATTTTTCTCAATGTTTCTGATTTTCCAAGATCACACTAAGGTGCAGGGAAAAGAGCATACGCATGAGAAAAATCCTTTCTTTCTGTTTCTGATTTGCCCAGATCGCACAGAGTCGCAGGGCAAAGAGCATACGCAGAAATGAAAGGTATAGATCCGGGAAAAAAAAAGGCTAAATAAACCGAAACCGAAATAAGCAGAGAGAAAATGACAGTAAACTGCAAAAAAAAAACACTGTATACCTCCCGATCTGAAAAATGACGCAGCTAGGGCTACCGGAAACCTTTTCGCGTGAAACGAAAGGGGTTCCTCACTGAAACAGATGCTCCGAACGCAACAGAGCAGTCCTCTCGGCCCGAAAGCAGTCAGAAACAACAGATCTAGGAAACGACAGCCGCATGCAGTTCTACCGGCTTCAGATTTGGATCACCAACGGACGCGGCCCTCAAATAGCTCTGATACCATGTAGGAATTTACAGGGTAAGTTCCTCAGAAAGAATACCAAAAGGACACCGCTCACAACCAGATCTCAAATCAATACACCAGTATTTTTGACGTGGTTAAAACCCTCAGAGTGCAAGGAGGGAAACAGTCCACGGCCTGTCCCAACGTGGGTACAGACAATTTATTAATCAAAGAATGAAAATTTACATAAGCTTCTCTCATGCACGGATTACCCGAACAATGACCCTCCATGCGCTTTAAATAGAACTCATGGACCAATCGGGTGTCAAGCCACGGATCAAGTGTCGGTAATACCGAGGTGAGAGTGAACCGTCGGATCACTACATATCGTGACCGTCGGATTGTAAGTTACAAAATGTACAACGGTAAAGAAACACACTTTACCTAACTCTAACCTAACTCTATGCTAGACCAAGTTGAACTTAACTATATCCTATGTGTCGGAATATCCTAACAGTTATTGATGGTCATAAGTCTTAGGATTTAATACAAGTCCTTGTCTGATATTCTAGGATAATGATGTTTGGAAATCTAGGGTTTCGCAGTGAAACCTAGTAGTAATTAAAATCTCTAGTATGTGTGATATAACAATCTGAGATCTATTTATATAATGATTGTTGAGATTGTGAAAATGAAATTCTAAGGTTTTGGAGATGAACCTTAGTAGAAGTAAAAAGCTCTGATGTATGATGACAATATGATGATTTGAGATTTGTGTAAGATTGTTGAAATCTGAGTTTTGGTTGGGATTAATGTTTGATTGAAAATCTAGGGTTTGCAACTAACTCTGGTGGAAGTTGGTCATGATAATGATAAGCTGTAATTGGCTTTGATTAATTATTTTGAATGAAATCTAGGATTTGTATGAAACCCTAGTGGAAATCTAACATATGAATTCTGAAAGTTGTTAGATACCTTGTAGATCTATATTGTTTGAATTGTTTTTACCATATGTTGTAGTAGGGTATGTCATACCTTTGAAAGAAACATTGAAACCCTAGTGTTGGAATTTCCAAGTCTAACTGTTATAAACCCTTCATGTACTTTACTGATTTATTCCTACCTACTTGTTATGTTAATTAACAAGTTATTTACCATGTAAATACTGGAAATAAATACAAGTACATGCTCAACACATTACAGATCATCAACTGAAGAAAACAAAACAAGCACACAAGTGACACTGTTATTTTTTGACCAATGCCCCCGGAAAAACCCAATGCGGGAAAACCGGTGCAGCTATCTGAGGGTTTTATTATTATGCAGTTTTTTAATACAATCTGGGTGCCAAAACCAGCTCACCCAACAAAGACTAATCTCGAAAGTAGTACCTCTCCTTCGGAGACAGATATTTCGACTGAAACCCTAGATAAACACTCCGACAGATCTCAGCTCCAATCTGCCCCACGAAAAAACCCCAACGTCAGCCTCTAAGGACTGCGTCAGCCCTTTCTGGCCCAGCATCTACCTAGCGTCACCCTAGCTCGCCCTGCATCAATCTCTGGAGGCACTGCATCACCCACGTTGGCTCTCTGAGGTACTTCACAGCTCCTCGTTGCCTCTGCATGAGCCCTAGCTGGCTCTGCGTGAAGGTTGAAGCAACCAAGATGAAGGAAGAAATGGAGATTATACTATCAAAGAAGGATGAAGAATGCAAGAAAATGAAGGAAGAAATTGTCTTTCTTACAAAGGAAGTTGACTTGCTGAATAAGAACTTGAAAAGTTCTCAAACCCTAGATGACATCCTAAGTCATCAAAGGTCTCCCCTTGATAAATCAGGTCTTGGCTATGTAGGTGAATCCTCAAGCAAGAATGATGCAAGCCTTAATGCTTCAAACAACATGGATGTGAGAAAGCCTGGAAGAAATGTTGATTCTCCTAGTTCCAGCAAAGGCGAGGAGAAGAGTCAAGATAACGATGGAAGAAATCCTACTCCAAGGAGACTTGCAGATGGTGTCAAGAATATAAAAGGCAATGGATATCATCAAAGAATCCCAACGCAAAAAGACTTCAAAAGTACATCATGGAAATCTTCATCTCCTAGGTACCAAAATATATTACTTGGTTATTGCTATTCTTGTACAAACTTTGGGCACTTGGCAAAAGATTGTAGGGCATATCACAAAGACAAATATAATGGTCCCCATCAATCTCCTAGAAGCAATTTTGCAAAAAGAAGTCATGATTACTTATTCATAAACAAGATGGAGTGCTTCAATTGCCATAATATTAGACATATGGTGCGTGATTGTAACTTGACTTAGGTCCCTACACAAGCTAGAACCATGACAACCAAGCCAAAAAGGAAAGTCACTCAAGTATGGAGAAGGAAGCAAATTGGATCTAAAAGTCTCTTGAACACTCAAGCCAACAACACATGTTAATTTGATAAAGACATCTTTGGCAGATATGATATTCTAAATTTTGATGATGAAATTCTGCCAAAAAAGGAGACCATGCATACTGTTAGGGGGAGCTTGTGATTCTTGACCATTCTTGTAGAGGCTATCCGTGAAGAAAACCTTGTTGAGTCACACATGAACAATCATGCTATGAGGAATATCTCCTTATGGACCATTGTTGAAGATGCCTTCCACCTAATCACAAGGCAACAATCTTTCTTATCTTGAGCAAAAAGAAGAGCTAGAGGAGTTTATGCAGGTAGGGGGAGTTGGTTGATCATCTAAGCATGCAAAGGCTTAGGGGGAGCAAGTTCATTAAAGAAGGGCACCATGACAAGGCGAGCAAGATATCTATCATGGACCACATTGCCAGAAGGAAGAGCACCATGACAGGGGGAGCAACATATCTAACATGGACGACTATCATTGATGAAGGAAATACAATGGGGCATCATATCTAGAAGCAGCTTGATAGTGGGAATACTTGGGCACCCCATTTGCCATTGATGGCAAAGGGGGAGAAATTGTTGAAAGGGCAAGAATATTGCCATCAATGACAAAGGGGGAGACAGTTGGTCAAAGTTGTCATTGATGTCAATATGGAATTGCTGGAGATGGAAAATATTCTTGCGATGCATGAATTACCCCTTTGAGATGTGCCCTAACCTCATGCAAACTCTAGGAGAAAACCCTAAGCATGAGGTGTTGCAAATTCCCTAGCTATATATCCCTATGATGACAATTCCCTAATCTAATGATGCATGATCAAATAAAGCCCTAGATGCACGTCATCTACCTTGGATGATCTAATGATGCATGATGATGAATCCCTCACCATAAAACCCTTCTACTCATTAATGATGCACGAAAAAAAGTTGATTGGCAAATAGGACCCCCTAAGAGCTAAATATCTTGTTCAATGATGATTCCCTAAAGATGCTCTTATCCTAAAAGCTTGAAGGCTTAAGTCCATGAAAAAGGAGCCCTAGACATAAAATACTAAGAGCTACCATGAATAAAATTAGAATGACAGTCTCACAAATGTAAGTTTCTTGATGGTAAAATGACCCTCTCTAAGAATGAAATTGACACCAGCTTGTAGAGGATATTTTTCCCTTTCTAACGAGCTATTATACACCTCCTAACTCCTAGATTGTGAGAAAATGATTTTTAAAGTTTAAATATTATATTTTTTATGCAAGCCGACCTAAGCCAACATGTGCAAGTCGGCTCCTTCACCCAACAGACATATCCCTTCACACACATGAATTAGTATAAATACTACACTCGGACTGCTCATTTTAACAACGATTTCAGAGATCATGCGAAGAACTGTGAGATTAAGAGAAGAATTGAGGTACTATTACAGAGGAGAATTCATATCATTTCTTGGGAAGATTTGTGCAGCATTTTTTCTTTGTTTCTATGGTTGGGTTGTCTGGATATATCTCTGTTATTGGTGCAAATTTTCTGAAGTGATACACCTGTTGTTATCTGAGTTTCCTGAAGTAATAAATCCATTACAAATACGGTCTTGCTGAAGCAATACATTTTGTTTGATGTCAATTCTCTGAAAAGGAAGAATTCTACCTTGGATCTTTGGAATAGGACTGCAAAAGTGTGAAGTTTCAAACCTGTGACCTTTGCTCCTGAGGCAGATCTACTGCAGCTCGGACCTGTAGCTTGAAGAATCTGAACCTGCTCCTAATTTGCACCTGTAGCAGACACCAAAAAGAACTTGGTCTGTGGAGGCTTGTGTGATCTCTGTTCAGACTACAAAAGGCATATTTTTTGGACTGTAGAGGCATCCAAATCTGGACTGTTGACAATTGAACCTTGTGACACATCATTGATTGTCTTTGGCATTATTGAGAGCAGTTTATTGAGGATTGCTTGAAGCAGATTTTAAGAGTATTTTGAAGGACACTTGAGGAGATCTTAAAAACTGATTGGAATTGATCTATTGTGTATTTTCTGAAGCAGTTGTACTATTGAAGGCAGCCATAAAACATCTGAAACAACCCTTGGAGATCACCTTGAATCAGCCTTTTGAAGCAGTGTTTTAAAGCAGCCCTTGGAGACAGTTTGACCAGACATTGGAGGAATTTTTAAAGCACTTCCTTGATGTATTTAGAGCAGCCCTTGAAAGAACTTTGAAGCAGTATTTTGTAGATATTTTGAAACAGTCCTAGAAGCAGATTTTGGCCTCACCTTGGAGTTGTTTTTAAAGGCAAATCTAGATACCTCCTTGAAGCAGATTTCATCCAGACCTTGGTTGAAAGATTGAAAGCATAGTACTGGCATTATCTAGCAGACTTTGGTTGGAAGAGTGGAAGCAGATTCTAGGAGAATTGTCTTACAGATCTCATTAAAAGTCTTTCTTATTCTAGACCTTGAAGACTGCCTGGAGTAGATCTATTGTGCATTCTTGAGGAAGACATTGTTTAAAGGCCTCATTAAGGCATCTCTAAGCATTGTTGAAGATCCCTTGGAGTTTGGTGTGCAGATTTATTAAAGAAGTTGTTGAAGAAAATTGGAGTCATCTAGAAGCCTATTGGAGATCATGATGCATTGAAGCCATCATGAGGTGACATTGGATAAATTGTTTGGGTACCATGGAGAATAGCGGAGACACCTTCATGCGAAGATCAAGGTTGTCATTGATGATGTGACGTGGAGACTAAGTGAAGGCATTGCTGAAGATTGACAAGGCTCAGTGAAGAAAACATTGGGAGCCGTGAAGTACAAATAAACATATCTTGACGAAGTAAAGCAAGGGTTGGTGCCCAAGAGGTTGGAGCCTCAAAAAGAGAAGGTTGGTGCCTTGGAGGATAGGGTTGGAGCCCAAGAGGTTGAAGCCTCGAAAAGAGAAGGTTGGTGCCTTGGAGGATAGGGTTGGAGCCCTAGAGGATCAGAGTCCTCAAGGAACCAGGTCGGAGCCTGAACCAGATATAGGGTTGGAGCCTTTGAGGTTGGTGCCTCTAAATTGACAAGGTTGGAGCCTTGGAAGTCCAAGTTGGTGCTTGGCACAATATAGGTTAGAGCCTAGGAGATTGAAGATCGGTGTCTTCATCTAGGGTTGGAGTCCTACATATATTGTACTTGATTTATTGTAAAGAAAAAATTAATAAAATCATTTATTCTTATTGTTCATTTTGTGTTCTAAATCTAAGTGATCTAACTAGTAAAAGTAACAATTGAAAAGAAATATTGATTCACCCCCCTTCCCTCTCAGTATTTCCAACAAGAAGGTGAAAAAGATATGCTTTAGAGTGATCACCAGTGGAGATTCAGTGCCAAATCCTTTGGGGGAAATGGAGTCAAGGATATTTCAGTGCCTGGAATGGATTCACTTAGTCAAGGAGGCCTCTAGAACAATTTCGCATGGCAATCAGGGCATGTGAACAATTGCTTCAAGGTCTTTATACTCTGATTTGCAATATGCGATGACTTATCAAGATAAAACTTCGACAAGATATCTCTAGGAATATTCACTTATTCATACATGGCCCAGGACATGATGCAACACTATAAAAAGACAAATTTCCACAACTTTGCATAAGAAAAGCAGTAAATTTCAGCCTAGTAAAGCGAAAATCCCTAGCAACATGCATGTGGCATAAGAAAATAAAATAACATTAAAAGAGTACTTACATGTAAGAAAAAGTATATCCAATTATCATCATATGCTAATAGTAAAGCTCCATGACAAAAATGAAGAGATCTAAACATCAAAAGCCTCCAAGAAGAATAGCGAAAATCTCACAAGAGAGAATGATCCAATCCAAGTGATGACGATCAAAATGATTAATCACACTTGTATTTATACACTTCCTAATGAATTCAATTTAGCTAATTAGGCCTAATTTAGCCCCTAAAAGAAAATAATGTGGATAATAACAAAACTTTTGGTGACAATCCCACCAAATAGCTTAATAATGTAACGACAAGCCTCTCAAGAGGGTCGAATGATCAACAAAGTGAGTCTTTGGGCCTTTTAGGAGGCTTGATAAAGTCCAAGGGGTGCCATGATGAAGGAATGGACTCCAAACATAGTGGACAAGGAGTTGGCCCCTTATTATCCAATCAAGAACCTGTGGTGGTCCCAAGTGGGTGTGGGGGCACGACGACATCCTCATGGGTCTCCAAATGGATCAAATATGCATGTAGACCATTTGTAAGGCCTGGAGTAATGACATAAGTTCTCTCTTTACAGCGGAAGGCATCCTAGAATATTTTCCAAGTGTATGGTGCAATTGTGGAGCTGGTTGGGCATGCTAGACCGGGTGCATCATCCTCATCCAAAAAGTGGAACATGAGCAATCAATGAGCGTTGTTGGGGATCCATGAAGTAATATATGTTATGGTGGAGGCCCATGGCTCTCAACGCTCACTCTACAAGTGCCAATGTGGCCCTCTGGAGGGCTAGGACCCCGTATAGGGAGACCAAACCCCAAATGAAGACCCACCTGCAATCCTGCATAAGATCCAATGCGTCCCCTTGCCCTCCAATACAATAAATCATTAGAATAATCAAGTAATAATGCTTACAAATCATGAGATCAATGGGGCACTTCATGGTCGCATGCCCTTCCATAGTGGGCTTTGGCATGTACAAGAGTCTTCAAGCTCAATAGGGGGTTAACCAAGGACCCTGTTAGGTGGTTTCAACCTCTAAAGGGGGTGGCATGTACATGGTACATGTTGAAATTTCTAAGTCTAACCCGTTAGAAATTTTTCTGCACTATCTGGTTTATTTCACCTACTTGTTTAACTACTGAACAAGTTATTTAACCATATAAATACTGAAATAAACACAAATGTAGTCTCAACCATCTATAGATCATCAACTGAAAGAAATAGACAAACACACAAGGGACACCGTTATTTTTGGACAATTGTCCCCGGAAAAACCCAACTTGGGAAAACCGGTGTAGCAGTTCTGTGGGTTTTATTATTAAGCAGCTTTTCTTGAGTACAACCGGGTGCCAAACTGGAAGCAGATATTCGGCAAGTCTGCTCCACGAAAGACTCTCCAATGCCTCTTTGTTTTGAGGCTCTGCGTCAGCCTAGAACCCTCTGCGTCAGCCTATAGATGCTCTACGCTGGCTCTTTGACCCTCTACATCACCCACGCAAGCCCTCTGCGCAGTGACTTTGGCCCTCTATGTGGCTTCTGCTAGATTTGTGTCTGCCTCTGCGCTGATCTGCTAGTCTACTAGCACTATCTTTGCCTCTCTGCGATGCACTCTGCGCCTCGCTGCAACTCTGATCACTAGTTCGATTTCTCTCAACAAACCCCACTCCAGAAAATCGAATTGATTGATTAACTTGGTGTATCTCCAACTGACCCTCGAGCCTCCTCTTATACTTTTTCTGTTGAATCTTCAACGGCCGAGATTAAATCTCTAATCAATGGCTAAAATTAGATTTGGTTTGATCCATGTCATTTAGAACATTCTCACCCAGTTTTATATTAATACCCATTCATATTTTTATTTTCCTAAGTTTAGACTTAGGAACCTATTAAAAATACTAATTATTTTAATATCTCTCTAACCGGGCGGAATTTCCCCAAACCATTTCTGGGTCTTCGAGATCTCATGTGCTTTAGCCTCTCCACCAATTTTCATGGCTAGAGCACATCCGATGCTACCCCAAATCAACAGTACATCCTTTAAGTGGTAGGTGGCCAATGATATAATAATAGAATGGAGTGGGGTCAAGGGAATCATCCAAACCACATGTCAAGGTGCAAGGGTAGATATAATAAGGGAAGCCCACACTTGGGTATATGAGTGTAGGAGCGAGCAAATCGTGGTACATGAGTTACCCCAGCCTTTGTTTTTCCACCTTTCTTCATATGCCTTTTGCCTTTGATTGATTTTTCTTCATAATTGCTCGGGGCTCCAGGGGATGGAAAGCATTATGTGTAATATGTAGCACTGGATACCCCCTTAAGGTGGGGAAGTTCATTGCCAACCAGGGGTTGGGAAAATCATGGGTCCTTAATGATGGAGGAGGCCCATATAGGGCCCGTAGGAACCAGGGTGATGGCCATAGGTAAAGGGTAGAGCTCATGTTTGGCTTTTGTCCACGTGCTAAATTTGTATGTCCCGACCATCTTTTGCATTTTGTGGTACATTTCCTGTTGAGAGTGGCCAAATTATGCTTTTTATTTTCTTTTTAGCTGCATCAACCTTCAGGGCATCGTTCCAAGCCCAACCCAAGGTGTGGACAAGGGGAGGGGTGGCTAACCCTGTGTGGACCCGGACACATGTGGACCTGTATGGGAAAAGAGATGAATGGGGCTAAAATGAGTGGAAGGGGAGCAATGTAGGTGGTATCGAGAAGCAAGACCATGCAACCAAAATTAGGATTTACCATGTAGTGCCATCCCTAAAGTTAATGGTCAGTAAAAGAGATCCCATGGGACTAGGATACAAGGATAACCACAAAATAGGGCAATGGAGACAAAGAATACAAACCTAACCCACTCTTTTCGCCGAATCCCCCCCACCAAAAGTGCTCATGACAAGTAAGGAGAACTACTCAACTAAACCAACAAAAAGTTATACCTTCGGGGTTGGAAGGCTCACCTTCAAACATACATTCATAACAGATGAGCAAGGGACCACATGGCTGGCTCAGGCAGAGAAGAAAATGGCACAGCAAGTTATCTAGGGGCTGCTAGCTGTCAACTGAGGACCATCTAGGAGAAAAAATTTCTCCCATATACACTACCACGGGTGGTGGGTAACATCTGGCTCCAACTGGGACATGAGCTCTCGGAAAAGTGCGTGAAGCTACTTGAACGGGAGGTCATGAGAACACCAGCAATCTCTTGGTTACCGTAGACTTATTACCTGCACATATCAAAGACCAAGCACACGGGGCAGCATGTTTTTGCGGTGTCTTATGATCACCCATGCTTCGTGTTAGACCGTAAATCAACAGAAAAGTAAAAATATGCAATTTTAATCTAGATGCAACTAATCTATTATGAGAAATATCATATGATGTTAGTTCTAATGAGAAAATCAGTATGCAATGCATCCTACCCTAACATGCATATAATACAATCTCAAGCTAAGTGTAATCATAAAGCCAATGCAACCAACATATCATCAAATCAATATACACATATCTTCCTATATGATTACTTGTGTAGCCAATCCCAACGTGAATACAGGCACAATCACATGGAGGATGAAGCGGGTGGGAGGTGGGAAAATATGATTTCCATGCAAGGTAAGAGGAAGTTGTAGGAGAAGGAAAATAAGTTAATCCAGAAGTGCGGAATTTTCCCTCTAAGTACACAATGGTGGAATGAATGATCACCCTTGGGAACTCCCTATCACAATCAATTGCTCAAAGGGACAACATATCGATTACTTAATGGAGTGATGCCCTCTCTCTCCCACCTGCAACTCACATTCTGACTCAATTTTCTCTTGCCGAACTTCAACCACTGATAAAATCGATCTACTTGAGCAATTAAGTATCTACCCTAGTGTGTCCTCCATCTACCCATCGACTTCTTCTTATAATCTTTTGTTGGAGCACCAATGACCAAGATTAAAACATAATCGATGGCTAAGATTAACTAGAAATCAATCCATGTCTTCTTCTAGAAAATTCTCACCATAGCTTAATTAATACCCTTTAATTAACCAGATTTCCTAAGTTTAGACTTAGGAGCCATTAAAGAAAAATAATTATTTTAATTAAGTCATCTTTGGGTGGAATTTCAAGAAATCGTTTCTGGGTTTTGGAGAATACATGTATTCTAGCCTCTCCACAAAATTTCGTGGCTAGAACACATCTGATGCTACAAAAATCAATACTCCCTCTTAGTGAGGAATGTGTTCTAGTGTTGCAATCTACTAAAGCAACATCTTATCTCTGCACCATCTCCCGTCCCGCTGCTAATGTCTGGCTGTTGCTGCCCACCAACAATTGTGTAACTCTGATATGTGTTGCATATGTGTGGCTGTTGACACTGCTGGATTGTTGTCAACTACTACATATGCACTGCAACTCCCTCTCGACTACTGTTACTGAGAATCTATTGAAACGGATTCTCCACCATACCCATATGTTCTCTAAATTGGATGAACTTAGCTCTCCCTAGAGCTTTTGTGAGTATGTCCGCTACTTGATCGCCTGTGGGGACATACTACAGTCAAACTGCCCCACACTGAACAAAATCTCAGATGAAATGACATCTGATATCAATGTGCTTCAACCTATCATGAAATATTGGATTCTCAGAGAGTTTTATGCAACTCTGATTATCACAATAAACACTGGTCGCTCCCATTTTCTTCCTAAACAAACTCACCAGCAATTTCCTAAGCCATATGGCTTCGCACGTAGTCATGTTGGCCGCCATATATTTTGCTTCTGCTGAGCTCAATGCTATTGACTTCTGCTTCCTGCTGCACCAAGAGATCATCCCTGATCCAACGCTGAAGTAATACCCAGAGGTACTTTTCCTGTCCACTGAACTACCTGCCCAATCTGCATCTGTGAATCCGCTCAACCTAATGTCATCTCCTCGAGTATATTTCAACCCGAGTCTGACTGTTCCACGCACATATCTGAGAATGTGCCTAGCTGTTGCCCAATGTACCCTTTTCGGTTCCACCATGAACTGACTAAGGGTATTGACAGCGAAACAAATGTCTGGCCTGGTGTTGACCAGATACATGAGTGACCCAATTAGCTATTTGTACAAGGTGGGGTCGACTTCCCTGTCCCCTGAGGTAATCATGGGTGTTGCCATGGGTCTGCAATCCTGCATTCTGAATCTCCTCAAAAATTTTGTAGCATATCTTCCTTGCCCAAGGAAAATTCCCCATTCTTCTACCATACTTCCAACCCCAAAAAATAGTGCATCAACCCCCTATCCTTCATGTAAAATTCTGCTGCAAGGTTCCTTTTGCAGTCCTCTATGAGCCTCGATGATCCTGTCAAAAACAGATCATCTACATATAAAACTAGAATGAGAGGCTCATTCTCCACCATCAGATATTAGAGATTAGGATCTGCATCACTCTTGATGAATCCCAACTGTTGCAAGTAACTGTCAATTTGACTGTACCATGCCTTGGGTGCCTGGTTGAGCCCATACAAGGCTTTCTTCAATCTGCATACATGAGTTTGCTTCTCATGAGTTTCGACGCCTTGAGGCTGCTCTATGTACACCTCTTCTTCTATCACCCCACTCAAGAATGTTGTCTTGACATCCATCTGGTGAATTTCCCATCCCATCTGCGCTGTTAGGGATATGACTGATCTAATAGAGGTATATCTGGCAACTGGGGCGAAGGTCTCCTCATAGTCTATTCCTTCTTTGTGGAGGTTTGTCGTTACACCAAAACCCGCAGGTGTTGGTAAACATTACAAGCCAGTAACTAGGATCCCAGGGTGGAAATTACGGATTAGAGGTGCGGTGATTATTCCAACACCCCCGGTCAAACACAACTTGGGGGAATCGAACCTGGGTCCAAGCTCTGATACCATGTAGGAATTTACAGGGTAAGTTCCTCAGAAAGAATACCAAAAGGACACTGCTCACAACCAGATCACAGATCAATACACCAGTATTTTTGACGTGGTTAAAACCCTCAAAGAGGGAAACAGTCCACGGCCTGTCCCAACGTGGGTACTACAGGCAATTTATTAATCAAAGAATCAAAATTTACATAAGCTTCTCTCATGCACGGATTACCCGAACAATGACCCTCCATGCGCTTTAAATAGAACTCATGGACCAATCGGGTGTCAAGCCACGGATCAAGTGTCGGTAATACCGAGGAGAGAATGAACCGTCGGATCACTACATATCGTGACCGTCGGATTGTAAGTTACAAAATGTACAACGGTAAAGAAACACACTTTACCTAACTCTATACCTAACTCTACACTAGACCAAGTTGAACTTAACTATATCCTATGTGTCGGAATATCCTAACATCCCCCCTTAAGAACAACTTGGGATAGGATTGAAGGATTTACAAATATGACACAATAGGAGAAGGAAGGAGGCACTAGAGCCTATCCCCCCTTAGTGACAACTTCCTGAACTCCAAGCATATATCGAAGTTTAGTGAACTTCGCCTCTGTGAGAGCCTTTGTGAAGATGTCTGCAACCTGATTATCTGTTGGACAATATTGCACTTCAAGAACATGGTCATGAATGAGCTTTCTGATGAAGTGCATGTGTAGTTCAATGTGTTTGCTGCGCTGATGCTGGACTGGATCTTTGCATAGCTGAATGGCACTTTGATTATCACACCAAAGTGTGGTTGGATGCTGCTGCTCAAAGCCAAACTCTGATAGGATCTGACGAAGCCACAAGGCTTCCTTACTAGCTTCCACGGCACCACGATACTCTGCTTCTGCTGACGAAAGAGAAATGGCAGCGTGTTTCTTACAAGCCCATGTAATAGGTCCTGAACCAAGAGTGAAGACATAACCGGCAGTAGACTTCTGATCATCAGGGTCACCAGCCCAATCAGAATCAGTGAAACCAACTAACAGAGGAGCTGCTTTGGCACTGTAATGAATCCCAAACTGTACTGTACCTCGAACATAACGAAGTATTCTTTTAGCTGCTTTCCAATGACTTTCACGGGGGTTTTGCATAAAACGAGCAACAAGGCCAACAGCAAAGGAAAGATCAGGATGAGTATGGGTTAAATACAAGAGTTTTCCGACAAGTTGACGGTATAAGGTAGCATCAACTTCAGGAGAAGTACAAGAGACTGAAAGTTTGACTCCAGACTGAAAGGGAGAAGGGGCTGAGGCGTGCCAAGAGGCACGTTTGTCAAAACTGTCCCGATGATGTTTTCCGAGTACACATCCGGAACAAACACCATCTCTGCAAGATACCATAGGAAGAATACCAAAAGGACACCGCTCACAACCAGATCACAGATCAATACACCAGTATTTTTGACGTGGTTAAAACCCTCAAAGAGGGAAACAGTCCACGGCCTGTCCCAACGTGGGTACTACAGGCAATTTATTAATCAAAGAATCAAAATTTACATAAGCTTCTCTCATGCACGGATTACCCGAACAATGACCCTCCATGCGCTTTAAATAGAACTCATGGACCAATCGGGTGTCAAGCCACGGATCAAGTGTCGGTAATACCGAGGAGAGAATGAACCGTCGGATCACTACATATCGTGACTGTCGGATTGTAAGTTACAAAATGTACAACGGTAAAGAAACACACTTTACCTAACTCTATACCTAACTCTACACTAGACCAAGTTGAACTTAACTATATCCTATGTGTCGGAATATCCTAACATTCTTTTTGTGCATACCCCTTTGCCATGCATCTAGCCTTATACTTCTCTACACTGCCATCTGTGGCGTACTTGATCTTGTAGATCCACCTGGAACCCACAACTCATCTATCCTCTGGTCTAAGCACCACCTCCCAAACATCATTTGTCAACAGTAAAATTGTACTCTTCTAACATGGCATGCACCCACACCTAATGTTGTGCGGCTTCTTGAAAACTGGAGGATTCTACAACCTGAGCCACCAAGACCTGCTATCTATCAGGTTGTCTGCGCTACCTCTTGTCAGTTCTAGGAGCTTCGACAAACTCTTCTGCGTCCTTCAAGGTCTGACGCACTTCCCTACTAGTCCTACCGCTAGTGGTGGGAGGTTCAATCCGTTCCTCCCTGTGAAAATTTGGTGACCCCGAATCCTACTGCAGCAATTAATGATATTTCTCCTATTTGTTAAATTACTTTAAACAAATTACTTGCAGTTTTCTACAGCAAATACCGAAATACATACACTATAGCCTTCACAAAATAAATATGGAGGAAGAAATAAAAACACTGGAAGAATAGATGCACACACACAATAAAACATCGTAATTTTTGGACCAATGTCCTTGGAAAAACCCAACTTGGGAAAACCGGTGCAGCAACTAAGGGTTTTATTATTATGCAGTAGTAAATCTGAGTACAAATCTATGGAAGCTCAAATCTAGCTTTCCATACAGAGAAAATGACTGACAAACGTCTAGTGAGAAAAATCTCACTTCCATTGGTGATCCTACATCGACCTTAGCTCAAGATGACCTCCACCTTGTTGCATCTTCGTCGGCCTACGTAAATTTGTGTCAGGTTGCTGGGACCAGCATCTCTCTCACTCCACTGATCAATTGTTGCTCTGGAAACTCGACTTTTTGGCTCTTCAAGCTCCCACTCCGGCTCCTACCTCTGAAACTCGACTTCTCCTCAGCAAATACGTATCTCCCTCTGAAGCTTTGTGTTACCTCTTTACTATGTGTCAGCCTCTATGTGGAGTACGATGTCTCTCTGCTATGCACTCACCGGACTAAAAAAAAACTTCCTTCCAGCGTTACTATCCTTGTCCCTCTCTCACTGCTTCGAAACTATTGAATCACCTCCAGCAACACACAACTGCTACTTTGGAGTTCGATTTCTCAGCAATATCGAATTCCTTACTCCTCAAGTGTGTTCTCCAACCCCCTTTTTCTTATTATAATCTCTCATTGAGGCTTCAACGACCAATACTAAAACATAATCGACGGCTAAGATTAACTAGAAATCAATCCAAGTCTTCTTCTAGAAGATTCTCACCGTGACTTAATTAATACCCTTTAATTAATCAATTTTCCTTAGTCTAGACTTAGGTAACATTAAAAAAATATTAACTATTTTAATTAAGGCGTCTCTAGGTGGAATTTCCAGAAACGATTTCTGGGTTTTGGAGAATACATGTATTCTAGCCTCTCAACAAAATTGTGTGGCTAGAACACATTCGATGCTACAAAAACTAACACTCCACCTGTACCTGCAGCCAGTGTTTTTAAAACCGGAACCGGTGACCAGACCAGTCCACCTAATGAACCGGTTTACAGACCGGAACTGGTCTAATCGGGACTGGTCTGGTCTAAACGAACCGGTTTTAGAAAAATACATTAAATAATTAATTTTTAATGAAACAAAACTATTTTTAAGATTTAAAACCATGATTCCAAGCAAATAGAGACAAAATATGCAAAGTTTGCTCATTTATATACCATGTAAAGGTGAATATATCAAAATGGCACCGAGTGCAATACATATCATCGACAAAATAGAAAAATACATAAGCAATGAGGCTCTAAATGGCCTATAAAGTCCAAAAACAATGTTGCAAGCTATGAAGCCATTGGCCTACTACAAGTCTCCAGTGTACACATGATCAATCATCAAGTTCATCACCACTACTAGCCACAAGATCATCATCAGGAGCTACATAGACATCATCTGGTTCAAAGTCTGAGGATGCCTCAGCCTGATCTGCAACCTCAGTATCAATGCCACCAATAATAATAGAAGTGGACCTAATGGAAGCACGAGTTTGTCGACCTGCATGACTAGTGCCTTCCATTGGTTCTTTGTCTTTCCTTGATGCCGCTACTGATCCTGGTTCTAATGCCACCACATAATCAAATTCATCCCCCGCTAAAGCCATGTCGATATCAAAATCAACCTCAAACACAGGTTCTTCAGTCTCCTCCACCCATTCTAATGTTGGATCAATATCATCCAACACAATGGGATCTAGATCAGGAGTTTTGCTCATCATTTGGAGCTCTGATTGCATTTCTTGTTTACCCCCAAACCATGAAATCTTGAAAACCATTAAGTCTGCAGAATTTTGAGTGAAATCTAAAATTCTAGTTTCTCCATATGAAATCCAATGAGGTCGAAACCACTCTCAAATATCCTGAGTCATTTCATGGTAATGTTAAAAATTTAAGTAAAAGGATGAAAATGAAAATTAAAGGAAATGTCACTTTTACTTTAAGAATTTAACATTACCATTAATTGCCAACATTGTTAGGGTTGAAATGTGTTAGGAAAATGAGAGGGTAGGCATGTTTTTCTTGGAGGGACTATTTTTGGAGGAAAACAACCCCAAATTTCCCTCAAAACAACTTCAAAACTCACAAAAATGCATTTTGTGGGGGTTATACTTGCCCTGGCAATAAACTGGCCGGTTTAGGACAAAACCAACCAGTTTGACCACAAACCAGCCGGTTTCGTCCTAAATCGGCCAGTTAGGACCGGTTAGCTCCAATTTTTGGCCAAACAGGGTGTCTGACCGGGTTTTTTGACCGGCTCCAACCGTTGGGCCTACTAACCAGCCGGTTAGACCAGTAACCGGTTAGCTGGGCCTGTTTTGAATACTATGCCTGCAGCTCTATCTGTTGAGAACTTCCTGGATCTCCTGCTACTGAGGAGATGTTGGTACTAGTCACTGTACTTGAATCCTGTGACTGTCTCCCTGCTTGTTCTACTTGTGGTCCCTGCTGCTGTTGGACTAAGGGAACATCTAATGATTGATCTCCTGTAGGCATCTCTCGAAATCTTCTAAAAGCTTTGTCTGCCATGAACTTTACATCTCGCCTTACTACAATCTTCCTACTACCAGGAACGTAGATTATGTATGCCTTTGAGGTCTCGCTATATCCTACAAGACACCCCTTTTCTGCAGTCTGATCCAACTTACTGCGCTTCTCATTTGGAATGTGACAATAGGCCACACTCCCGAATATCCTCAAATGACTTACCTCAAGTTTCTTCCCGGTGGAGACTCCCTTTAACGTTTTCTTCCCCAAAGCTCCGTGAGGTGTCCTATTTTGAATGTACATTGTTGTGTTGCATGCTTTTGCCCATAGGAATCTAGGCAAATCTTGATCATACAACATGGCCTTTGTTGCCCCGACTATAGCTCTGTTCTTTCATTCCACTACTCCATTCTATTGTGGATTGTAGAGAGTTGTCCACTCTCTTTTGATACCTTCCTTTGCGCAAAAAATTGTGAAGTCTTTATCCATATATTCTCCACCATTATCTGAACATAGTACCTTGATCTTTTTCCCTGTCATGTTTTCTACGAGAGCCCTAGGCTGTGGACCCAACGAGCATATTAACTACGGTTTAATACCATATCGCATCCAGTCCATCAGAGCAGTGGAGGATCGGCTGTCGGCCATCGGCGGAGTCATGGGTCCAATATATAAAGGACCCCCGGGAGTCATGAATCGCTGATTGCGATTTAAGCACGGACCCGATACAGGAATAGGTGCGATTGTAATATTTCTTGAAGTCCGCCTTTTAGTCTGTTTGACTGTTTTTTCTCATATTCTCTGTGTAATGGAATGTCTGGCTTGCGCGGGGTGTTTTAAGCCGAAAGGCTTACGATGGTTGTTCCGACGGTTCAAAAGGTTGAACATCAGTGAAAAGGGGTGAATCATGGCAATTATGATTGCGATCGGGACAAAACATCTCCATTTAATTGAAAGAACTCTATGTATGCCGCAATCATTGCCAAAAGGAGCACTGTTATGGTAAACTGGGAGGATGTGTTCTCCGTGGATCGTTTGGACCAGTCTAATGAATCTACGTATCCCCAGAAAGTCAGTGAACTTGCACAATGCAGAGGAAGCCGCAACAATCGAGGAGGAAGCCTAAGAGGCGGTGTAAGTGGAAACGAATGGACAGAGGCATGGGAATGTATAAAACAGTAAAAACAGAGAACTGTTCGTGTTGTTGTTGTGGTGAAGAACCAGAGTGTGAGGTAGCAGAAGCAGCAGAGGCAGAAGAGGCAGCAGAAGCAGCGGAGGTTGTAGAGGCAGCAGAAGCAGCAGAGGCAAGAGAGTAGGAGTGAGAGAACCTTAGTTGAATAGAGTCTAGCAGCATACCAGTTTATACCAAGGTTGGGTTGGAGCCCAAGAGGTTGGAGCCTCAGAACTGAACAGGAGTGAAGTCATTGGGGGTAGGTGCTCCTAAGTGCAGAACCACTGCAAAACGGAGTTGGTGCTCTGGAGGCTGGAGGCTCACTGAAGTCCAAGTTGGAGCTTGGCAACTATTCACAATCAGATATATACTTATATTGTAGTTATTTCATTGCATTGTCTTGAGTTTTAATAAAAGCATTAATTGCAGCTGTTGATTTCTGTGTTCTATGTATACATATACATATCTATATATGCTTTTGGCAATCA
The DNA here is from genome assembly GCA_031772625.1 of Pinus tabuliformis. Lineage (NCBI taxonomy): Eukaryota > Viridiplantae > Streptophyta > Pinopsida > Pinales > Pinaceae > Pinus > Pinus tabuliformis. The sequence goes on from CM062819.1 coordinate 217,948,660, forward strand.
CTAAAACAATTAAAAAAAATAAGAAATATTGATTCACCCTCCCCCCCCTCAGTATTTCCAACAATTGGCATCAGAGCCAGCTTCTTCATATTACCCTAACAGCTTGAAGAAGGATCCACAGCCATGATGAGAAATCACGAAGCATCAGGAAGACCTCCTTTGTTCGATGGCACTAACTTTGGTTTCTGGAAGAAAAGAATGACCTACTACTTAATGTCCCTTGGACCTGAAGTCTGGCATTTTGTTCAAAATGAATACCAAATGACTTCCACTCTTCCAACAGACCCAGACGAGAGGAAAGCCTACATTGCAAATGCAAAGGCCTTGAAGTCCATCACTAGTGGAATCACAGATTCCGAGTTTACAAAAGTCATGAACTGTACCTCTACCAAATAAATGTGGGAGAAGCTAGTTGGCTTGTACGATGGAGACTCAAAAGTAAAAAAGGCAAAGCTTCAAAATCACAGAAGACAATTTGAAAGTTTGAGGATGGAAGATGAAGAAGATATTGCAGCATACCTCCTCCGAGTAGCTGAAGTGGTAAATTCCCTAAAAGGATTGGACGAAAAAATTGAAGAAAGTACCATTGTTCAAAAGGTATTAAGGTCTCTTCTAGACAGATTTGAATCCAAAATAAGCACTATAGAAGAAGCAAAGGATTTAGATACCCTCAAAATGGATGAACTCCATGGAATTCTCACTACCTATGAAATGAGGAAAGGTGGCCCAAGCTCCAAAGATGCAGCATTGAAGGCCTCAAAGTCAAAGAAGGGGAAAGAAAGGAATGACTGTAGTGATGAGTCAGATGTGGAATCCGAATTGGCTCAATTTGTACGAAAGCTAAAGAGAGGATCTAAGCTTAAAGGCAAGTATCCTCTTATCTATTTTAAATGTGGTAAAATAGGTGATTATGCAACAAGATGTCCTCATAAACATGACAGTGATGATGAAGGAAATTCTAAAAGAATGGCACACAAAGAGAAAGGGTTCAATAAGAAAAACTTCTACTACAAGCAAGATGAGTCTGATGAGGATGAGTTTATGGTCATCAAAAAGAAATTAGATGAGGAAAGTGATCATGATGAAAGCCAAGAAACTTTATTCATGGCACTCGCAGATGATGATGACTAAGGGCTGGAAGGAAATGTAGATGAACTGTTAATGAGCGCCATTGAAGAAAATGAGAAACTATGGAACAAAATTATTTCTCTCAAAGTGGAAAACGAGGAAATAAGAAGGAGAGAAGATCTCTTGGAAGCAAAGCTTAAGGAAAAAGAAGAGACTTGTGAAGAACGTGAGGCCAAAATAGTGTCTCTAAGAAAGGAGTTGGAGCAAATTAAAAAGGGCTGTAAAAGCTCTCAAATACTTGAGACTATTCTGAAAAATCAAAAACCTCAACATGACAAGTTTGGAATAGGTTTCAAAGGAGAATCCTCAAGCACTAAGAATAGTGCGAAAAGCTATGCCGATGCACTTTCCTGCAATCCAAAAGATGAAAAAGTATGTTATCAAAAGTGCATCCCAGATCCCAAGAATGAAGAGAGAATTACTCCAGAGAAGAATGCGGAGTCGAATCATGGACACTACAACAAATACAAACCTATACTCCATCAAGGGCCCATCGCAAATCCAAAGAACGAGGGAGGAGTAATCCCAGGAAGGAAATCGACTCAAATCGTGATTGCTTCAATAGGTACAAAACCATCTTTCTTGGACACTGCTTTCACTGTAAAAACTTCGGTCATCAAGCCAGACATTGTATGGCTCGCAGAAGTGAAAAGACAAAGCTAAAGGACCGAATAATCAACTCATATGCCCCCAAAAGGCAGGGACAAATCAAAACCTTCAATTCATTTGATCCCTTGACCAAATTTGATCTGATTTGCTCTTTCTGCTACAATAATGGACACTATGAACAAGACTGCCCACTCAAAGGAAGAAAGACGAGTAGCAAGAACTCCAACATGGATAAATGCGGCCTGGCTCTATATGCTCAAAATAATGGAAACCATTGGTTTGTGGATAGTGGGTGCTCCAGACACATGACAGGAGACAGAAGGAAGTTTGTCTCACTGAGCAAAAAGGAAGGGAATGTGTCCTTTGGAAGCGGATCTGGCAGAATTGCAGGAAAAGGAACAGTTACTCTGATCAATGGAAAAGGAAAAGCTCAAGATGCTCTACTAGTTGACGGACTCAAACACAACCTCCTGAGTGTCAGCCAAATCTGTGATCAAGGACATAAGGTTGTTTTCAGCACCAAAGACTGTGAAATAAGGAACTCTGCCTCAGGGGAACTTGTGGCAAAAGGGGTGAGAACATCAGACAACATTTACATTCTGAACAAGATTCAAGAAAATAAATGCTACTTAAGTCAGACAGATGAGACTTGGCTGTGGCACAAGCGACTTGGACATACAAGCTTCGAAAATCTGATCGATATCAGCAAGATCAAAGTTGTACGAGACATCCTAAGGTTGTTCAAACCAAATCAAGGAGTATGTGGTCCATGTCAACATGGAAAGCAGACCAGAACCAGCCAGAAGAAAAAGGAGCTCTCTACATGGAAGCCCTTGGAGATCATCCATGCTGATGTGTGTGGACCAACTAGAAATTAGGGACTCCAAGGAGAAAGGTACTTTGTGTTATTTGTTGATGATTATACTAGAATGATGTGGATATATTTTATAAAGTTTAAATCTGAAACTTCTGAGTGTTTTAAGAATCTAAAAGCCCTTGTAGAAAATGAAAAAGATTCAAAAATTAAGTGCCTCAGAATAGACCGAGGGGGAGAATTCACATCAAACGAATTTAGTGAGTTTTGTAATATTCATGGAATTAAAAGGGAATTCTCTGCTGCCAGAACACCTCAGCAAAATGGGGTAGTTGAAAGAAGAAATCGAACAATCCAAGAAATGGCAAGAACAATGCTATTAGCAGCAGACTTACAGCCTAGATTCTGGAGAGAAGCAGTAGGGACAGCTGTCTATAGATTGAATCGAACTCAATTAAGACCAAATTGTGAAAAAAAACTCCTTATGAGCTATGGAAAGGAAGACTTGCTTCAGTCAAGTACTTCAAGATCTAAGTTGCAGGAAACGTGGGCAGGGGGTCCGTTTCCCCAGGGGAAACGAAACGAAACTCGTTTCCCCGTACCGTACGGCCTGGAAACGCGTTTCCGGCCGTACAGCCACGTTTCCCGAAACGGAAACGTGGCCGTACGGCCGGAAACGCGTTTCCAGGCCGTACGTGCCACGTTTCCCCAAAAAAAACACTTGTTTTTTAAATTTTTTTTTTTTAATTTGTTTTTAAATTTTTTTAGGGTTTCCAGGTAGTTCTAGAAACCTATTCTAAAGTTATAAAAGAGCAGCTTGGCTCATTCTCTCATCACATCATTCATGCTTTATGATTGCACATATATATAATAATAATTTTTAAATATTTTTAATATATATATATATATATATATATATATATATATATATTATTATATATATTCGCGTTTCCCCGTTTCCAAAATTTGGGGAGGTCGCGTTTCGTTTCGCTTCCCGTTTCGGAAACTCGTTTCCGTTTCCCGTTTCGTGCAACTTAGTTCAAGATCTTTGGAAGCAAGTGCTTCATAAAAATAAATGATGGCTCACCCGGAAAGTTTGATTCTCAGGCTGATGAAGGGATATTTCTTGGATACTCTACACAGAGCAAGGCTTACAAGTGCTACAATTATCGACTGAAGAAAATAGTGGAAAGCATTGATGTAAAGGTTGATGAAGATCTTCCAGAAAAGGAAATTGAAGAACATGAAGATGACTTTCTCATTGAAGAAGAAGAACCTAAAGAAGAAGAAATAGATGAGGAAGAAGAAGAAGAAGAAGAAGAAAGAGAACCACCTAATACCCCTTCAAAGATGAAGTATGTCCAAAGACATCATCCAGAAGAGCAGATCATTGGTGATAGAGATGAAGGTGTGCAAACCTGAAGAAGGATAACAATCACACCCAAGAGAAAAGTCATTGCCCTCCTATCTATGATAGAACCACAAACCAGTGTTGTTAAAATCACGATATTATCATTTTTTCGTGATTTTTTCAACAAAAAGATAAAATCACGAGTAGTACTCGGACCTTTTTTTTTAATACACAATTTTTACCGAAAAAATCGCGGGGGTTCGAGGCAGCACGATTTTAAAAGGAAAAAAATGATTTTGTTTTATTTCATTTGGACAGTAGAGCGCGCGGAGGGTTGTGGAGACTTGGAGTGTTGGAGAGGCTTGGAGATTTTGCCCTTTTGGAGCTAAATCAACTGCATGGAGGAGAAAATCAAAGAGTGTGCCAAGGAGGAGACCGATTATCTCCATAAAAACGGTATGGGCACCAATTTTTTTTTGTTTTCATTGTTTTGAAACTTTGTTTTTGTTTTTTTTTCAATGTTTTTGGTTGGGTTTGGAATGGGATTTTTGACATTTGTCCAATGTAATTTTTTTTTTAGTTTTTTTGGTTGGGTTTGGAACAGGGTTTTTGACATTTGTCCAATGTATTGTTTTTTTAGATTTTTTTGTTGGGTTTGGAATGGGGTTTCTTAAATTGTATGTAATTTTTTTTTAGTTTTTATACAATGTAAAAATTAAAATACTAAATTGTAAGTTTGTAACTTGTAAATATTAAATTGTAATCCTTATTTTCCCATAGGTTCACAACTTCACCAAAACAACATTCAAGTTTTCAACTTCAAAGTTCAAAATCAAACATGCCAAGGAAATTGGATCCTTTCTGGGAATATGGTGAACCTAATGCTCTGAATGATAGAGTAAACTTGACTTGCAAGTTGTGTGGGCACCATATGTCTGGGGGGTGTACAGATTGAAGTATCACCTTGCAAAAATCCCTGGATTTGATGTAGGGCCTTGCAAAAATACAAATCCTGAACTCATCCAAAGAGCCATGAAAGCATTGGAAACTTTAGACCAGAATAGAGAGGCCAAAGAAGAAGTGAAGAGGCAACTAAAAAAGTCAGTTGAACAAGCAAGTGGCACTGGTTCTACTGCAGCATCAACCAATCCGGTAGCTGCCTCATCATTTTTTGTTCCTCGAACCACACCTAGTTCACAGCCATCTATCAGTTCAACGCTAAAAAGAACTCAGAAAGAACAAGCTGACAAGTTACTGGTGAAATTTCTCCTTTGGAGTGATATTCCTTTCAGCATTGTAAGGAATAATCCATTTTTCCAACCTGCTATTGATGCTATTGCAACTGTTGGCCCAGGGTACAAAATCCCTTCTTATCATGATTTCAAAGGTCGGATTCTTCAAAATGAAAAGCTTGACTGCACCCAAAGATTGGAGGATTTTAGGGCATCATGGGCACAAACAGGATGCACTGTTATGTCAGATGGTTGGACTGACCAAAAGGGGAGAACCCTTATAAACTTCTTGGTTAGTTGTCCCAAGGGAACTATGTTTATCAAATCTGTTGATGCATCTGCACAAATCAAAGATGCAAGAACTTTATGTGATTTGCTAGATGTGTTTATTTTGGAGGTGGGTGCAGAAAATGTTGTCCAAGTCATAACGGACAATGCTGCAAATTATGTTGCTGCTGGCAGGATGCTTATGGACAGGCATCCTACTTTATTTTGGACACCTTGTGCTGCACATTGTATTGATTTGATGTTGGAGGACATGGGAAAATTCCCTTTGTCAAAGATATTGTTGAGTCATCCAAAAGCATTACAAAATTTATATATAGCCATACATCTATGCTTAGCTTGATGAGAGGATTCACCAACAACAAAGAGTTAGTGCGCCCCGCCATTACACAGTTTGCCATCAATTTCATATCTCTTCAATCTCTCTTGAATTCTATGTGGGATGTGAAGAGAATATTTCTTTCAGAGGAGTGGCGTGCTTTGCCAATGAGCCGCAAACCAGAGGGAGAAGCTGTATGCAGACTAGTTTCATACCAGGAAGACTTCTGGGCGGGAGTGCAGGAGGTGTGCGTCGTTACTGAACCTTTGGTAAAGGTTCTTCGGTTAGTTGATGGTGAGAAGCCCACAATGGGCTATTTGTATGAGGCCATGGACAGGGCCAAAGAAGCCATTCAGGCCTACTATGATGATAAGGGAGATGAGGGGTTTCAAAGACAACTCCTCCTATAGGGAGTGATTGATGAGCAATGGAACAACACACTCCATCGTCCCATTCATGCTGCTGGGCTTTTCCTGAACCCCGCATTTTCTTACGCATGTGGGTTTGTATTTGATGCTGAGATCATGGATGGATTCTTATCCTGTGTCCAGAAGATGGTGCGATCTCCAGCAGAACGTATAGAGATCTCTAAAGAAATTGAGACATATAGGATGGCAGGTGGCACATTTGGCTTTGACATGGCTGTGACTTATAGGACGATTAAAATGCCAAGTATTTTTTAGTTTGTAACTTTGTTTCAAATTTCATTGTCTCTTTAAATTCCATTTTTTTCTTATGTTTATTTAAAATTTTATTTGTAAATTTGTTGTAGATGCATGGTGGAGAATGTATGGTGCTAGGGTACCCCTTCTGCAAAAGCTTGCCATTCAAATCCTCAACCAAACATGTAGCTCCTCAGGATGTGAGCGCAACTGGAGTGTACTTGAAAAAAATACACAACAAGAAGCGCAACAGGTTAACACTTAAACATTTAAAATATTGCAAATTTCCAAATAAATTTTTGAATTCATTAAACAATATTTTTTTTATAATTATTAATTATTATTTCATCATCTTTGTACAGGTTGGAATCCCAGCGACTTAATGACATGGTCTACGTCTACAACAATCTTCGATTGTGGGTGAGGCAACTTGAGAGGAAACCTGATATGGAGGCCATCTCATTGGATGGGATTGACACCACTGCTTCATGGAGGGTTGAGGCCGAGAGGCCTCTCATGGAGTCTGCTGATGATTGGTTAGTGCAGGATGTAGTGGAAGGGGAGAAGGAGGAGGAGGAGGAGGAACAGGAGGAGGAGGTGACACCACCTGCCCGGGCTACCCCTGCCACCAATAGAGGACGTGGTCTACCTCCTATAGCTCCTACTTCTAGTTCTTCAGCTTCTAGAGCACAGCAGACTCCATTGCCAACTCCACCAGCACCAGCATCTACATCTAGAGGGAAAGGGAAAGCTGTGGCATTTTCTCGCAAGAGGGGCAGAGGAAATCAATAGTACTAGACTTTAGTTATTTTGTTCACTTTATTGTATATGATATTATGACTCATGAGATACATTATTATATTTTTTGTTGATATTTTGAGGCTGAGTTGGGACTCAGGAGTCGGTACTTACTATTCAGGACATGATTCACTATTATGTGTGATTTTAGCACTAGAAATGATATTTAACATCTTATATATTAGTTCTCTTATCATATTTATGTGTCAATGTATTTATTTTATGTTGTAGATGGTTTAGATATTAAAAAAATTGAAAAAAAATGAATATTTTTGTACCAAACGATTTTTCCCCGATTTTTTCCTCACGCCAATATTATCCCGATAATGATTAGTGCAACATTGCCAGAAACATTTGCAGAAGCAAGGATCATCATTGGGTAAAAGCCATGGAAGAAGAAATGTCCCAAATTGAGAAGAACAAGACATGGGAGTTGGTACCTCGTCCAAAGGACAAAAACATAATAGGAACCAAATGGGTGTTCAAAAATAAAATGAATGAGGAAGGACAGGTTATCAAAAACAAGGCAAGACTAGTCTGCAAAGGCTATTCACAAATTGAAGGAATTGACTTTGAAGAGACATTTGCACCAATGGCCCGTATGGAAGCTATCAGGATGTTCTTGGCATTTGCTTGCTCAAAAGGATTCAAAATCTATCAAATGGACATGAAATCAGCATTTCTAAATGGGGAACTCAAGGAAGAAGTCTACATGGAGCAGCCAGAAGGTTTTGATCTAACAGCAGGAAAAGACTTAGTCTGTAAGTTGAAAAAGGCTTTATATGGGTTGAAACAAGCTCCTAGAGCTTGGTATGCAAGATTGGATCACTACCTACAACAAAAAGGCTTCAAAAAGGGAGTGGCTGGAAGTAATCTATACATAAAGACAGATGAAGGTAAGTTACTAGTTGCTCTTGTTTATGTCGATGATCTGATTTTTGCTAGTAATAATGATGAAATGAGCCATGAATTTTCTCAAAGCATGTCAAAAGAGTTTGAGATGTCAATGATAGGAGAGTTGTCCCACTTCCTTGGACTTCAAGTATCTCAAACCAGAGCAGGATTGTGTATATCTCAAACCAAATATCTAAAAGACATGCTCAAAAAATATGGAATGGAGGACTGTGCACCCATGAGCACACCTATGACCACAAACTGCAAACTGAGCAAAGACGATGACTCCCCTCTAGTAGATGCAACTCATTACAGGTCAATGATTGGAGCCCTTCTATACTTAACAACTACAAGACCAAACATAATGCAGGCAGTAAGAATGGTTGGAAGATTTCAATCTGCTCCCAAACAATCCCACTTATTAGCTGTAAAAAGAATTCTCAGATACCTAAAAGGAACTTCTGATTTCGGTCTTTGGTACCCAAAGAGCTCAACACTGACTGTCACTGCATACACCGATGCTGATTGGGCTAGAAGTATAGATGATCAGAAAAGTACTAGTGGAAATGTGTTCTTCCTAGGAGACTGTTTAGTATCCTGGCTCAGCAAAAAATAGTCATCCATATCATTATCCACAGCCGAAGCCGAGTATATTGTTGCAGTAGACTGTTGTACTAGATAATATGGATGAAGGAAGCTCTAAAAGATGTCGACACATGTACAGATCAACCGATTGCCGTCTATTGTGACAACACAAGTGCTATCAGTCTCAGCAAAAATCTAGTGATGCACTCAAGAACCAAACACATACCAATCAAGTATCATTTCCTCCGTGAGTAAGTAGCTGAACAAAACATCGTCTTGGAATATATCAGTACTAAGGAGCAGATAGCTGATATTTTCACAAAACCTCTTCCTCAAGAAGCATTCGAACATCTGCGTCAAAAGATGGGGGTTATTTCTTTATCATCACTCAAGTTCATTCATAAAGATGTAGCAAGACACAAGGGGAGTCCATATGCATTCCTTTGCCATTGATGTCAAAGGGGGAGAGCAGAAACATATTGCCATCAATAACAAAAGGGGAGATTGTTGGACACAGATTGTCATTGATGTCAATATGGCAATATTCGAGGAGCAAAAGGAGCCAAGAGGAGCAGAACAGAGGATGCAGACAACCATCGCAGCAACAGAGGAACAAGCAGAGCTATAAGGAAGCAAACAGAGCCATCAAAGGAGCAATGGGTGCATTTATATTATCGGGAGCTATCGAGCCACAAAAGAATTATATGCATGAAGATACAAGCGGAGTATTGAGTTGTATCGGGTTTGGCACATCGCATCGCTATGAGGGGTCTACGTTAACGTCGAGCCCTAACCTTGTGCGACTTTCGATTGCCGATAGCGAGTATCGCATCGGCACTTCGGAAGTGGGAGCTACAATATGTCAAGCAATCCATTGCGATCGCCGATAGCGATATCGCATCGGACCTCCGCCACGGGCAACTCCCGACTGCGATGCATATCCACGTGGACCCGCCGCACATTACAAATATGACTTAATCTATGATCGCATCCGTCGCATATCACAAGTCGTAAAGCCTTGCCACATTGGAAGCACCGACTGCGATAGGCTGTGGACCCGATGGGCATATTAACTATGGTTTAATACCATATCGCATCCAGTCCATCAGAGCAGTGGAGGATCGATAGTCGACCACTAGCGGAGTCATGGGTCCGATATATAAAGGATGCCCGGGAGTCACGAATCGCCGATTGCGATTTAAGCGCGGACCCGATATAGGAATAGGTGCGATTGTAATATTTCCTGAAGTCCGCCTTTTAGTCTGTTTCACTGTTTTTTCTCATATTCTCTGTGTAATGGAATGTCTGGCTTGCGCAGGGTGTTTTAAGCCGAAAGGCTTACGATGGCTGTTCCAACAGTTCAGAAGGCTGAATGTCAATGAAAAGGGGTGAATCATGGCAATTATGATTGCGATCGGGACAAAACATCTCCATTTAATTGAAAGAACTCTGTGTATGCCGCAATCATTGCCAAAAGGAGCACTGTTACGGTAAACCGGGAGGATGTGTTCTCCGTGGATCATTTGGACCAGTCTAATGAATCTACGTATCCCCAGAAAGTCAGTGAACTTGCACAGCACAGAGGAAGCCGCAACGACCGAGGAGGAAGCCTAAGAGGCGATGTAAGCGGAAACGAATGGACAGAGGCATGGGAATGTATAAAATAGTAAAAACAGAGAACTGTTCACGCTGTGGTTGTGGTGAAGAACCAGAGTGTGAGGTAGCAGAAGCAGCAAAGGCAGAAGAGATAGCCAAAGCAGCGGAGGCTATAGAGGCAGCAGAAGCAGCAGAGGCAAGAGAGTAGGAGTGAGAGAACCTCAGCTGAATAGAGTGTAGCAGCATACCAGTTTATACCAAGGTTGGGTTGGCGCCCAAGAGGTTGGAGCCTCAAAACTGAACAGGACTGAAATCATTAGGGGTAGGTGCTCCTAAGTGCAGAACCACTGCAAAACAGAGTTGGCGCTCTGGAGGTTGAACCTCACTGAAGTCCAAGTTGGAGCTTGGCAACTATTCACAATCAGATATATACTTATATTGTATTTATTTCATTGCACTGTCTTGAGTTTTAATAAAAGCATTAATTCCAGCTGTTGATTTCTGTGTTCTGTGTATACATATACATATCTATATATGCTTTTGGCAATCACTAGAACAATTAAAAAAAATAAGAAATACTGATTCACCCCCCCAGTATTTCCAACACTTTGTATCTCAGCTGAACAATTGATGAATATCTAATAGAAGAAGAAGAATTGATTATGGGTTTTTCCCCTTGTAGGGTTTTGCCCTGGTCTCCGACCAAAATCCTGTTGTCTCTATCGTTTATTTTTTTCTTTTGTCGTTCCTTACTATTCCGCTGCATTGTTGATGTTATTGTTCTCTCTATATGATTTCTTACAATGATGTTGTTGAAGAATCTAGGGCAAAATGGTGTAGTGTGATTCTTCGTAACTTGATAACAATTTGTGGAGTCTTTTTATTTTTTCTAGTTAGCTTAATCTTCTTCTTATTATTATTAATGAATGTGTGTGTACTTCATCAAACTGCTACCAAAACATAAGAACAAGAACACAATGTTGGCTCTCTGCTAGGGCCAAAACCTCTCTTCTCTTAAGAGGAAAACCCTTTAGTAAGTTTCTCTTATTGAAGCTTCTTATTGATCAATGCCAAATCCTAGACCCCTGACAAGAATATCCTCCAAGCACAAGTCAAGTCCTTCTCTCTTTCTGCACCTTGTTTCCCAGCGCTTTGTTCCCTGGCACTTCTTCCGGCACTTCGTTCTTCTTTCAATTGTTGGTAAGTCTTATTATACTTGCTCTAGAAGACATGCCTTAGATGAGATACTTCCCTTATGATGATCCCTTCTCTCTCTTAGCCAACCAATGAACTTTTATGACTGTCAAGGGAGGGCTGTTATAACAGCAGTGCAGCCCTAATTCTCGCACGTGTGAGAGGTACCCTAGAGAATTAGGGTCCTTTTCCTTCGCTAGAGAGAGGGACTTCTTCACTTGACTTGGGAGGCCTTGTAGGCCTAGTGACTAGCCCAAACACCAACGAATCTTGCACTGAAAACTTGTTGCTGCTATATCCGCAGTCTGTCCTCCTTATCCTCACACGTGTGACTGTTTCTAGCCCTAGAAACAATCCCTAACCTTCGCTGAGTTTCCTCCTTCCTTCGCTGCACTTTTGGAGACCCTTTAGACTTCCCTTACCTTCCTTCTCGGCTTGTCTCTTCGCTGATTTCAGAGCTTGCATTATCTTCTTTATGAGGGAGTGGACAGCCTCTATATATAGAGGACTGTCCCTCCTCTAGGCTGACATGTAGGCCGACTAGTTAATTGTTTGCAGGCCAACTAGAAGAGTAGATTTCGGATGGTTTCCTTGGTGGTATTGCATGCTTGAAGGAGCTTCTTAATGGTGCCTTAGTATAGGAGGAGACTTGACTTTGCTTGGAGGTATTCTCTTGACTTTAATACATATTTATACAAGGTGTAACATGCCCTTAAGGTCTTCAACCTTTTCTTTTGACTATTTGACTTACCTATAGCACTTTAAATAGTGCTAGACCTATTTCAATGAGCAAGAAACTAATTGAGATATATTATAAAAATAATATTTCTTTTCTTGAATAAATACAAATATCAAAAGTACATTTATGAAGACCGAACCTAGTTACATTTCCTTCAACAGATATGGGGTGAATGTAATGTGTAAATTGTTAAAAGAGTTTTAAAATGTGATTATCTACAGTAGAGAACAATCTAGCCCTAAAACTAACACATGCTAGGGAGAAGTTCAATAAGAATCTGTTGAGTATGAGTGCATGTAATTGGCTGTCACTTCATGAAAGTGATTTGCACAGAAGTAATTGGCACAAGCCATGCATAATAGTAAATGACCCCTTGCACAGTTTATAAGTTACAGAGAAGTTCAATAAGAATCTGTCTAAAAGCTCATGCTAGGGAGAAGTTCAAAAAGAATCTGTTAAAGTATGAGTGCATATAATTGATCGTTGCTTCATGAGAGTGATTTCCACAGAAGCAATTGACCCCTTCCACAAATTAAAAGTTAGGGAGAAATTCAACAAGAATCTGTTCAAAAGCTCATTCTAGGGACAATTTCAACAAGAATCTGTTAAGTATGAGTGCATGTACTTGATCGTTGCTTCATGACAGTGATTTGCACAGAAATAATTGGTACAAGCCATGATTCACAGTAAATTACCCCTTGCACAATTTAAAAGTGGCAAAAGGCATTGTACCACAAGATGTGCTAAAGGTCATGTTGCATAATTTAGTCGTGCAACCCGGTGTAACATAATAAGACAGTTGCATTCACACTTTATCATGCAACATTGCAACCTTGCACGCTAGCACCATAACAAAACAGATGCCACAGTATATCAACCACATAGCAGACTAGTGCAGTTGGAAAAGATCACACAAATTCCAACAATTAGGAGGGATTGTTTTACTACAATCCTATCTCTTCCTCTTTCCGGTTTATCTGGTATATTATTTGTACTATATGGAATATGTAGTATGAACAAATGAGAGAAAGCACTTTCTCTTCTCCTGACAGAATTATTTATATTGTGTTTGATCAACTTTGACATCATATATGGATTGTTATTGATCTCTTCATGTTGTTTAAATGTTGTATCAGCATTATCAGACTCAACCGAGTCAACTCAATTCAATTGGTCCAACCATGTTGCTCATATGCTGTACCACTGTTGTTCCTAGTGGGTTATGAACCATGAGTGACCAGGTAGGCGGCGTCTTCTCCTATATCCAGGCAGGGATACTTTTCTTCTAAAAATTGAGTAGTTTCCTTGATGCTCTTACTGGTAATGCATGATGCTAACTTTACATCACATCGAGGTTTGGAAGTGAACAAAAAGAATTAAGGCCAAGAACTTCAAGAGTGTTACGTATACCATACTTGCATTAGCAATTGGAAAACATACTCATAGGCCTACCGATGTGAGTACAACATAAGATGAATGCTAACAACCATGTCACTAAATCATAATACTTAAATTTTAAACTAACATATTAGTCTTGTATATATGCAAGTTCCTAGAGGGAAGACATTACATATATCATTCTAACATTCGAATCAAGAACTAACACCTTTCCAAACTTCCCACATACTATCTCCTCCCTTGTAGAATACACAATGTTACAACATAAGATATTGATATACAGCGAATGCTAACTTTCATTTTTTTCCTGAGAAAGGCAATGAGAAGAAGAAAACAACTACAAGGATATAACCATGACACAACCGTGCAAGATAAATAGAAAGACATCTCCCAACATAAGTGGCACAAAAGTTAGATAAATATTTATAACATACCAATTCCATAGCCAAAATAATCTCCCTGTCTTAGCACAAGTTCTAGATGCCTCAATGCCTCTGATTCTGTTGGGGGTGAAACCTCGACCTACACAAAAGAATGTCTTTAAGTAAGGATTCAGTTAAGAATTGCATTTCCAGGTTTTAAGTGAATTACACTGAGAATCCCTGTCGACTTTTCATGAAGCAGGTAAGAGATGGATTACAAAAATACAGTGTTGCAAACATCCCAATTTTATCACAAAAAAAACACAATTGTGATTTTTTGGGCTAGCCAATGTTTGTCGATTTTTGCCGATATTTTCTCGATTTTTTGTTTTTCAGGACCCTTGCCTATTTTATCCCGATGCCAATATTTGCAACATTGCATACATATATATATATCAACGTTTATGCTTTCAATGATAAAATGAGAGATTCTATGAACTCATCACTAGTACAATATAGAAGCTTTTTATCGCAAAAAAAATCAAAAAATTGTGTTTTTTTGGCCTAGCCGATGTTTGTTGATTTTTTGGTTCTCTGGACCCTTGCCGATTTTATCCCAATGTCAAAGTTTGCAACATTATATATATATATATATCAACGTTTATAATTTCAATGATAAAATGAGATTTTCTATGATCTTATCACTAGTACAATATAGAAGCTATTGTTTATCAAAAACAAATAATACAATTACATAATTCCAGAAGACTCATAACTGTTGCCATCTGAAGTGTTACTCCCAGGGCTAGTAAGGTAAAAATTATTTGTTGAGCATCTTATATGATAAACTATGGCTATCTTTAATCTGTTTGTTTCAGCTAAAACACCATGTAAAAGGATGGAAAATATATATGATGATTATCCAAAGACAAGAACTAAGAGACCAACGTTTTGGATTAATAATAGTCCATCCAACTTGCATGAGCTTGAACACAGTAATATAGAAACCAAGAAACAACTGCTTTGCATTCCAATGTAATAACTGTACCGATCCCTACATTTTGTGATTTGTCAAACTCAGTCTTTCAAGGTACTTAGTACAACCCACTGAAAATATCTCTTTTTTAAGTAGAAATTTTTTAAAAAGTACCATACCTCTCCTTTCCAGATAAAGTAAGCACTATCACCAACTTCACCCTCATGAACAAGGTACTCACCGTTATCTGCAATATATAGTCACCGTTAAAATTTTGCAATACATAACCATAAAAATGCGAAACATTAAAAGAACCATGTCGAAAAGTAAACCTAAAATTGAAAACAATATCAAGCTGGAAAAGTGAAAATTCATACAAACACTGAAAGATAAAACAGTAGCTTGAATAGAAAAAACATAACTTTTTGAAGTAAGATTACTCACCAAAACTCTTGAACTTGATAACTTCTGCAATTTTTTTCACAGATGAGCTTGGAAGCCTTTGCAGTAAAGGTATAGAACCTAGAAACTTCATTACTGTAGCACACGTCAGGACTCAGTACCAAAATAGATTAGGTCTATTAACCAAAATATTTTTATATATGAGAATCATTATTAAAATTTACTGCATTTCATTAATTTGAGATGTCATTTTCTATATTTCCTATAAAATAAGAATATTCTAGCAATCCAACTTCTATACAACATTGTTAATATTAATTGCTTCATTTTCCCACTCTTGGAATTATTATTGTAATCTGTACAAACAGCTATGGCTCTAGTAATATTATTACATGTAATTATGGCTTAAGGCCATAATCTTTAACTTTTTATTGTATTATTAAGTACGGTTAAGGCCAACCTAACCAAACTTGATATGTGTGCTCAATAACCTTCTTGGGGTGTGTGTCTTTGTTGAGGGCCCATAAAACCCTCTTGTGTTAGAATTTCAAACCCTAGGTGACTAATGTGTTGAGATTAGTAGCTTGGGATGTACTCCAAGCCCTAGGGTTTGGGGTTTGGAGAAAGGAGCACCACAAATGTGCTTTGTGGGTTTAAAAACCAAGCTTGGGGTTTTGTACCGGTTGACCACGGGAGTGGTGCCTGATGATTGTGTGAAGACTCCATGACCAAAGATGATCCAGAGGACACTTGTGCCATCAGATATCATCAGTCAACAGATTTTTTTAACTCTACTTCTATTTTCTCATCATCTTTCTTGTACCCATATTCTACACCCTGCGAGGAATTGTAATAAGTGATACTAGTAATGATGAGTTTTGAGTCTGTAACTGGCCTAGGATGTCAGGACTCGATCAGAAAATGAGTACATTTTGGAGTGTTTTTTTATCTGGTTTATTATCTCTTCTTTTTTAGAGGTGGATAATTTTCTGGGTTTTTTTACTCACTTTTTACCCCAAAGTCGAGGTGACGGTTTGAAGGTTAAGCCCTTAACACATCTTAGTTTCTAGAATCGATGTATATTACCATACTAGATCACACAAAAAAACTCATGGAATTTGGTTAGGTCTAGGTAGTCATTTTTTAATTTTTTAGATTTTCTAAACTGCGGAAATTGCTAATAAAATTGTATTTGTAATGTTATGAAACCAGCGCACAAAAAGATAGAAAAGATAGATGAACGCCTTAGAAATAAGCCTCTTATAGGGGGCAACCTCCTTTACATTACATAAATGAACAATTCTTCGATGATACAAATGACAAGACCTCCTTTCTATATATAGGAGTCTAAGGGGTCATAATATAGTCAGAGCCGACATAACAATAATAATGTAAGCGCACAACAATAACAATAGTGGGCTTCTATGGGGCACAATAATAACAATCTAGGGACTACATGGGCACAACAATATAATAAGGGGGTTGTACTAATAACAATAAGGGGCTACACTAGTAGTACAGGGACCGAACATGCCCCTCTCCTTCAAAAAGTGTTGTACTCAACGCTTGAGTAGTTCTTGATGCTTATGTATAAAATTCCTGTCCTCCCATGTGGAATCTTCACTGGGTAATTCTTCCACTTGATGAGATACTCTGAAATTGATCGATTTCATAGTTGTCGGGTTCTTGTTTCTGTGACTGCCCCAGGTTCCAATATGATTTTTCCTTCTTCGTCAAGTTCTGACAATATTGTTTGAACTGGGACCTTCTGCAACTTTTGAATGAGTGGCCACACTTCTTCGTCCTTCTTCCATTCATCCCTTGCTTCGTTTATCCAATCCGGTTGGATAATAGAAATAGCCCAAAACAATGCTTCGACATCCTCATCCTTTCTTGAGAGTGCATCTGCAACAACAATTTTCTTCCCCTTTTTGTAGATGATTTCAAAGTTATAACCCAACATATTTGTGACCCATTTTTTCTGTTCTTCTAAAGATAATCTTTGTTTTAAAAAGTATTTAAGACTATCATGATCCATTTTTACCTTGAAGTGTCTTCCCATTAGGTAAGGTCACCATTTCTTAAGTGCATGTAGTATTGTCAACATTTCCTTCTCATAAATAGCTTGCTTGAGATGTAGCCGTAAAAATACCCAATCACCTACATCAAAACTTCTTTCACTACGATGTTGATTTTCCTGTTGTTTCTTTCTATTTTGCACCAAACTGGTGTTATTCTTTAAAAGTTGGAGAACTTGTTGTTGATGCTCTCGATGTGATCTTTCACTGGTTGAATCTTTTTCTTCTTGATATGTCCTTCTATCTTGAGAGTTTGAGGAGTGGTAATTTCTTCCAATGCATTAAAAGATATGGTCGGATTAATTTCTTGCTGCTTGATGTGATCTTTCACTTCTTGAACATTTTTCTTCTTGATATGCCCTTCTATCTTGATAGTTTGAGTGGTAATTTCGGCCAATGCATTACATGATATGGTCGGATTCATTTATTTTTTCTCGATGTCATATTTCACTTCTTGAACCTTTTTCTTCTTGATATGTCTTTCTATCTTGAGAATTCGAGGAGTGGTAATTCTTGTCAATGCTTTACAAGATATGGTTGGATTCATTTCTTCTTTATCTGGGGTTGGTTCCTGGTGTATTTCCTTTTCTTTTGATGTTTCTTGATCCTTTTCTTCCTCCTCTTCATAATCTATGTAAAATAATTTCTTCTCAGCACACTTAAAACCTTTAGTGTATTTTCTATCACAATTGTAACAATGCCCTTTTTCTCTTTTTTCTTCCAATTGTTGTGGTGTAAACCTTATAGGTTCTGGAAGGCTAGGAGAAAAAACACTTCCATAATTATAGTCGTGAGTGGTGGGATTCCTTGTTTCCATAATTTCGTTTTCAATTTTTCTTGCCAACCTAAATGCCTTCTCCAATGAATCAAGTTACCAAAGATGAACCTTATGTTGAATGTTATCCTTTAAATTTCCTATGAAGACATCAATCATTTGCTTCTCTAGAATATCATTTACCCTTATATTCAATTTTCAGAAGTCCTCAATGTGCTCTGCCATTGAACCCTTTTGTTCGAGATTTATCAATTGGCTAAAGAAGATGTTACTCTTTGTATCCTCATAATGTGCTATCATTTCTTCCGTGAAAATTGACCAAGTGATAAGTGCTTTACGAGAACAAAGACCTTTATACCATAAAAATTGATTTGGTTCTAAATATAAAGATGCAATATGTACCTTTTGTAATAGTGGAATGTCATGTAGATCAAAATATTGCTCCATCTGTAGTATCCAATTGACCGAATCCTTGCCATCAAACTTCCTCATCTCGTTTTTTTCTTAATTTTAGGAGCTCTATCTTGAAACAATTGTAACTCTGTAATTTCGGATCTTTAAGTTCTGAAATTTCAGCCTGTGATAGCCCTCTGGGTCCTCTTTCTAACTCCGCAAGTCTAATTGCAATTTGATTCTCCAAGAAAGAGTTATGTCCAATATCCTAAGATGACCTGATTATATAATGTTTCAGTAGAGCGAACTTGTACGATATTCCATGTGTCGCTGTTTCGACCTTCGGATCTGAAAAATATACAAAGAAAACTACAGTTTGTCCTCTTTATGTAACTTCTTACGAAATTTCATTTTCTTTCTCAGAGAGAAAGTTATGACGATTTTCCCAAGGTCACCTGTTTAGAATGTAATTCAGGAGTCTGCAAAAACCCTAACTTCCTCAAATCATATATCCAAAAATACAGCGAACCAAGATCTGAAATTCGGACCTGAGGTTCAGACCGATTTCTTCTCAAATGGGTTTTTTTTTAGCTTCTGAAACTTTGTAGCAAAAACGTTATAGCGAACATTCCATGATGACTTGTTTTAGATGAAATTTTGGAGCTTGCAAAAACCCTAACTTGCTCAGATCATATCTCCAAAAATATAGCGAGACAAGATCTGAAATTTGGACCCGAGGTTCAGACTAATTACTTCTAAAATGGGTTTTGTTTTTAGCTTCCAAAACTTTGTAGCGAAAAAGTTATAGCGAAAATTCCAGGATGACCTGTTTGGAACAGTGAAATCTCTGATACCAAATGTTATAAAACCAGCTCACAAAAAGATAGAAAAGATAGATCAACGCCTTAGAAATAAGCCTCTTCGAGGGGGAAACCTCCTTTACATTACACAAATGAACAATTCTTAAATGATACAAATGACAAGACCTCCTTTCAATATATAGGAGTCTAAGGAGTCAATATAATTAGAGCCGACATAACAATAATAATGTAAGGGCACAATAATAACAATAGTGGGCTTCTATGGGGCACAATAATAACAATATGGGGACTACATGGGCACAACAATATAATAAGGGGGTTGTGCTAATAACAATAGGGGGTTACACTAGTAGTATAGGGACCTAACATGTAATGTAATAAGTGTTAAAATTGGCAACTAGGGCCAAATTCCATGTGGGTCATTTTATTTATGACAGCTGATATTTTTCTTGGATTCCTCTCATCGAGAGGTGTAGGATTGATCTAAATATCATCCGATTCTGACATGTATTCATGGAGATATGAATTTATTTGTGTTATGGGACAATTTGTCAAGGTCGACCAGCAACCAAATTACCCCCACTTGTGCTCAACGTTTTAATATAAAAAAGGTGGATTGCTAGTCATTTGCACACACTCTTCTTGGGATCTCTTCCTCTCCACTTGTCTTTGGGTTTTGGTGGGAGGAGAGATCCTAAAGAGACAATGCTGCCCTAATGAAGAAGGCTCTACGCTATCATGGTTAAGCCCTAAAACGCAGCAATGTTTAAGCCCTAAACACAGTCATGGTTAAGGCCTAAACCCAGTTAAAAGGAAGATTGTTCACGCTACCCTAACCACAGTCTTGTGAGTCACAAAATGGTGCCCTAGATGTTGTCAATACACTGGTTAAGGAGGACAGTTAGAAGGAATGTTAGAGGATTGTTAGAGACAGTTAAGTAGACCTTAACGTTATCTTTATATACCCTAACGCTGCCCTAAATGCGATCATGGTAAAGACCTTAATGATGTCCATCAGGAGATCCCTAACTTCTTGTTCTATGCCACAGTTAACAAGGGGTTCATCTATAGCAAAAGGAGGATGTACATACTGCACTGTAAGGAAAGGTGATTGTGCAGTTATAAGGCTGATTGGAAGACAACACTGTCATGATGTTGTAGATGATAAGTGTGTTAAGGACTGAGCTTGATTTGAAGGGTTGCTACAACAAGCTGCTTTGCTAAGCTACATGCCATAGCAAGCAGCTAAGTCTGTCCCTTGACAGTATTGTAGTGTACACCACATTAAAGATGGACAGTATATTAAGATGCAGCATACTTGGATGGATGCAGCATGAATAATGAATGCATTGATGAATACAATAACTGTTGTGGGCAGCAAGGTGCAGTATGGTGCAACACAATGAATGCAGCATGGTGTAGCGCTATGGTACAGCATGACGATGGGCATGGATGTATAGTAGCGGCTCGATATTGCAGCAACTTGTTAGTGATGGGTATAGCAATGTTGGAATGGTGCAGCATAGTGCACAGTGATGGGTACAGTCGTGATTGGGTGGAGCTCAGTGATAAGATCAGCTCAGTGAATGGGTGCAGCACAGTGAGGTGCAACATGGTAATGGAGTCACCTTGGAGGATCAGCATGCCTTCACCTGAGTCTAGATCAGCTACCTCATGTGACATCTTCTTTGAGAAGATCTCTGCTCTTATTTTGATAAGTCAAAATGTTGACTTCTGATGTATATGTACTATCTCTCTCTCTGTTGAACTATTGAAGAACATATAAGAAGAATTGATCAAGGTTTTCCCCACATTGGGGTTTGTCCTTGGCTGGCACCACATCTTGTGTCCTCTTGTCTTGGCTTGTCTTCTGCGATTTATGTTTATGTTCTATCTGCATTTTACTATAATGCTAAATGTGATTACTAATCTGGAATTGATATTGAGCTAATATGGAAAATTGAATTAAATTTGTTATCAGCATAGAACATACCTAAAATTAACATGGTATCAGAGGTGAGGTGAAGACAAAGCCCAAGCAAGAGTGAAAGAGCAATCACCGAAGACAGTTGGAAAGAACAAAAAGGCTAAATGGGTTCCTCATCCCTCTTCAAATTCAATAAGGGTGAAGTCGAAGCAAAGAATATTATCCGAGTGGCGCAACGGAAGCATTTAATGGCCTACCTAAAGATCACTTCATCCGTATCTAAGGGTGGAAGGAAAGGCAGATGCCTTGCTTGCAATAAGTTCGGCCATTATGTGAAGGAATGTCCGAATGGTAGGGACAGACATCTTCAATGATCGGAGGAATGACAGGTAATGCAAGTCATCAAGGAAATGGCCGACTCTTCAAAGAAAGCAAGGAACTCCAGGTATGAAGAATCAAATGTTGTTTCTGATAAGCTAAGGAAGTATTATCTTATATTGGCCCTCTCCACTACTTCTCCTTCAGACTCTTTGGGAATTTGGCTTATTGATGTAGTGTTTTAAGGCACTTCATCAGATACAAGGAAGCTCTCTCTAATTTGATAGAGAAGGAAACAATCGTGGAGATTATACTTGGAGTCAATGCCACCTATCCCAGAAAGGGTGTAGGGAATGCTACCCTTCAATTGAATAAGGGTAGCACAATTCATTAACAAGAAGTTCTTTATGTACTTGATCTCAAGAAGAACCTGGTGTCCATTTCGGCAATGGAAATCAAAGGTTTCAAGGTGGCATTCATCGATGGAAATGTACGTGTTTGAAAATGGAATTTTCAAACATGCTTTTATCCTTGGGTTCAGGGTTGGCAATTTGTATCAAGTTGCAGGAAGTCCATTAGGGACCATGTCAGTTGACACATCTCTTCTCTTCTATAGCACTGAAGGTCTACTTATTATGGGGCCCTACCCGATGTGAGTCAGATGGTGACAGGGATGCCTAAATTCAAGAAGAGGATAAAGGTACATGTCTGAGATGTACCGAAGGAAAATATTACAAAGGGACCATTTCCCTCATGTAGCAAGTCCACAAGTTTGGAACAACCCAAGGGGTTTGAGATTCATGATCCAGAATCTCATGTATGCGGGATGAAGAAAGATCTCTATGATTTAGAGCTAACACCCTAGGCTTGATATGAGGGGATTGATAGCTGTCAAATGAAGCTAAGATTCAAGCCGATCCAAACCACTGCTTAAAGGTTGTGGATGATAGACCTCTCATACTAGCACCTTCAGAGGACTACCTCTTTCTGATAGGTGCAAACCCTCTCATTTGCAAAAGTAAGAGGGAGTTGGATTCCGAATTTGGAATGGTAAACTGCAAGCCCATGACTACCTCGATGGAGCTTAACCTTCAAAAGTTATGTGGTAGTGATGCTGGACTGAATTTGGGAAATGCCTCTGAATTTCATAAACTCATTCTAGCATTGATGTTCTTAGTGAACTCCAGTCCAAATATATGTTCTGCAGTTAACATGTTGAGCTAATATATGGTTGAGCCTCACTAGATTGGTGCCAAGAATCTTTTAAGATATCTTCGGGACACAATCTCTCATGGATTGAGATACTCTGTCGAAAATGTGAAGTTGCATGATTATTCGAATGCTAACTGGGCAGGCAGTGTGGAGGATCGCAAGAGCACTTCTGGGTGTTGGTTCTCTTTGGGTTCTGCTACGATATCTTGGATGAGCAAGAAGCAGAAGTCGGTTGCTTTGAGCATCATTGAGACCGAATACATAGCTACGAGTATGACCTCGTGTGAAGCTACTTGGATGAGGAATCTCTTCAGTGAGTTGTTTGGACACATGTTGGATACTATCGTGATCTTCTGTGACAACCAGAGGGGGATTCGATTGTTGAGGAATCCCGTATTCATGATCGCTCCAAGCATATAGACATCAGGTACCACTTTATCTAGGATATGGTGCATTAAGGAGCAAGAAGGCTCCATCGCATTGGAACTGATGTGCAGGTCACCGACATTTTGTCGAAGCCCCTGAGAAAGGTCAAATTTGTGACTTTCTGAGAACGACTAGGAGTTGTGAAAAGACTCTCTCCTAGGGGTCCTATATGATATGGACATTGAACTCTGGGAGCTCCAGGGGCTTGGGGGTACATCGTGAAACGATGAGCAACCATAGGGTGAGTGGTTCAGCCTTCCCCTAGTGGTCTACTATGTAGGCAGGATGAGTGGTTCATCCTTCTCCTGCCAAGACATCCTACCCATGTAGCCTAGGACTCATGGGAAGTACCTCTCATCTGGCCAATGAGCAAGGAAATGAGGATAGGGACCATAGTAGTATCGATGGATGCATCGTGTATATACCATACTCCCTATACTAAGATGATATTGATCTCGGATCAATTGGAACTGACTTCGGGTCAATAAGAGTGATATAACTCTCTCTTTTGGAACTGAGTTCGGATCAGTAAGAGTGGTATGATACACTCTCTTTATTTGGAACTGATTTCAGATAAGAGTGATATGAGACACTCTTTTTTATATGAGACTGACTTCGGGTCAGTAGAGAATGGTATGATACATTCTCAATCAATTCTTCTTCTTCATGGTTCAGCAAAGCAAAGCAGTGCAGGGCACTGATGGCAGAGATAGTACAGTCTGGCAGATGGATCAGCAGATGGAGTTCTCCCTAGTTGAGAGGGAGTGTTAAAATTCGCAACTAGGGCCAAACTCCATGTTGATCATCTTATTTGGAATTGATTTCAGATAAGAGTGGTATGAGACACTCTTTTTTATATGAGACTGACTTCGGGTCAGTAGAGAATGGTATGATACATTCTCGATCAATTCTTCTTCTTCATAGTTCAACAAAGCATAGCAGTGCAAGGCACTGATGGCAAAGATAGTACAGTCTGGCAGATGGATCAGCAGATGGAGTTCTCCCTAGTTGAGAGGGAGTGTTAAAATTCGCAACTAGGGCCAAACTCCATGTTGGTCATCTTATTTATGGCAACTGATATTTTTCTTGGAATCCTCTCATCAAGAATGTAGGATTGATCTAAAGATCATCCGATTCAGACATGTATTCATGGAGAGATGAATTTATTTGTGTTATGGGACAATTCGTCAAAGTCGGCCAGCAACCAAATTGGCCCCACTTGTTCTCAACGTTTTAGTATGAAAAAAGGTGGCTTGATAGTCATTTGCACACACTCTTCTTGGGATCTCTTCCTCTCCACTTGTCTTTGTGTTTTGATGGGAAGAGAGATCCTAAAGAGACAATGCTACCCTAATGGAGAAGGCTCTACGCTATCATGGTTAATCCCTAAATGTAGCAATTGTTAAGCCCTTAAATGCAGCAATGGTTATGCCCTAAACGCAATAATGGTTAAGCCCTAAAACGTAGCAATGTTTAAGCCCTAAACACAGCAATGGTTAAGCCCTAAAACGCAGCAATGTTTAAGCCCTAAATGCAACAATGGTTAAGCCCTAAAACGCAGCAATGGTTAAGCCCTAAAACGCAACAATGGTTAAGGCCTAAATGCAGTCAAAAGGAAGACGGTTCACGCTGCCCTAACCACAGTCTTATGAGTCACAAAATGGTGCACTAGACATTGTCAATACACAGGTTTAGGAGGACAGTTAGAAGGAATGTTAGAGGACTGTTAGAGACAGTTAAGTAGACCTTAACATTGTCTCTATATACCCTAACGCTGCCCTAAACGCAGTCATGGTAAAGACCTTAATGTTGTCCATAAGGGGATCCCTAACTCGTTGTTCTAGGCCACAGTTAACAAGGGGTTCATCTACAACAAAAGGAGGATGTACATACTGCACTGTAAGGAAAGGTGATTGTGAAGTTATAAGGTTGATTGGAAGACCATGTTGTCATGATGTTGTAGATGATAAGCGTGTTAAGCACTGAGCTTGATTTGAAGGGTTGCTACAGCTAGCTGCTTTGTTAGGCTGCAAACCATAGCAAGCAGCTAAGTTTGTCCCTTGATAGTATTGCAGTGTACACCACAGTAAAGATGGACAGTATATTAAGATGCAACATACTTGGATGGATGGAGCATGAATAATGAATGCATTGATGAATACAGTGATTGTTGTGGGCAGCAAGGTGCAGTACGGTGCAGCACAATGAATGCAGCATGGTGCAGCACTATGGTACAGCGTGATGATGGACATCGATGTATAACAGCGGCTTGATATTGCAGCAACTTGTTGGTGATGGGTACAGCAGTGTTGGAATGGTGCAGCATAGTGCACAGTAATGGGTACAGTTGTGATTGGGTGGAGCTCAGTTATAAGATCAGCGCAGTGAATGGGTGCAGCACAGTGACAGGTGCAGCATGATGAGGAGGTGCAGCACAGTGAGGTGTAACATGGTGATGGAGTCACCTTGGAGGATCAGCATGCCTTCACCCGAGTCCAGATCAGCTACCTCATCTGACATCTTCTTTGAGAAGATCTTTGCTCTTATTTTGATAAGTCAAAACGTTGACTTCCGATGTATATGTACTATCTCTCTCTGTTGAACTATTGAAGAACATATAAGAAGAATTGATCAAGGGTTTCCCCACATTAGGGTTTGTCCCGGCTTGGCGCCACATCTTGTGTCCTCTTGCCTTGGCTTGTCTTCTGCGATTTATGTTTATGTTCTATATGCATTTTAATATCATGCTAAATGTGATTGCTAATCTGGAATTGATATTGAGCTAATATGGAAAATTGAAGTAAATTTGCTATCAGCATAGAACATGTTACATACCTAAAATTAACAATAAGTGATGTCTAGAGAAGTTGTATGGGATATGAGTAATAAAATTTGCACCTCTCGCCCTCAACTTTTCTACTATGACACACTTTGAGGGGTTAAAAATGTGTTTTGAACCCCTCAAAACCCACTTTTCCTAAGTTTAGTGGGAAATCTGGCAATTAATTAAACCAGAAATTAAATAAATGGAGAAAAATAAATATCCACACATGCTAAATGTTGTGGAAATGAGGTGGAAAATTATGGAGTTAAAGTGAAGTTCGAAGGTGATGTGGACTCCTAAAATCAAGGAAAGGACATGTGCTCAAATAAAATCAAATTTTTGGCATTAACTGAGAAAGTTGTTTACTTGGAAATTCGAATTTGTGAAGTTAATGTATATTTGGGATAATATTTGGTGGAAATTTTTGTCGGAAATTGTCCCCACATGGGTTACCACCCATCTACACTTGTCATTCCATCATAAAAGTCGAATTTGACACATAAGGGAAGAAAAAAATGATGTCCACTCACCAGAATTCGATTTTTACACTTGGCATTCGAGCTCCATTCAACAAATTCAAATTTCTCTTGGGGATTGTCACCTCATGCCACTTGTTTAATTTCTCTACCTTGAGATTGGCTCCAATGCCATTTGTCATTGTCATTCTTCATTGGGATTTTCTCCCAACTCTGTATAATAGAGCCATGGGCTCTCATATTATCATGATGTCACGAACTATTGTGCTTGGAAAAGCTCTGCTCTTATGTACACATGTTCTCAATTGCAATAAAAGACTTTGGGGTTCACTCATGAGTTGTTCTTCTTTTGGAGTATGATGATTGGCTCACTATCGGTATAATTTCCTTTGCTAGACCCGCCAACAAGTCTTGATCTCCCCGGTAAGAAGTCTCAATTAGACCTCAAACAGTTTAGTGTAGGGGTCCTAGCAGTGGGTCGTATGGTAATGCCTTGACCGCGATTTCGCACAGAGGCAAGTAAGATAACTCTGTTGGTAGCAAGGGTGTGACAGCTATAGCGAGCCAAGAAAGGTGCATGAGAGGCTCTAACACACGGGGGTTGAGATGAGTGTGCCCCTTGGAAACTTGCGATAGCACGCAGTTAAGAAGGGAACACACGAGCAAAGATACATCACAACATGGAAAGCAAGTTAGCAAGCAATACAAAGTGATGGTTAAACCAACAGCACATTTCAGAAAGATTCATACATACATACACAGATAGCTATACATGCATGCGTAAGCAAACCAATACATATATCATTTAGAGTAAACCAGATATCATAGAATACAATACAACATATGCATGAAATGTGTTGGCTCTTGTCATATTAAGAAGTGTAAGTTCCAGTCATACAATACATCCATGTCTAACCACTAGTTCCAATAGCGGAACGTTACAACCACAATCCCCTGCTCCTCCAAGGAGATGTACTAGCTTTGCGCAGTGGAGAAGCCAAAGCTCGTTACAATACTATCCAAGCTCTCTCCAAGATAGTCTTGTCGGAAGCTTGGCTGACCAAAAACCTATACAATGAGTTATGAGGGACTATTTATAGCAAAGGGTGGGGTGACCCTTGACATTCCCCTTTATGACAGTTCAACTACCCTCATGACTCTTCATCTACTCTATGACTGTTACATCCAATTATCGACACTTGACATGATGTTACATTACAATGCACATGTACCCATGTGAGACAAAATGGCTTGAGCAAGCCATGTTAGACATCACTCTGACTTAGACAACCATGGAAGTCCAACTCCTCAACATCCTCACGATGATCAATAGTAACATACTGATGCCAAGATTGATAGTCCTTGATGGTGTCTGTGTGCTCCAAGGTGACATCTTTCTGGAACCTGACTCTTGCCTCCATAGCATCCGGGTACACTGCTCGGGCTCCTCTGTCCAACTCGTCTGTAAGCATGTGCATCATTGTCTTCAATGCGGTTGGACCAGCAACATACTTGTGCATGATGTCTGCACTGATGGGCAAGTCTGGGCTAGTAGCAATGCGCATCAACTCGTCGAAGTACGAGTCAAGCTCTAGTCGGACTTGTGCCTTTGTCTTCGCCTGGGTGAGAGTCCCAATAGATGGGATCACATGTGCGCGCACCAAAACATCCATACTCTTGAACACACGTGCATGGGAAGCATGTATACTAGTGATGAGCTGCGGGAGCTCTTCATAGTTTCAGATCTAACTCCATATGCGTGCCTTCAGCTCGACCGCACTAGCCTTCATCATCTTAGGCATGTGAAGCGGGGCTCCCTTGTATCTCATCGTCCATGCTTGCATGTAATTAATAGCAGCATGCAAGTTCATCAAGATACATGCTCTTCTAGCACATTGTTGCAGCTATCCGTTGAGATGGATGACTGCCTTATGCACGGTGCCAAACATGGAGTACAATGCTCGCATAACTATGTCAAGGGACAATACTTCATCTAGTATTCCCTTCTTTAGTTCAGCTCGGGCAGACGTTGTCACCAACTTTCCCCCTTACTTGGTCATCTGTAGTTCCTTAGCCATTCGCTCATTCTCAGCTATCAGAAAGCGAACACTTGAGCTAGTGGCTTCGACATACACTCTAGTTGCATCAGCCAAGGTTGTCGGATGTTTGCGCACGTCAAACCCAATCACTCATTCCTCAACTTGCGCAGGAGATGTATGATCATTCGGAGTTAACACTCTACGAGACTGCACAACCCTATCTTGAGATTCGTCGAATGAGATGTTGTGCAACTCTCCTTCCGGCTGATCTCCGAGGATCTCAATGCCTCCTCGGTCGCTTGAGACATGCTCATCATCTGGATGCGGTGAAGCAGGTAAGTCGACCTCTTGGTGGTGAGGCATAAGGTCGATGTCCTATTCCAATTCCTGTTGCTCCATATCGTATCCAACTGTTGAAGTGCTTGCGCTATCTCACGAGCGAAGTACAGCTCCTGCAATGGTTCACCCTGTCCGCCTGATGCCAGTTGTTCTGATGAATCCACTACTAGTACGGGTGTTGTTTCATCTATTTGCACATGTTACGCCCGCTATTGTACCTGTTGCTGCTGCGCTTCCCTCTCCTGTTTGCGCAGCTCTTGTTCCTTTCGGAGTTGCTCCTTCAACTCATGCAACTCCTCCTTTGCTTCCTCCATTCTTCTCTTCTCCCTCTGCCTTTGCGCAATTCGCTTGTCGCGTTGTTGCCTCTTCGCCTCTATAGACATAGTTGCTTGCACAATTTTCTGGGCCCGCAGTCACTGTCCCTCAAAAATGCACAAAACAGTCCTGAAGGACAGTGTTTGGGTAGAAATGCGCATTTCTAGAGAGGAAAACAGAGCCTTCCTTCTCCAGATTGCGCAATGTTTTCTGGGTGAGGCAGAGTCGGGGCGAAGGCTACCCGGACCCACCAACAGGCAACTGAAAGCAAATCTGAAAGTGAATGCATGGCGACACTAAATCGTGCATGCAAATATTGAATGAAAGATTCAGTAAACAGATCAACATGCATGTGGGTGAAGCAAGTTGTTGAATCAACGACCGTTCATGCAAACAGTTTCATGCATGCGACAGCGTGAGATAGCAACGAAAATTGAAACGGTGCTAGTACAAGCTAGTATGCATGTAAACGACAGCAAGCATTCAAAGAAATCAAGCAAACAACACTCACACAAGCGAAAACACAAAAAGCGATAAAAATGCTGAAAAAGACAAGTTGAGACCACTTACCCGTGAATAGCTGAGCCAGAGGTGTCGAAGAGTCCTTGATATGCTATGGGTTGTCAAAGCTCCAAGATCGATGTGAAAGAATGAGCTGCGATGCGTCGAATAAATAAGTTTGAGCTCATGACGCGCATGCCACAAATTTAGGAAAAGCGACACTTGGAGGAAAGTTTCTAAAACAAACTTTGTATGTAACCTCCAGCTGCTAAGAATAGCTCCCTAAATCATGGGATGCTTTTGCATGTTGCCTTTTGCTATTCTGGGAAAAAACAAGCCATGCATGCAAGTCAAGTTACCTTGGTCCCGGGTGGAACTGGTCAACCCAACTGCGCGTGCATGAAGTTGCTCAACTGCTAGGAGAAAATGCGCATTTCCGGATGGGAGCTAGGCTGACTGCCTAGAAGATTTGCGCAATTTCTGGGTACAGCAACTAATTGTTACCTAAGAGATTTGCGCAATTTCTGGGTAAAGCAACTGACTGCTGCCCAGGATTGTGCAATTCCTGGGCTGAGCAGGCCTGCTAGGAAGGATTGCATAGTTTTATGGGTGAAGCCTAAGCAGCAGGATTGCGCAATTCTGGAGCGCAACACGCTGCCAGACAGAATTGCGCAATTTCTGGAGGGAAGGTTGGTTGCCCTCCAGAATTGCGCAACTTCTTGGGGGAGTTGTACAACCTGCAACTAGACCAAGTCCGGGTGAATACCCTGTGAGGGGAATGCATCAAGATTTGATCGACAGGTTGTCTTTGTGCAAGAAAAACACTGAAGCTTGTGTACTTGACGAAGCAAGACAAGGCGCTGTGAAAGGTTAGTAGGGAGGCTCCAAAACGAAGCTAAGGCAAAATTTTGGAGGGTGGTTGTAGCGGCTACAACACATTGTCATTCTTCATTGGGATTTAGTCCCAACTCTCTATATAATAGAGCCATGGGCTCTCATATTATCATGATGTCACGAGTTATTGTGTTTGGGAAAGCTCTGCTCTTATGTACACATGTTCTCAATTGCAATAAAAGACTTTGGGGTTCATTCATGAATTGTTATTCGTTTGGAGTATGATGATTGACTCACTATCGGTATAATTTCCTTTGCTCATGCTTTGATTTATTTTATTTCCATACGCTCTTATAGATTTGTTAATGTAAAGCTATCTTGCATTGGCAATTGATTTAAGAATATGTTCTAGGTGTGGAAATCTCTAATTATTTTCCAATAAATTTCTAGAGTTTTCTTATCGTTGCTTACTTGTTAAATCTATATGGGACTAATGTTTGATTGAAGTTTTGTAGAGGAAAATCTTGTTGGGATTCAAATATCAAGCGTGAGGTGAAGTCTTTGGAGAGACCAACCCACTCTTGACACATTCTCCAAAGAGCTCTCATTGGTTCTTTGAATTTCCATAGTTTTATCTTATAAAGTGGTTTCTTGCAGAGATTTTCTTGGACATAGCTTGTGTACAAGCAAATACTTCTAAATTTAAATCTCTTTTAAAAAATTGTGCTTTCATTGATTTATTTAGCTATTTAAGAGCATTTTCCAAGCTAGGCAAGTGATGGGGTTCAAACTTCACTCCCATCACTTGATTTGGTTTTGTACATTATTTTGTATCATACTTGTTCATTTTATATGCATTCTACACTAATTTTGTCTTGGTTTTGCAGCCCATAGTTGGAGTTTTGTTGACAACAAGTGCCTTGAGGAAAGACCATTGAAAACTCTATCTTTCTTGTAGGACCTCTCAAGCACCCGAGATCTATTCTAAGGAGGTCGTGGACACTAGAAAGAGCTGGAAAGCATACTAGACTGTGGATCTTAGGGAGCTTGTAAATTTCTGGTTTTAGAAAGACTTCATTGCCCTCTGAGGTTGCTATAGTTTGGAGAGATATTCTAGCTATTTCGAGCTTTCATCCTGTACAAATCTCCTTCATCTTTTGGGCAACCCTTTAAGAGGTTTTTTCACCATTGTAATATCTTAATAAAAGATCTCTTTATTTGTGGGAGCTTGGGTTTACCCAAGACATCCTTTCTCCTTATTTAGAAAGAGGATTTTGTGTGGGTGGATTAATTTTGGCATTTCATTTTTTCTAACTTTCCTTTTTAGCTCATTTTGCATGCTCTAAAAATAACACAACCTCACCATCACTAAATTAAATTTTGCTACAAGTTTCATTTGATGCTTTGTCTTTTTTTTCCTTTTGCTTTGAAGTATAAGTTGTATTTTGCTTTAGAGCAACTCATTTCTTACATGCAAGTATCTCAATTTGTGTAGCAAGTTTAATTTAGTTGTCTAACATTTGCTCTCTTTACAATTTGCCTCAATATAGGCTCATTTGTGGTTTTGCTCATTTACTTTCAAAGCATACTTTACAAGCAAGCATTCACTTTTTAGCTTCGTCTCATTTTCAATTGTTATAAGTTTATGGTTTGTGACATTTACTTGGAGCAATTTACAATTCCATTTATTTATGAAGCTTATGTTTACATGTCTTGTACAACTTTGAGAGAAATTTTTCAAGTTACATCATTGTGAGCATTTCCATCTACTTGAGGGAATTTCTTTTTTTGCAAAGCAAACTTACTTGCATCACTTTAATTCACTTACAAGCTAATTTCTTTTTTCCAATTGAAGTTACATTTGCAATTTACTTTGAGCATTATCTCATTTCCATTATTTTGAAGCATTGCAAATCTCCTTGGGAAAACTTACTTGCATATCATTTACAAATTCTAGCATAGTTTGCATTTTAACTCAATTAACCTCCAATCATAGGCTTGGTTGATAGAAAGTATAGGAAAAAAAACTTTCTTGGGAAATTCATCAATCTTGTACGAAGTAAGGTAAAAGCGTTGTGACCCTGCAGTTATGAAGGTGGTTTGTCCCTTTGTAGAAACGAAGGCACACGCTAGCTCGTAAGGCTCAGGGGACGAGTATCGTTAATGACACCTTCATACTCTCGCCCTCTCTATTTATTTGGGGTAGCATCGGATGTGCTCTAGCCATGAAAAATGGTGGAGAAGGTAAACCACATGAGATCTCCAATACCCAGAAATGATTTGGGCAGATTCTAAACAGTTTGGGAGATATTAAAATAATTAATATTTTTAATGGAGTCCCTAAGTCTAAACTTAGGAAAAATAAAATATTAATGTGAGTTAATATAGAGCTATGTTAGAAGGGTTCAAAAGTCATGGATCAAGCCAGAGTTAATCTTAACCATTGATTAAGGACTTAATCTCGGCCATTGATTTGTCAACGAGAAAAGTATAAGAGGAGGCTTGAGGGTCACTTGGAGGACACACTGAGGGAAACCAGTCAGTTCAATTTCTGGAGCGGGGTTAGCTCAGAAATTCGAACTAGTGGTATGGTGAGCAATCAAGGGGCAGCAAGTACGGAACAGAGAGAAGGGATCAGCTACTAGAGACCAGCACTGAGGCAGGAGAGGTAGATGCAGGGCATTTCAGGCAGATGCAGAGGCAGCAGGAGACTGCACAGTCACTAGAGGGCCTGCGTGGGTGACGTAGAGAGGCCAGGGCTGACACAGTCAAGCAGGGGTTGACGCAAAGTGTCTGGGAGCCATGCAAAGGTCAGCCAAGCTGATGCTGGGACTAGAAGTGCTGGAGAATTTTTCTCTTTGTGGGTAAACTAGTTTGGCACCTTGTTGTACTGAAGAATTGCTAAATAATAAAATCCTCCCTTGCTGCACCGGTTTTCCCACATTGGGTTTTTCCGGGGATTACTGTCCAAAATATCTGTGTCAATGGGTTGATTCTTGTACATGTGTTTGTTTATGTATTACGGTGTGATATTTGCAGCAGAATTTAGTTTAATGTTTATTGAAGGAATTTCATAAATAACTTATTGAAGAATAAGTAGGAAAAATAAATCAGAGGTTCCAGTGATAGAATTTTCACATGGTATTAGAGCGAGTAATCAGAGACAGGAAAGGAAAATCAGTTATGGTTCGAGACCACGATGCAGAGACATCCACGTCAGTGGACTCGCACAGATTTTCAGAATATTGTACAAGAGAAAAAGATTTTGATTTCTCTATGTTGGCTTCCAGGCTGGAAGAAGAAGTGGCTTGTATGACTAATTTTGCATCATCAGAAGTATGGTATATAGACAGTGGAGCCTCGTGGCATATGACAGGAATGAGGGAATGTTTCTCAGAACATCGAAAAGAGAAGATGAACTTTCAGATCACCATGGGGAACAAGGTAAAGTGAGGCAAAGTGTACTCCAGTAGGGAAGGGTACCATAGTTTTTCAAACAGAATCGGGAGAACGGTTCCGTGCTACAAATGTGTTGCATATACCAGGATTGGGGATGAACTTACTTTCCGTGTCGCAACTTGAAGGCAAGGGCTATGACGTCTACTTCATCAAGGAGAAGGTATACGTCAAACACCCAAGCTGGAAAAAAAAAGTGCAGATCGGGATCAAAAGTAACAGGTTGTATAGATTACAACTAGAATCACCAATGGCACTAATAGGCAATCATGGAGACAAGGACTTGAATGAACTATGGCACAGAAAAATGGGTCATTTTCACCGTGGAGTTGTGAGAATTCTCGGGAGCACTGTAACAGGAGTTCCGAATCTCAGTACGGAACGAGATGATGTATGCAGAGGATGCGCTCTAGGAAAGTATGCCAAGGCAGCATTTCTTAGAAGCAAACACAAGGCCAAGAGTGTACTAGGATTGACACACTCAGATATCTGCAGACCTATGTCCGTCAAAGCTCTCAGTGGTGCTGAGTATTTCCTTACCTTCATTGATGACCACTCAAGGAAAACTTGGATTTATTTTCTCAAAACCAAGGACGAGGTTTTCTGTCGATTCAAAGAGTTCAAGGCTCTGGTGGAGAATCTGACTGGGAAGAAAAAAAAAAATTGCGCTCAGATAATGGTGGAGAGTATGTCGATAAGGACTTCACTGATTTTTGCGCTAAGGAGGGCATCATAAGAGAGTGGACAACTCCCTACAATGCTGAGCAAAATGGAGTAGCAAAAAGAAAGAACGAGACTATTGTAGAAACAGCTAGGGCCATGATGTATGATCAGGATATGTCGAAATTCCTGTGGGCGGAAGCATGCAACACAGCAGTCTATGTTCATAACAGAACTCCTAATCGGGCGTTGGGCAAGATTACTCTAGAGAAAGTTTTCACAGGGAAGACACCCGAAGTCAGTCATTTCAGGATATTTGGGAGTTTAACATATTGCCGCATGCCAGAGGAAAAGAGGAAGAAGCTGGATCAAACTGCAGAAAAAAAGATATCTAGTGGGATATAGCGAGAACGCTAAGGCATACAGTATCTACCATCCAGGGAGCAGGAAGGTATTAGTTCAACGAGATGTAAAGTTCATGGAGGACAGGGCTTTCAGAAAATCTTGTGAGATGCCTTCCGAGGAGCAGTCAAAAGAGGAGTTGCTGGTTCAGCCTCTTCAACCAACGGAAGTAAAAAATTCTTCCTCGGTCAAGAAGATTCTCAGGATGAGGAGGAGGAGCTAACAAAAGCACCTGCTGGCAGAGGAAGAACTAGAAGGGAACTTCATTAGATTCTGCGAGATGCAAAGGACTTTATCGGTGCACCAAGAAACAATAAGAGGGAGCGAAAACAGCTAGATAGATATCAGGCATTAGTAGCTCGAGATGGGGAGCCTGCCAATTTCAAGGAGGTAGCTCAACATCAAGTTTGGCTAGACGCAATGATAGAGGAGTACAACTCCATAATGGTGAACGATGTCTGGGAGGTAGTACCAAGGCCTCAAGATAGATCAATGGTAGGTTCGAGATGAATCTACAAGATCAAATACGTTGTAGACAGCAATGTTGAGAGATACAAGGCCAAGTTTGTGGCTAAGGGGTATGCTCAAAAGGAAGGAATTAACTACAAGGAGACTTTCGCCCCGGTAGCTAGGTATACGTCTATTAGGACCGTGATATCTCTTGCAACTCAAATGGGATGGGAGATTCATCAGATGGATGTCAAAACGGCTTTTCTGAACGGGGTAATAGAAGAAGAGGTATACATTGAACAACCATAGGGCTTTGAGACACATGAGAAGAAGTCTCATGTATTCAGGTTGAAGAAAGCCTTGTATGGGCTGAAACAGGCACCTAGAGCATGGTATGGTAGAATGAATGGCTACTTGCAGAAGATGGGATTTATCACTAGTGACGCAGATCCAAATCTCTATTATCTAGTTGTAGAGAATGAGTCGCTAATCTTAGTATTGTATGTGGATGATCTCTTTTTGACAGGATCATCCAGGCTCATTGGGGACTGCAAAAAAAATCTGGCCACAGAATTCGATATGAAGGATTTGGGACAAATGCATTATTTCCTAGGGTTGGAAGTTTTGCAGCAAAAGGGAGAAATCTTCCTTGGGCAAGGGAGATATGCTACAGAAATCCTGAAGAGATTCAGGATGGAGGACTGTAGACCCATGGCTACTCCAATGATCACCAACTGAAAGAAGATTGATGCATCAGAAGACAAGGATGTTGATCACACCTTACATAGGCAGCTCATAGGGTCCCTAATGTACTTGGGCAATACCAGGCCAGACTTTTGCTACGTTGTCAACACCCTCAGTCAGTTCATGGTGGAACCGAAGAGGGCACACTGGGCAGCAGCCAAACATGTTCTTAGGTATTTATAGAGAACGGTCAATTATGGACTCTTGTACACCAGGAGTAAGGATATCAGATTGAGTGGATTCACTGATGCAGATTGGGTAGGATGTTCAGTGGATCAGAAAAGTACCTCTGGGTACAGTTTCAACATTGGATCTGGAATGACCTCCTGGTGCAGTAGGAAACAGAAGTTTGTGGCTCTAAGCTCATCTGAGGCAGAATATATGGCAGCAAGCACAGCTTCGTGTGACGCCATATGGCTTAGAAAACTGCTTGTGAACCTATTCAAAAGGAATATGCAGGCGACCAGGATCATGTGTGATAATCAGAGTTGCATCAAGCTCTTTGAGAATCCAGTGTTCCATGATAGGTCGAAGCATATTGATATTTGATGTCACTTTGTGAGGGACTGTGTACAACGAGGAGTTGTACAATTGAACTACACTCCTAAAGGAGAACAAGTGGCGGACATCCTCACCAAGGCCCTTGGAAGGACAAAGTTTGACTACTTCAGGGAAAAGATGGGGATGGTAAAGAACCTGTTTCAGTAGCAGAAATGGAAGTGATAACAGCACGGATGCAGAGGGAGTTGCAATGCGAATGCAGTGTTGGGAGAAAGGACCAGCAACAGCACGGATGCAGAGGGAGTTGTCATATAGATGCAACGGTGGAAGTAGCAGAGCCATGGGCAACAGTACAGGATGCAGCAGTGTAGAGGATGTTGGGCAGGGAGGCTTAGCATCAACACAGGGACCGATGCCAGATGATCAGGGTGATACTCAGTGAGGAGTATTACCAGAGCACAATCCTCGCTAAGAGGGAGTGTTTATTTGGGGTAGCATCGAATGTGCTCTAGCCATGAAAATTGGTGGAGACGCTAAAGCATATGAGATCTCCAATACCCAGAAATGATTTGGGCAGATTCTAAACAGTGTGGGAGATATTAAAATAATTAATATTTTTAATGGAGTCCCTAACTCTAAACTTGGGGAAAATAAAATATTAATGTGAATTAATATAAAACTGTGTTAGAAGGGTCCAAAAGTCATGGATCAAGCCAGAGTTAATCTTAGCCATTGATGAGAGACTTAATCTCGGTCGTTGATTTGTCAACGAGAAAAGTATAAGAGGAGGCTTGAGGGTCAATTGGAGGACACACTGAGGGAAACCAGTCAGTTCAATTTCTGAGCGGGGTTAGCTGAGAAATTTGAACTAGTGGTCTGGTGAGCAGTTAGGAGGAAGCAAGTATAGAACAAAGAGAAGGGATCAACCACTGGAGACCAGCGCTAAGGCAGGAGAGGCAGACGTAGGGCATTTCAGACAGCAGGAGACTGTGCAATCACTAGAGGGCCTGCGTGGGTGACGCAAAGAGGCCCAGGGCTGACGCAGTCAAGCAGGGGCTGACGCAGAGTGTTTGGGAGCCAAGCAGAGGTCAGCCAAGCTAACATTGGGACTAGGAGAAGTGCTGGAGAATTTTTCTCTCTGTGGGTAAGCCAGTTTGGCACCCTGTTGTACTGAAGAATTGCTGAATAATAAAATCCTCCCTTGCTACACCGGTTTTTCCACATTGGATTTTTCCGGGGACTATTGTCCAAAATATATGTGTCAATGTCTTGATTCTTGTACATGTGTTTGTTTCTGTATTACGGTGTGATATCTGCAGCAGAATTTATTTTAATGTTTATTGAAGGAATTCCATAAATAACTTATTGAAGAATAAGTAGGAAAAGTAAATCAGATGTTGCAGTGATAGAATTTTCACATTCTCCTTCTTACAGTCACCCCAATTTTTACCCTTTGGTAAGAGCTCAAGAGGAGGACTTCTCATTTAGATTAGGCATTTTAGATTAAAAAATAACCAAGACTAATTGCATTCAAATCTAGAATAGGTGCATCTCATGCTAATACATCTTATGATTTCACTTGCAATTGTCCATTTTACTTGTCATTATTGTATATTTTATGTTGGCAGGCATTGTTTCATTTTCCTTTTGTAAATATAACACTAATTGCTTTTCCTTTTGCAAGTAGAACACTAATTGCTTTTCCTTTTGCAAGATATCTTTATATGCTTTAATTTAGGCATTAATAATATTTTAAAAGCATTTTATATCTTGTATCGATTATCGTTCTAACATCTTTGTCTCCATTTCAGGATTGCTTTGCTTTCATTGTTGAAAGCATTCTACTTTTGTTTTGAGCAAATGTATCTTTCATTCCTATTGAGCAATTTATCTATTTATCTTAAGGCACTAGTTTTATGATTTTATTATATTAATGATTTTTATTGCTCATAATCATATTTTGCTCATTATTCTTAAAAGTAATCCACTTTCACTTTAACATCTCTCCTAGAACAGCACATTTCTTTTATCTTAGTTTTCCATATTAGGGACCACCCACATAGCTAACCTAGGAGATAGCTTAAACGGAGAGAGAGGAGATTTAGTGTGACAGCCCCTTCTCTTAGTTCCCTGCCACCAACCACACCTTTTGGGGTTGAAGGCTTTTCTCACTAACTTGTAGGTAGGTGTAGGCGGCAGGGTCAACAGTACCCAAAGATGAGGGGCCAAAACCATGAGGGTTATCATTGATTTGACTTGTGGAGATGATAGAGGACCCTAAAAGGAATTAGGGGGCGCGAAAATCATCGAGATCAGAAGTCTACAAGAGAGTTATGAATTTTTATATTTTTAGGTCGGCTAATTTGTCAACCAGTTCAGGTCGGCTTGGAGTTAGAGGTTCCCTTTGGAGGGTTGTTCGATCACCCTCAAGAGGCATATAAATATGAGTGAATGTGGAGGCTAATTCTCACGTCCAAGTGCAACGAATTTCATAGTAATACATTTGTTTAAGCCGCAGGTCAGGGCAAACTCCAAGCAAAGGATAAAGAGGTTGGCAAAGGTATCATTTGTGATTGCTTTGGAGGCCGAGCGGATTTGAGTGCAGGCCGAGTTGTTCAAACAAAGTTTGGGTTGTTTTTGTGTTGATTTGTGTGGCATATACCTCTGTCTTGTAGGCCACAGGGTTCTGTTGCATTACAGGAGGTTGAATCCTAGTGTGGGCAGCTTACAAGCGAGCCGCAGACCTATACCTTTATTGGGAGAAGGGTCGAGCCTATACTTCAAGATGGAGAGGAGGCTGTAAGGCCTAGACAAGGGCTAGAACCTTCTACAACAACAGCATAGGGGAGGAGGAGCCTAAGGGAGGAAGGCCATAGTTGTAGGAGGCCTGTTGATGAGTGTAATTAGGGTTGATGTGGACTGTAGGTAGCCCTACCCAGACCACAGTCTTGACAGCAGTAAACACCAACTTAGACAAAGGTATGTTTTGATGTATTCAAATTGAATTTGTTGCTAGAGGATAGCAATCTAGATTGGACAAATTTGACAGGACACTTGTGGGTCTGTTGGAGGGCGGCGAGAAGTGATCCTTGTGGGTCGTAAGTGTAGAACTAGGAAGGACTCTAGGTCTGTTATAAGAGGAAGAATTGTTGAGCTCATTGACTAATCTTTGAAGGACTAAAGAAAGAGGACTAGAGGAGCAGTTTGTAGCCCAAGTTCAGTGTTGGAGAAGGACTTCTAACAATGATAGGTGGCAGCCCTCCTACCCTAAGTTTGTCTGCATTGGAGCAATGTAGGAAGACAATAGTGGGAAGAAGTCCCTAAGTAGTTGAGAAGCAGCAGTGCGCAAGAAATCTCAAAGTGTTGGAGCAGCTAGTGAACGTGAAGACCCTATGTGTTGGTTGTAGATGGACATATGATTAGCTAGAGGGCAAATTGGAGAGTCAAGTTCAGTGACCTAAACGACTAGGACCATTGATAGAGGCAGTGTTGCAGATTGGAAGTAGATGGACCAGCAATGTGTTCAGGATACGACAAAGCAGTTGTGATTGTGCACTACATTAGCTAGACCACCAATGTATCTTGTTCTTGTATTCTTGTACTAGTGGATGTATGAGGACCATTATCCTTGGTACAGGAGCCCTAAATTGTTGTATTAAAGATTGTTAATATAACGAAGTTGGGTTTTGTAAAAATTTGTCTACATTTTGTGCACTAGTAGATTTATTGTTGTATATTGTTCCGTTGTGCAAAGTAGTTTATTTTGATACTTGTATTGGTAGCATCAGTGATTGTAAGATTCTAACCTCGACTCCAATATCGTGGAAAAACATGGTACCAGAGCCAGGTTTGAAGGGCCAATGAATCAGAGTGTGCACAATGATGTACAACTTAAGAGGGAGTTGGTCACATTGGTGTTAAAGGGCTCACAATAATGTCGAAGTTACAGGTTGGTCTCTGGTATGAGGACAGGTTGGAAGGTTTGTCCCACTATAGTCCATGGAAGGAACAAATCAAGTTGGTTATGATGGTGAACAAAATTTGTGACTTTGTTGATATAGTAATC
Source organism: Pinus tabuliformis (assembly GCA_031772625.1). Taxonomy (NCBI): domain Eukaryota; kingdom Viridiplantae; phylum Streptophyta; class Pinopsida; order Pinales; family Pinaceae; genus Pinus; species Pinus tabuliformis. The sequence goes on from CM062819.1 coordinate 217,989,561, forward strand.
AAGAAGCCAATAGACCCTAAGGAGTTGGAAGTGTATAAAGAGTTAGATACGAAAGCGAAGTTTATCATCCTAGACGGTGTCAAGATTCCCTAATACCACATTTGTCCAGGAAGAACATTGCCCATGAGATGTGGGAGGATCTTCAAAATTTGTTCCAGAATAAAAACAAGAATTGGGTATTGGTATTGCAAGATAAGTTAAAAGCAACCAAGATGATACAGGGTGAAGGAGTGGCTTCGTATCTGGCGAAGTTGTCTCAGGTAAGAGATGAGCTTGTCGTCGTCGGAGACACTGTTTCAAATTCAGAGATGGTGAGGATTGCCTTGAAGGGGTTTACTCCAGAATGGAAGTCGTTCATCAAGGGGATCGTTGCCAGGGACAAGTTGCCAAACTGGAACAAGTTGTGGGATGACTTCATTCAAGAAGAGTTGTGAGACGAGGATCTTCATCTAAACAAGAAGGCTTCAAATGATGAAGTGGCACTTGCAACAAAAATGAAGGGCAAGCAAAATAAGGACATGAGTAAGATCAAGTCTCTCAACTATGGCGAGATGTGTCATTTTTCGACGAAGAAGAAGCAAGGAGATGATGAGAAGAAGAAAAGAAAGCAGGTCGCAGGTGTCGCCACTTCTGTCGAGATAGATGCTCTCTCCAAGAGATTGGAGCATGAGGACTTTGCCTTTAGCTCTCATTTCTCACAAGGTACCATCGACGAGGTTGCATGGTACATGGACAGTGGAGCGTCAAAGCACATGACAGGGTCACAGGATGTGTTCGAGACTCTAGCTGAGTGGGACTTGAAGTTGCACATGGTGTTGGGCGACAAGAGTTAGAAAGAGATCAGGGGATCAGGTGTCGTGCCATTCAGGATGGAGTCAGGTTAGGTGATACGAGTTCAGGATGTATTGTGTGTACCACGACTCAGATATAACGTAATGTATGTCTCAGCAATCGAGCAAAAGGGGTTTGAGGTCTTGTTCCATAGTGGGATGGCGAGACTCAAGCCCAAAGGCTCTAGCTCCGTAGGTGTCGTGATTGGAGTCAGAGAGCATGATCTATATAGGTTGACGGGCAAGCCTATATATCATGGGAAGAAGAAGCAAAACTAGGTACAAGTTCCAGAAAAGCAGGAGCAAGTCTCAGAGGAGCAGGTGCAAGTTCCAGAGAAGAAGGTCCAAGTTCTAGAGGTTCAAAGGGAGTCGAGTTCTAGAGGGAGTTTGCAGGTTCAGAGGGAATATGTGCACCCCAAGAAGAGCATGTGGTCAGTGGAGAGTAAGGGTACTTCTACAACTAGCAAGAAGGAATCATAGAAAGACTTGAAAGTGTTTCAAGAGAAGAAGAAAAAGAACCAAGAGGCTTGCAATGATAGTTGACACTTCCAAGAGAGGCATAGTCCATGCTACAGGTTTTGTTGCATTTATGGGCACCAAGAGTTGGGCAAGTGTTGCAAGCAGTGATAGTGATGATGATGAGTTACTTCCTAGTCTTGGAATTACCTCCCTCCCTAAGAGGTAGTGTTGAGATTAGTAGACTGGGAGGTACTCCAAGCCCTAGGGTTCGGGGTTTGGAGGAAGGAGCACCACAAATGTGCTTTGTGGGCTTAGAACCCAAGCTTGGGGTTTTGTACCCAAAGATGTGGGGCCAAAACCATGAGGGATATCATTGATTTGACTTGTGGAGATGATAAAGGACCCTAAAAGGAACTAGGGGCCGCGAAAATCATCGAGATCGAAGGTCTAGAAAGAGAGTTATGACTTTTTATATGTTTAGGTGGGCTAATTTGTCAAGAAGCATATAAATATGAATGAATGTTTACCATAGGTCAAAGACATCTTCTTGATGTCTTTAGGATTTTATGTCTCAACATAAGTATTATAGAAGTCATGATGTCAAAGATCTACACTCCAAGAATGAATGTCACTATCCTCATGCAAGTCCGCTAAATAAAAGACAGTGATCTCCCTGAATGATACATCGGCCTAGCTTAAGGCACTCATGTCGGCCTAATGCACCAACGCTGATCTATATATATATATATATATATATATATACATACAAGGAGTGATGTTGCATTACACAAAAAAGTCCTCGGATCATCTTAGAACAGTCAGCAAAGAAATAACGCAATACACAGTGATCAAGGGTGATACATATCTTGGTGAAGTTTGCCTCTTACATATACATCATGACAAATCTCGGTGAACTTTGAATATAGCTCTCAAAAGTGTTGAAGAATCTAGGGCAAAGTAGTGTGGTGTGATTCTTCGTTACTTGATAACAATTTGTGGAGTCCTTTTACTTTTCTTGTTAGCTTAATCTTCTTCTTGTTATTATTAATTCATGTGTGTGTACTTCATCAAACTGCTACCAAAACATAAGAAAAAGAACACAAGATGTTGGCACTCTGCTAGGGCCAAAAACTCTCTTCTCTTGAGAGGAAAACCCTTTAGTGAATTTCTCTTATTGAAGCTTCTATTGATCAATGCCAAACCCTAGACCCCTAACAAGAGTTTCCTCCAAGCACACTCAAGTCCTTCTTTTTGTACCTTATTCCTGGGCACTTCTTCCGGCACTTTGTTCTCTTACTATTAATCTTGTCTAGAGTTAGACCTTCTCAAGTCTTCGAGTTGAGGTGTTCCTCTTCTAGCCCTTGCACAAGTAAACTTCAACGTTGACCAAACGAGATCCTTATTGAGATATGAGAGTATGACAGTGTTGTTGTTCTGCTGCCCTAGTTTCTCGCATGTGTGGGAGGATTACTAGGTATTATATTCTCTTCTCTCCTTCGCTTGAGTGTCTTCCTTCCACGCTGGAGTAGGAGGTCTTGTAGGCCTAGTTTTAGCCCCAAACAAAGGGAGATATGATTTTGTGATCTTACTGTTGTGCGGGCTGCAAACTGTCCTTCATTTCCTCGCACGTGTGGCTGTGTATGCCCTAGAAAACACTGTTTTAACCTTGGATGTTCTTCCTCCTTTCTTCGCTGCCCTAACAGAGCTTTTACCACGACTTCTTGTCTCCCCTTTTCTTACGGATTTTAGAGCTTGAGTTATGTGTTATCTTTGGAGTGGACGGCCTCTATAAATAGAGGATTGTCCCTCCATTTAAGCCAACTTGTAGGCTGACTTCACTGGCTGTTTGTAGGCCGACTTTGAGGACAATCTGGTGGTTGATTTGTTGAGCAATCTTTAGATATTTTCCATGGTGTTGTAGCATGCTTGAAGGAGCTTCTTGAAGGTGTCATTACATAGGATTAGACTGGACTTTGCTTGGAGGTTTCCCTTTGACTTTAGTATATATTTATACAGTGTAACATGCCCTTAAGGCCTTCAATATTTTTTCTTGACTATTTGACTCACCTATAGCACTTTGACATGTGCTAGACCTACTTCAATGAGCAAGAAACTCACTGACATATATTATAAAAATAATATTTATTTTCTTGAATAAGAACAAATATCAAAAGTACATCTATGAAGACCGAACCTAGTTACACTTCCTTCAATACTCCCTCTTAACTAGGGAGGTATTCATACAACATTACAAGGTATTTGGCTATTATCAATCTTGAAGAATTCACATAAGAGAAACCGGATTAGCAATCCATCTATTATAGCATCATATCCATCAACATTGTCATAGTGCAAGGTCTTGACTAACAGCTCCATCTCTTTATGAGACCATGAGCTACAATGGCAGCGAGACCAATGATTTATAGACACCTTCATCATTGTCTCTGAAGGTACATACCCACCCAGGCGTTCTCCGAGTATGACCTTCTAGGATTCTTATCTTGGGTTCCTCGCCCTCAAATAATATCATTCATCTTGCCTACTCTTGTCTTGGATGCCCTACACATCCTCAAAGAGTATCAGATGCCAGATGATTACACAATCCTCCCATTCTTTCTTACCAAGTGAAGACAAGAATGTTGTGTCTATCTTGTGTCTACATTTCTATTCATGGCCTTCATCTAGACTTACGGTTGTTAGTCATGGTCTAGTGCATGACCCATGAAATGGAAAACACAATTGTCACTCCTTTGTAATTAGCGGTGATCCAAAACTCCCCCCTTGATCAGGGACCTGTCAGAGCTCCCTCTTAACTGGGGACTCTTTCCTTCATTAGCAGCGTCTTCGTGGGTCCTTCAGCTACTTGATCTCCTTCCCTTCTTGATGTCATGAAGTCTTTTTCGAACTTCTTCTAGGTAGGGCACCATCCATCGATCACTTCCCTCCTTGGTTTGTCAAGTCACTGCTTTCATCGAGGAAAGTGGTTATCATGTCATATATCAAGTTTCCTTGTCATCTTGGCTACTCCTTTATCATCTTGTCCATGCTTCAGAATATTCTTCTCATGGATGCTTCATTGTACTTGCTTGTTTACATGTTCTAACCTAGTAGCTCATCATGACTTCATCCTGGTATTGCTTCAACATTGCTTTTCCTTCTGTTCGATGGCTTCTTTATCACAACATCTTTATAGAGTAGAATCAGTTATTTGTTATATCTCCAAGGCCTTCATAGGTGTTAATGGTCCTTTCTTCCTTTATCAGAGTTGCCCTGCCTTCTTTCAGGAGATTTCTTCAAAGCATCTTGTTAGATAGTGATTCTTGGTGATCATGGTGTTCTTCCACATGCTTGATCTCTTTCTTCATTTGCTTCTTCTCAGATGGATAGGTCAACCATCTAATGTTTCTTGCGAGAGCATTCCTTCATTGTTTGCTTGGACTTGTCAGCGTTTCTTCTTGCTTCTTACTCAGCACTCTTATGCTCCTTATGTGAGCATATTCTTTTGTTGACCTTCATTGCATTGTGGTACATGCCTTCGAGCATGTTCTTGGTGAAAGAGATTCTTTCATGCTTGATCATGTTATAGAACTATTCCATGACTCAATAATATACAAATTATAACATGACTAAACTTTAATGCATACATACCTCATCTTGATTCTCCTTTGATCATCCTTTGGTGTGGCCCTTCTTGCTTCATCTTAGCTTGCCTACATATCATCATTTTCTTAAATACCATGAATGGGATTCCCAATGAGACATCTGCCTTGGTTCATGAACCTTCTTTTGAAGATTCCATCATAGGATCTTAAAGATCCTTGCCTTGCAAATGTTCCCTTTCTTTTGATGATGGAGGTCTTCTAAGATTCTTAATCATGATCAAATTTTCTTTCATCGTGGATGAGGTCCTATACTAGGTATGCTTCTTCTACATGAATATCTTGAGCTATATCTGCCATGCTCCTATATTTTAGAAGATATTTCTACTCATGCATTTTTTATCTTATCAGAAATGCTACATCTTCATGAGTATCTAGAACTCTATGTACATCATGCTGCTAGATTCTAGAGGATGTTTCTAGCCATGCAATTTTTTATTTATTCCTACATGCTCCTATCCTACTAAAAATTTTGAAAGAAGTCTAGAAGTAAAAAGTTTGACCTAGTCATAGTAGAGATCGAGAGGATCTTCCTTCTTTTGCTTCCTTCCTTCTTCTTTCACCTCTTGAGTCAAGTGAGCTTCTTCCCTCTTCATTTTGTTGTTGTTGTCTTAAGCTTAGGGAAATTCCTTTTGTAATGTCCATATTCCTGCCATCCAAAGCATTGGGTCTTGGACATGTCTTTGTTGTTTGTTCTTTGTGGACCAAAGTTGCCAAATTTACCCTTTCTCTTGGCCATGGTAACAAATGCTTGCTCCTTTGATCCCACATCTTTTTTTGCCTTAAGTCTGGTTTCTCTGTTCTGCATACAGACCACATTTCATTGAGAGTGGTTGCTTCCTTCTTGGCATATATGCTTGATGTGAAGTTTCCCCACTCCTCAGGTAGAGCATTGAGTACTACAATTGTCATCTCTCTGTCAGACATGACTTCCCCAAGCTCTTGAAGTTGATCTCTCATTTCAGAGATTTTCATGAAGTAGGGAGTTATTCCTTCATTCGTTATCTTCATCTTGTACAATTCATTCCTCAGAGATATTACTTCTCCGGTTGTGGATACCGAGAATAGCTCTACTAGCTTATCATAAATTTCTTTTGATGTCTCAAACTTGGAGACATAAGGAATGAGAGAGTCTTTGATTGATTCTATCAGAATCCTTTGAGCTCTTGTCTCATCCTTATTGTACTTGGCTAAGGCTTGAGTCTGTTCCTTAGCAGGGATAGTGATATTCCCTTTGACATGCTCTAGTTGTTCATTCTCCTTGAGTAGTAGATTAGTCTGTGAAAATTTCTAAACTGAAATCCTATTGCAGCAATTGATTTATTTCACCTACTTATTCTTCACAATAAGTTATTTACGAAATCCCTTCAGCAAATATTAAAATAAATTCTACTGTACACAGAAAAATACATGCACAAGAACCAATCACATCAACACAGTTGTTTTTGGAAAATTGTCCCCGGAAAAAGCCAATGTGGGAAAACCGGTGCAACAGATGAGGGTTTTATTAATCTTCAGCAGCAGTTGCTTTTACAAGGAATGATTTTACAGAGAAACTGAAAGAAAATACTTGAGACCTTCCCTTTGCAACTTTCTGACAATCTGGAGACCCTTCTCCCATTCCTACGTCACCTCTGCGTCACTCTACGAGGCTTAGCATGGCTCTGAGTAGCTCTGTGTCCCTCTATGTCAGCCTGCATGAGGGCTACATCTCTCCTCTGGACAGTGTCCCTCTCTGGGTTGTCTCTCACTATCTCTGCGTCACCTCCTCCTTATACACAGCTTACCGTTGATTCCCTCCTCTTCCTCCACCCTGCAACTCTCCCTCTAAAATCGATCTCCTCTCTTGAGAATCGATTTTCCTTGATATACTAAGTATCTGCTAGTGTGTCTCCAAATTATCCTCAAGTCTTCTCTTATACTTTTCTTGTTGATGAATCAACGGCCGAGATTAAGACTCTAATCAACGACTAAGATTAAAACAGACTTGATCCTCATCTCTTAGAAGCTTCTCACCCTTATCTTTATTAATACTCATTAATATTTTTATTTTCCTAAGTTTAAACTTATGAGCCCATTAAAAATATTAATTATTTTAATAACTCCTCATCCGGGTGGAATTTCTCAAAACGATTTCTGGGTCTTGCAGATCTCATGTGCCTTAGCCTCTCCACCAATTTTCATGGCTAGAGCACGTCCGATGCTACCAAAAATCAACACAGTCCTCTTCTTCCATGCAAGAAAGTTATTGGTACCTACCAATTTATTGCTTTCCTTGCAAAAAGACATTGATGTATATTCAGAAGGGGACATGTACTTACTAGATAGATTTTGAGATGTAATGGATTTGCTTCCTCCTTGAAGACTTGATGGTTTGTCTTCCCTGGATCTTGAGGTCCTTCAAGTTGCCTTCTCCAAGTGGACTTGCTTGATGATGAGATCTGCTTGATGACTTGTAGCTTGATGTAGGTCCTGCTTCAATCTACTCTTCTTTGTAGGTGCCTTTATGTAAGGCTCTTCTTCTAGCTTTGTAGACCTCCTTGATGAATGATGGATTGTATACCCTTCTTGTTCTTGAAGTGATTGAGACTTCTAGGCTTAATGCTTCAACTTTGTAGGTGCTTCTCCTTGATGTGTATTCTTGAGTTGCCCTTTCCTTGATGTGCCACCTTATTTCTAAAACCATGTTGAAGAATCTAGGGCAAAGTAGTGTGGTGTGATTCTTCGTTACTTGATAACAATTTGTGGAGTCTTCTTACTTTTCTTGTTAGCTTAATCTTCTTCTTATTATTATTAATGCATGGTGGTGCACTTCATCAAACTACTACCAAAACATAAGAACAAGAACACAAGATGTTGGCTCTCTGCCAAGGCCAAAACCTCTCTTCTCTTGAGAGGAAAACCCTTTAGTGAATTTCTCTTATTGAAGCTTCTATTGATCAATGCCAAACCCTAGAACCCTGACAAGAGTTTCCTCCGAGCACAAGTCAAGTCCTTCTTTCTGCACCTTATTCCCCAGCACTTCGTCCTCCTTCCGCACTTCGTTCTCTTACTATGAATCTTGTCTAGAGATAGACCTTCTTGAGTCTTTGAGTTGAGGAGTTCCTCTTCTAGCCCTTGCACAAGTAGACCTCAACGTTGACCAAATGAGATCCTTATTGAAATATGAGAGTATGACAGTGTTGTTGTTCTGCTGCCCTAGTTTCTCGCACGTGTGGGAAGATTACTAGGTATTATATGCTCTTCTCTCCTTCGCTTGAGTGTTTTCCTTCCACGCTGGAGTAGGAGGCCTTGTAGGCCTAGTTTTAGCCCCAAACAAAGGGAGATATGCAACGGTGATCTTACTGTTGTACTAGCTGCAAACTATCCTTCATTTCCTCGCACATGTGGCTGTGTATGCCCTAGAAAACAGTCTTTTAACCTTCGATGTTCTTCCTCCTTTCTTCACTGCCCTAACAGACCTTTTACCACGGCTTCTTGTCTCCTCTTTTCTTGTGGATTTCAGAACTTGAGTTATGCGTTATCTTTGGAGTGGATAGCCTCTATAAATAGAGGATTGTCCCTCCATTTAAGCCGACTTGTAGGCTGACTTGACTGGCTTCTTGTAGACCGACTTTGAGGGTTGTTTGTAGGCCGACTTTGAGGGCAGTTTGGTGGTTGATTTGTTGAGCAGTCTTCAGATATTTTCCATGGTGTTGTAGCATGCTTGAAGGAGCTTCTTGAAGGTGTCATTACATAGGATTAGACTTGACTTTGCTTAGAGGTTTCCCTTTGACTTTAACATATATTTATACATAGTGTAACATGCCCTTAAGGCCTTCAATATTTTCTCTTGACTATTTGACTCACCTATAGCACTACGACATGTACTAGACCTACTTCAATGAGCAAGAAACTCATTGACATATATTATAAAAATAATATTTCTTTTCTTGAATAAGTACAAATATCAAAAGTACATCTATGAAGATCGAACCTAGTTACACTTCCTTCAACAGGAAGACTATATATATACACAGTGACAGCTCTCGGTGAAGTCTGGATATAGCTCTCGGAAGACTGTATATACACATATCTCCTCTCAGTGGTAGCCCGTCCTATCATCATCAGAATAGCGAAGAACATGAAGGACTATCTCAAGACAGTGGCATGATTAAAGTAACTTATTCCTGAGCAAAGAATTGTAGTAGCCGAGGAAGAGGAGTCGAGGACTATGACAAGACAGTGAAGGTATAAGGAGACCAAAAACTGAAGGAGTACAGTGACATAAAGTCTATAGACTATGGATTGAAGGTCGAACAGTGCAGGGGATAGTGATAAGTATCTTGGAGGTAATCTTGAGTCAATTTTGTCAAGGTTCTTGGTATTCGTCAATTGGAATCTCTATAAGAAGAATTTTATGCGAGTTTTCCTCTCCAAGAGGGAGAGGTTTTGGCCCTGGCAAGATGCCAACGTCTTGTGTTCATGTCTCTTTGTTTTGGTAGCTATTTGATGAACTAATGAAGACGCACTCTAATAATAATCAGTGAAGATTGGAATAAGCAGAAAATGGAAAAACACCTCACAAATAGTTATCATGCTAAGAAGAATGTCATTAATTCAATCTGCCCTAGATTCTTCAACATGGTATCAGAGGTAAGGTGCTGAAGTCCAATGAAGGGCAACAAAAGAGACATACAAGGATCTGCCTTCAAGGACATCAAAGCAGGTTGAAAGGATTAAAGGAGCAAGTATACAACAAGCAGGTCTACAACAGTCATGGAGTATCAACTTCAGTAATTACAAGCATGCACTCAACCAATGCTGAGTTTGATAGAGTATATCAGTGATCCTCACTTCTTGATCACTGAACTTTCTCCTTGCCATAAAATATAGTCTCAAGGATATATATATATATATATATATATATATATATTGACTGCAGAAGTAATCCAAGGAATACCTCTCACAATCCATGATTACATCACTGTCTCAGTATAGTTATTACATCAAGGCAGTTTCGGTGGCGAGACAGTCTATCTATACAGTGGCACCCACAGTTTAGTTATGTTATTCATTGACAAGTTTGGGCTCTCAATACATTGTCTCTCTAGACAACGCACATAGACATAATTGTGCAATGCCATATCAATATACTTGTCACAGTATCGAATTTTGTCTATGATTATGATCTCAATAGCATGGTGCTCAAATCAGAACATAGTATCACTAACATGTCAACAATATGTTGAAGTCAAAAGTACCTTAAAATGAATTGGGAAGGTCGTGAAGCAGTCTCGATGATGTCAAGACCACTGATGTCATGGTGCTAGAAGGCCTCCAAGGAAGTCATGATGAAAGGATACTAATGATGGGCAGCTCAAGCAAAAGAAGCATCAAGGTGACGATCTCCTCTTCACACACCAAGTAAGTATCTTTCAATTTTATAATCAGATTTGATTAAATGATTTCATGATTGCAAGGAGATTTATAAATCGGTTAGATAATCGAAAGTCCTTGCATAGAATAAGGAGTATTGTCATAAGCCTCATAGAAAAGAGAAATCATTGATATCTATGAAAAGGTCTATGAAGGTCAAGCATTGTTTGAATTCATCAAGAGACTCATAGGATTCATATGATATCACTCAAAAGTCCTCTCCTACCTAAATAGAAGAAGAGGAGACATAAAGAGATATATATGAAATGCTAAATATACTCTCGAAAATTAAAGTAAAGAAGGTCACTTAGACCTATACAATAGTAAAGGTATCAAAGAATGAAGGAATAACTTCATGAAGATCTAGGAAAGATGATAAGAAGGTAGTCATCATTGATGAGCAAGGTAAAAAATATCAATGAACAAAGAAGGTTACCTCACCCGGCAATTTGTGGTCTCTATGCTAGATAGAGAAAGACAAGTTGCAGTCTATAGTATTAAAGGATAAAAGAATTCAACCATGTGCAGAAAGGAAAGGCAAGGTTGGTCCTCAAGAAAAGACAAAAATAAGTATAGTTAAGATTCAATGCTATAGAAAGATTTTGGAAGCTCATATCACTGAAAGATGGAGGAAGCTGAAGAAAAGGGCCAAGGAAAGAGGGAGTAACAAATCTCTCCTATGAGTAAGATAGTATCCCTCACAAAAGGGTCCTATCATAAGCTCCTAAATCTTGTGTTATAAGATATGACAATGATAATAAGATGCATCATGGCATCATGGAAGCATTAGAAACAAGAGCTCGTAACATCTCCATAAGGATCATGAAGGACAAAAATCCATGGCAGACAACATGTAGGATATATAGCTCTTGGGAACCTCAGTGGACATTGAAGGAAAGAAAGGAGTCATCTAAGGCTCATCATACATCAAGTCAAAAAGGAAACATCTGCCAGTTGGGGATATACAAGATCCTCAAAATTCTCTGATGGAATCCTCATCATAGGGTTCACTAATCTAGAGAGGAAGCAAGTGTTTCAACAAGAACTCCAATGTATGGAATCCATGAGATGATGATATGACATGAAGCAGATCAAGGGATTGAAGATCTTTTCAATCAAGGAAGCTGCTGGAAGAAGCCTCGATGACCTGAAGGTAAAATAAGGTATGTATGCTTGTGTTTAATATTATAATGTCATGTCGTATGGTTGCAGGTAATATGGATCTTTGCTTCTATCTTAAGAATCATGATCAAGAGAAAAAGGATCTCTTCCTCTGAAAAGGATGCAGGAAGGCATAAGTCACAATAGATGAAATCAACACAATATGTCCTCATATGAAGTATGAGGTGGTTAACTACAGTTAAGAAACTCTGATAAAAAGCTCTTGGGAATGGAATGTGTGAGGAAGGAAAAGATCATGAGATATGCAACCATGATGAAGGCAATCAACATCCAAAAGACCAAGAAGATTTGACTAGGAAATCTCCCGAAAAGATATGAAGACTCTGATAAAAACCTGAAAAATATGAAGACCCTTGACAATGGATATCTTTGGGAGATGTGTCAATATGTGTGCAGGGTGTCGATACCTATAAGAAGATGTCATGATGAAGAGCCATATCGTAAGGTATGATTTTATTTAATGTTATGTTTTGATTTCTTGAATAATATCTAGATGAGTGAATGCATGGCTACTGGAACAAGAGTTGTAAGTACAAGTACAACTAGCATTCATGTGGTGGATGGAATTCTTGAAAGAAGCATGATGGGAAAGAAGTAGCTATATGACGAAGGTTCCATATATGAATCAAGAAAGCCACTTTCCATGAAGAAAGGAATGACATGATGAACCAAGAAGGAAAGTGATCGATGGTTGATACCCTACAAGGAAGAAGCTCAACTGAATTATGACATCAAGGAAAGAAGTTGATCAAACAGCTGAAGGACCCACAAAGAAGAAGTTGTTGATGAGAAGGAGAGTCCCTTGTTAAGAGGGAGCTCTGACAAGTCCCTGATCAAGAGGGAGCTTGGATTGGATCACCCCTGATTAAAAAGGAGTGACAGTTGTGTTTTTCTATTTCATGTGTTATGCACTAGACCAGGACTAACAGTCATAAGTCTAGGTGAAGGCCATGAAGAGAAATGTAAAGACATGATATCCTCCCTAGTTGAGAGGGAGAGATAGAAACAACATTCCTGTCTTCACTTTGGAAGAAAGATGGAGTATTGGGTAATCATCTAGCACTCGATGCTCTTTGAGGATGTGTAGGGCATCCAAGACAAGAGTAGGCAAGAGGACCGATATTCTTTGTGGGTTGGGAACCCAAGATAAGAATAGTCCTAGAAGGTCATACTCAATGAACACTCGGGCGGGTATGTAACTTGAGAGACAATGATGAAGGTGTCTACAGTCATTGGTCTCACCAACATTTTGCTCTGATCTAATGGGAGATAGAGTTGTCAGTCAAGGCCTTGCTGTGGAAACAATGTTCGTTACTATGATGCTATAACAGATGGGTTAACAATCGAATTCTTCTTATGAGAAATTCTTCAGATTGAGAATGACCAAGTACCATCATGAATACCTCCCTAGTTAAGAGGGAGTGTTGAAGAAAATGTAACTAGATTCGGTTTTCATTATGACTTGTAATTATAATATTATGTAAAAGAAGAAACAAATTATTATTATATTCCTTGAATCATGGGTTTCATGAGCAAGATGTGTTTACAATAGGTCAAAGACGTCTTCTTGATGTCTTTAGGATTTTATGTCTCAACATAAGTATTATAGAAGTCATGATGTCAAAGATCTACACTCCAAGAACAAATGTCACTATCCTTGTGCAAGTCGGCTAAATAAAAGACAATGATCTCCTTGAATGATACGTCGGCCTAGCTTAAGACACTCATGTCGGCCTAATGCACCAACGCTGATATATATATCTATATATATATATATAAGGAGTGTCGTTGCATTACACAAAAAAGTCTTCGGATCATATTAGAACAGTCAGGGAAGAAGTAATGCAATACACAATCTCGGTGAAGTCTGCCTCTTACATATACATCGTGACTGCTCTCAGTGAACTTTGAATATAGCTCTCGGAAGACTATATATACACAGTGACAGTTCTCGGTGAAGTCTGGATATAGCTCTCGGAAGATTTTATATACACATATCTCCTCTCGGTGGTAGCCCGTCTTATCATCATCAGAATAGCAAAGAACATGAAGGATTGTCTCAAGACAATGGCATGATTAAAGTAACTAATTCCTGAGCAAAGAACTGTAGTAGTCGAGGAAGAGGAGCCAAGGACTATGACAAGACAGCGAAGGTATAAGGAGACCGGAAAAACTGAAGGAGTATAGTGACATAAAATCTATAGATTGTGGATTGAAGGTCGAATAGTATAGGGGATAGTGATAAGTATCTTGGAGGTAATCTTGAGTCAATTTTTTGAAGGGTCTTGATATTCGTCAATTGGAATCTCTATAAGAGAAATTTTATGTGGGTTTTTCTCTCCAAGAGGGAGAGGTTTTGGCCCTGGCAGGATGCCAACATCTTGAGTTCTTGTCTCTTTGTTTTGCAAGCTATTTGATGATCTAATGAAGACACACTCTAATAATAATCAGTGAAGATTGGAATAAGAAGAAAAATGGAAAAACATGTCACAAATAGTTATCATGCTAAGAAGAATCTCATTAATTCAATCTGCCCTAGATTCTTCAACACAATCCTACATAAGATCCAATGTGTCCCCTTGCCCTCCAATAAAACAAATTATTAGAGTAATCAAGTAAAAGAGCTTACAAATCATGGAATCAATTGGGCACTTCATGGTGACATGCCCTTCCATAGTGGGCTTTGGCATGTACAAGTGTCTCCAAGCTCAATAAGGGGGTTAACCAAGGACCCCATTAGGTGATTTTAGCCTTTAAAGGGAAGTGACATGTCCATGGTACATCCATCAATGGGTAAGTGGCATGTGATATAGTGATTGTAATATCCCTAATTTTAATTTTTCATTTGAGGAGATTAACGAAGTTTATTAGGGAGGTGCTAGGCATAGCACAATTTTGTAGTTCGATTTTCAAATATGATTTCGGCTTGAGGAGCTTGGGTGAAAAGGCAATATTGCAGCTCATTGGCAAGTGGGGGCCACAAGAGAGACAAAAAGGGAATGCACACTTGTGGAGCAAGAGAGAGAAAAAGAAAGGGGATGAACTAGTGGAAAGTGTGGGGCACCAAGGGAGAGAGAGGCCAACAATTATAAATAGAGAAAGGAGGCTCTCTTTTGGGAAATCTTTAGTCATTTTACAATTTCAACATTAGTTCCCTTGAGCTGCTTAGCCAAGACCACTATGTTGTTCAGCACAAGGAATTTCTGAGCGGGAATTCCACCTCTACCTTCGGTGAACTTCGAGTGTCACCCTAGGGGATTAAGAAGGAATCCATCTCAAGGCTTCTCTAGGAGCTACATTGCAAACCATTTCCAGCTAGAGCGTGCTTCTCTTAGGGTGCAGAAGGAAATTCAATGCCGCTGAGAGAAGCTAGCAAATAGTGGAGTTTGGATGAAGAATTTCCAGAGATTTATGCATTGGGAGGGTGAGTTTTTCTTTGGTGATTTGCAGGGCCGAGAGTGCTACATTTTGGAGGGCCGAATTTATCTATTTCTAGCGTTTCTGGACAGCAACTGCACATACATTTTGACAGGGAGATTTGGGAAGTTTGGGCTAAGGAGAAATAGAGAGGCTTGGAGTGATTTGCAGCGCTTGGAGGATATTTTTATAGTAATTGATTGGCCTTGCATAGCATAAGTATTTCTACAGGGCGTTTTTCCAGCTAGTTAGAACTTAGAACCATACACATTTCTTGGGGTCATCAGAGCATGTTGGATTCAACCCAAACCCTTTCTGGGTTTTTGTGGGTTTATTGAGAGGAGTCTGCAGCTAATTTTATAGAATTTTTTGGGCAATATTTGGGCCTGAAATCCTCATTCTTATAGCAAGGCAAATTGCTAGTTAGCTGGGGAGTCTACATCACTTGGTGGGCTCAGTTTTGGCTTGGAGTTGGGCCAAACCATTTCTGGGTATTTCTGGGATTTTGGAGGGGAGTCTGTGGCTACAATTTCAAGGTGATCCGAGCATTCTTCAAGGTAGAATCTTCAGTTCCATTCCAACAACAGTAGTAGTAATTTTCTGGGTAGTGCACAGTACCAGTTTGGGCCAGTATTTCCTCCAAATCATAGTTGTACTACATGGGGTTTGCATAACTTGCATAGCAAGCCCAGGTTCCAAAACTTTAGCTCATTTTATGTACTCTTTTATCATAAAATTAATAAAATGGCTCAGATTGTGTTGCTGGACATTTTGGTGTTTTAATTATTGTGTATGAGTTCCAGTTTATTTATTGTTCTTAGTCCATTGCTTGGTATTAGCTGTTAAATTCCAATTAGGAATATTACAGTGGTATCAGAGCATGATCTTGGCCAGCTGTGGGGGAGCCAACAAGATCATGGAGGATTTGGCCATGCATTCATAGTGACTGGTGAATTTATGGGCACTCTGATGACACTAAAAGAGAAGAGTACAGAAGGGATCATGGAGGAGTTGATGAGGGAGAATCAATTGTTGAGGAGGCAAAACCAACAAGTCCTAGAGAGGATGCAACAAATGATGGGGACATTGAGACATAACCAACAAAGAAGCCACACACATGCACACTCAGTTCAGTAGAACAATACCCATGGCTAGCCCAACCGACCTACCATGCCTCATTTTCTGGGTGAACCGAAGAAGGAGAGGGAACCAGACACCTTTGCAGATTTGATGAGGCCCTCCATGGATAGGATTGATGAGTGTGAGGCATTGGATCCTAGGATCAAGAGGGCTTTCTCATTTGAGGAGCATAGAGGAGGACAGTTAGAGGATGAGACCGAGAGGCGCTTTTGTTGGTGGAGACCTGGCTTTAGATATCAGAAGCCTAAGGAGGAGGTTGAGCATGAGATTGTGGGCACACAGGAGTGTGAGGAGCGTGTTGATGTGTCCAATGTGACGCATGAGTCACCCTTGTTGGAGATCCCTTCGGTAGCTCCGGTTGACACCCTAGTGGAGAGAGTAGAGCATACACTCAGTGGGCCATTTGTTGATGAGGAGCCACCCATGGATGAGATGTCGTCCATTGTTGAGGGATCCATTGATGAGGTGTCCAGGGCCATGTTTGAGTTTTCAGGTGATAACAGCACACAAGAGGTTGATGAGGTACCAGGAGACATATCCACCATTGATGAGGAGTCGATAGGTATAGAGGCATCTGTGACATAGTTTCCAAACGGTAGCTACCTATCGCTGATTGTTGAGGATGTTATGCATGATGAGCTATCTTTGGAGGCACAGTTAGTGGCTCATGTTGAAGCCATAGTGGAGGAGGATGAGCATCCATCCTTAGAGTCGGCCATCGATGAGGAGCAATCAGATGCATCAAAAGCCAACATGGATGTCATACTTTCAGATGACAGTCCCTTTCAAGCATACATCGATGAGGCTTGCGGCATTATTGGGCGACCTCTACATGTTGGTGAGAGAGAGGCGGCATTACCTAGGCAAGTTACATGGATTTGCCAGACTTAGTGAGATGGAGCGACACGAGCTGCACAAGGTGCAGAATTTGCACGATGGAGGACATGTTCCGTGTATGGTTGTTCATGCATTCGATCCCTCTCTCAGGGTTGGATGGTGAGAGATATTGAGTTGGTATCCGATGCAGCTGGCTAGGAAGCTAGATGCATCCATGACCACAATTCAACAAAGGTTGTGGATTACCAAAGCAACTCGAGAGCCAAACTGTTGTTGGGATCCAGGTGGGATTCTCCATCACATTGTGGAGTCGGTAGGTGATGGTAGTAGCTGCATGATGGACTCGGTGGTTGGACGCACACACCTTTTCATATCCCCTTCAGAGTTCTTGACAACATGGATTGACAGAGGAGCAAGAAGATTTCATGAGTTGTCATGGCATGTTGGGTTGACATGAGATTGTAGGATGATTAGACTACTCTGGCAGGAGTTGGTAGGAGGAGGTGGCATCATCAGGCCACCAAACAAGGCATCATATGGAGAAAGTGCTCTCACATTGATGGATTGGGCACTAGAGCTACTGAGGTTTGACATGGTAGCGTTATTCCCGATTGCATGTGAGGAGTTGGGCCACATAGGTGTACCTAGGCAAATGAGGAGGTGTAGATCACATCATGGTGGGTGTACTAGAAGAGTGGCGGATGCATGGGCACATACGGGATGCCCTATGGTACATGGTGGCATGTCATTGAGTTTTTGTATCCAGTTGTGCCACGGAGTTCAATGCTATGCAAAGGAGTGTAGGGATACGTATTTGAGTGCAGCAGAGGATGATGATGCATGACACGTTGTTGAAGTGTTTCCGCATAACGAGGGCATCAAACACACCATTAGGTTTGGCACACTCAGATTTGGAGAGCGAGTTGATGACAGGGCCGACTGTGAGCGTCCATTTTTTACTCTCCAGCATTGCACACTGACACGGTGGAGTTGGATATCGTCTCTTGATGCTCGCATCATGAGCAACAGGACCCTGGAGGATGGTCTAAGACAGTTGGACGGGACACAGTGCATCAGGAGAGAGGCTTTCCAGTTGTGGCATATGGTCGGGGTGCAAGTTGGTAGATGAATACTTGGGGGTAGTCCGATCTTCTATAGAGGTAACACTTGCACCACCCTTGAGCCCACACTCAGGGAGATGCATGACCCCCTTTTGGCAAGACATTTTGAGGTGTCTCATGAGCATCTACAACGGTTGGTGGACCTTACTTCCAGACGGATGTTTAGACTCCAGGTAGTATTTGGGAGCGCTTTCAAGAGGCAGGATGACAGATCCCACTACGTGGTATAACCAATGAAGGGAAATTTCTAACGCACTAGATTGGTTCATGATGTAGGGAGTCCATATATTGATTGCATGCATGGACTTGAGACGTGGTACAGGTTGGTGCCAGCAGCTGTCAAGACTAGTGGAGGAATCCTTTAGACTCTCCATAAAACTCTATTTTCCTGTTAAGTGGGTAAATGCTAAAAATTGATACCTAGGGCATCAATTTTTAGCCTCCTTCGAAACGATTTAGCTGATCTTGAGCCTCCTAGACTCCATATGCCCAAAGGACAAGGCAGTAATCCAAGTCCTTGGTGGTCAACCTTACTTTTTATCCATAAACCTTCTCTTAAAAATTTTGGTCCTCTTAAGGTAAGAGTAAGACGTCTAACTAGGGCTTAGAGTGAATTGCCTTTGGAGAGGTCTTGTGGGAATCTAAGAACCTAAACATCAAGCTAAGGGTCTTGGCTACTTGACCTCCAAGTTTGGTGGCAATCCACTTAGATTTTGTCCATAAAATCTCTTGCCCTAGTTATTGCCCTAAGATGGAACCCCTACCTATTCTTCCTCAACTTGGGGATTTCTTTGAAGGTTGTATGAGCTTAGTACTTATTAAAGTATATCATAAGAAGCCTTTTCTCCTTATTGCCTTGACTTGGGAGTACCTATAACCATGCAAATTCACGAAACCCTAGGTCTTGCGCATTTCTTTCCTAGGTCTCTTGTAGAAAGCAAATTGCTTCTTGAACCCTTGTACCATAAAAAGCAAGGGGCATTGACTATGGTGATAGTGACCCATTGTCTTATTGTTAACACTTAGTCTAGCTATTTGTCTTGTAGGGTTTTCCTCTCCAAAGCCTACTAGATTTTGTGGTAACATGATTCATGCTTAGAAGCATCATATATAACAATACTAAAATAAAAATAAGTTGATTTCCATAATTTAAAAAACAAATACAAAAACCATTAATTACCATAACCTAATTATAATTATAACAACAAAGTTGCATAATTCCATCTTAATCCTATATCTCTTAACGATTGATAGGAATCACCGGATTACATTTTTTATACGTATAAGTGCTTAATATGGATATATGCTAGTTAGATTCAATCCAATTCCACTAACCAATTGGATATTGTTCCAAGTAACTTTGCATAGCATATTGAGGGTTCCCTAATTGTAACTTATGAAGTTTTCCTCTAATTCGGATTCTTCTTCTGAATCACTTGAAGAAAGGTACCAAAGGCAATTTACTTCAATTAAACTTCTTCAGCAGTCTCGGCAAAACCGCCCCCGGTAGTGTATTTCATGTAGGCCATTAAATACGTCAAAAAGAATGAATATATATATATATATATATATATATAAAAGGATCCAAAGCAAAGGAGCTGGTTATCAAATTGTTTATAAGGATCCAAGGCAAAGGAGCTGGTTAACCACCTCAATCTCATCTTAGTCTATCGGGCAGTTTGAACTAGTCCTTAAACAAATTAAACGTTTAACAGAGCTCCTGACAAACTTTAGGGCTAACTGTAAACAAACACGTATAGAATTATTCAATGTAATGTACTTCGGCATCCATTGCGAATAATGCAGGCGATACATTATTTGATTCGAGTTAATTCATCTTCCAACCGTGAAAAAAAAAACTTTAAACACCGACCGTCTATGCAATGCCGGCTGTTAGTGCGCAATGTTTAAACGATGATGGCAAAAATAGAATATTCAAACCCCGGAAATGCAGTCAAATCGGAACTGAACAGCCTAAAGGGTAAAAAACCTTTTAACATCCACCCGCTTTGTAATACCTGCTGTTAGTGCGCAATATTTAAACGAAGATCGCGAAATTAAAAAATTCAGCTCCCGGAAATGTAGTCAAATCCGAACTGAATAGCCTAAAGGGTAAAGTTTTAGACCAAGAATACCTGCTTCAGGTGCCGGCTGCGTGTCCTCCATATTGCAGAAGAGTGGGAATCAAACGCTAGATGTTTGATTGTTGTGAAAAGATTTTCAGTATCTGGAGTGTGGGGGATTATAGAAACACAGAGATCGATCCTGGTCTATCAGAATTGTGAAGATTTCATACCCAGAGAAAATAAATGGGGTGGATCCCAGATGTCAATGTCAAAAAGATGTCAATGTCAAAAATTATTAAGGATGACAAAATTAATCAATATCAAAAAGCGATAGTCTAATGGGTATAAGGCGTTCTCTAGAATTTGGTCGGAAATTTTTGAAGAAATATAATCCTCTTGGTGTTTGAATAGTTTGTATATGGTCTAAATAGATTAGCATTATTTAAGAATTTTTGGGATACTTAAAATCCAAAATCAAATCTTCAGTTGTAACCCGGATTTTCAAGATTTTAATTTATTTTAAAAATGAAATTGTAGTTTTTAGATTACCTTTAAAATATCTAAAAATAATAATCATTATTTTTATTTTTAAAAATATTTAGATGGTTTTAAATTAATTATATTTTAATTATAAATGTTTATTTTATTGGTTGATATAAAATATTATATAAATAAATTTTTATTTTTATGATATATGAAATGAAATGATATTTTAAGGTTCACGAGACTAAAAATAGTTTATGACACCATTAGTTCCATGTTTTTCGCTTCTTGTAATTTAATCTTTTTCCGATTCAAATTGATGATGAGTTGGCCCAACCTTCTAAAAATCCCCTCGCTAAAAAGACAATGCCAAGAAAGTGATGCTAACATGTTATCATAACTTTCTCTGATGTCTTTGAATGCATCACATTCCAAAATTAAATATTTTTCTGATTCCACGGTCGTGGAGGTGCAAAGTGTACACACCCGTTCTTCCCAAGCTTCTTTAGGCCTTTTCCACCATCATGTTTCACACTGAAGTTGACGTGAGTTGGTTCTTAATTGAGCAATAAGAACCTTTGCCCTCCACGAAATGTTAGCTCCAATGAACCCTTTTAGTTGTAGATCACACATAGGGTTGAATTCCTCAATGTAATATTTCTTCTTTCTACCCAACTCTTTTCCCCATACCTTTTACGAAACTTCTCCATAACAAAATCCTTTAGCTCCTTGCTATTTGTGGGACACGCATTGAGGTAGATATTCCATTTTTGCATCCATGTGTAGTTTTGTTTCATCCATGTTTTCTTTCTTTCACTCATGCCTTCATTGAAGATAACATTAGGCTATCCCACCTACTCTCATTTGCTCAATTATTTTTAGATATGTTATGAATTGCACCATAACAATTGCTTCAATGGGGGTTGCTCCTGTTTCACTCAACATTATCTCATAAGGTGCGGAACTTTTTATTTTGAACTTGCTCATGATCAAGCGTTTTTGGATTTTCTCAATTTGTTTCCATTTTGAGACGGGAGTGCTGCTAGCCCACAATTCACACCCATATAGCATCATTGGACAAACTAGGAGTCCATAAAGCACTTTAATTGTTTTCCAATCCCCTAACTCTGCCTCTCTACATTTGTTTCGAAGAGCATATAATGCTTTCCACCCTTCTAAAATTCTCTTCTTTTTGCAGTCCTCCCAATTGAATTTGTTGTTGAATCAATCCCAAGGTACTTGTACTCATTTACTTCTTCAAGAATGTTGTCTTCAAAGAAAAAAGTATGTTGCCTCTACTTCCTTTTATTAGAAAAAAACATAATTTTGGTCTTGCTAGTATTGACTTGCATCCCCACTTCTCTATAAAAATGCTCAAGGGCATATAAGTTCATTTGCAATCCATGGGCCGATTTAGAAATCAATACAATATCACCAACATATAAAAGAAGCTTTATCACAAACTTTCCCAACCGAATACCATCTCCACCTTGTAGATTTAGCCACTCTTCCAATTTATCAATATATAGTCCAAAAAGAGTAGGGGATAGAGGGCAACCTTACTTGACTCCAATGTCACTTCTAAAGCTTTCTAAAATACCTACTCAGGTTCTAATTTTGACTTTCACTTCTTCATAAATTCTATGGATAGCAGCTCTATAATGCACAGGAATTTCAAGTTCTTCCATTCTACGCCACAACTTATCCCTAGGGACTGTGTCAAATGCTTTTTTGAAGTCAACAAAGCGGCAAAATACTTCTTCTTTGTCCTCCCAAACCTTTTCAACAATGTGTCTCAACGTGGTACCATGATCCACTATAGATTGTTTCGGCCTAAAACCTACTTGTCCTCTTGCCCTCTTTTCTTTTACTTATGCCCAGTTACTAATTATATCTTCTACCATGCTGCTGAAAAGCTTTGCAAACAAAGGATTGATCATAATTGTTCTATAGTTGTATGGATTATTAATGTCTCCACGTTTAAAAAGGGGTATTGCTAGGCTAGTTGTCCAGTCTCTTGGGAATCCTTGTTAAATGATGTCGTTGAATATTTCCGTGATGTGCGGCGCAAAAGTGTTCATTCCCCATTTTAGATACTCTGCTTGAAGTTCAACACCTTCCCTGTTTTCAGCTTCTTAATTCCATTCTCCAACTCTTGTAATGTGAAGAGTTTTGAATTTGTGTTGATCCTAGGGGGGGACTCCACCTCAGATTCTTTCTCATAGAGTTGCCTTGCATATTCAAACCATTGATTGGCTATAATATTATTTTCAATTTGTTTCTTCCTTGGTTGCAGTTCCTACCAGAAAAGCTTTGGATTATTCTTGCTTTAATATATTAACTCTTCTCTCCTTGTTTGCATGAACTCATATTTTTTTCCTTTTTTGTATCTGCTTCTATAACTTTACATTCATCTTCTCCTTTCCTTCCTTTTTCAAGGTTCTCCTTTCCATTTTGCATTCCTCATCAAACCAAGCATTTACAGGAAAACAATTTGATTCTGATTTCCTATTTTTTGCTCTTTTACACTTCTCAAGTGCACTTTGAATTATATTTGTTAACTCATGACCGTTGAAGCTTTTGAAACTAGTTTTCTCCTTCCGAAATAATCTCTCTAACATTGTCTTGAAGATAGTACAATTTTCTCGTGTTAGAAGAATTTTGCCCCTTGATAGTGATTGTCGAGAGCATCGGGTTTTCCTCCTATGTTGTCTTTCTTCTAACCATGATAATCTTATATAAATTGGGATATGGTCTTATTTTAAGTCCCAGATATGCTTTCCAATACTAACTTCATCTATCTTTTCTATCAAGTTTTGTGAACACATCACATAGTACACAACACTTGCCCTATTGTATGTGTTGCAAGTGAAACTCTCAGACCTTTTCCATCTATCTAGACCATTGGAAATAATTAAGTTGAAAACCCCACACAGTGTAAGAAACTCCTCTCCAAAAGGATTGCTAACTTTGTCATCTTCTAAACACCTCACCCATTGGGGATTCTCCTCTTTAGCGAGCCAAATAGGATTGTTATCCTCTTTGCAACAAAGAATGCTAGCTTGATTATTTGTTGTTCTAGCATTGAAATATCCCACTAAAAGAATTCTCCATGCTGAGAGTACATGACAATATCTTGTTTTAAAGTTGCATATGGATCCTTGATGTCAAGCCCCTTATTTTTGTAAGTTTTTGAGACTTGACGGGAAAAATAACATGTTGCAATTCTTATGTGATTCCCATTATCTAATAGTTTCAACCATAAATATTGTTTATTTGCATCTTCTTTAATTAACTGAATGTGACTGCCTTCTTTTTCTTTCACTAAAACTAGTATTCCTCCATACCCTTTGTCATTTTTTACTACCTTGTTCCAAACTGCCAACTTCAAATAAATGTCAAACACAGGAGTTTTGCAAACATCATGCTAATGAGTTTCCGTGAGACAAATTATGTCTCTACCTTCCGTAGTAGGCACTAACCCAGGTCCCCTCCTCCAAGGGTAACCTCTACAATTCCAACAGACTAAACTTTTTAGATGATTTTTATTTTTAAAAATGTTTAAATGATTTTAAATTAATTATATTTTAATTATAAATGTTTATTTTAATGGTTGATATCAAATATTATATAAATAAATTTTTATTTTTATGATATATTAAAAAAAATATTATTTTATGGTTTTAGATGGTGGAAGTTTTATTGACCATTATTAGGTTTTTCATTGACCAATGCGATTTATAATGTTCAATTTTAAAAAATAAATATTTATTTTTCAATATTATTAAAAAAAATTCAAACATTTTATTGGACAATAATTTGATGGTCTTATTGCAGCGTCTGCTTAATGTAATGCTATGTGGATCACTTCCCCACATATTTTATGTCATACTTTAGGGATATGTTTGCAATATTCATACATGAGTTTTAGATATTTTTGTAGCGATTTTTTATTCTTAAGATTTCCAAAGCCATCCAAAAATAAAACCCGTAAAAATAGTTCATACTCAAGTAAATAACATATTTATCGTTCGAGACGAGGACCATGGTAGCACACAGGGCACAGAGGCTGCCAATAGATACAGAGCCACCACTTATGTTATGGCTCGCAATGTAATTCAGGATTGGGAAGCTACAGTAGCTAATGAGGAAGGACCCCCATTAGACATGGAGCTCATCAATGAATTCCATGACTTAGTCCCTGACCCCGACCACAGCAAAGGGAGGCACACTCTAAATGTTCAAACATCATTATTATACTGGTAGATTAAAACATTGTTGGTAAGAGCACTGCATGGAGGACAACAAGACCAATCAAGCATTCTAAAAGTAATAACTATAATTAAAAGAGATCAACGACACCTAGGATTTCATATGCTTCAATTGGACAGTAGATAGGATAGAATAGAGAGGCACAATTTACATAACCCTCCTACATTCCCACTAGGTTCCAATGTGAAGGACCCTGCCCCAATTGAATCTTCTAATGAATAATGTGTTTTACTCTTTGTTGGAAGCCTCTTGTTGCAGGCTTGCTAGTGATAGGTGTTTTGATGATATGGTCTTTATTTTTATTTTACTGAAACTCATGAAAACTTTTAAATTTTGGACTACTTATTCAGCAACTAGATGGTCAACAAACCTAGGTTCCCACTAGGTAGGTTGAGATCATTTGGTTGCCTACGTTGATCATGTAATATTTTTTGCATAATAGAAGGAAACATTGTCGGCTTACAAAAAAAACATATTTACCATTAGTTCCCACCATTATATAACTTTTCCCCAACACTTATGTAGGAGTAGAATTATAAAAGTGTAGATTTACTAGTGGTTACTACCCACCAAAAATTATGTTGGAAATAATGAGAGGGGGGTGAAACAGGTTTTCTTATTAGAATTAGTAAATTATTAATTTCCAAAGCATAAACAATAAATAAAACATCAACACATCACAAGAATAGTGCATAAGAGATTTTTAGGTGGAATTTCTTCTGGGAGAAAAACTACCGCACATTTTTCTAATAATTGTGAGTAAAAAATGCTTCAGATCCAATTGAAAAGGGGAGCCCCAACTCCTTAGCACTCCAGAAAACCATTCAAGTTTATAAGGAAACTCAAACTCCTGAAAGGGTGCCCCTACACCCTGATTTTACCAACTCCTACTAGAAGGACGCTCCAACACCCCGCAAACTCCAACTTGCCCTAGCACCACCCTACCACCCTAAAGTGTTTTGAGGCTCCAATCTAAAGGAGGCTTCACTCTCCTGCCTTACACCACCGAACCGCCCTTGAAATATGAAAAATGAAAGAATGAATTGTGGACTCCCATACTAAGGACAATGAACCACTTACAAAGGTATTCAATGAAGCTTTATTATTGTTGATAGATGTACATTAATGGTCAACTTCAAACCAATCAAATTATTCATATGCAATCAACTACTGATTTGCTCTATGGAAACACATCATACCTCAATTCCCACTGTTGAACTTTGAATATGTTGGTTGCCAAGAATAAGCAATAATGATCTGCCCTACGTTGATGACTTAGCCTTGAACACTTGAAATCATTGTCACTATTATACATGTAGATGACTTTTCTAGTTGTTATCTTCACTCTTCTCTACCTTGGCCTTGCCTTTAATATGTTGGAGTTCTTGCTCTTGAGTTTCTTTACTGTAGATAGAGCCTTCTTAAAAGCACAAAACACTTTCAGATATTCTGGAAAGGTTTTGCTTCAAATATGACTATACCAAGATGTCTTCACTCTCCTGCCTTACACCACCCAACCACCCTTAAAATATGAAAATTTAAATAATGAATTGTGGACTCCCATAATAAGGACAATGACCCACTTACAAAGATATTCAATGAAGCTTTATTATTGTTGATAGATGTACAATAATGCTCAACTTCAGACCAATCAAATTGTTGATATGCAATCAACTACAGGCCTACTCTATGGAAACACATCATACCTCAATTCTCACTATTGAACTTTGAATTTGTTGGTTGCCAAGAATAAGCAATATTGATATGCCCTTTGTTGATGACACAACATTGAACACTTGAGATCATTGTCACAATTATGCTTGTAGATGACTTTTCCAACTACTATCTTCACTCTTCTCTACCTTGGCCTTGCCTTTAATATGTTGGAGTTCTTGCTCTTGAGTTTCTTTACTGTAGATAGAGCTTTCTTAAAAGCACAGAAATCCTGGAGATACTTTAGAAAGGTTTTGCTTAAAATTTGACTATACCATGATGTTTCACTTCAACCACATTTTGCAAATGCTCAGATTATGGATTCTACATGATGTCTAAGAAATTATGAGAATAGTCCATAATAATTGCTCTCGGGTTAGTGCAATAGATTATTGATTATGACTTTTGGAAAATCAAACAACAAACTTCATAACCAAGCAAGCAATTCATGACAGCTTCAAGGATTAGACACCACTGGATTAGTATTATAATGTCAAGGAGAGTTTAGAGTTCTTCTACTAATAAATCCCTCATAATATATCAGATTGACCTTCTAATGAAGATTCAAAAATTTACAAAATTATAAGGAAACGAGATACTTTATCCAGTTCAATGAAAACCCTTATGCATATGAATTAAACAACAACCAAATTGGGTTACCTTGAAGTCTTGTCCCTAGAGAATGCAATGCCACAACAACATTAACCACATACCTTGTTTTAGAAACACTTTATAAGTTGATCAAGATAAGGTTTGAAGTTTTGTATAATAGACTTCAATTAGGGCAGAAATCTACCATTAACATTTCAGTTTGTCACCCAAATAAAACGCTTTCAGTGATTGACCTATGGTGACCCTTGAATCTCATATTAGGGAACAAAGCAAGTGTCAAATAAAATTTGGAATAATGTATAATCTAGGTTTGAGAAGATTTGGATCGTGCCTTGAATTCTTGCCAGAGGATGCTCCTTGAAAACCAAATACATACTCTCAGATTTGAGTTTGAAAGAGCCCAAGAATTACTTCAAATATGTCTTAATGAGAAGGTCGAATGGCCTCAGAACCTCATCCAATCCTCTTATAGGAGGCCTTAAATACTCTCAAACACTTTGTTGTCATTGCGACAAAACCCTCCAAAATTTTACCCACACTTGAATTTTGGAGCCTACTATGGATCTTGCGATCAGTCGTTCTGTGGTCACTTTTTGATCGGTCAAAGTCACTTGCTCATACATGCTCAGATCGCAACAAGTTCATAACCACATTCTTTTATGCAAGCTTGAACAAGCATAACACAGTCCATTAATACAATGCATGTGCAATGTTCAACCAATGTCGAAACTTAGTGCACACTATTATTGATAGTCCCTTACTTTTGGTTGCGTTTGTAGTTCCATTTTGGTGAATTTTTTCAAATTGTCGCTTTTGTGCACATTCACTTTCGCGAGTGTCATTTTCATGCTTTTGACTATCATTTTTGCTTGCTTTCACTTTAATAAGTGTTTTTTTCATGTTATGTTCGCTCGAAATGTGTCGTTTTCACTGTCATTCGCGTATCGCAAGTGTTGTTCACCATTTTCTCTTCATATAATAAATGTCATCTTTTGGCATGTGGAGTGTCGCACAATGCGCGAAATCTAGTTTTTGTGTGTTTAAAGGGGTAATATTTGTGTTAATTATTTGTACTTACCATGTAAACATGTATCTCATTCATTCCCAAAGTTTCAAGCACTGTCGCACAAGTGTCGTCCTGATCGTCACAAAGTGTATCTTTGGTGTCACATTTTTTGTAAGTTGTCGCAAAGTTGTTGTACTAAGGGAAGTATGTTTCCCGTGTTCTACATGATCTATGTTGTGTCGTCAAGTTTTCTAATTTTGTAATCAAAATCAAGTCTTGTCACTGTTCACATCAGTTGCACGATCCCACACTTAGTCAAATTTGGATAACTCCTCAACCAGACAACCTAGCCTCATCCATCCCTCCTGAACTGCACATTGCGCAGTCTTTGCCTTCAAGCTACAACCCTGCCTATTAGCACTGTGCAATGCGTAGTTCATATCTTCCAAGACTGTGCACTTCACAATCACAATGCTCAAGGTCAGCCTTTGACCTAAAAAGCTGCACAATTTCTCTCTCCTGCGCACTCATAATTGTGCATTCTACAGTCTTTAGGCTCAGGCCTAAGCCCTGAGCTCCTGAACTGCGCAATCACTTGGCCTCCCTGCCTCCTAAGACTTCGCAGTGGGAAAAATCAAGGCTCAAGCCTCCAACCTGAGTCCTTGAATCCCTCAATTGAGCATTGCATTGGCTTCCTCCCTTCCAGAATTGCGTAGTGGGCATCTTCAAGCCTTAAACCCTCGCCTTTAGCTCATAAGCCCCACAACTACGTAATCTCTTGAACCTAGCCATCCTGAACTGCACATTGCAAAGTCTCAAGCCTCAGTCTCGGACCTTGGCCTCTAGAATTGTGCAATCCCATAGCCAGTCATTCAACTAATCATCGGTTCCAACCCTAACCGGTTGGTCATGAAATATGTTAGGTCAAGGGTTATTTCAGACTGATGTTGGTTTTTCATGAATGGTTTTTAGTCGCAGGTACTCTATCTTATCATGACAGATTTATGACGGGGGAAAAGGAGAAGGGGACCATGCTAGAAGACAGATATGAAGCTGAAGAGAAAAGATGATCATCAGGAAAGAAGACGAAGGAACACCAAATGACAACAAAAGATCAAAGATCAGGACATCAGGAAGGCTCCATCTGATTCACGACCCTTTAGAGGGTGGACATGAAGAACAAAACATATCTCTCATGAAGATGAAGCATCAAACATCTCTTATTGAAGACTAAGCAGCAACAAGAATGACTTGACATTGCCATGTAATCATGCAGTCCATGTCATCAGTGTCATGTCGTGTCATGTCATGAGTCATCATATGCCACATTATTCTTGTGGATTATGTAAATTCCTATTCGAAAATGTATTGTAAAGTGGAGGTCCAAAGGACATGTACAAAAATGAACAGTCATGTAAAGTCAAAAATTCATATGAAGTCAAACAGTCATAAGGGTAGTCAAAGAGTCACAAGGGAGGTGAGACATCACCCCATTAGTTATATATACACCCTCATTGTATGAGTAAAGGACTTTTCACCTTGGCTTCTCCCATAAGGCATCAGAGAGAGAGAGAGTTAATACTTTTGGGGAGCAAGTCATACCTCAATGCTCCATTATTGGAGCTAGTGGTGTTCATTTTATACATGTGTCGTGGAACTTTTACTTAATATATGAAGCATGATGGCCAACAAGCTCTTCATGCATGAATTATGGATGTTTATAAGACTGTTATGTGAATGTTTATGATTCGTGTAACACCCTCCTCACACATCTACCCAAGTAACCAGCCAACCGGGGTAAACATGCAACTAGAGGCTAATACGAATGGATTCGACAGCCTATGTGACCTTAAGGAAGGGGAATTGACAGAACACATCAACCAACCTATCCACATCAACAACAAAATACTCAGGAGACATGTTAACCACTCAAACATCCTGCCCTTGTGTCCCACTGATGTTCTAGACATCTTAAGCCTCAATCACTCTCACGCTATAGACATGACAACGTCCAGAAACCCAAAGTCGCTCTCACAGGCTTGCCTTCCAGCATCCAGAGACCTGATTTTCCAGTGTTATGCTAGTGTCCCTAGGATTTGAGCCACTTTTTCAGGCCCAGTGCCTAGGTCACTAACCATAATGGAATGATAGCTTAAGATTAGTCAAAGAACATGGAAACAATGGTGCAAAAGAAATAAGTTAAACAAGACCTTAATCAGATCCTTTTTAGCCATGACATGCATTTCGTCAAACATATCATCAACATGTAACCTACAGGTGTAAACAATAAAATTAAGTGTAGGGATCTCATACTTATATGAAAACTATTATGAACCATTGTTCCCTCATGTCATTTGCTGAATTATCATCTATTAGGCCATAAATACATTATACATTCATTTACAAGTAAAAACATGCTGAGAGCCATACATAGTTGTTGTCATAAAACAAACATATAACCAACATAATAACAACAGAAATACTCATGAAAGTACAACCATATAGACCACATATAATTCATCAAAATACTCATAAAAATACAAGGAGGAATAACCTTTCATTAATGATGCAATAACCAACCGGAGATGGGACTACCACTTTCCACCTAACCATAGAATGGCTGAGCCAAATCTCTCTTCAGCCATTCACCCCTGTGCCATATTCCAAGCATGAATGTGGGACTCAAACCAAAAGAACCAACCAGGGCATACCGAGGCTAAACCACCTCACCCTCATCAATAGAAACTAGGGTGTACCATAATCCATCTTAGATCACAAGGCCAACATAATGAACACATCATAATAGGATTTACGTTATCTCTACCTGATCATTAGGCCAAACAAGCATGGATGCCACTGGATTTCTCCACCTACACCGTGAGGAATTTTCTTGTCTCCTAGTCTCTCAGGCTTTACCATAATCCAAACCCGGATCACTAGGCCCTAAACCGAGACCCACTCTCCAGGCTTTACCACATATCCCAAACCCAGGATTACTAGGTCCAATGGAGAGAAAACCACCTCTTGGCTTTACCATATATCCTTCCATTCACTGACAAGGATTCCTAGGCCCACCGAGGCAACACAATCCTAGCTTTACCGCAACCCACAGTCTGGCTCAGGGGTCACTAGGCCAGTGGCTTTACCGTGATCCACAGTCTGGTTCAAGGACCACTAGGTCATGTGCTCTATCATTCGGAGATCCACCCCACTCAGCTTCGAATCCATCTGGAAATCCAGCTCAACCAAAACATGAGAACCCCATCACACCATGGCTATCTGGAAATGGCAAGGCTAGGCTGAAAACATTGTTACACCTGGAAAAACCCATGCCACAATAGCAAAAGAACCACATGAAATACCATGCATGCAAAATCTAGCAAGGAAAATACACATGCAAATCGATACCTGCAAAGAATCCTATTGTAGCTGCTTGATCATGCCTTTCCTTGCTTGATCTTTGATGCCTCTTGCCTTCTTTGCCTTTCTTGCTCCAATGCCAAAATGCTCCAAGAAAACTCTAAATGTCCAAGAGTGAGAGAGAGAGAGAATAACGAGAGAGCTCCAAAACTAAACTGACAAAAGGTTATACTAACCAAGAAGCTTTCCCACTAATCCTCAAAAGCCTTTTTAAGAATGAGGCCTCTATTTTCTCCATTTTCCATTATTTTCCTTTAGTTTCCTCCTCACATGCAACCTGTGACCTTTCACCTTCCTTTTCTCCTATTTTCCATTATTTTCATAAACAAATGCACCAAAAATGTCATTTCCCCTTTCCAATTTCCTTTAGCCATAATAACCGAAATGAACACCCACTTGGATGTTTTGCCCAACATTCAGCTTGGAATATGTGTCCCATCATCTGTGGTATTTATATATTTGTTACATGAGTTTTTAACTAGGGTTGTTACAATTCACGTTTGTTTTTTCACCTGTAATAAAATAGTTAAACTATTTTGGTTATGTTAGTGCTCGTCATATTAAGAATGTTTTGTACTAGTTGCAATGACCATCACATCTTTGTGGAATATTCTGATGGATACTAGTATGATCTTTCTGTGTATTGGTTACATGATTGTCACATCTTTGTGGACTATTATGTTCAACGTTAGACACATCTTTCTTGTTTGTGTGTGTCTCTACTAGGGTGGTATTATTACCTCTCTCTTAGGGGCTCACCTCTTTTTCCCTCCATGGTACAATAACGTTGACACACCTACAGTTGAACACTCACTAGGCACAATCACTTTCTTTTCGAAGGCACATATGTGATCCTCTCTCTTGTTGATAGCTAAAGCCAAGGAAAATCTATAATAATATATGGCAATCGGGTTGATACTTCGGATGGGGCTCCTATTCTAAATGATGTAAGGTCTAATTGGGACATCACATCGGAGAGACCCCCTTGGTTGACATATTTCCAACATCATTAACAAAATGGTGCTAGAAGGAGGGACAAATGACAAGTTGTGCCCATTGAGTATGTTTTGAATCTCTTATCTTAAATGGATCATCCTAAAATCATACTCTTGGGATGTTTTTCTGACCTGTCCCCTAGTAAAATTTTAATCCCTGGTGAGCCTCTTTATCACTTGTCTCAATTGAAGTTTTATTGTGAGGATGGAACATCCATAACCAAGCACATTTCTAACTTTCTTAAATTTTGTGAATATTACAAAATCAATGATGAAAATTTTGCTTCTATGGCTTTCTTCCTCACCCTTGAAGGTCATGTTAATCGATGGTGTCATACTTTACCATCTTCTTCCATCCATTCTTTTCATCACTTCCTCAAGGAGCTTTATCAAGCCTTTGATAGATATGATTACCGAGATGTTTATAAAAGAATCAATCAGCTAAGAATGAAACCTAATGAATTAGTCGAGGATTTCTCTAATCGATTCCTTCACCTTTGTTATGAATTTCCTGGAGAAGGGACAGATTGGGATTTCTTTAAGCACAAGTTTGAGCATTTGGTTCATATCTCTTTGCACGGAGAATCCAAACCACCTGATGTTTTTGCTTCCCTGACTTGTGCAAACCATGAGACACCCCTAATTTTAGAGAAGGAACCTGTTATTCCTTTTGTTCCTTGTCCTCCTCCTTTTCCAGTTCTGCTGCGGGTGCCTCCTTGCGATGATAATAAAGTCACGAAATCTGCAAATCAAATTCCTAAACCATCTTCTCATCCTCCTTCCACTTTTCACGTTTCCGATCCCACAGAGGAAATCTTGGAATGGTTCATGAAGCCTATGGTGAAGACTGATCTCTCTATTCCTCAAGATGATCTGATTACTTATAATTTAAATCTTCAATCTGATTTCTATACCTATCACCCTCTACCATCTCTTTCTCATGATCCCTTGTCCCTTGACCTGCCTAGTCAATCTCTTCAGAATCCAAGCAGTGAATAGGTGCAAGGTAGTCACATTCTGCGAGTAGAGGAGCAGCAAGGTGAAGTTTTTTTCAATATTTCTTCTCTTTTTCAAAATCCCCCGTGTGAAGATGGTGATTTCTCACTCTCGATTGATAATGAATCTAGTAATATCGGTCATCAATTAAATGCAATCAATTTTCCTAATCAATCTAAAGTCAACTCAGTGGTTTATTTCTGAGTTTTTTTAGATCAAATACATCAATAGATTAGAAAAATTAAACTCATGAATTTTATGAATTGTAGTTATTAGTTTGTCTTTAAATTTTTTTGCTGATATACATAGAAATTTCTAAATATTGCATGGTCACAAGACTGTTGTTTTAGAATATATTGTTGGTTTTAACATTTGATGTAAGAGCAGATTACTAGACTGATATTTCATTAATGTGATCTGAGTTTAAAGCATTTAGTTTAATTTATGAAGTTCATTTGTTTTTACATGCTTATGCAAGTAGGACTGATCTAGCTTTACTTATGCATCTAATGATCTTGATTGAGTATTTCATACAAATGATTTTTTGAATTTAAAGGTGTTTTATTCCAACATTTTACATTTGAGTCCATTGTGCATTTCAATAATTATTTATGTACATTTTACATTTTGCAGTGCTGGTATAAGTACCTGCTTTCACATTTAGATCACCACCTTTCTAAGCCTTAAGTTAAGTAACAGTTAAGACATATTTCAGAAATAATTTTAGGCTCTCGTTTAACTAAAAGTAAGCCAAGTCCATTGTTGGCTTATTGGGGTCTGACCTAGGTTCAGAGGTGATTTAGCCAAAAAAATCCCGGTAGTACTGGCCCTTTCGGCAATAGTCTGCGGAGCGCGGATTGAGGTCTCACCCTAAGTAGTATGGGAGGGTGCTAGAACCAGGTTTCTGCACCCTGGAGATGTCTGATGAGTTCAAGTGTCCGCGGTTCGACCTTGTGCGCAAGTTGCTTCGCGCACTTTCCCGTACCTCGTAGCCTGAGATACTGCCTTCGCGCAACCCTACTCTGGTGTTGAATGCTACGCTTCTGCGTTATTACCCAAGACTTTACTAGTATTCCAATGTTAGTTGATTATCTTAGCCTACTTGCATGCTTTAAGTTACACTTAACATACTTGCATGCTTTAAGTTACACTTAACAACATAAACCATTCATACAGGGGCGCACAGTAAATAAACAGTATATTTGCAAATTATATCAAACATTCATTAACCCAAGAACAGATACACAGAATTATGGTAAAACTTCTCTTTATTAATTCCTTCCTCGATTACAGACCCGACTCTACCCTGCGCACTCAGCTGCACAACCTTCTCCTACCCTATGACCCAAAGATACACTTTACACTTAGTCACTTAGACTCTTGCTTCTCTACTACTTATCTTCTTTTCTTTTACACCTAGAGCCTCGCTCTATTTATACAATCCTGTGGTCCGTGGACCATGGGTAGGCCAACATTACATTACAAAAATAGGGCAGACAACCCTGTGACTCTATCATACTTTCACGCTCCGCGTCCGCAATTCGCGGAGCTTTACAACAATATTAGGTCAAAACTTAGGCTTTGAGCCCCAAAACATACCTTGGGGGGATTCCATGCCTAAGAAGTCCCCAACACAAACATCGTGACTCACCCTCAAGTCACTCTGTCGACACGACAATATTTGTGCGGAGTCCCTCCAAGTGTTCTTGAACTGCTCGGAGACCTTGCAACTGTTCTCGAACTACGCGGAGGTCAGCAGCACATTGAGCTGCTGCTTGTTGGATCTAAAACATACGATTTTCCAAGACCTCTGTGTCTGGGATGCTTCTATGCATCAATGTGTGCATCCCCTGTATGTTTGAGAGCTTGCCTTCGATGTCTGCTGTGATGGGGATGGGCTCCTCCAGCCATAAATATCCATCATGCACCAGGCAGAGCAGCTACCTGATGACAAAAATGGTTATTAGGGGGCGGTGGGTGGCACCCAAAGTAGGTTCAGCAGCCCGACCTTTTCCACACCATGCAACCACTTTCGCGGCTCTAATGTTGTCACCACCCCCGTGGTGTTCTACTTCATGAGTTTTCCGGTCTCCAAGTGAGGGAACTTCTCGTGGTTAGCAAGGTCCCAATCTTCAAATTTCATGGTTGGCATGTGGCCCAGGTGCATGCCTTCAAACATAATGCCATGTGGGAGGAGCGAGGTCTGGAGCGAACTCTTGGTCTCGTCTAGGTCCTTGGGCACTTTGGCCTTCCCTTTTCGTGAGGGGACATAGGTGGGTAGTTTTGTCACATAGAGCGTAGGTTGAGTATCCACCTCCATGCCTTCATCTTCTTCCTCTGTGATAATAAGGGCCTGCAAATATTCTTCTTCCTCATCTGTTCTATCGTGACAACTTTCCCCTTCTCTTCCATCGACAATTTGTTACGCAACGGGTTCTGCAGGGACACACGTATGAGAGCCATTGCTTGTTTATCCTTCTTGGGTCTTGGCATATGCAGTGATTTGGGGATCTCTACCACATCCTGGCACCTTCTGGAACATCCTCCACATCTAGGGCCTGCGCGGCCTCGCTGGCGGTTACCTCTTCTATTCCTAAACCATCCTTAGTTGTTGTCATTGTAGCTGTGATGTAGTTTATCACTCGCGAATTCAGGGGCTTAATTAACGCTCGGCTCACAATACTAATGGGTGTCACACGGAATGAGTCGATCTTGCGGACAAGATAGACCTTCCTAGAATCTAAAGAAGACCTAATGACAAGCAAACCAACCAGACACTATCTTTCTCTAAATATGTTTTGATAAACAATAGCAAACAAGTGTTTTTAGGGCCTACCTTTGGTCCAACGCAAGCTTGTGGATGCCCTCGCTCCTTTGATCCAAATGAGCTCCTTTTCGCGAATCTGCAAACACAAACAAGACAAAAAAATTAAATAGCACCTGAAAAGCCAATTGCATAAAACATATTTAACATGAAGGTCAAGGAGTTCATGAAACAAATAACATAAGATACTTGTTGAGAAAAATGAGTTTGATTGTATTAATTCAAAAGAAGAAGAACTTTACAACCTTTGCCTTGACACTGTACAAGCTCCTCCCAGGGTCCAGCAAGAAGTCTCCTCTACTTTGACAAGTTTCACTCACTCCCTAATGAAGCCAAAAAGGTATGTGATCTCTCCTCTTAAGCTCAACTAGGAAGTCTTAATTTCACCAGCATTTACCCTCAAAATGTTCAGCTTCTAACCTCTCTAGTCCTCACTCCAATGTCTGTATTTATAGTGCAATGGAGGGAAGTTACTAGGTCCTCCTTCAAAGGGATAAATCCCTCCTTCAAAGGGATAGCTCCTTTAGTCAAGGGATTAGCTCCTTCTCTTTTGGGATGCATGAACCACCTCAGAGCGAACAATCCACGTCAAAATTCCTTCTAGAAAACTCTAGAATTAACCCAAAGTGAGTTTTTAAAGATAAAACTTGTGCCTTTTGACTTTCACAGGGGTCCGCACCTACACCGTTAGGGACAAAGCGGGTAGGTACGCAGCTTTTGTACACAGAAGGTGCGGGACCGCAGGTGACCATGAGAGAAAGTGCGGAACCAGAGTTACATTGATTTTTAATGTCTTTCTCCCATTTCCAAAGCTTGATTTGAAGAGCTGAGGTCTTAGACTTGCTTAGGAGGACAGTACAAGTGATGATAGACCCATACTGACTGCAAATAATCATGGTGACGATATTTTTGTGTAACAGATTGCCCCCTAAAGTGCGAAGTCTGTAGTAGATGAGGATTTCATTTATCATATAGGAAGAGTGAAGTACTTTATCATTTCGAGGATCATCTTGTGGAGAGCCCGGTCGGAACCTGTAAAAACATTCAATGCAAGATATATATATGAGATCATATCATCGCTGAGGTAGGCATTCCCATACTCAGATCAAAACTAACTAGAACACTATCTACTGCTCTGATATAGGAATGATCTTGTAAAACATCACAAGTATAGACTCATGTGAACACAGTATGGACGCAGCCATCTGTTTATGAATAGTCCACAACATAATGAATACAGAATTCCTCGCAGCCTGGATGGTGGAAACTAGATCCAGGGTCTTCATTTCTACTTCCCAAAATAGTACGATTCTATCCATGCGAATAAATGTGTTGATGTCGAACATGATAGAAACCACTTGATTACTAGTCAATGATGTAAACTGTTAACAAGTGTGAGAGAAACCACCAGTGATGTCAATGGCTCTCAAAGTACCCAGTACAATCCATGAGATGTGAATAGATGTGTTGATGTCGAACATATCACGGAATCCTTCGATCGAAAGTCAATGATGTAAACTGTCGTCAAAGGCGAGAAACCTGCCATTGAGGCATGCAGATCTCAAGGTACTGACGATTCCTAGATCATCTTTCTAGATAATAAGCTGATGTCGATAGAAAGCGATCCGTCGTAGGCAAGCCCACCACACAAAATCATGGATCAAGTTGAAGAAATTTAGTTGCAAGGACTAACTCAGGGATGGTCAAGATGGATGACAGATATTTTGTAGATGAATGGCTTATTGGCAGTGACCTCTTGAACACATAACGACACGACAGATGGCTTGGTGACAATTGACCCAAAGTTAATACCCAGAAACCGACTGAAGACTTTCAATGTGGTTTGATCAACTGTTAGGCAAAGGATTTCCCAACCCAGGTGAATAAAAGTGTCGTGTTCAAGAGTGGTTACAAAGTATGACAAACAGACTCATTTTTCTCTCTTTTCCCCCACCATTTCTGGCAAGTACCTCTTTATTTTTGACAAGCTTGAGGAGGATAACATTTGCTTGATTATAAGCTCATCCTTCGGATGAGTCCAACTTAGTTTAAATTCAAACCCTAA
Source organism: Pinus tabuliformis (assembly GCA_031772625.1). NCBI lineage: Eukaryota > Viridiplantae > Streptophyta > Pinopsida > Pinales > Pinaceae > Pinus > Pinus tabuliformis. The sequence continues at coordinate 218,028,076 of CM062819.1, forward strand.
GAAGGAGTGGTTCGTTCCTGTTTGTAATTGAACAGGTCCTTTACTGTGAAATTTTAACGAGTCCAGTATAGGAGAAACTTGGTGTTTTTCAATTTTAGAGAGTCTGAAAAAACATAAGAAGACTCTAGGGTTGACCTTTTTCGTAAATTTGTGTCTCCCAAGCCCAAAAAAGTATAAAATAATACTTGAGAGAACCGCTTGATCTTTTACGACCAAGGAGTACTTTTCGTTATTAGTGCCCTTGACACGAAAAAGTAAAAAAGCGATCAATGACACGTCGTTTTATAACCAATATCGAATTCGAAACAACAAAAATCATGCAATCTTTTCATGTTTTCACGGTCGAAAAAGAGCTGTAAGTGGACCGTCTTTTAATTTTGTTTTAACGAGTTTAAAAGAAACACTCGGCAATCTTTTCATGTTTTAGGAGTCAGAAAAGAGCTTAAAGATGACTCTACATTTTTTTTCGTCGAAAATGATAGATTTCACCTGAATAATCCCTTATTCTACACAAAAACACAAACATTACTCATACCTGTTTGAAATGGATAAAAATGTTGCAAAAATACCTTTTCAAAGTGAAACATAAACAAATTTGCAATTTATTTACTCAAAAAACTTATAAAAAGGGCCTTTGTCAATTTATTTTTACCGTTTGAGTTTGGGTGAGAAAATAGTGCTTTTGCTCAGAAAACTTCCCATGAAGATTGCGGAAAATCCAACCGTCGGAATCGAACGCCGTCTTCTCCAGGTAATCCACATCATTCCACTCTTCATTTTTAACCGTTTAATTTTTTGTTTTAGTCCTTCATTTCATTTTTGGGAGGGTTTTTAGGCGTAAAACCCGCGCGCGGGGGTTTTACCATTGCAGACCCGCGGACCCCGACTTTTTCTCCATTGGGAAAAAGCTCGGGGTCCGCACCTTCCGTGTAGACAAAGTGCGGTCCCACGCACTGTGTCTAACCCGGAGGGTGCGTACCCCGCCGCAAGGGTTTTGAACCCAAAAATTCTCAAAAATGGACCATACAAAATGTTTTCTAGCAATTTAATTTATCATTATACTTGATGCAGAGAGTACATCATGCTAGATTGGCGTGAACGAGAGCATGAAGACGTGGATGCTGCCGCATGGAATCATCAGCCTTCACTTGATGCTTTGAGGGCGTGCAGACTGTACAAATTCTGGGCCATCTCTGGCATGAGGGCTCAGGTGGATTTCTTACAGTGGCTGGTTGACAGATGGAGCATACAGGACCAGTGCTTCTTCATTGGCAGCCACCAGCTTGAAATCGAGCCGGCGGACATTTATTTTTTGACTGGTTTGCCTAAGAGAGGCGAAGACTTGACTCTGCACGGGACTAGGCCAGGTGGCCAGTCTGTCGATAGCCTCCGGCTAGAGTACTGCAACAGCCAGGCTAGAGACAAAGGGATAGACATAAAGACCATATCTCGTCCTGAACTCATGGTGATTGCGTTTACTGTCACCAGACTTTGCGGAGCTGCCGCATTACATATTGCCACCGGATCCCAGATGCGTATGGCAGTTGATTGCTTTCGAGGCACCATCTTTAACTGGTGCGATGCTGTGTTGGCCAATGTGAAAGGCCAACTGACCAGGGCCAAGAGCGAACGACTAAAGACCTTTGGTTATGGGGCTTTGGTCGTGAGTTTTGGCCTGGAGAGGGTTCATATGCTGATCCCGCAGCACCTTACTGTTGGAGCTGGGCTTCCTCAAGAGCCCAAACTTATGCGATGGGTCGCAGTCATGGCCCGTCACCCGGACGAGAGGACAGAGGTTACTCGATTCAAACCTGAGTATTTCCAATGGCTGGAAAACCAGGTCTTTTCCATTCAGGACTTCCCTTATGCTGGGATAGATTTTCGTGGTGACCCAGACATGGCTCTTCCACCAGGAGAGCAGTGGGATGACTCAGGTAAAATCCTTTTCAACATTTTTCCTATTTTAATTTTTTTTTTATGTTATTTTCCATCGTCTCAAAACTGATAGCAAAAGTTTCAAATGCAGATGTGGGTCCACAACGACCAGCCGCTCTCCGACCTTTCGATAGGAAGCAACCAGTTGCACCCGTGCCTGCCCCGCAGGACGAATCAACAGAGGTTTTGGCCGAGTTGGAGGGTCATCTCAAGCATTTGACATGAGATATTCCCGAGACCACTATAGATGACATTCCTCCTCGACTTCAGCGCTATGTGATTGGAGTCCCGGGACCTTTTAGGAGGTTCCTTTGCAAGGTGGCCCGGGCAGTGGTTTCTTATAGAGATCATCACCAGTGATAGGATGATCGCCTATTGTGGGCACATGTGACATTTTTGTTTTTTGTACTTATCATTTTTGCCGATCATAAGGTGTTTTTCAACCTATGATCGAAGACGATGTATTTTTTGACACACTCCTATATATATATCACTATTACCGGCTTATCTTGTAAATCATGTTATGAAATGGTTTTAAATTTACATGTATGATTATTGCAAATGTCTATTTAACATTCGAGAATCAATTGCATCTGCTAATGTATTTAAAGACCTTGGAATATGCTGATATTCAATGTAATCAAATTCACGTTCCAAGAGACGCACTCTCAAAAATAATCTCAATAACACTGGATTTCTAATGGCATACACTCTATTAAGCTGTAATACAACGAGTTCAGAATCTAACCTCACTATCAAACTCCGAATCCCAAATGAAATAGATTCAGATAATAACTCAATCACTGCACTATACTCTGCAATGTTGTTTGTTGTTTGACCGAGGCTTACCCCATGCATAGAAACTAAATCGTCAGAGGGCGAATAGATAACCCAAGCTGCGGAAGAGATGTTCCGTGTATTACGACAAGCACCATCAGCAAATCCAATGTATGTTTGGAGAGGCATCGACATCTGCAATATCAAGAGTAAAACCAAGATAAGCAGGAATAATGACGAAAAAAACACTCTCTAAGCTAAGCACACTTTTTAAACTAAAACACACCAGCTAGAAAGAAAAACTAACCTAACTAAAAAATCTCCATACCCATTCTTTTAAGCATAATACCTCTTCAGGTAAAGACCATTTATGGGTTTACCTAAAGAGTCCCCATCAAAGTCTACCAATTCATAGGCCCCTTTTGCTAGCTTTCGCTTGACAATATAGGGACCATGCCACATAGGAACGAATTTTCCAGCGCCTAATTTATCATTAGCTTGATCATATAATAACACTAGGTCTCCTTCCGAAAAATTTCGAGGGGTCACATTTCGATCATACCGAGCTTTCATACATTTTGCGTGAGTCTCGATCGCCAATGCAGCATCACGTCGATTCTCATCTAATTGAGCTAAGTATAACAAACGCTTTTCCTCTTCGGAAGTGGCTGGAAGTAACTCGATGGCCATTTGCAGTGACGGGATTTCGCATTCAATGGGTAACACAGCTTCCAAACCATAGACTAGTTGGAAAGGAGTGAACCCTGTTGATGTTTTTACTGAAGTTCGGTACGCCCAAAGCATTGAAAATAGCATGTTGTGCCAATTCGACCAATGAATCCCAATGATTCGTCGGATCATGATAACTAAAACTTTGTTGATGGATTCAACCAGACCATTCGCTTGTGGATAATAAGGGGTTGAACTATCGTGACGTAAACCAAGCTGGCCTGTAAGTTTGGTCATCATAACGTTTCGAAAATGACGCCCATGATCAGTGATTATCGCTTGTGGGACACCAAACCTATCAATTATATGATTGAACACGAAAATTGCAGCTGTTTTGCCGTCTGCCTCAAATGTAGGCATCGCCTCGGCCCACTTAGTAAAATAATCTACCACAAGGATGATATACGCATGCCCCCCGGCCGAGTGAGGGTTACATGTAATAAAATCGATACCCTATTTAGCAAAAGGACCAACGACAATTATAGGGTGGAGAGGAGCAGGTGGAGCGCGCATCTTATGATCAAAAATCTGGCAGTTGTGGCATTTTCGGACCGTCGTAATACAATATTTAAACAAAGATGGCCAGAAGTAGCTAGCGCGCAATATCTTTTGGGCTGTGAAATACCCAGACATATGACCGCCACATGCTCCAGAGTGACAGTCATTTAGAACCCTTTCAGCTTCTTCGTGAGTTAAGCAACGTCGAAAAATAGAGTCCACCCCACGGTGATAAAGAGTATCTCCAATAATTTTGAATTGTTGGGACTGGAATCGAATTTTCCGACGTTCCGACCTTGAAATTTCTGGCCGAAAGGATTGGGTCTGGAGATAGACGATGATATCCCCATACCACGGATCTAAAGTGCTGATCAGAAACAAGGATTCGTCCGCAATGGGCTCCTCCACCACAGTTTCTGTGTCAGCACGCGGGAAGTCACACATTAACTCCGCAAAAACTAAAGATTTCTTAGACTTAGATTTCTCAAACTTTAAGTTGAACTCCTGCAGGATAACGATCCATTTAGAGTACTTGCCCCCTAGCAATTGCTTGGTCAAAATGTAGATCATAGGGTTGCAATCCGAAATTATCGTAGTTTTACGTAGTAAAATGTAGTGACGAAAACGTTGGACAACTTGAACGGCTGCCAATGCCAATTTCTCCACATGTGAGTATTTTAGCTCAGTTGGATTTAACGTTCGACTAAGGTAATATATCACATGTTCCGTTCCGAATTCATCTTCCTGAACTAAGACCATTCCAATGGTGGAATGGGAGGCGGCGAGATACAAGAAGTAATCCTGGTTGTAGTTGGGAGGATGCAACAACGGTGCATGGGTCAACGCGTGTTTGAGTGCATCAAAAAATTTCTGAGCTATCTCATCCCAATAGAATGGAGTGTTCTGTTTCAACAACCGGGTAAAACCCTTTGTAACCTCGACGTAGTTAGGAATGAATTGTCGTAAAAAGTTTGCTTTCCCCTGCAAACTTTGGAGTTGGCGAAGACTTGAAGGAGGAGGCAAATTGATGATGGCTTCGACCTTCGAGCGATCAACGCGAATGCCGGCTTTCGAAACTACAAATCCCAACAATCGACCCGTTTCTATACAGAAGACACATTTGTGTGGGTTCAACCGAATACGATAATGCCTACACCTCATAAAGATTGCTCGTAAATGGACGAGGTGATCAGCTCGATGTAATGAATGAGCAGGCAAGTCATCGAGATAGGGTTGCACAATGTGCTTGATGTCATGAAACGCATAAGACATCGCCCTTTGAAAAGTTGCTCCGGCATTCTTAAGCCCAAAAGGTAACTTGCAATAAGCAAATGTCCCCCATGGACAAATGAAAGCTGTTTTTGGTTGATCGACAGGTAGAATATTGATTTGATTGTATCCGGAAAAACCGTCCATAAAGGAAAATATTTCACTGCCGGCACAATCATCAATGATTTGATCGATATAGGGAGTTGGGTAATTGTCCTTTGGACAGGCTCGATTAATGTCCCTATAATTGATGCATATTCTTATTGTTCCTTGTTTTTTGTTAACCGGAACAATATTTGATACCCAATCCGTTAACGGGATCAGATAAATGAAACCTGCTTTCAACAGTTTTTCAACTTCTGCTTTAATTGCAGCAGCTTTTCGTGGGTGAATCTGACGCAAACGTTGCCGAACGGGTTTAGCGTCCGGGTAAGTCTTGATCTCATGAACAACAATCACGGGATCAATTCCTGGCATTTCCTCATAGGACCAGGCAAACATGTCGCGGAATTCTTGAAATAGGGCCTTATATAATTGAATTTCGTCATCTGTACATGAGGCACCTATATGAATGTTCTCAACAATTCTGGGCTTAACCGAAATGTCAATAGGAATAGTTCGAGAGATGTTCCCCAAATTTAACTCTGGATCGGGATGTTTCATTGGATTTTGAGGTTCCGTGACATATTCAGTCGTAAAAATTGATGAGAAATCATTTTCAAAACGATCATTCTCGGGTAAAAACGAAGACCTGTGATGGAGATCTTCCCATGGTAAATCATCTACACATAGGATTTCACGAATTTTCTCGTCAGAGTGAACAAGTTCAGAAAACGTAGTTAAATCCGAGGTTGATGTGAAAAGTGATTCCTCACAGGGCACATTCATTAAGTCATTTTCGGTTGAACACAGGTCGGCAAAAGATTGCACAGCTTCATAGGCAATTTCATATGGACTCAAAGGCATGGAATTACCAAATGAGTCTATCTCAGATTCAAAAGGAATGATCCAAGGATCATCATAAACAATGGTGTCTGATGTAATCATATGAATGGTTGCAAATGAAGATGATGCGTTGATTGGAGGAAAAGGAAAAGTTCCCAGTAAACCGACATCTTTAACTAATCCTACTCCAACATCCTTATATGGGATAGTCATTTTACCAACATTTTGAATATTTTCCGAAGAGGCTGGGTCGGATGAAAAGTAAGCCAGTTGGTCTATTGTTACGATCTTTCCATTATGTGGAAACTTTATTACTCGAAAGACCGATGAAACGACCGCTGTCATAGCGTAAGACCAACTTCGACCCAAGAGAAGGTTGTAATATAGAGGGGCATCAACCACCTCCACATCTAGACTAACGGTTTTTCCTTCAACCCCTATAGGAAAATCCTGTAGAATGCCAAAAGGATGAAACCCACGGCCGTCAAAGGCCTTAAGAATTGTCGGGGATTGATTTAGTGAAGGAGAACCAAGCGATCTCCAACACTGTATCGACATAATGCACGTTGAGGCTCCCTCATCAATTACAGTCCGATGAATAGGCTTGTTTTTTACTATCACTGGGATCTGGAAAGCCATTTGATGAGGGAGACGCGGTGTACTATTTTCTAGATCGAAAATTATTAGGTTCGGGTCCTGAACGTCAACAGCTCCTATAGCCGACAAAAGTAATTTACGCTGTGCTGGACATGATTGCAGCACTTCCAAAGCCAACATTGCTGAGGGTGAAACAGCTAAATCCTCAACAATGTTATAGTTCTGAGCTGCTCTCGCATGTGGATTGAAAGCTGACTTTCGAAGTATACCCTTAGCGGGCGGTTTGATTACTAAGTCTGGATTAGGTTTCTCGATCTGTAGTGGATCGGAACCGGGAGCTGAGGTTGATGGATTAGAATGAGAAGATTCTGCTTCTTTGCCATCAACAGGACTTTTACTACCATAATCTTGCGATCGAGTCGCAATCCTAACATGGGACATCATCAATATGGGTTCTTCATTGGCACTCGAGGAAGAACCTATCATCTTGCTGTCTTGACTTGGAAATGGATCCTTCAAAACAGCAGGAGTTTGGGAACCTTTGACGATCTTCGCAACCTCTGCACGATGAGGGCAGTCTCTTGTAAAATGTTCATCGTCACAAATGAGACATGGATAACGAGGTTTGTGCTTTTCATCATTAGATTCCGCCTTTTCAGGTTTCTCCTTTGAATTTTTGTTCGTTTTATTCTTCTTCTTTCCTTTCTTCTTCCCACCGGATTTTGATTTAGCTGTAGATGACTCTACAACGTGAATATCGGCGGAAACCTCTGCAGAAGAATCTCCTGTTGGGGAATCAGGCAAGGTTATGATAGGAGAAGAATTCTTGGAAGACTTCTTCTTACTTTTAGTGTTAACTGTACCAATCATACCGTCAGCGGCATGAGATCCCGAAGGAGCTGCAGCGATTTGATTTGACTTGGGAAGATCGGGGATCTTTTCGTGTAACGTACCTGACTGAGTATAAACCAAGTCAAGGTACTGTGCTTGAGCAATTACTTGCTCCTCAGTAACAACTCCGGCTTTAGCCACATCTTCAGTGATCTTTGGCAACAAAGATTTTACAAACCACTCTGCCAAAATCTGATCCGGAATAAATACCTTCACTAAACGTCGTCGACGTCTCCATTCATGAATATGATCGGAAATATAAGTGGACGTCGATTGCTTTAACGAAGTTAGTAATTCCGTGCCATTGTCATATCTGACTGGCAACTGGAAATGAGTTAAAAACGAGGTAGCTAACTGACTAAAATTATAAAAAGTGCCTCGTGGTAACTCAATGTACCACTTGGCCGCGAGACCAATTAGAGTGCGCTGGAAAAGTCTAAGACGGATCGAATCATCTGTGATGGAGTTAGACGCACACCAGAGGTGGTAAGTCATCACATGGTTCGACGGGTCCTCTCCTGATTTACCTTCGAACTTGGGAATGTCACTGGGCAACTTATTCGGCATTGGCGGCCAAAACGGAAGATAATTAATTGGATCATTCGTTAGGCGCGACAAGTCAGGCAAGTCCAAAGTTGCGATAAACGGTAACTGCCGATTAGGATCCCTAAAACTCTGGGTCATGAGACCAGCCCCAGGAGGAGGATATCCGGGAAAACTTGGAATAGGAATCACGTTCGGGATATTGTATCCTCCTGGAAGACCAGGATTAACCGGACCGTACTGGGGTTGTTGAGGTTGTTGATAAGTGTACCCAGGATACGGTTGATACTGATAGACTGGCTGTTGCACAGCAGGACCGAATTGGTACTGTCCCTGGTACGGTTGATAAGTGAATTGTGGTTGACTTGTGACAACCGTACTTAAACCAAGTTGTCCTACAGGCATCTGAACCGTAGTTTGAATCGTGGATCCAGACTGTGGTAAAGATGTCTGAGGAGTAGATACAGGAACAGTAGAAACCAGAGCTGTCGATATTCCAGAAGTAGGTGGGGTAGATTGAACAGATGTTGCGGCAGTTGCAGCAGTCGTTTGAGATGGAGTACGAGGCACAGTAGGCCCAGACTGAGAAACTACCGAAGGTACAGAAGTTTGAATGTTAGACTGAACTGGTTGTTGGGGTGTACCAGAAACTAAGGGTTGTCCAGTTTGAGATGACAACTGTACACTTGGCTGCAACACCTGTTGATTCGTCCTGCGGGGCAGGCACGGGTGCAACTGGTTGCTTCCTATCGAAAGGCCGGAGAGCGGCTGGTCGCTGTGGACCCACATCTGCATTTGAAACTTTTGCTATCAGTTTTGAGACGATGGAAAATAACATAAAAAAATTAAAATAGGAAAAACTTTGAAAAGGATTTTACCTGAGTCATCCCACTGCTCTCCTGGTGGAAGAGCCATGTCTGGGTCACCATGAAAATCTATCCCAGCGTAAGGGAAGTCCTGAATGGAAAAGACCTGGTTTTCCAGCCATTAGAAATACTCAGGTTTGAATCGAGCAACCTCTGTCCTCTAAATATGTTTTGATAAACAATAGCAAACAAGTGTTTTTAGGGCCTACCTTTGGTCTAACGCAAGCTTGTGGATGCCCTCGCTCCTTTGATCCAAATGAGCTCCTTTTCGCGAATCTGCAAACACAAACAAGGCAAACAAATTAAATAGCACCTGAAAAGCCAATTGCATAAAACATATTTAACATGAAGGTCAAGGAGTTCATGAAACAAATAACATAAGATACTTGTTGAGAAAAATGAGTTTGATTGTATTAATTCAAAAGAAGAAGAACTTTACAACCTTTGCCTTGACGTTGTACAAGCTCCTCCCAGGGTCTAGCAAGAAGTCTCCTCTACTTTGACAAGTTTCACTCACTCCCTAATGAAGCCAAAAAGGTATGTGATCTCTCCTCTTAAGCTCAACTAGGAAGTCTTAATTTCAACAGCATTTACCCTCAAAATGTTCAGCTTCTAACCTCTCTAGTCCTCACTCCAATGCCTTTATTTATAGTGCAATGGAGGGAAGTTACTAGGTCCTCCTTCAAAGGGATAGCTCCTTTAGTCAAGGGATTAGCTCCTTCTCTTTTGGGATGCATGAACCACCTCAGAGCGAACAATCCACGTCAAAATTCCTTCTAGAAAACTTTAGAATTAACCCAAAGTGAGTTTTTAAGATAAAACTTGTGCCTTTTGACTTTCACAGGGGTCCGCACCTACACCGTTAGGGACAGAGCGGGTAGGTACGCAGCTTTTGTACACAAAAGGTGCGAGACCGCAGGTGACCATGAGAGAAAGTGCGGAACCAGAGTTACATTGATTTTTAATGTCTTTCTCCCATTTCCAAAGCTTGATTTGAAGAGCTGACGTCTTAGACTTGCTTAGGAGGACAGTACAAGTGATGATAGACCCATACTGACTGAAATAATCATGGTGACGATATTTTTGTGTAACAAGGGGTTTGCTCAATCGCTCAATTCGCAAATGACCAAGTGTTGTTTGTTGGGCAGCCCTTTGTATTTTATATTGCTTTTTGAATTTGAATTCGACCATTCCCCAAATTCCGGTTCATTAATGATTTCTTGGTAGCATATTTTCTCAAATCTTGCCCATAAATCCTGTCTTAAATGCCTGCCGCCTGCTCCATTTGGCCTCAAGTCGAGCATCCCATCATGAATAGTGACTCCAACGGTCACTTTCTGGCCAACCTGCGTGGTAGCGCAGACCCCCATGCGCGGTCATGGACCTTGTGACTCTCTGCTTTTGCGCACATCTCCCCCATCGCGCAGCTCCCGAGCATGATAGTTTATAGTCCCATGCTCCCTTCCAATTGCTTGGAGCATTAAGACTGTCCTTCCCCTGGCTATTCAGGTGGCTGCACCACCCATGTGGAGTTTCATCCTGTCCTCCGTCATGGTTCCTGGAGAATCCCCACATTTTATTGTTATGGTCGGCATCACCCGCTTCGTCATTTACAACACGCTACCCTAGTCACTATGCTTAAAAATATGCAGTCCAAGCCAAACTAATCAATTTATGATGATAGTTATCAAACTTGTTAGTATGATCGTACGCACCTTGCCTTACCATCCTAGTTTTTTCAGCGAGAAACTCTTCCTTTATCTCGTCCACCAGCGTGCTTTTCTTTCGTAACCGTATCTTGTCTTCTTCAAGTTCTTGGAGTCTAAGGTTTCCCTGTTGGATTTCTTCCTCAAGTCCCATGCGTTCTGTTTCTTGCGGCTGTGTGATCCCTTGTTTCCGGGCTTCGCGAACCATCGTATCTACGGGTGCTGCTATGCACGGACTAGGCTTTGCATGCTCCATAGGAATTACAACATCTGCTTCATACTTCAGCTTCGGAAGTGCCCGCGCGGTCAGGGTTTTGCACATGGTCCTATAAGCCCATAGAACTGCTGGTACGCGCAGGTCCCAGTCAGTGTGTTTCACATGGTGGACCGTGTTCAGTACTTCGCATACTTTGTCAAAGGCTTCCACGCGGATAATCTTCAGCGCGCTTGGTCTTATCATACTTCCTGGTCGTCGTTCGTGCCATCGTCCTGCCTGTTCTTGCTTGTTGGTCGTGTTTCCTATCGCAAGGATGGTGTGCACTTGTGCAGGTTGCGCATCATACGTTTGTACCCATCTGGAAAGGTGGGCACGTGAGCTATTTCATCTGTCATGCTCGACCTTTATCCACATCTAAGGCTTCCCAAATTGTAGGCACATCACCCTTCTGCATTCCCTCAAGTCCTCAAAATTCTGCTAGTGTGTACCCCACCACCTTGTGGGCGTAGCGCACAGTACCCATTGTAGAGCATCGAAACGCTGTTGTTCCAGCACCTCCCTTTCAAATTTGTTCAGGAAATCATCCATTTTGCTCAACCCATCATACATAGGCAGATCTCTTGTTTTAGTTGCTACACAGCACAATGACTTTATCATCATGTTGCAGTTGAGCGTGGTTACCTCGTGTAACTGGTTCTGCCATCGTTCTATCTCCTCATCCGAATCTGAGGTGTAGGAGCTTTCACGCTCCCACGAAATCCTACCATCCGCTGTTGGATTCACCTAGTCCTGCTCTCGCACGGTTATCTTGTAGATACAGTCTATATCGTCATTACTCTCGCAGACGCGCAATGGCTCTATGTAGCGTGATCCTTTCACGGGGTCTAATGGTACCACTACGCGTAGTGTCTTTTTCTCAAAAATCATCTTATGCTTCTTTAGATTTATCACTCCATTCATGTCAGTGGCCCAATCTATTCCCAGTGGTGTGGGATAGGGATTATTGTCATCAACAATCTCTATCACTTCGAAATCTGCAAGCGCACTCGCACCTTCGATATCTACTGATATTCCTTGCAATCATCCCATAGGTAGGATCTTTTGTTGGTTCGCCATTCACAATTGAATAGGAGACCATTGCAACGTGGGCCTGCCCACATGCTCCCATATCTGCTTTGGAAGGACGTTCGCATCCGATCCTAGGTCCAAAATCACTTGATCCATTTCATATTCCTCGATTTGCGCGGTCAATCTCATCTCTCTTCCTATTCGCGTTATGTGCTTCCCGAGCTTCCGGACCATGTGCGCTTCTCCTGGCGCGGTCCCAGCACATCTAGTGATGAGTTCTTGCAACCCCTTCATAGCCTTGCTATCACACAACAACGTCATGCATGTCTCCAGAAAGGTAATGAGCATTGATGGGTCCATTTCCTGTTCCAATTTGTCTTTACTACCTGAAGTGGAGGCCTCCGTGAAGCTCTTCTTAGTTTCTAAGAATGTCTCCTTAGCGCCCTCCAAATCAAATTCTGGTTCCTTTGTTGGAGCCTTGCGAACCCAGGCACTCTCTTCGGGCAACTTGTCTTTGTCATCTCCTATCGCGATACCACTTCGGAGCACGATATTTACATTCGGGTCTTCCTTGCGTGGCTCAGACCTCATCATTTGCAATTTCTGAGTCGGGGAAGGTTGGAGTGTTCCTTTATCACGCAACCTTGCTATCAGTGTGGGGAAATCCTCCATCTCATGATCAAACTGGGTACAATATAAACATGATGCTCTCATCATATTTGTACAATTGCAGGCATAATGCCCTAGCCCTCTGCAATTGTATCAAATCAGTTGGCCACGACCTCTTCCTGGTCCCATTCCACCTCGAACCTCGTCTGCGCCCCTGAAATCGAGTGCGCGCCATCCCTGCATTTTGATCAAGGGCTTGCGTTTTGGTCTGAACTCTGTAGGTAGGAGTCCAATCCATTATTAGTTCATAATTTCTACAGGTATGCTCATTGTGGCCTACTGACCTACAGGAATTACATAACAACTGTTGGGACGTCTGCGTATACTTCTGTAATAGATGGCAGTTATCTGTAGCATGCTTCCCTCCTATCTGACAAATCACGCATCATAATGCAGGCATCGCGCTCTGTCCTACTTGCGCCTCTGGTCCCAATGGTTTTGGTCCTCCTCCCGCTAGGTAGTTCGCGAAGACTAGACAATGGTCCTTGTGATGTCCATGACCTTTGCACTTTGCGCACCATAACTCCTCGCGCGCTTCTGGGTGAGTTGTCCTATCTTGTTTCAAACTCTGCATCTCAAGACACAAGTTTTTCAATTGCGCGTGGATCTGTTGGACTCAGAGGTTAGGATCTTGTATCAGGGTCTCGTGCAGTCTCATTGTGATCTCCAAGGCCTCGGCCTGAGTGGATAGCTTTTGTTGTGACAACACATTCCTTAGATGTGGTGTTAGCGACACTACAAACCATGCGCGGTGTTGCCCATCCGTCAGGGTCATGTTGGCTTCACGAATCATACCCTTTAGTCTCTAATCCAGTTCCCAAGGGGTCTCGCCTGGAAGCATCGCGATTTCCTTAAATTCGATAATCGATTGTGTCTCTGATTTTGGCCTGCTAAATTCCCTATTTAGCGCAGCTTGGATATCTGCAATCCATGCATTTGGATTGTCATTGGAATGCTTAATGTATCACATCAGTGCGCGATCCTGTAAGGCGCTGACTAGCGTTGCTTTCTTTATATTGTCATCCATGACTCCCTGTGCTTCCCATACAACCTTTACCACGAACCAAAATTGGTCTGGATCTTCATTCCCTACTCCTTTGAACATCGGCAATTTTATCGCGCTTTCCATATTGAACTGTGGTGGTGGTGGCAGTGGTGTGGGCGAAGACAAGGGTGAAGATGGTGAAACTGGTGGTGGTATAGGTGGAAGTGGTATGCGTGGAATACGATTCCTTATAAAACTGATCGCACTCCTTGGTGAGAACTTCACGATCTCTTCCTCGCTTTCTCGCGGAGATGAAATCAAGGGGCTAGTTTCTAGTTCTGCGCTACCTTCATTTCTGTAGATCCTCCCACTTTGCGTAGCCCCAAACATCAATTTATTCGCATAACCCGATTTTCACACAGTAGCATCTTAATCCAAGTGTTCAAATATTTAACGTACTTACTTCACATTCCTTTGAGGAAGCGTCATTCCGCCTCGCTATAGTTGATTGAAGTATCTACCACGAACTCAGTGATAAAACCTCCTATAATTTGGTCGAGCCAATGGTCCACAGCGTGGGCCATCTTATCTTCCGATACTTCCAGTTTGTGCACCAACTCTAAAGTCCACAAGATCGGTTTTTCGAGCCTACACCTTCCCTGACTATCTGTTGGCTTCACGATCCAGTCGTACAACTCAAAGGGGTAGGATGCAAAGAAAATTTCGTGGATTTCCGTATATAAGTAGCGCTCTAAACACTCTTCCTTTGATAACCGTGGATTCTTGTTTTCCTACACTGCGAACTTGTGAATCTTCCTGTCCAACCACTCTTCAATTCCTTTCCTTGTCAGATTCCAGTGATACGATATCAGACATCTCTTATGCAGATCCCGGTCCCGACAATGGAACCATTTGTTGGCTTGTTGGGCCTTGACCCAGGTTCAGAGTTGATTTAACAAAACAAATAGGTACTATTGGCCCTTTCGATAATAGTTTGCGGAGCGCAGACTGAGGTCTCACTCAAAGTAATATGTGAGAGTGCTAGAACTAGGTTTCCGCACCCTGCAGATGTCGGATGAGTTCAAGTGGTCTGCTGTTCAACCCTGCACGCAAGTCGCTTCACACACTTTCCCATACCTCACAGCCTAAAATACTACCTTCGCACAACCCTACTTACGGGCTGAACATTGTGCTTCTGCGTTATTACCCAAGACTTAACTAGTATTCCAATGTTAGTTGATTATCTTAGCCTACTTGCATGCTTTAAGTTACACTTAACAACATAAACCATTCATACAGGTGCGCACAGTAAATAAACAATATATTTACAAATTATATCAAACATGCATTAACCCAAGAACAGATACACAAAATTATGGTAAAACTTCTCTTTATTAATTCCTTCCTCGGTTATAGACTCGACTCCACCCTGCGCACTCAGTTGTGGACTATTAGGCCTTTGCGCACTCAGCTACAGGGGTCCGCGCACTCAGCTGTGGACTATTAGGCCTCTGCGCACTCAGCTGCAGAGCCTTCTCCTACCCTACGACCCAAAGATACACTTTACACTTAGTCACTTAGACTCTTGCTTCTCTACTACTTATTTTCTTTTCTTTTACATTACAAAACTAGGGCAGACAACCCTGTGACTCTATCATACTTTCGCGCTCCGCACCCACAATTCGTGGAGCTTTACAACAAGATTAGGTCAAAAATTGGGCTTTGAGCCCCAAAACATGCCTTGGGGGGATTCCATGCCCGACATCCCTGTATTTCATATAGTTTTAAGTTTTGCATTTGCATATGAGACAATCGAGTCTTTTTAGCAGTAGTTTCCCATCCTTTACTTGAACCTTATTTTCTTCGCTAGATAGTTGACTCCACAAGGCACCCGTATCACTTTCTTCAAATCATTTTGAATCCTTAAAATCTTGTGCAATCTAAAACAAGTATTGGTTGCTTAGATGTGTCTCCCAAGTTGGTTGGTTTCCAACTATCTTTCCTTTTTCCATTTCCATAGGGTCTACCCCCCTTAGTCTGCTATTGGGAGACAACTCAAACGAGTGATTGGTGATCAGTGTGACAGCCCTCGACCTGATCTGTTGTTGCAGTGCCTAGATATTCAGTGTGACAACATTTTTTGGCGCTGTTGTCGGGGACCTCCAAAAATTAAAAACTTTAAAACCCACGAATTTTAAAAGTTGGAGAATTTATTTTTTCCTAAGACCTAAATTAATTAAATTTATGGATTTAGCATTTTAATTTATTTTAGCCATAAATTTTAATTAATTGAATCATGAGGGGATTATTAATTTTTCCAACCCTCTAATATATAGCCATGTCATCTAACTATGAGGGACCATGCACTAAATAATTTCTGAAATATTACATTTCTAACCCATGAAGGGGGGACACTCGTTTGTCTACGGCACAAAATATGATCTAGTAGACTAAGTGACTTGTAATAAATTAATCTAACCTAATAGTTAGAATTATTCCTAAATCCCTTTTACAGAGACTCGATAAATAACACTAGGACTCATTTAAAATCCTGACGACAAAATCCACCCTAGCTTTGGGGTGAGGTTGGAGGGAAAAACTCTATCGATCATCCCTGTTTAGAAACACACATGAATCAGTGAGACTAAAAACCTCCTAGGATAGAAATCATCATCAGAAAAATAAATTTACCTAAATTGTTACATGCATTTGTCTTAATAGGATCATTTACATTACAAAATGCAGAATGGGTTTACAAAACTCTAGTGTACATATAGTTGATCATGATGAATTTGTGGATTATCTGAGTGCTCGGACATGATGGAAATCCATGCGCGAAAAGATGTACAACTATGAGGTAGTTGACATGGAGTGGTCAACAAGCTCCAATGCACATTTTTCCACCAAACCCAACTATTGCCTTTTTTCCTAGGAGTTGTGCCCCCATACTCTTTCTGTGGAGTATGCTCCAAAGTTGTCCTTATTTTATTAATTTATAAAAAATGTACAAATTTATAATATTTACAACATGGTTCCCTTGGTGACTTAGCCAAAATCGGTGCATTAATCTAATGCAACTACATGGGCACACAGGCCACATAATATATCATCCGACTCAACAACCTAATAGTCAAAAGTATTTTTGGGTCACCAACCTGATATGTTGAGTACATATATGATCAAAACAAGTAGGGGTTTTACAAAATTTCTACTTCTTATGTTGGATATATATGATGAATTGGTATAAGAAAAGGAAAAAGGGTTGTTAGGATCCTACCCTAACCTTCCTACTTTAGGTTACCTAGGAATTAGTCAATTGATGTATAATACTATCCTCATTAAATAACACACTTTAGATAGTAATGAATAATTATTTAATGTACAAGGAAGTTATTTGTGAAATAAGTCCACCAAGTAGTTACTACTCATTAATGAAAGGACATGTAGTTATGGGATTGCTATTGAGATTCCAATTAAATAGTTAGGAGGCTATGGAATTTTTTTAAGTATTTATGTAATTGGACCTTCAATGAGTGAAAATTTTCCCCTCCTTAAGAGGCAATTGAAAATTGCATTATTTGTCTTGATTATCACAATACAAAAGTATATTTTCATACTTCATTGGTTAGGCTCCTAACCTCCCTAACCCCCTAAGTAGATAAATCCTATGTATTTCCATGTATGGACACCATCACTTGTAAGAAGTCTTGTACTAGAAGGGTTATCCTGCTAGAAAGCTCCTTCTCTAAATGAAAATGGTTTAAAAATAGGATGGCAATGTTGGGGCCTATCCGTGGGTGTTTATTTAACCATGCTCACAAGTTTGAAAGCTTGCATAGATTCTTCAACCATCAACATATTGATCTAAGTTGGGAATTTATTTATCGACCTCCAACATGCTCCCCTCATAAATTCGTCTCCTACCTATGAAAATGATTAATAGGATTCTATAGTAAACTCCACAATATGCCTTTCTATCATGGTCTTCACCCATGATTAATTATGTAAGTGATCTAATTGTCTACCCATTGAAGAAGAATTGAATTTTTGATACTCCATCATGCTACATTCCTCTCCATTCAAGAGTTACAATGCTTCTTTAATTCACTTCATCCATTTGAAAAGTATTATTGGCAACTCAAATCAACATATTTCATACTCATCCTTAATAATATCACCTTATAAAGCTATTTCCCTAGACTTTTGAAAGTTCCCTCCAATTAACTTTGCTTCTTATGCAAAGAAATCCTTAAACCTATTTTCAAAAACTTCTTCGACCAACAAATCTAAGAATATCTATCCCATTCTAAAAATCCCTTTCACTTATAATATAGTCCCAACAATGAAACCTTTTGTTGCCCCTTTTTGGAGACTAAGGTCCATTAATTGTCAAACAAAGGTCCACTATAATCTAATGTGGACATTATTATATCCTTATGAGGAATATCTCACTCAAGAAATGTGAAAAGACTAAGGATGGAGTGACGTTGCAATACTAGTGATGTACCATTCAAAATTAACATACACTCATTACATAATATATACTATTGCTGGGAAAATTTGTAATGTTCATATTATAAGTAGATTCACATCATGAGATAGATCTAATTTAATAGTGAACAAATAAAACTATCAACATGCTAATCATCCATATAAAGTACACACGATACAATTTGAAAATGAGGTGGCATTCCATTAGTTTCTAACTAACATCCATATGCAATACATGCTCACACCTACAATAAGTAAATGGGTGGCTCATGATAGCAACAAAACAAAATAGAAAAAACACTATTCCATAATACTAGATGATTTCTCAACAATAACTGAAGAACAATTAGAGTTTTCATTGAATTAACTAGACACTAGATATGGTCATTATGGATAAACTATAATGCATAATAGTCATTATTGGCCATATCACAACACTAGCTAACATACCCAATTTTCATAATATGTTGCATTTCATATTACTCATACTAACTGACTAAGGTAAAAACATGGATCTCTTCCATTTTTTTATAATTGATCGTGGATTCATGTGGCCTATTTGGGACTATCCATGTGCCACAATATCTTCCTTGTTAGCTCCCCCCTCCCCAACCCCTTATTTGAAAATGAAGGCTCCAACGTGTTCCACATGTGTCTTCCAAGTTTTTATGGGGATCAAGATATCATTAAAGAAGTGAAGCATAGAAAGGGTTGAAAGAACTTATTCATGGGGATTCAAAAAGTGTATGGGGCATTGCAAAGAGCAAAAGAAATCAACAAGAGCTCATCATTTCTTTCATATGCATAGAATGTAGTCTTAGGATATCTAGTTCCTTCATGTGAATTTGGTGATAGCCAAAATGGAGATGACTTATTTTAGTGTAGAAATCTACATTTTGAACATCCAAGAGGCCATCAAAGTTTGGATTTTGAAATTTTTCTTTCATAATAATTTTTTTAAAAGTGAAAATTTCATGATACATGCACCAATTTCCTTTTTTCCTTAAAACCATGATGGCCATGGAGGAGTATGGATAGCACTATGATGTATCACTCCATCTTCTAACAATTCATTGACAATATTTTCAATTTCATTTTTTTGTGCAAAAGGATTTCCACAAGGATGCATATTTGGTTATTTACCTCGAATTATTTACCTAGGATGACCCATTTTATGTCTTCATACATCTTAGACTAGTGAGATAAGTTGTATTGGGCTTGCACACCCATGTATATTTAATTGTTTTAATGCTAGCAAGGCCAATGTTATAAAAATTAATTACACATGATAATAAGAATACATCATGATTTTAGACCACAAGATATAAAAATCATGGGGAGAGAGAACTCCATAAAAGGAAAATGTGAGAGAGTAGAAGCATGGTGACGGGCCTACAAATTAGACACAAATTAAGGCCCATATAACCTTTCTTAGGTGCATAAAGGCTATATTAAATCTCTCATTTGACACTTGATATACATACATACATACATACATACATACATACATATATATATATATCTGTTCTTAGGAATGTTTAGAGATAATTGCATATTATGTGCCTAATATTATTTATTTTTGCAGAATATTGAGTAAATTTTGAATGAGATAATATAGGCACTTGCTCCCTACTACAGGATGGACTAAGATTGGATAATAAATGAACAAAATATCATGAAATTATTGACAAATTATGGAGATCCACTGATTGAAAAAATCTAGGAATGTGTTCCCTGTCATTAAATGAAGATTCCTCCTGTTGGGAACCAAATCCACCTTTTGAGGGATTTTTGAGGAGAAAGTTGTCTTGTTTCAAGGAGGATGCTTCCCCATCAATTTGTATAAGTACCAATTCGAATTTTCCTTTAGGGGCATGTATTTTTTAGTCTTCTTGTGAAGAAAACTTGTTATTTAGCAATTATACTTTCATTTCCAACAAGGATGTACTTGGATTGATTCAAATAATGAAGTTTGGTGCCATTTTTAGCTTCTAAAGCTTGGTTTCCTTCATAGGAATCTGATTATCCTTGGGTTTGGCCATCCCCTGGGCCTCAAATCCCTACTGTATAATTTCTTTATTTCCTTTGAATGTCTTTTTCACTTGCATCTCTTATTTCTGCATTTACTATTCATGCTTATTTTGTTGTAGGTCATATTGGTTAAATGATTGAAGTGAGTTATTTTGTAGGTTATTCAAAGAGACACAAGAATGATTCATCCTTAGAACAACTTTGAAAATTCACATTCCTCATTGAGCTACTTGGATTGGTTTACTAGTTCACAAATCTAGAATTTCTGGAAGTATCTTGTAGCAAAATAGTAGTAATTTTTTGTTATTTTTAGCACATGTTAATGAGGCTATTTTGAGTTGATTCCACTTGGATTAATTCTTAAAAAAATTCAAGTTAATAACAAAATTTACCCCATAGCATTTGCACTTGATTAAGTTAGGCATTTGGTAGGTTAACTAGCTCACTGATTCTTGAATTTCTAGTTTTTGGAGTAGTAATTTTCTGCTATTTTTTAGCACATGTTAAAAAGGGTATTTTTGAGTGATTTCACTTGGATTGGAGTCCTAGGAAATCCTAATTAATAAAAAAATTCACCATATCTCATTTGAATTCAATTTGCTTGGTCATTGGTGAGATAATTCAGAGGACAGACTAGCTGGCAGACTAGGTATTTAGTCTTTTCAAGTATAAAAATCATAATCTTTTTGTGGTGTGCAGGTGCTACTGTTGATTTGCAGGGTTATAATTTTCATTTACACTCCTTATTATACCACCATATCCTTCTTTCTACCTCAAAAACTCCTCCAAAACACTGTTCACTGAGAGTACATTTCTAGTTTGTTGAAGGCCACTGTGTGCATTGTTCCTTGTGCAAGATGGCCTCCTGAAGGGTACTAATATTGGTAAGGGAAACATACAACCTTCTCCTATATTCCAATACCATTTCCAACCTTTATATCACATTTTCCACCCTTTGAATGCTTATGGATCCAATACTATAGCATCCTTTGGCAATCATGTAGCAATCTTGTAGCATCCTGTAGCACCGTGTAAAATCCCTCCAAACTTGAGCAAAATTGTCCTTGAAGCTTGTTTTTTTCCTCCTATCCTTTAATAATGAATCAGGCTCCAAAACCATGATTAAGTAAGACAAAATACCTATTAATGCTTGCCTCTTCTCCATTGCAATTCACCTCTGTAGTTATGGTTAGTGGACAAATTTGTGAATTTAAAGATACAATGATGATTTTCTTGATTGCCTCATGAAATGCCTAATGAACTCTGTAACTAAAGCTAATATCTTTGAATACAATGATTAAAGGTTGATTTCATGCTCATTTACCTATGCAAGGTAGACTAGGACCGTTTCTCTTGGATTCATGCTTCTTTTAGGATTTTATTTGCAAGCATTGTTATTTCCATTGCATAGGTTAGGTTTCCTTTTCAATGCAACTTTTACATTATACAATTAGGCTAGTGTTTACATTCCTGCAAGTAGCATAGAATTTACATTTATACAAATAGCCTAATTTTTACATTTATGCAACTAGAGCAAGCATCATTTCCATTTCTTACAAATATAGTAACATTTCCATTTCTGCAACTAGTTTAGGCTTTGATTTCATGATATTCATTGCATCAAATCAATGAAAGAAGGACACATTGCATGATGCACATATAGTGTTGACACCTCTTAAATTTGTATGAACCTTGGGTTGATAATTTGAGTTGGTAGCCTTGGGAGTTGTAGCATTTTTGTTGCAATACTGGGGCTCATCACATGGCATGGTTCCTAATATTAGTAAATGAAAAATCTCCATAAATACACTTTATGAATGAAAACCACAGTCACGAAAGGATAGTAATACTTAATTATAAGTAGGGGGAGTGGGTTCCTCATGTGACACTTGGAAAGGAAGGTACATACACATATAAGTTAGCTTTTCACACTATATTTGGGGAGCCCCATGCCATTCAAGCATGCTTTTTTGCAGATTGAGGTACCTTATATTTGGGGTTGGTTGTAGGTACCTTGTGGGGGATCCCTAGGTCATTTGCTGGTTATAGGTTGGATATGTGGATTTGGAGTTGAGCTAAATCTCAAACAACCCTTGAATCCCCATGACAGAGACAAATGTTAAATATATGACTTGAATTATCCATCATCTTGTGACTTATTTTAAACATTAACTTGTTACTTGAGTGAGTTGTTAACTTGTAACTTAAGACAACCATTTAACCTTGTGGCTAGTAAATTATGATGAATTCCATATTGGAAGTAGATAATTAATTCTCCTTGCTTTTTGTAGATGAGGTTGGAGTTTGGAGGGGGAATTGATTAGCCAACATTTTGATCTAGATTGTGTCATTATATTGTTTATCTTCCATCTTGATGCTTTCACAGTGGAAAAAAATGGAGGAATAAGCCCATTGGACCAATTTATCGGTGGGACCTAGTTTGGAAAATTGGGGTCTGAAACCTTTTTGGATCAACTTGAGGCATCAAATTAATTTTTTTTGGGGTAAAACTTTTTCTCTTTATCACCACATATTTTTCCCTATTTTACACATAGATTCCGATTTTAGTATAATTTGGGAGGATGCCATGTTAACCCCAATTATTCATGGAAAAGGGGCTAGTTGATCAGATATTGATCCAGGACTTCAGTGATAGCTCAAAATTCAAAGTGTTTGAAAGTGTGTCGAACCTGAACGACTGGATAGATCTCGTTGTCTTGATTCCGGCACCATGAACAATTTGAAAAACGGACACCGTATGGAGGAGTTATTGCATTTAAAAAATGCCCAGTAAACTGCAAATTTTTGAATTTTGGAAAAATTAAAAAAAGAAAGAAAGAATATTCTGAGGAATATTCCCTAGAATATTCTCTAGAATATTCACTAGAATATTTCATTTGGTTGACCAATAATAGGCTGACATGTGGCAAGCCCGGAGGCTGCCACGTGGCACTAAATTGGTATGGTAAAATTATGTTGGGGTCAAGCGGGATCGAACCCGTGACCTCCCGTGGGCAAACCAAAGGCTCTGACTGTCTTGACTACGCATTGGATCTTAACAAATATTGTTCGCAGGTTATATTTAAAGACTAATAGTTGACGGTTTGGGGATAGACTGCCAACGACCTAAACCGCCAACGGTCCCGACAGTGCGGTTACATGCTGAAAACGCCGCCAACAGTTACGGTTAACTGCCAACCCGCCAGCACAAACCTTATCCACTGGAACACGTGGTCACATGCGAATTTTCCGCTGATGGTTACGGTCAGCCCGACGGTCAGGCTTGGCAGACCTTCAAAATTGGCGCCATTTGCCAAATTTAACTCCAGTTAAACTGCCAATTCCAGATTTGGTGGAGGAAAACTAGGAGAAATTCAGTAAATGAACTGAAGATGAAATTTTCGACCTAGGAGAGTGAAACAAGAGTCTACCTAGACTAATTTGGGCCTTCTGAAGCCATTGGAACAGTCTAGAGAAGCTAAAGAAGCCATCTTCAAGGAGATTTTCATCCAGGGAGATTTTGGAGCTCAGGGCCACCAGGGGTTGGAGGCTGTTGCAGGAGCTACCAGTATCCATTCTCAACAAAAAAATAGTCGTTCCTAACTGTAATGAACCTTCTGAATCCAATGAAGGTGTTTTCAGAAGCATTTGGAGACTTCTAAAGGCTGATATGTTGAAGGGAAGTTTTAGGCAGCCTAGAGCCAATCATGGAGGAAGGCTTAGATCGGGGATGCAGTGCTCGTTTTGAGCAAATGAACAGTCATTTGTTGATGTCAGATATGTGCTAGAGACAGTAGTAGAGGTTTCAAAGACATTTGAAGCATTCTGAAGGAGTTTGTGCCATTAAGAAGCTCAGGGAAGCTCAATGCACCTGCTGAAGGAATCAAGTCCAAGGGAGCCTAGATCTGCTTGCACAATGAGGACAGCCATGACAGGGATGTAGATGGTTTTCTAAGCCCATTGGTTCAGTTCAGTAACCTCTGGAGTTGAGTGTGGAACTTGTAAAAGAATTCAAGCCATAATCCCAAAGAGCCAAGTCAAGTTGACAAGAGCTCACGGAGACGTAGCCCATGAGATCGGGGTGAACTCCTTATTAAATTTGCTGTTATGTGTGATGTTTATTTGCTGCATTATATGTCTGATATATGTGTTTAATATCAGAAGAAACAAATCAAGTTAAAGCACTTAAACAGATGAAAACAAACAAACACATACACCTGTTTCAAGTACATAATTCCGCAATTGTCAACATAAGCTAGATCATGTTTGTTTAAGCTTTGGAGTGGGAGGTTCTTGTAAGCATGACAATTTTTTCAAACCCTCATTTCAGATCAGATGGTATCAGAGCTAGATGCTTGATTGACAAAGCAATCTATTTGCTTGTTTGACTTGAAAGGTGTTTAAGCAGTACAAATAATTCTATCGTTTTATTATTTGTGAACTAACTATTGTTTGAGTTTGCAAAGGTGAAGGGAAAGCTACTGTTAGCTAAGTCCAGGAGAGGAAAAGAAGGAAGAAGGGCTAAAGGCATTCTCCTTACCCCAAGGACCTCAAGGCAATCCTTGAAGCACAAGAGGTTTGATGCAAAATAGGTTGTTTGAATAAGAGATTGACTGTGTAGTCATTTGGTTCAGAAATTTGTTAATAGATTCTAAATTTTGTTGAAGTTATTTTGTTCATTTTTATAATGACAACTTCTACAAGTGAGTCCTCAAAATCTTCCTCCTTCACAAGATTCTTTGATGAAGGCTTGAAGCAAGAATTGTTCATCATGATGAATATGGTGAAAGAAATGTATGAGGATGAAAGGAAGAGCACTAGACTTCGAGAGCAGTTGAATTCCATGAAGGAAGAGAAGCAGTTGCTTTCTGACCAATTGTAGGAAATGGAAAGCCAACTTCATATTGCAAATATGAACCTTGAAAGGATGCATGAGTTGGAGACACAGTTCCTTGTTGCTAAAGAAGCCTTAGCCAAGTATTAGCTTGAAGAAGAGGTAAACAATTCTAGTTTGTCTTCAAATTCTTCTAAGAATGTTTATGTTGGTTCTTTTGAGAAACATACAAGAGGCATAGGGTCCAAGTTAATGTCCAAAATGGGATATGAAGGAAAAGGATTGGGCAAACATGCACAAGGTATTGTTGAGCCAATAATGATTGAGGAAAGGCCTAAGTATTTGGGTCTTGGCTATGGAAAATCTTATGGAGAAAGTTCCAAAGCAGCCATGAAGGCAATTGAAACAGTTCCTAGAAGGAGTTTCATTTCAAGTTCCCTACCTCAAGTTGGTAAAGATTGTATTCTTGGGGAATGCAATAGTTTGAAACATACCTTGCAAGAAGAAGGTGTGCATAAGCATGCACTTGAACAAGAGATTTGTGAAAGCTCTAAAACCATTAAAGGAGTTGATGGTGTTCCAAAGGGAGCTTCTTCTTCATTCGATTCACCTCCTCAAGAAGGTAATGAAGGTGAAAGAGAAAGATATAAATATGATTTCAATCATATTTCCTTTGATCATGTAAAGCATGGTAAATTTCCACATAAGCGTCGGAAAAGAATTGCATGTTCTTTTTGCGGTTTGTTTAACCATAGTGTTTCTAGATGTTGGAAAAGAATGGCCACATACAGGAAACTTTTGAAGGAAAGAAGGCAAGATGCCAAAGGTCCATTGGACGATGTAAATTATGCTGTCAAGAAGAGGCACATGTGTTGTAGTTATTGCCATAAGCAAGGACATACTGCTGAAAGGTGTTGGAATCTGAATCCCACAATGCTTCCACGAAAGTTAAAGAAAGTGGAGAAAGAGTATGGCAAGAATAGAAATGAATTTTCCATCATTGATATGTGTCAGGATGATCCACATGTTGATGTTAATGTGCAGTTAAAGAAAGCACCTTTGATGTGTATTGGTAAGAAATGGTTAGAGTTCTTATCCAATTAAAGTTGCATGTCTTTTGATTAAATGCATTTCTTTGCTAAGGGAATGCAAGTTGCAGGATGGAAAAGTAGAGTATGAGACTCACTATATTGCAGTGAAAGTATATTCATTTCAGCTTTGAAAGCACATGTACATGTGATCGAGGATCTTGTACTTATGATTGTACTTAAGAGAAAGTTGAAGGATGAAATGCATGCATGAGAATGATATGCATGAGCACAGGGATGATGATTTCCTAGTATTTTGAACATGTATGTGTGATTAACTTGAAGGGTTGATTACTTTTATTTAAACATGCATGTAATGTAATATTGATTGGGAAAAGTTGATTTGATCTCCAAGATTGTAAAAGGGAGATAATGATGAAGTATAAATCATCTTTGTAAAAGAATTGTTAAAAATTCTTTTTGTACATGCTTCACTTGAAGGGTCAAATGTTTAAAAGGCATGATTTTTGTCAGCTTTTGATATAGTCGAACATTTGTATACATGATGTAAAAACATGATGATGATTCACATGATGTGAAAGTTGTTTCTTTTTTTGAAACAAGATTTTATTTCATCAAGTTATTATCTTCTTTCGACATCGTCTACAGAAGAATATTTGCAGCAGCAAAATTTGCTATGGTTACCTTTGCGACTTTTTCATGGAAGTGGTTTAGAAGCGATGTTCAACTACCTTCTGTAAATTCTGAATGAGTTCAAGGAAGATAGTTCTTAACATGAGGACAAGCGCATCCAGGAAAGGAAGTGTCGACTACCTTCGAGTTTTTGTTGAAAGGCATTAGACATGCAGGCAAGTGTATGGAGGCTAAAAGAAGAGGGTGCTATGCTCTCATCTACTGTTCAGATCAATATATCAGTCTTTTGGGGTCCAAAAGATTCCCAATGGTAGGAGTGATGAGATACTGATCCAGGACTTCAGTGATAACTCAAAATTCAAAGTGTTCGAAAGTGTGTCGAACCTGAATGACCGAATAGATCTCTTCACCCTGATTCCCGCGCAGTGAATGGTTTGAAAGATAGATACTATATTGAGGAGTTATTGCATTTTAAAAATGCCCAGTAAACTACAAATTTTTGAATTTTAGAAAAATAAAAATAAAAAGAATATTTCGAGGAATATTCCCTGGAATTTTCTCCAGAATATTCGTTGGAATATTATGTTTGGATGACCAATTAGAGGCTGACACGTGGCAAGCCCAGAGGCCACCATGTGACCCTGAATTGGTATGGTAAAATTATGTTGGGGTCAAGCGGCATCGAACCCATGACCTCCCACACACAAACCAAAGGCTCTGACAGTCTCGACTACGCATTGGATCTTAACAACTATTGTTCGCAGTTTATATTTAAAGACTAATAGTTGAAGGTTTGGGGATAGACCACCAATGGTCTAAACCGCCAGTGGTCCCGACAGCGTGGTTACATGCCGAAAAAGCTACCAACAGTTATGGTTAACTGCCAACCCGCCAGCACAAACGTTATCCGCTGGAACACGTGGTCACAGGCGAATTTTCCGCTGACGGTTACGGTTAGCCTGATGGTCAAGCTTGGTGGACCTCAAAAATTAGCACCATTTGCCAAATTTAACTCCAGTTAAACTACCAGTTCCAGATTTGGTGGAGGAAAACTAGGAGAAATTCAGTAAATGAATTGAAGATGAAACTTTTGACCTAGGAGAGTGAAACAAGAGTCTACCTAGACTAATTTGGGCCTTCTGAAGCCATTGGAATAGTCCAGAGGAGCTAAAGAATCCATCTTCAAGGAGATTTTCTTCCATGGAGATTTTGGAGCTCAAGGCCACCAAGGGTTGGAGGCTGTTGCAAGAGCTACCAATATCCATTCTCAGCAAACAAACAGTTGTTCCTAACTGTAATGAACCTTTTGAATCTAATGAAGGTGTTTTCAAAAGCATTTGGAGACTTCTAAAGGCTGATATGCTGAAGGGAAGTTTTAGGCAGCCCAGAGCCAACTGTGGAGGAAGGCCTAGAGCGGGGATGCAATGCTTGTTTTGAGCAAATGAACAATCATTTGTTGATGTCAGATATGTGCTGGAGAAAGTAGTAGAGGTTTTAGAGACATTTGAAGCATTATGAAGGATTTTGTGCCATTAAGAAGCTCAGGGAAGCTCAGTGCACCTGCTAAAGGAATCAAGTCCAAGGGAGCCTAGATCTTCTTGCACAATGAGGACAGACATGACAGGGATGTAGATGGTTTTCTAAGCCCATTTGTTCAGTTCAGTAACTCTGGAGTTGAGTGTGGAACTCGTAAAAGAATTCAAGCCATAATCCCAAAGAGCCAAGTCAAGTTGACAAGAGCTCACGGAGACGTAGCCCATGAGATCGGGGTGAACTCCTTATTAAATTTGCTGTTATGTGTGATGTTTATTTGCTGCATTATATGTCTGATATATGTGTTTAATATCAGAAGAAACAAATCAAGTTAAAGCACTTAAACAGATGAAAACAAACAAACACATACACCTATTTCAAGTACATAATTCCGCAATTGTCAACATAAGCTAGATCATGTTTGTTTAAGCTTTGGAGTGGGAGGTTCTTGTAAGCATGAAAAGTTGTTCAAACCCTCATTTCAAATCACTAGCCACTTGATCACGATGAAGAATTATCTAGAAGAGTCCATATTGTAACTCTAATTAAGAGTTTAGGGAGTTAAACCTAACCATCAGTAGGTTATCAGGCTATGTTATAATTGGGCCACTCTGAGGAAATAGGGTTCCATTCTCTTTTAGCATAGCTTAATCCATAGATGAGAAGAGTAGTTGAGAGGGATAAGGACAAAGCACACAAAAAGGTTTTGTGCACTATAGTATCCCACCAGCCACGTCCCTTACTTTTTTGCACTTGCATCCATTTTTTATTTGGAGAAAGAGAGTATAGAATCCCCACTTTCAAGCTAGGTTTTCACTTGAAAGGATTTTCAAAGGTATATCTTATGTCAATTGTCATTCGTGAGTTTTTATTTTGCTATTCTCTATTTTTTGCATAATTTTAATTTCCAGGAATATTCAATAAAATGTAATCTGTAGATCTAGAAATCTGAAGAAAAATAAACACACACAGTGTATATTTTGAAATTTTAAATATAATTTTATTAGATATGTTGTGATGAAGTGTCCAATGGAATATCCACAATAGATTATGGATCAATTTTCCTCGCTTCTCTTATTAAGGTTGGATCTTCAAAGGGAAATTATTCACACTACTCAAATTTTCATATGAACAAACTCTCCTTGCTTCCCTAGGGAATGGATGGATATCAGAGGGAGAATTAATCAAACTAGTATAATAGAGTGAGGTTTCATACCAAAATGGTATTGGATTGTGTGTCCATAGTTGGCTTTAATATAGATTTTACCCTTGCGGAATTATGGCAGTGGCTTGGGGATGACTTGTTGTTGAGAGATAATAAATAGCTCAGTCTATGGTTGGGAGGAATTTCATGGGTTTACAACTAGTTGTTGGTATGTTTCAAGGGATATGGAGGTTTAATATGTGTATAATTTATGTTCTCTTTTATGGGTGTACATTGTAAGTAATTATGTTTAATTTTGTGTGCACTTATAAATATATATGTTGTTGTGTATTTTGTATGCTATGCATGCTTACAAGGCCTTCTAGAGTAGATTAATTGGGGTACAATTGAGTAATTTACATGGGGGCTATCTTAGATAGATAAATAAGGGTTTCCTTAAATCCATTTCTTATGATAAATGAGTTAGATTGATGAAATGGACCGAGAAGCTTGAGCAAAGATCTAAACTTTAGAGTGAAGACTTAGTTGAAGGAGTCTTCACTAAACATCTAAGATTAAGGATAAATATTTATTTATTAAAACATGAAAGTTGATATAATGTGTAAGAAAGACATGAGTAGGCATATACAACCCCTTTAGGTGAATATGAGTGATAAGAATCCATATGGGAAAAGTTTGTGATTGAATAGCTAAGTCATACCCAAATGGGATTTGACGATTTGGAGGGGTTTCCTTAAATGGGTGCCTTATATGTGTTATAATGCATTCCTAATTTGGTTCAACTATGAAGCCTTTTCCATATCTATTAGATAGCTTGCATGAACTATTGGGTTGTCTTAAAATTATAGCTTAGGTGTATGTTTATGCATGATTTTTCAACTGATAAAAGTGTATGAGGATATCATTTCCTCAAGAGAACAACCATCATGCTGGACTTTCCAATAAAAATGCATATAGGAATGAAGCCTTGCGTTTTGCCAATGGGGACGAGTGAGAGGAATCATTGAGTCATGTAAAGTTGTGAATTTTAGAAGATGCCTAGTTAATGGTTTAATCCATGAGTTAAGATGCCTTTTTCAATCTAAGTTAAATTTGGACTCCTTAGAATGAATCTACGCAAGCATATGCCTAGTCAAAGTTGAAATTAGTTCATTAAAGAAGGATTGGAAATGAAAACCAGTGGCCTAAGTTGTGGTCATATGGGGTGATAGGAGTTGTGACCATGAGTAATAGCCCCAGGTTAAAAGTTCATGTAATAAAGTTAATAAAGGAAAAATAATACCAAGGTCACAGGACACATATTCCAAGCTAAATGTTGGGAAAACATCCTTGTGGGTGTTCATTTGGTTTACTATGGCTAAGGAATTTGGCAAAGGCAAAGTGGCGTTAATTGATATTTTATCTATGAAATAAGGAAAAATAAGAGAAAAGGGAGATGAAAAGTCACCAATTTTCATGAGAAGGAAATTAAAGAGAAAATAGAGGAAAATAAAGAAAATAGAGGCCTCAATGATAAAAAGGATTTTAAGGAGCAATTCATGGCTTTTGGTCAGTGTTAGCTTTTGTTAGTTCAATTTTGGAGCTCTCTCTCTATTCTCTCATACTCTTGCACACTTAGAGCATTCTTGGAGCACTCTAGCATTGGAGAAAGGAAGGAAAAGGAAGTACAAGGAAAGCAAAGGACAAGCAAGGAAAAGTTGGGTCAAGCAGCTTCAGCGGGAATAATTGTAGGTAATAGGTTGCATGTGTGATTTCCTAGCTGGTTGGTGCATGCATGGTAAATTCATGTGTGTATTTGGTTCTTTTCTTGTCATTGACATGGGTTTTGCTAGGCGTGGTAGTGGGTTTAGCCTTGCCTTGCCATTTCTGGATAACCATGGTGTGATTGGGTTCTTTCATTTGGTTGAGATTTGGATTGCCAGATGGTTTTGGAATCGAGTGAGGTGGTCTTAGGAAAATTCCTAAGGGCCTAAGAATCCCTTGACTGGTAATGGTGGTATTGCGATAAATCTTCAGGGTGGAGAAGAGAAAATTCCTCAAGATATTGGTGAAGAAATATGGAGGCAACCAAGCTTGTTTAGGGCCCAATGATCCCTTGATCGGTTTTGGCGAGTTTGCGGTAAACCCTGGTTGTGTAGGTGCTTGATTCAGGCCTAGGAGTCCCTTGACCGATTTTAGCAAGATTGCGGTAAAGCCCGAGAAAGCCCTGGGTGTTTTATTGTAAGTCCCATATTCATGCTTTGAATATGGCACGAGGGTGACTGGCTGAAAGAAAGATTTGGTTTAATCCAATCTATGGTCGAGTGTTACATGGAAGTCCCTGACTTGGTTGGATTTTACATATGTTAATAAGAGCTCTTTTCCTCTTGTATTTCATGAGTAATTATACTGTTATTATGTGGCTTTAACGGTTGTTCTATCATTGTTACTATTCTGGTTATAAGCATGGTTTCATGACAGATTTTAGTTATGGATCTTAACATGTTTTGATTGGTAAATGAATGGCTATTGAATGCATTGCATAATATATGTTATTGCATATATTATGAGAAGGCATTAGACCTTCTTGATTATTTTCATATAAGTATTAGACCCCTATGTTTAAATATGTGTTCATGACCTGTAGATTACATGTTCTCAATGTGTTTGATGAAATGCCTCTCATGGTTAGGCTTGGTTAGGCTAAGTCCTTGATTGATTTTTGTGTTATATGCTTTGTATTTGTGTCATTTATTGTTTTGGAAAGTTTCATAAAGTTTTGGGCAGTGATCTAGAGTCTAGCCCTGAAAAGGTGGCACAAATTCTGTGGTTTTAAACACAAAACTGGGAAATTTGGACTGCAATCACTCCCTTTTAGTCTTATGCATGTGACTAGAGGCCTACAGTCGCATGGATGTAGGCTTGTGCATGCAACTAGGAGTTTGAGTCAGTGAAAAATAAATCTGACTCAGGGTTTGGGCAATTGGAGGGGTGGGTTAGCTCTTAAGGGTCTTGTAGTTCCTAAGGAAGGTCATTAAAGTTTCGGTTTTTCGATTCCACTTTCTTAACTATAATTAGGAGGTTGATTCATATCATAGTAACTCTTCATCACATGTTTACCCCGGTAGTCGGTGAACTTGAGTAAATGTGGGAGGAGGTGGTTACAGGGTGGTATCAGAGCTCCTAGGTTCAACACTTCGACTGGATGGGTGGAATGTGTTTGTCATGCATGCATGCTAGTTGTCTATGTGATTGTTATGCATGCATTGTGATAGTAAGTGTTGTATTTTGTGTCATCATGATGTTGTTGGTATGTTATGATGTT
Organism: Pinus tabuliformis; assembly: GCA_031772625.1. Lineage (NCBI taxonomy): Eukaryota > Viridiplantae > Streptophyta > Pinopsida > Pinales > Pinaceae > Pinus > Pinus tabuliformis. The sequence goes on from CM062819.1 coordinate 218,060,811, forward strand.
AATATGTTGGTTGAGATAGAGCAGGAAAAGAAAATTATCAAAGCGAGGTTGCAGCACTAGACCTCGGAGTAAGAGAATATCGTCATACAAGTTTGTATCTTGGGCATGCAAGTATGTTGGTTATTGATTGCTATATGCATTATGGTTATATACATGCCTATCATTCTATTACTGTTGTGGTTACATGTATGATACATGTTAGTTTTTCAGAGCGGTCATATGCACATGAGTTAGATAGTCATGTATAGTAGTTAACTTGTGGTTATATGTATTGCAGTCATACACATGATGATTATGGTAATTGCAATTAAAATCTTGATGTTATATGCATCATGCTGATCTAGATTGGCCTGTGCAGATGGTCATGGTTATGATATTCAAGTATAAGTCAATATACTTGTGATATTGTGTCGTACTAATTTGGACTGACTTGTGCAAATGTGATAGCCTCCCCTGAGATACATTGGGGTATTAGTTTGATTATGTCGTATATTTGGTGTTTGATTATGTCATCTATTTGGTGTTTGAGTGTTTTATTATGTCATTTATTTGGTGTTTGAGTGTTGATTATGTCGTCTATTTGGTGTTTGAGTGTTTGATTATGTCGTTTATCTAGTGTTTGAGTGTTTGATTATGCCATCTATTTGGTTTATCTAGCATGGTATGTTTATAGGTTTTTTGGATGTTTTATTAATTGCATGATATGAGGATGTGTCTATAATGTTGCATGAAGGAAGGATCTTGTTTTAAGGTGGTTGTACTAACACAATACGTCCTGAGACAACTAATATGCACTTGAGTGTAAGTGGGTGCTATTTTTACTATTATGACTATGATTGCGAGTTGATTGAAATTTATGACATGACTGTTAGTCTTGGTAAAAGTTGATTTCAACTTAATGGACATGATGTCTTGATCCTTGGAACATGTGATTGATATGTGTGAACAGTTGCATGGAAAACATGTTTGGTATTAGCATGACAAGGTAACAGTTGATTTGTTTACATATAACTAACATATGGGTGATGTGAAAACACTTAATAAGACTCAATTGCAACAAGGAAAAAGGTAAAAGAATGGAATTGTATGAGAATTCCTTTGCTTATGTTTGGAAACTGCAATTCCAAACGAATGAGTGCCTTGCATGAATATACGAAGTATCCTTAACCTTAATCTTGTCTGACATTATGTGGATATGTGCTAAATTCATGAACATGTACTTGACAGGTATAACATTTGGTTTCCAGGTTATGGCTGGATTCATTAAGGAACTGGATTCCCTTGAGAGATGACATATGTGTATGTGTTCAATTACAAGGTAGTGTGTTTGGCACAACAAGGTAAGGTAACTAATATATTGTTATGTTTATATATGCGTTGAAAATTATGTGTTTATGGAGTATGATGCAGGAGATTGCATGGCAAAAGAGACTACCATGAAATCTTGAAGAAGGCTCGAGTTGATATTTCCATTTGAAGCATTGGGAACCCATGGGGTTGAGTCATGGCGTTTGTTACTAGTTTGGTGCTTTCGGTGCTCTATGATTTGTTTGTGCTTGATTTTTAGTTTGTTTATGTTTGGTGCATGGCCATGCCACTTTGTTTGTGGTGTTGTATCGCTATTATTTTTTTATGGTTTTCTTCTTGTCGTTCTTATTCTTACCTTTTATGTTCTGAGGGTCTTGGGAATTGGTTGGGGAAAGAGGAAAGTTAATGGAGCTTAGGGAGAGTTGAATGAAACCCAACGGGTAATGTAAGACCCGAATGAAGCCTGATGCATGAGTAATGGGAAACTAAAGGCAAGAATATGACAATCAGTTGGATTGGCTGGGTCCATTGGGATAAATGGACAATGGCAAGACAATCATGAAAAAGGTAACAAGAATGGATTTGAGGAGTCAGATGCCTTGGCTAAGTTGGGAACTATTGTTCTCAATGTTGTGCATGCTATGCATGGATAAATGGAGTTCTCTTAACCTTGATCTTATGATATCTAGTAATTGTGTTGTGATTATGATTATGCTGATATCTATATATGTATGTACATATGTCGTTGTCTGACATGGTCGTCAGGGATCATGATTACTTTATGTTAATGTTTATATGTATAAATGTATGTATGTGTGTCATTGTCTCACAGGGTCACCAGAGATCATGATTGTTTTATGCTAATGTTTATATGTATATATGTATGTGTGTATGTTGTTGTCTGACAGGGTTGTCAGGGATCATTCTTGTGGGGGAATGATTATTTATGCAGGTGAATGGAATGAAGAGGTTCCCGATTTCATGAAGAATCAAGTGGGAAGAGTAGCTTTGACAAATCTATGGTCAGTTACATGTGGATGTCAATTGATATTATGTGTTTATACTATGCCTATGTTTATGCTATGGTAGGTTGTGCTAAAGGATATATTAGTGGAATGAAAGAAATGTGATGTGCAACATGATGGGACAAGCATGGATAGTGGAAAGACATTGGAAGTAAGGTTTCTTAGTAGAGTCAGTGCAGTCTCTGGATGTGTTGTACTAGTGTCGTGTGTCTGTTGTACATGATGTACCTATGGTGTTGTGTACATGTCGTATAATGGTGCTATGTACATATGGTGTTGTGTATGTGTTGTATATGCGGTGTTGTGCACATGTTGGATATGCGGTGTTGTGTACATATGGTGTCGTGGACATGTTGGATATGTAGTGTTGTGTAGATATGGTGTTGTGCGCATGTTGCATATGTCGTGTTGTGTACATACAGTGTTATGTACGTGTTGCATACGCGGTGCTGTGTACATATGGTGCCATGTAAATGTTGTATATGCAGTTTTGTGTACATGTGGTGCTACGTACATGTGGTGTTGTGTGCATGGTTATACATGTGGTGCTATGTGCATGTGGTGTTGTGTACATGTTGTACATGGGGTGTTGCGTGTAGGTGGTATTGTGTACATGTCATGCATGTGGTGCTATGTACATGTCATGCATGTGGTGTTGTGTACACGTGGTGATGTGTACACGTTGTGCAGGTGGCGTTGTGTACACATTGTGAAAGTGGTGATGTGTACATGTGGTATTGTGTGTATGTCATACATGTTGTGTTGTGCACATGTGGTACTGTGTATGTGCATTGCGTAGTCATGGTATCATGACATGTGTATTCATTGTGTTGTACTCTGTGTACATATATGTATGTTGTGTACACGTCATGCATGTGGTGTTGTGTACACGTCGTGCATGTGGTGTTGTGTACATGTTGTACAAGTGGCGTTGTGTACACATTGTGCAAGTGGTGATGTGTACATGTGGTATTGTGTGTATGTCATACATGTTGTGTTGTGCACATGTGGTACTGTGTATGTGAATTGCGTAGTCATGATATCATGACATGTGTATTCATTGTGTTGCACTCTGTGTACGTATATGTAATGTGTTGTACACCAGATGTGGGTGTATGCGTAGTTTTGTACACCGGGTGTAGGTGTATGCGTTGTGTTGTATGTCGGGTGTAGGTGTATGTGTTGTGTGGCATACCATGTGTGGGTATATGCGTGTGATGTACACTGGATGTATGTGTATGTGGTTGAAGAGAAGAGAAGCCGTGGGTTCTTTCCAAGGGTAGCAACCGATCCGATGTCTGTACAAGAAGGACAAAGGACAAAGGACAAAGGTAGAAGAAAAGGACCGATTGAAGGATAAGTATAAGTATTTTATTTCAATTTTATTACGCATATGATCTATGAATCTGATTTATGATGGTTACATGTGATATATGATTCAGATTTATGTCGGTTGCATTTGAGCTAATCAAATGTGATATGTTTATACATGATGATTTGATCGAAGATCTAGTTTGACTTGTTGTTACAAGAAGTAAACATATTAGCAGGTCTACCTTATTGATGAGCTACTAATGAGGTATGATTTGAGTTTATTTCAATTCATTTTTACTCTAATGGAAGTTATGTGCTTAATGTAGGAAAGTAGGGAAATGCCCAGTTTGGGTGGTTGAAACTGACTACAAGAATTAGCAGCAGTGGAAAAAGGAATTGGAATAGGCAACAATATGCTGGTAAACCATTCAGGAGCACGGTCATTGTGGGACGCTAGTACCCAATAATGTCCATTGATTACCATGAACATGCTATGACTAATATGATGGTTTTGAGGCAAGAATATGCCTTGGTTTTTGGACCTTCTAATGCGAGGAAACCTTGCCAAGGGATGGATCGCCTGGGAAAGGGGATTTCGAGGAACTTGGAAGGTGAGTGACTGCATGGAAGGGGGTACTAAATTTCCCGAGGGACTGTGTAGCGGAGAAGGGAAGGCCAAGGAATACATTTGTTTTGGTCATTAACATTGCCATATGGAATCATATGCACATTGGGAATATGCCCTGGGACAATGAGCCAATAACTGTTCACTGAGGGAACAAGTAGCACAAGGATCACAGTGTTGGACATTAGATGTAGGTTTGAATTTATTAATGGATTTTGGACTTCCCAGGAAGGAGGTGTCAGCCTTTGGATTCCCTTGTTGTAGATGTAGACATCATATCCTTTTATTTGCTGGTTGAGTAAATGTGCATATGTGTATATGTATATATTATTGTAAATATTGTAATGAGCTAGATTTATAAAGCTCCATAGACAGTATGATTATTTATTGGACGAAGAAAATGTCTGTGAGTATATGTGGTTTTTATTGTAAATATCGAAATGAGTTGTACTATAAAGCTCGAGTAAGCGGTATGTTTGTTATGTTTTCAGTAGTTGTCATTGCAAATATTGTAACGAGTTATATTATAAAGCTCCACGGGCAATATGCTTTGGTTTTCAATAGTTTTGCTGGTCATAGGTGTGATAGAACACCGAGGACGGTGTTCCCCTAAGGGGGAGAGGTTTGTAACAACCACAGGTTAAAGGTTCATGTAATAAAGTTAATAAAGGCAAATAAGACCAAGATCACAGGACACATATTCCAAGATGAATGTTGGGAAAAACATCCCAGTGGCTATTCATTTGCTTTATTATGGCTAAGGAAATTAGAAAAGGCATTGACAAAGGAATTGATAAAGGCAAAGTGGAATTAATTGGTATTTTATTTATGAAATAAGGGAAAATAAGAGAAAAGGGAGATGAAAGGTCACATATTTGCATGAGAAGGAAATTGAAGAGAAAATAGAGGAAAACAAAGAAAATAGAGGCCTCAATGATAAAAAGGATTCTAAGGATCAGTTCATGGCTTTTGGTCAGTGTTAGCTTTTGTCAGTTTAGTTTTGGAGCTCTCTCTCTATTCTCTCGTACTCTTGCACACTTAGAGCATACTTGGAGCACTCTAGCATTGGAGGAAGGAAAGAAAAGGAAGGACAACGAAAGTGTTGTGGATTTTTATAGCACTTGGAGCACAAGTGCCTCAGGAGATATAGAAAGCTTCCTAGAGACAGCCTCTGGGTTGATTATAGACCAGTGCCTATGACATATTAAATAGAGGAGTGCATGGAAGATTATTTGAGAGGGGTTTCTACATCACTCCAATTGTCATGTAATTAAAAGAGAATAAAGGGGGCTTGGTTCAATAGCCCTTCTTTAAGGTAAACTCAAGCCAGTACATGGATCCAAATGCAGGGGGTAAATCAGGCCAACCTCAAAGAGAAATGTCTGGTTCTGGTGGCCAACACACAATAAGAGACAACTTTATATTGAAGTTTTAGTAAATTGAAGAAGAGGAAAGGAAGGAGAGAAATTGATGCATAGTGTTGTAAACTGGACATAATCCTAAGCAACAATGTTCCGACAGAAGGATGCAATTCGATGTGTAGCGTTGTAAGCAACAAAAAAGCCTAAGCAATGGTTTTCCGATAGGAATATGGAAGAGGGAGGAGATGAAAGAGTGGAGTGCTTACTGAGGTTCCATACCAGATATAACATGGGTACCATTATCGCTAAACAACAAGAGTAAATTTGGGATCGCACAGGTATTGCAGGTTAATCAAATAACACGAGTAAATCTGTCTTGTGCATAGGTGCTGTAGGTTATAGACTAACACAGCTAAATCTGTCTTATGCATAGGTACTGTTCACTTATTTAGCAGCCTAGATAAATCCATGAATCAGAGAGAAGCCTGTAGCTTCATCACACTATTTTGGAGATAAAAAAACAAATATGCAATGAGCTTACAGAGGGGAAAACATATTGCGTGTTGATATGCTTAGAATCACCGGGAAATTTCATTAATACTTGAAGGGTCCAAATAACTAGTCCATTACATTCAACATGTGTCGCTCTGATCCCTCATGAATAGGCAAATAGAACCCAACATGGAATAGCAGAATTCAGACCCCATGGGTGCGAAATTCCTAAACCTTTTATAAGTGTTTCTTCCCCTATTTATAAGAAGAGGGGGAGCTTGGAATACAGTTACAAAAAAATATCTTCGCCAGAGTATCCAACTGTCTGCTAGACTAGTTGCCTCGGTATGCAAGACTTTACTACCCAAAATGATTACAATCGGGATTTGATCCCTTCTTGGAAATAAACAGAAATTACATAATAATTAGAAATCAAGAAAACTGAAAGATGATCGAGGAAGTATCCCTCTGCTATTCATGTGAAGGCCTCTTATCTAGCAACATCTCTTCCATGATGTGCCGTCCAGTTCACCTGTCTCTTTCGGTCTTAACTATTTGGGTTGATCGTTATTTGGATTTGGGAGTGGGAAAATACAAGTTTCATGCTGCATTACTAATCTGTTTATGAAAATCTTAGATTACTTTTAAGGTATCACAGACTCATGTGCGTGGATTTTCCTATATTACTTAGTGCAATGGATCGATAAGATTGCGAATAATATAGCCAATTGAGCAGTTAGAGAAACATAATAGACACACACACATAAACACAACAAGTTTAATATGGAGTTCACCCAAAACTCTTGGGCTACGTCTCCTGGTCCAGCCTTCAGTGGTGACCTCTCTATTATGTCTTCAAGAGCAGAGTTTTACAAAATGTGAGCTTAAATTGAGTCTCAACACAACAAATACAAAACAACAGGAGTTTGCTTGAATCCCTCAAGCCTCTCTGAGTACACAGACTCTCCCTCTCACTCTCTGTCTCTATCTTTGCTCTGTCTCAACACTGCTTGTCCCTGTCTTCTGTCTTCTATGGCTTTTAAGCCAATTAACATTGTCTGTTTGTTTCCTCTTCTGGGTTCTCTAGCTCCCAGCCTTTGTCCGCTCAAATCCCCCTCTGAGCATTAGTAATCATTGCTAAACACCTTCAAGGACGGTGGCCACCTGTTCTGTAACAGAAGGGACAATTGCGCCTTTGAAATCCCAAAAATGGTCGTTCTCTATTTACACAGAGAAATACACAAAAACACGGGAAAAATCCGCCAAACTGTCATTTATCGGACTTCAAAAATCATTAATTCCGCCCTAGAACTCCATTGGGTCTGCCTTTATATCGCGATCGCATCCACTATTGATCTGACTGATCTTGATCCAGTGACTGAGATTCATTTCGAGTGGCGAAGGTGTACGGAGATTACCTGACCGAAAAGGCGGTTTTCCCATGCCACGTGTCAGTCAGTGGATGGGATCGGGCAGAGCCTGTCCAATACCACTTACTACCTAAGGCCCGCTCGAAATCCCGCTCATTACGGAATTCAATATATATATATATATATATATATATATATATATATATATATATATATCTATATATATATATATATATATATATATATATATATATATATATATATATATATATATATATCTATATATATATATATATATATATATATATCTGCATTTATAAACCCTTTCGGGTTTGGATTCATTGCTTTATTCACATTTCCTTTGTTTTTTGTTTATTTAACGAAAATGCGAAATACATTGAAAAAGCCCTTTTTCTGGACTTGTAATATTATCAAATATCATCCATAATCTTATCGGGTCCGGCTATCGGCCTCGCTCCTTTGTATTACTCCGATGTGATATTGCGATGTGATTATATCGTAATTGCATATTGCATAGTCCTCGGGCACCGGTGGTCCTTCTATGTGTGTTTTGGCAATGTGATGGCGCGAGTAGATATGGATCGTTGATCTACGCATAGATCAACAACTTTCGTTTAATCGCGTCAATTGCTATTGCAATTTCTCATAAGGCCGCTTCCGATGGAATCCGCCTGTCAATGCCGATTGTGATATGTCGATCGGATCTGGACCGTTGATCGGCCAGATCCGACGACTCCTATGCATTGTTCCTTTGACTTCCGTGTTGGCATTATGACACAGATTTCGCACTATGACATAGGTGTTGTCCTTGATGGCAACTCACTCAAATGACAGATCACAGTTCAAACTCACTGAATGAGGGAAGAGAGGTATACGCAGGTTCCCCATTGACCAAGCTGCGTGTACACGCGGGTTCGCAGACCAAAAGGCGCGTATAGCATACACACACACTTTCACAGAAGGAAAGGTGCGTACATGTTGGAAAACTTAGATTTGATCCTTGGTATTGGTCCAAGGTATCTTGTCTGAAGTGTTGAACCCAGGTATTTTGTCCAAGGTATTAAGTGGTTTTGGTCCATGGTATTGAGTAAGTTCCATGGTATTGAGTAAGGCCTAAGACTATAAAAGGAGGAGAAAATCATTAGGCAAAGGCACTCATGCATTGAATATCTAATGAAGAGCAATATCTAGAATATGGGTTATTGGGTTGTGGTGCATAGCTAGACCTAAATCAAGGATGAATCTTAGCGCTTGATGAAGGATAAGATCTAATGATGGGTCAAGATCTTAAGGCTTGAAGTGAAGTATCTTTGTGTGTTTTGATCTTTTATCTGAAAAACTGGTGCATGTTGTAGACTATAAATATGATGATCTGGGTATAACTGAAGTCTGGAATTGTTGTAAAGATTAAATCATCATTTATGGATCTATACACAGGTTCACCTTAGAAAAGGAGTCTATACACGCTGGTTCTGCATATCAAAACAACGTATACATATTAAATTTGATTTGCAGATCTATACGCAGGTTCGCCTTGAGAAAAGTGTGTATACACGTAGGTTCGACACATTGAAGTAGCGTATACCTCATAAAATATGATTTAGCTACTTTTGTTTGTTGTTGTAGTGTTCTGGGTTCTGGCTTGGGTTCTAGTTACTATTACTGTATTCTGGTTACAACATTCTGAGAAGTGATTGATTGATTCAGTTTTGGTTGGTGCAAAGGAGATTGGTTAATGCAGATATATTTGATGTTTGATTGATTTTATTGATGGATCCAGTTTGAAAAATTATGAAACATGGTCCCTGGAAGAAAAGAGAAGGTTGTAGCCTTCTGTAGGCCAACACCTATGTACTAGTAAACACATCTGCTAGTACAAGAGCTAGGGGGTGGTAGCTCCCTTCTAGGAGAAACTGGAGAACGAGAGAAGGTTGTAGCCTTCTGCAGGTAGAAGCATGCGTACTGGTATAAGATTGCACCGGTATAAAAATTGTAAAAGGAAGTTTCTTATTAAAAGAAGATAGAGATGATTGCAGCAGGTGGTTTTCACCCACATTGGGTTTCCACCTTATATCTTGTGTTCATGTGTGTGATTGTCTATTCTATTTTTACTGCACCTGGTTATTGTTTATATGGTTATGATGCACAAATTAAAGATCAATATATGATGAATTAACTAAGTTATAAGTTTGTAGGGTATACGCTAGTTGCCTTAAATACAGTTCTGTATACACGCAAGTTTCATTAACTGAATTAGCGTATATAATTCTGGTTATGGAAATGAAATATTATTGACTTGCTAATACTGATTCACCCCCCCAGTATTATTCCAACAATTGGTATCACAGCAGGTCCTTCAGAAGAAGCTTGATCACTTGAAGGAATATCTATCATCATGAGTAACTACGAAAGAGAGGGATCCATTAGACCACCAATCTTTGATGGTAGAAACTTTGTTTATTGGAATGTAAGAACCACAACCTATCTTCAATCTCTTGGAATAGATGTCTGGGAAATCGTGGAAGGAGGATATACATTTCCATCAGCAATTCCTACAAATACGACAGGTAAAAAGCAATATGAAACCAATGCTAAGGCTGTCAATACATTATTGGGGAGTCTATCACAATCAGAATTTGTCAAAGTTATGCAACTCAAAATCGCCAAAGAAATATGGGACAAGATCGTTCTAAGCTATGAAGGAGACAATCAGGTAAAACGTGCAAAACTGCAATCTCTCAGAATTCAATATGAAACTCTCAAAATGCACAATGATGAAAGTATAGCTAGTTACTTCTTACGTATAGATGAGATTGTTAATTGCATGAAGAACTTGGGTGAATAGATAAAATAAGTTACTTTAGTTGAAAAGGTTTTAATATCCTTGTCTACTAAGTTTGAATCAAAAGTTTCTGCCATAGAAGAAAAGCAAGATCTTCAGAGTATCACTATGACACAACTGCACAGAATCTTAATTGCTTTTGAAATGAGAAAAGGAGGTCCATCAGATATGAGAGAAGCCGCATTCAAAGCTTCAGGAAGAGAAGAACTCAACGAATCAGGGCATATTTCAGAAGGAGAGGAAGAAGCAAACTTTGGCAAGAACCTTCAACGGGGTTCCAGAAGATGCAGAGGTAAACTACCTTTCAAATGTTTTGCTTGTGGAAGAGTCGGTTATTATGCTGCCAAATGTCCTCATAAAGATAAGCTTGATAAAGGTAAGGAATCAACAAAATGGAATAGAAAACAAAGTGTAAGTAAGAAGAGCTACTATACACATGAAGATAGCGATGGTTTATCAAATAGTGATGAAGATGAAAATAGTAATGACTATAGACTTCTAATGGCTTTTGAAGATGATGATTTCTTGGATGCTTTAGATGAAGATGACCTTTATGAAGAAATCTCTAAACTCAAAATATGTTTAGAAGAAAAGAATATTATTATAGATACTCTAACATTCCAACTTGCTAAAAGAGAAAAACACAATGAAAAACTAGAATGTGAAAGGTCTAAGAAAGGATATTGAGAAAACAAAAGCTCTCAATCTTAGATTTACTAAAGGATCAGAAACCTTAAATGAGATGATCAAAGTGCAGCGTTCTCCTCTGATAAAGACAGGTCTTGGATATACTGAAGAAGCATCCCAAGCACAAAAGCCGTCAACCTCCACTAAAAGCTATCTTGATGTAGCAAAGAGCAGTGAACAGTTTGACAATCGATAGCAAAGGCATAAAGCAGATCACCAGATAAATCAAGCTCAATTAACTTCAAGGATGAATAGAAGCTACAACCAACCTCAGGTAAATCATACTCAATCTGCTTCAAGAATGAATATCAATAGCAACTACAATCACCAGGTTAGTAGATTTGATAATCGCAGGAAATTATTTAATGGCCAATGTTTTTCATGTCATAACTTTGGACACAAAGCTGCTCAATGTGTTGCTTACAAGACCATCATGACTAGAGAAGCATGAAATCAAAGGAATGTGACGGGGATCATGAAATGGACCTATAATAACTTTTCTCTTCTTGAAAATGAAATAGAATGCTCTATCTGCAACAACTTTGGTCATGAAGAATCTGAATGCAAGAGTAAATTTCGGCAAACATCTCAGAAGGAGCAAACTTCATTAAATCCCAAAATATGGAGAAAGAAAGAACCGCAAACAGAAAGATGTGGTATATCCTTGTATGTAGAAGGACAAAAAAATCAGTGGTACATCGACAGTGGATGCTCGAAACACATGACAGGTGATAAAGAAAAACTTCAGCCGTATAATGCCTTAGAAAAGGAAAATAAGGTCTCATTTGGAAATGACATTCCTACTGTCATAAAAGGTAAAGGTTCTATTCTTTTAAAAGAAAAAGTTAAAGCTGGGAATGTTATGTATGTTGATGGTCTAAAGCATAACTTGTTGAGTGTCAGTCAAATGTGTGATAAAGGAAATGATGTAGTATTTCGATCAAATGGATGTGTTGCTCATGAGCTTGATACAGGAGAAACCATGATCAAAGGTATAAGAACTCCAAACAACTTATACATACTCAAGGGAGGACAACACAGTGCTATCTAAGCAAAAATGATGAACACTGGCTATGGCACAGAAGATTGGGGCATCTAAGCTTCTCTCAAATAAGAAAAGCAAGCAAATTCTAGGCTGTTCGTGATCTTCTTGATATCAACATTCCAGAAAATACAATATGCAAATCATATCAATTTGGTAAGCAAACCAGGTCGCAATTCCCTGAAAAGGAAGGATCAGCTAGTAAGCCTCTTGAACTTGTTCATACTGATTTATGTGGTCCATCAAGGAAAAATTCACCTCGTGGAGAAGAATACTTTATATTGTTCATTGATGATTTTTCCAGAATGTGTTGGATAGGACTTCCAAAGCATAAAGATGAAGCTTTTGAAAAATTCAAATCCTTCAAAGCATTGGTTGAGAATGAATCAGATCGCAAAATCAAATGCCTCAGGTTTGATCGAGGAGGGGAATTTACCTCGGATGAATTTTTTGACTTTTGTGAAGAACATGGAATAAAAAGGCAATTCTCTACTGCAAGGACTCCTCAACAAAATGGAGTAGTAGAAAGGATGAACAGAACTATTCAACAAATGGCTTGGGCTATGCTAGATGAGTCTGGAACTCCTGCAACCTTCTGGGGTGAAGCTGCATTCGCTGCCATCACTATTCTCAACAAAGAAAATGTTCGGGTAAGCAACACTCAAATTCCACATGAACTTTGGTATGGAAAGACTCCTACTGTTAAATACTTCAAATTTTTTGGAAGCAAATGTTACATCAAAAGGACTGATGAAAAACTTGGCAAGTTCGAACATAGAGCAGATGAAGTCATTCTCCTTGGTTACTCTTCCCGAAGTAAAGGATATAAGTGTTGTAAGAAAAGACTTGGGAAAATTATTGAAAGTATTGATGTTGTGGTTGATGAAGCATGCAAAAATCCAAATTAGGTAAAAACCGAAGATTGTGGAGAAGATGAGGATTATCCTTCCACATCAAATCAGACTAATTCTGAAGAAGAAACTAATGAAGCACCAGAAGAACAGATAACAGCAGAGGAAAAGACTCCATCCAGGGATGTTCAGAAAAATCATCCAGAGACTCAAATTTTGGGACAGAAAGAGGCAGGTGTGCAAACAAGAAGAACTATTACAGAAGCTTCAAGCTATCTAGCATTTCTTTCCTCCATCAAACCTCAAAATGTAAATGAAGCATGCAAAGATGAATGTTGGGTCAAGGCCATGAATGAAGAACTTGAGAAAATTGAAAAGAATAATACTTGGGAATTAGTTCATAAACCTCATGATAAGAATATTATAGGAACCAAATGGATATTTAAAAACAAGTTGAATGAAAATGGTGAAGTTATTAGAAACAAGGCCAGACTTGTTTGTAAAGGATATGCTCAACAAGAAGGTATATATTTTGAAGAAACTTTTGCACTTGTTGCTAGACTTGAAGCCATAAGAATGTTCCTTGCTCTTTCTAGTTTTCAGAAATTCAAAGTATACCAAATGGATGTAAAATATGCCTTTCTTAATGGGGACTTAGAAGAAGAAGTATATATTGAGCAACCAGACGGATTCATCCTTGGAAATGATACAAAACTTGTATGCAGACTCAGAAAGGCTCTCTATGGTCTAAAACAAGCTCCAAGGGCCTGGTATTACCGTCTTGACAAATACCTCCATCAACACGGTTTTTAAAAAGGATCAGCTGATAACAATCTATATACAAAGATTGACAATAATAAATTGCTAATACTTGTTGTGTATGTTGATGATATCATTTTTGGTAGCAATGAAGAAGCCATGAGTCAAAACTTTGCTTTGGTAATGCAACAAGAATTTGAAATGTCCCTACTTGGTGAGCTCACATATTTTCTTGGTCTACAAGTTCAACAAAACAAAGATGGTATTTTTCTGTCAAAAACCAAATATCTCAAGTAAATCTTGAAAAAATATGGCATGGAAGATTCTAAACCAGTATGTACCCCTATGGTAACAGGATGCAGTCTCATCTCAAATGATGAATCAACAGCAGTACATCAACCAACCTACAGATCCATGATTGGCAGTCTACTTTATCTAACAGGTACCCGACCAGACATCATGCATGCAGTGGGAATAGTTGGAAGATTTCAAGCCAATCCAAAGGAATCACACCTTCAGGCAGTCAGAAGGATTTTCAAATATCTTCAAGGAACACAGAATTTTGGTTTATGGTATCCTAGAGATACAGATCTTACACTTCATGCATATACAGATGCAGATTGGGCAAGAAGCATTGATGACAAAAAAAGAACTAGTAGTGGTGCATTCTATATTGGTTCCAGATTAGTGCCTTGGTTCAGCAAGAAACAAAGTTCAATTGCATTATCTACAGTTGAAGCAGAATATATGGTTGTTGCATCTTGCTGCACACAACTCCTTTGGATGATGCAAACATTGCAAGACATTCAGATCACATGTACTCCACCCATCTCCATTCTATGTGATAATACAAGTGCAATCAGTCTTTCAAAGAATCCAATCATGCATTCCAATACCAAGCACATACCCATCAAATATCATTTTCTACGTGAACAAGTGCTTGAACAAAAGGTCAAATTGGAGTATGTTCCCTCCAAAGAACAAGTTTTTGATATATTCACCAAACCACTGCTCAGAGAGACATTTGAGTATCTCATATAGAAGCTGGGAGTAGTTGATGCATCATCTTGCTGTTGAAATTTATCTGTTTCAGAGAACAGTGGTTATACGCGAATTTCATGAAGCGTATCCACGTACATATGCCAGTTGCTGTGGATACACTCGCGTATATGTTGGTTTGAAGGAAAAAACAGTGGGCTAGACTTAGGGTGAAAGGAGTCTGATATGAGTCTGACAATGATTATCTCGCACAGGTTCAGGGGGAGCATTTACTTCTAATAATGCATTGTTGGCATTATCTTAGAAGATCTTGGTACAAATTCAAAACTGTTTTTAATTAAGGTGGAACAGGTTCAGGGGGAGATCATGGTTGCTGACAGATGCTACTGATGATAGTTGCTAATGACTATCATGGTCTTGTATATCTTTTAATGTCAAGGTCATGAAACGACCTATTTTGTTTCCCCACTATGCATGGGATGGATGATGTAATGTTCTTGTTTTGACATGTATAAACATTTGGTATATCCCCACTTGGTTGGGTGGATGAGTCAAACTTGGTATATCCCCACTTGGTTGGGAGATGGATGTATGTATGAGTCATTGGTGATAGGAAGGTCATTTATGATGTATAGAGTCATGTTCTTCTTTTAGAACATCTTTTTGCAAACCTTGCTTATATTTAGGGGGAGCATGGACTCGAGCATGGAGCTCAATCAACACTCTTCAGCATATCAGAGCATTCAGCATGTACTCAGGGGGAGCATAACCCTTTGCCCTTGATGACAAAGGGGGAGAGTGACTTGGGGTTGCCATCAAGTCCAAAGGGGGAGATTGTTGGCATTATGACATAGATTTGGCACTATGACACAGGTGTTGTCCTTGTTGGAAACTCACTTAGATGACAGATCACAGTTAAAACTCACAGAATGAAGGAAGAGAGGTATATGCAGGTTCCCCATTGACCAAGCAGCATGTACATGTGGGTTCGCAAACCAAAAGGCGCGTATGGCGTACACACGCACTTTCATGGAAGGAAAGGCGTGTACTTGTTGGAAAACTTAGATTTGACCCTTGGTATTGGTCCAAGGTATCTTGTCCGAAGTGATGACCCTAGATATTTGGTCCAAGGTATTGGTTCTAAGTGGTCTTGGTCCATGGTATTGAGTAAGGCCTAAGGCTACAAAAGGAGGAGAAGATCATTAGGCAAAGGCACTCATGCAATGAATATCTAATAAAGAGCAAGATCTAGAATACGGGTTATTGGGTTATGGTGCACAGCTGGATCTGAATCAAGGATGAACCTTAGCGCTTGATGAAGGATAAGATCTAATGATGGGTCAAGATCTTAAGGCTTGAAGTGAAGTATCTTTGTGTGTTTTGATCTTTTATCTGAAAAACTGGTGCATGTTGTAGACTATAAATATGATGATCTGGGTATAGCTGAAGTCTGGAATTGTTGTAAAGATTAAATCATCATTTATAGATCTGTATGTAGGTTCACCTTAGAAAAGGAGTGTATACACGCTGTTTTTGCTTATCAAAACAACGTATACATCTTAAATTTGATTTGTAGATCTGTACATAGGTTTGCCTTGAGAAAAGTGCGTATACACATAGGTTCGACACATTGAAGTAGTGTATACCTCATAAAATATGCTTTAGCTACTTCTGTTTGCTGTTGCAGTGTTTTGGGTTTTGGCTTGGGTTCTGGTTACTGTTACTACATTCTGCTTACAACATTCTGAGAAGTGATTGGTTGGTTCAGTTTTGGTTGGTGCAAAGGAGATTGGTTAATGTAGATACATTTGATGTTTGATTGATTTTATTGATGGATCTAGTCTGAAAATTTATGAAATGTGGTCCCTGGAAGAAAAGAGAAGGCTGTAGCCTTTTGTAGGCCAGCACCTACGTACTAGTAACCACATATGCTAGTACAAGAGCTAGGGGGTTGTAGCTCCCTTCCAGGAGAAGCTAGAGAACGAGAGAAGGTTGTAGCCTTCTGCAGGTAGAAGCCTGTGTACTAGTATAAGACTGCACCAGTACAAAAATTGTAAAAAGAAGTTTCTTATTAAAAGAAGATAGAGACGATTGTAGCATGTGGTTTTCGCCCACATTGGGCTTCCACCTTCTATCTTGCGTTCATGTGTGTGATTGTCTGTTTTGTTTTTTCTGCACCAGGTTATTGTTTATATGGCTCTGATGCACAGATTAAAGATCAACATATGATGAATTAACTAAGTTATAAGTTTGCAGGGTATACGCTAGTTACCTTAAATACAGTTGCGTATACACGCAAGTTTCATTAATTGAAGTAGTGTATATAAATATGGTTATGGAAATGAAATACTATTGACTTGCTAATACTGATTCACCCCCCCCCCCCAAGTATTATTCCAACATTCCGATAACTCTGTTTTTGGCCATTTCTTCTTGTTATTCCTTCCCGATAATGTAATCCGCCTTTTTTAAAGGTTTTCCCCTATGCGATAGTTTTTTATTTTGAAGACTTAGAGCGTGTTGTGGATCCATTTTGGATCACGCCTTCCCACTGAAAAAGCTTTTGGACCACCAAAAGTTGGTTTTTAAGCATCAATTAAGTGAGGATACAACTTCCTCACTTGTCCAATCTCTATCCATCTTGCACTGCTTGGGTTTGAACCTTTGAGTCCAATTCTGAGGTACTCAACATCCCCTCTGCGCGTAGTTCTCACCTTCCTGTCCAGAACTGTATCTTCCTACAACTCATTGAGATATTCAGGCAACAGATCATCAATAGAAGGCAACTGACTTTTCTCTTTGGGATCTTCAATCAATGAAGGTTCAAATAGTCTCAAGTTTTCTGCATTAACTACTGAATACATGTGCATATAACCTGGAAAATCAAGATGAAAAGCGTTTTCACCATTTTTCTCAAGTATCTTGAAAGGCCCATACCTTATTGGTTTCATCTTATTACCTTCACCTTGCATTTTGTCTTTGCTGATGTACAACCAGACTTGATCACCAACTTGGAAGCTATGCTCAATTCGATGCTTGTCATACCTTGCCTTGTACTTGGCTTGGCTTCTTTCCAGTTGTTCCTGCACTGCTTGATGAATTTTTTGGATCCGTTCAATGAACTTGGTTGCTTTGTCCACATCACCGTGTCCATCAACTACTATGTCTTTTCCAAAGACAAAATCCAAGGGAGACCTTGGTGTAAAACCAAAACAAGTCTCAAAAGGAGATCTCTGTGTAGAAGAGTGCTTGGCACGGTTGTAAGCATGTTGCACATAACACAAATGTTCATCCCAAAGCTTGGGATGCTTGCTACAATAGTCCCTGAGAAACTAGATCACTGTCTTGTTGACCACCTCCGTTTGGCCATCTGTTTGTGGATGATAGGCTGTGCTCTTCTTCAGTCTAGTGTCCATCAATTCCCACAGACTTGACCAAAACTTCCCAAAAAATCGGGAATCTCGATCAGATACAGTGGAAGTGGGTAACCCAAAATGAACCCAGACATGCTGAAAGAACAACTTTGTTGTTTGTTCCAATGTAATTTGCTTGTTATAAGGTATTAAAATACACATTTTGTTGAACCTGTCCACAATAACATATAAATAATCATGACCTTTTATAGACTTTGGCAATCCCCCAACAAAGTTCATAGAAACACTTTCCCAAGGACGAGAAGGAACTGGAAGTGGAGTGTACATGCCTAATTTTCTATTATTGGGCTTGCTTTTAGCACACATGGTACGCCCTTTAATATATCTAGAAACTGTTTCATGCATTCTTGGCCAATAACAGAATTTTCGCAGTTGTGCAACTGTTTTACTTACACCAAAATGACCTGATATAAGAGAAGTATGTGCTTCTCGGATTATGTTAACTCTTTTAGTTTGTGGAATGCATAACTTTCCCAAATGATATAAGAGTTGGTCCTTAATATGATAATCCAATTCTTCTACTTTTTTGCCATGACTTAAAGTTGCATATACATTTTTAAAATCTACATCTTGAGCATATTGTTCAATGTAGATTTCATGCAATAATGAGTTATGCTTAAGTATAGTAGATGCATTTATGATTGGTCTGGATAACATATATACAACCTTATTGTGTATGCCCTTCTTATATCTGATGACAAGATGAAATTGCTGTAGAAAACCCATCCACCTATAGTATCTTGATTGCTGCAATTTAGTTTGTGAGTGAAAATATTGAAGTGGTTGATGATCTGTATGTATAATTGTTTCTTTGCCCATTAGGTAATATTTCCACTTTTTCACACTTTGTACTAATGCATACAATTCTTTATCATATGTGGGATAATTAACTACTGCAGAAGTAAATGTCTCAGAATGATACCATATGGGTTTACCGTGTTGCATCAACATTTCTCCCATGGCATAGTCACTGGCATCTGTTTCAATCTCAAATGTTCTGTGAAGATTTGGCAATGCTAGTACTGGTGCTGTACTAATTTTTTCTTTCAATGTGTTGAAGGCTTTCTGCTGTTTGCCTCCCCACTGAAACACCTTGTTCAATCCTGTTAAAGCATGTAAGGGAGCTGCAATCAAGGAAAAGTTAGCAATAAACCTTCTCTAATATTGTGCTGCTCCTAGGAAACTCCTAACTTCTGTAGCAAATTTGGGTTTAGGCCAGTTCACAATGACTTCAACCTTAGAGGGATCTATCTTCAATTCACCACCCCCTACAATATGACCCAAATAATTTAAAGATGTTTTGCCAAATTCACATTTTGATAACTTCACATAGAGATTTTCTTTTTTCAAAACATCTAGAGTCTGCTTTAGATGCTTCAAATGTTCTTCCCATGTTTTACTGAAAACAAGAATGTCATCTAAATATACAATTACAAAATCATCAATAAAAGGTCAGAGTACATCATTCATAACTCTCATGAAAGTGGCAAGAGCATTAGTTAAGCCAAAAGGCATAACCAACCATTCATACAACCCTTGCTTTGTTTTGAAAGCAATCTTCCATGCATCTTGTTCTACTACTCTAACCTGATGATAGCCACTATGCAAGTCCAACTTGGAAAAGTAAACGGCTTCTTCCAGTGGATCTAATAGATCATCAATGCAAGGAAGAGGATAACAATTCTTGATCGTTATTTTATTCAGTGCTCTGTAATCAATGCACATCCTCCACGAACCATCTTTCTTTCTCACCAACACGATTGGAGATCCGCATGGTGATGTGCTTGGTCTTATGAACCCTTTATCGAGAAGCTCCTGTACCTGCTTCTTGATCTCTGCATTCTCTAAAGCGGATAACCTGTACATTTCGATGTACATTTCGATGTTAGGAAATGGAGCATCTTGCTACAAATGAATATCATGTACAATTTCCCTTTTGGGTGGCAGACCTTTAGGTTCTTGAAATAGGATATCATATTCTGAAACAACTTTTTCTAAATCAGCTTTCTATTTAGCATCACAACCCTCAAATACATTGGTTTTATCAGGGTTCTTTTCCTTTACAACCATTAGTAAAAATTGTTTTCATGAATTTACAATTCTTTTCATCTGCCTTGAGTTTATGAGAGTGTAGTTATTTTTGAGCTGATGAGCCCTTACAATATATTCTATTCCATCTTTTGTGAGTTGATACTTATTTTCAGTTCTATAGAAAATGGATTTTCTATCATACAAGTAAGGACTTCCTAAAACAATACCACATATATCCAAGAGAACTATATCTAACTCAACCTCATCTACAAAAGTTGACCCAATAGCAAACCTAAGTTTACATTGTGTAGTCACTTGTAGCTTTGCTTTATCACATACCCAACCTAATGGATATGGTCTCTTGTGAGGTGTTGTTAGTAAGCCCAACTTCTTTACAATTGTTTCAGAAATCAAGTTTAATTGTGAACCACTATCAAATAAAGTATCAATCTTTTGGTGCTTGGAAATAACTCTAATATGAAAAATCTCATGCCTTTTCCTCTCATTATCTTCATTATCAATAGATTGTGCAGAATTACTTGTAGATTCTTCAGAATTTTTACCTTTTATACCTGTGGCTGTGATTGTTGTTTCATCACCTGAGTCTGACCCCAAGTCTTTATGAATAGCAACAGCAATCTTCTTCTTCTTACCACCGAACTTCTTGGGTTTCATCTCCAGATGCAAAGACCAACAGTGTTCATCATTGTGTCCATCCTTCTTGCAGTGAGTGCATGAAGGTTTGTCTTTCTGTACAATGTTTTCCTTCCTCTCCATCCATTTTTACTTCTTCTTTTCCTTGTTTTTTCTAGCAGATGGTTCACATTCTTGCCTCTAGCCTCTAGATGTGTAGCCTGAACTGATACATCATCTAGGCTAGTGGGATTAAACATGAGAATGGTGTGCCTCAAATAGCTATGCAGACTGCCTATATAATTCAACAAAGTTTCAGGTGAGTCTAGAGAAATGCCTAGAGTTAAAGCTATTTTTCTAAATGTTACATAGTAATTTGTCACCGTCCCTGTTACCCCTTTCCCGCACTTTGGAGAACTCATTCCGGGACCTGTGAGAAGTGACATACTTGAAAACACTTGCATTATGTTCCCCTAAGTATGGACTTCATATGCCTTGAAGACATCTCTTGCAGAATATCCTTAAAAAGTCCCCTTTTTCCATTAGCGTGGATCCACAGTGTATCACCCGCGCCAATGGGGGAAATTCTCCAAAGAGGGCGCGCCAGTTGGCGCTCTGTCTCAGAGTCTTACTCACGCCAACCAAGTTTGGGAAAGCTTTTTAAAAAACGCACGCCCGAAAGTTTTTTCCTTTCGACTCATAAGGCTTTTCAAGGATAATGCCAATCTCATGGATGTCGAGATTCATCGTATCTCTATCGATAATAGCTTTTCGAGGATAATGCCAATCCCATGGATGTCTGGATTCATTGTATCTCTTCCTCCTCCTCCATATATAAAAGCTTGTTCTGTTGCATTAGACAAGCTAGTTTTTGAGCATAGGGAGAATTATATTGTCAGAAGTCTGAGAGATTGTTGTAAGAGTCTTCCTTGCATTCATAATCAAAGAGAGAGAGGCTTGTTCCCAATCCCAACAAGCTTTGCAAGACATATGTAGCTGATCACCCAGCCAAAGGAGGATTTGACGTCAGAACTATGGTTGTATTCTCCTTTGTTGATTATCAATAATAGATGACTATCATTATGGTTCCACTCTTGTTATTCATTGTAATAATGTTTGAGTTATATCTTTTCTGACCGATATATAATTGCATCTATTGGATTTTATGCTTGTATTTGTGTTGTTCTTTGCATGTGCAGGTGTCCATTCACAGAGATCGTGAGGATCGTGACCGGCCGGAGCAAAGGAACGGGAGTGTCAACTCTTCTACAACACTAGCGTTGGAATCCAAGTAGGCTCTCATAATCCACCTTTAATTTGTAATTAGGAACTTGGGTGATAGCATTGTTTGATTGTTGCTAGACCCGATCTGGGCTAGTAGGGATCGCCTCTGTCCGCAGAGGGGATTTACCTCTCCGACAATTTGGCGACTCCACTGGGGAATCTATTTGTTGTTTGATTTGTAAACTTTAGACGGAGCCTGAAGTACGGCCAGGTAGCCTTCGAAACACTATTTCTTTGCATTAGCGAAGTAGATCAACGCCACTTCAGTCAATCTCCGGTTTGGTTTACAAACTAAACAACTTGGAGTTTGTCTTGTCTCTTTGGTTTTCTCTTGTTTTGATTGCTTAGATAGCTTTCTGGGTTGGATTCTTTGCTGTCTCTTGCTGCCTGGTCTGTCTGGATACTGTTGATCAAGCCTTGGATTGCTTGTTTTTTATTTTAGCATAGAAAACTTGATTGGCGCTCTTTTTTGCATGACAGTGGCGCCAATTGGCGCCACTTGTCAATGTACAGCCCGCGCCAATCCTCAATTGGCGCTACTTTTAGCCTGAAAGTCGTGCCAGCCCAGGGAAACTTTTAGAGTTTGCTTGTTTTGAGCCTTCCGAGCTTGGTTTTTGTGTCTAGATACTATCTTTCAATCACTTGAATGTGTTAGAGTCTTGTTTGATTGGTTTTTAGCCTTCAACCTTTGGGTGTTTGCTTTTTTCTACCGATTTCACATTTTAGCCCTAGGGCATCTAGTGGCTTTGTGCAATCGAGCCTTCCTTAGGAGTTTTGGTTTTCTGTTGGTCCAGTCAACTTTTTGGTTACTCTCTTGCACTTGTTCAATGATTGTTAAGCTTTTTATTGCGTTATTCGAGTGATTCACTTCTTTTTCACTTGGATTCCGCTTGGCTTCGTTTTGGGCTTAGATCACATAGCTCATTAAGGTCTTTGTGATTTTTCTTGGTTTGAAAGATTGCCTTGGTGTTTCATGGACTTGATTGTGTTTTCATTGAGTGAAATTTGTCTCTTTTACTCTTTGTTATTATCTCTCAAAATTTGTTTAGTGCACTTTGTCATTGAAAATAAAACGAACAATCTCTTTTGCTTTGAATTAGTTAATAGAAATTAGAGCTTTTCGTTGTTGTTAGTGATTAGTGACTTTAAAGAAAAGTTTCGTTTATTGCCATTAGCTGCATTAGAGTTATTGTTGATTGTTTTATGATCATTTTGTTTGATTGAAAGATCTCAACTCTCTCGTAGCTAGCATTCATCGAATGAAATGATATATTTTGGCATATAGCTTGCATTTAGGAAATTGTGAGAGATTACATACGGTAGGACCTGGAAACTGAAACCTAATCAAAGATCAACCGTAAAATGAACTGAATGAATCTAAAAACGCATTGGAACTTAACGCATACATCTAGAGGTCTAGGCTAGAGACGTGTTCCGGCATCGTTAAACCTAGTCACTATTGTTTCACATCATGGTTGGGTGATTCCTCCTTTTGTGACTCGATAGTGTTCTAGCACGGATTTGCGCTCCCACGTACCGTCGAGTATATGGGGAGACCCCACTAGGTTATCATCATTTATCCACAGGAAGTCATGTCTGCCGCCTTACAAGCCGTAACACACTGAACACAACATTCGGGAAGATTGACTGCCGTACGAAAAGATGTAGTTTTACGGATTGTCTGGTAAACCCTTTTCCTAGTTCTCCAAAGTAGTCACTTTTGATCCTTTTCGGACTCCCTAAAAGAAAAGGCTCACCTGAGCATTTGTCACTTCGGGCTCACTAAACATTCGAAGGAGACTAGAGTCATCTTTGTCTTTTTCTCGACTCTTAAAACATGAAAAGGTCAAGTTCAGTTCCTTTGTCTTAAAATTTATTCGGCCGCGATTCACATTTACCCGGTTAGATATTGTTTGCGTTAACCTGAGTAGGGTTTTTTCTCGTTTTCAATGGCAACCTTCCTCGAGTCTACCGGCCAAGGTGTTCCCCCGGATGGAAACCCTAGTCCATTTCCTTCTTTTGGAAATGTCGATGCTCCGTATATGGCAACTTTGTCTTTGCCTGGGTTAACCATCGATTTTGCCCGTATGGTTGTTTTCAACCTCGGTGGTCCCGAGTGTGATGACTCCTGTTCCACCGTCTCCTCCACCCGAACAACATCATGTTGATTCCAAGGTGGACCTCTCCCCTTCTTCGCCTGTTTCTGTGTCCTCATCTTCTACTTCGCCTAGCGAAAGTCTGGATTCAAGTAACCAGGTGGCTAAGAAGAAGAAGAAGAAGACGAAGAAGAAGAAGACTCCTAAGTGAGAGGCTAAAACTGCAGCTAGTCCCTCGAGTCCACCTCCAACCGGGCCACCTTCTGCTCCTCCGCGGAAGGTCAAATTTCCTTGTAGATTATGCAAGGAGGACCATCTTCTTCGCGATTGTCCTGGCATTCCCAGGGTCTTAAAAGTATGGTCTCGTGATCCAGCCCGCCCCTCATCGTCCTCTGGAGCTCACGGAAATGCTACTCTATTTGCTGGAAATGGTAAGGGAAAAGGGAAGATTCGAATCCCTTGTAGACTTTGTGAAGGCAATCATCCCCTTCACCTTTGTCTGCTCATGGATAAAGCCTCTGTTGTCTTGGAAAGTCTTATAACTCCTTCACCCCAACTACCCGTTGGCTATCAACGTCTTTCTGCAGCGCAGATCGTCCCCCTGTTGACAAAGAGATTAATTCAAATTCTTCTCGTGTCCAGGCCCCTCATCTCGAACCTGGCTGTGCCAAGCCTGTTCCAGACCAAACATTCGAAAAGAGTGTCGACTCGAGTTCACCACCCGTCGACCACTCTGTTTCGGAAGAGCATCACTGCCATGTTCTTATCGTCTCCTCATATTCTTCTGAGTCCGAAATGACTCTCCTATTCCAGTTGCTCCCGAGAGTCCTGCTTCGGTCCCTTTAGAGCAGGGGGGCAATCATACGATTCCCCCACCAAGTAGTTCAGTTGTTTCCTTCGACTGGAGTCGTTTGACCACCTCCCGCCTTCCATCCCATGTGCCTTTCTAGGTCACGGTACACGCCTATAATAGGGCAATACCTGGCACTATTTTGGATGAGGGTGCATCTGTCAGTCTTATGCCTGCCACTACTTGGCAAGCTTTGGGTTCCCCACAGCTTGTGCCAGTCGCGCCGAATCTGACGGCTTTTGACGGAGGAACTAGTCAACCATTAGGGATCCTTCCAAAGTTCCCTATTACTTTGGGAGGCAAAACCGTCTATATAGACGTATCAGTTACCCAAGGTGCTTTAGATTTCAGTCTTCTCCTTGGCCGTGACTATGTATATGCCATGGGGGCCCTGGTCTCTTCACTTTTCCGTGTGTTTTGCTTTCCACACGATGGAAGAATCATGACTATAGATCAATTATCGTTTGTTCGTCCCTGGGTCCCTCCTGCACAGTCGTCATTCCCTCCTGGTTTTCATCCACCAGTTGCATCTGCCCCACCACAGATCAACTACGTGGCCACTTATCCCATGCCTGTATCCAGTGATGCCGCCGTCGTGCATAGTGTCCTGGGGGCATTGGGCCTTGACTTCCAAGATGTTGGACTTCCATCGGGAGTGGCACTCTTGGAAGCCCCGACTTCCTGTTCATTATGATGAGGCTTGGTCGGAGCATAGTTCGCTCCTTAAAAAATGAAACTAGGCTTAGTCAGAGCATAGTTCGTTTTCCTATGTCAAGCTCCTTAAAATGTGAAACTAGGCTTGGTCGGAGCATAGTTCGTTTTCTTGTGTCAAGCTCCTTAAAAATGAAACTAGGTGTCCGAGGATAGTTTTGATCTTGTGGCGACCTCGTTAAAAAATGAAACAAGGGTTATGAGGATAGTTCTTTTACTGCGTCAACCTCATTAAAAGATGAAACAACTCCTCCTTTTCCAAATCGAGTATTTGATTAAGATCTTGTAAAATCCAAGTCGAGTCTTTCACAGATCTCGAGAGTGAACCTTCATTCCATCCACCTTGTTGAATGCAATGAAGCTTGGGGGGCATGTACCTCGATTTGCGTTATTATGCTGGGGGCATGCGAACTGATAACAAGCATAGTTTTTCGTTTCAAGCTTGTGTAAACATGAAACCGAATCCAAGCACAATTCTCCATGGTTCAAGCTTGTGTAAAAATGAACCCATACCTGATTTACATCTCGTGATTGCCGTTTATCCGCTAAATTCTGTTAGATGAGCCTTGGTTGTTTCATTCCATCGCCACCATCTCTTTGGCTGATTATATGCTTTCACTTGGTTGTTTATCCTTTCCTGAGGAACCGTAGCGATGAGTGGTTTTATTAGCCAGCCTCTTGATCATTATATGTTTTGAGCGATTCCACCATTTCCGGAACCAGTTGCTACCCTTTATACCACTCGTTCCTCCAGAACGAGTCTCCTTTTAAGCTCTACTCATATCACAATCACAGGTTTTGGTCCTTGATTCCCTGATTGCCGATGTCATTACTGCTGTTAGACATGCGTCAAAGGGACCCAAATTCATCATGCCACGTGTCCTATGTACTACCACGTCATGCTAACGTCAGCTGATTATCAAGTGACATGTTCTTTGCCTAAGTGATTTTAATTGTTTTTCGACCCTCCTGTCGCTTTAACACTAAAGGCCCAAATTTTGGCGATTTTCATGATATTGATGTTCGATGATTTTTATGATCAAGTGCTTGTGTTCACCCTTTTGCACCTGCGATCACCGATATGCAATATCGGCGCTCTGCCTCGTGAACTATCGATACTCTATGTGCCACGGGCCTCCGACCGCTGATATGCGATATGTGCGGGCTCCACTGGTTGCTGATAAGCTGATATGCCATGCCCTAGACCCACTGGCTATCGATGTACTGTACCTTAAGCCTCTGATCACCGATTACGATTTGCGATATCGGCGATTGCTGATTTCACTGACCCTTTGCGCTGCACTTTGAAATCCTATCGATCGTCGATATGCTGCGCCTTGGACTTTTGAATTTTGTGATTGCTGATATCGGCTATTGTTGATCGCACATTTGTTCTAACCTCCCCTATTGCTACTTTAGAAAATCGCCGATTGCGATGAGCCTTTACCATTGGTCTTTCCCTCTTTGTTTTCTGGCTTTGAAAGGGCATCTTCAATCTACTCTAACTTCTGATCTAGCAGTCCATTTTTGGACTTCCATATACCGTTGGAAAGCTTGTTCTGAGCACTATGAAATGGAGAGGGCCTGATTAAGTACTAAAAGATTATTTGGCTTGGGAAATGGCTTCAACCTTCACTACTCTTTCTCACCCTTTTCACAAATGAAAGCACATTTAGAGTTGAGTGAAAACATTGGCTCCAACTGGGGACAGTGCCTTGCTGGCAAGGTTTTGAGAGCATGCAAACTAGTATCCTTCACCATTGGGCATGGAGTAAAAAATATAATGAATTTATATAACCAAAAAATTTCCATGGGACTTCATTTCCTGGGAGTACTTTCCTCATCAAACTAAAATGCAGAAATAAAAATTCTAACAATTATAAAGTAAATGCTCAGCTAGTGAGCTTATTTATATACACTCCTACTTATATATAGGGCTCAATTCACCCAAGTGAGTTCAACCCTCCAATGGAGCCAGGCCAACATTTTGGTGCTGGACCTAATGCCCCCATGCTGCTGAAATTTAAAAACAAAGCGAGCATGCACCATGAAAAATCTACAAATGAGAAGCTTTGATGCATACTCCAGAAACAACCTCTGATGCTGGCCAAAGAATATGCTCATGTACTCAGCTACAGGGTCACAGAATTGACAAGGAAAACTTGCAGCTACCTTATTTTTATAAACAGTTCGCCGACCAATATCTTCTTGGTCAGGGCAACCACAAATACCGTTTAATTCCTCAACTTTAAATTTTTCAAGAAAAACTTGTTGTTGGTCTTTTACTACCCATTTTTCAAAGGGCCAAACCTCTTGGAAATCTGCAATAGATTCTTCATTGTCTGAACTGTAAGAGTTGTGTTAGGGCCTAAATCTACCTCCGGCTGAGAAAGGCAAGATCTAGGGTAACATCAAACCACGCTTAACCTGGTAGCTAGCCCTACCAGGTCGGGAGAGGGCTCTCTCCTTGTCAATCTCAGAAAAATATGATCACTAAAGCTTGAGATGACTGATGTAAAGACTGATTTTAGGGTAGGTATATGCTCAGAAAATTTTGATTGAATTTGATGTTGGTTTGCTGGCTCAAATGTGAAAGGCAGATTTGGGTCCGGGGAATGGACACAGTCTTGCAGAGATCTTTATGGGGCGAGGTAGGAAAATGGTTTAGTACTTCATATTGAATGAGATGGAGAGCTTTTAGACTGGTGAGGATTTGGAGAGGGCATGAAAGTCTCAGGGATCCTCTCGAAACAGCTGAAAACATAAATAACTAAACAAAACCCTAGGTAGAGCACTGCAACTCAATGAATTCTACCTTTATCCTTGTTTCATTTAGTTGAGATCAAAAGAGAGAGATAATGGCATACATAAATCACATGTAAACTTGTGATTACAAAAGGAAACACAATACCAAATCAAGTTGCCACAAGAATCCCATAAAGTGCTGCAAACCCTAGTCTATTCCTTTGCCAAACTACATAGATGGATGTAGAATAATGCTCAAAGCATTCACAAGAGTCCAACCTTTACCAATGACTGAAAAAATACTAGATATAGGCAACAAACAACTCATCCTAGCCTTTAGGGGTCGAGTTCATAAGTTTAGGAGCTGTTTCAACAAGATCTAAACTGAGAACTAAAAAGTAGGCAGTGGAACAGCTTGCCTCTAAAAACTAGGAAATTGATTCATTCAGTTGCAAACTACCTTTTCATGATGAATCTACCTCCACGAGTGAAATTTTAGCATATTTACATTAAAATCCATCAAGTTACATAAAATTACATCATTAGTTTGACTATGAGAAAGAGAAAAGTCAAACTGAGAAAAAAGTACGCGAAAAACAGAGTTTTTTGGCCAAAATGACAAAATTTCATCTTGTGCGCTGCGCTCCTATCCTTGTGCACCGCGCTACTTTGGAGCTAATTTTGGAGGCCTTCCTATGCACCAAATTTGCTCCAAGTAGGCTTGTTGGAAAGGTCTGCTTATCTAATTTTTAGAGCAAGTGGAATTTTTGAATTTGGTCTCCATTTGCCCCTCCAAAAATGAGTTCTCCCAACACTGCTTCCTGTGTGGCCAAAAAGGGGAAAAAAGGTCATTTTTGAGGTGTTTTTGACCTTTTTGGAAGCTCAAAACCTGTCAAAATTTCTTGGCCATGTGAGGGCATTCATATTATTCTATGAGAAATCCAAAAATGCTGAGTTTTCCTCGAAAGGGGGTCCCTAGCAAAAGTGCTGCGCCACCAGGCAGAAAAACTTGTTTTTTAGGCCAAAAATTCAAAATTTGCAAAAAGTTTCCCAAATTTCTTGAAATTTGGGGTGAGTGTCCTTCATTAAGTGCCGTGTTGGGATAAGTAAGCCTCAGCCAAGATCTGGAGTCTATCTTGCCTTTTTCTCTTCCTCAATGCTTTCTTCAACTTGGCCTTCAAAATCCCGATTCTTGCTTTGCACACTTTGTTTCTCGCCAAGTAGTGGTAGGCCATGTGCCTCAGCATCTTTTTCTCTTTGTTGGCCTTCTCTAGCATCTTTTCCAAGTGCAATTTTACCCTCTCAAGCCAAGATTCACGATCAACATCAATTTCTTGTTCAAGTGATGTCAACTTGACTTTCCTCCTCTTGGCAGCTTGCCGGTTTTCTCTTATGTTTTGGAGCTCCATGATGGTTTTATGATCCTATAACTATTTGTTCCTCTACTCAAGATAGTTGATTATCCACTTGGCTCTTTCCAGGTTGAGAGATAAGCCATGAATGTCAGCCATCTATTCTTGAATGATCTCCTTGAGCTTTGAGCTTTGGGAGGCCAAATCAGTGTCATTATCCTGAATGAGAATGAAATCTCTCTCTTGACCTTCTGAAGGCCCCTCATCATGCAATGGCTGCTTACCCTTGCCCTATACCTGCTCTGCTGATGGAGGAAATGAGACCCCTTCCACCCCGGGTGGAGATAGTACTCGTTTTGTTGCTGCAAACAATCTCCTAGTGCCCTTTTGGTATGTGACAAACACTGGCACACTAGTGGTTTGAGGCTCATGCACCTCTTGCTGATGTGAAGGCTCTCCCACCTCATGAAAAACTGGTGGGGGTACTTGAGAGCCTGTGAAGACCTCATGTGCAATGAAATCCTCCCATGAAACATTCAGTGGACTAAGCTGATGCAAAACCACAATTTTGATTAGTGCAAAGTGATAGATGATGTTATACTGCTGATGAGGAGATTTCCTTTGAACCAGTGCGGTCATCTTCTCAATATTCCGGCAAATAAAATAGGGTAGGTTCATCATTCTCACCCTAGTGAAGTGAATTAACAATCTGATATGATAGGTGTACAGACGAGAAAATCTTCCCTCATAGCTGAAATATTTGATTATGAGCTTCATTAATGGGGCATATGTGTCTTGAAGGTACCTGCAAGGGAAAACTCTACTAATCTGCCTCTGAAAACCAGCCTTGATATAAGGCTCATAATGTTCCCTATCCACCAGCTGTCCCTTGTTCCATTGCTCACCCACATTCAGAATACCGGTTGCTTGAGATATAGTCTCAGGTGTCAAGGTGAATGTCACAACTGCCAAATTGACTTGGCCATTGTGAAGACAGAGTACAAACAGTTTGGCAAGCTCATGATGGTACTTGACTCTTTCCACCATCTCAAAAAATTGGTAACAAGATTGATGTTGGAAGCATGAGACAGCAAGAGGACAGGCCAACAACTCGGCAAGTGAAGTAGGCTCCTCCCAGTTATGTTTACCACTCTTATGAGGTCTCCTTGGTGCATGAATTTCTCTAGAAGAGTCATTGACTGTTTCCTCATTTCTTTCATAGGAAGAATCTGACTCCATGTTTGCCAATGCTTGAGTTTTATTAGATGAGTATGAAGAGATTTTAGAGTGACAATAGGCAATTGCTGCCAAAGATATGAATTGATGAGGGACTGTGTATGAGGGGTTGGGGATGCTGCTGGTAGGGTTTGGGGTAATGAGATTAGGGATTAGGGTTAGTAGTTTTAGGGATATGGGGAATAGGGAATAGGTAAATATGAATGAAAAGGGAGTGAGAAAATTAAGTGAGGGAGTGAAAATGGTAGGGGTGGGATTTAGTAGCAAAAATGAAATTTGTAAACCCTAGGCAGTGTTTTTTTGTAACAAGCAATGCAAGGAGCTAGGGTTTCAATATTTCCCTATTGAATCACCATAAACACTAAGACAAACTCATTCATTAGCCATGAGGGGGTATCAACTTACTTGTAAGATGAGGAGTTTACAATTTGAGAGCCTTTGGAGGAAGATGTGAACGAATTCGGGCTTTGGAGACCTGTGCGCCGCGCCACCTGACAGGTGCGCCACACAGCCTTGGTGCGCCACGCCCCTTATAAAAATACACTGTAAACTACTACCTGGTGCCTGGCGCTGGATAGATGCGTTGCGCCCACACTCAGGTGCGCCGCACCAAGGAGAATGTCAAATTTGCTGCGATTTTGCCTCCTTTGCCTCAAAACGATTTTTTGATTGCTCACTCTTTCTCCCTTGAGCACAAATGAACTTGTTAACATGAAAAATAGTTTATATACATATGGTTTTGATTTTTCATTTACAAAAACCCACTCTTCAAATGTTTGCTCATTTCACTTTCTTTTAAAACTCTGTTTTGGCATTTTGCTTGGTTTTTTGCCTTTGATGGACTAAATACTTTGGCATTTTGTTTCTTTTGCAGGAACTGAAGTAGCAGAGGCTTGGCAAAGTGACCAAGGCTGCCTCTGAAATTATTACATATGAAAAAATGAAATTACATAAGACTTTAGTACATGAAACATAAAAACTCTGTTTTTCCTCAAAACATGGTTTTGAGGAAAAATCAATCACTGAGCATGTGATTATTGAAATTATTGTTGCTGAGACTTTATTTGACCTCCTCATGCGCCTGCTGA
The DNA here is from genome assembly GCA_031772625.1 of Pinus tabuliformis. Classification (NCBI taxonomy): domain Eukaryota; kingdom Viridiplantae; phylum Streptophyta; class Pinopsida; order Pinales; family Pinaceae; genus Pinus; species Pinus tabuliformis. Next base: position 218,092,967 of record CM062819.1, read on the forward strand.
CCATTATTGCGCGTTTTCAAGACCTTATTGATGAAACCCTAGACCTAATGAGACCTAAAACCTAAAAATGACCTTTTGCAGATGTAAAGACAAAAATGACTGTAAATGACCTGAAAATGGGCTAGCGGGTAAAGATCATGAGGGAAAAAATTATAAAATTCCACTACCATTAGATGATCCATGATCCTAATGGAATGCAGATGATCGGATGAGACACCTAAAATGCAATGCAACAACAGAATTTTGATCACTGATGGAGGGATGAAGATACCGACACTAACAAGTTGTATATTGGAGAATCTGCTGAGAATTCCTGGCAGGAATCTTTATGTGACACGCAGTAACAGACTCTGCGTGGTCCTTCAACTTTGGGCTCTTCTTGAAAAACTTGATGTTGGGAGCTTTCTCTCCACTTTCTGGTAAAACAACTCCTTCTGAACCTCCACGACCATCTCATCCTCATCTAAATAATATGAATCATAAATCTGAGGAGGCTCTTGATCTTGTTCTCCAGGTGAAGGGTGTGCATTGTAAACTGGAGCCTCTTTATTAACCTCTTAGTAGGCCTTCTCTTCTTGTGAAAATTTCCATGACTAGGATTGTGGTGGCTCTGTATCACTTGACTCTCCATCAGAGTCATATGCATGATAAGAAGGATAAACATCAAATTCAACCGAATAAGACCTCCAAGGGTTTATTTGCAGCTTGATGATGTTATCTTCCTCTCTTTCTTTCTCACTGGGCGATGCTTCTTGATGCGAGTAGATGTTTTCTTGGAGCGGAGCTCCACAAACATCTTCAACAGTGTCATCAACCTTGGGAATATTTTCAACATTAAAATGTGTGCAACAATCTTCAAACAGAGCATTCGATGGATATAGTTCTTTGTAATAGTGATTGAATATTATATGAAAACGTTTTAAGGAAGATATGTTACCACAAGGTATTGTTTTGTACCAGAATCTAGCATCCTCGTCTAAAGAATATATGAACAATTTCATTTGTACATCTTCAAGAAAAATACCCTATTGTTACCTACATTCAGGAAATTCTTTGAGGTGTTGGTCAGGCCTTCTGTCTATGCTCCCACTGAATCTAGGCAAATAGGTAATCCATTCATGGAACGAAGGGACATGATTGGGATAACCAACAATAGAAGAAAAATCCAGTAGGGCAAATTTGTTGGCCAGGAATGCAAGAATGGCCATTTCGAAAACCTTCCTAAATAAGTGATTTCAGGTTCAAAGGTAGGGAATTTTTTCGGCTGCTCTAGCATCAAAGCGAATATGAGGCTGCTTGAAAGCCAGGATGGTCAAACAGAGATATGGACAGTGAAGTCACCAGGACGTTTACCATAAAATTGAAACAATGGAGTCGCCAAGGTGAGAGATCTTCAACGCACACTTCCCTTGCTCACCTAACGAAGGAAATGTAAAAAATTGTTGTACCCAGGGAAAAATATTATAATCCATTCCCCATAATGGCACCAGAAAGATGTCATGGCTTTTTCTATCACCTAGAGCACAAGTGCCGCAGGAGATATAGAAAGATTCCTAGAGACAACCTCTAGGTTAATTATAGACCAATGCCTATGACATCTTAAATAGAGGAGTGCATGGAAGATTATTTGAGAGAGGTTTCTGCAACACTCCAATTGTCACATAATTAAAAGAGAATAAAAGGGGCTTGGTTCAATAGCCCTTCATTAAGGTAAACTCAAGCCAATACATGGATCTAAATGCAGGGGGTAAATCGAGCCAACCTTAAAAGAAAAATGTCTATTTCTGGTGGCCGACACACAACAATAGGCAATTTTATATTAAAGTTGTAGTAAAGTGAATAAGAGGAAATGAAGGAGGGAAATTGATGCATAGGGTTGTAAACTGGACATAATCCTAAGCAACAATGTTCTGACAGAAGGATGGAATTTGATGCGCAGGGTTGTAAACAACACAAAATCCTAAGCGATGGTAGTTCGATAGGAATATGTAAGAGGGAGGAGATGAAAGAGTGGAGTGCTTACTAAGGTTCCATACCATATATAGCATGGGTACCATTATCGCTAAACAACAAGAGTAAATCTGGGCTCGCATAGGTACCGCAGGTTAATCAAATAACACAAGTAAATTTGTCTTGTGCACATGTATTGTAGGTTATAGACTAACACAGGTAATTATGTCTTATGCACATGTACTGTTCTCTTATTTAGCAGCCTAGAAAAATCCATGAATCAAAGAGAAACCCGCAGCTTCATCACACTATTTAGAAACATAAAAACATTGAGATTACAGAGGGGAAAACATATTGCGTGTTGATCTGCTTGGAATCACCAAGGAGTTTCATTAATACTTGAAGGGTCCAAATAATCATTACATTACATTAAGCATGTTTCACTCTGATCCCTCATGAATGCAAATAGAACCAAACATGGAATCGCAGAATTCAGACCCCGCAGGTGAGAAATTCTGGAACCTTTTCTAAGTGTTTCTTCCCCCTATTTAGAAGAAGAGGGGGAGCTTGGAATACAGTTACAAAAAATATCTTCACCAGAGTATCCAACTATCTACTAGAATAGCTGTCTCGGCGTGCAAGGATCTATTTCCCAAAATTATTACAACCGGGATTTGATCCCTTCATGGAAATAAATAGAAATTACATAATGTTCAGAAATCAAGAAAACTGGAAGATGATTGAGGAGGTATCCTTATGTTGTTCTTGTGAAGGCCTCTGATTGATCCATGTCTCTGCCATGATGTGCCCACCAGTTCACCTGTCACTTTCGGTCTTAACAATTTGGCTTGCTCATTCTTTGGAGTTGGGAGTGGGTAACTATCATTTTCACGCCGCAGTACAGAAGCAGAGGACCCCGGGGCGGTACCTTACATTTACAACTAAGAGGGGCTCCATGTTGAGGTGCTAATTCTTCATGAGCCTCCCATATTGTCATTTACTCACAACAGTCATGCAGTGAAGCCTTCGAATCCAATTTTGCAGCCCATGTAGTCCTTGGTTTCTTGATGTACGAGCTTCTATAGGATTAGCTCATATCAATGCGCCACTGCCCCATACCATTATTCAAAGTTTCAGCTCAATACCTATCCATCTTTGAAGCTCTGTACCTCGCTCCCAGAGCCTCGCTGTATCAGAACTTTTTCACTAAAAGGAGTCACAAAACAGCGGGTCCCAATCACCCTTTGGCCTCGTTTGGATTAGCCCTCATTTTGCCTTTCTTTTCATGTGATCGAGGGGCTATGATTAGGTGCTTAATCCTCGGGTTCCAGGGCCTTTGGACTTCCCTCTGAGGCCTTTTTCCTTTTTTACTTAGAATCCCAAACACCAGTGATTTATCATGCTTTGCCTTTGATGTCTCCCCTTGATCCTTGCGATCGCCGATCTGCGGAATCAGGCCCACCCAAGGTATCGCAACCACAATACGAGAGAGGGAGACTCTTTTACCTCCTTTCATAGCGCTAGCTGATTGTCTAGACGCGAAATCATCATAAGGTATAACACATAAAATATCGCATCCGGGAGGGTCTTCACATATTGTAATCGCAGGTCGAAAGGGGCTTTGGCGGAGGAGGGATCTTGCTTTGTGCATTCACCGATTACTGATTTTCGATGGGTGACGTCAATAATGCCATGTGTTACTTTGTGAGAGGTGACACGTGTCACCCGGAAATGCCCCCACAAGACCCCTGAAAATGCCAAATCAATATGCCACGTGTCCTCCATACCGCCACATCATGTTGACGTCAGCTATCCCGTGTCAATATCGAATCCAATGGTGCTCTGCCATGTGGCCCCCTGAGGAGAGAGAAAAGGGGTTCACCTACGCTTGGTTTTTCACTGATTTTCTTTGTTAATTGTTTTTCGGCCCTCCCCAAGCTTTAACGCTAAAGGCCCAAATTTCTTGATCAAGTGCTTGTGTGCACTCTTTGCACCTGTGATCACCGATATGCGATATCGGCACTCTGCCTCGTGAACCACCGATACTTTACGTGCCATGGGTCTTTGACCACTGATATGTGATATGTGCGGGTTCTGTCGATCACTGATAATCCGATATGCCATGCCCTGGACCCGCCGACTATCGATGTACTGTACCTTGGGCCTCCAGTCCTGGTTGCGATTTGCGATATCGACGATTCCTGATCGCTGATTTCAATGACCCTTTGCACTGCGCTTCGAAATCCTGTCGATTGCCGATGTGCTACGCCTTGGACTTTTGACTTTTGCGATCGCTGATATCGGCAATCTCTGATTGCACATTTTTTTTGAGCTCCCCTGTTTCTACTTTAGAAAAACACCGATTGTGATGAGCCTTTACCTTTGGCCTTTCCCTATTTGTTTTCTGGATTTGAAAGGTTATTTTCTATCTTCTCTAACTTCTGATCTAGGAGTCCATTTTTGGACTTCCATGTACCATTGGCAAGCTTGTTCCGAGCACTATGCAAGGGAGGGGGCCTGATTAAGCATTGCAAGCTTCTGTGGCTTGGGAAATGGCTTCAAACTTTACTACTCTTTCTCACCCTTTTCACAGCTGAAAGCAGATTTAGCAGTGAGTGACAACATTCGCTCCAACTGGGGACAGTGCCTTGCTCGCAAGGTGCCGAGAACCTGCAGACTAGTTTCCTTCACCATTGGGCATGGAGTCAGAAACATAATGAATCTATATAACCAGAAAATCTCCATGGGACTTCACTTGCTGGGCGTACTTTCCTCATCAAACTAAAATGCAGAAATAAAAATTCTAACACCTGTAAAGTAAATGCTTAGTTAGTGAGCTTATTTATATAAACTCCTACTTATATACAGGGCTCAATTCACCTAAGTGAGTTCAACCCTCCAATGGAGCCAGGCCAACTTTTGGGTGCTGGACTGATCCAAGTATATTCTGGTGGCCACCTACCAAGTCCACTTGGACCCCCATCATTGTTTCTTTCAAATTTTCAGTTTCCTTAATTGTAGTACAGTTTATTATTTTTAGCAGTTTTTTGGGTCCTAAACTTCCGGAGCCGTTTTGAGGCCCTAAACAATGTTTTTTTGGGAAAACTGGGAGCAACATGGGTCCATGGATCAGTGTTGCTCTATCCAAAAGTTGTATTTCTCTGATAAATATTTCTAACGAGATATTGTGTGCGTCAAACGGAGATCGTATACCAAAGTTATGACCTCGGGAAGTTGATGTACCAATTTACCCAAACGGGGCCCACAGTTGGCGTTTCATCTTCTAGGGTTAGGTTTTTGGATGTTTAGGGTTTTCCATTATTTCTCAACAATAAATAGGCCTTCGAGCCTCATTGTAACAAAGTTCAGAGGTATGTAGCCACCACATCTCTTCTAAGAGATAAGATACCATTGCCCTAGCTAGTTTATTTCCATTTATGTTTGTAAGCATATTTCAATATTTTACAATTATGAAATGAATTATTATTTATGCTGCATCTCTATATGTATGGTTATATCTGTAATTTGTTGTGTTCCTATTTAAATCTGGATCAGTGGTATCAGAGCAGTATGCTCTTTCTCTGTCTTTCTTTGCATGTCCCCAACGAGGTCAGAATATAAAGAGTTAGGGCTTGAACTGGTCGAACCTTTGCAAGACCAGACTTGTAAATCCCGACGGCCTCCGATGGCGGATGAAGAGAAAGATGAGGGAGCAGGAGATCCTATCAAAATCTTGCTTGAAGAGGCCCTCGAGCGACAAATGAACGTGATGATGTACAAATTTGCCCAGATCCTTCAGCGGTTATCTAGGGGTGACACATCTACTTCCAGCAGCTACTTTGGAAGTGCCACACCATTTAAGGTACAATTTAACTTTGACATTCCCATATTTGAGGGTCAGATAGATGTAGACACCATAGATAAATGGTTAAATCTGCTAGAAGGGTATTTTTCTGTTCATGATTTTTTCGGCCGGGAAAAGATTACTTTCTCTCTTCTTAAAGCTGCCCCCCATGTCAAGGACTAGTGGGAAACCTACTGCGAGCAGAAGTATGAAAGTACGACCTCACTGTTTTCAGCCGCACCCACTTGGAATTCATTTTGGATTGCCATCAAGGAGCAGTACTACCCTGTTGGAAGCTATGAGGATCAATACATAAAGTGGACCATGCTGCGGCAGGGAAGGGACCAAGATGTGCCAAAGTTTACCAATATTTTCCATACCTTTGCACGAAGTTGGGTATCAAGCATTCTGAGTAGCATTTGGTACTCAAATATTGTGGCTTCTTGCACAAGTACATCCAGGAAGAAATAGAATTCCTGAACATCTCCTCGCTTGGCACGACATACCAATATGTCGTCAAGATCGAGAAAAAGTTTAAATAGAAGAAGCGAGACTTTTGATCTGCGAATCCAAAGTAAGGGAAAGGTGCCCCCAAACTGCAAAACAAAGGAAAAAGCCAAGGTGGGGCATCCAAAGACAACCTGCCAAAGTTGCAAGCAAATAACAACACCGCGAAGCCGAAAAAGGACACAGGAAAGTTGTGTGAGTTCCATAAGAGCTCCACTCACAACACAAGTGAGTGTCGGGCCAAGTAGTCACTGGTGGCTGAGCTAAAGGTTTCATAATCAGATGCATGTTTCGACTTTGAGTTAGAACCCGATAAGTGGAATGACAAAGGGAAGCATATTATCGATGTGGAGCCCAACACCACCGTTGCCACCACGAAGATCCAAAAGGAGGAACCCGAAGATCCAAAGGAGGAGGAACATCTCTTCCACTCCCAGATTTGGGTAAAGGGCCCCCCGCTACAGTTCAATGTCGATAGTGGGAGCCAAAATAACCTCATTTCGGCAAAGGTCAAGAAGCAGCTGGGCTTATTGACCATAGCACATCCACAACCGTACACCATTGGGTGGCTTCACCAAGGATGGGATCTTCGCGTGGGCCAACAGTGTCGCCTTCCATACAACATCAAGCCCTTCATAGATGAGGTATTGTGTGATGTTGATCCCCTTGATGTTTGTGATGTATTATTAGGACAACCATACTTGTGGAAGCGATATGTTGTGTATGAATCAAGGCCCTGTTTTGTTATTGTTACTTTGGGAAATAAGTTGTACAAGCTACCAAAGATAGCACCACCTACCGCCATCTCTTTGGTTACTGCAAAATAATGCAGTAAGCTCATTTCCAAAACCGGGAAATTGTTTTCTTGATGATGCACCCTCAAGGAAAGAAGAAGACGGTGGCCATGACCTTCAGATGGGGACCCTCTGCATGCCAACTACAGATGGACAAGGTCGTGGAGGAGTATGAGGACATCTTCACCTCCCCCACGGTTCCTCTGCACTGTCAGGTCAAGCACTCCATCGATCTAACCCCAGGTGCGCTGCTGCCCAATGGACCAATCTATCGACGCTCCGTTCTGGAGAATGATGAAATCAAGAGGCAGATTCGGGAGCTGCTACAAAAAGGTCACATCCGTCCGAGTTCATCGCCCTGTGGGAGCCCGATTGTGTCGTTACAGAAGAAGGATGGGACTTGGAGACTCTGTATTGACTATCAGGCGCTGAATAAGATCACTGTCCATAATAGGTACCCATTCCCATGGATTGATGACTTCTTGGACCAATTGAAGGGGGAAAAATATTTCAGCAAGATCGATTTGAAGTCAGGATATCACCAAGTACCAATCGAACCCTCCGATGTGTGGAAGACTACCTTCAAAGCCAAGGAGGGCCTTTTCGAAAGGTTTGTTATGCCTTTCGGATTGACGAATGCTCCTACAACCTTCATGAGGCTAATGGATGACATCTTGCGGCCATTCACCAACTCATTTGTAGTGGTATACTTGGATGACATCCTAATATTCAACCAGAGTTGGGAAGAGCACCTCCACCACATCCGACAGGTTCTCCAAACACTGCGGCAACACAAGTTATGTGCCAATTTGGAGAAATTCACTTTTGGCATGACCTAGGTTTAGTATTTGGGATACATTATCGATGAATGGGGGGTGCATGTGGATCCAACGAAGATTCAAGTCATTCGCGATTGGCCATCTCCAACCACTCTGACAGAGCTCCGCAACTTTCTAGGTCTTGCCAACTTCTATCGCAGGTTTGTGTTGGGATTTCTCATATCACTTGGCCCTTGAGTCAAGTCACCAAGGGAGGAGTGAAAGAAAAATTCTTTTGGTCTGAATCTCAACAGAAGGCATTCACAGAGTTGAAAGATCGTCTCTGCTCAGCACCAATGCTCGCATTACCAGACTTGCAACAACCATTCGAGGTCGAGACAGATGCCTCTGACTATGTTATTGGGGCAGTCCTTACTCAACAGGGACATGCAGTGGCATATCAAAGTGAGACACTTTCAGACACAGTCTGGAATTATCCCACTTATGACAAAGAGATGTATTCCGTTGTGTAGGCCTGTCGACAATGGAAGTAATACATTTTGGGGAAGGAAACGATCATCCACATAGACCACCGACCCCTGCAGTTCATACAAACCCAAGGGAAATTGTAGAATGATCACCATCAGAAATGGTCCACATACCTGTAATAGTTCCATTTGAATATCAAGTATATGAAGGGCAACACTAATAATGTTGCAGATTGCCTCAGTTGACCACCGATCATGGGGTTAACCACCATGCTCAACTCTTGTGGGCACAAGACTTCTGATTAGCCACTTCTCTGTTGGAGAAATCAGTGTGCAGCTAGTTAAAATAGACAAGCAACAGCAGATAAAACACATCACAAAAGAGACACAGGAGTTTTACGTGGTTCACCCAACCATTCTGGGCTACGTCCACCAAACATAGGCATCGGCAAAATTTTATTATCAAACAGGAGATTACAAGATAATTCAGTTCCTCACAAACTCTCACGCTCACCCCAATCCGTATGGACACCTGTTTTATAGGTAAGAGGATCTAACTGCCTCATAAATCCTCCTACCGCAAATATAGGATGCATTAACTCACTCCCAACAAAATAGAGCTAATATAGCAACCAAAACAGATTGTTGTCACCTACTGAGATTTTTGTCCAATTTATCAAAACTGAAAATCTCAACAATCTCCACCTTGACAACAATTAGCCTGATGCCCTGTTTCTTTATTATTTATTTTTTCTGCAAGCCAAGAGAAGCCAAACACTAACGCAGCTTCTCTAACAAAACTGGTTTCGTGAACATGTCTGCACAATTTTCCTTTGTATGCACCTTTTCAAGAGAGACTCCCCTTTCAGAGATAACCTGTCTTACAAAATGGTACTTAATTGGAATATGTTTTGATTTACTATGATAGGCCGGATTCTTAGCCAAATGTATTGCACTTTGACTATCACAAAGTAACTTGATGTTGTCCTGTAACCTACCAAACTCACCAAGCAAACCTTTCAGCCAAACCGCCTCTTTGCAAGCATGCGAAGCAGCAATGTATTCTGCTTCAGTAGTGGATAAAGCAACAATGTTTTGTAGCTTCGACATCCAGCTAATAGCTCCACCTGCAAGAGTAAAGACATACCCTGAAGTTGACCTTCTCTTATCCAAATCACCTGAAAAATCAGAATCAACATACCCGCAAATAGATTCACTACTCTTATTGTAAGTAATACAATAACTACTTGTGCCTCTCAAATACTAAAGCACCCATTTCACTGCTGACCAGTGTTCTTTACTCGGATTTGCCATATACCTGCTGACAACCCCAACTGCATGTGAAATATCTGGTCGCGTACAAACCATCGCATACATCAAACATCCTACTACATTGGCATATGGAATTCGAGACATATAATCCTTTTCTTCATCTGTATTAGGACATAAACTGGAAGAAAGCTTAAAATGGGAAGCTGGAGGGACTGACACAGGCTTCACATTATTCATACCAAACCTCAAAAGTATTTTCTCAATATACTTCTGTTGTGATAGCCACAACTTACCATTGCTTCTGTCTCTGAAAATCTCCATGCCCAAAATCTGTCTTGTTGGTCCTAGATCTTTCATATCAAATGTCCTTGCCATCTGAGTCTTCAACCTGTTGATTTCTTCAATGCTTTTGCTTGCTAAAAGCATATCATCAACATACAACACTAAGATAATGAACATGCCATTACTTAACTGCTTAAAGTAAACACAATGATCATATTCACTTCTTATATATTTTTGACTCAACATGAAAGAATCAAATTTCTTGTACCACTGTCGAGGCGATTGCTTCAGACCATACAATGACTTCTTGAGCCTGCAGACAAATTTCTTATTGCGATGCTGAACAAACCCTTCCGGTTGTTCCATATAAATTTCCTCATCTAAATCTCCATGTAAAAAAACAGTCTTAACATCTAGTTGCTATAATTCTAAATCAAGCAAAGCAACTAACGCTAACACAATTCTAATTGAAACTATTTTTACAACTGGTGAAAAAAACTCATGAAAATCTATGCCTGCTTTCTGCGAAAAACCCTTTTGCAACCATCCTTGCTTTGTATCTGTCCTCCAAATCATTCACACCCCGTTTTACCTTGAAAACCCATTTACATCCCACAGTTTTCTTGCCTTTGGGAAGTTCAACCAGATCCCATGTGCCATTCTTACCTAAGGCCATCATTTCTTCCTTCCTAGCTGCTTTCCATTTGTCACTCTTTGAACCTTATACAGCTTCATGACAACACAAGGGTTCATCATCGTTAGCAGTCAAAGCAACTGAAGTAACATAATCATCATACGTTCTCGGAGGGCATTTGATTCTTGTAGACCTCCTTAAGGATGTTTCTGGTGCTTCTGCAATTGGCTGACTACCATCTGTAGAAATTTCTTCATGACCACCATCTGAGACTTGTTCATGACCTACATCTGAACCCTGTTCATAATCTGATTCTGAAACCTGTTCATGACTAGAATCTGAACTGTGGTCATCATGACTATCATCAGAGGTGCTGTCAAACTGAATGTGTTGAAAATCAGATACATTATCCTGTTTCAATTTATTATCTACATCTAACTGTAAAAGAGAGGATTCATCAAACTTTACATCTCTGTTGATGATGATTTTGCGGGTAGTAGGATCCCACAATCTAAATCCCTTTGTTCCATCACCATACCCAACAAAGATATACCTCTTTGATTTTGGATCTAATTTAATTTGCTAATGTTTAGGCACTAGAGCATATGCATCACAACCAAACACTCTGAGTTTAGAATAATCACAAGGGTGTCCTTTCCATACCTCTAGAGGAATCTTGCAACCTATCGCTGTCGATGGCGATCGATTTATCACATAACAAGCTGTAGCCACCACTTCTGTCCACAACTCCTTCTGCAAACCAGCGTTACTCAACATACTCCTTGCTCTCTCCAAAAGAGTCCTGTTCATGAGTTCAACAACTCCATTTTGCTGAGGAGTATACACAGTAGTCTTATGTCTCTCCATTACTGCATCCTTGCAATAGTTTTCAAACTCCTTGGAGGTAAACTCACCACCATTGTCAGTTCTTAAACATTTTATAGTTCTACCAGTGATGTTTTCTACCAATGCTCTAAACTGCTTGAAAACTGTAAAAACATCAGACTTCCTTTTCAACATGTAGACCCACACTTTCCTAGAAAAGTCATCAATAAACGTTACAAAATATGACGAGCCACCATACGAGGCTGTAGGTGCTGGACCCCAAACATCTGAATGGATATAATCAAGTATTCCTTTACTAGTATGTTTGCCTGTTCTAAACTTTTGCTTACTTTGTTTTCCAAACAGACAATGTTTACAGAAATCTAACTTTCCAGACTTTAGATTAGGAAGAAACTTGAGATCAACCAAAATCTTTAACCCTCTTTCGCTCATATGGCCCAACCTTTGATGCCATAGGCGAATGGAACTACTGTCATGTTCAGACACCGTAGACACATGAACTGACCCTGTTCTTCCTTCTAACTGAAACAGATTTCCTACTTTCTTAGCTTTCATTACTAGTAAAATGCCTTTGTAAATTTTCATTACTCCACCTTGAATGACAGTTTTATATCCATTTGTGTCAAGTGCCCCCAGTGAAATTAGATTTTTTCTTAAATCTGGTACATGCCTTACATCAGTTAACATTTTGGTTGTCCCATCAAACATTTGCAGCTGTATACTCCCTATTCCCACAATATTAGATGTGACATCATTACCCATGTATAGGACTCCATCATTCACTGATCTATATGTCTTAAACCAGTCTCTATGAATACACATGTGGTTTGATGCACCAGAATCTAAAAACCAATGTTGATCATGATTTGACAAATTAAATGATAAGACTTTGTCGCTCATATCTGAACCATATGCTAAACCTGTATCAATCGTGTTCGCTTCCTTCTTTTTTGTCGATGAAGCTTCTTTAGAAGTTTGTTGTCGCTTCCAGCAATCCTTCTTCAAATGCCCTGATTTTCCGCAGAACCAGCACTTTACTTTACTCTTCTTTCCTTTTGACTTTGAACGCGAATCGCCGCGCTTACTGTGGAGCACTTGGAAGGTACGCTTTTTGATAAGTAATCTAGCGGTTTTTCAATACTATTTCTAATCTTTTCTGCATTATGAGCCTAGAAATATAAGGGTTTTGGTAAATTGTGTGAAAATGGACAAACGAAGCTCAATCACTAATAATCGATGATTTCTATGCAGAAGGACGCGGAAATAGGGAATTATCGAGTAAAAACAAGAAGCGCAAGGAAAGTAACTGCTGTCCCGTCGACAGGAAACCGGATGCGGACAAGATCAAGTAAAATTGGAGCCGAATAATCCAGGAAAATAACGCAGGATACCGTGACGGAGAACGCAAAAAGGAAAGAGGAGACCCGAACGATTAGCGAATCCCTCAGGATCTTCGATCCTGAGGGATCGCTGCTTTAAGCTTATCTTTTGTATCTAGACATCTCCGTCATTTCTGTTATATAAAGGTACCACGCCATCGAGCGTGGGGGATGACTGTTGTTATAATTATAAACTCAGAACGATTTTGATCACTGAAGTTTTGTAAGATCTGATTTTGTGTACTTTTGTTAATGCAATAAATATAAAGGATTTGGTGTTCACTTCGTTTCTGCATCTGAAGTAACTTTAAGCAGTGCACCATTGGTAGCCAAGGGCCCAGCTCCCGACGGTCACTTGCTGTTGTATCATACGGTGATTTGTGTGGTTTGCTTATTTCTTTTGTTTCAGTAATCCGATATATCTTTTCTATGATAGACTATGCTTCTTAATTAATATTTGAATCTGAATAAGTTCTTTAATTCACGTCTCTGTATTACACAAACTGAATCTATTCGAATTGCATCCATTTCTACAGCAAGTTATTGGTATGAATGTTATCATTATTGGATTCATATGAAATAAGTATTTGTGAGGCTTGAAGATAATATCACTTTGTTCAGAAACATAGTCACATCATACATTACTCTCGGATCGCTACAGTAGTATAGACTGCGTACATACTTCGGGTTTTGCTGTTCCATTTGGATTTGCTGTTCCATTTGGGTTTGCTGTTCCATTTGGATTTGCTGTTCCATTTGAGTTTGCGGTTCCATTTGAGTTTGCTGTTCCATTTGAGTTGCTGTTCCATTTTATATGATTGACGTTTCCTGTTTATGAAAGATTGCTGTTCCATTTCATTACTGCTGTTCAATTTTAAGAATTGCTGTTCCATTTTACTTTCGCTAATCTATCTTTATTGCTTTCGCGTGATAGCAGGCCTAAGGCTGTCGTGAGCCCAGCAAGACGCTGCCTAGCTCCCTGACCTATGAGCCCATGCTTTGGTTTTCTTTCTTTATCAGTTTCTAAAGGGAAGGGTTATTGGTTCCGTACCCTTGACTGATCATCTGCCTTGTGTGATTTCCTTTTCTGAATTGGTTTAGTTACAGCTTAATGTTTGATTCCTTTCAAGTCATTAGAACGCTATACTACTGAGCACTACTTGGACAGAACAGCCTCAGATTGAGTTACTCCTTGAAAGAACAAAACGATCCCGGATTGACTTAATAATGTGGAATAATTGGTGGTGTGAGAGACCCTAGTTATCGCTCTACATTTTGGCGCCGTTGCCGGGGAAGGGGTAATAGCCATTCGTCTTTTATAGAGTAGTGCGCAAATATGCTAGGAGGGAGTTGGATTTTAAAAACGGAAGGTAAGAACCTGCGTACGGAGCATGTAAAAGCCCTGCTCCACCGTCCGCTCTCTTAGTAGAATTGCTGGTTAAATAGGATTTAGCAGTTTAATTGGAGTGCATGACTAAGCAGAAAAAGTTAGAGAAAGATCAAAAGCCTCCATCCAAAGCTAAGGGACCGGTGACCCTTGGACGAACGACCTTCATAGACGAAATCTATAAGAAAGCTGACTCTCAGCCATCAGTAGGTTATAAGAAAGTCAATTCTAAATAACCTACTAGTTCCCTTCAGGCCTCGGGATCACCATCCGAAGCCTTTGCTGAAGTGCACAGTCGAACAGAAGAGCAGGATTTTCAAGAAATTGAAAATTCAACTCCTGGACCATTGCACGAAGGGACCCAAAGTAACCTTTGTGAAGGAGAAGGAGAAACATGGGAAATTAAGGAACCTAGATCTCCTATTGAGTTAAACCAGCCTTTAAATAGCCCGGACAAGGGAAGCGCTGTAAAAATCCTTGTTGAAGGAATTCATTCACCGCAAACAGTTGGGGCCATTATCATCCCTGATCAAGGGAGTAGTGTCAAGACAATCCCTGTTAAGACTACCCCTCCTCAACCAAGGAACACTCTCTTGGAAATTCCTGAAGATTACTGGCATATATTCGATCCCATGGCGCAGAACCAGCCAAACACCCAGACCTCCACATTACAATATCCGATAGTAGATTCTGCAGCAAATGCGCCCATGAAAGCCATCCCTCTTCAGCATATTCCCACATTTCATGGCCTCACATCAGAAGATCCGGACGCATTCTTGTTCGAATTTGATGTATTATGTAGAGGATACGATTACACCACCGATCCCCAGAAACTGAAATTGTTCCCCTCTACATTAAAAGGGGCTGCGTTGAGATGGTTTATGGGCTTAGGTGGTGGGGTTATTAACAATTGGGATAAAATGAAAGAAGCCTTTTTAAAGAAATACCAAGATTACTGTAGGTCGAGGGAACTAAAAGATGAAATCTTTCAAATGTCAGCCAGACCAAACGAAACCTTAGAAGAATATGTGGAACGTTTCCAATATAACTTGCAAAGATCTCCCTATGCATCATTGCCTTTGCCTGACAATGTGTTGAAAACTGCATTAATTAGAGGTATGAAAGAGCAATGGATCGAAACGTTAAACATTATGGGGAAAGGAGACATTTATCAGGAAAATTTTGCTGATATCATTGATCTGTGTATCAGGAGCTCAAGAGGCAGCACGAGGATAAAACCAGCGGAATATGATCGCTTCCCCAGAGATAACAGAACATCAACAGAGGGAGTAACACGGGTGGAACTTGGAAATTTGCTAGAAAATTTTAAAACTGATATCCTGGGAACATTGACTACACAACTTGACATTGTGCAGGCTAAACAAAAGCAAGCTGAGGCGGAGCAGAATTTAGCAGTTTTTTGCCCACGATGCAGGAAGAGACACAGCCACAAGGAATGCCCCCTGGATACAGTCCAAATATGTGCTATCTGCACCAAGGACCACCTGACCGAAAGCTGTCCTTCACTGCCTGGTTTGAAGGCAGTATATAAAGAAGCAGAAGAGGAGTCAGAACCAGCATATTTTGTTAACCAGCGTCGTCAATGGCAGCCTAGGCAACCAGGTATGTTTTCAGACCCCTCCTCTTCTTTTCAATCCCCGCAGTTCAATACTCAGCAACAGAACATGTGGCAAAATCAGTCCCAACCCCCGTTTTCAAATTGGTCACCTCAAATGTTTCCTACTTCGAATCCTTGGATGTCCCAATTTGGTTGGCCAAACTGCCCTTATCCTCCACCATATTGGCAGAATAGTTCCTATCCTCCACAGTGGACCCCTTCCACTTCGCAAAGCTCATCCTGGCAGACAAGCTGGCCAAGATCGACATATCAGCCAGCAGGATCAATCCCACTCCCTCAACCAACTCTGCCAGCCTTACAACAAAATCTCCAGTCTAATCTGAGACCGCAACTCCCAGCCCAACCCAATCCCAACCCTAACAATAGGCCAGTCCAATCTATCCAAATTATAGACACATCAGAGATTGAGTCTGACCTAAGGGAGTGCAACGAT